>MU968480.1:17396109-18738067 GCA_034641835.2 Pinus albicaulis | reverse complement strand
GAAATCTAAGATGTAGGTGTCCGGGCTCCCGGTCTGCTTGAGCTTCGTCAGCTCAACAAAATGCTCCTCCGGATCCCTTCGATCAAACCTCTCTATCAACCTCCGGGTGAACTCGGCATAAGCTGTCATTGTTGAGTGCCCGAGTGTAACCATCCCGTGAAACCACCAATCTTGGGCCTTGCCATCTAGATGCAGCGCTGCCACCTTGATGGCCTCTGTCTCCACCATCTAGTTGAGCTGGAAATATATATCCAGCTTCTCTACCCATGCCTTTGCCGAACTATTTGACGAACCATCAAAAGTTAGCAAGTGAAACCTGCCCACAGTACGATGCAGATCTCCGTCCTGATAATGTCTGTTCCCTCTGTGCTGATGGCGGGGTCTACTGTCCCGCTTGAGCAAGACAAAATCGTGAAATGTGCGTGCATCTCTGAACTCCTGTCCATAGGCCTGGTACTCAGCAAAGTAGTCACCCATGTGGGTTGGCTCTTGCTCCTGCTGCACTCCCACCCCTGTATCTGCTGCCAGAAAACTGGGCATCGTGGAGTGTGGGGGTGTATGGGATGCCACCTGCTGTGCTGCGTAGTGCCCCTGCAAATGATGGGACGTACTTGATCCCTCTCCAATATGGAAACCCCTCGGGGTTTCATGCTGTCTGGACTCTGCTGCTGTGAATCTCTGCCCATCTCCTCTAACCGCCTAGACAGATCCTGTACTGACATGAGGAGCATGTCCCCAAACTCCTTATCGGCATCTTTATTATCTGCCATCGGTTCCTCCTGCTCTGCGTCCACTACTGGAGTGCAATCCCCCTATCCGTAGGTGATCGGCAACCTACGCTCTCGGTCATGGTACTTCCTACCCCTGTAGCAAAAATATGGCTTCTCGTTCGGTGTCATAGACAACTTTGCTCCACAGGCTGAGCCAGGTCTATGAGCTCTGATACCACTGTAATATCTCGAAGGGAAATAAACAGGAATATAAAGCACACAAACAAGGTACACAGCAACTAGAGACAAACCACGAGACAAAATAAACAATATGGAGAACGCTGAGCCATTTTATTAATACAGAGAAATAAGAAAAGTACAAAGGTGATCAGAATGATGGCACCTCGACTTGCTCAAGGCAAGTGTAGAAATACTCTCAGAATAATGTGTGGAATGGTTGCTCCCTCTATCAACTGCGTAATCTCCAAGCTGCTGGAAAATGTTGCCGTACTGCTGCAACTGCTGGAATGAAATGAGTCTTTGGGGCTGCTCCCCAACTCAGAAAATGCTGAAACTCTGGGAATGGCCTCCTCTCCCAATATCCAGAAAATCCCATAGAGCTTTTCAAGAATGGCTAACCCTGGAAAATACCTCCCTTGAGGCACTATGCTATCCCTCAAGGGAAAACGCTGACCCTGAAGGCAACACTGCAAAATATGGCCTCTCCCTCTGCAAAATGTCTCCAATAGGTAAGGGTTGATCCCTTCCCTAATCCTCCGGTCTGAATCCACCCAAATAACCTCAATCCAGAATCTCCCCAACTGGAACTGCGTCCTCCCTCGACAAGACTGCGCTATCCCTCCAAGGAATGTGTGGAATGGCTGCTCCCTCTATCAACTGCGTAATCTCCAAGCTGCTGGAAAATGTTGTCGTACTGCTGCAACTGCTGGAATGAAATGAGTCTTTGGGGCTGCTCCCCAACTCGGAAAATGCTGAAACTCTGGGAATGGCCTCCTCTCCCAATACCCAAAAAAGCCCAGAGAGCTTTTCAAGAATGGCTGACCCTAGAAAATACCTCCCTTGAGGCACTATGCTATCCCTCAAGGGAAAACGTTGACCCTGAAGGCAACACTCCAAAATATGGCCTCTCCCTCTGCAAAATGTCTCCAATAGGTAAGGGCTGATCCCTTCCCTAATCCTCCGATCTGAATCCACCCAAATAACCTCAATCCGGAATCTCCCCAACTGGAACTACGTCCTCCCTCGGCAAGACTGCGCTGTCCCTCCAAGGAATGCTCCCCAACGACTGAAGCTCTGATCTCCCCCTACAAAATGTGGTAGGACTCCTCACCCGAGCAAGCACTCCAAGTCTCCCAGGGCTGAGGTTGGGATCTCCTTACGGAGACTCCCAGTGTATTGAACAGTACGTGCAGACTAGCTAAACAGCAAGCGAGACAATCTCCAAAATGCATAATCATCAATGAGAGAAATGAGGTAGCCTCCCCTCTATTTATCTTTGGTTAGCCTCCCTCTCTCCTTGGCCCCACCATGCTTACGCTGCCAACTCATCTGCGCTGGCTGGGCCCACACTGTCTAAGTGTGTCACCCCCCTACGTTGTCACTTGGCCCCCTTGGCCCCACCTTGACCACAACGTTATGTCTCCTAGGTGACTTTAGGGAGTGCGTTTTATCCTAAGTGAGTCTCATTCTCCTTTTAACCACTTTATTTATATTTTAACTATATAAGTCAAAATTAATCAAAATTAATATTTCCAATTAGCGATACACATAGTCAATGCCTTCCTTCTGAGCATACCCTTTTGCCACGAACCTTGCCTTATATTTTTCTACACTACCATCTGCAGCGTATTTGATCTTGTAGATCCATCGTGATCTAACAACTAATCTGAGATATGGGCACCACTTCCCAGACATCATTTGTCATGATAGAAGCATACTCTTCTATCATGGCATCTACCCATACCTGGTGCTGAACAGCTTCCTGGAAGCTGGAAGGTTCCTCTACCTAGGCAACCAAAGCCTGGTACCTGTCAGGAGGTCTGCGCTGTCTCTTCCCATTCCTGGGAATCCCAATAAAGTTTTTAGTGTCTCTCAGTATCTGCTGAGCTTATTTACTGATCTGACCACTGGTGGAAGGCTGCTCTCTCAACTCTTCCTCCTAATCTAGTTGTTCCTCATACTGATTATCTTCCTGATCTTCTTCTGTGAAAACGTGAGTACCTGTACTTGGTACCAAATTCTGTCTTTCTATCTGTTCTTCTTGGTGCCCCTGTTGCTCTTGAACCAAGGGAACTTCTGTAGTCTGGTCCTCTGTCGGCATATCACATGATTTCTGAAAAGCTCTATCCTCCATGAACTTAACACCGCGTCTTATCACAACCTTTCTACTGCCAGGAATATAGATCCTATATGCCTTGGAGGTTTCACTGTATCCTACAAGATACCCCTTTTCTGTAGTTTGATCAAGCTTGCTTCTCTTCTCACTTGGTACATGACAATATGCCATGCCACCAAATATCCGAAGATGCCCTACCTCCGATTTCTTCCCAGTGAAAATGTCTTCAGGAGTCTTCTTCCTCAATGCTCTATGAGGAGTCCTGTTCTAGATATACACTACTGTGTTGCAAGCTTCAGCCCATAAATATCTGGGTAAATCGAGGTCAAATAACATGGCCTTGGTTGCTCCTACAATTGTCCTATTCTTCCGTTCTGCCACACCATTCTGTTCGGGATTGTACGGCGCAGTCCACTCCCTCCTGATGCCCTCCTTTGCGCAGAAATCTGTAAAGTCTCCATCTATGTATTCTCCACCATTATCTGAACGCAATGTCTTGATTTTCTTCCCCATCATATTTTCAACAAGAGCCTTGAATTCTTTGAACTTTTGAAAGACTTCATCCTTTGTCTTAAGGAAGTAAATCCAGGTCTTCTTGGAGTGGTCATCGATGAATGTGACAAAATATTTGCCACCCTTGAGAGCATTAGTGGACATAAGTCCATAGATGTCTGAGTGTATCAGTTCTAATATGCTCGTTGCTCGATTTTCATTTCTGGGAAAGGATGCCTTAGCGTACTTCCCAACTACACATCCTCGACATACATCATCATGCTCCGTGCTGAGAACAAGTGCCCCATCAACTGTTTCTCTGAGCATCTTCAATGCACCATGGTGCATGTGCCCCATTCTTCTATGCCAAAGTTCGTTCAACCCTTTCTTGTCGTCAAGACTACTACGGATTAGTGCCAGCGGAGATTCAAGCTGCAACCTGTATAATATATTGCTTCTAATTCTGATCTGCCTTGTTTGCTTCCAACTTGGGTGCTTGACATATACCTTCTTCCCGATACAGTGTATGTCATACCCTTTGTCCTGCAACTTGGATACTGAGATTAAATTCATCCCAAGCCCCGGCATATGTAGTACATCTGTGACCTTCACACTGGTTCCGGCTTCCGTCTGAAACACTACGGCTCCCCTCCCAACTAGAGTGCATTTCGTGCTATTCCCCATAGTGATTTGGAAGTTCATCTGCTCTTCCCTATAGCTTGAGAAATACTCTCGTATTCCAGTCATATGCGCTGAAGCCCCGCTATCAATATACCAGATTCCTGCAGATGCTGAACTTGACAAGCATGCACCATCCTCTTTTAACCTAGAGGATAAAACATCTAAGTCTGCCATACTTATCTGTGCTTTCTTTTCTCTGTGTTGCGTCCCATCTAAAGCTTTTGGATTGCGTAGTCCTTTTCCTAACCCTGCTTCCGTTGGATTTCACAGCTCTGATACCATGTGAAAATTCTATAAAAGAGAATTCTACTGCAGCTACTTATTATATTTCTTCTATTGTATTCTCAACCACAATTATTTAACATTTAACTATGTTAAATACCGAAATAAAATATGTTGCAGACTTCACAATCAATAACCAACATAAAAGAAATAGCACAAGTAATCACACATAAACACCGTTATTTTTGGACAATTGTCCCCGAAAAAACCCAATGCGGGAAAACTAGTGCAGCGGATCTGAGGGTTTCTTTATTATGCAGAAATTTTAAGTACAAATGTGAGATTGTAAATATCAATCAATCACCTGAAGAAATCTGATGAGAGTAGGCTTAGTGAGACAAATCTCACAACACCACGAAGTTCCAGCACTGACCTGCACCCACACTGAGCTGCTCTGCGTGATTTCTGCGTAGTGACTGCATCCCTCACGTTGTCATTGCGTCATTGTTACTGCTGCTTGTCACTGTTACTGTTGCTTGTTATGGATGCCTTTGTGCTGGCTGGTGCCTGAGACTAGAGTGATTTCGCCTTCCAGAAATGACCTCCGGAGACTGGATAAACCCTCAGCTACCTCCACCAACAGAAATCAAAACTCCCTCTATTGCTCTGCGTTGGGCCAGCGTAACTACTGCTCGGCCCTCTCTGTGTTGTTGTTATGGCTCCTCTCTCTCTTTTCTTCCTCTACTCTTTCTCCTTCAGAAATTCTCCCTCCCGGAGATCTCAACTTCCCCTCTCTAAAATCGAGAATCACTTTGACTCTTCCTTCAGTTGAAGAAATCGATCTCTTGATTCTTTCTCCATCTAATGTGTTTTCCATAGGCCCCTCACCCTCCTCATAATCCTTCGTTGACCTTTCAATGGCACAGATTAAAACTTAATCAAGGGCTAGCATTAACTTGGAGGTGATCCATGACTTTATCTAGAAGATTCGAACTTAGTTTAATTAATACCCCTTAATTAATCGGTTTCCCTAAGTTTAGACTTAGGAAAACATTAAAAAATGATTAATTAATTTAATTAAACCAATTCTAAGTGGAATTTTCCAAAATCCTTTCTGGGTATTATGGAATACATGTGTCTTAGCCCATATACAAAGTTACAAGGCTAGAGCACATCTGATGCTACCATAAATCAACATGCTCTAGCCCTGAAATTTTGTGGACGAGTTAGGACACACTTGATCTCCAAAACCCAGAAAGTGTTTTGAGAAATTTCAATTGGTGTTCAAGTTATTCAAATAATTAATTATTTTAATGGATTTCCTAAGTCTAAACTTAGGAAAATAAAATAATTAAAGTGAATTAATTAACACGTGCTGAAATTGTCTTAAGTCACATGGATCAAGCAGTCTTTTAATCTCAGCCATTGATGAATGTTTTAATCTCGGTTGTTGATGAGATGAATGAAAAAGTATAAGAGAAAGGCTTGAGGGTCAGTTGGAAACAGACACACAGTTGTAGAACTGAGGAATAGATCTAGAATTCTAGGGCAGGTTTGCTAATAATTTTCGAAGGAATTTCCTGCAGTGAGGGGTAGTATTGGCTAAGGGGATGATCTAATCCCGAAAACCAAGAGGCAGTGAGAGCAGCAACAAGGACAGCACAGAGAAGCAGAGCAGCAGTTACGCAGGTGCTGCGCAGCCACTATGCAGGTGCTACGTAGGACAGCGCAAAGGCTTCAGGGGGCTTCAGAAGTTACGCAAAGGGATTCTAGGCCAGCGCAAGGCTTGCGTCACCCTCTCAGGGGTTACGCAATCCCTCTCTAGGCAGCGCAATGGCATTATGAGGCTAGCAGGGCTGACACTGGGGCTTCAAGGGCAGCGCTGAGGGTTTTTAGGGCTAGATCTGGGCTGAGTCCTGTAAATCCCGTTTGAAGGTGTGGATTAGTCATATATTTGGCACTAGAACTTCAGGTTAGCTGCAAATTTGATTTCTTCTATTCTCTATCGGGTTTTCCAGATCTGGAACCCAGATTTACTGTACTCATAACTACTTAATAGTAAACCCTCATGTCTGTTGCACCAGTTTTCCCGCTTTGGGTTTTTCCGGGGACTTGTGTCCAAAAATCCATGTGTCACTTTGTTGCATGAGCGTATTATTTAGTAAATGATCTGCATGTGTAGGCTGTAGTTGTGTTTATTTCGGTATTTTCTGAATATAATTTCTGAAAATAACTTGTATTAATTTAGTTCAAGTAGGAGAAATAAACCAATACACTGTAGTAGAATTTTCACATTATACACACGTCTGCATATTACTTGAACTAAACTGTTGTGTGTTGGTTGCCAAGAGCGAGAGTTGATTGTTGTGCATAAATCCTTGTTTGTTGTGCGTACAAGTGTCCAAATGTGAAGCATAAGGGAAGACAACCTCCTCATAAATATGTTGTTTAACTTATCTTTTAGATTTTCCAACCCAATCTGCGTGCCAATTGTGGGAAAATATCATATCAGATTTGCATATCACTTGAGGAGCACTTGCCAGTGTGGAGTTTTTAAAATGAACTGTGTGATACGTGGAGGCTGGCAGCATACATGTGGATACACACTCCAACCAACTTTAATTATAAACCTTTGACCAGTTCACATGGCAGCGTAGACTTCATGTTTGGAAGTTTGTATGGGCATGTGCGTATTGTTGTTTGGATTTCCTCCTATGTAGCTTATATGAGGAGTGAGGTGGGGTCCAATCCCCACCTACTTTATTAAAGTTTAGACTTGGACTATGCCACATCAAATTTCAATCCGTAATATTTGAATTTTATCTAAGGAGAACTTTTAGCCATACATGACACTTTTGACTTCCATTTGACTTGCCATTGGAACTTTGACTTTGATTTGATTTGTACCTTATGTGGTGGGCCCCACATGGCTGTCACATCATCCTTTACTTCTCCACATAATTTCCATGTCAAAATTTGACTTATTTTGACTTTGGAAAATTTTCTAAATTTTTCCAATTATTAAATTGTTTTGAATTTGTTTTTTTCATTTTTGCCACTGACATTAGAAAAATGAGATTTCAAGGGACTATAAGTCGTTTTTTGACCCTCAAAGTGGGTCTTAGGATAATGCTTGGGCCTCTGAGGATGATTTTCGAGTAGTCACACGCCCTAGACATTTCCAAAGACCACTTATTTACATCATTACATAGAAATTAATTAAAAAATCCTGTTTTGCGGAACATTTTTAATTATTAAAAAATCCTACTTAGACCTAGTCAAATTCCGCAAAATTTCAGAAATAGACTAGCATGGTAATATACATTGACTCTAGACACTAAGATGCGTTAGGGGCTCAACCTTGAAGCCGTCACCTTGGCTTTGGGGTAATGCAATGAGCGAAAAAGCCTAGAAAATTATTCGCCGCTAAAAAGCAGGAATAATTAACCAAGTAAAAAAAACACTCCAAGGTGTACTCCCTTGTTGATCGAGTCCCAAAACCCTAGGCCTGCTACATGGCTTTATTCATCATGCTAGTGACATTTATACAATATTGTAATTTTTTGTAGATGTTCTATGCTTGCTGCAACTTTACTTTTTATCCCAATATCAGTCAGCAATCACATAAACAATAAAGTAAAACACTGATAGAACATACCAGTAGATCGACAGAAGACAAGCCATAATATATAAGTGTGTTGGTGCGTTACGGCAGTCAACAGGATGCTTCAACCAGCAAAGTCTCAATATGGTCAACCAACCAGAAGTGTCACACAACCCTCTAGGACAACCAAAACAGTCAACCCAAAAGTTAGCGTTGTCAGTCAACGGTCAACGCAAACAGCAGCAGCAGCTAGCTCAACGCAGCCAAGTTAAAGTCAACGTCCAGCCTCGGGAATAGTGCCAAAAATGTGGATTTGTAAAATTGAAAGTTTGGGAGAGTTTCAGGTCCGTTTGACCTTGCGTTGACCAAAGTCAAAGCTGGTCAACGCTATTGAGAAACCCTAGGCCGAAAACAGAAAATTGTTGCTGTTGAAATTTCCCATGTGTGAAGAGAAGAGCCTCCAAGGTGATCGAACCAATCAAATGAGAGAGAAATGTGTGAGGATGATATGAGTGAAAATGTCCTCCAATGTTGACCAATTTATATCCATCAATGAGGGTGTGTGACACAACTGCTGGGGCACAAATCCTTCAGGCCAACTTGCACATACTTTGAATAAATTCAAAATAAATTAACTGCTCATCGGATCAAGATGATCTTTAGATCGATCTTGCACCTCTCCGAAAGAGGAGTCCAATAAAAATATTGGCATCTTCATCTGAGCATCACAACATGGAGTTTGGACCTAGTTGTCCAAAATTAACAAATATCCCCGTAGCATTGCGGAATCTGGGGTCTGAAGAAGAAAATGAGAAGAAGAAGCAGTAGAGTTTAAAAACTCTGTTGAACTGATCATATCTGATGATATCTAATGGTACAAGTGTCTTCTAGTTCATCCTTGGGCATGGAGTCTTCACATTATCATCAGGTGCCACTCCAGTGGTCAAAATTTGGCTCCATATGGAGATGCATGCTAGACATGAAGTGATAGTGTGTAAGAACCGGGAATTTGCATCCACCAACCAAAGATATATCTTAGCAGTATCCATTCAAAATATCAATGAACAAAATCAAATACAGAAATGGAAATCTTATTCTAAGAGCATAAAATAACAATTTATTCATGAAAAAAAATTATTTAAACAAAATTGCCAAGGGATAAAGTCAGAGATATAATACAAAAAGATGCCCTATGGCATCAGATGTTTTCTTTGTGGAACAACTTGAGGAGTTGGCCATTCACAGGTAACTCTAGTGATTCTCTGTCCAAGGTGCTCAAATAGTAGGAATTTTGTCCCGCTGCTTCTCTGATGATATACGGTCCGAGCCATAAACTGTCAAGCTTACCATTATTACCTGGCTTTTCATTCCTGCGATCCCAAAGTAAAACCATATCACCATTAGAAAAACCTCTATTCCTAGATGATTCATCAAAAATTCTTTTTACCTTAGATTGATTTTTACAACAATTTTCAAAGGCTCTTCTCCTAGTTTCATCCAATTCTACGATTTGATCAATCCTATGTTGCACAACATCTTTATCAGATGTAAAACTCTATAGCAATTGGTAAGCTGGAAGCCTCAAATGCAAGAGAAGGGTAACGTTCAAGCCATAAACTAGTTCAAAGAGACTCTTTCCAGTAGAACTCTTATTTGTAATCCTATCAGCACACAAAGCATATTTAATTTTGCTATCCCATGCTCTCTTATTATCCCCTGCTATCTTCTTGATTATGGTTATCAAATTTTTATTGCTAGACTCAGCTAGACCATTACCCTGAGGATAGTATTTTGATAAATGGGATAACACAATGCCATACTTAAAGCAAAATGATGAGAATTCAGCAGAGCTAAAAGCCTTAGTGTTATCCGTTGTAATTTTCGCAGGGACACCAAAATGAGTGATAATCCTATCTTCAAGAAAGTCCATCGTTACTTTGTCGGTGGCGTGTCTTGTAGGGATGGCTTCTACCCATTTAGAAAAATAGTTAGTGGCAGTGAAAATCCACGAGTAGCCATTATTATAATTTTCATTAAATTTTCCTATAAATTCAAATCCTCAATTTTGAAAGGGAGCTTCCACGACCATAGGTCAAAGAGGCAAAGAAGCTAACTTTTGCTTCCCAATGAAAAGTTGACAAGCTTGGCAACCTCTAACATAATTGTGCACATTAGCAAAAATAGAAGACCAAAAATAGCTAGCTCCCAAGATTTTATGGGTAGTAGTCTTAGCAGCGTAATGTCCTCCACAAAATATTGAATGGAACTCAGATAGAATTTTTTTGGCCTCAACTTCATCAACACATCTAAGTATTACCCCCTCCGGATTTCTCTAACCCAGACCATCCTTCACAATGCAATAATTAGTTGCTCTAAGCCTTAATGCTCTTCTTTTATGGCCAACTAAATGGCTAGGACATGACAAATTTTGCAAGTAATAAATAATGTCTTTATACCATTCCAGTTGACTCAATCTTGGAAGTTCTGACGAAGTTAATTCCAAATCATTCCTAGCCATTTCTCATTCCCCTCAGTCAAGATCTTGGCGAATCCCTGGCCTTTTACCAGCTTGGTAGGTCTAATATCTAAATCATACGCTTGAATCTTAGAGACCCACCTAGCTCAAGTTCCTATGCAATCAACTTGAGTTAACATATCTTTTACCGCAGAGTGAGGGACATACGCGATTATTCTTGAATACCCCACATAAACTCTAAATTGCTTAAAGGACTTGACTAAGGCATAAGCCTGTTTTTCCAAGGTGTTATACTTCAACTCAGAACCTTGAAGGGATCTACTCATGAAGGCAATAGGCTGCTCATACCCTTCATTGTTCTTTTGCAACAACACTCCAGCAATAGTATCTTCAGATGCAAAAGAGAACCAAAAATTCCTTAGAATAATCAAGGCTCACTAGAACAAGTGCCTTACCAATAGAATCCTTAATTTCCTGAAAACCTATTCTTCCTTCTTTTCCCCAGACAAACTTAACATCTTTCTTTAAAAGGGTTTGAATGGATTTAGCAATTTCAACATAATTTGGAATGAACCTACTAAGGAAATTGATCTTTCCTAAGAAGGGTTGAAGGGTTTTAATATTGAGGCAAAGGAATCTTCTGAATTGCCTTAAATCTCTCAGGTTCAATCTTGATCCCATCCTTTGAGATGATGTGACCAAGCAACTTCCCTTCAGTCACTCCAAAAATAGGTTTAGCAGGATTTAAGGATATCCCATACTCACTGCACCTGTCAAATATCTGCCTTAAATGGCCGATATGAGAAATTCCATTTTTAGAAAAGACAATTAAGTCATCTTGATAAATCTCAATGAATGTCCCAGTTAGACCCTTAAAGGCATAGTCCACAGCCTTTTGAAAAGTTGCTCCAGCATTTGTTAATCCAAAAGCATCCTCAAATACTCAAAAGTACCCCATGGTGTGGTGAATGTTGTCTTATGCTTGTCTTACTTCTTCACCATGACTTGATTATATCCTAAAAATCCATCTGATAAAGACATCATTCGAGATCCTGTTACCCTTTGCAACAATGTTTCCATATTGGGTAAAGGGTAATTATCATTTTTACAAGCTAAATTAAGATTTCGAAAATCTACACATAGCCTAATTGATCCATTCTTCTTTCTCACAATAACCAAGTTTGAGCACCATGTGGAATGCCTAGTGTGAGCTATAATTCCAGCCTGAAGCATCTTTTGCAACTCCTTTTGCACCAAGGGGGCTAACTTAGGATTTATTTTCCTAAGTTTTTTCCTAAAAGGTTTGGCATTTTCATCCTTAAGAGGGATAGTATGTTTCATAACATCCTCCCCATAACCTTTTAACTCCTCATATGAAAAGGCCAAAATATCCTTATATTCTTGAAGTAAATTTATTAATATTTTCCTTTCCTCATCGGTGGTGCCCTTCCCTATTTTGATAATCTTTGGGTCATGAGGGGTATTAATGTTTACTTCAATAAATTCCCATGGGTCAATTTTCTTATCCTCTTTTCTCTTTACATCATCATGTCTGTCAAACATCTGTTGCATGGCTACACGACTCCTAGGAGTGGGATTTGACACAACATTACACTCCTCATAATCGCAACCTTCTTCCTTGTAGCCAACCTTGAAACCAGAGAATTCTTTCATATTATTTAAAAAATGAATCACTTGGCTTTCTTCATTAAAGATTTGTCAATGCTCAACATTATCAAGAACCGATGGTCTAAAAGTAACCTCCATCTTGATCTTATCATCTATCAAGTTCTCTCCAAGCTATAAGGTATATGCAGCAACAGCCAGCTCATCAGCGTGTTTATTTCCTTCTCTTGGAATTGTTTGAAGATCTACTGCGTCAAAATATTCCATGTTATCCCAAACAACATTTCGATACTTCTTTAATCTATTATTCTTACATGCAAATTGATTCTTTGTTTGAAGAATGACTAGATCAGAACCCCCCTTGATACTAAGAATCTTAATGTTCAATTCCTTTGCCAACTCTAGACATAACAATAAAGCTTCATACTCCGCTACATTGTTAGTTGCATCGAATTTCAACCTAAAGGCAAACTTGAATATATGACGAAGGGGGGAGGTAAGGACAATTCCAGGACCCTTACAAAACCTCGAATGGGCACCATCAAAATTCATGTGCCACACCCAGTCCTTCTTACTTTCCACCTCCCTCTCCAAAGGAGCAGTAGAATTAGCCAAGATAGCATAGTTTACCAAGTCATCATATTTATACATAATTTCATTATGAGGCTCCTTGGGATTTTCCAGGTGAGACTTTCTCTCCAATTCCCTATCCAACCTAACCATGATGCCCTCATTATTAGGGATGGTAGCATAACTTAAATCCATTTGCAAACTCCCCCCTATATCATCTCCCCACTTTCTAGACAATAACATCCACCATGCATCAGGCACATCAATCACCACAATATCCATGGTGATCATAATATCAAGATGAACTGCCAAGTGGACTTGAAGATCCTTTATCAAACCACAAACTTCAGTAACTTTCGAATCCATAGCACAAAAGTTGTGGTAAGGTCTAGAAATCCTCAGGTTTAACTAATTCATGACTTTCTTAGTCATGGCACACGATGATGCCCCAGAATCAAACATACAATTGTGCAAAAGCATTCCATTGACCAACATAGTGATGAAAAATGGTTGATCGTCTCTGTTATCTCTACATATATCACTACTTTGCAAAGTGATAGGGGCATCCTCATATCTATCTTTAGAAAAATTCGACATTTCTTTTCCATTAGGGGCATCAATGGCTTTCAACAACTTATATCTTTGGGAGGGAATATTCATGATTTCAATCACAGGTACCAAAATCTTTGCAATACTTATCCATCCTCCCAAATCAATATTTAACTTAGATGTAGGTGGAGTGAAATTCTTATGGGAATTTTGATTTCTTCCCTTGCTTCTCACCCTTTCTTTATCTTTGGCTATCTCTAAAATCTGATTCGATGAAGGCTTCTCTCCATACAACTCAGTGATCCTATCCAATTCTTCAAAATTATTCACACTATAGGAGGATGGAGACTTCTGACTTATCTTTTGGCTATTCTTCATAACTCCCATCCAATTTTCCAAGGACAAATGATGCTCTTTTCCAACTACGTTGATTTGTTCACTTGTTCTAGCCATTTCTCCATCTAAGATCCTTTTTGCATAAGGACAAGTGAGTTCATCATGTAGGTCATCACATGGTCTACAATAGGGCATTGAATCATCAACTAAGTTAGTAGACTCAAGTGGATTTGGTGGCCCATGTTCATTAGGGGGACCCCTCTTCTACATGTATCATTTCCTCAATTCGGGAATCTCCCCGCTTGATTCCTTTCCATGGCCACCAATCGATTTTGGATAGCATTCATTTGATTCGTGTGATTCACTTCCATAGTCTTGATGAGTTGGGTTAACTCCTTAATAGGATCATGGGTAGCCTCTTCCTTGGCCTTGCATTTGGAATCATTCGATTTCAATGGCCCTCTAATGTAACCAGGAATCTCAGATTTTCCTGATTGCTTTCTAGCCCTCTCCATTTTCAAGGCTTCCATTTCAGTTGTACACAAAGTTGTAGGTTCCTTCCTCCTCAACTCATAAGTGGTATCCACACCAAAAGCATCTAAATATGAGCATAAGAGAAATTCATCTGGAGGTTTAACAATTGCAGACATGCTTTTAACCAATTCATTGAATCTTTTGTTAAACTCCTCCATGGTTTCATTCTCATTCTTCTTTATGGTGCTAATGGCATTGATCAGATGACTATTCTCTCTTCTCTCTCCATACTTTCCTATGAAAGAATTAACAATTGCTTGTAAAGAATCATACAAGTTAGCAGGTTGCTCAGTGAACCAATCAAGAGCATCATCTTCTAAAGAGAGAACAAAAAGTCTCATCTTTACATCCTCATAGTTAGCAACGTTACGCCACTTAAAGATGCAAACATTAAAGTTCTTCACATGTGATGCAACACTAATGGCATTGTTACCTTGAAAGGAAGGCAACCTTTCAATAACCTTGCCAGGGATATTATGAGGATAGCCATTAATGTTAGTAAAGTTACAAGGAGTAAAAAGATCATTCATGATGTTAGGCTCAACTTGTTCCTGAAATAGAAAATGAATGTCATAAATAGCCTCTTGCCCAAGACTAGCAAGAGCTCTACTATGAGAAAGTTAATTTAACCTCTCTCTAAAAACCCTTTTAGGTTCAGGAGAGGGGCTAACTAAACCACTTGAATTTCTCCTAGTAGAGACTCCTACAAAATTAGTATTGAGTGGAGTTGCCACTTGAGCAAGAATCTAAATCTAAAAATTCAAATATGCCAAACAAAAGTTAGTCGATTTCCCAAGTACAAGAAGACTTGTCCCCAGCAACGACGCCAAAATGTTATCACTCCTTGCTGCCTACACCTACCTACAAGTCAGTGGGAAAAGCCTTCAACCCCACAAGGTGTGGTTGGTGGCAAGGATCTCAGAGAAGGGGTTGTCACACTAATCCTAACTCTCTCCGTTTAAGCTATCTCCTAGTTTAACTAGGAGGGTTGGTCGCTAAAGAAAGACTAAGTTAAAGATGTGAGTTTTCTAGGAGAGTTGTTAGAGTTAAATAGATTACTCTTTAAGATTTATAAGAAAAAGTGATATGAGCAATAACCATAAATACATAAGATAAGCATGAAACATATGAAAAACCAGTGCCTTCAAAGTATTGCTCTTTGAAACGAAAATGTATTTGCTTAAATGGAGTAAAATTCTTTCAAATGGAAAGCAAGAGTAATCCTGAAAAGTGAAACAAGAAAATGTTAGCACAAGATATTGTAAATGCTTTCAAGATAAATACTTTCTGGAATGATCATGAATAAAGGTAGCAAAATACTTTGCACCACTAAGAGCGGTTGTGGACATTGGACCACAAATATCCGAGTGTATCAACTCCAATACGCTCTTGGCCCTACTACTGCTTCTTGGAAATGTTGCTTTGGCATACTTCCCTATTACGCATTCCCTGCATACTTCATCTCTCCTTGTGCTGAGTTCAAGAGATCCTATGACAGTCTTCTTGAGAATCCTCAAGGCTCCATGATGTAGATGTCCCATCCTTCTGTGCCATAATTCATTTAGATCTCTTTCGTCCGTACTGCGAATCAGAGCCACTGGGGATTCAAGCTGGAGTTTATATAATTTATGACTCCTTACTCCAATTTGTGCCTTCTTGCTCCAGCTAGGATGTTTGACATACACTTTGTTTCCAATAAAGTATATGTCATAAGCCTTGTCCTGAAGCTGAGACACTGAAAGTAAATTCATTCCCAGCCCTCGTACATGCAGAACGTTTGTGGCCGGAATCTTGTTGCCGGCTTCTGTCTGAAACGGTATGGTACCTCTTCCAACAGCAGTACACTTGGCCTTGTTTCCCATAGTAATCTGGAAATTCATCTGTTCTTCTTGGTAGCTCGAAAAACATTCTCAAACCACTGTCATATGAGCAGATGCTCCACTGTCAATATACCAAACACCTGGAGGAGTCGTGCTTGACACACAAGCAAGATCGTCCTCTAGTCTGGATGCTAGCACCATCATGTCATGTTCCCTCTGCATTTTTGCATGCTTTGGGGGACTGCGTGAACCCTTCTGGGTGTCGGATCTTTGGTCCATAGCAGATCCTCCCTTTCTATCATTAGCCTTTTGCTCTGATATCATGTGAAATTTTCAAGTCTGAAAATTATTACTACAGTGATTGATTTATTTCGCCTACTTATTAGATAAGTTATTTACAGACACTTCAGTAAATTTTGAAATAAACACAGTTGTAGTACTTCACTCTAATCAAAAGCATAAGAACATAAATAACACATGAGCGCAATAGAAACAACCATATGAACACAGTTATTTTTGGACAATTTTCCCCCGAAAAACCCAATGTGGGAAAACCAGTGCAACAGATGAGGGTTTGTATTAATCTTCAACAATGAAAAGATCTTTTACAGAAGTCTTGGTGAGCAAAGTAAATTAGCATACACTTGGCATGAATTTTCCAGACACTCCGAAAGAATTCCGGACTCTTGGGGTGACCTTCTACACCCTCTGTGTTATCCTACGTAGTTGCTCTACGCAGTCCCTCCCTGGACTGCGTAACTCTGCGTAGAGGGGTTAGTGTTGCTGCTCAGCACTCCCTTCCCTTCACCCTTCTGCCTTCTCCTTCTCTGTTAGCTAACTTCTCCCTCCTCCTTTTGCCTCTGCAATCCCACCTCTACAAACTCACCCACCGAAATCGAATTCTCTTACTTCAAAATTGATTTCCTTTGGGTACTGAGAATGTCCCCGGCTTTATTTCCAAATGACCCTCAAGCCTCTTCTTATAGTCTTCTCGCTGATGAACCAATGGCCAAGATTATATCTTTAATCAATGATTCAAATTAAAAGATGACTTGATCTTCGTTTTTTAGAAGATTCACAGTCTGCTTTATTAATACCCTTTAATTATTTAATTTCCCTAAGTTTAGACTTAGGGTCTGCATTAAAATAATTAATTATTTTAATAAAGCAAGATCCGAGTTGAATTTCCACAAACGATTTCCGGGTTCTCTGGATAACTGTCGTCTAAGCCGCTCCACCAATTTTGAGACTTGGAACACTTCCCGATGCTATAAAATCAACACTCCCGTAGCAAGGTAATGATCCATGAGGTGGGCTCCTCAAGGATCCTGCCCAACTGAAGTTCAAGATGAACTACAGCTCTATGTCACCCCACTTCTTACCAAGAGAAGCATGGGCACTCATAGCAAACTCATAATGCTCGATCTTTGCAGTTGCAACTGTCGGATCATGCTTCTCATCCTTTTCCTTTTTCTTCAAAGGACACTCAATGCAAAGTGACCCATGTCACCACATCTGAAGCATTTCACCTTCGAGACATTTCTCTTTTGTCTCTGTTGCCCTTATTGCCCTTTCGATGCGAGGGTTGCATTCTCCTCCTCCTCCAAAGTCTTTGATCCACTACCGCTATTGTCGTCAAGCTTGCACTTGACTAGATCTCTCCTCGGCTCTTTCTCCTGAAGTGTTGCCCACATCTTCTCCCAACTAGGAAGCGTAGCCCTGCCCAGAATGCTCTGGACAAAAACTTGCCACTCCTCCGTCACTACGTTAAGGGCCAACCTCACCATAGTTTCTGCAGTTGGGGTGGATCCCACGGCTGCCAACTGGTCTTGAATCTCGTGAAGTCTCGCAAGGAACGAAGCAATGCGCTCCCCCTTCTACATTTGGATCATGCGGAGCTTCTGCTCCAAGTACATCTTCCGCTGCTCGGAGGTTCCTTCATACAACAAAGACAAAGCTTCCCACATCTCCCTGGCGGTGTTCTTTCCAGCTACATGTGAGACTATGTGATCCTTGACACCATCAAGGATTAGCCTCTTGCACTTTGCCATATCGGTCTTGTACTTCTTAAGTTGATCTGGATCTATAGGTACAACAACCACATTCGCCACGAACGTCTTGAGGTCAAATTCATCTAGAAGGAACTAAATCCTTTCCTTCCAGATTACATAGTTGGAGGAACCCTCCAACCGGTCCTAACCTCGAAGACCATGAGCTGTCATCTCAGCTGAACACTATCGAGCTGCTTCCTCTTTCTCCCCCTCTACGCAGCCTAGGCAGCTTACGCACTCCCTTTAGAGCTCGTAGATCTGTTGCTCAAATCCTTGAAAACTGTTGAATTCCTTAGCTAGGAATTCACTGAGGAAGAATTCCCCGCTATTTTCTTTTTCTTTCTTCTAACGCTTCTTTGCTCTGGCAACTACCTGCAGAAAACTACATCCCTCTGGCTCTACGCAGCTCCCTTTACCTCAACAAAATATCGAAGCGAAAGTCCTAGCTCTCTATCGACTTGCACAGAGAGAGACAACATCAAAACTTCAGCCCTCCTGGCTAGATCTACGCAATCCGTCTGGGGATTTGATCTGTTGCTGCTGCAGCAATTCGGCCTTCACTTCAGATTCAGATCTGCTCTTCCTGTTTCACATCAAACCCTATGATACCATATGAAAATTCCTAGATCTGACAATCTAAGGAATCCTACTGCATCAACTGAGTGTACTTCTATTAAGCAAATTACATTTACATAATTAATTCAGATATGAATTATTGAAGTAACTACTGAAACAGCCTACACTGAATAGATATGATTCTGAAACAAGGAAACTGAGCAAGAAATCAATCACACATAGGACACAATTATTATTGGACACAATTCCCCGAAAAAACCCAATGCGGGAAAACCGATGCAGCAAATCTGAGGGTTTGTATTATTAAGCAGTAACAAATCCTAAATACATCTTTGAATACCTCAAGGGTTATTCAGTGACAGAAAGAAATACTGGCAAAAAGAAATTGTGACTTTTACCTCACACAATAACTAGAAAATCCGGCTGATCCGGACACTGGAAAGACTGCCTCTGGAGGTCTCTGCGCAGCCTTTACACAGTCACTACATAGGCACTGTGTCACCTCCTGTAAGGATTGCGTTACCCCAACAACAGATCGATCTAACTCCCAGAAACACAGATCTGAGCCTCCCAGTCTCACACCCCGGTTTCCGGCTTACGGATCTGATCCAACAGTTGATTCTCGGAAACCCTTTGAACCTCTGCACGGCCTTGACTGGCTCTGCACTAGCTCTACATCACCCTAACTGGCTCTGCACTAGCTCTGCGTCACCCTGACTGGCTCTGCACTGGCTCTGCGTGATGTCTTCCTGCCTCTCTCTACTGATGATTCTTTGGCTGAGAAAAATATTTCTCTCCGGAAACTACTTTGCCCCTCACTGCATTGAATCACTTAGATATGATCTTTGTCCGAGCACTGCTTCGTCAAAAGAATTCGATCTCAAGATTCACTTTGTGTGTGTCTTTCCAAATGACCCTCAAGCCTTCCTTTATAGTCTTCTCGTTGAGAAATCAACGACCGAGATTAGATCTCTAATCAACGGCTATGATTATAATATGACTTGATCTCCACCTTTTCTAGATTATTCTCACTATGTTTTATTAATGTCCTTTAATTGTTTAATTTCCCTAAGTTAGACTTAGGGTCTCCATTAAAATAATTAATTATTTTAATAAAACATTAACCGAGTGGAATTTTCACAAACAGTTTTTGGGTTCTTTGGAATACCGTTGTCTAATCCTCTCCACCAAATTTGGGGCTTAGAGCACTTTCCGATGCTACAAAAAACAACACCAAGAGAGCTGAAGAAGTGAAACCCTTGTCTCGAAAAAAAATTTCTTCTTTGAATCTAAATTTTGCTGCAATTTTCTTCAGTGGGTAGCCTTGAAAAATTCTCAAGAGGCTGGAACTTCCCCTCAAGGGCCTAGATCTAGCTCTTCCTTCACTTCATCCCTTAATACAACCTGCAAAAAATAAAAATACAACACCCACACCCCAAATATATACAAGATAGATCTAAAAAACTCCAACTCAAATTAGAAAAAAAATTAAAATTAAAATTACAAAATTATTTTACAAATTATACAATGGTTTTCAAATGAATTTTGAGAAAATCAAATTTCATAATATTTTTCCTTTGATGAAAGGCCAAAACACTTTAGAAAATTTATGCTCACTATAGCCCTAGCGAAGATTTAATCCACCATATACAAACTAAGGATCCAAGCAAAATGATCCTTGCCTACAATCTCTGAACTTGGAGACCAAGGATTGAGTACCTGTGTAATATCCCTAAAGGGAAATAGACAGCAATACAAGCATACGACAATATAGAAAATGCCAGAAATAGAACATTAAGCAAATACTCATAAAAATGCCGGGAATGCTAAGCCATTTTATTAATCTGAGAATATAAAGAAATACAATAGATGATCGGAATGATAGCACCTATTCTTGCTCAAGGCAAGTGGAGAACTCTCTCAGAAAGACAGAAAATGGCTGCTATAAGAAACTGCATCCCAGCTGCTGGGAAACTGCTGTAAAACTGCCGCTGCTGGAATGGACTGAAACTAGGGGCTGATCCCCTTGCCGGAATGAGCTGAAAATCTGCAGACCACCTATACTCACCACCCCGGACAAAACCCAGAAACCATATCAAAATTGGTCAGCCTCCGAAAATCACCAAAGAAACCCTCCTCAAGGAATTACGCTGCCTCTGCAAGGCTCAGCGCAGATGCCAAATGATAATAGCTGTGACAGTGCCTCAAACTCCTCAGGAAACCTCCTCCTGGCAAAGACTGATCCTCCACACCGGATATCAACTGAAACTCCTGCAAAAAATCCCGCAACGGAACACCTCCAACTAGAACTGCCTCCTCTCTCCCAAAGACTGCGCAGTCACAAGAGAAGCCAGCTCCTCAACCAAACAACCAACCAAATCTCCCGCTAAAGACTGAAGGAAAAACCTTGCCCGAGCAGGCACTCGAAGTCCCCCGGGGCTAAGGGCGAGGTCTCTGACTGGAGACACTCAACGCACTAAACAGTGCTGTAGACAGGCTAAACAACCAGCGTGCTTAAGAAGACAAAATGTCTAGCTCCAATATCATCAACAACAAGAATGCCAAATGAGATGGCTCTCCCACCTTTTATAACGCTGGCCCTTCTCCAAAACCCTAACGTGGTCTCCCTCTCCTCCACGTGCTCCTCATCAAACTGCGCAGAAGCTCCTAGAGGCTACGTGGGCCCCCTCCTTTGCGTGGTGTTGGACCCCCATGGCTCCCCATAAGTTATAACGTTGTGCTACTAGGGAAACACTTTATTTTATTTAAGTGAGTTAGACCCCTCCTCTCACTTTTTATTTATTAATAAACTATAGTCGGCAAAACTATACAAAAATCGAATATTCCAATTAGCTGTGGCTAATTAGGAATATTACAGTCTCCCCCGGCAAAACGTTGCTTGTCCTCAAGCAACTGAAGTGATGGATGCTGCAGTATCTTCTCATTCTCCCAAGTGGCATCCTCATCCGGCAAATTCTTCCACCTCACCAAGAATTCCCGGACCGTCCTGCTCCGTAGCTGCCTCTCCCTGGTATCAATAATAGCCTCTGGCTGCAATACCAAATGCCCCTCATCATCCGTGGGTGGTAGCTCATCTGTGACTGTCACCTGTTGTCCCAATGCCTTTTTCAGGCATGATACGTGAAAAATGTTATGAATCTTGCTACCTTGGGGCAGCTCTAACTCATATGCAACCTGCCCAATCCTGTGTATCACCCTGTACGGCCCATAAAAGCGGGGCTTCAGCTTCTCAGCCCCTTTCTGCTTAAGTGACGACTGTCGATATGGCTGTAATCATAGGTAGACTAAGTCTCTTACCTCAAACTGTCTCTCTACCCGATGTCTATCGGCATACAGCTTTTGTTGATTCTGCGCTGTGGCCATGTTATCCTTGAGAGCTCGGAGGATGTCCTGACTCTCTTGGATCCAAATCTTGGCTCTCGGAGCCCTGCTAACACCAAACATCACATCCGCAAAAGATAAAGGATGATACCCATACAAAGCATAGAATGGTGACATACCAATGGTCATGTGATGCGTCGTGTTGTAGCAATACTCTCCCAGATGCAGCCACTTCAGCCACGCTCGCTGCTGTCCATTGACATAGTTACGCAAGTAGCCCTCCAGCCACTTGTTAACTATCTCTGTCTGTCCATCCGTCTGTGGGTGATAACTCGTGCTTGGTGTCAACTCTATCCCCACTAGCCGGAAAAGCTCTTGCCAAAATCCGCCCATGAAGCGGCTGTCCCTGTCACTGATAATCGTCTTAGGTAGACCATGCAGCCTGAAAATCTCCCTGAAGAACAGCTCGGCCACCTGTGCTGCTGTGTAGTGCACAGATATGGCGAAAAAATGAGCATACTTCGTCAGTGGATCAATGACGACAAAGATGCAGTCCTTGCCCTGCACCATGGGCAACCCTGTGATGAAGTCCATCGATATGCTCTCCCATTTCCCCTCTGAAATGGGAAGAGGCTGCAACAACCCTGCGGGATGGCTCATCTCTCCCTTGTTTCTCTGACAAACATCGCACTCCCTGACATGCTGGAGTACGTCCTCCTTGAGGCCCTTCCATGAGAACCTCTCTCTAATGGCCCTATAGGTTTTGGTAAACCCCTGATGGCCAGTCAATGGAGAATCATGAGATGCATGGAGTATCTTCTTCTTAAGCTGAGATCCCTCAGTCAAGAAGATCCTGTCCCTGTAGTAGATAATCTCATCAACCACCCTGTATCTGTCATCTGCTACCTGTCCATCCAGCACCTCGCATGCGAATCTGTCCTTGGAGTACTCCACCAACAGTCGAGCCCTCCAATCTGCGTCCAAGCTCATAAGAGATAACGTGGCCGGTCTACGTGAAAGGGCATCTGCTACCACGTTATTCTTGCCTTTGACGTACTCAATGTCAAAGTCATAGGCTTGGATCTTACTGATCCACTTCTGCTGCCTCTCCTGCAACTACTTCTGCTCCAGAAAGTACCTGAGGCTGTTGTGATCGGATCTCACCCTGAATCTGCTGCCCACTAAATACTGCCGGTATTTGGCCAATGCATGCATAATGGCCAACATCTCCTTGTCGTATATGGAATACAACCTCTCATGCGGAAGGAGCTTCCGGCTCTCGAAAGCTATAGGATGACCACCCTGCATCCATACTGCGCCAATCCCCTCTCCTGACGCATCGCACTCCAAGACAAATGGCTGCGTGAAATCCGGCAATGCAAGCACGGGGCAGCGGCTCATCACCTCCTTGAACCTATCAAAGGCTCGTTGTGTTGTATCTGACCAACTGAATGCCCCCTTCCTCGTCAAATCTGTGAGGGGTGCAGCAAGCTGTGAGAAACCCTTGACGAACTTCCTGTAGTAAGTGCAAATGCCAATAAATCCCCGAAGCTCAGTCACGTTCCTCGGCTCTGGCCAATCTCTGATGGCCCTGATCTTCTCCTCGTGGACTCTCACCCCGTCCACTCCTATGATATGTCCCAAGTACAAAATCTCCGTCAATCCAAACTCACATTTGGAGAGCTTAGCATAGAATTGCTGCTCCTCCAAGATGCTCAACACTGTCTCAATATGTTGGAGATGCTCCTCCCAAGTCCTGTTGTATATGAGTATGTCGTCGAAGAAGACCAATACACACTTCCTCAGATCACTGCGGAAGATATGGTTCATGCACGAATGAAAGGTGGTAGGTGCATTGGTCAGCCTGAAAGGCATAACTAGAAAATCGAAGTGCCCATAATGACACCTGAAGGCGGTCTTGGGAATGTCCTGTTCCCTCACGCGAATCTGATGGTACCCAGATCTCAAATCAATCTTTGAGAAGAACTGTGCTCCCCTCAACTCGTCCATCAACTCATTGATCCTGGGAATGGGGTACCTGTTCTTCAGGGTCTTCTTGTTCAGAGCCCTGTAATCAATGCACATCCGCAATGTGTCGTCCTTCTTCTTCACCAACACCACAAAAGAAGCAAAAGGACTCGTGCTCGGCTGAATGTGCCCAAGGGCCAGCAACTCCTGAATAGCTCTCTCAATCTCATCCCGATAGGCCTTGGGATGCCTATAAGGTGTGGTGATCACTGCCTGTATACCTTGCTCAAGCTCAATGGTATGCTCAAACCCCCGATCCGGTGGCTGCCCTGGCGGAATATCCTCGAATACTATGGAATACCTGTCAAGGATGGTCTGTATCTTTGGGTGCACTGCCTGTCTCGTAGTCACTGCCTCTGATGCCCGCAGCTCTACTGCCCACTCTATATCTCCCTTACGGAAGGTTGCCTCCATCCGATGAGCCGAAACAGTCTGAGGTAGATATGTGTGCTGTCCTCGTATCTTCTCATGCCTCCCTGTCTTGGGATCATCGCACTCCATCTCTAGGGCCTTCCAATCCGTTGTGACCTTTCCTAGAGTGATAAGCCACTGAACACCCAGTATCATGTTGGTGTCCGGAATATCGACCACAAAAAAGTGATCCGTCAACGTATAGGTGCCCATCGTCACTGATAACTCGGGAACATATCGAGCACACACCATGGTCTGATCTTCTGGGACCAAAACTGAAAATCCATCAAAGCCCTCAGTCTGTATACCTCTCCGCTCAACCATCTGTGCATCGATGAAGTTGTGGGTTGCCCCACTATCGACCAAAACTGAGACTCGCTGGCCACACACTGTCCCCCGTACGCGCAACGTCAAGTACTTGGGAACTCCCCGCAATGCTGCTAGAGCTCCTCCAGTAGGTGCAAAAGACGCACCACCTGCTGGTGGTGGTGGAGGTGGTAAGGTATCCTGCACTGCATGACAATCTCCTGCCTCCACATCATCCTCCTCATCCTCTTCCCCTCTGCTCTCGGAGAAAACCTCAATGAAATGTGCTTTCCCAGCAGCACATCTATGTCTTGGTTCCCATGGCTCCTGGAAGGTGAAGCACAACCGCTTCTTCTTCATCTCCCTCCTGGCCTCATCATCAACCTGCACCCGTTCGGGATTCCCCTTGGGAGGCAGAATCCTCACGTCCTTCCCCTTAGGCTGGAAAGCCTGTCTCTGGGGATAAGGTGTCCAAGTCCTGGGTAAGACATCCTGTAAATCTCAGGTCCTGTTGATAGCATCCTGGAGTGTAGCTGGTCTAGTCGACCTGACTAGGCCACGAAGTGGCTCTGCTAATCCCTCCACAAACATGTAGATCATTCAGGCTACGGATAGATCTGGCACCATCACTGAAACCCTCAAGAAATATGAAATGTAAGTCTCTGGGCTCCCAGTCTGCTTGACCCTCGTCAGCTCAACAAAGTGCTGTTCCAGATCCCTCCGGTCAAAACGCTCTATCACCCTCCTGGTGAACTCGGCATAAGTCGTCACTGTAGAATGCCCGAAAGTGTCGTCATCCCATGAAACCACTACCCGGGCCTCACCATCCAAATGCATGTTGCCACCTTAATGGCCTCTCGATCGCGACATTCGATTAAGCTGAAATAGATGCCACTTTTCTACTCAAGACTTTGCCGAACTGCTTGATGAGCCGTCAAACATGGGCAATGAAATCGCTAGTCGCGCTGGTGACTGTCATGATGATGCATGTGTCTCGTGATGACTACGGTCTACCGCTACGCCGAGCCGGACAAAGTCTCGAATGAGATAAGATCTCTCAACTCCACCGTATGCCCGTACTCCGTAAGATACTCACCCATGTGGGTCTTGCCCGGCTCCGCTGCTCTCGCTCGTGTCCTCTCCTAGGAAGGTAGGCATAGTGGATCGTGTGGGTGCATGCGATGCCATAAGGGGGGTAGCCTCACACTCCGGCATATGGTGGGATGTGCCCGATCCCTCACCAATCTCGAAACCCTGGGGTTTCACGCTCAATCCCCATCGTAGCGATCCGCCCATCGTCTCCAATCGTCTTAGCTGCATCCCGGTGACCGCTTGAGGAGCGTTTCTCATATCTCCTCGCATCCTCGCTCGCTTGCCATAGGATCCCGCTCGCTTGGTGTCCACCACGTCGCTTCCCCGGCTTCTCGTATCCGTCACAGCCGCTCCCCAGCTCGTATCTCACATGTGTCGCTCTCGACCCATGTATATCTCTGGGCCGCCTCCGACGGTGTCCACCCGAACACAGTCTCCCTCTCCGTAGGTGTTCTCCAACCTACGCTCAAGATCCCTGTACTTCTTACCTCTGTAACAGATGTAGGGCTTCTCCCCCGGTGTCATAGACTACTAGCTCCATAGGCTGAGCCAGATCTATGCTCCGATACCATTGTAATATCTCTAAAGGGAAATAGACAGCAATACAAGCATACGACAATATAGAAAATGCCAGAAATAGAACATTAAGCAAATACTCATAAAAATGCCGGGAATGCTAAGCCATTTTATTAATCTGAGAATATAAAGAAATACAATAGATGATCGGAATGGTAGCACCTATTCTTGCTCAAGGCAAGTGAAGAACTCTCTCAGAAAGACAGAAAATGGTTGCTCTAAGAAACTGCATCCCAGCTGCTGGAAATCTGCTGTAAAACTGCTGCTGCTGGAATGGACTGAAAACTAGGGGCTGATCCCCTTGTCGGAATGAGCTGAAAATCTGCAGACCACCTGTTCTCGCCAACCCGGACAAAACCCAGAAACCATATCAAAAATGGTCAGCATCCGAAAACCACCCAAGAAACCCTCCTCAAGGAATTACGCTGTCCCTCCAGGCCCAACACAGGTGCCAAATGATATATGCTGAAACAGAGCCACAAACTCCCCGGAAAATCTCCTACTGGTAAAGACTGAGCCTCCACATCGGATCTCACTGAAACTCCTGCAGAAAACCCCGCAATAGAACACCTCCAAATAGAACTGCGTCCTCTCTCCCAAGGACTGCGCAGTCACAAGAGAAACCCAGCTCCTCCACCACACAACCAACCAAATATCCCGCAAAATACTGAAGGAAAAACCTTGCCCGAGCAGGCACTCGAAGTCCCCCGGGGCTAAGGGCGAGATATCCGACCGGAGACACTCAACGCACTAAACAGTGCAGATAGGCTAAACAGCCAGCGTACTCAAGAAGACAAAATGTCTAGCTCCAATATCATCAACAACAAGAATTCCAAATGAGAAGGCTCTCCCTCCTTTTATAATGCTGGCCTCTCTCCAAAACCCTTAAGTGGTCCCCTTCTCCTCCACGTGCTCTTCCCCAATCTGCGCAGAAGCTCCTAGAGGCTACGTGGGCCTCCTCCTCCATGTGGTGTTGGACCCCATGGCTCCCTCATAAGTTATAACGTTGAGCTACTAGGGAAACACTTTATTTTTCTTAAGTGAGTTAGACCCCTCCTCTCACTTTTATTTTTATTAATAAACTATGATCGGCAAAACTATACAAAATCGAATATTCCAATTGAGTCGTACACTAGGAATATTACAACCTCAGAAACACTATGTATTATCTCAAAATAATCAAATAAAGCACCACATAGGAAATATGTAGTCAATACATACCACACATCAACGAACAAGAACACCTCGAGTTGCACCCCAAAGTCTTTTATTATAGTAGAAAAAATAGTTTCCAGCGGGACAATAGTTTACAAAATGCTTCAGCAGCAAATTCTAGCTAGAGATCAAGATAGCCAGAGACTCAAATGACTCTTTAATTTATAGATAAATCCTCCAAGTGGAAAAATAATGGCTAGTTTTTTTGATCTTTGTCAAAATAATCTTGGACGTTGATAAACACTTCAAGATCTTTTAATCTTGGCCCTTGATTTTTTATTTTTGAGGAATTTTCGCATTTATCATTTAATTCCATTTTAATTAGCACAAAATTAATTATTTTGAGTTATTTTCCTCAAAAATTTGACTTTGACTTAACCAACAAGGTCCAAGGAACCAATTTTTTTTGAAAAATACAATATTACCTTGGTGGAGGACCTTTAAAAAAAGATTCTTTTAAGACCCACGAATTTTTCCACTTGGAGAATTAATTTTCCTAAAACAACTTAACTTGACTCTAATTAATTAATTTTCTGACTTATGATTTAAATTTATTTTGCCAGAAAAATTAATTAATGAACACGAGGGGATTTTTATTATTTTTCCACCCTCTAATACATAAGATTTTACATTTTCAATCTTCAAAGGGGGAATACACATTTTGGATAGATCCTCAATACACATAACCCATCTGCGACACAATATGATCTAGTAGACCCAGTGATTTGTAATAAAATAATTGAGTGAACTACCTTAAATTATTCCCGAATCACTTTTACATTAGACGCGACTAAAAACACTAGGACTCAATTAAGATTTCGACAATAAATTTCACCTTAGCTTTGGGGGTTAAAGCTGGAGAGGAAAAAACTCTTCTGATTAGTCGTGTTTAGAAACATAGATAATCGGCGAGGTTAAAAACCTCCTAGGATGAAATTTGTCACCAAAATCATAGGCTTACCTAGGTTGTTACATATACTCAAGGTCTTACTATGATCATTTACATCATATAACTTAGAGAATGGGGTGACCATGACACATGGACTGTTGATATGTAATCCGATCCTGTTGAAAAAATTAGCACTTCCGCTTCTTTGGAACTTTGACAATTTGAGTGCAACATCTGACTCCATATGGGGACACGTAGCTTCCGTGAAGTAACGTGGGAACCCTGGAATCCTGCATCCAAGAAAACAAAAGTCCATCAAATAGATATCCATTCAACATCGAAATCATCATGTAGATATATAAAATATCACTGGAATAGAAAAAATCTACCCTAACAGACTGAAATATAAAGGCATAATATAAATGCACGAAATAAAACTACCTAATGACATGTAATAAAAGGGAATAGTGTCAAAGATAATATACAAAACAATGCCCTATGGCATTAGATGTCTTCAACATAGTGCATACTGAGCATCTGCGGAATTTTCAACAAGTTTGCAGGTTGCTTCCTGGGACAGCTACTTGCTAAATTCGAAATGCTAGATAGGACTTTGACTTATCCGAATATCGTAGTCGCTCTCGCCATAATAGTGCATCAAACTTCTTCCTTCTTTTTCTTTTCTTCTTTGGGTGGGTTGTGATGCCAATAATGTGACCGATGTAGATTTATCTTGATCCCTAGAGTGCTCGAATGAATGATTTGAAGAATCTAAGTATGTCTAATCTTGTCCTAAATATACCAAAGGTGACACATAAGCTTGATCTTTCTCTTAATTTTTCAACCATGACACTACTATTACCCCCGCTTTAATGGGACAAGTGACCTCTTTGCAAGAGACGAATAGCTCGCACTCGGGAGGTTTATTATTCGCTAAAAAGTTCTTATTCCTTTCATCACCCGACCTAATAAATTCTTGTACCTATATCTTTTCCATTATTTGTAGTTTATTCTCAAGAGTGATCTTTTCAATTCTCATGGCATTCGTTTGCTTAGAATGTTCATCTTTCATAGCGTTAATCTCTTTGGCATGGTTTTCTTCCATGGCTAACAACTTATTCTGAAGACATATCTGACTAGCTTCCATATCTTTTATTACTTTGTCATTATCTGCGTTAATGGCAATCAAATGATTTTGTACATCAAACATCATAGCTTCCATCTCATGAGCACATTTTTCCTTGATGGTCACTATATGATTGGAGTGATTAATTTCATGACCTTTAGCTCCTCGATGCTTTCTATAGCTAACAATTTGGTGTACATGGCTCTCATATCCTTGGCGTGATCTGCAATCATTTTCTCTTGATTAAGTTCCATGGTTTTCATCATTCGAGTTAACTCATTGATAAGTTGCTTATCTTTTTCCTTTTCATTGTCGATACCAATTCGACAACTTGTCCCTGCTTTTCCACTATCGCGGATTCTTCTTACAAATCGCACAAGTGGATTCATCATGAAAATCATTACAAGGTATGGCCATGGCACATTCTCTTGACTGTTGTAAAAACATAGATAAAATAGTGGTTTAGAGTCTAAAACGTTTAAAAATTGTAAAATCTAAATTTTCATGAGTTTTGGCCACTTGGGAATCTTGGATTTGGCCTAGATCTAACATTTTTTGCTCACTGGAATTTTCTGCGTAAATTGCTGAATCAAGCCTGCAAATTTTCTGAATCAAATACTTAATGAGGGCTAAAAAATTTGAATTTTCAATTCCGGGCAAAATTTTACTATTTTTGGATATATTAGGGATTGTCTTGAGCATTGTTGGGTTGTTGATCTGTCATTCGTTTACTATTGTGATAAATAGATCAACTCTGAAATTTTTGAGTCACATCCTCTAAATAGCCCTAAAAATTGATTTTTTAAAAGTTTGTCGAAATTTTACTATTTTTGAAAATCTTGGGCATTGTCTTGGGCCTCATTAGCTTACTGATTTGTGATCTATGTACTGCTGTTATAAATATATCCGATCTGAAAAATTTGCTGAAAACATACCTTAAAAGGCCTTAATACTTCTGATTTTTCAGTTAACTAATAATTGGGCATATTTTGTGATATTGGGCAAGCATAAGTATCATTGACTTAGCATTTCCTTACTGCTGTCATAACATTAATGAATGCTGAATTTTCTGAAGTGATACTGCTGATTTGACTACTGGGATCTAACACTTGTGTGACGTGCTCCAAGCTTTACAATATTTTCTGAATTTTGCACAAAAGAGCACTCTTTCAACTAAGTTCTAAGTCTTTGACCTTGTGGAATCTAATTGGCAAAAAACATTGGATAATTGTTATAATCTTGAGTAGCTTAACATCTTGTTTGTTTATCTTTAGCAGTTGGCATCTTGAATTCATTAATTATTTTGTATCTTGTGGAATATTGTTGAAGTTCACACTTGTATCTCTGACTCTAAGCATTTATCTGACTTTGTGTGTTATTCCTAATTAGCACCGCTAATTGGAATATTTGATTTTTGCATAGTTTTGCCGTCTATAGTTAATTAATAAATAAAAAGTGAGAAAAGAGGTCTAACTCACTTAAATAAAATAAAGTGTTTCCCTAGTAGAGGCAACGTTGTAACTTAAAGGGGAAAGCCTTGGGGGTCCACACACACATGAGAGAGGCCTCACGTAAACTCCTAAGGTAACTGCGCAGGTCAAGGAGGAACTCAAGGACGCAGTTAGGGTTTTGAGGGAGCTAGCACTATAAAAGGTGGGGGTTTCAATCCATTTGGCATTATTGATATGTTATTGATATTGAGAGCTAGACTTGCCTGACTCAAAGACGGCTGTTTAGTCTGGTCATGAAGATCGTTTTTTAGTGCTAACCGAAAGTTCTGGCCGAGATCTCACCCTTTGGCTCCTCGGGACTTCGAGGCCCGCCGAGCAAGGTATTTCCTTCGCTTTCTATGCATGGTTTGGCAAAGGGATTTTAGGGATTTTGGGTGGACGTTGCAGAGGAGTTGGTCTCTTGGAGTGACTGCGCAGTCCAGGAGAGAGGACGCAGTTTCAGCAGGGAGGACGCAGTCTTTGTTGAGCAGCGTTGTTGTGTGGTGACTTGGCAGTGGTTTCAGCGTTTTTCAGCCTCGAGGAGGTTGCCATTTCAGCCGGAGGTTTTGCAGGAGGATTCAGGCCCTTTCCTCAGCGTGTTTCTTGAGCTTCTGCGCTGTTCCTGGAGGCACAGCGTTTTTGTAGGAGGAGGGTTTCAGGGGGTGATTTTCGGAGGTGGTCCGTTTGGTATATGGTTTCTGGGTTTTGTCCGGAGCAGCGAGTATAGGTGATCTGTAGATTTTTAGCTCATTCCGCAGCTGCTGCACCTCAGCTTCAGCTCATTCCAATAGCTGAAGAAGCACAAGTAGCTTTTCCAAAGAAACTGGGATGCGCTTTCGCAGGTGTTTCACTTCCTAATTTTTCGAGAGGATTCTTCACTTGCCTTGAGCAAGGATAGGTATTCCAATTATCTTGTACCCATATACATATATTTCGCATTAATAAAATGGCTTGATGTTCTCGGCATTTTATGTGTATTTGTTCCGCATTTTGTTCTATATATCTCGCTGTTAGTTTTTCCGGGTACACGTTATTTCCTCCCGTTGGGGATATGACAATGGTATCGAGCATAATCTCTCACTGGTCTATGACATCGGGAAAGAGATCACACGCATAATAAAGGGGCTGCGTACTCAAAAACGCAATTGGAAAAAGGGCCAAAATATAAAGGGTCAAATTTTGAAGTTTGGAATTAGAAGAAACGGTTTGGTTTTTCGGTTTTGGCAAGGATCACCTTCCTAAATTCCTGAATTTTCCAGTAGTTTTCTGCAACCTTCAGTCTAAGCTACAAATAGTGAAAATTTTGAGTTTTGTGCCTGCAGTGGGCTTCGAGAGCCTGTAGACACATAGCAGAAAGGGCCGATGGCAGTTGATGATGATGAGAGGAGATTTAGAGAAACGCTCCTCCAACACATACAGGATGTGTCACAGAGACTCGCTGCGCTAGCGGTTAGGCAGCGGGAAACCCCAAGGGGTTTTCAGATTGGTGAGGGATCAGGCACATCCCGCCATTTGCCGGAGCATGATGCCACTCAGCATATGGCATCACATACACCCACACGTCCTACCATGCCCACATTCTTGCCAGAGGACACAGGGACAGCAGTACAGCGAGAGATAGATCCGGCTCGGATGGCTGGCCTTTTTGCAAAGTATCAGGCTTTCGGACCGGCATTCATGGATTCTATCACCTTCAGAGACTATATCCAATTCCAGTATGGCATTATATTCCGTGATCATCATCGAGGGCACAGGCACCACCGTGATGACCACCACACAGCTAGTAGACCTCACAACTTTCACAGAGGGAACATGCGCTCACATGATGGGGGCTTACAGCGCACAGTGGACAGATTCCATCTACCGACATTCGACAGGTCATCCAGGCGCTCAGAAAAAGCTTGGGTGGACAAGTTGGATACCTCTTTCCAGCTTGACCGAGTATCGGAGAGGGAAACCATTAAAATGGTTACCTCGCACTTGGAGGATGAGGGCACACAGGATTGCAGGGAGTCTGAGGTTACACCTAGTGTGACACAGGATTCACCCTCTTTGGAGACCTCCTTGGCCATGTCGGTTGATGTGGTAGTGGAGAAGGTAGAGCCTACCTCAGTAGAGCCATCCATTGAGGTGATGACCGGAGTCGTGTCCGAGTCTTCAGGTGGTAGCAGCACACGACAGATGGGTGAGGTGTTAGGAGATATATCCACCTTCGATGAGGCACTAGCAGGTACAGAGGTATTGGATGATGGTCGCAGACAGCAGTATCATCGGCTTCGGACGGACCTTCGAGTTTTGAGAGAGAAGGCCGCGTCAGTACGGGAGGCCATTTTGTTGCAGGACCAGGAGCTGGAGGGTATGAGAGTGACTTGTGCCAAGTCGGCGACCAAGTTGGCCCGCATTGGGGAACAGCTGGATTCCCTGATGGTACAACCAGAGGGCACGTTGGAGTGTCAGATTAGTCCCCTTCAGGTATGCATGGATGGGACTAGCAGTGTTGTTGGGTCATCTCTTCCTGTTGGAGAGAGAGAGGCAGAGCCACCTAGTCAGATCTCATATGTTGACTTGGATAGCGGTATGAGACGATCAGAGTTACACAGGGTACAGCATCCATATGTTGAGGTTGGATGGAGAGAGATTTTGAGTTGGTACTCGGTGGAGCGGGCTATGGAGATAGTGGTGGACCCAGGTGCAGTTCAGCAGGAGTTCCTAGGTGTTGAGCATACAGGGACCCCAGATTAGCATTGGGATCCAGGTGGGATCACCTATCATTTCCCAGGCAGGTCGGCTGACTATGCCTTGGAGGGTACAGTTGGCCTAGTAGTAGAGCATGTGCGGTTTCGGTCAGCTCCAGTGGCCAACCAGTTTATGGGCAGACTCCCTAGGTTGTCTTGGCATGACATTCATACACGGGATCACAGGGTGGTCAGCACATCTTGGCAGGAGCTTGTCGGAGGAGGTGGCATCGGCAGGCCACCAGATGGCACCTTGTATGGGGCCAAGGATTATTCACCTTTGTGTGAGGCACAGAGGACGCAGCAGAGCCGAGCAGTGGTGGTAACACTACTGACACACAGGGAGATTCACTTCTCGGACCCCTTGAGGAGTATTTGGAGTGATGATCCTTTCGTCGGCATGTATAGTGATGCGACGGTGGAGACGATGTTACCGATTGGTGGTAGTCGGACCTGTAGAGGCACAGCTCTAGGACATCACATCCAGGGATGTGTGGGAGCCTCTAGCATTGAGCGGTGGATTGCCGGTGGACATGGAGTAGCATGGTGGTGTACCATAGTGGGTGGGACTGCATTGTGGAGTAGGAGTATCCTACATCACATTGAGAGCATGCGGAGAGTGACCGATGCCTGGACACAGTCAGGGCACGAGGCGGTACAGGGTGCTACAACAGTAGCACATGGTATCCAGCAGCATAACGAGGTATGCCTCAGTGTGCAATGGCATGTTGAGGTGTATGGATGATCAGTGGTATGCGAGGGCATACGGTGCTACACGGCAGGGTCTTAGAGCATTGCTTCCAGAGAGACTCATGGACAGGGACACTGGGCTTACCTTTGGGGGTATTTCACCCAGGATCGATGGAGAGACAGAGGAGCGATACTGGCAGTATCTGTGGGGACTCACACACCTGACTCGCTTCGACATCACTCACAGGTACAGTTGATTATGTTTTCGATCTTTGGCACTTTGGGCGTGAGCAGCAGGGTATGCGAGGTTCACCCAAGATATTTGGATGACACTCAGTACACTAGACAAGAGACTTCTCAGCAGTTGCACTGGGTTGGTGTGCTAGTTGACAGCCACAGGTTGGGGGATGAGATGATCCTTTGCAGAGGTGGAGCATTAGTGATCACGGAGCCTACGCTTGGGGAGCAGGTTATGAGGGAGACATGCATCACTTTTCCCTCACGGCATGTCGAGAACATGCATGGGCAGAGGATACTGGGTACGGCAGAGGTAACACCCCAGTATGTGTTTGGGCTCCAGACACTGTATCGACACTTTATCGAGAGGATAGGTGGCATGTTCGATATAGATGAGATGGCGGAGGTAGAACAGGAGGGCATTCCTTCTGTATGCCAGGGTGAGGACTCCTTTTCACATGGGTCCATAGGGTCAGTTGAGGTCGCTTCTGGGGAGCGAGGGCAGTCATGCATGGATGGTGACAGTAGACTGGGGCTATATTCTAGTGTCCAGGGTGAGCAGTCATGGGACTCTGCGAGGGATACTCTGGGTGAAGAGTCACTTGTGACAATTCAGCTAGAGCAGCGGGTGATGGAGCCTGAGTCGACAGAGGAGGGCACTACTCACATCGAGCATGATATTCCTTTGAGAGAGAGCCAGATGGGCACTCACATCGAGTCTGTGGTGGAGATGCAACTAACCGCAGGGTCAGTCATTGAGGAGGAGCAGTCAGTTGCATTGACATCGAGTACCGTGACAGCAGCTACAGATCCATATCCTCTGGAGATGTTGGAGGTAGATGTGATAGTTTTGCAGTGGGAGATGATTACGGGTTGGCGGCAACCTTCCAGGCATGTTCCACATGCAGTGGTTGTTGCTACATTAGATGCTTCCTCCAAGATGGACTGGCGGGAGATCATGAGTTGGTACCCTCTTGATGGTACGGTACTCTTCATAGGGAGCACAGCGGAGCAGGGGCCCTTGGACATAGTAGATGTTACAGATCCCAGTTGGCAGGAGGGCGTCGATTCTCATTACTTCAGGACTCCTTCCCAATGTCAGGAGAGCAGGATCAGCATGGGATTGAGTCAGGACGTGGATTGGAGAGAGGTGATGAGTTGGTATGCAGTTGGAGAGGCAGCATATGCAGTCACAGGTACATCACAGCAGGAGCCCGAGAGCATGGATGCTTATTGGTGGTCTTCACCTCTTAGAGCATTAGTCATAGCCAGAGGCAGTGCACAGTCCGAGCCGTGGGACTTGGGCGATTATTGGCCATGGTGGCGATGGGATCCGGGGGGATTATTGGTTGACTGGTACTGTGAGAGGCCAGTTTGGGATCCCGGCATTGAGATATCCCTTCGTATCAGGGTGATGCAGGAGATAGAGAGGTTTCAGTGGGACCCAGGCACATTTTGCAGTATCGGTGGGGAGCATCAACTAGAGAGTAGGCTTGTTCAAGCGTTGCTTGAGGACAAGCAATTTTTGCCGGATGAGGATGCCACTTGGGAGAGCGAGCAGATTTTACAGCATCCATCACTTCAGTTGCTTGAGGACAAGCAACGTTTTGCCGGGGGAGACTGTAATATTCCTAATTAGCACCGCTAATTGCAATATTTGATTTTTGTATAGTTTTGCCGACTATAGTTAATTAATAAATAAAAGTGAGAAAAGGGGTCTAACTCACTTAAATAAAATAAAGTGTTTCCTTAGTAGAGGCAACGTTGTAACTTAAAGGGGAAAGCCTTGGGGGTCCACACACACATGAGAGAGGCCTCACGTAAACTCCTAAGGTAACTGCGCAGGTCAAGGAGAAACTCAAGGACGCAGTTAGGGTTTTGAGGGAGCTAGCACTATAAAAGGTGGGGGTTTCACTCCATTTGACATTATTGATATGATATTGATATTGAGAGCTAGACTGCCTACTTCATCGCCGGTTCATGTTCTCGTCCAAAGATCGTTTAGAGAAAACCGAGGTTCCGGTCGGAGATCTCACCCTTGGCTCCGGGGGACTTTGAGTGCCTGCTCGAGCAAGGTCTTTCCTTCAGTTTCTATAGGTGGTTTGCAGTGGATTTTTGGGTGGAAGTTGCAGAGGGTTGGTCTCTTGGAGTGACTGCGCAGTCCAGGAGAGAGGACGCAGTTTCAGCAGGGAGGACGCAGTCTTTGTTGAGCAGCGTTGTTGTGTGGTGATTTGGCAGTGGTTTCAGCGTTTTTCAGCCTTGAGGAGGTTGCCATTTCAACCGGAGGTTTTGCAGGAGGATTCAGGCCCTTTTCTCAGCGTGTTTCTTGAGCTTTTGCGCTGTTCCCGGAGGCACAGCGTTTTTGTAGGAGGAGGGGTTCTGGGGGTGATTTTCGGAGGTGGTCCGTTTGGTATATGGTTTCTGGGTTTTGTCCGGGGTGGTGAGTTCAGGTGGTCTGCCGATTTTCAGCTCATTCCGGCAAGGGGATCAGCCCCTAGCTCATTCCCAAAGAAGAATGTCCTATCATAGCTTTCTTCCCAAAGTTAGCTTGGGATGCAAGCTTTCAAAGAGCGCCCATTTCCTAATTTTCTGAGAGGATTCTTCACTTGCCTTGAGCAAGGATAGGTGCATTTATTCTAATTATCTTGTACCCATATACATATATTCTCAAATTAATAAAATGGCTTGATGTTCTGGCATTTTATGTGTATTTGTTCCATTTCCTAGTTCCGGCATTTTGTTCTATATATCTGCTTGTTGTTTTTCTGGGTATTACTGGTTATTTCCCGTTGGGGATATTACACTAGGGTTGTATTTCACTATTGTCAAGTACTCTTGCTATAAAATATTTCACCTAAGTACTTAAGTATCTTAAACAATCTTAACTCAAGATAAATTTCACTCGTCATCTTGCATTAAGCACCCTAGATGTAGCTTGCATTAATATTAATTTACCTTCTAGCATAAGCTAGGTTGATAGAGATTTAGGACAACCCTTTTCAAACTAACTTGAGAGATTCAACTCTTCCTAGTAGTTAACACAGTGACATTGCAGTCATCAGAGCCACAGTCTCTACAGCGCCGTAGGCACTGGGTGAGTGGAACACAGGGGGAGGTATCGTTAATCATGCCACTGTTTGCTTCCCGTTGGCTTCCATTTCATAACTTACTTTGAGGATTGCTTCTCAAAATAGTAAGGGAAAAGGTTCCACTTAGACTAGGCATCTAACTAAAATTTAACAAGATCATTGCATCTCACATAGGTTTTAGAACTTGCATATCATATAAGCAGCGGATGTCCATCCAGTCATTTGATTCCAATTTACTATAAGCAGGATTTTGTGACTCCATTAAAGCACTGGTCTCATACTTTGAAATCTAATCTAATTAATAATCTTTCTTAAATTCAAACCAAGTGGCTAGGCCACTCATCCGTGTCTCCTAAACAAGTTGGTTTCCAACTTGTTTTCCTTCACCTCATTCCATAGGGACTACCCCCCCACCCTATTGTTGGGAGACAGCTAGAACGGAGTGGGCAGGGATCAAAATGACAGCCTCTGTCCTGAGCATTGTCACGATGCCTGTACAGTCCAAGCGACAGCAAACCTCAGTTACATTGGGCCACCAGATGGGTCCACGGGTTTGGATTGCTTAAGGGAAAGCAATATTGGGGTGGGAGGATTTGTAATGTTCCTTTTTTTGGTGTTTTTTATGGCATGGATAGGATGGACTTTCAGAGTTGGGGGGAAACAGGCCACAAGTGCAGGTTGGCGTCCTCAGTGGGCCCTGGGGCTTTTGGAGGGGTTTTGAGGAGTTTTTATGAGGTCTGATGGCATTCGCTCGGTATATTCCATCATCTACACAGTTTGCTTTTCGTTCCATTGCATTATGACAACTTTCAAAAACAGAGTTATTAATGGGTCCGACTCAATTAATTACGCTTGGTAGAACACCTTAGTGTAATAGCTCATTGGAACTGGAACGAGAAGATCTATAGGAGAGATGGTTAGTGTGAAATTTTCAAGAAGAAAATATTTCTGCAATAATTGGTTTATTTCTCCTACTTATGAGGTAAGTTATTTACAGATGCTTCAATAAATTATGAAATAAACACATTTGCAAATCTTCACTATTGCTAAGAGCATAAGAACAAAAAGATAATTTACACAAGTAGCACAATAGAAACAACCACATGAACACAGTTATTTTTGGACAATTGTCCCCAGAAAAACCCAATGTGGGAAAACTAGTGCAACAGACGAGGGTTTTACATTTATCTTCAGAAATGGAAAGTACATTTACAGGAGTCTGATGAGCAGAGAAAAATTAGCAAACACCTGGCTGAATTTTCTAGACCTTCCAGACAAATTTCAGACCCTCGGGGTGACCTCCTTCACCCTCTGCGTCATCCAGCGTGTGAGCTCTACGCAGTCCCTCTCTAGACTGCGTGATCCTGCGTGGAGGGGTTCTTGCTGCTGATCAGCTCACCCATCCCTTCATCCTCCTGACTTTTGCTTCCTGATAACTGACTCCTCCCTCCTCCTACTTCTACAACCCTGCCTCTACAAACTCACCCACTGAAATCGAATTATCTTGCTTCAGAATCGATTTCCTTCGGGTACTGAGAGTGTCCCCAGCTTGATTTCCATATGGCCCTCAAGTCTCTTCTTATAGTCTTCCCGCTGACGAATCAAAGAGTGAGATTATATCGTTAATCAATGGTTCAGATTAAAAGATGACTTGATTTTTGTTTTCTAGAAGATTCACACTCTGCTCTATTAATACCCTTTAATTATTTAATTTCCCTAAATTTAAACTTAGGGTCTGCATTAAAATAATTAATTATTTTAATAAAGTCATAACTGAGTGGAATTTCCACAAACGATTTCTGGGTTCTCTAGATAACTGATGTCCAAGCCTCTCTACCAAAAATGAGACTTAGAACACTTTTCGATGCTATAGAAATCAACACTCCCTCTTAGCGAGGAAGGTGTTTAAGCAAGGTACCGCTGTACTGCGCCAACTCTACATCATCTGTTGCGCTGATAATGTCCTGGCTGCTGCCCTGTCACTGCATCATCTGTACTGTAGTTCCCTCTTCTTCTGAAGACCACCCTTTCCTCTAATGGAAGGGGTTCTCGACCATCCCCATCTTCTCTCTGAAGTAAGTGAACTTGATCTTACTTAGAGCCTTTGTGAGGATATCTGCCACCTGTTCTCTTGTAGGAGTGTATCGCAATTGTACTGCTCCCCTCTGGACATAGTCCCTGATAAAGTGACACTGAATGTCAGTGTGTTTCGACTGGTCATGAAACACAGGATTTTTAGAGAGCTTAATGCAACTCTGATTGTCGCACATAATCTTGGTCAGTTCCATCCGCTTCTTGAGCAGGTTCAAGAGTAACTTGAGGAGCCATATGGCCTCGCACGAAGTTGTGCTTGCTGCCATGTACTCTGCCTCGACTAAGCTCAGTGCTACATACTTTTGTTTCCTGCTGCATCAGGAGGTCATTCCTGATCCAAGACTGAAACAATACCCACTGGTACTTTTCCTATCTACTATGCTTCCAGCCCAATCTGCATCTGTGAACCCATTCAACTAGACCTCATTACCCTTGGTGTACTTCAACCCATACTCGACTGTCCCTCTCAAGTATCTGAGAACATGTTTGGTTGCTGCCTAGTGAGCCCTCCTTGGTTCCACCATGAACTAACTGAGGGTATTCATTGTATAACAAATGTCTGGTCTCGTATTGACCAAATACATTAATGATCCGATGAGTTGTTTGTACAATGTGGGATCAACCTCATCATCCTCCGATGTGTCTATCTTCTTCCAATTAATAATCATTGGCGTGGCCATTGGTCTACAGTCTTCCATCTGAAATCTCTTCAATATTTCTGTCGTGTATCTTCCTTGTCCTAGGAAGATTTCCCCTTTCTGCTGCCAGACTTCTAATCCAAGAAAACAGTGCATTTGCCCTAGGTCCTTCATGTCAAATTCTGTTGTCAAATTCTCCTTGCAGTCCTTGATGAACTTGGATGATCTGGTCAAAAACAGGTCATCCCCATAATGAACAAGAATAAGCGGCTCATCTCCTACTCTCAAGTAATATAAGTTGGGATCTGCGTCACTCTTGACGAACCCCATCTTCTGCAAGTAGCTATCAATCCAACCATACCATGCCCTGGGGGCTATACAAGGCTTTTTTAAGTCTGCAAACATGAGTATTATGCTCATGTGTCTCGAAACCCTCTGGATGCTCTATGTACACTTCCTCCTCTATCACCCCGTTCAAGAACACAGTCTTGACATCCATCTGGTGAATCTCCCATCCCATCTGCGCAGCTAGAGAGATGACAGATCTGATAGAAGTGTATCGCACTACTGGAGCAAAGGTTTCTTCATAGTGAATGCCTTCCTTCTAAGCATTCCCCATAGCTACAAACCTTGCCTTGAACTTCTCTATGCTGCCATCTGCAGCATATTTGATCTTGTAAATCCATCTGCATCCTACAACAGACCTGTCCTGTGGTCTAGGGACTACTTCCCAGACATCATTTGTCATGATGGAGCTATACTCTTCCACCATGGCATCCACCCATACCTGATGTTGAGTTGCTTCCTGAAAGGTAGAAGGTTCTCCAACCTGAGCTACCAGTGCCTGATATCTGTCTGGTTGTTTCCTTATCCTCTTTCCTTCTCTAGGGCCTCCAACAAATTCTTCTACATCCCTAAGAATTTGTTGGAGTTCTTTGCTCAATCTCCCATCAGTTGTGGGCAGTGTCACCTGTTCTTCTTCATGTTCTTTGTCGGAGGAGCTTCCCTCAGAATTATTGTGCCTTGGAGAGGCAATGGACCTCTCCTCTATAGGTCATTGAGGTTAAACCCGCAGATCTTCCTCAAACTGCGTATCTGTGGCCATCTCTCGAGATTTCCTGAAGGCTCTCTCCTCCAAGAATTTTACATCCCTTCATACCACGACTTTCCTGCTCTCTGGAATATAGACGCGATATGCCTTTGCATTTTTGCTATAGCCATCAAGAAACCCTTCTCTGCAGTTTGATCCAGCTGGTTCCTCTTTTCATCTGGAATGTGACAGTACATTATGCTGTCGAATATCCTGATGTGGCTCACTTCTGGCTTGCTGCCTGTGAACACACTCTCGGGAGTTACCTTCCCCAAAGCTCTATTGGGAACTCTGTTCTGAATATATACTGTTGTGTTACAGGCCTCTTCCCATAAGAATTTGGGCATATCTTGGTCGTACAACATCGCCCTCGCAGCTTCTATTATGGTCTGATTCTTCCGTTCTGCAACCCCATTTTGCTCTGGATTGTATGGAGCTGTCTGTTGACCACTGGAGTGGCACCTGATGATAATGAGAAGACTCCATGCCCAAAGATGAACTAGAGGACACATGTACCATCAGATATCATCAGTTCAACAGATTTTTTAACCTCTACTTATACTTCTCATCATCTTTCTCTTGTACCCTAATTCCACGCCCCACGGGGGTTGTAATAAATGATGCTAGTAATGATGAGTTTTAAGTCAGTATTGAGTCTGTAACAGGCCTAGGTAGCCTTGGACCTTGCCAACAAGTGAGTATTACTCTGGGAGGTTTTTTTTACTTGGTTAATTATCATCTCCCTACCAGGAGTTAATAATTAATTGAGTTTTTTCCTCCAATTTTACCCCAAAGCCGGAGTACGGCTTGATGGTGAGGCCTTGGGTGAGTCCTAATGTCTAGAGTCAATGTATATTACCATACTAGATCACACAAAAAAAATTGTGGAATTTGGTTAGGTCTAGGTAGTGATTTTTTAATTTTTTAGATTTCCCGCAAATCGAAAATTGCAATAAAAATTGTAATTGAATTGTAATAAGTATTTCCTAGAGAAGCTATATGGGGTATGAGTAATCAAAATTACATTTCTCACCCTCAACATTCTACTATGACACACTTTGAGAGGTTAAAAATGTGTTTTGAACCCTCAAAACTCACTTTTCATAAGTTTATTGGGAAATCTGGCAATTAATTAAGCCAGAAATTAAATAAATGAAAAAAAAAAAATATCCACACATGCTAAATGTAGTGCCCTACTCTAGTTGACTGACAGTGATATGAATTTTCACATTATTTAGCCCTAAGACCCGCACTTTATTCTTTGAGGACCTCAAGTTGAGGATCCAGACACATGACTCTATTATTAGTGGATTTGATGGTTATCTATGTCTTTATTGATACTATGATGATGATAGCATTAATGGATATGCATGTTCTCTATTGATATAATTGTAGCATTAATGGATATGCATGTTCTCTATTGATATCATGATGATGATAGGTTTTATGGATAGATATGTTTTCTACTGATGTTACGATGATGATGCCTTTGATGGATATGTTAATTTACCATTGATGTTATGATTATGATAAACATGATGGATGTGTCCCATATGTTAACTACTTACATTAGTTCTGATTCAAAATAAACAATGATGTAAATGACTAGGTCATGTTGATGTTTCTATTATGATAATAAATAACACTGAGAAACTTTGTTACTGATGATTATTGAGTATGACAGGAAACCACAAAAGGCACTCGCATATGATGAGTTGACAACATCTGGTTTGATAGAAATTAATATTTTGTCTTTGAAATGCTAATTTCAGTTTGAAACTTGTTTTATATATATATATATATATATATACTCTGATGATATGTCAGTGGTTGCAGGAACATGTTAGTTGCTTGGCCAAATGACTCACATATGGGTGATGGGGTTGTACAATTGGATGGAACAACATGGGAGGGGTGGGACAGTGTTCCTGATCTCACCCGCTAGTACTCCCGCTGTGACTTGGGCTGGAAAGGTCGAAATACCTTCGCCTTGAAGATCACGATGTCGTAGGGGCAGGTCCCAAATTTAGTTCGCTCACGAGGATTTTCTGGGGGGGGCGCATCGAGGTGGATTCTTTGATCCCCAGCACCATTAGTCTCACTATAGCAGGCAACATACGAGATGATAGAGGTCTCTGTCGTTGCACATATAATTTCCTCTCGTAACCACTGGATACTTGAAGGGCAAGTGGTGTGGCACCTTGGAATTTCAAGAGAAATTCTTGAAGGGCGCGACCGACTTGGCACCCTTGGCATCAAAAATAAATTCTTAGGCATGGCACCCTTGGAACTTCGAATGAAAGTTCTTGAAAGGCATGACCAACTTGACACCCTCGACATCATTAAAGAAACTAATCAATATAATCAATATATGAAAAATTGAAAATCCAACTAATTCATATCAAGTGATATATGATGTTAGAACCAAAGGAATTAAATCAAGAATAAAACTTAGGGTAAGGGAGGAATACGAAGAGATAAAATATTTTACCATGATAACTCTACCATTTCCATGTTAAAACAAAATATTAAGTGGATAATATACATAAGTAACTTAATTAGACAAAAGGGGGAAAGAGGGACATAGAGTTAAGTATAAAAATCTATTAAAAACTTCATTAAGAGAATAGGGTGGTGAATTAAAATAAGATTAATAAATTAAAATTTGAGAAATCTAAAGAACTTCCATGTGGCAAGAGCCAACATAAGAATATTCATCTAAAAGGCAAATTGAGGTAGTTAGGGGACCAAATCTGAGACTTATCAATTAACTTCAATAATAAACACAAATTAAGGAGTAGAAAAGGGAGAATCAAGAGACAACTAGGAGAAGAATTAGGAAGTCTTGTTGGGTTGAGGAAAATACTATTTTAAATTAATAATTAAGTAAATTATTTTTGGAGAATCTTGATGAGAGGGTGACACATGGGTGGGTGAATAATCAAATTTTGGGTTAATAAAAAAATAATTATTTATGCATGAAATTCCAAGTGTCACCTATGAAGCCTTCTATAAAATAAAGGGAAATGGAAGGGAAAAGGACCTTTTGTTTACCCTATGGTTGGATGGAGGAGATTATGTCATTTTGAGTGGTTACGAGCTATAGTTGAGTTTGGTGAGGTAGAGTATTATAGAGATGGGACTCTTGTGTCAAGAGGGGCTCACCTCTATCAGCTAGCTCATTCCTTCGTTGTACAACCCCATTGCAGCTCAGGGGTCCGCGGGGAAGGAGAGTACCCAAGGAGTAGGCTGGGAGGTCAACCGGTGGGTCATTACATTCGGATTAAACACGACAACATTCAGGCTTGGAGATAGACGACAACAAAGGAGCTCAAGTAGCGGCAAGTCAAGTTTGGCTCTTGTCTAAAGGTGAACGGTACATGTGTTAGTTATATTGTCTTTTTATGATGACTTCATTGTGCCTATAATCAACAAGTTAAATAGATGTATGTGTTATGAAGTTAAATTTATGGACTTTGATATCAGTGATTTAATTTTACTGAGTTTCAAACTTGTATGCTTATGGTTTAAATTCCTAGTTACTGTGTTAACCAAAAAAAAAAAAAAAATTTAAAGCCTAGCGCTCATCTAGTAAAATATAGGGTTGGTCTCTACACTTGGTATCAAAGCAAAGTTCAACCTCTAGGACCTATAGGCCCATAAAGTATTAAGGTTTTCTTGTATTTTTTTTTTGTGAGCCATCAGTTTTGTAGTCTTTGTGGACTTAGAAACCTTCTTGATTATGTTTTGTTCTATGACAAAATCAAACTCTGTTATACCGTTATGACTCCATCCATAACCATCACTAGCACCATGATGAAATTCATTTACCTTTGAAGGTGAAAAAAAAAATGAAGAATATACTCAAGACTAGTTATTCAGCACATAGAATGAATACAATTTCTAAAATAAATTTGATATATGCAATATAAAATTAATTACGATTAATGTGCATTTAGTAAAGATGGTGGTGGAATTTGGAATATATATATAATTAATAAATGCTTAAAAGGCCAAAACTATGGAAATTGGAATATATATAATTGAATATAAAATGTTTAAAAGGCCAAAACGACACACAGTGCTTATTATTTTACTATACCAACTGCATATTGAACATATATTTTTAATCATAACAATGCTATAGCATTGTGGAGAAATTATATCCCAAACTACTTCATTACCATATATTCCTGTCAAATTCTATCAAATAAAATCTCAAAAAAAAAAAAAGACAAAAATGTTGACCGTTTTCAACTTTCCATTCGATCATACAATTTCTAAAGTAATTTGATAAATTAACTCTAAAAAAAAAATACTACATGGATCTCTGGAACCTTCTTCTGGTTTGTTGTACAAACATTGCTATTAAAAAAAAAAAAAAAAAAAAAAATCTCTAGCCTTTGGAGAAGCAACAAAACTAAATTCCTCTCTCAAGCAGCAACGACTTTTCTGCACGTTTTTGCAATTTCGGCCTTTTATAATAGAATATTGTTCCATAGTCATTGCACATTCCTGAATGATGTTTATGCAGGTTTCGTTGTTGGATCTCATTTCCCAACGCTGAGCTCCTTAAGAACTGTACCCTTTTGTAACTAGCCAGGTCTTTTGCCACCGACGTTGGAGCCATAGTCCTTGATAAAATTTCGCAGTCAATGAGGGAAATCTCCATTTCGTTTGCATATCCCTGCTGTAAAATAAAATTAAATAAAAAAATCCATTCTCAGATGTGGGGTTTCTGTAACTAAAACAGTGAAATCTAGTTTCAGCAAACCTACTAACTAAAAAAATAAAAAAAATAAAATGAACTGGCAAAAACTAGAAATCGTATTGTCAACTTGAGAGAAGCAGATCTGTCATTAATCATCATGTTTTTCTTTGACTAAGTCCAAGATATTTGGTGATAGAACTCAATTATTGGGAGATACTTGCAGCAGTTGCCTTAAATTTTATGCCGTAGGGTTTCAATTTCAAAAGATGATCGCCGGATTCAAAGGGATCGGGATAACTAAGATGATCTCTAGAATTAAATATATATCTAGAGTTTAATCCTCTCATGCCAACGTTTTTAACAATTGTCAGCAAGAATCAGATTTAACTCATGATAATTTGTAGTTGTATTTCCTGAGACGAAGTTCAGTTTGAATAGAATAATCATTGATATGATTCAGTTCACCACATAATACGGTGATTTTAATAGGATACAGAATCTGAATTTATGAATCAGAATTCCACGAGATATGCGGGATGTTTCATTGTCTTCTTTAATGGCAATGGCTAAATCCTCAGATACTTCCCATTGTAAAACCTTCTGATACAGTTGTTGAAATTTGGTTACCGGAGGATAGGTGGTTCCTTAAGGCTTTGATCTTTGGCCTAGGGAAAAATGTCCAAAAGAATTTAATTTTTCTCCTAAAGTGACTTTATAAAGTTATAAAGTCAAATCTAATTTAAAAGTGACTTTAAGTGATAAAGTTACTAAAGTCTAATTTTAAAGTGACTTTAATAAAGTTAATGTAAAATTAGAAAGGAAAAGTGACTTTGGAAATAAATGACTAAGTGGGTCTTTATTAAAGTGGGGTGAATTAAAAAATAGAAAGTGAGATTTAAATGAGCATTTAATCTCAGCCCTAAATCTCAATCTATTTCAGCCATTGGATTTAGGGATTCCCCAAAAGTCACTTAGGGTTAGGTTAAAGGAGGAAAAGAAGGAAAAGGTCATTCATTGTTTCATGAGCAGATTGGGAGAAGATGAGAAGAAGAGCAAGGGAGATTTCTGAACAGTGAGGAGGAGGAGGTAGCAGCGTGGCACACATTCCAAGGCAAGATTTTAGCAAGTCCGTACAGCTAGGAGAGGCACACATACCAAGGCAATTTTCGGCACGATTTTCTAGAAGACTGTACAGTAGATTTTTGGCACGTTTTCCAAGAGGTCATACAGCAGTTTGGCTCAGTTTTCGAGGCAACAGAAGGCTGTTTTATTTGGCACGAATTTCGAGGCAGGCCGTACAACAAGTGGTTGTCCTCTTGCACAAAAATCGAGATTCCATACAGCAGCATTTATTGCTGCTTGCACAGAAATCGAGGAGGCCATATAGCGGCATTTATTGTAGAAAATTTGGGCACGAATTTCGAGGAGTCTGTACAGCATTTATTGATGTTCTGTTTTGTTGTTTGCACGTTTTTCGAGGTGGTAGTAAAGCACGAAAAACGAGATAAGTTGTAAAAGTTTACTTGCTGATTTTTCTGAATATTTCTCTCACTGTAAAAAGCATTTTTCAGAAATAAGAAGGAGCTCTCAAACTGGTTTTCCCCAAGAGTTGTAGGGGGTTTTTCCAGGGTCACCTTGACCAAAAATCTCTGTGTTATAATGTGTTGAATGGCTGTTTGTATCTGCTGATATTTATTTCTGCATTTTCCAGCATTCTGTAAATTTTCCAGAATTTGTGTTTTCAGCAAAAAATTATTTTCCAGTTTGTTGAATGTAAGGATATGGGAAAGGGCATTTAACTATTTGGAGAAATAAGGTGAAACTGAAAACCGAGGTGGGAAAACAGGAAATTTCTACATGGTATCAGAGCTTGAGTGCTGAAAGTGCAGTTTGGGACAGCAAAGAGAAAAATACAGCCTGCTGATTTTTCACTCAGAAAATTCCAGCAAGCTGATTTTTCACAAACAGAATTTTTTTATCTTTACTACAGCAGTGCTATTTTTCAGTTTTAGGACAGCAGGATGTCATTGGGATTGAGGGTGGAGGATAGGTTGGATGGGCATACCAATTACAACGTTTGGAAGGAGAGAATGCAGAGTATCTTTGAGGAGGCAGAAGTCTGAGATATCATGGTTCATACCACACAGCAGCCTGTTAATGTGCCTATTGATGCTACTCAGTTGGCAGCATATAATAGGAAGAACAACAAGAATAAGAGACTGATTCTAGATGGAATCAAAGACCATTGCATTCCTAATGTGAGAGGAAAGAGAAATGCTCATGAGATGTGGACAGCATTGTCCAATCTCTACCAAAGTACCAATGAGAACCGGAAAATGGTCCTGAAGGAGAAGCTGAAAACCATTAAGATGGGTAAGACTGATAGTGCAGCTGGATATCTCACAAAGATTACTAATGTGAGAGATGAGCTGGCAGCAATTGGAGAGGTCATTCCACCCACTGAGTTGGTGCGGATAGCAGTGAATGGCCTCCCCAGTTCATGGATGAACTTTGCTGATGGGGTTTGTGCACGTGAGACCCTTCCCACATGGGAGAGGTTTTGGGATGATTGCATTCAGACAGAGATCAAGAAAGGTCAGCTTGGGGCAGCGAAGCTAGTTGAGCAGGATGAGGATGTAGCACTGTTGGCAGGAGGCAAGAAAGGCAAAGGGAAGAAGTAGGCTTCCACAAGCAATGGTGGGGGCAAAGGCAAAGGTAAAGGTAAATAGGGTAACACACAAAAGGACTATTCCAAGGTGAAGTGTTGGAATTGTCAGAAGATGGGACACTATGCAGTTGTGTGTCCGGAGAAGAAGAAGAAGAAGGGGAAGAACCAGAGCATGGCAGCATCAGCAGAGGTTGAGGACTTTGCAGATCGCTTTGACCAGGAGTTTGGGTTCATTGTGTGTGAGTCCTCTAGTGCAGGATTACCTGCCACAGAGGTTCAGAGGGAGCATGCATTTCCCTCGACTAGTGGAGCATCTTCGGGTATCTGGTATGTGGACAGTGGGGCTTCACGTCATATGACAGGAGTCCGTGAGTACTTCTCAGAGCTTTCAGAGAGTGGCACTGATATAGAGGTAGTACTCAGTGATGACATAGTTGTTAGAGCAGTCGGTGTGGGAACACTGACATTTCAGAGGGAGTCTAAACCTCCCTTGAAGGTGTCAGATGTTCTTTATGTGCCAGGGATGAGGAAGAACCTCATATCTGTCTCAGCCTTGGAGGATAGAGGATATGAGATACTGTTCAGGAGAGGACAGGTGCTGATATATCCCAGGGGCGCTCCAGCTGATTCAGCTAGAGTGATAGGTGTACGCCATGCAAAGGTGTACAAGTTTGCATTTCAGCCCCTTTTGGCATTGAGCAGTAGTATCGACAGCAGAGCTAGCAGTTCTGAGTTGTGTGAGATTTGGCACCGCAGGATGGGGCATATGTATCATGGAGCCTTGAGGACCTTGCGGGAGATCACTACAGGTGTGCCAGATTTCAGTACTGATCACTTTGATACTTGCAAAGGATGTGCGATGGGCAAGTTTGCCAAATCCCCTTTTCCCAGCAGTGACAGCAGAGCGACTGGGATACTTGATTTGATTCATTCCGATGTGAGTGGTCGGATGTCTCATGTTTCCTGAGTGGATATGAGTACTATGTGTTATTCATTGATGACCACTCCAGGAGGACCTGGATTTATTTCTTGAAGACCAAGAGTGAGGTCTTCAAGCGGTTTCAGGAGTTCAGAGCTCTTGTGGAGACACAGACAGGTCGGAAGATCAAGTCCCTGAGGTCGGACAATGGAGGAGAGTACACGCTTGGAGAGTTTGTTGACTATTGTGCGGAGGCAGGCATTAGGAGGGAGCTCACTGTTCCTTACAACCCCCAGCAGAACGGGGTTGCGGAGAGGAAGAACAGATCCATCGGAGGGGTTGCCAAAGCCATGTTACATGATCAGGGGTTGCCATTGTTTTTGTGGGTAGAGGCCTGCAACACAGCTGTTTATTTGCAGAACAGGAGTCCGCATCGTGCCTTGGGGCACATGACTCCGGAGGAGGCTTTTTCTGGGAAGAAGCCTGATATTGGTCATCTTCGTATCTTTGGGTGTATTACATACTCCTACATACCCAAGGAAAAGAGGACCAAACTAGAGCCCACCGCAGAGAAGGGTATCTTTGTGGGCTACAGTGAGACCTCAAAGGCCTTTCGGATTTACATTCCTGCACAGAGGAAAGTTGTTGTCAGGCGGGATGTGAAGTTCGAGGAGGATAGGGCCTTTAGGAGGTCACGGGAGTTAGAGTATCTGGATCAGCCAAACCCTCAGCAGCAGCTGAGTTAGTCACAGGGATCCAGTGGGCAGGGATCAGGAGGATCCGGAGGTACATCTATGACGATGTCAGGTCCGTCAATGAGTAGTGGCTCAGAGAGTCAGAGGGGTGGTGCTTCGGGCAGCATGCAGAGCAATCCACAGAGTAGTTCACTAGGGAGTCCACTGATGGACAGCTCACACGGTACCTCAGCTTCTACAGGTTCAGGTGCAGGTAGGAGGACAGCAGACAGGCAGTCAGGAGTTCAGGCTCCTGATGATGATGAGGAGGAGGAGTTTCATTCTCCAATGGGAGAAGTATGCTCAGGGAAGAGGAAGCCCAAGTGTCTTCAGGACACCTTGAGAGAGGCCACATCTGTTGCTGGGCCTAAGAGGTCGGTCAGAGAGAGCAGACCACCTAAGAGGTTTTGTAGCTATATGGCAATGGCTACCAACATCCTTGACTCTGAGCCTTCTAGCTATGAGGAGGCAGCTAGCCAGCAGGTCTGGAGAGAGGCCATGCAGGAGGAGTATTCTTCTATCATGAAGAATGATGTTTGGAAGGTGGTGCCGAGGCCTGAGGGCAAATCCGTGGTTACTTCCAGATGGCTTTACAAGGTAAAGCATGCTGCAGATGGCAGCATTGAGAAATTCAAAGCGAGGTTTGTGGCTAGAGGGTTCTCCCAAGTAGAGGGAGTTGATTATGAGGAGACCTTCGCTCTCGTGGCTCGATATACTTCGATCCACTCCATTATATCGATAGCAGCAGAGATGGGTTGGAAGATCCACCAGATGGATGTGAAGACCGCATTTCTCAATGGCTTCATACAGGAGGAGGTGTACATTGAGCAGCCACAGGGCTTTGAGGTGCATGGGAAGGAGTCCCATGTGTGCAGACTGAAGAAGGCCCTTTATGGCCTGAAGCAAGCTCCCAGAGCTTGGTACTCCAAGATAGATACATACTTGCAAGGGATGGGTTTCACAAAGAGTGAGGCAGATCCGAACCTTTACTATATTGTGATAGGTGAGGAGCCTCTCATTCTGGTGCTGTATGTGGATGACTTAGTCATTACAGGTGCAGAGAGACTCATAGAGCACTGCAAGAGAGATCTTGCGGCGAAGTTTGAGATGAAGGACATCGGCTTGATGCATTACTTTTTGGGTTTGGAGGTGTGGCAGGAGGAGGGGCATTTCTTCCTGGGACAGGGGAAGTATATTGTGGACATCCTTGGCGGATTCCACATGGAGGATTGTAGACCCATGTCGACACCGATGATCTGTGGAAGAAGCTTCGTGGCCGGTTCGGGATTGGTGGATCCCATTAATACGAGACAACTAATTGGGTTCCTTGATGTATTTGGTCAACACTAGACCCGGATATATGTTTTGCGATCAACACGATGAGCCGGTTATGTGTGAGCCTAGGAAGGTTCAGCACGGGTGGGTACAAAACACATTTTCTTGATACTAGGGGATAGTGGATTATGGTCTGGACTATAGGCAGGGGGATGGAGTGAGATTGGCAGGTTACACTGATTCTGATTGGGCAGGTTGTGCTTCTGATAGGAAGAGCACTTCAGGGTGCTGTTTTGGGTTGGGTTCGGCGGTGGTGTCATGGTTCAGCCGGAAGCAGCAGTCAGTAGCATTGAGTTCAGCGGAAGCAGAGTATATGGCAGCCAGTCTAGCTAGTTGTGAGGCCATCCGGCTTCGCAAGATGTTGTTTGGCTTATTTGGTCAGCCGTTGAGACCTTCAGTGATTTACTGTGATAATCAGAGTTGCATTAAACTCACGGAGAATCCGGTATTTCATGACAGGTCAAAGCATATCGGGATCAAATATCACTTCATCAGAGACTATGTTCAGAAAGGAGCTGTGAAGCTTGAGTATATTCCCACTGATGAGCAGGTTGCAGATATTCTTACCAAAGCCTTACCACGGGACAAGCATGTCTACTTCAGAGACAAGATGGGTGTGGTGAGGAACACCTTCCTCGATAAGAGGGAGTGTTGAAATTTGGTTACCGGAGGACAGGTGGTTCCCTAAGGCTTTGATCTTTGGCCTAGGGAAAAGTGTCCAAAATAATTTAATTTTTCTCCTAAAGTGACTTTATAATTTTTATAAAGTCAAATCTAATTTAAAAGTGACTTTAAGTGATAAAGTTACTAAAGTCTAATTTTAAAGTGACTTTAATAAAGTTAATGTAAAATTAGAAAGGAAAAGTGACTTTGGAAATAAATGACTAAGTGGGTCTTTATTAAAGTGGGGTGAATTAAAAATAGAAAGTGAGATTTAAATGAGCATTTAATCTCAGCCCTAGATCTCAATCTATTTCAGCCATTGGATTTAGGGATTCCCTAAAAGTCACTTAGGGTTAGGTTAAAGGAGGAAAAGGAGGAAAAGGTCATTCATTCTTTCATGAGCAGATTGGGAGAAGAAGAGAAGGAGAGCAAGGGAGATTTCTTAGCAGTGAGGAGGAGGAGGTAGCAGCTTGGCACACATTCCAAGGCAGGATTTCAGCAAGTCCGTACAGCTAGGAGAGGCACACATACCAAGGCAGTTTTCGGCACGATTTTCTAGAAGACCGTACAGTAGATTTTTGCGTTTTCCAAGAGGCCATACAGCAGTTTGGCTCAGTTTTCGAGGTAGCAGAAGGCTGTTTTATTTGGCATGAATTTCGAGGCAAGCCGTATGGCAAGTGGCTGTCCTCTTGCACGAAAATCGAGGCAGATTTCGTACAGCAAGGTTCTGTTGTTTTTCTGGCACGAAAATTGAGATTTCGTACAGCAGCATTTATTGCTGCTTGCACAGAAATCGAAGAGGTCGTACAGCGGCATTTATTGCAGAAAATTTGGGCACGAATTTTGAGGAGTCCGTACAGCATTTATTTCTGTCCTGTTTTGCTATTTGCATGTTTTTCGAGGTGGTGGTAAAGCACGAAAAACGAGATAAGTTGTAAAAGTTTACTTGCTGATTTTTCTGAATATTTCTCACTGTAAAACGCATTTTTCAAAAATAAGGAGCTCTCAAACTGGTTTTCCCCAAGAGTTGTAGGGGTTTTTCCAGGGTCACCTTGACCAAAAATTTATGTGTTATAATATGTTGAATCGCTGTTTGTATCTGCTGATATTTATTTCTGCATTTTCCAGCATTCTGAAAAATTTCCAGAATTTGTGTTTTCAGCAAATATTTATTTTCCAGCTTGTTGAATGTAAGGTTATGGGAAAGGGCATTTAACTAATTGGAGAAATAAGGTGAAACTGAAAACCGGGGTGGGAAAAACAAGAAATTTCTTCAACAGTGTCAAAAGTATCTCCTACATCTCTCAGTTCTCTATACCAAATAGCATTGTCTCATGCATGCTTTTGGACAGAGGCAAGCAAACAGAAAATAACAACTATTATTACTGGTGTTGGCTTTCGAACCTCTCGATCAAGAACCTTGCAAAGGGAAGCTACTGGCTCTCGATTATATACAAGATCCGACTTAATTTGGCTTAATATTAAATGCAAATGTGTATCAATTATAACAAATTGAATGCAGCTTGACTACAAAACTCCAAGCTAAATATATTCTTACACAATTCATGAAAGAATCTTAAATAATTGCGGTTTTATGCGGTTTTCTTTAAAATTGTGAAAAATGGTTTGAAGAAAACTGGTGAAAATTGGGTTGAGAAAACTGGAGGTGTAAAACTAGTTTAATTTATGGGTAAATTTTTTTTTAAAAAATTCATTTCGTTACCCAATATGTTGTGTATTAGAGTAATAGTTTTTGCAGTTTACAAATTTTAAATTTATATATGATGTGTATTAAAGTAATAGTTTTATAGTTTAAAATGTTAAATTTATTTATGTTGTGTATTAAAGTGATAGTTTTTCATATAATGTAGTATTTTAAAATTTTAAATTTATTTATGCTGTGTATTAAAGTAATATTTTTTTATGCTGTGTGGTCTAAAATTTTAAAATGTATTTATGTTCAAAGATAATTTCTAAATTATCTAACTGATGGATATTTAACTATATATATATACATATTTCATGTTTACACATGAAACAAATATTCAAGGAATATTGATTTTAGAATTAATTATAAAGAAATTGATTTGAAAATTAATTAAAATTTGACTTGGAATTTTTGATTAAATTAATAAACAAATTCTTTGATTTGAAAATTTATGAGTTTATGGAAGAGATAAATTAAAATTTTAATTAAAATAAATTAAGTGGCATGTGCTGTAGATATTGCACCTTTAATGAATAACTCTTGGTAGATTGATTATTTACCGTAAGGAAAAAAAAATGTCCCAAGTAACTCCAGCATTAATTCCTATGACATTCCAGCCATCTCAATTACGTGATTCTACTAATTTAACATTCTTAGAATCATTACATTCATTTAATTATTTAATTACTTCCTATATAAACAATGGAATTTATTCTTATATATTCTTTGATTATTAATACTTGTCTTATTAATAATAAGTTGTACTTCCATTATTGACATCATAAAACAATTAGAAACTTAATTTCTCTCTCTTTACTATGACAATCTCAGTTTATGTTATAATAATGCTACCAACCACCTCTATCATTTACATGACATAATGAAGTCTAAGCCTATTATGATGAGTTATATAAATTGTATCATTATGATTAAACCTTATAAGAAGGTTTGAAATTCATGAGTGAATTAAATCTTATAGAACCACTTAGGTTGTTTATAATTTTTAATTGATTGGTTTTATCTTATAAGGAAAATCGCGTTAAATTTTGGCAGGATTCATTAGTGAACCATGGTTAGAAGAAGTACAAGAAGGAGTGGGGCAACTAGAGGGCGCAACGTGGCGCCACCACAACAGCCAACTCCTGCCACCCCACCCAATGATGAGGAAAACATCTCAACACAAGAACAAATACTAGCAGGAGAAGTGTTAAACTTCATGAAATCATTCCAGTACATGTGTGAGGCAATAATAAACCGTCTAGAACGAGATCATGGAGGACTAGTCATACAAAATGAAGCACCCCGAAACACTACAAGAAATGATGTACGTCGAGATTTGGAAAAGGTAAAATTTCCAGAGTTTTGGGGGTCCACAGATGGTCAATCTGCAGAGACATGGTTAGAAAACATGGCTATGTGCTTTACCCTGAGAGAGTATACCTCAAACATGAAGGCCAAGATGGGTATATTCCAGCTAAAGGGAAATGCACTACTTTGGTGAAAGACTTTATTACCCCAATTGGGGATGGATATCTCAGAAGTAACTTGGGAATTGTTTGAAGAAAAGTTTAGAGAACACTACCTATCAGAGGAATTTCTTGAGAGGCAATTAAATGAATTCAATGCATTAAAGCAGGGGAGTCACTCAGTACCGGAGTATGAGGCTCGTTTCATGGAATTACTCCGTTATGCCCCTCACTTAAACACAAAAAGACTCAAGGTGAACAAATTTGTGTATGGATTAAATGGTAACATCCGGGCTAAGGTTAGGATCTTAACGCCTTGCACCTTGCATGAGGTAGTCAACGAGTAATTATCGCAGGAGGAGATCATGAATAGTGGACCTAGTAAGACAAATAGGCCTGCAGGATCAGGAGTAACCAATGGAAATAGTATGGAATGTAGAAATTTTCAAAGGGGTCCTATGCTCAATCATCAAAAGTGGTCTACCGGAACATCATATAGGCATCCAACTTAGCAGCTGCATAGGGTACCTCAGCAAGCTCATCAACAACAACATCATCGTCTTATGCGACAACACCAAGTCACACCACCTTAGCATTGATCCCAACAGTCTGGCTCTTTCCAACAGAGTTCCAGGCCAACTCCCAGTTAAGTCAATAATAGAAGCCAAGCTCCTAAGAGGGGGTGTTGGACTTGTGGAGGTGCTCACTACGAGAGGGATTGCCCTCAAAACACAGGTAATACCAACTCAACTTAGAAAGCAGCTACGGTGGGGGACATAGGGAAGGCTCATCGCATCCATGCAGCGGTGAACAATCGTCAGGTCAAACACCAGTCCACTGTGTTGGAAACCACAGGTAATATTGATGGTATGTGTTTTGTCATTTTAATAGATCTAGGAGCTACTGATTCTTTTATTTCTTTAAATGCATTATCAAGGATTAAACATAAACCAATTTCTCAACATGATTTTAGACATGTAGAAATGGCATGTGGTATGAAAAGAAATGTAGGAAAGATGGTAAAGGATTGTGAGGTGGACCCGAGTGTGTAAAAACAAGGTATCCTTGTATTCTACGATATTAGGAGTCTATGACGTAGTTATAGGAATGGATTGGTTGGAGCGACATGAGGCACTCCTAGATTGCAAAGACAAAGTACTATATTTCACAGATGATGATGGACAAAGAAAATCATTGAGGGGAAAGAACCGAGGGGTGTCCCTAAGGTTCATCTCCTCCATGCAACTAATGAAATATAGACGAAAGGGGTGTCAGATGTTCACGGTGGTAACTCTAAATGATAAGGGTGATTCTGAAAACTTTGATAAACATCCAATTCTTGTTGAATTCAAGGATGTATTTCCTGAAGAATTACCTGGCCTACCCCCAAAAAGGGAAATTGATTTTACCATCGACCTTAAACCAAACACTGAGCCTATTGCAAAGGCACCCTATCATATGTCAACTCCAGAACTAAAGGAATTGCAAATACAATTAAAGGAATTGTTGGACTTGGGATTCATACGACCCAGCATATCTCTGTGGGGAGCTCCCGTGATTTTCGTTAAGAAGAAGGATGGGTCTTGGCGACTGTGCATTGACTACCGCCAGTTGAACAAAGTGACAATAAAGAATCAATATCCTTTACCTAGGATAGATGACTTGTTTGATCAAATGAAGGGGGCAACTGTGTTTTCAAAGATAGATTTGAGGTCAGGATATCATCAATTAAGAATCAAGGAAGAAGATATCCCGAAGACAGCCTTTAAGACAAGATTTGGGCATTATGAATTTGTAGTTTTACCCTTCGGACTGACAAATGCCCGGGTGTTTTCATGAGTTTGATGAATGGGATATTCCTGGATTACTTAGACAAGTTTGTACAAGTATTTATCAATGACATTTTGATCTACTCAAAGACCCCAGAAGATCATGACGAACACTTGAGGATAGTTCTTCAATGTCTTAGAGAAAACCAATTGTATGGAAAACTGTCATAGTGTTCCTTTTACCAATTAAAGATTCATTATCTTGGGCACATTATCTCTGGGGATGGTATCGCGGTAGACCCGACAAAGATAGAGGCCATCATGGAATGGCCAGCACCAACCAATGTTCATGAAATACGAAGTTTCATGGGCATGGCAGGGTATTATCGTAGATTTGTCGAAGGGTTTTCAAGGGTAGCAAGCCCCATTACCGAGCTCCAAAGAAAGAACAAGAAATTCATTTGGACTGAAAAATGTGAAGAGGCATTCCAAAGGTTGAAGGTATTATTAAAAACGGCACCAATTTTGAACGTGCCAGATATGGAACAAGAATTTTTGGTTTGCACTGATGCCTCCAAGCAAGGGTTGGGTTGTGTATTGATGCTGGAAGGAAGAGTAATAGCATATGCATCAAGAAAACTTAGAACCCACGAAGAGAACTACGCAACCCATGATCTAAAAATGGCAGCAATTGTTTATGCACTAAAGATTTGGAGACACTACCTTCTAGGAAGGAAGTTTGAACTTAGAACTGACCATTGTGGGCTACAACACATATTCACTCAGGACCACTTAAATGCAAGGCAAAGAAGATCGTCTGAGCTAATCAGTGAATATGATTTTGATATTACTTACATAAAAGGAACAATAAATAGGGTGGCTAATGCTTTAAGTAGGAGGCCTCGAATATTTTCAGTGATTCCCTTAAAGACAAATTTGAGGGAGAATTTGCTTGACTTGCAATTTAAGGACACCTGGTACAAGGAGGTTAGCAAGAGTTTGAGGGAGGACGAAATGAGGATCCCAAAATATGAAGAATACTCCCTTGATAGTGATGGACTTCTACGATTTCGGGGAAGGATATATGTGCCACCGAATGAAGATATACGCCAGTTGATCTTGAATGAAGCACATCGTGCAATATACATGGCACACCCTGGTGTTAAGAAGATGAGTGCAGACCTGAAACCACTTTTCTTTTGGAAAGGAATGAAGAGGGACATTGTAAACTTTGTAGCAAGATGCTTAGAGTGTCAGTGAGTAAAAGCTGAACACAGACATCCAGCAAGATTATTGCAACCCCATGAGATACCAGAATCTAAATGGGAAGTTATATCAATGGACTTCATTGTGACTACCAATGACATGTCGTCAACATGATTCCATATTTGTAGTGGTGGACACACTGACCAAGAGTGCCCATTTTTTACCAGTTAAGACTACATATAAGGCACCAGAGATAGCGAGAGTTTTTATTGATGAGATTGTAAGATTACATGGAGTTCCTAGGAAGATCATATCAGATAGGGGAGCAGTGTTTACAGGAAGGTTTTGGACCAGTTTCCAAGAAGCCTTGGGAACCCAATTGAACTTCAGCACTGCATACCACCTTGAGACAGATGGTCAAACAAAGAGGACTAATCAAATCCTCGAAGACATGCTACGAATGTATGTGATGGACCAACAAAAGAAATGGGAGGAGTTTTTATCTTTGGTGGAATTCGCTTACAATAACAGTTATCAAAGTTCCATCAAGATGGCACCATTTAAGTTCTTGTATGGAAGACCGTGCAGAACACCTCTTAGTTGGGACCGACTAGAGGACCGAGTATTAATAGGGCCAGAAGTGGTGCAAGAGATGGAAGAACAAATGACTATGATTAAAGGGAGGCTAAAAGAAGCACAAGATCGACAAAAGAGTTATGCTGACTCTCATCGAATAGACCGAAGTTATGAAGTGGGAGATAGGGTGTTCTTGAGACTAAGGCCCCAAAAGAGCTCTATAAAATTTGGAAAGGGAGCAAAATTGTCTCCACGATTTGTGGAACCTTTTGAGGTTTTAGAAAGAAAAGCGCCGGTAGCATATGGACTTGCATTACCTCCATCCCTAGCACGTATTCATGATGTGTTTCATGTTTCTGTTTTGTGTCATTATATTTCAGATCCATCACATGTTATTGACTTAGGTCACTTGCAGGTTTCGGACGAGGGCAAGGTGATGGTAGAACTAGTTCGCATATTGGACCAACGAACTTTGTAGCTTAGACGACGATTATTGGACCAGGTTAAGGTCCAGTGGGACATTTACAGTCCTAGTTCAGCCACTTGGGAGGATGCTGAAGAGATGCATCATCGTTCCCTATCTATTCCAAGGACTTCGAGACGAAGTCCACTATTAAGAGGGGGTGTATGTAGTGCCCTACTCTAGTTGACTGACAGTGATATGAATTTTAACATTATTTAGCCCTAAGACCCGCACTTTATTCTTTGAGGACCTCAGGTTGAGGATCCGGACACATGACTCTATTATTAGTGGATGTGATGATTATGTATGTATTTATTGATACTATGATGATGATAGCATTAATGGATATGCATGTTCTCTATTGATATGATTATAGCATTAATGGATATGCATGTTCTCTATTGATATCATGATGATGATAGATTTTATGGATAGATATGTTTTCTATTGATGTTACGATGATAATGCCTTTGATGGATATGTTAATTTACCATTGATGTTATGATTATGATAAACATGATGGATGTGTCCCGTATGTAGCTACTTACATTAGTTCTGATTCAAAATAAACAATGATGTGAATGACTAGGTCATGATGATGTTTTCTATTATGATAATGACTAACACTGATAACTTTGTTACTAATGATTATTGAGTATGACAGGAAACCACCAAAGGCACTCGCATATGATGAGTGGATAACATCTAGTTTGATAGAAATTAATATTTTGTCTTTGAAATTCTAAGTTCAGTTTGAAACTTGTTATATACATTACATATACTCTGATGATATGTCAGTGGTTGTAGGAACATGTTAGTTGCTTGGCCGAATGACTCACATATCGGTGATGGGGTTGTACAATTGGATGGAACAACATGGGAGGGGTGGAACAATGTTCCTGATCTCACCCGCTAGCACTCCCGCCGTGACTTAGGCTGGAAAGGTTGAAATACCTTCGCCTTGAAGATCACGATGTCGTGAGGGCAGGTCCCAAATTTGGTTCGCTCACGAGGATTTTTTGGGGGGCGCGCATCAAGGCGGATTCCTTGATCCCCGACACCATTAGTCTCACTATAGCATGCAACATACGAGATGATAGGGGTCTTTGGCGTTGCACACATAATTTCCCCTCGTAACCATTGGATACTTGAAGGGCAAGTGGTGTGGCACCCTTGGAATTTCAAGAGAAATTCTTGAAGGGCACGACCGACTTGGCACCCTTGGCATCAAAAATAAATTCTTAGGCATGGCACCCTTGGAACTTCGAATGGAAGTTCTTGAAGGGCATGACCAACTTGACACCCTCGACATCATTAAAGAAACTAATCAATATAATCAATATATGAAAATCCAACTAATTCATATCAAGTGATATATGATGTTAGAACCAAAGGAATTAAATCAAGAATAAAACTTAGGGTAAGGGAGGAATAGGAAGAGATAAAATATTTTACCATGATAACTCTACCCTTTCCATGTTAAAACAAAATATTAAGTACATAAGACTTAATTAGGCAAAAGGGGGAAAGAGGGACATAGAGTTAAGTATAAAGATTTATTAAAAACTTCATTAAGAGAAGAGGGTGGTGAATTAAAATAAGATTAATAAATTAAAATTTGAGAAATTTAGAGAACTTCCATGTGGCAAGAGCCAACATAAAAATATTCATCTAAAAGGAAAATTGAGGTAGTTAGGGGACCAAATCTGAGACTTATCAATTAACTTCAGTAATAAACACAAATTAAGGAGTAGAAAAGGGGGAATCAAGAGACAACTAGGAGAAGAAATAGGAAGTCTTGTTGGGTTGAGGAAAATACTATTTTAAATTAATAATTAAGTAAATTATTTTTGGAGAGTCTTGATGAGAGGGTGACACATGGGTGGGTGAATAATCAAATTTTGGGTTAATAAAAAAATAATTATTTATGCATGAAATTCCAAGTGTCACCTATGAAGCCTTCTATAAAAGAAAGGGAAATGGAAGGGAAAAGGACCTTTTGTTTACCCTATGGTTGGATGGAGGAGATTATGTCATTTTGAGTGGTTACGAGCTATAGTTGAGTTTGGTGAGGTAGAGTATTATAGAGAGGGGACTCTTGAGCCAAGAGGGGCTCACCTCTATCAGCTAGTGCATTCCTTCGTTGTACAACCCCATTGCAGCTTGGGGGTCCGCGGGGAAATGGAGTACCCAAGGAGTAGGCTGAGAGGTCAACCGGTGGGTCATTACATTCGGATTGAACACGACAACATTCAAGCTTGCAGGTAGACGACAACAAAGGAGCTCAAGTACCGGCAAGTCAAGTTTGGCTCTCATCTAAGGGTGAACGGTACAGTGTTAGTTATATTGTCTTTTTATGATGACTTCATTGTGCCTATAATCAACAAGTTAAATAGATGTATGTGTTATGAAGTTAAATTTATGGACTTTGATATCAGTGATTTAATTTTACTGAGTTTCAAACTTGTATGCTTACGGTTTAAATTCCTAATTACTATGTTAAAAATAAATAATAAATAAAATAAAAAAATTAATTAATTAATTGATTAAAGCCTAGTGCTCATCTAGTAAAATATAGGGTTGGTCTCTACACTAAATGAGGTGGAAATGAGGTGGAAAATTATGGAGCAGTTAAAGTGAAGTCCTAAAGTGATATGGACTCCTAAAATCAAGAAAAAGACATGTGCTCAAATAAAATTGAATTTCAGGCATTAAATAAGAGTTGCTTACTTGGAAATTTGAATTTGTGAAATTAGAGCATATTTGGGAGGATTTTGGAGAATATTTGGCGGATATTTTTGTGGAAAATTGTCCCACATGGGTTGCCACCCATATACACTTGTCATTCCATCATAAAATTCGAATTTGGCACATAAGGGAAGAAAAAAATGATGTCCACTTGCCAGAATCCGATTTTTACACTTGGCAATGAAGCTCCAGATATCAAATTCGAATTTGCCTTGAAATCTCCTCCCCCTCACCACTTGGCATATGGTTCTTCATTGGGATTTGCTCCCAACTTTCTATATAATGGAGCCATGGGCTCTCATATTGTATCTTGTGATTAGCTATTGTACTTGCGGAAACGTTGTTGCCTTGTACACTTTCAGAAATATCAATAAAGACTTTGAGGTTTCATTCATGAGATGTTCCTCCTCTTGGAGTGTGAAGAATTGTTGATCATTGGTATAATTCATTTTACTCATGCTTTGATTTAATTTATTTCCATATGCTCTTGTAGATTTGTTAATGTAGAGTTATCTTACATTGACATTTGATTTAGAAGTATGTTCTAGGTATAGAATGTTCTAGTTGATTTCAAATAAATATCTAGAGTTTCTTATCATTGTTTATTGCTAGATCTATATGGAACTAATTCTTGATTGAAGTTTTGTAGAGGGAACATCTTGTTGGGATCAAAGAATCAAGTGTTGGGGGAAGTCTTTGGAGAGACCAACCCACTCTTGATACATTCTCAAAGGAGTTCTCATTTGTTCTTTGAGCCTTCATAGTCTTATCTTACAAAGTAGTTTTGCAGGGGTTTTGGGACATAGCTTGTATACAAGCCGAATACTTCTAAATTTGAATATCTTTTAAAACATTATAATTCATTGCTTTCATTTGCTATCTCAGAGTTTGAAGATGACTAAGCAAAGAGGAGAGTTTACTCGAACTCTTTGGCTTAGCCCTTTGTAGATTGTTGTGCAATATTTTGTAATTTTATCTGTCTAATATTTGATTGATTTTGTAGCCCTCTTTCCGAGGTTTTTCTTGTGACAGCATGAGTGGACAACTACAAGAAATTACTAACAAGTTGTTGCAGGACCTTTGGGCTTTGAATTTCAAATGAGGAAGATAACTTTCTTTTCTTTGGTTGTGGGCATAGAAGAGGCTTAGCTTCTCTTCTCCTATTTTAAAGTTTGAATTCTTTTGAGTTTTTAGAAATTCTCATAGAAAAAAAGTTTATGGTCTCAATTTTTATTTGTAAAGACTTTCTTTGGTTTAGAAAAGGCCTCATGGTCATTTCCTTCTTGTAAAATTAATCAAATTCTTGGTTTTGGGAGCGTGGGTTTTGCCCATTGGTATCCCTATCTCTCCACCTTTTTGGAGAGACTTTGTGGCTTGATCTTTAATATTTTTCACTTGCACACACATCATTTAATTGAGGAATTAACACAATCATGCATTACACTCATCTTGCATTTACTTAAAACTAATTTGCTTCAGATTTTGTCTTTTTACTTTCATAGCAAGTTCAAACTTTTGCATGCATGCACTTTTAACTTGAATCTAATTTGTCATGAATTTTGTTTCAAAACCATATATGCTTCACCTTTAATTACATTTTACATGCAATAAATATTTGGACAAATTTTCTCCATAAAATAACATTCTACTTCATGACATGCAAGTACATCTCAAGTTTGAAAGTTAATTTTCATTAATTTACTTACATGCCCCAAGCAATCACTAAAATTTTACCTCCAACATAAGTTGGTTGAATAGATGTTTTTAGGGACCCTCTACTCCTCTACTGATTCCTCACTATGGGATCCATATCTTTGGGCGAGGGTGAGGTCTGAGGATTAAAGAGTTGAATTGTAACATTGCTCTAGAACTAATTGATAAAATAAACCAAGAGTATTTTTCATCACATTTAGCTTACTTGCAAGTTCTTGAATTTTACTTTCTTGATGGTTAAAAGTCTCACATGAAATATCATTGCCCTTTTTCAAGAAGCATTTCCTTTCATGCAAGTATGGTAATCGCTTTCGCAACAAGTTTAGCTTAATTTTCTTGTACTTGGACATTATCTACTTTATAAAGCTCCATTTCATGTTTAATGTTCATCATGTTCATGGATGGTTGATGAATCTCATTTCCTTTCAAGTACTCTTATTTCATGTTGCAAAGCTAAATGCATGTTGGTTTGACTTTCAAGTCTTTTTATCATCTGGTTTATATCTAGATCACTAATTGTTTCCTTGTGAACAAGATAGCTTCGTGTGTTTTGATTCATAAATTCGTTTACCTTGAGAGCATTTTTGATATCTTGTGCTAACAGACTTTTGTTTCCATTTCAGGATTACTATGTTCTCATCTCTTTGAGCAATTATTTTACTTTTGAGCACGTTATTTGTAAAGGCACTGGTTAATGGTTTGTCATTATTTCAAAGTTGTTCATATATGCTCATAGATCTTTAAAAGTAATCCAATTTCACTCTAACAATTCTCCTTAAAACTCAAAAATCTCTAACTTAGTTTTCCATTTAGGGATCACCCGCCATAGCTAACCTAGGAGATAGCTTAAACGGAGAGAGTCGGGATTAGTGTGACAGCGCTTTTCTGAGTTCCTTGCCACTAACCACACCTTGTGAGGTTAAAGGCTTTCACGCTAGCGTAATTTAGGTGTGGCTGACAAGTGATAACCTTTGTCCATTTTCTCTTGATGCCTTCTTGTGCACAGAAATTTGTGAAGTCTTTATCGATATATTCTCCATTGTTATCTAACCGCAACTTCTTGATCTTCTTTCCTGTAGAGTTCTCCACCAATGCTTTGAAATCTTTAAACCGATCAAAGACTTCATCTTTGGTCTTCAAAAAATAGATCCAAGTTTTCCTGGAATGATCATCAATGAAAGTGGCAAAATACTTTGCCCCACTGAGAGCAGTTGTGGACATTGGACCGCAAATGTAAGAGTGTATTAACTCTAATACACCTTTGGCTCTGCTGCTGCTTCTTGGAAATGTTGCCTTAGCGTACTTCCCTAGTACGCATCCCTTGAAAACTTCGTCTTTCTTTGTGCTGAGCTCAAGAGCCCCTATGACAGTATTTTTGAGAATCCCCAAGGCTCCATGACGTAGATGCCCCATCCTTCTGTGCCATAATTCATTCAGATCTCTGTCGTCTATACTGTCGATCAGGGCCACCAGAGATTCAACCTGGAGCTTATACAGCTTGTGACTCCTTACTCCGATATGTGCCCTTTTCTCTGTTAGGGTGTTTGACATACACCTTATCTCGAATAACGTATACGTCATAGCCCTTGTTCTGAAGTTGAGACACCGAGAGTAAATTCATCCCCAACCCTGGTACATGCAGAACGTTCGTGGCTCGAATCTTGTTGCCATCCTTAGTCTAAAATGTTACGGTACCTCTCCCGATGGGGGGTACATTTTGCCTTATTTCCCATAGTTATCTGGAAATTCGTCTGTTCTTCTTGGTAGCTCGAAAAACATTCTCGAACCCCTGTCATATGAGCAGATGCTCCACTGTCAATATACCAAACACTTGGAGGAGTTGTGCTCGACACACAGGCAAGATCCTCCTCTAGTCTGGATGCCAGCACCTTCATGTCGTGTTCTCTCTGCATTTCTGCGTGCTCTGGAGGACTGTGTGAGTACCTTTGACTGCGTGAACCCTTCCGAATGATGGAACTTTGGTCCACGGCAGATCCTCCCCTTCTATTTTTAGCCCTTTACTCTGATACCATGTGAAATTTTCAAGAGGAAAATATTTCTGCAATACTTGGTTTATTTCTCCTACTTATGAGATAAGTTATTTACAGATGCTTTAGTAAATTCTGAAATAAACACATTTGCAGATCTTCACTATCATTAAGAGCATAAGAGCAGAAAGATAATTTACTCAAGTAGCACAATAGAAACAACCACATGAACACAGTTGTTTTTGGACAATTGTCCCTGGAAAAACCCAATGTGGGAAAACTGGTGCAGCAGATGAGGGTTTTATATATATCTTCATAAATGCAAAGTACATTTACAGGAGTCTGGTGAGCAGAGAAAAATTAGCAAACACCTGGCTGAATTTTCTAGAACTTCCAGACAAATTTCGAACCCTCGGGGCAACCTCCTCCACCCTCTACGTCGTCTAGCGTGAGAGCTTTGCGCAGTCCCTCTGCGCGGGTTTGCATGATTGCTGTAGTGGAGGCTATTCCTCACGTCAAACTCACGCCTTCACCCTCCTGAGTTTTGCTTCTCGATAACTGATTCCTCCCTCCTCCTTCTACTTCTGCAACCCAGCCTCTACAAACTCACCCACTGAAATCAAATTCTCTTTCTTTAGAATTGATTTCCTTCGGGTACTGAGAGTGTCCTCGGCTTGATTTCCAAATGGCCCTCAAGTCTCTTCTTATAGTCTTCTTGATGATGAATAAACAACCAAGATTATATCTTTAATCAATGGCTCATATTAAAATATCACCTGATCTTCGTCTTATAGAAGATTCAAACTCTGCTCTATTAATACCCTTTAATTATTTAATTTCTCTAAGTTTCAACTTAGGGTCAGCATTAAAATAATTAATTATTTTAATAAAGTCATAACCGAGTGGAATTTCCACAAATGATTTCTAGGTTCTCTGGATAACTAATGTCCAAGCCTCTCTACCAAAAATGAGACATAGAATACTTTTTGATGCTATAGAATCAACAGTTAGAAGTGATTTTCAGTGACCTGAGGAGGCATGGTGGCCAATTTACCCTTTTCCCACATGAAAAAGAATATTTTACTTAAAATAAAAAAGGGAAAAATGCTCCATGATTAAAATAATAATAAAATAGGAGGTTCTAGAGGGGTTCATCAGATTTATAAAAAAGGAGGAGGCCATTAAGAAACATCTTGGAGTTAAGTTTTCCTTCTTGTGGAAAGGTTTGGAGAACCAGGAGTTCTCAGCTTCAACAATAGCCCCAGGACGAAAACCCTTGGGTGATTCAGTGAGAGTGGGCGAGCACCCAACTCTTCCCATGGTTAATTCATCCAGAATTCACAAGTTGCAGCTATTGTTTTGTAATATCTCGAATGAGAATAAACAGCAATATAAAGCACATAAACAAAGACATACAGCAACTAGAGACAAATCATAAGTAAAACAGACAATATGGAGAACGCTGAGCCATTTTATTAATACTGAGAAATGGAAATGAGTACAGAGGTGATCAGAATGATGGCACCTCGGTTTGCACTAGGCAAGCATAGAAAGACTCTCAGGAAATGACTCGGAATGGCTGCTCCCTCGGGACTGAATTATCTCCAGAGCTGTTGGGACTGCTACTGTGTTGCTGCTATTGCTCGAATGAACTGAATCTTTGGGGCTGCTCCCCACCTCGGAAAATTACGAAACTTAGGACCTCATAATACCCAAAAAAGCCCGGAAAGCTTTCCCGAAAATGGCTCCCTAGAGGCACTACGGCCCATTCCTCAAGGAGGGACGCCTACTACGAATGATGTTGCTCCAAATAATGGCCCCCGGCTCACTCAAAATCTGCAGATGGGAAGGTTGGCCCCTTTCCACTATCATTTGAATCCACCAACAAACACTCGTCAAACCACCTCCTCTCCAAGGCCGTCCACCCTCTCCATTGGCTAGTTGTCTCTCTGAGTGAATACTCCACTTGTGGTTGTTGCCCAACTGTAGTTGCTGCAACTCTCTTCGGCAAAACAAGGATGAAACTTCTCACCCAAGCAGGCACTCAAAGACCCCCGGGGCTGAGGTTGGAATCTCCGAATGGAGACACCCAATGTACTGAATAGTACGTACAGACTTTGCTAAATAGCAAGTGTGCTCAATGTCAAAAGGCAAATCTCAAAGATGCATAATCAGAATGAATCCAATTGAGGAGACCCTCTCTCCTTTTATGCTTGGTGAGCCTTGCCCTCACCTAGGCCCCACCATCAACTGCGTTGTCTCCTTGAGCCACGCTGTCCATCTCTCTCTGCGCTGGCTTGGTCCCACGCTGCCTACGCTGCCACTTGACCACTATGCCCCACATTGCCAACTAGTCATGTCCCTTAAGTGACTATAGGAAATAATTTTTATCCTAATTGTGAGTTAAGTGTCTCTCTTCACCCACTTTATTTATAACTTAACTTTATAAAGGTAAAATAGTCAAAATTAATATTTCCAATTAGCTCTTGCTAATTGGGAATATTACAGTCCTCCCCAGCAAAACGTTGCTTGTCCTCAAGCAACTGTAATGATGGATGCTGTAGAATCTTCTCACTCTCCTAGGTGGCATCCTCATTCGGTAAATTCCTTCATTTCACCAGGTACTCTCTGACTGTCCTGCTCCGCAGCTGCCTCTCCCTAGTGTCAATAATGGCCTCTGGCTGTAGCACCAGATGCCCCTCATCATCGGTGGGAAGAAGCTCTTCTGTTGCAGTCACCTGCTGTCCTAGTGCCTTCTTCAGGCATGACACGTGAAAAACATTATGAATCTTGCTATTGATGGGTAGTTCCAACTCATATGCAACCTCTCCAACTCTGCGTGTAACCCTGTATGGTCCATAAAAGCGAGGCTTGAGCTTTTCAGCCCCCTTCTTCTTCAATGTGGACTGTCGATATGGCTGCAAGCATAGGTAGACCAAATCCCCTACCTCAAACTGCCTCTCAACACGTCCCCTATCGGCGTACAGCTTCTGCTGATTCTGCGCTGTAGCCATGTTATCCTTGAGAGTTTGGAGTATTTCCTGACTCTCTTGGATCCAATCCTTGGCTCTGGGAGCCTTGCTAGCACCAAACATCATGTCAGCAAAAGATAAAGCATGATACCCATACAATGCATAAAATGGAGACATACCGATGGACATATGATGAGTGTTGTTGTAGCAGTACTCCCCCAAGTGCAACCATCTCAACCATGCCTTCTGTTGCCCGCTAGCATAGTTACGTAAGTAGCCCTCCAGCCACTTGTTCACTATCTCTGTCTGCCCATCCGTCTGGGGGTGGTAACTAGTACTCAATGTCAACTCAGTGCCCACCAAACGGAAAAGCTCCTGCCAAAACCCGCCCATGAAGCGGCTATCCCTGTCACTGACAATGGTCTTTGGGAGACCATGCAATCTGAAAACATCCCTGAAGAATAACTCCTCTACCTATGCTGCTGTGCAATGGGCCGATATGGGAAAGAAGTGAGCATATTTAGTCAGTCGATCAACGACTACAAATATGAAATCCTTGCCCTGCACAGTGGGCAACCCCGTAATGAAATCCATCGAAATACTCTCCCATTTCCCCTCGGGTATGGGAAGAGGCTGCAATAATCCTGCTGGATGGTTCATCTCCCCCTTGTTACGCTGGCAAACTTCGCACTCCTTGACATGTTGGAGTACGTCCTCCTTGAGGCCCTTCCAAGAGAACCTCCCCTGATGGCCCTATAGGTCTTGGTGAACCCCTGGTGGCCTGATAATGGCGAGTCATGTGAGGCGTGCAATATCTTCTTCTTGAGTTGGGAGCTCTCAGTCAAGAAGATCCTGTCCCTGTAGTAGATCACCTCGCCCATCACCCTATACTTGTCATCTGTCACCTGTCCGTCCAAAATCTCATAGGCAAAATGGTCCTTGGAGTACTCCACCAGAAGTTGAGCCCTCCAGTCCGTGTCCAAACTCATCAAGGACAACGCTGCCGATCTGCGTGAAAGTGCATCGGCCACCATGTTGTTCTTCCCCTTGACATACTCGATGTCAAAATCATATGCCTGGATTTTGCTGACCCACTTCTGTTGCCTCTCCTACAACTGTTTATGCTCTAGGAAGAATCGGAGGCTGTTGTGGTCTACCCTCACTTTGAACCTGTTCCCCACCAGGTACTGCCGAAACTTGGCCAATGCATGCATGATGGCCAACATCTCCTTGTCGTATATAGCATACAACCTCTCATGTGGCAGCAGCTTCCGGCTCTCGAAAGCTATGGGATGGCCTCCCTTCATCAAAACTACGCCTATCCCTTCCCCTTATGCATCACACTCCAGGACAAAAGGCTGTGTAAAATCTGGCAATGCCAAAACTGGACAGCTGCTCATCACCTCCTTGAGCCTGTCGAAAGCCCTTTGCACTGTATCAATCCAACTGAATGCCCCCTTTTTGGTGAGATCCGTAAGGGGTGCTGTAAGCTGGGAGAATCCCTTGACGAACTTCCAGTAGTAGGTGCAGATACCCACAAATCCCTGAAGCTCGGTCACATTCTTCGGCTCTGGCCAATCCCTGATGGCCTTGATCTTCTCCTTGTGGACCCTCACTCCGTCCACCCCAATGATGTGCCCTAAATAGAGCATCTCTGTCAACCCAAACTCGCATTTGGAGAGCTTAGCATAAAATTGCTGCTCTAAGATGTGCAGTACAGCCTCTATATGTTGGAGGTGCTCCTCCCATGTCCTGCTGTAAATCAAGATGTCATAAAAAAACACTAATACACACTTCCTCAAGTCACTGCGGAAGATGTGATTCATGCATGACTGGAATGTGGTTGGAGCATTGGTCAGCCCAAAGGGCATCACCAAGAACTCAAAATGATCGTAATGACACCTGAAAGCGGCCTTGGGAATATCCTGCTCCCTCACGCGAATCTAATGGTACCCAGATCTCAAATCAATTTTCGAGAAGAACTTCGCCCCCCTCAGCTCGTCCATCAACTCATCGATCCGTGGGATGGGGTACTGGTTCTTCATGGTCTTCTTGTTTAGGGCCCGATAGTCAATGCACATCCTCAATGTGTCGTCCTTCTTCTTCACCAACACTACTGAAGAAGCAAAAGGGCTAGTGTTGGGACGGATATGTCCAAGAGCTAAGAGCTCGTGGATGGCCCTCTCAATCTCATCCCGATAGGCCTTAGGATGCCTATAGGGTGTAGTGATGACAGCCTGGATGCCCTGCTCCAACTCAATCGTGTGCTCAAACCCCCGATCTAGCAGTTGCCCTGGTGGTATCTCCACAAAAACTGTGGCATACCTGTCTAGAATGGACTGTACATCTGGGTGTACGGCTTGCCCTGTAGATCATGCCTCTGAAACATGCAACTCCACTCTATGTCCCCTTTTCGGAAATCCGCCTCCATCCGGTGTGCTGAAACTGTCTGTGGTGGGTAGGTGTGCATAACTCGAATCTTCTCATGCCTCCCAGCCCTCTTATCCGTCCACTCCATCTCCAAGGTCTCCCAATCAGTGGTGACCTTCCCCGGCGTGATCAACCACTGTACCCCCAGTATCACGTTGGTGTCCGGGATGTCCACCATGAAGAAATGGTCAGTTAGGGTGTACGTCCCCATAGTCACTGCCAAGGCTGGCACATACCTGGCACACTGCATGGTCTGATCACCTGGAACCAGTACCGAAAATCCATCAAAGCTCTCTGTCAGGATGCCCCTCTGCTCTACCAACTGGGCATCAATAAAATTGTGGGTGGCCCCACTGTCCACTAACACTGAAACACGTTGTCCCCGCACTGTAATACACCCGCTTCCAGAATTAAGGAATTACAAGGAATTCTAGAATTGTAGAAATTTTTTCAAGTGCTTGTGAGCAGCATTTGTTTAAATTTTATTTTTTACAAATTTTTTCCTCCCCCGAATTTTTTCCCTTTTCCCCTCACATAGCATTCCCTTCCATTTCTTCAGATTTCTGCCTTCATTCAAACCCCCCCCCTCATTCCACTCCATTGTGGACAGCAACATTTGTTTAATTAAAAAAAAAAAATTTGCAGATTTTTTTTCCCAACCTCCCTCACTCCCACTCTGCTTTCCCTCCCTTACCCACAGTTCCCTCCCCCCTCACTATAATACACCCGCTTCCCTCAGCCTTACGGCCCTTACTCCTACCCCCCTTCGCACCTGCGCACAATTGCCCTTACTCGACCCTCTACCTGCACGCTCACCTCCCACTCCACCCTCGATCCGTCTGCACATTCACCACACTTCCCTCCCCTTTTGACTTCCCTCTACAACTCCCCTTACACTCCATTGGTATCAGAGCCATCGCTCTTCTGGATCTGTGTGATCATCAGATTAAAGAATTTCTAAGGAAATTGTAGAAATTTTTAAAACCAAGTGCAAAATTGCTGAAGAGTTTAATTGCACACAATTCCACCTACGCTATTCCTAACGCTCTTACGCTCATTCCATTACTACACTCACATTATAGCTCTCGTCCACCCTCCATTACATTACATTACCCATTCCATTCCCCCTTATCACTCTGCCCACTCCCCGACCCCCTCACTCGCTCCCCGACTCTCCCACACTTCCCGCAACCCACACACACCAACCCCCCCTTTCCACTCTCCAACCCCCCCTTACCACCGCTCTACACACACCCAGCGCTCACTCCCATCCCCTCCGCTCGGCTCCTTCCCTCGCCCTTCTGCCATCACCCTTCCGTCCTGCTATCCACGCCGCCCACCCCTTCCCGACTCACGCAGCCCTCGGCTCACCTCTCCTCACCGCTCTCTTCTCCGACGCCCTTCCTCCCCAGCTGCTCCCCATTCCCCCTTTTTTTTCAAAACAACGTGACTCTTCAAAAATTAACAAAAAAAAATTCCCCATAATTATATATATATAATTCAAATAATAAAATAATTATTATTATTATTATTATTTTAAAAAAAATTAAATTATTTATTTATTTATTTATTTATTAATTATAAATAAATAAATAAATTTTAAAAAAAATATGAATTTAATTAATTAATTAATTATTTATTAATTAATTAATTAAGTTATTAAAAAAAAAAAAAAAAAAAACCTATTCTCAAAGACAACATTACAAGAGAAGGTACCAGTGGTGGATGACATACGCCAAAGAAGATAAATCTTAAGTGAAGAAAATTGTCAAAACAATATAGCTTTGAGGACAAAGCTTTTAAGGAAAAGGGGATAAGCCCTAACAAGGAGTATGAGGAGTATGTCGTCATCAATGTCGATGGCCGAATTCCAGAAAAAATTGTTGGATCTCGAGAGGCAGATCAATAATAATTCCAAAGACTTTGGAAAAAGATTAGTCGGTCTCGAAGGTACAGTTGTAATAAACTCCAACTATATCAAAAAGGTTCATGATACGACAAATCGAATAGAAAGACAAATGTGGCTAAATCATCACGAGGCCACAGAAAATCATAGAAAAGCAATGAAAAAGATGACAGAACTCTCCGATAAGATAAATGATAAGATAGATAAGATAAGTCAGACACAAAAGCCAATATTCTCGAATGTTGAACATAATCAACAAAATAATTCAGCTAATTCAAATCATATTCATGAATATAACATGTTTGAAAAAGAGCAATTAAATGACAGCTAATTCCTTAGCAGTATCACGTTGGTGTCCGGGATGTCCACCACGAAGAAATGGTCAGTCAGGGTGTATGTCCCCATAGTCACTGCCAAGGCTAGCACATACCTGGCACACTGCATGGTCTGATCACCTGGAACCAGCACCGAAAATCCATTGAAAGCTCTCCGTCGGGATGCCCCTCCGCTCTACCAACTGGGCATCAATAAAATTGTGGGTGGCCCCACTGTCCACTAACACTGAAACACGTTGTCCCCGCACTGTGCCTTGGACACGCAGTGTCAAGTACTTGGGAACTCCTCGCAAGGATGCAAGGGCTCCCCCGGTAGGTGCAAAAGCTGCAACTCCCGCTCCTGGTGGTGGAGGTGGCAGATGATCCCCTCTCTGCGCTGCACTGTTGCCTCCTGCCTCTAACTCCTCATACTCCTTCTCTTCCTCGCTACTATCAAAGAAGACCTCGATGTAATGTGCCTTCCCCGTGGCACAACAGTGTCCTGGTCCCCATGGCTCCTGGCATGTAAAACATAGCCTCCTCCGCTTCAGATCCCTCCAGGTCTCATCATCTCTTGGCCCTCTGCTCTGGTTCCCCTTTGGAGGCGGAACCCTCACGTCTTTCCCCTTTGGCTGGAACGTCGATCTCCAGGGAAAAGGGGCTCTAGTCAGGGGTAGTGCATCCTGCAAATCCCAAGTCCTCCCAACTGCATCATGAAGTGTGGCTGGCCTCGTCAATCTGAGTAACCCCTGTAGAGGCTCTGCCAATCCGTCTATAAACATATAAATCATCCGAGCTGCGAATAAATCAGGCACCATCACGGAAAGTCTCAAGAACTCTGAAATGTATGTGTCCGAACTCTCAGTCTGCTTGAGCTTAGTCAGCTCAACAAAGTGCACCTCTGGATCCCTCCGATCAAATCGCTCTACTAGCCTCCGTGTGAACTCGGCATATGCTGTCACTCCTGAGTGTCCCAGCGTAGCCATCTTGTGAAACCACCACTCATTGGCCTCACCCTCCAAGTGCAGCGCTGCTACCTTGATGGCCTCTGTCTCCACCATCTGGCTAAGCTAGAAATATATGTCCAACTTCTCCACCCAAGCCTTTGTCGAACACTTGGATGAACCGTCAAATGTCGATAGATAGAATCTACCTACAGTGCGTTGCGTATCTCCATCATGTGAATGCTTGTTCCCCCTGTGATGGTTGCGGGGTCTGCTATCCCGCTTGAGCTGAACGAAATCATGGAATGTGAGGGCATCTATGAACTCCTGACTGTAGGACTGGTACTCTGCAAAGTAATCTCCCATGTGCGCCAGTTCCTGCTCCTGCTGTGCTCCTGCCCCAGTGTCTGTGGCAAGGAAAGTAGGCATTGTGGAACAGGGAGGTGTGTGTGATGCCATCTACTGCGTTGTGAGGTGCTCCTGTAAGTGATGAGATGTGTTCGAGCCCTCTCCAACATGGAAACCCCTTGGGGTCTCAAGTTGTCTAGACTCTGTCGTGAACCTTTGCCCCATCTCTTCTATCCACCTCGACAAATCCTGCACTGATTTGAGGAGGAGTTCCCCGAACTCCTCCTCGACATCTCTTTCCTCCGCCATTGGTTCCTCTTCCTTTGCGTCCACCACTGGGACGTTGTCACCTTTCCCGAAGGTGAGCTCTAACCTCTGTTCTTGGTCTTTATTCTTTCTTCCCCAATAGGTGATGTATGGTTTTCCTGCTGGTGTCATAGACAATCTGCTCCACAGGCTGAGCCAAGTCTATGAGCTCTGATACCACTGTAATATCTCGAATGAGAATAAACAGCAATATAAAGCACATAAACAAAGACATACAGCAACTAGAGACAAATCATAAGTAAAACAGACAATATGGAGAATGTTAAGCCATTTTATTAATACTGAGAAATGGAAATGAGTACAGAGGTGATCAGAATGATGGCACCTCGGCTTGCACTAGGCAAGCGTAGAGAGACTCTCGGGAAATGACTCGGAATGGCTGCTCCCTCAAAACTGCGTTATCTCTAAAGCTGCTAGTACTACTACTATGCTGCTGCTACTGCTGGAACGAACTGGATCTTTGGGGCTGCTCCCCACCTCGGAAAATTCTGAAACTTCGGAAATGGCCTCTACTCCCAATACCCAAAAAAGCCCAGAAAGCTTTCCGGAAATGGCTAACCCTCGAAAATGACTCCCTTGAGGCACTACGCTATTCCTCGAGGGACGCTGGCTCTGAATGATATGCTCCAAATAATGGCCCCTGACTCCTCCAAAATACTGGAATAGGGAAGCGTTGGCCCCTTTCCCACTATCCCGAGTTGTATCCACCAACAAACCCTCAATCCGGAACCACCTCCTCTCAAGACTACATCCTCCCTCTCACTGACTGCACTATCTCTCTAAGTGAATGCTCCGCCTGTGGTTGCTGCAACTCTTTCCGTCAAAATAGGGATGAAACTCCTCACTCAAGCAGGCACTCGAAGTCCCCCGGGGCTGAGGTTGGGCTCTCCGAACGAAGACACCCGATGTACTGAACAGTACGTGCAGACTTTGCTAAACAGCAAGCATGCTCAATGTCAAAAGACAAATCTCAAAGATGCATAAATCAGAATGAATCCAAATGAGGAGACCCTCCCTCCTTTTATGCTTGGTGAGCCTTGCCCTCACCTAGGCCCCACCATCAACTGCGTTGTCTCCTTGAGCCACGCTGTCCATCTCTCTCTACGCTGGCTTGGTCCCACGCTGCCTACGCTGCCCCTTTTCCCACGCTGCCACTTGACCACTAGGCCCCACGTTGCCAACTAGTCATGTCTCTTAAGTGACTTTAGGAAATACTTTTTATCCTAAGTGTGAGATAAGTGTCCCTCTTCACCCACTTTATTTATAACTTAACTTTATAAAGGCAAAATAGTCAAAATTAATATTTCCAATTAGCTCTTGCTAATTGGGAATATTACATGTTTTCAGTTCATATTTTGGTGGCCCCATTTAGTGTTGTAGTAGATATCTTTGAGGCCATTACCTCAGCCATTTACAGTTTTTGTACCAACATTTTCCATATTAACAAAATAAGGCTAAGTTCTATTGCATGTGCATTTTGTCAATTTTCAGTTGCTGTTCGTATTTTCCTGTTTGTCGATTAATTTTATCGTTTCAATTTGTGAAATGTGTTTTTGAAATTAACGGCATAAATTCTAAAACAAATTTTTCGCAAAAAAAATGATTTTGGATATTACAGCCTGAAATATTTGAAGATCTCTACACACTTCAAAAGATAAATTATTAGTCTCAAAGGGGTGAGATTCACACAAGTCAACCCAAAGATCTGAAGATACTTGTCAGATCTGCAAGATCTAACGTATTTACTCTAGCCCAATACCTAAAGCAAGATACATGTGCTAATAGATAATCCAACCACTAGAATGAGATAATAATTTTCAATAAGCACGATACTAAATTATTGAAATCATTCAGCACATAACATGAATCATTAAGTGAGAGACACCTTGAATTAAAACCCCAAAGTCTTTTTATTAAGTTCAAAAAATCCAACAGAGCTTAGATTAGTACATCAAAATATTTTCAATGAGTCGTCATACAATGAGGAGCTCAATAGCCTCCTTATATAGATAATGAGAGGATCAAACCCCTCCAAGTGGAATATAATGGCTAGTTTCCTTGATCCTTGTATTGATCCTTGCCAAAATAATTCGGTCTGTCAATCTGGAGGAGAAATTTGAATTTTCCAGTAAACCCCTTTTTTCTTGGTCCAAAAATAATATTTTGAACTTTCAACCTCAAAAAATTCCCTTTGACTTAACCATCATGGTCCAAAGGGTCAATTTTTCTTAAAATATTGACTTTTCCCTTGATGGATGACCCCAGAAAATTAACTTCTTTTGGACCCAAGAATTTGTGAGGGATTTTTGATAATTTTCCACTTGGAGAGAATTTAATTTCTCTCAAATTCATTTTTGACAATTTAATTAATTTTCTTGCTAATTATTTTATTTTTATTTTTACCAGAAAAATTAATTAAAAGACTAAAGGGGAATTACACATTTTCCACCTTCAAAGTTGGTCTAAAAAATATTTTGAAAATGGTGTTCTAATTATGAGGAACCATTCACCAAAAATATTTTCTAGACACATTTTTTACATCAAAATTTTACAATATTCAACCCTTAGAAGGAGAAATATACAATAGACACAAACCCCTTAAGACTCAACCAGATTTTGTGACTCGAGACACATGATCTAGTATGATAAAAATACATCGACTCGATAACAGTAGGACTCACCTAAGACCTTTGTCAATGAGTTCCACCTTAACTTTGGGGTATATCTAGGAGAAAAACTCTGCCAATTATCTATGTTTACAAACACAGATAATTTAGGGAGGTTACAAATCTCCCTAGAGTGAAACCCTTTGAGAAGAATCATAGGTTTACCTAGGTGTTGTTACATGGCTTAATAGTCATACTAGAATCATTTTTACAATACAACAGCAGAATTTGGGAATACATTGACAAACTGGAGGCTTCATGATGATAATAATTTTGAAAAGTTGTATCCTTCTGGCAGGAACTCAGTTTCTTGGAACTGTTGACATGTACATGCTCAACAGGACAGATTTGTGGTCTTAGCTTAGGGTGTCCTCCGAGTTGGAGGAAAGCTGGCATAAGTGAGAGGGAAAATTGCTGAGGTGAAAATGAGCAATTTCCCTCAATGCCCATAGGGTTACACTTCTTGCTGGGAGTTGAAAATCATTTGAAGTGCAGGTTTGGGTGGCAAGAGGAACAACAGTATTGTATGGCACGAAGCAAAACTATAAAAGCAGGTAAAACTAACTAAGATGGAAGGAAACTCATAAAATTGCATATGACAAAATTGAGTTAATTTGTAATTCCAATATTATGGGTTCAAATGTCTTTCCCAAAGTTTCAATGTGAAGATAAAAATGTGCATTCAAGTACTGTCGATGTGATCATAATGATAGTAAAATAGCTTATAAGATTATGGCAATATGTCTTAACTTCTGGAAAAGAAGGAATCAAAATCTAACAAATCTATCTGTAAAAAGATCTCAACCTGGAGACAAGGGATTGCTTACTTATCAGCTTCATCAGCCCAGATCTTGCCACCGAATGCAGTTTGTGGACCTGCATGAGATAAATCTCTTATTACTGTAAGAGTAAAAACAATTCAATGATATTTGCATAACATAACAAAGATGAACTGAAGAAAAGAATATAAAGATATGATATTTGCATTGACACAGTTATTTGTCAATCATTTTGTTAGGGCAACTGTTATGGCCCAAATCACTAGATAAACAAGCTGACTTAAATCCTGGATGCTAGCCACAATTAGTAATGATTAAGGCTGGCCTAGACCCAAAATAACACATAACCTGAGGAACCAGTCTGACATACCTTAGGAAGGTTAAATAAACATAACAGCGCCCAAACTAGGACCACTAGGCCAATTTATAACAAGAACATTTTGAAAATTTTACATATTAAAATGCAAATATGTAAATATGTGCATTTTCAATATGCAAATACGTAATATCTTCTAAAAAACTGTGCACTGTCCATTGTAGTCCAAATCCCAATTTTTTTGAGAAAATCCTAAATTCTATAAAGTTTTAACTTTTAGCCTGTCACTAATCAATTTAGTAGGGCTGCCAAAGTCCTTGCAAACCACTATGATTAGCACACACATGATGAGAGCACATTGTCACCTAAGCCCAAATCACCACTCTTTCAACCCCATTTCCTCCAAGAAGGCTATGGGAGGATTCCTTTCAAATATTTCACCCAACCAAATGAGGATCAGTGCCTTAAATAAGCTCTATGGATGAAATGGAGGAGTAAATTATTTACTGTCCCATGGGTTTACTATGAAAACTCTGCAATAAATGCTTCCAAACCAGCAATGTCAGTCACTCAAATTCAAGAGATATAGTAACGTAAATCATTGATATGAGTGTATAATTAATATACTAAGCATGTCTATAATTATTTCTGTGATTGGAGATTTGGTTGAAGGGGTTCCTTTGCTAATCTGCTTGCTGTCCTATGACTGCAGACTGCAAAATCTGCAAAAAAAGCAAGTACATCAGGCAATTCCCCTTGAAAATGGCCACCCAAGTAGGGTCCTTGCGCTTTAGCTCACAAATCTAACGGTGGAAAAGATAGGGGGATATAAGATGAACCACTTTGGGTCAATCCCAAGTCTTATACCAGCAACAAAATGCAATTTCCAATAAGCTAGAAATTGCCTCTTAGAGCAAGATAGAATCAACTAATTTCAATGTAGAGTCTACCTACAAGGTTCTAGTTAGGATACTTAACTGAAAAATACCTTGAACCTTGAAAAATCAACAAGATTTGTTCTACTACAGCAATGTTTTAATGTAGATTTGCAACTCAAAAACTCAATATAATTGTGAAGAATATGTGGAAATGAAGCTTAACAAACACGTATATTGATCATTGGTTTGGATATTGTGAAAATTCCTAGATCTGAACAACTAAGGAATCCTATTGCAACCAACTGGATTACTTCTTCTAATATATAATTTACTTTACACAATTATTTCTGAATCATACATGAAATACTGAAGTAGCTTGCACTATAATACTCATGATTCTGAAACAAGGAAACTGAACAAGGAAATCAATCACACATATGACACCTTTATTTAGGACTAAGTCCCCGGAAAAACCCAATGCGAGAAAACCGGTTCAGCAGATCTGAGGATTTTATTATTAAGCAGTAGCAATGTCTGAATACATATCTGAATACCCCTAGGGTAATTCAGTTACAAAGAGAAATATTGGCAGAAGAATTTGTGAGGATTTACCTCACTCAATCACTGAGTTCTCGGCTGATCCAGATGAAGAAAACCCTGCCCTAGGGAGGCACTAAGCAGTCCCAGCGTTGGGCCTTCCAGCCTCTGCGTCACCCCCTTCTAGGCTCAGCATTCAGCCCCAACCAAGTCGTTTTGCCTTTGTGGACCCTGAGGAACAACCTCTCAGTGTCACTTTACAAATCCTGGCCTCTAAAACTGATCTACCAGCAAAATTCCGGAAATCCTCCTCTGCCTTTGCACTGCTTTTGCGTGAGCCCTTCTTCCTTCCGCACTAGCTTGGTTAGATCACCTCTACCTCTCTCTGACTGATGCTCCACCGACTGAGAAAATTTATTCCTCTCTGAATGTTATCTCTGCCCCTCACTGCTCAGATCTATAGCTCAAATTTCTCAGCAAACCCCACCCTAGAAATTTCGAACTCTCAAATCAATTCCGTGTGTCTTTCCTGTTGAGATTTTGGGGCAACATTGGATGTGCTCTAGCTCCCAAACTTTGTGGAGGAGCTGGAGTACATGAGATCTCCAAGACCTAAAAAGCGTTTGAAGAAATTCCATTAGGTTTAAGAGATATTTAATTAATTAATCTTTTTAATTAAGGACCCTAAGTCTAACTTAGGAAAATTAAAAGATTAAAGTGAATTAAATTAAACATGTGAGCAGAATGACTTAAGTGACGTGGATCAAGCAACTTCTAATCTTAGCCGTCGATTAGAGATTAGATCACGGTCGTTGATGTTTCAATGAGAAAAGTATAAGGGAAGGGCTCGGGGTCAGTTGGAGAACACACACATTGGCAGAGCATTGAAGCTAAGCTGAGATTCTAGGGCATGGTTTGCTATGAATTTCAGAAGTGTTTCAGTTGCAGCGAGGGGAAGTATTGGCAAGGGGATGGTTTCTTCGTAGGCCAAGAGTACAACGAGGGCAAAGAAGTAGCATTCCAGACCAGCGCAAAGGCATCCAAGTGCTACGCAGTCCATCCAGTGCCCAGCAAGGGCAGCGCAGAGGCAGCAGGAGCCACGCAGGGCTGACGCAGGCCTAGTCAGGGCAGCGCAGGGGCAGCGTAAGCCCTTCAAGGGTGACGCAGGTCCTTCCTGAGAAGCGCAGAGGCTGACGAAGGCTAGTCAAGCTAACGCAGAGGGCTTCAGAACAACGTTGGGGTTTCCAGTGGGCCAGAAAGGGCTCGAGTTCTGTAAATCTCGTTTGAGGGTGTGAATCAGCTATATTTTCTGTCTCCGAGGATAGAGGTATTGCTTCCATTTTATTTCTCTGTCAGGTGAACTAGTTTTGGTGCCCAGGATTGTTGTACTTAGATTCTACATAATAATGAAAACCCTCTAGAGCTAGTTGCACCAATTTTCCCGCATTTGGTTTTTCCGGGGACATTTGTCCAGAAAATCTGTGTCACTTTGTCTATGTGCATGTTATTCAGTACTTGATCTGTATGTGTAGGTTGTTATATGTATTTACTTCGATGTTGTTTCTGAATATTCAGAATAATAACTTGTGGATTTAATCAAGTAGGAGAAGTAAATAGAGATTTAACGGTAGAATTTCTTAGATTAAGAAATTTTCACATGGTATCTGAGCAATTGCAGATCAAGTTAGATCTCCAGCAAATCGGCTAAAGAAATTTGTGCTGCAGAGAGCAGCTGAAGCGATAGAAAATCCGGAGAGGGCAACGCAACACCAGAAGGACAAAGAGGCAGCAAGAGCCACGCAGAGGCCAACGCAGTCCCAGCTGGGTGACACAGAGACAGCGCAATGCCTTCCAGAGGGACGCAGGAGTAGCCTACACTACGCAAAGGCTACGCTAAGCCAGTCTGCTCACTCAGAGGCTAGCCAGGGTGACGCAGTCCAATTTCGAGTGCTGTGCAGATTTTCCCTGGACCGAAAGCAGGGCATCAGATCTTCAACAGTTTCTGGTGGGGTGGAGATTTTGCCGGTGCAGAATCGTGCCTAAGCTAAGTTGACAAAGAGCAGGAGGAGAACAGTTGCTCAGCAGATTTCTCACTAAAAGAAATCTGAGGATCGATCGTAGGGTGATCGAAGAGAGCTGATTCGTTGTGTTTGGTAGATTTCCAAGCAGGAAATCTATTGTCAGAGGGAGTAGAGGGTGCCTTTCTCGCCAAGGACCCTAGATCCGAGTTTCTGTTGAAGGTAGCACCAGAAGCGGGGAGAGGAAAATATGTTCCGATAGATTTCTGAGCAGATGGCGCCACATGGACTGCGTGATCAAGATAGGTTGGACGGCCTGTCCAACTTTGCTATCTAGAATGCCAAAATCCTGGTAGTCCTCAAGGCATACGGCTCGAGGAAGCATGTAGAAAAAGTCTTGGCTACAACAATCGATGCTCTTGTTGACCACACTTCGTCAACTACCCCATAGCAGTACACCCCCATTTTTTCAAATGGGATTCGTCATGTTCGACGTGGTTGCGCCATTCAGATTCCATCATCCAGATTTCATCGACAGTTGACATTGTTATAAATGATGTAAACCCATTCTGCATTTTATGATGTAAATGATCTAAGTAAGACCGTCCATGTATGTAACAACCTAGGTAAGCCTAGTATGTTGTTGATGATTTCCATCCTAGGAGGTTTTTTGTCTCACTGATTCACGAAAGTGATCGGCAGAGTTTTTCCCTCCAGCCTCACCCCAAAGCTAGGGTGGCTTTGTCATCAGCATGCTAAGTGAGTCCTAGTGTTCTATCGAGTCCTTGTAAAAGTAGTTTGAACTACTTGGTCTACTAGATCATATGTTGAGTCGCAGAACTGGGTATTTATTTGAGGGTCTATACGAATGGGTTTTCCCTTCATGTATGTAAATGTATTATCTCATGTAAAAGAGGGTTGGAAAAATAATTATAATCCCCTCTTAGTCAATTAATTAAATTTTCTGGTCAATTAATTTATAAAATCCTAAACCAGAAATTTAATTAATTTAGAGTCCTAAATTAGGATTAAATCCTAATTTAGGACTCTAAATTAATTAAATCTTTAAAAGCAAAATTTGTTGGTCCTTGGAAAATCATTTTGACAGCCCCAAGCCAAGGGAATATTGAGAATTTTAAGAAATATTGGACCCTTGGGCCCTGGTGGTTAAGTCAAGGTCAAAATTTTGGGCTAATTAACTCAAAAATAGTATTTTTGAGTTAATTAAAATTGAATTAAATGATAAATTCGTTTTTTCCCCAAAATTTTAATTTCAACGCTCCGGATTAAAAGATAATTAAATCTTTTGGACGGTTGAGATTATTTTGACGAGGATAATCCAAACTAGCCGTTAGAGATCTTGTCCTATAAATTTAGAGGTCTTTGTCAATATTGAGTCATCCGATCTTAGATCGTGCACTTGCTCTTAGAAGCTCTTGTAAACTTTTTTGAGAAATAAAGCAAAGACTTTGGGGTTACAAATCTGGATGTTCCTTCTCAGATCTATGTGGTGAATTCTCTCTAAACTCTGCTGCTTGGTTTCTTGCATTTTATGGTTGATGGCTGTAATATTCCCAATTAGCCTTGCTAATTGGAATATTTCATTTTTGCTTTATTTTGCCGCTTTAGCTAGACATAATAAATAAAGTGAGAAATAAGAGGAGTCACCTCACTTTAGTCACCTCACTTTATAATAAAGTTAATTTAAAAACTATAAAGCAGGTGGAACAATAACTTAAGAAGAGGGACAGGTTGTGTGGAGGTATGATGGGGGGAGACGCATCGAAGTCGGCCAAAGTAAAAAACACGCGGGTCAAAGGAGAGTTAAGCTGGAGGGAGTTTGGCATTATAAAGGGAGAGGTTCTCACCTCATTTGGATCATTCATGATTTGATATTATTATTGAGAGCTAGACTTCTGTCTGCTTCAGCACGCCGGTTGTTTAGTCGGTCTGCAGCACTATTTAGTGCACGAGTGTCTCCGGTCGGAGATCTCACCCTTAGCCTCGGGGGACTTCGAGTGCCTGCCCTGGTAAGGTTATTTCTGGTTTCACCCTTAGCTTCGGGGGACTTCGAGTGCCCGCCCTAGTAAGGTTTGTTCTGAGTACATCTTTCAGTTTCAGTAGCAGAGTAGCAGCAGATTCTGGTGCAAATCTGGAGAGGGAGAAGCCCTCTTGTGGCTGCGCAGTTCAGAGAAGGAAGGACGCTGTCTCATCAGGAGAGAGGACGCTGATCCATTCAGGGAGGTGAGGACGCTGTCCCAGGGAGGACGCAGTCCAGATCTGAGCAGAGAAAACGCTGTCCAGGAGGAGGAAGAACGCTGATCAGTCTGGGAGTGAGGACGCTGTCCATTTCTGAAGAGAGGGTTGCAGATCTGAAGGCATATTGATAGATCCAGCCTTGGAGAGGATAGTACGCGTGTCGCACACACGGGCACCATTCTTGCTGGCAAGTGCCTAGAATCGACCTTGGGGTCGAATGCGAGAGATATTGACGGTCTAGTCAGATACGAAGAATGTGGATGAAACCAGGCCGGTCCGAAGATTCCAGATCCGGCCGTGCGAAGGTTTGGTAGCGGATACGGTGGAACGATCGATTGGAAACGGTCCTGCTCAGTCTGGCGAGCATTCGAGCGGTCCACCGGTAGAGACTGATACGAGAGCCGGGCTTGTGTGAGAGGGCTCAACAACGTTTTTCCTAGCATTCAGTAGCTGATCTATCTGTCAGGGGGTTTTGGTGAGTTGTGCCTCACTTATTTCTGCGCTGTCACTAGCAGAGACAACGTTTTCTTTTGGTGAGGGTTTGCAGCTTGAGATCAGCCATTTTCTAGGTCTTCAGTTCATTACGCTGTCCTTGTTGCAGCCATTATTCTGATTGAGAGGGTCTCTACTTGCCTAGGGCAAGGATAGGTGCTACGATTTGTGGAAAAAATATATATATTTTCGATTGCTGGAAACGAGCTTTAGATTTTAAAATTCATATTGTCATTATTGATGATACGGATTTCGGCATTGTACTTTCTATATGCATTACGGCATATTTACATTTTGTGCGGTTATTTCCTTTGGGGATATTACAATGGCCTTCATGGATTAATGCATATAGGTATCTTATGCGGTTTTCTGGGTTTATAAAATAACATTCTGATTTTTTTTTGCAAAGGTCTCATGTTGTTTTCTTAAATCTCTATCAGTCTAAAGTTCAGATCTAAGTGTGCAGGGAAATTTTTTTTAGATTGGGCGTCTGGGGAAGTCTTCGGTTGGACCAACCGACTCTCAATAAACATAAATCTGATAAGCTCTTTATTTGTTAAATTTCCGAGTCTATCTTACGATATCTTGATTTTGCAGGGTTTCGAAGGCTTGTGCCTCTCACTAAAAATTTTAAACTTCTGAAAATTGTGCTAAACGAATTCAGATCTGACCTTGAGGGTTTTAAATTGTAAATTAGTTGTAAATTTGTAAATTTCTCAGGATTGTCAGGGTTTAATCATTAAATTGGTGTGTATATCTGCGGATCTGACTGATTGTTGCAGGTTACAGGTTCAAATCGAAATTTTTTTAGATCTAAGGCAGATCTAGCCTCAAAAGGCCAGATCTGGCCTCAAATCCCCACTGTGGGCAAATCTGGGCATTATTGGTTCAAGAATTTTGAAAATCTGAGTGTAATTGAAGAAAGTTTGCTGGGCGATTTTGTGTGCATTGGGTCCAATTTCTATTGATCTCCCTTTCCATATTCACGCCTTCCCTCACGCCATCAAACCTGCCTTTCTCATCTCTGCAATCGATTTATCTCTGCAAGTTCATCTTCATTACCATCGAGCTGTGCCTTCATTTCATTTTTTGAAACCCTGCCGTCGACCTCATTTTATTCCCTGACGTCCATCCTTATCTTCTCTGCTGTCTCACCGTCTGCAGTCTTGAACTCGTCCATATTTCCTCACGCTGCCCTAGCTTCTTCATCCAAAGCTTTCTCGCCATCCATATCGACCTGCTCCTGCACAAAAATGACAAAGAAAAAGGGTTGAACGCGTCAAACCCGTCAACTCGCGTGCAAATCTCGACAGCTCCTCACAACCGTCGGGCGTCCAACCTGCAAAACGACATACCAAATCACAAAACCCGCGTTTCATAATTTCTGTGCGTATCTCCTCTGTCCGCGTGGTCGATTTGCAGTCATAAACGAACAGTGAAAACACGCATCCAAACGAGCGCATGAAAATTTCAAACCCTTTCGATTCGTTTTAATACGGTTTTCATTTTTTCGATTTGCAGACTTAGGTTTCAATTGGATTAGCGTAGATCAGTGTCGGTTCAATTAGATTTTCATTTTTTTTAATTTTGTTTTGTTAGCCTAGGTGTAATGTATTTGTAATTTAGTCTAATGATGGTGTAGGTTAGTGATAGACTAGCGTTAGATTTTTTCCATTAGCATGAATTTCGTAGTTTTTTAACTTTAGCTTTTAATATTTAATTTAGCCTCAGTTTAACTTAGCTTTAATTTAGTTTAGATTTTAATGTTAGTTTAGTTAGTTTAGATGTTAGATTTAGATCAACTTTAAGGTTTAATTTTAGTTTTAGTTTAATTTCAATTTTAACTTTAGTTTTAGGATTTAATTTTAGAGTTTGATTTAGATTAGTTTTGCTTAATTTGTTTTAGATTTAAGTTTCAAAATAGATTTAGATTTATTAAATTTTAGATTCAAAAATAATAATAAAATAAAAAATAAAAAAATAGAAAATCCAAAAATAGAAAATTTTTCAATTTTCAATAGTCAAATGAGCTTTTGAAATTTTATCTTAAGAGTGACTATACAAAATCGTTGATTTGTCTGGATCGAAATTAATTGAACATTTTAAATCCTGGCATTTTCATTATTCATGGTTGTGGTGTTTTTAATTGAATATCATTGATCAATCGTGTTTCCATAAGCAGCAGTTAGTCATCATTCACTGGTTTATAATTGCATAGCGAGATCTTGTTTGACTCCTTTAGGCACTGGTCTTAACGTAAAATCTAATTTAGATCTGTGGAATCTCGCCCATTTTATCAAGTATTTGATGTTCTAGCTGTGTCTCCTGGATTTATCCTTCATTTCAAATAGGGTCTACCTCCCTTAGCCTGCAGGAAGACAGCTTAAAGAGAGAGATTGGGGATAAAGGTGACAGCCCCCAGTCTAAGCCGTTGTCGCGGTGCCCTGAACAATCTGTGCGACAACATTTTTTGGCGCCGTTGCCGGGGATAGAGTTTTTTTGTCCTTGGTCTTAACGACATTTTATAATCTTCTGATCTTTCATCGCCATTCATTAGCCTGTCGCAAGGGATCACATTTTCTGGCGACTTTTCATCTCTTCATATTTTCATCGTCTTATCTTTCGTCATATCACTAATCATTTCATCATCGTATCTTTAGCACCTGGACATTTCGGTTGGCTTCTTGTTTGGGTGGCGACTACACTTATTCATCTTTTTTCCCCCCCTGATATCCATCTGCTATCTCTCGATTGCTTCTTCTGTTTTAGAATTAGTTTCATGTTCAAGTGGAGACTCCAACTCTTTCATTTCTTACAAGAGTTCCTGCCAAGAAGTTCGCTTCTTGAGGACCTTTTGATTATTCTTGAACACAGATCTATTTCTAAAATCTTAAAAACGATATCATGGATGTTTTTGCCCCATGTAATTTTGCTAATATTCAGGGTTATCCCCATGATCTCCCTCAAATGGATAAATTACCTATCTTTCAAGGAAATGATGCAGTTAGTGTTAAATCTCATTTATTTGCTTTCACTAACTGGTGGAATAGATTTGCAATTGCAAAAAATAATTTCGATGATGTAAAAATGAAAGCTTTTGTTCTTACTTTTGGTGAAGATATTGTTGAATGGTTTATGGAAAAGCCTGATAATTCATTTAATACTTTTGAATCCATTGTAACTGCTTTTAAGGAAAAGTATGGTGATAAAAGGGAAGATCGGCATTTGGTAATAGAGATCAGTACCATAAAAAAGAAAGAAAATGAAACGACTGAAGAATTTAACAGGAGATTTAATGGTATTCTTAGAGAAATATCTCAAACTCATAAACCTCCTGATGGATCTCTTCTGAATTTTTACATTGATGCTTTTGATTCTGATACTGCATATGAGTTAAGACGGGCTAAAACTGCAAATTATAAAGCTTGTCAATTTGTAGCTGAGGAGATTGAAAAGGATAAGAAAGCATCTGGAATGTCCAAAACTCCAGATTTTGATAGATCTTTGACAGATTCTAAGAGAAAAGAAATTGAAAAAGATGATGATGATCCTATGAAAAAGTTAATGCAAAAACTTGAAAGCATGGAGCTTAATCAAGCGAAATTGATCTCTGAACATGCTAAGGAAATAAGTGTCTTACAGGCTAGATTGGTCCAAATGGAAAGGGCTCAAACGCAGAATTCCCAACTTAGAAATAATGATGCTTTGCGGGAAAGAGGCCTATCTAATAAGCAGAGACCGACAAATCAACTTGAGTTCGCAAATCTTGTGGATGAAGTTCCTCCTTATTGTAGAGCTTGTAATGATCTTCATGAAGAGGCTACTTGCCCCATTGTCAAAAGGATCATAGCTAGTAGAAGGCAAGGCCAAGTCATCGAATCAATGTTGTTGGTAAGGACTATCACATGCATATAGAAGATCATGAAAGTCAGGTTAAGGAGCCAGCTCAGATGATTAAGGATGTGCAACCCAATCATATGCAAATAATTCAAAACATGGAAGCTAACCAAATCAGTCTTCAAAATAAGATAACTTCCATGGAAGAAAGCCATGTACAGGAAATAAATGTCATGGAAAACAGGTTACAAATGATGAAAGTTAATCATTCTAATCAGATGTCCATTATACAGAATTATATGATTGCAATGGAAGCAAGACACACCCAGGAAATGACTGCCATGAAGGAGAATCACTTGTTGGAAATAAAAAGTATGGAGGCAAATCAGACGAAATTAATAGTAAGGCATGCCAGGGAGATGAGTTCCATACAAAAGAAATTGGAAGAAATGGAAGAATTACAAAAATTTCAACCGAAATTTGATTATGAAGATTCATCAACAGATCACAAGACTTCTTGTCTGCAAAAGCCATTCTCATCTCATCACACGGAGGATTTCACTATGGTTTCAAAGGACGTTGAGAGAGACCAAGCTCATGTATCACCATTAACAGAGTATATTCAGAATAAGATTGGTTGCGCTCCAGGTTCATCAAAGGTTTTGTACAAGGAATTTCAAGATAAGGACAAGAAATCTACAGTAGTCTCATTGCTGACATCACAACCCACTCAGACGAAGAGAAAGAAGAAGAAAGGAAGAAGTAAGTGGTTTGATTCGTCTGATGGCCGAGAGCAGCTTGACATTTGGATAAGACAAAGTCCTACATTATGCAAGATTGGACATGGCACATCTGAAAAGCAGCCTACAGACTTGCCTGAAAGCAGGCAAATGCTCAACATACACTATATTGAGCACATCTGATGCCACAGGGCATCCTCCGTATCGTATTTCTAACCCTACTCCTTGTTATTCCAGCATTTCATTTTTGCAGTTAGAGTAGATTTACTTTTCATGTTAAATAGAATAATAAATAAAACAAGAGCTTCTATTTTTCATGAGCTTAATGTTATATGATGATATTTGGATGGACGCTACTTATATAATTTTGTGTGTTGCTTGGATGCAGATTCTGGATTCTCACATTCCTTCAATGAAGCAAAGTGTCCCCAAGGAGAGCCAGATGTTGACCACACTTTGTCAACTACCCCATAGCAGTACACCCCTATTTTTTCAAATGGGATTTGTCATGTTCGACATGGTTGCACCATTCAGATTCCATCATCCAGATTTCATCGACAGTTGATATTGTTATAAATGATGTAAACCCATTCTGCATTTTATGATGTAAATGATCTAAGACCGACCGTCCATGTATGTAACAACCTCGGTAAGCCTAGTATGTTGTTGATGACTTCCATCCTAGGAGGTTTTTTGTCTCACTGATTCACGAAAGTGATCGGCAGAGTTTTTCCCTCCAGCCTCACCCCAAAGCTAGGGTGGCTTTTATCATCAGCATACTAAGTGAGTCCTGTTCTATCGAGTCCTTGTAAAAGTAGTTTGAACTACTTGGTCTACTAGATCATATGTTGAGTCACAGATTTGAGTCACAGAATCGGGTATTTATTCTCAGGGTCCAACAGAGAAGGTTTCCGTGTATGTAAATGTATTTATCTTATGTAAAAAGGGTTGGAAAAAATAATTAAATCCCCTCTTAGTTGATTAATTAAATTTTTTGGCCAAATTAATTAAAAATCCTAAGCTATAAATTTAATTAATTTTAAGTCCTAATTTAGGATTAAATCTTAAAGGCAAAATTTGTGGGTCCTTAGAAAATGATTTTGAAAGCCCCAAGCCAAGGGAATATTGAGAATTTTAAGAAATTTTGGATCCTTGGGCCTTGTTGGTTAGGTCAAAGTCAAAATTTTGGGGTAATTAACTCAAAAATAATATTTTTTGAGTTAATTAAAATTGAATTAAATGATAAATTCATTTTTCCCCCAAAATTTTAATTTCAACGCTCCGGATTAAAAGATAATTAAATCTTTTGGACGATTGAGATTATTTTGACGAGGATCATCCAAACTAGCCGTTAGAGATCTTGTCCTATAAATTTAGAGGTCTTTCTCATTCTTGAATCATCCGATCTTAGATCGTGCACTTGCTAATCTTAGAAGTTTGTAAATTTTTGAGGAATAAAGCATAAAGACTTTGGGGTTACAAATCTGGATGTTCCTTCTCAAATCTATGTGGTGAATTGTCTCTAAACTCTGCTAGTTTGTTTCTTGTATTTTATGGTTGATGGCCTTCATGGATTAATCTGCATACAGGTATCTCATGCAGTTTTCTGGGTTTATAAAATAACATTCTGATTTTTCCGCAAAGGTCTCATGTTGTTTTCTTAAATCTCTATCGATCTACGATTAAGATCTAAGTGTGCAGGGAATTTTTTTTTTAGATTGGGCGTCTGGGGAAGTCTTCGGTTGGATCAGCCAACTCCCAATAAACATAAATCTGATAAGCTCTTTATTTGTTAAATTTCCGGGTCTATCTTACGATATTTGTGATTTTGCAGGGTTTCGAAGGCTTGTGCCTCTCACTAAAATTTCAAACTTCTGAAAACTGTGCTAAATAGATTCAGATCTGACCATGAGGGTTTTAAATTGTAAATTAGTTGTAAATTTGTAATTTTTTAGGACTGTGAGGGTTTTAATTGTTTCATGGTGTGTATATTTTCAGATCTGGCTGTCTTTTGCAGGTTAAGGGTTTGAATCAGAATTTTTTTTTAGATCTAAGGCAGATCTAGCCTCCAAAGGCCAGATCTGGCCTCAAATCCCCACTGTGGGCAAATCTGGGCATTATTGGTTCAAGAATTTTGAAAATCTGAGTGTAATTGAAGAAAGTTTGCTGGGCGAATTTGTGTGTACTGGGTTCAATCGCTGTCAATTCCCATCCAATCTGCCCTCATCTGCTTTCGCTTTTCCATCATCTGCCTTTAGAGTTCTGCATTTGTCTTGCCATCGACCTTGCTAATCAAACTCTGCATAAATCAACTCTGCCAATTGAACTCCTAAACGCAGATTCTATCCCCTTTGAAAGTCGTCTTCATTTTCCCTGTTCGAAATCCCTTCGGCCCGTCGCCCTAATCCGCTCCATTCGATCCCTCGCTCTCCATCCAACACTTATCCACCGTCCAGCATCTGCCATTCGAACCCTTTTCCGTCTAATCTCTGCAAGCCCTCTGTCGTCGACCATTCATCTCTTCCGCCCGTCTACCTCCTACGCTCCAACCTGCAAAACGACAACAAAAATACAAGCACGCACATTAAAAAAATAAAACTCATGCATTCCGTTTGATAAACTTTGGCCCGCATTCGGATTTTCACTTGTACATGCGCTCGATTTTTTTGTATGGCGTAGGTCGAGTGTTAGCTGTATATTTTAAATTCAATTGTTGTTGTAATATCTAGTTTTAATTTAGTCTAATGTTTGTGTAGGTTAATGATAGACTAGCATTAGATTTTTTCCATTTTGACATTAGCGTGAATTTTGTAGCTTTTAAATTTAGGCTTTTAATATTCAATTTAGCCTCTCGTTTAACTTAGCCTTTAATTTAGTCTAGGTTTAAATTTAACTTAGTTTTAATTTAATTTAACTTTAGAGTTTAATTTTAGTTTGTTTTAGTGTTAGTTTTAGAATTTAATTTTAACTTTAGTTTTATTTAGAGTTTAGATTTAGATTTTTTATTTGTTTTAGATTTATAAAATAAAAAATAATAAAAAATAAAAAATAAAAAAAATCCTAAAAAATAGAAAATACAAAAATATAAAAAAATTTCAAAATTTCAATAGTCAAATGTGCTAATTTTATTTTTATCTAAAGTTTGACTATAGAACATTTTGATTGTCGAACTGGGTTATAATTGGAATATCTTATTTTTTGGAAATCTGGCATTCTCATGTTATTATTATTCATGGTTGTGGCATTTTCAATTAAATATCATTGTGAGCAATCGTGTTTTAATAAGCAGCGGTTAATCGTCACTTACTTGTTTATAATTGCATAACGGGATCTTGTTTGACTCCATAAGGCAATCGACCATCAAGCGTGAAAATCGAATTCAGATCCGTGAAACTCGTTAATTTTATCCTGTATTTGGTGTTCTAGCTGTGTCTCCTGGATTTATCCTTCATTTCAAATAGGGTCTACCTCCCTTAGCCTGCAAGGAGACAGCTTAAAGAGAGAGATTGGGGATAAAGGTGACAGCCCCCAGTCTGAACCGTTGTCGCGGTGCCCTGAACAATCTGTGCGACAACAGCTCTTCTCCTGGCACAGCATAATGAAGCAGCGACACATGCCAAATGCTTCATCATGGACGGGGTTAAAGATCATGTGGTACCACACATAGCCAAGAAGAATACAGCTAATGAGATGTGGAAAACTTTAACCACACTGTATCAAGGGAATCCATCTAGAGAAAGATGCTTCTCGAGAACCAGCTGAGGTTATTTATGATGTCCAAGGGAGAGGAAACCAATCCTTTCCTCTTCAGGTTGCAGTCGATTCGGGATCAACTGATTGCCATGGGGGTCAAGGTGGAGGATGATGTCATGGTGAGGACTGCTCTAAATGCAGTCATAGAGGTCTGGGAAACATTTGTCCAAAGCATTTTGGGCAGAGTGGACTTTCCAAATTGGGACGATATGTGCTATCCTCCAACAAGAGGAGATCCGCCAAATGACCAAGAGGCAGACCAGCACCGGTTCAAGCAAGGTAAAGGAGGAAGAGGAAGATGCAGCCCTGGCATCTAAGAAGCATCAAGGGAAAAAGAAGTGTGATCTATCTAAGATCAAATGTTTCCAATGTGGCGAACTTGGACACTTTGCTAGCAATTGTCCTCAAAGGAAGAAGGACAAGGAAGCTTCTGGTTCCAAGGCTGCAGTAGCAGAGGATGGCTCCAACGATGACGTAGCCATGAGCACTCATGAACCATACAGGTTGGGCGATATTGATCTATAGAGCAGCTACAGAGTGGTGGCGGGATCCTTGAGTAGCCCAAATCTTGGATCACATCTGAGCTACAGGAGCCTTAGGACAGTAGCAAGGAATGACTGGAGTAGTGGGTGCAAAGATCACGGATGAAACAAAGGCAAAGGCTGGGACATTGTAGAGGGAGCAAAGGCAGCAATGCAGAGGGGCTAATGTGACTTTACAGTGCAGAGGAGGCATGCTTACACAGTGCAGAGCTGCTGCTGCGCAGTGGCTTTAGGAGGACAGTGCAGAGCAACAACCTATGGAGCTTCAGTGATGAGATGCAGCCCGACTGACTTGTCTGTCATTGGGCAAGGGTCCTTCAGTTGCCTACTCTCAGGAACTGAGTTGCAATGCAGCAGTTGGTTATACGATGCAGCAATTTGAGAGGGAGCTGCAGTACACATGTAGTAGTGACGATGGCAAAGTCATGGGAAACAGTACAGAGAGCAGCAGCAGCGCAGTGATGAGGGGTGGCCATGCAGTGGGCCAAGCATCAGCGCAGAGACCAATGCCAGAGATCAGAGCAGTACTTCCGGGTGAAGTATAGTGCTAGAGCACATTCCTTGCTAAGAGGGAGTGTTGAGATTTTAGGGTAGCATCGGATGTGCTCTAGTTCCCAAACTTTGTGGAGGAGCTGGAGTACATGAGATCTCCAAGAATCCCAGATAGCGTTTGAAGAAATTCCATCAGCTTTAAGAGATATTTAATTAATTAATCTTTTTAATTAAGGACCCTAAGTCTAACTTAGGAAAATTAAAATATTAAAGTGAATTAAATTAAACATGTGATGAGAATGACTTATGTGATGCGAATCAAGTAGCTTCTAATCTTAGCCATCGATTAGAGATTAGATCACGGTCGTTGATGTTTCAACAAGAAAAGTATAAGAGAAGGGCTTGGGGTCAGTTGGAGAACGCACATATTGGCGGAGCACTGAAGCTGAGTTGAAATTCTAGGGCATGGTTTGCTAAGAATTTTAGAAGTGTTTTAGGCTTCAGCTGCAGCGAGAGGCGGTATTGGCAAGGGGGTGGTTTGATCGCAGGCCAAGAGTACAACGGGGGGGAGAGAAGCAACATTCCAGAGCAGCGCAGAGGCAGCCAGGTGCTACACAATCCAGCCAGAGCCCAGCAGGGGCAGTGCAGAGGCAGCAGGAGCCACGTAGGGCTGACACAGTCCTACTCAGGGTAGTGCAGGGGCAGCGTACGCCCTTCAGGGGTGACACATGCCCTTCTTGAGCAGCGCAGAGGCTGACACAGGCTATTTAGGCTAACACATAAGGCTTCAGAACAGCGCCGAAGTTTCTGGTGGGCCAGAAAGGGCTCGAGTTCTGGAAATCCCGTTTGAGGGTGTGAATCAGCCATATTTTATCTCCGATGATAGAGGTATTGTTGCCATTTTATTTCTCTATCGAGTGAAACAGTTTTGGGCCCCAGGATTGTTGTACTTAGATTCAGCATAATAATGAAAACCCTCCAGAGCTAGTTGCACCGGTTTTTCCGCATTGGGTTTTTCCGGGGACATTTGTCTAGAAAATATGTGTATCACTTTGTCTATGAGCATGTTATTCAGTATTTGATCTGTATGTGTAGGTTGTTATATGTATTTACTTCGATGTTGTTTCTGAATATTCAGAATAATAACTTGTGGATTTAATCAAGTAGGAGAAGTAAATCGAGATTTAACAGTAGGATAACTTAGATTAAGAAATTTTCACATTTCCAAATAGCCCTCAAGTCTTCCTCTATAGCCTTCTCGTTGAGACATCAACGGCTGAGATTAGATCTCTAATCAATGGCTAAGATTATAACATGACTTGATCTTCGTTTTCTAGATCATTTTCACTCATGTTTTATTAATGCCCTTTAATTATTTAATTTCCCTAAGTTTAGACTTAGGGTCCCCATTAAAATAATTAATTATTTTAATAAAACATTAACCGAGTGGAATTTTCACAAACGATTTCTGGGTCCTTTGGAATACCAGTGTCTAAACCTCTCCACAAAATTTGAGATTTAGAGAAATTTCCGATGCTACAAAAATCACACTCCCTCTTAGCGAGGAAAGTGTTCTAGCAATTATGCCTGCTACATACTGCTCTGACTCTGAAGCATCCTTTGGGCTGCTGAAGTCCATCAACCACTGCACTGTTGTTGCCACTGTACTGTTGCCAATGACACTACCACTACCACTGTTGCATCTGTACTATAGCTCCCTCTCAAGTGTTGCATCTGCTATGTTGTTAACACTGCCACTGCTAACACTACATCTGTAGTGCAACTCAATTGTTGACAGAAACCGTTGAACTCACCCAACACTGAACAAGTGTTCAATGGATGCACCTCGGTGCTGAAGACTCTGATTGCTGATAACTACTGCGTTGTTCCTCTAATGCATTGCATTGCTGCTGCTCTGCACTGCGCAACACTGATATGCACTTCGTTGCACTCCTGTGCACTGCGTTGTTGTTGTTGCCTCTGCTCTGCATTGCACTCTTGTGCACTGCGTTGTTGCTGCTGCCTCTGCTCTGCGCTACTCCGGAAATAAGCGTTGCTATCTATTGCACTATCGTCTCCATCATTCCTTAGCTCTCATTGAAACTCCTTCATCCCGCTGCTGCAAATATGGGCTCCCGTAGCAAGGTAATGATCCATGAGGTGGGCTCCTCAAGGACAACTGAAGTTCGAAGTGAACTACAGTTCAATTCTCTCCTCGACAAGCATGGGCACTCATGGCAAACTCATCCTCAATTTTCGCAGTTGCAACCTTCGGGTCATGCTTTTCATCTTTGTCCTTCTTCAAAGGACACTGAGATGCATAACTACCCATCTCGCCACATTTGAAGCACTTGACCTTCGAAACATCATGCGTCGGTTTCCATTGCGCCTGTTGTCCCTTCGATGCAAGGGTTTCGTTCTCTTCTTCCTCCATGGATTTCGATCCACTTCCATTCCTGCCATCAAGTTTGCAGTCGCACTTGACGAGGTCACTTGTCAACTCTTCCTCCTGAAAAGTTGACCACAACTGCTCCCAACTAGGTAATGCTGGCCAGCCCAATATGCTCTAGACAAACTAGTAAATTTAGATACCCGTGGAGTGTTCTATGCTTGATGCAAATTTACTTCAATCTTTCTTAGGCCCGATTCAATTTAGCAATCACATAAACATGAAATTAAAATGCTGATAGAACACAATAATAGATCAACAGAAGACAAGCCAATAATATAGATCAGATTTTACAATTCTTCTTGTCTAGCAAAGATATAGGATAGTGTGTGTTACGGCAGTCAACAGGATGCTTTAGCAAGCAAATTCTTTCTTAGATTAGCCAACCCTCCAAGTGTAACACCCACAGCCCTCAAAGACAGCTCATCACAAGTCAACGTTGGTCAACTAAAAGTCAACGCAGGACAGCAACAGAAAGTCAACACTGCAGATTAGAGCTTTGGTCAAACTGCTCCTTTTCCCTTGATTTTTGTGCCCAGTTGTACGGCCTTCAAAAATCGGAATTTCAACCAAGATTGGAGATCAAACGAACAAGGGTTGACCACGGTCAACACTGGTCAACGCTCAGCAAAACAACCCTAAACAGATCCACAGAAAATCAACAGCTTCAGCTCCGCACATGTGAAGGAAAGAGGCCTCCAAAGGCTATCGAACCAATCATATCACAATGAGAGAATGTGTGATAAGATGATGAGCAAATGACCTCCAAGTCTCTCCAATTTATATCCATTAGTCAGGGTGTGCGACACATCTATTAGGCTTGTGAGCCTACATTACAAATCTGGCCGACCTTTCACATGTGTGGAAAATAAAATCAAAATATATGTTCTTCTCATCCAAACAAGATGATCTTAAGATCAATCTTGCACCTCTCCGAAAGAGGAATCCAACAAAAATATGACCATCATCATATGAGCAGTGCAACAAGGAGTTTGAACCTAGTTGCTCAAAATTAACACTTCCTCTCAACTAGGGAGAACTCCATTTGTCCACCTATGCCATCCATCAGTACCATCGTGTACTATCATCTAGCATCGTGCGTCATCTTGTCATAACTTGCTTTGCTGGCTCTTCTTCTCAAATAGAACAAAAGGTGAGTCACAAAGACATCACGCTTAGCTGACTCGAAGTCAGCTTAGAGGTTAAAACCTCTCTTGGACTCAAAAAGAGTCTCATACTAACCCAAAGTTAATTTACTGACCTGAAGTCAGTTTAGAGGATAAAACCTCAATCGACTCATAGAGTCACATACTAACTCGAAGTTAGTTTACTGACCCGAAGTCAGTTTAGAGGTAAGAACCTCATCATACTTCATCCCAGATCAAGGTGTTGGACCCGTACCATCCTAGACATAGAGAATACGGCAATCTCCGATGCGTCTATCAATCTTGCTATTGGTCTCTATCCACATTTCCCGCCTCATTGGTCTAATGAGAGATACTTCCCATGAGTCTAAAACTCCATGGGTAGGATGCATGCAGGGCATAGATCAAAGAGAGGTGAACCAACTCAATATCATAACGGTGGGGTAGAAGCAAAACAAGGTTTGGCAAGCCTAGTCCCATATGTGCTTATAGCTCCAAGAAGCTATCCCCAAGCCCCCTGGAGCTCCCAGAGCTCATAGTCCAACTCAAGCAGGACCCTCAGAATAGGGTCTTTCCACAATTACAAGCTTCTCACGAAAGGTTAGGAACTTGACCTTCCCCAGGGGCTTCGTGAGAATATCCGCGACCTGCTCATCAGTTCCTATATGATCGAGCCTTACGGTGCCTTGTTGTACCATATCCCGGATAAAGTGGTAGTTGATATCAATATGCTTGGATCGATCGTGGAACACGGGATTCGCAAAAAGACGAATCCACTCTAGTTATCACAAAGGATAACGATGGTATCTAGCACATGCCCAAACAGCTCACTAAAGAGCTTTCGCAACCAAACAGCTTCACAACATGCCATACTTGTTGCAATGTATTCGGCCTCAGTAGTGCTCAAAGCCATCGACTTTTGCTTCCTGCTCATCCAAGATATCAAAGCAGAACCCAAGGTGAAGCAACATCCAGATGTGTTCTTGTGATCCACCACACTGTCAGCCCAATCGGCATCAGTATATCCATGGATTTTCAAACTCTCGGCAGTGTATCTCAAACCATGGTTGATTGTGCCCCAAAGATATCTCAATAGATTCTTAGCACCAATCCAGTGAATATGATGAGGATCAACCATATGATGACACAAAGTGTTCACGGCAAAACATATGTCCGGACAGGAATTCACTAGAAATATCGGGGCCCCTACGAATTGTCGATACTCTGTAGGATTTGCCAGCATGGGCCCAAAAATCTTTCCACACAACTTCTTAAAGTTGAGTTCCATTGGTGTCGACACAGACTTATAGTCCACCATACCAAATCTCTCTAGCAGCTTCACAACGTATTTTCCTTGAGAAAGGAAAATCTCGCCTTTCCTCTGCCAGACCTCCAAGCCTAGGAAGTAATGCATCAGTCCTAGGTCTTTCATCTCAAACTTGGAAGCTAGCTCCCTCTTACACTAATGAATGAGAGGTTCAACACCTGTCAGGAAGAGATCGTCCACATAGAGAACTAGAATGACAGGCCTTTCTCTATCAACCTTAAGATAAAGGTTTGGATCAACATTACTTCGAGTGAAGCCCAACTTCATCAAGTAGCTATCTATCCTCTCATACCAAGCCCTGGGGGCTTGCTTCAACCCATACAGGGCTTTCTTCAACCTGCATACATAGGTGTCTCTATCTCGGACTTCGAACCCCAGAGGTTGCTCCACAAACACCTCTTTCTTTATAGAGCCATACAGAAAAGCAGTCTTCACATCCATCTGATGGAGACTCCATCCTTGCGTTGCAGCAAGGGCAATGATAGATCGGATGGTGGTATAGAGGGCCACAGGTGCAAATATATCATCATAATCTATGCCTTCTTTTTGAGAGAAGCCTCGGGCAACAAATCTTGCCTTGTACTTTTCAGCACTTCCATCAGATCCATGCTTGATCTTGTAGAGCCATTTCAAGGTGACAACAAATTTGTCCTCCGGTCTCAGGACCACTTCCCAGACATCATTTTTCATAATGGACTCATATTCTTCGTGCATAGCATCTTTCCAAACTTGATGCTTATAGCTTCTTCAAATGATCCAGGCTCAGATTGTACTATTGTACTCATGGCTACTAGATACCCTTGGTATCTTTTCGTCTTCTTGCTTTCACAGAATGTCCCCCTTCGGGCAATATGTCTCTCAGCATCTGCAAGAGTATCCCTGAGCCATGAGGGTCTTCTCTTATTTGAAGGAGGTGGATCAATGGGATCCATAGGTCCTTCAACATCAGGTATTGGTTCATCCTTCGGCTCTTCCTGCTTCCCTGCTTCTTGATTTTCTTTGTCTTCCTTGGAGCTAGGAAGATTTCTTACTTTCTTGAGGGCAACATCTTCATCGAAAGTGACATCGTGGCATGTCTCCACTTCTCTTTGACCAGGCACATAGATTTTATATGCCTTTGAAGTTTCATTGTAGCCCACAAACATTCCCTTCTTTCTAGAAGCATCCATCTTGCTTCTCTTTTCTTTCGGCACATGAAAGTAAACAGGACAACCAAAAACTCTAAAATGAGAAACATCAGGTTTCTTACCAGAGTAGACTTCTTCGGGAGTTTTGGAGTCTAGAGCGGAATGCGGGCATCTATTTTGAACGTCCACAGTAGTGTTCGCAGCTTCTCCCCATAGAAACTTCGGAAGACCTTGGTCACATAGCATTGCATGGGCAGCTTCCACAATGGTCCTATTATTTCTTTCAGCAACACCATTTTTCTCAGGAGAATACACAGTTCTGGTCTCCCTCTTAATGCCAGCTTCTCTGCAAAAGTCATTGAATTCATTTGACTCATACTCGGTCCCATTGTAGGTCCTCAAAACTTTGATTCTCTTCTCGGTTTGATTTTCCACCAAGGCCTTGATGGTACAAAACTATTTGAATTCTTCGTCCTTCTTCTTCAAGAAATATATTAAGGTCTTGCGGGAGAAGTCATCTGTAAAAATCATGTAATAGGAACATCCTCCCAAGTGTGTCACGGGCAGCATACCAAATAAATCAGAATGTATCAACTGCAAGATATCAGTTGTCTTTGTGACACTTAAGGGGAATGGTCCCCTTGTATGCTTCCCTTTGGCACAACCCTGACATATACCTTCATGATCATCTCTAAATTCAGGCATCCCTGTCACCACCTTCCTTGCTTCGGGAAGGGCTTTGTAATGAAGGTGTACAAACCTCTGGTGCCATAACTCTGTTTGAAGAGTTGTATCACATGACATAGGCCCAAATGGACTTCCTCCAACCCGTTAGAGCGTATCAACTCTAAAACCAATAGTAAGAGCTTCCTTGAAGTTCTTCTTCCAGATGCGTACCTTTCCATCAACGAATGCCACCTTGAACCCTTTGTCTTCCATTACAGAAATAGACACAAGGTTCTTCTTCAAATCAGGTACGTACAACACATCTTGTAAAGGGTCACAGTCCCCGTCCCTTTCACGGGATAGGTTGCATTATCTCCAAGGATAATTTCTAGATTACTATTCTTCTCAATCAAATCAGAGAGGGCTTCTTTATAACCAGTGAGGTGTCTTGAAGCACCACTATAAATCAACCATACATCCAGGGTGTCAGGAGGAGATGCAGCAGAGAGGGTAGATACAAGAATAAATTCATTTCTCTTATTATCAACAACATTAGACTCATCGTACCTGGAATTTCTTGACCTCTTGAAAGGTTGCCCATTTCCACTACGATCAGAGGGAGCCTTCCTTTTTTCTTTGAACCTGTTGTTCCTTTGATTGCCAGTCTCCCTGGAGTTGTTGTTGTCATCATCCCTGGGAGAGTCCCTTCTATTAGGGCATTCTCTTGCATAGTGACCAAACTTGTTACAAGTGTAGCATCTTCCTTTCCTTCCTTTGGGCCCCGCTCCTCCACGGTTTTGATTTCTCGGACCACCATTGTTCCTCTTCTTTGCATGAGTGGTGAAGGCAATAGGGTCACCTCCATTTCCATTAGAGGGATGATCTCTCTCCATCATTCTTGTCTCCTCTTGAGTGCATCTCGTCAATATTTCATCAAAATCAGGAATCACATTATTATTAAGAATAGTGATATTGAATACATACCAATCACGGGGGAGACCTCCAAGCGCAATGAGAACCATCTCTCGATCAGCTGTTTCTTCTCCAATAGCTAGAAGATTGTTCTTGATTTCAATGAGCCTCATAAAATATGATTGAATAGATTCATCCTTGCCCTTCTTGGTATTCTTCAATTGATTATTGAAGAAAAGAACTTGATTAGCATTGCTAGCCCTGAACATGCTAACCAGCTTATCATACATCTATTTAGATGTGCTCAGTGTGAAAATTCTACTACAGTGTATTGGTTTATTTCCCCCTACTTGATTTAATTGATACAAGTTATTTCCAAAAATTAGATTTAGAAAATACCGAAAATAAACACAACTACAACCTACACGTGCAGATCATTTACTGAATAATTCACTCATGCAACAAAGTGACACATGGATTTTTGGACATAAGTCCCCGGAAAAACCCAAAGCAGGGAAACCAGTTCAACAGATATGAGGGTTTTATTATTAAGTAGTTCTGAGTACAGGAAATCTGGGTTCCAACCTTGGAAAACCCGACAGAGAATAAAAGATATAAAATTTCCAGCTAACCTGGAGATCTAGAGCCAAATATCTGACTGATCCATACCCTCAAACAGGATTTACAGGACTCAGCCCGGATCTGACCTTAGAAACCCTCAACGCTCCTTTTTAAGCCCTAGCATTTCCCTGGAGGGACTGCGTCAGCGTCTGCGTGGCTCTAGGAGGGCCTGCGTCACCCTAGGAGGGTCTACATTGCCCCTGAGCTGCCTCTACTTGGCCAGCATCAGCCCAGCATGGCCCTAGCTGCCTTTGCGTTGTACCTACTGCTCTGCGTGGCTCTGAAGCCTCTCTGCGCTATCCTTGTGGCTGCTCCTCTTGCCTCTTGTTGTCTCTTCGCTCTTGGAATCAGATCATTCCCTCAACCAATACTACCCCTCGCTGCAGGAAATTCCACTTGAAATTCTTAGAAAACCCGCCCTAGAATTCCAGATCTATTCCTCAGTTCTACAGAAATTGTGTCTTCAACTGACCCTCAAGCCTTTCTCTTATACTTTTTCGTTGAACCCTTCAATGGCCGAGATTAAATCATCCATCAACAACTGAGATTAAAAGACTGCTTGATCCATGTGACTTAAGACAATTTCAGCACATGTGTTAATTAATTCACTTTAATTATGTTATTTTCCTAAGTTAGACTTAGGAAATCCATTAAAAATAATTAATTATTTGAATAACTTGAACACAACTTGAAAATTCTCAAATCCATTTCTGGGTCTTGTAGATCAAGTGTACTCTAGTCCATCCACAAAATTTGGGACCTAGAGCACAACTGATGCTACCCCAAATACACAAAATCTCAACACTCCCTCTTAGCATCAGAAGTGTGCTCTAGCAATACATCACACCATGCATTACAAGATCTTGAGTACTTGGTCTGTGTTATTGTTGCTTGGCCTGCTGCCCTTCATCTACTGCACTATTGCTCTCTATACTGCTGCCCATGCCACTGCCACATCTGTACTGCAGCTCCCTCTCAAATTGCTGCATCATGTTGCCCATAGCACTGCCACTCAGCTGCTGAGAAGTAGGCAACTGAATAACTCTGCCCAACTGTTTGACAAACAAGTCAAGTTGTCTTCCACCACTGCAGCTCCCTGGATGTTCAATCACACTATCCCCTTGGAGACACTGTCATGCTGCAACATTGCACTGCGTAAGCCCAACTTCTCTGCGCTGCTGAAGCCCAATCAGCCTCTCTGCACTGCTGCCTCCATGCTGCTGCTGCCTCTGCATTACGTTGCTCCCTCTTCAGCTCTACAGCTCCCTCTTGCTCTTCAATGTGGTCATCTACAACCATCTCCCGACTCATCCCGCTACCGTCTTAAGGCTCCCGTAACTCGTATGTGATCCAAGAGTAGGGTTGACTCAAGGATCCTGCCAACTGTCTATGGATACTCTATATATCCATGTCACCCCACCTCTTCTCTCGAGGTGCATGAGCACTCATGGTTGCATCATCATCGGAGCCATCTTCATTTGTTGTTGCTGCCTTGGAATCAGAAGCTCCTTTGTCCTTCTTCTTAGGAAAACTGTTGGCGAAATGACCAAGATCACCACAATTAAAGCACCGGACCTTGGAGAGGTCCTTCTTCTTCTTCCCTCGCTTCTTTTCCTTTGATGCAAGGGTTGCATCCTCCTCCTCTTATTTCTTTACTTTAGCTGATTTGTTTCCTCCACTAAAAGACTTCTCGGTGATCCTCCTGATCTCCTCTTGGCAGAGAATAGCCCACATATCTGCCCATGATGGTAACGCTGCCCTTCCCAGAATACTCTGGACAAATGTTTCCCATTCTTCAGAGACAGCATTAAGGGTTGTCCTCAGTAGGAGCCCTTCGTCTAGAGCAGCACCCATGCAATCAGCTGGTCACGGATAGCTTGGATTCTGTAGAGAAATGGATCTATCTCTTTGCCCTTCATCATTTGGAACATCCGCAACTGATTCTCAAGAAGCATTCTTCTTTGCACAGATCCTCCTTGGTACATCATCTCCAAAGCCTTCCACATAGCATTTGTTGTATTCTTACCAGCAATATGCGGAATCACGTGGTCCTTGACTTCGTCTATGATTAACCGCTTTGTCCGTGCTTGCTTTTCTTCATACTTCTTGAGTGGATCTGCATCAGTTGGTACAACAAGTGTCTATTCTGCATGATCTTTGAGACCGTACTCATCCAAAACTGAGAGGATTCTGGCCTTGCAGATGACATATTTGGACAAGCCATCCAATCTGTCTTGATCCCTCAGTCCATATCGAGCCATCTTTGCTCAGATCTGAAGAAAACAATACTTCTCCCTCTGGATCTGGGTTTCTTGGTGACTAGAAACCCTCTAGTAACTGCTTCTTTCGCAAATCTGACTTCCCTTCCTTGAAGTCTTTCACCAAATTTCAAACAGACAATATTCTTCGATCCTCCTGATCGAATCTCAGATTTGTTTGGCTTAGATCTGCTGAATAACTGTCTTCCTCCCGCCTTTGTTGCCTTAGCTAGGCACAATTCTACACCTACAGAATCTCTACCCCACCAGCACTGCTAAAGATCTAAAGCATTGCTTCCAGAACTTGGCTGAATTCTTCTGTAACAAGTGAAGTGACTGGACAGCGTCCTCCTGGCTGGCCCAGCGCAGTCCCAGCGTGGCTCAGAAGTGGATTGCGTAACCCCAGACTGGGTGACGCAATCCTTACGTTGCCCTGGGAAGAGTCTACGTAAACCCAAAGGCCTTCTGCAGCTTTAGCGTTGTCTTCTGGATCTGCTTTCTCTTGCTGTCAAGATGCCATTTCCGGATCTGCTGCTACTTCTGCCACCCTGCAGAAAAAATGATTCTTCAGCTGATTGTTGGAGATTCAGCTTGATCTACTATCGCTTTGATACCATGGGAAAATTCTACTGCAATGTATTGGCCTATTTCCTCCTACTTGATTTAATTTATACAAGTTATTTCCAAAAATTAGATTCAGAAAATACCGAAAATAAACACAACTACAGCCTACACATGCAAATCATTTACTGAATAATTCATTCATGCAACAAAGTGACACATGGATTTTTGGACATAACTCCCCAGAAAACCCCAAAGCAAGAAAACTGGTTCAGCAGATATGAGGGTTTTATTATTAAGTAGTTCTTAGTACAGCAAATTTGGGTTCCAACCTTGGAAAACCCGACAGAAAATAAAAGATATGCAATCTGTAACTAACCTGAAGATCTAGTGCCAAATATCTGATTGATCCACACCCTCAAACGGGATTTATAGGACTCAGCCTGGATCTAACCCTAGAAACCCTCAGCGTTGCTTCTGAAGCCCTAGCGTTGCCATGGAGGGACTGCGTCAGCCTCTGCATGGCTCTAGGAGGGCCTGCATCACCCTAGGAGGGTCTACGCTGCCCCTGCGTTGCCTTTACCTGGCCAGCGTGGCCCTAGCTGCCTCTACGTTGTCCCTGCTACTCTGCGTGGCTCTGAAGCCTCTCAGCGTTGTCCTTGTGGCTGCTCCTCTTGCCTCTTGTTGTCTCTTGGCTCTTGGAATCAGATCATTCCCTCAACCAATAATACCCCTCACTACAGGAAATTCCACTGGAAATTCTTAGCAAACCCGCCCTAGAATTCCAGATCTATTCCTCAATTCTACAGAAATTGTGTGTCTTCAACTGACCCCCAAGCCTTTCTCTTATACTTTTTCATTGAACCCTTCAACAGCCGAGATTAAATCATCCATCAACCGCTTAGATTAAAATACTGCTTGATCCATGTGACTTAAGACAATTTCAGCACGTGTTAATTAATTCACTTTAATTATTTTACTTTCCTAAGTTAGACTTAGGAAATCCATTAAAAATAATTAATTATTTGAATAACTTGAACACAACTTGAAATTTCTCAAATCCATTTCTGGGTCTTGTAGATCAAGTGTACTCTAGTCCACCCACAAAATTTGGGACCTAGAGCACAACTGATGCTACCCCAAATACACAAAATCTCAACACTCAGCTCAGAAATGTAAGCAACCAAGTGCTTATGAATAGAATCCCGAACAGTCATCTTTGCTTTGATTTCCCCCCTTCTATACTTTGTCGTTGTGGCAGCAGCTACATTTTATGGAGGCTCTTGAATCTTCCCCTGCACATAGTCCATGACATCTTGATCTTCTAATGCCAAATCCAAGGACATCTTCCATGCATGATAATCAGACTTATCAGTCAATTTATCATCACCCTTGAAACCCTTGTAGGTTGAGGAGGCCATTTGTCCTTGATAGGATTCCTTCTAACACTAGCTTGGACTTTGTCTTCACCTCAGCTCTGATTCCATGCTAAATTTAGATATCCATGGAGTGTTCTATGCTTAATGCAAATTTACTTCAATCTTTCTTAGGCCCAATTCAATTTAGCAATCACATAAACATGAAAATAAAATGTTGATAGAACACAATAATAGATCAACAGAAGACAAGCAATAATATAGATCAAATTTTACAATTCTTCTTGTCCAACAAAGATATAGGATAGTGTGTGTTACGGTAGTCAACAAGATGCTTCAGCCAGCAAAGTCTTTCTTAGATCAGCCAAACCTCCAAGTGTCACACCCACAGCCCTCAAAGGCAGCACATCACAAGTCAACGCTGGTCCCAAAAGTCAACGTAGGACAGCAACAGAAAGTCAACGCTACAGATTAGGGCTTCAGTCAAGCTGCTCATTTTCCCTCGATTTTTGTGCCCAGCTGTATGGCCTTCAGAAATCGAAATTTCAGCCAAGATTGGAGGTCAAACGAACAAGGGTTGGTCAACGCTCAGCAAAACAACCCTAAGTAGATCCGCAGAAAATCAGCAGCTTCAACTCCGCACGTGTGAAGGAAAGAGGCCTCCAAAGGTTGTCGAACCAATCAGATCACATTGAGAGAATGTGTGATGAGATGATGAGCAAATGACCTCCAAGTCTCTCCAATTTATATCCATCAGTGAGGGTGTGTGACACATCTATTAGGCTTGTGAGCCTACATTACAAATCTGCCCGACCTTGCACATGTGTGGAAAATAAAATAAAAATATATGTCCTGCTCATCCAAACAAGATGATCTTTAGATCAATCTTGCACCGCTCCAAAAGAGGAATCCAACAAAAATATGACCATCATCATATGAGCAGTGCAACATGGAGTTTGGACCTAGTTGCCCAAAATTAACACAAACACCTGCCCCTCCTCCGTGACACTGTTAAGGGCCATCAGTACCATGATTGCAGCTGTAGGTGTAGCACCTATTGCCGACAGCTGATCTCGAATCTCCTAAAACTGCATGAGGTACCATGATTGCAGCTGTAGGTGTAGCACCTATTGCCGACAGCTGATCTCGAATCTCCTAAAACTGCATGAGGTATGAATCCACACGCTCCCCTTTCCGCATCTGGATCATATGGAGCTTCTGCTCTAAGTACAACTTCCGCCGCTCGGAAGATCCCTCAAATAGGTCATGCAAAGATACCCACATATCTCTGGCAGTAACCTTGCCAGCCACATCTGAGATGATGTGATCCTTGACACCATCAAGGAGCAACCTCTTTGCATTGGCCATATCTGCCATGTACTTCTTGCATTGATCCGCATCTGTAGGAACAGCTACCACGTTCTCCACGAACGCCTTCAGATCATGTTCATCCATAAGGAACTAAGCACGTTCCTTCCAGATCATATAGTTGGAGGAGCTCTCCAACTGATCCTAATCACGAAGTCCGTGAGATGTCATCTCAGCCGAAATCCGTCGAATCTACTCCCTCTTCCTCCCTACTGCGCAGCTCCTAGCAGGCTTACGCACTCCCTGATTGAGTTGCAAGTTCTATTGCTCCTCTACTGCTCAGCAACTGAGAAATGCTGACTTCCTTGGCCAGGAAATCACTGAGGAAGAATTCCCTCAATATGTGCTCTTGACTCCTAACGTTTTTCTACTCAGCAACAGCTTCAGAAAACTGCGTCCCTCTGTCTTCTACGTGGAGGCTCTACGCTGCTCCCTCTGCCACAACAAGATCTCGATCTAGAAGCTCTTTCTCTCTGTCGACTCACTCAGAGAGAGACTGCCACGAAAATCTTAGCCCTCTTGGCTAGAACTGTGCAATCCTTCAATGGATTCATTCTGTTGCACTGCAGCAAAAACGACCTTCACTTCAGAATTCATATATGTTCTTCCTGTTTCACATCAATGCTCTAAGACCATGTGAAAAATCATAGATTTGAACAATCTAAGGAATCCTACTGCAACCAACTAGATTACTTCTTCTATTATGTAATTTACTTTACACAATTATTTCTGAATTATACATGAAATACTGAAGCAATCATTAAAGTAGCCTACACTATAATACTCATGATTCTGAATTTCCAGCTAATCCAGATGAAGAAAACCCTGCCCTGGGGAGGCACTGCACAGTCCCAGCGCTGGACCTTCCAGCCTCTGCGTCACCCCCTTCCAGGCTCAGCGTTCAGCCCCAACTAAGTCGTTTGCCTCTATGGACCCTGAGGAACACCCTCCCGGTGTCACTTTTCGGATCCCAACCTCCGAAACTAATCTACAAGCAAAATTCTGGAAACCCTCCTATGCCTCTGCGTTGCTTCTGCGTGAGCCCTACGCAGTCACCGCATCAGCCCTCCTTCCTTCAGCACTGGCTTGGTTAGATCACCTCTGCCTCTCTCTGACTAATGCTCCACCGGTTGAGAAAAATTCCTCCTCTCCAGATGTTATCTCTTCCCCACACTGCTCAGATCTCTAGCTCGAATTTCTGAGCAAACCCTACCCCAAAAATTTAGAACTCTCTGATCAATTCGGTGTGTCTCTCCAAATAGCGCTCAAGTCTTCCTTTATAGTCTTCTCAATAAGACATCAATGGTCAAGATTAGATCTCTAATCAACAGCTAAGATTATAACATGACTTGATCTTCATTTTCTAGATCATTCTCACTCATGTTTTATTAATGCCCTTTAATTATTTAATTTCCCTAAGTTTAGACTTCGGTTCCCCATTAAAATAATTAATTGTTTTAATAAAACATTAACCGAGTGGAATTTTCACAAACGGTTTTTGGGTTCTTTGGAATACGAGTGCCTAAGCCTCTCCAAAAAATTTGAGACTTAGAGCACTTTCCGATGCTACAAAAATCAACAGATATATCTTTATAAAACAAATTCCCAAGGTTAAGAACAATAAAATATAATAAATCTTGAAGTGTGAGCTAGTAAATAAAACTAATATACAACAGAAAAGTAAACTTTTTGGATTTTTAATAAATAAGTGGTTGTTGAAGAAAGACTTACCGTTACCACAATATTTTACCTCGAGTTGCCAGATTGTGAACCACAATTTCTCTTAGGTCAATTATGCAATATGGACAATGAGGTGGGCTCGGGCTCGAAGAGAGAATATTACCCCCACTTATGTCTAAAAATCTCCAACCTTCCAAATCAAATGTGGAGCAGGTGATTTGTCTACGACCTTCAAGTCGACTAGGTGGTGAATATTACTCTTCTCCCTATTGAAGCTACCTCCTCAAAAGATTGGTTCAACCTTCATCCAAGTGATCCACCTCCAACAAAAAGATGAAGTAGACTAGCGCTCACCCCACCCCGTTCCCGCTCCCAAAACGCGCTCCTGAGAGGAGCGTTTTCGAGAGTGCGCTTCCGAGCCTGTTAAAACACTCCCTGCCTTTTCGGGAGCGTTTCAGGGAGCGCTTGGGAGCGAACGTTCCCCGAGCGCTTCCAGCATTAAAAAAACGCTTCGAGAGCATTTTTTAAATGCCGGAAGCGGTCGGGGAGCGTTCGCTCCCAAACGCTCCCCGACAAAAGAAACGCTCCCTGGCGGCGTGAAAAAAATTCCTTAAAAAATTTGTTTTTTTTTTGAGAGGGAGGGAGGAGGGCTGGGTAAATAAAAGCCCACCCTCCCATCATTTTGTGTTATTGTTTTAGTTGAGTGAGTGAGAGCAAGAGGAGAGAAGGAGAGCTTGGCGCAAGAGTTGGAGAGCTTGGAGAGAGCAAGGAGCAAGTTGCAAGAGAGCAAGAGGAGGATTGCAAGAAAGAGGTAGGTCTTCTAATCTAGTTTTGTATTTTCTAGGATGAATTTTTAAGTTGTTCAAAAATGAAAACTTGATTTTTTTTCTAAATGCTGCATTTTATTGTGTTGAAGACTTAAAAATTGAATTTTTTTTTCCTATGTTGCATTTCCTATTCCCATTTGGCATTTCTCCATTTTTTTTGCAGGCTAGAAACTTGAAACTTGAAACATCATGGCTATATGGTTAGGGATTTTCATCATGCTGGTTCCTTTCTTTGTAATAATGGTGTTGGAGAGTAGAAGAAAGAGGCACATTAGAGAAGAGGAGGATGAAGAAGTGGGTTATGGTGGTTTTGATGAAAATCCTGAAGAGGAGGAGGATTATACTGAGGAGGAAGGGGGGAGTGGAGAACATGAAGCCACAAATACCCCAACTAGACAAGAACAAACTCAGACACCTTTGTGGGAATATGTTCAGAGGCAGGAAGGAGGGAAAGGTGGTGGAACCACTAAATTTCTTTGCCCCCATTGCAATAAAGAATATCATGGTTCATACACCCGTGCGAGAAGGCACCTTTGTGGAAAAATGCCAGGGGATGGAGACAAAAATCTAGGAATCAAAATTTGTGTTAGTGTGCCAGCAACAAAGAGAGAGAAATATAGAAAGGAAGAGGAGGCTGCCCTACAAAGATCTAAAAGATCTAGGGGTTTCATTGATTCTTATACACCATCAGGTGCATCACATCATGGACAAAGAAGTCCATCAACTTCCACCTATGGCAGTGGTTATGGAGGCAGTGGCACAACTGGATTAAAGCATAGAACCGTATTCGATTTCCTTGACGAAGGGTGTAGGAATGATGTGAATTCAAAAAAATTCCAGTTTCTATATGCATGTGGGGTGCCATTCAATGTTGTTCGCTCACCTTATTGGCATGAAATGGTTTTTTCCATTAATGATGCCCCCAAAGGATACAGGAGCCATGGGTATGACAAGGCCAAAACCGTGGGTCTTGATCATGAAAAAGCTAAAATAAACCATTCTTTGGCTAGAATGACAAATTCGTAGAATGAGCATGGGGTGTCCATTGTCTCTGATGGATGGACCAATGTAAAAGGAAAGCCATTGATAAGTGTTTTGGCTGTGTCGGTTAGTGGTGCAATCTTCCTGTCAGCATATGATTATTCAAACAAATTCAAGACCGGCATTAACATTGCAGAACCATTACTTGCAATAATTGAAAAGACTGGGCCATACAATGTCATACAAGTCATCACTGATAATGTTGCTAACTGTAAGGCAGCAAGAGCAATTATTGAGGATAAATACCCCAACATATTTTGGTTTGGGTGTTTAGTTCACACAATGAACCTTTTGATGCATGATATCATTAAAAACAAACAACCTCAATTCAAATGGCTTGGTGATTTGTACAAGAGAGGTAAAAAAATGATAAATTTTATTACAAATCATAGCAATACCCATGGGCTTTTTCGTACTCACTCCAAATTAGAGTTGTTGAAGATAGCAAAGACTAGATTTTCTAGCTATTACCTCACCTTCAGGCGCCTTTTGAAGGTAAGAGAGTCATTAGCTACAATGGTATCAAGCCCACACTGGCAGGTATTAAAGTACAGGGCAGCGACAATAGATGACAGGCAAGGTTTTGAACGTGTGGAGGAGACCGCCCTTGACCCTTTGTTTTGGGCACATGTGAGGGAAATTTTGAAATTCACCAAGCTCATTTATCACATGATTCGGTTTGCAGATACAAATAAACCAGTGATTGGGTAGGTTTATGAGCAGATAGATAGCATGTTGGGCGAAATAAAAGATGTTGTTAAGGATAATGATCCCAACTTGTATGCAATGATTCACGACTGTGTGTGTGCACGGTGGAATAAACTCAATGTTCCACTACATACCTTGGCATATATCCTTATGCCAAAATACTACTCTCCATCTTGGTTGGGCCAACCTGTACCTGGAGGTGGGGTTAGGATCAAACCTCACACAGATCCAGAGGTACAACAGGGATACATGAAGGCATTAGACAAGTTGGTACCCGACAGGGAGGAGTATGCTAGATTGCGCCTTGAATTAGGCAAATACTTCAGTTGCACTGCTAACTTTGGTTCTTTCCATGCAATGGAAGACAAAGACAGATTTGATGCTTTCACATGGTGGGAAGCATATGGCGGCATGGGACTTTTTCCAAAGTTGGCAAAAAAAATTCTCTCACAGGTTGTGAATACTTCTTCTGCAGAGAGGTGTTGGAGCACCTACAGCTTCATACATAATGTGAGAAGAAACAGGCTGAATGAAAACCGAGCTGAAAGCTTGGTTTATGTGCATTACAACTTGAGGCTGTTGAGCCATTACTGTGATCAGGCATATGAGGATCAATCATACAGAGTCTTGGACAACAACCCAGAGGATGATAATTTGGAGGACGGCACGGTACATATGGAAGAATTGGAAGCAGAACTTTTTAGGGATGATGATGAAGCATCAGTAGCACCGCCACACACAGGGCCAGTCCCACCATCCAGTAGCAGTGCGGGTGCCAGTGCCAGTGCCAGTCCTCGATATCCAACTATTGTTCCTTTGCAGATTCAACCTCCACCTTCTAGTCATGGTCGTGGACGTGGTACTCCTGAGAGTACTAGAAGACCATCATTTCCTCGTGGCTCGCACAAATTAGACATTTCTCGTGGGCGTGGCAAGGGGCCAGCGAGTAGATAAAATAGATTTGTTGTTTACTAGTCTTTTCTATTTTCTAGTAGTTTTTATCTTTTATAACTGTTGACAGTTGAACAATTGAAACTTGACTCTTTCATATATTTAATGACAATTTAAGTTTGAAGTTCGAATTTGAAAGGTGAAACTTTGAAGTCGGAATTTATAAGTTTACAAGCCATTATGAATTATGAATATGATGCTTCATGAAAGTTATATGGTGATCAATGAATCAATGATGATAAATGACATATATCAATGATGATAAATGTTATATATCAATGATGATAAATGTATATTGAATTTTGAAATCAATGAATCAATGATGATAAATGAATTATGATATATATCAATGATGATAAATGTTAGATATTGAAATTTGAATCAATGATGATAAATGTTATATATCAATGATGATAAATGTTATATATTGAATTTTGAAAGCTTGAAACCTTCAGATTGATGATTAGCGAGACTCAAGAGTCAATATGTTGTATGCTTCCAACTTGTGGGCATGGTTGATGAAGATTATAACTTCTAGATAATTGATGTTATATGATTCAATCTATGTTTTTATGTTTTTTATGTCTAATTGATCATTCTACATGCTTTTGTTGACATATATGCATCAAAATATATATATATATATATATAAACGCTCCCTGAAACGCTCCGGACCGAGAGCTTTTGAAAATGGCGCTCCCGCTCTCGCTCCCAAGCAACCATGGACTAGCGTCTGGTCCACCTTTCTTGTGTGGCTATGTATCCCCTCAACAAATCGTCCCTCCAATTTCTATGTAAATCTTAATTATTGTCGAAATATTTTATATTAAGCGTTGTAACAACATAAATCAAGAAAAAAAAATATAGGAAAAAAACCAACCCACACAAATCTTTTACACAATGGTTTGCAAAATGAGTTCTTTTTATTGCATAATACAATCTCACAAAACAACAACCTGAAAGAGAGAAGAGGCTAGCCTTTTATAATTTCTTTTATAATGGCTAGTTCAACCTCTCTCTCAAAACTAATAGTTTTTACTTGTCATCCAGATGTCGAAGACTAAGTAAATTGCAAAATTAATTTTTTATTATAATGATTTGACCACTAAGGGGTTCGACTTGGCTCGTTTGTCTCTTAGAAGTCCAATGTCCCACTTGCATTGGCCCTGGAAGAGAAAAATATAAACAATAGTAGTCAAAAGATGCTCAACGTTCCACCTTGAAGACTCCAACAACTTGTTGAAGTGGCTCGCTCCGCCAACTTTGATTTAATTTGGTCCATGGAAACTTTCTTTGTTTTAAAAGAAGATTATTTGACTTTTGCAACTATTACTGCTTGTCTACATAATTGTCCAACGGTCCATTTGACTCCCAAATGGCTCGTTTTGACCACCAATATTCCTCTTGAACTGACTTTAACAACAAGTAAGAGGGTCAAGTTGGCCACCTTTTTGCTAGATCTTAACACCCTTGAGATTTCAAGGACTTTGGCACATGGGTCTGTCTAGAAATTTTTTTACATACCTTATGACGTATAGGATGACCTTTACACCGAGTGTCTTAACCCATATGTGCCACATCATCATGCCTAGAGAGCGATCTCCAATGCCCTAGAGAATCTAGAGAATTTGCTACCTGGGTATTATTCAATTAATTTTGTAGATTGTTACCCACCAAAATGGATAACCCCATAGGAGAACTTTTCTCGTACATTTGAAAGCTAGCTAGCCAGCAACCCATGACGTTCACTTCTTGATGATGATCTGCCATCTGCATCAACCATGCACCTCTCACCATTCAACATTCGTCTTAGATGAAGGTGGGTTGCTACTCAATAGGTACTTTGATCATTTTGCAATCAAGTCTTTTTATTTAAAGTTATGGGAATTTAGTATGGATAAAGGGGTGATCTGGAAGATTGACCGATCTTGACTGTAAATTTGTTCTCTCACCTTACCTGGGGGGTTAATCTTTAGCCCTAGTCAAATGGGACCTCCCTTAAGGCCTTCGAGTTATTAGAGGGACACTACTTGGAAAACCTGGATTAAAATAGCATGTTCATTCTCCCTTACACCATACTTCTTGCTTTCCATATCACTTTACAAACCCTTGATACCATCTCCATTATTCAGGTCTAACTTGTCATTGGTTCATTAGGATTTGGCACTCTCTTATCCAAAATCTTGAATAGGGTTGGGAAACATGCCCTGGAGGTTGATGTAGCTAAAAGAATGGAAAAGCATAATATGGCCACAATTAAATAAAAGAAAATTAAAATGCAAGATGGTTGGGACATAAATTAGCACGTCGGTAAAAACCTAGCATGAGATCTACCCTCCTCATTAGCCATCACTCGGTTCCTCAGCACTTAACGCTCCATTTCATCAAAAGGAACCCTTGCATGTCCCAACCTTGATGAGCAATAAATTGTCTCATCTTAAGGGATAAAATTGAATGCTCTATCATAAAGAGCAAGCTCTAACACTTGATCTATGCACTCAAAATAAAAGCATTATTATGAAGTAAAAGGCAGTGTTGCGAAAATCGCGATTTTTTGAAAAATTCGTGATTTTCTTCGCATGACGATTTAATCGGCGATGCTTTCCATAATGAAAAAAAATTGTCATAAAATAGTAAAAATCGTGAAAAAATCGGCAAGATTTTTTCCGAAATGAAAAAATCGTGACAAAATCGTAAAAATCTTCAAAAAATCGAGGATGCTTTACATAATTAAAAAATTGAAAAAAATATGTTTTTTTTTAATGTTGTCAATGTTTTGCCAATTTTTACCGATTTTGTCCCGATTTTCACAATTTTTTCATTTGTTGGACGCTCGCCGATTTTATCCCGATCACGATTTTCACAACATTGGTAAAAGGCACACTAGAGGGGTGGAAAAAGCGGGCCAAGCAAGGTAACTCATGCCTCCACGATTGCTCCCTCCATCACATCTATACACTCAGGATGTGGAGTCTCATTACAGCTAGTTTGGCAAGTTGTTAAGCAGTATGGCCTCTGAAGCTGCGCACGGGATTGTTTGATTAGGTGCTAGAGACAACCATGATGACAGGTCGAAGCACATTGAGATCAAGTACCACTACATTCGAGACATGGTACAAAAGGGAGCAGTAAGGCTCCAATACACTTCTACAGATGAGCAGGTTGTTGACATTCTCACAAAGCCTCTATCCTAGATGAAGTTTGTCTACTTCAGGGATAGGCTTGAGTGGTTGAGAATGCCTCCTTTAATGACAGCGAGTATTGATGTTGTAGCATCAAGCACAGATATTCGCCTTAGATCGAGGGTATTGACTAGGTGCCATGTAATGTGACTAGGGAGATTGACCCAAAGAGCAGCAAGGTCCGGAGTGCTCCCCCGATCAAAATGTTCTGACCATATTGTCGAAGGTTACTTGCATAGTGGGTAGAGTGAGTGCCCAAAAGCATCGGGCAAGTATTTTTACCATTCAAGTAGCATGTGACGACATGGGGTAATGGTAAATTGGCACAGGGTTTCACCATTGGTTAGGGAAACTGACTTGGTTCCAAGTGACAACTTGGATAGTTGGTAACCCAGGACTAGTCTTGTGTTTACTCCGATCAGGGGGTACCTAGCTATATTGCCAAAGGTATTTGGCTAGTACATGACTAGATATTTTGCAAAGGATAATTTGGCTAGTGGATAGCTAGATCCTTTGCATGATGCTGATGCAAGATGCTTTCCACGTGGTTTTGGAATAGAACACGAAGTGGATGGATACATTAACATAGCAGGCTCATTCAATCTTTTCTTGGGATGGAGAAACTTTTCAGCAAAGTGGATATCTGAGGAATTCAAAGTGAATACCTCCCTAGCTAAGAGGGAGTGTTGATTTTTGGGTAGCTATGGGAGGCATTCCCCAGCTACATATGTCAGCCCTTGAAAGAAAAAGAAAATTAAATTTAAATTATAAATTTTGGGGCACATGTAGGCCCCAAATGACAGGTCAGCCCCATCAAGTGAATGGGTGTGACTTTTGGTCAAAAGTCAAACTTCTCATGGTTGAAGAAAAACGTAATGTTTCACATCAATGCACCAATCAAGTTACTAATAAGACATGAGGAGGAGAAACGTTGGTCTCTAGACATAAAGTATCCTCGATATTGGGAAGAACATTCTCAATATCAGACAGTCATACATTTCTAAATCAGATGGGAAGGAGTCCCTCCCTACCAAGACACCTAGGAGATTCTTTCTTAGCAAGCACTTCACATCCCATTGCATCACTTGTAAGTTTTAACCATCTCATTTTAAGCATTAGAATTCAAGAGCTTTCTGAACAATTTTTAGTTTATCTCTGTAGCTTACCTTTTTTTATTGGTGTCTCTTTCATGGTTTATTTCCCTGGAGTGTAACATCCAGAATAGTTTCAGTGGCAACATTTCCCAGTATTTTATCTTCTATTATGACCCCGATCTGCAATTCCTAACCTGGCCTGCAGAAGAAGCTTGGGACATCTCAATTTATGCAAGAGAAACATAATGTTTTGGACTAGAACCAACTTGTCACGCCTCTAAAGCTCTATAATCAAAATTTTACTCATTAATCTACCATCTGGTAGCAGCTCCACAGTCTATTAAAGTTTGGCCTATTTCATGTCAATTAAAACAATGTTCCGAGATAAGAAATTGGCACCAGAGATCACTCGAAAGTGTTTGGTATTGACTCAAATCTCCTAAACCGAAAGCTTCAAAACAGAGTGAGACTATATGTTTCTATTAAAGTTTGGCCTATTTCGAGTCGGTTAAAACGATGTTCCAAGATAAGAAATTGGCACCAGAGATCACGCAAAAGCTTGGAATTGACTCAAATCTCCCAAACCGAAAGCATCAAAATAAAGTTAGACTATACGTTTCTGCTTGACACTTTCAATTTTGTCTCGGATAGTTGAAACGACCTGATCCTACAAGCCATTTCATTGACATCACTAACCATTTATGATTGTCCTACAATGATCTTGTTGAATAATTTTCTCTCAGCTAAGAATTTGAAACTGGAAACTGTACAGCTAAATGCAGATAGCGGTCAGTGGGCAGCAGTCGGCAAAAAATGGTGAAGAGTTGGAAGCCAATGACCGCAAAAACAGAGACCGTTAGGGAAAGAGGAGGTGAGGCGATCATGGACATGCGATTTGAGATTAATTTGGAGAAAGGAGAAGAAAGAAGAAACGAGAAAAGCACCTCCACCTCCAAGGCAAGCCATGCGGGAGTGACCATCGGGGAATACCATGTCGTCCACAACCACGATGAACGTAACCATGTCCATGTCTATGTCCGTGGGTTAATAATCTTTGGGAGGATTTCCCTGCGCATTAACGGCTGAAGGTCGAGAAGAACACTCTCGATAGAGGAAATAAGAACTTTGGAAGGATTTCGCAGGTCAAACATCGAAAAGAACAATTTAGTTGTTTAATAATTTGTGTTTTAAATTAGTATAAGAGAGTCTATATCAATTCTGATGGTTAATTAACTGTAATAGTTGAAAATTTTGGCAACTTGCAAAATATTTATGATATTGGTAATAAATTTCACTATTATTAAAGTTAAAAGGGGAAATTTGTTGAAAGTTTAGAAAATCTCAGCAATTGTTATGGTGTGAGTAGTATTTAAAAAAAAATTAACAAATGGAAAAAACGTAGATGATCTAAGATTGTGTTTAATGACATATTGTGCAAAAGAAAGAAGAATTGGATATGGAAAAATAACAAATGGTTTAATAAATGGGTATTTGTTTGGGCATGTGTCCCACAAATTGTTGGGTGTGTGTTATATTCTTTCCACGACTAGTTGCATGAGCGAGGGTTACGGGGAAAAAAAGATTGAACCCTATAATAGGTGGGCGGACTTACCTATAGTTTTGTGCACGGGCTTTGCACATGGTTTCGGGCATGATGGTTTTCTGCCCATGGTATTTTGTAGATCTGGTCAAGGGAATTACAGTTATGTTATAATCCAAGGTTTATGAATGTTTTGGCATGTATATATATGTATTGTAATATTGAAAGGAATATAATGAAAAATCAATCTGGTAGTCCCAGTTTTGGGATCCGAGGGAAAATTTATGTATATACTTGTTTTATATTTTATGTTATCATCATTGTTTAGTTTCTGTTTTAAGATTCGTTTGCAGGTAATTTTTGTACAGGGTTAAAACCTTCACAAATAGTAAAGAGATAAAAGTTTTTGTTATGGATAAGTTCCACAAACATACTTGGGAGGAGGAGCTAGGGAGAAAGAAAAAGTATCATATTAAAGAGTTTAATCCTACTAATAATCATCAACAAAAAACATACATAGGAGTCTCTTTCTTAGAGAACCAAAATTCTTATTGCTCAACTAAGGACTAATTATCATCAACTTCGTTGTGAAACAAGGCGTTGAAAAAGGCCAAAATAAGTGTGGGAGGAAAGAGTATGTATTTTTTGCTCTTCCAGAAAAGTGGAAACAGAAAAGCATTTCATTTTAGAATGCAAGGTTTTCAAAGACAACAGGTAAGTTATTCAGATATTCTGGCAACTAGCTCTTGGGATAATCTATTCAATGAGGGGTTTGTCGAGAAGTTGGGAGCATTTATTGTGAGGCTTCACAAGAAAAGGGTTGAATATAAAAGCCAGATGAAGAAGCAATATATCCCATAATTCTTGTTACGTATTTGTCTTTTAAGTCTAATTATCTTTTATCTATAATCTAGACTCTAAGGGATAATAATAACATTAACTTTTTTATCATGTTATTTCAGCTCATCTTCAGCGTAAAATCTAGAAGTCAAGAAGTAGGGTTTTGTAGGGCTAATCATTAGGGTTATGCTGGAGATATAAGAGTTAATTGACTATTCTAAAGATCCCTTAGAGAGAGATTTATTTTCATAGAATGAATTTGTCACTGTTTGAAAATGCATTATTCACTTTGCATTATACTTGATCTACTAAGAGTGTCATGTTTTCAACAAGATGTCAATTGTTGACAAACATCTAATTTCCTCCTTAATAAGAAATTCACAATTTACAAGATATATATAGCCACATTATTAGTAGGTTACAGTTTTGATATCGTCTCCTTACTTGCAAGTTTCACCATTTAGAGTCTTAACTCTAGCTACGATATTACTAGTTTTATCATCATTCCTTAAACCATTGTTTTATTTCTATTATCTTGACTCATTTAATTCGAACACATAACACATCACTAGTATACCCTCTTCTTATTCTTCACATTAATCGTTTTCTCATTAGTCCTTAAGCCTCATCTTATCTCAAAATGTATCTTCTTTTCTAACGGTGTATAATTATTCTCCTTAATATTTACCTTTAAACATTTTCCCACTTATCACTTGCTACCCTTAACAAATTAGAAGTGTTCACAACTCCTTATAGGTCATTGCTTTGACCCTTACCAATCATGTTGCTTATATCCTTAAGAAAAATTTTCTTGATAGAAACACTCTTTTTCTTCCTCATACCATACACTCCTAATATCTCATTTTTACTTTAATTTGAAAACATATTATCAAACTGACTTTGTTTTCTCGCCTCTAGTCATCATGATTTTCTTTTCTTCTCTTAATGCATACAATTAGTATACTTGGAAATGCCGTTACTATTCCCCAACTTGGGTAAGACCCCAAAAATAAATTCAATAAAGTGTATATCAAATGTAATCTACTTATTATTTCTTGTTTTAAGGTATCACAGGATAGAATTTCCTAATTATACTCCATGATCTCCATAATCCATGAATATAGTTAGTCACTTAAGGAAAATTTTATAATGTGACTCTCCCATTAGAGGAAGAAACTATTATAGATGTCGCCTATGCACATAAATTATTTTATAATTGATAAACGTTATTGTAGAATCACTTTTTAATCTAATTTTATTGACTTCTTATATTGCTTTGTGAAACTTCCACTCACTCACCTTTGATACTATTTTGTCGATCTCAATATTCTAAGTTGATTATGATAACTAACATTTATCTAACATTCATTCTAACGTTCAAAAGTTTGCAAAAAAAAATTGATGTCTAAAGTGATGTTAATGTGCCCATTTTAATATAATAATTTGAATGTACTTCAAACTTTACTTGCACGATATACAAAGTCTTAAACTTCATTGAGGAAAAATTTGCAGCTGATATCCATGAGTTATCTCAACTCCTTTGTCGGATGGAATGTAAAGTAAAAGTAATGGATTAGGAATCAAGTGGGATTGAGCTTGATATACGTCTTTGATACATATATTAGCATTAAATATCCCATCTTTTAATAAAATGTATCATCTTAGGGTTCATAGATTTTAAATATCGAATTATATAAAATTTCATTTTATCCTTTAAAAGCTTCAATTTCTTCCAAAAGTTGAAACCACTTTTCTTGTCATTGAATACTACATAACACTAAATACCTTAGGTAAATTATCAAGGATGACTCGGAGTATTACACCTCAGGTTATCTTAGGATTGTTGCTTATAATTTTGAAAATAAGGTGGTGATATCCAAGAATCAACACATGATCTTGGGAAATGGTTAAGAAACTAAGATATTTTCCATTGTGATCATTCGTCTTAGTACTTTCAACTTAGTCGAACAGACCCCTAGAACAATTTTGCATTTCTGAACACTTAATTTTATGGACTGAAGTTCTCCTAAAGACATTTCTACCTGTCTGAAATCGTTTTACTTGTAAGTTGCCAACCCACATCTATTTAATGCATATGATGAAATAAAACTACCAATAGCACCAGTATCAAATAAAATTTTAAGTTTTATTCCATTGATAGTACCTGCAGATTCCACAACAATGGACTGATGCACTGCCTGATTATTGTTGACTACATCATGGGTTCTATGATTACCTTGAGTTTTTTTATGATGGTTACCACATTCTAATCATAGTCCTGATTCGAGGATTTAATCCATATAAAAAACACTCGGCTTGACGTTCGTCAATATCTAGATAAGGAACATATTTTACCAGCGCCATAAACCTTATCTTATATTCTTCTACTATTTTATTACCCTAAATTAAACGCAACCTCTCTGTCCTAAAGTAGGATGTTCTATGCGTAAAATTCTTAAAATGCATGAATCTTCATAGACCATAATATTACTTCGTAATATTTGTCTATCATTTTCTAATCCTAAAATAATAAACTACCAATTCCTACTTATTAACATAGGCTAGTCTAAATATATATTTTATACTCAACGTTTTATCAAATTAACATTTAATGTTAATAGATTCATACCAAGTTTTATAAAGATAAGTAATAAATATTGGGAATAACAATTTGTGATATACATAATAACATTTTAAATTCTCACAAATTAATTTTAATCCATTCAACCATCATCTATTTACGCATATCTTTTACCGAAATAAAGTTTATTTTATATAATGGAGACCCATTGAGCGTCTATTTACTAATTGGTATATACCATAGGATTCCCTTCACCTTATTTATTAATAAATCTATTAATAATTACATTAAAAGTCCCTAATAATTTGATCTTCCCTTTTTCTGTTAGTTTACAAACTCCCCCAAAGCCATTTCCTAATTGCAATGAACTGATCACTTCCTCTGCTACATAAGGTTCTGAAAGATTCAATTACAGAAAACTCAAAGTTGTGGATAACAAAGCAACAAATGAGGAAGAAAATTCTTCAGATTTATAATTCTAGGGTTCAAGACCTGGTACCTTCGTAATATGCGATGTTTCCCTAGTTTGAAAGAGCTATTCTTTCTTCGTTGTAGTTCATAATGTCACACAATATATAGGTGCCAAGACTTGTCTCTAAACGACTGCCACAAATGTGTTTGATTCTTGCGTTTGGTAGCCAACTTACTGAAGAAAAGCTAGAATGAGAAATCATAGTGAGTGGCAACTTGTCTTCATAGATATTTAAGTAATAATGTCAATTTTTCCTAGATCATCAACTCAAGACAAGACAAATCAAAATTCAATTTAATATTTATTATAATTTAAATTTTCAATCTATTCAAAACATATATTCATAGTCCAAGGGTCTTGAATAGACCGTGATGAGGTGCTCTGTTAATGCACTCTTTGATGTGAAGTCATCGGTTCAATTTTCCACCCTGATCTGGATAATATATTGGACATGATGAAGATGTAGTCCCACCAAGCTTGATGAATTCCTAACCAGCCCATCCCTATGACGAGATCATCAGTCCTTAGGGTTGTGACATATACTTTACTCACCTTTTTTTTTATAAAATAAAATTTATCTAAAGTTTTGATATATTCAATATATATATGTTAGGATTCATTATTATTATTATTATTATTATTATTAAAAAAGATTTTTTTTTTTTTAACTAAATACAATTTTAAAATAAACACAAATCTATCAAAATTATTAATAGAGATACCCACCTTCCTAATACAAACATTGTTAATGAACATTTCCACCTTCACAACAATACCTCAAGTTTTTCTGTTTTTCTTTCATATAGAATCTTTAGGTTAAAATTATAGGGCTTCATTTTCTGATCCCACACTCATCGACTCCTTAAATAAAATATTTCACTTGCACTTTACATTATAATTACTAGATCTTAAAATTAAGTTGGTGGATTCCCAAAATACTTTGACATGAAAAAAATTTGTTAACTTTGTAGCATTTACGGTATTTGGAATTTATTTTTTTTGAATTTACTATATATTCAATATTTTTCCATTTTAATTAATCTTATCCTCTACCATAGTCAACTTCAAGGATGGAGTCGGTTTACCATGACTCACCGCATCGGTTTCTTCGCAGGACGATCGGAGGAGATGACCACGTCTTGGACGAAGTGAGGGTGGCCCGTCAAGCGGCTCCGTGGGACACTTGTCGTCACTGCCTCTGCTGCAGCGGAAACCACCACTTCCTTCATTATCTCGCTTTCGGCAATAATCTATCGTCATTCCCTGAGAATAGCCTGAGTAAGGAAAACCTCTTTGCGGATCATAGTGTCATTCTTGTAGTTCAAATTGTTTGCATAGCAGAGTTTTTCATCGGGACGGAATTCGAACTCGAGAAACTCGTGGTGAGGGCGGTATAAAAGGATTCTCTCCATTTCGTCGGTGTCAATTGTCACTCTCGATCCTGTGACCTTAAATATATGTTTAAATATCTGTATATTTTAAATATATGTTATTTGTTTAAATCCTACGACTTTAAATATATGTTTAAATATTTGTATTTTCTTTTAAATGCAACATTCAACCAAGGCGCAACGTAATACCAATTCCTATGATGTGCTCATGATTTCGAGGGAGTTGCGCCCTTCTTTGGCCAGGACGACACTGCGAACGAGTTAACGATTAGTGTCCGGACCGACGGCCGTGGCAAGTTCAAGCCTATGAAATTTTCCCCCAGGTACCGGGCAAGCATTTTGACTGAGTTACATGGATTGAGGTGGAACGAAACTGTTGAACATGTACCATGTACTATGGTTGTAACATAATTCTCAGCACTACATCTTCGTCGAAGGACTTATGATCGGATGCCATTTACTTTGAGGGTAACAACTGTAGGAATTGAAATTGTGGATTCAAAACTAAAGACCTGCGTTGGTGTTTGGATTTCAGAGACATGGATTCTCCTAGGATCATTGTCTTATTTGATGCATATGGAAAGAAAGGTGGAGAGGGTGGCGGATTTGTTAATTGCCCCATGTATGGAAGAAAATGCAAGCTTTTATGGCAGGTTTGGTGCACAAAACACAGCAATTATATAAAGACTGATAAAAACTCCAAAATCACTATTGGGAATAATGGTTTCTCTGGACAATTCTCAGTCAATAGGTGCTTTAGACTTTCTGAAGCAAAGGGCCAAGGTTGCAGTTGGTGCAGAAGAAACTCCATTAGGGGAATGGTCTATGACAAGGCTACGGTCTGCTGCTCATGGAACTGCTAACACCTTGGTGTTAACCTAGGGTGTTGGGCCAAAAAGGATTGGTTGGGTGAGAAGGGTGATGTTGTATCTAGGCAAATTATATTAACAAAACAGGGCCAAGGAGGGGCAACGAGTTTGTGGATGGAATGTTGATCCTTAGTTTTAAATGAACAAGCTATGGGAAACAGAATCAATTTAAACTAGCATCCAATGAACTGGCCTAATGTACAAATTGCCTTAGTCAAATATTTATCATGTATGTTAAGGGCAAAATTATCAGTCAAATATCTATCATGTATATGAAGATCAAAATTAGCAGTCCCGTATATGCAAATTTACCAACATCATTCATCCTAACTCAACCTTTATAAAACGATGGATTGATAGTTAGTTTTACTTATCCCAAATTCTTCAAGTGGTTGTGAGGAACATTTACCAGTAAAATATATATATATATATATATATATATATATATATATATATATATATATATTCTTCGGATTTCACTACTTCTTATAGCATAGAATCACACATAAACATATGCAGAGCCCATAAGGTCCAAAGAGTCTGACACTGTGCTCCGATACCATGTGTAAGGACCTTAATTTTCAAAATTTACAATCATTCACAAAATTCATACTACACAATTCATAGTGAGATTTTTGAAGCAGAATATATATCAATTGACTAATTAATATTTATCTAGAACTGTGTTTGAAGATGTTCCTGATCCGCCATGGCACCAGCTCTCGTTACCAAACCGTTGTTTTCCTCCCAACCTATCTGAGGTCAACCTCTTCGGTCCTCAGATCCAGAAGACAAGTCTTATGGCCCCCGTGCCCAAAACTCCAAGAACAACCGAGATCACCCCATGACTCTATTAGAACTCACTGCTCATGTATCACGCAGTTAGAACTCCTCTAACAGCATCCGGGTCAATTTACCCATTCACTATCCATGCCCATCAAGTTTACCCCTCTTCTCCTTTTATACACAAACTCCGTTCCAGATATTTAATAAAATATCATCTTTTAATAAATATCTTTGATTTCTAAAATATCTTAGTTTTATTAAAATATTATTATTTAGTAAATATCTTGGATTTATTAAAATATTATTATTTAGTAAATATCTTGGATTTATTAAAATATTATTATTTAATAAATATCTTGGTTTTATTAAACTATTATTATTTATTAAAATATCATCATTTATTTGCATAAGGCAATGCTTTTAATTTTCTTTGAACAAAGTATTAGTTTATATTATGATAATGGTAGGTATAACTAATACATTCATTATATTATGGTGAGTTAGGGATTTACTCAATACTTCAATAATTCACTTATTACTCTACACCGAGTTTTTTTTCATAATTGATTAGTGCATGTACTAGTGTCGTACACGTGATACATGCATATGTAGCTATCATATGCAGGTCTCGTATGCATGCTAATATTTCTATGTTTCATTTAATTCGAGTTGGATCATTACAAGGAAACATCTTGGAGTTGAGTTTTCCTTCTTGTGGAAAGGTTTGGAGAACCAGGAGTTCTCAGATTCAACAATAGCCCCAGGACGAAAACCCTTGGGTGATTCAGTGAGAGTGGGCAAGCACCCAACTCTTCCCATGATGATGAATTCATCCAGAATTCAGAAGTTGCAGCTATTGTTTTCAGTTCAGATTTTGGTGGCCCGATTTAGTGTTGTAGCAGATATCTTTGAGGCCATTACCTCAGCCATTTACAGTTTTTGTACCAACATTTTCTATATTAATAAAATAAGGCTAAGTTCTATTGCAAGTGCATTTTGTCAATTTTCAGTTGCTGTTCGTATTTTCCTGTTTGTTGATTAATTTTATCGTTTCAATTTGTGAAATGTGTTTTTGAAATTAACGGCATAAATTCTAAAACAAATTTTTCGCAAAAAAAATTATTTTGGATATTACAGCCTGAAATATTTGAAGATATCTACACACTTCAAAAGATAAATTATTAGTCTCAAAGGGGTGAGATTCACACAAATCAACCCAAAGATCTGGAGATACTTGTCAGATCTGCAAGATCTAACGTATTTACTCTAGCCCAATACCTAAAGCAAAATACATGTGCTAAAAGATAATCCAACAACTGGAATGAGATAATAATTTTCAATAAGCACAATACTAGATTATTGAAATCATTCAGCACATAACATGAATCATTAAGTGAGAGACACCTTGAATTAAAACCCCAAATTCTTTTTATTAAGTTCAAAAAAATCCAATAGAGCTTAGCTTAGTACATCAAAATATTTTCAATGAGTCGTCATACAATGAGAAGCTCAATAGCCTCCTTATATAGATAATGAGAGGATCAAACCCCTCCAAGTGGAAAATAATGGCTAGTTTCCTTGATCCTTGTATTGATCCTTGCCAAAATAATCTGGTCTGTCAATCTAGAGGAGAAATTCGAATTTTCTAGTAAACCCCCTTTTCTCTTGGTCCAAAAATAATATCTTGAACTTTCAACCTCAAAAAAACCCCTTTGACTTAACCATCAGGGTTCAGAGGGTCAATTTTTCTTAAAATTTTGATTTTTCCCTTGATGGATGACCCCAGAAAATTAACTTCTTTTGGACCCATGAATTTTTGAGGGATTTTTGATAATTTTCCACTTGGAGAGAATTTAATTTCTCTCAAATTCATTTTTGACAATTTAATTAATTTTCTCGCTAATTATTTTATTTTTATTTTTACCAGAAAAATTAATTAAAAGACTCTAAAGGGGAATTACACATTTTCCACCTTCAACGTGGGTCTAAAAAATATTTTGAAATTGGTGTTCTAATTATGAGAAACCATTCACCAAAAATATTTTCCAGACACATTTTTTACATCAAGATTTTACAATATTCAACCCTTAAAAGGAGAAATATACAATAGACACAAACCCCTTAAGACTCAACCAGATTTTGTGACTCGAGACACATGATCTAGTATGATAAAAATACATCAACTCGATAACATTAGGACTCACCTAAGACCTTTGTCAATGAGTTCCACCTTAACTTTGGGGTATATCTGAGAGAAAAACTCTGCCAATTATCTGTGTTTACAAACACAAATAATTTAAGGAGGTTACAAATCTCCCTAGAGTGAAACCCTTTGAGAAGAATCATAGGTTTACCTAGGTGTTGTTACATGGCTTAATAGTCATACTAGAATCATTTTTACAATACAATAGCAGAATTTGGGATTACATTGACAAACTGGAGGCTTCATGATGATAATAATTTTGAAAAATTGTATCCTTCTGGCAGGGACTCAGTTTCTTGGAACTGTTGACATGTACATGCTCAACAGGACAGATTTGTGGTCTTAGCTTAGGGTGTCCTCTGAGTTGGAGGAGAGCTGGCATAAAGTGAGAGGGAAAATTGCTGAGGTGAAAATGAGCAATTTCCCTCAATGCCCATAGGGTTACACTTTTTGCTGGGAGTTTAACATCATTTGAAGTGCAGGTTTGGGTGGCAAGAGGAACAACAGTATTGTATGGCACGAAGCAAAACTATAAAAGCAAGTAAAACTAACTAAGATGGAAGGAAACTCATAAAATTGCATATTACAAAATTGAGTGAATTTGTAATTCCAATATTATGGGTTCAAACGTTTTTCCCAAAGTTTCAATGTGAAGATAAAAATGTGCATTCAAGTACTGTCGATGTGATCATAATGATAGTAAAATAGCTTATAGGATTATGGAAATATGTCTTAACTTCTGGAAAAGAAGGAATCAAAATCTAACAAATCTATCTGTAAAAAGATCTAAACCTGGAGACAAGGGATTGCTTACTTATCAGCTTCATCAGCCCAGATCTTGCCACCGAATGCAGTTTGTGGACCTGCATGAGATAAATCTCTTATTACTGTTAGAGTAAAAACAATTCAATGATATTTGCATAACATACCAAAGATGAACTGAAGAAAAGAATATAAAGATATGATATTTGCATTGACACAGTTATTTGTCAATCACTTTGTTAGGGCAACTGTTATGGCCCAAATCACTAGATAAACAAGCTGACTTAAATCCTGGATGCTAGCCACAATTAGTAATGATCAAGGCTGGTTTAGACCCAAAATAACACATAACCTGAGGAACCAGTCTGACATACCTTAGGAAGGTTAAATAAACATAACAGCGCCCAAACTAGGACCACTAGGCCAATTTATAACAAGAACATTTTGAAAATTTTACATATTAAAATGCAAATATGTAAATATGCGCATTTTCAATATGCAAATACGTAATATCTTCTAAAAAATTGTGCACCATCCATTGTAGTCAAAATCCCAATTTTTTTGAGAAAATCCTAAATTCTCTAAAGTTTTAACTTTTAGCCTGTCACTAATCAATTTAGTAGGGTTGCCAAAGTCCTTGCAAACCACTATGATTAGCACACACATGATGAGAGCACATTGTCACCTAAGCCCAAATCACCACTCTTTCAACCCAATTTCCTCCAAGAAGGCTATGGGAGGATTCCTTTCAAATAGTTCACCCAACCAAATGAGGATCAGTGCCTTAAATAAGCTCTATGGATGAAATGGACTAAATTATTTACTGTCCATGGGTTTACTATGAAAACTCTGCAATAAATGCTTCCAAACCAGCAATGTCAGTCACTCAAATTCAAGAGATATAGTACTGTAAATCGTTGATATGATTGTATAATTAATATACTAAGCATGTCTATAATTATTTCTGTGATTGGAGATTTGGTTGAAGGGGTTCCTTTGCTAATCTGCTTGTTGTCATATGACTGCAGACTGCAAAATCTGCAAAAAAAGCAAGTACATCAGGCAATTCCCCTTGAAAATGGCCACCCAAGTAGTGCCTTTGCGCTTTAGCTCACAAATCTAATGGTGGAAAAGATAGGGTGATATAAGATGAACCACTTTGGGTCAATCCCAAGTCTTATACCAGCAACAAAATGCAATTTCCAACAAGCTAGAAATTGCCTCTTAGAGCAAGATAGAATCAACTAATTTCAATGTAGAGTCTACCTACAAGGTTCTAGTTAGGATACTTAACTGAAAAATACCTTGAACCTTGAAAAATCAACAAGATTTGTTCTACTACAGCAATGTTTTAATGTAGATTTGCAACTCAAAAACTCAATATAATTGTGAAGAATATGTGGAAATGAAGCTTAACAAACACGTATATTGATCATTGGTTTGGATATTGTGAAAATTCCTAGATCTGAACAATCTAAGGAATCCTATTGCAACCGACTGGATTACTTCTTCTAATATGTAATTTACTTTACACAATTATTTCTGAATCATACATGAAATACTAAAGTAGCCTACACTATAATACTCATGATTCTGAAACAAGGAAACTGAACAAGGAAATCAATCACACATGACACCTTTATTTAGGACTAAGTCCCCGGAAAAACCCAATGCGAGAAAACCGGTTTAGCAGATCTGAGGATTTTATTATTAAGCAGTAGAAATGTCTGAATACATCTATGAATACCCTAAGGTAATTCAGTTACAAAGAGAAATATTGGCAGAAGAATTTGTGAGGATTTACCTCATTCAATCACTGAGTTCTCGGCTGATCCATATGAAGAAAACCCTGCCTTGGGGAGGCACTGCGCAGTCCCAGCGCTGGACCTTCCAGCCTCTACGTCACCCCCTTCCAGGCTCAGCGTTCAGCCCCAACCAAGTTGTATTGCCTTTGTGGACCCTGAGGAACAACCTCTCAATGTCACTTTCCAAATCCTGGCCTCTAAAACTGATCTACAAGCAAAATTCCGAAAATCCTCCTCTGCCTTTGCGCTGATTCTGCGTGAGCCCTCCTTCCTTCCGCACTGGCTTGGTTAGATCACCTCTACCTCTCTCTGACTGATGCTCCACTGACTGAGAAAATTTATACCTCTGAATGTTATCTCTGCCCCTCATTGCTCAGATCTCTAGCTCAAATTTCTCAGCAAACCTCGCCCTAGAAATTTCGAACTCTCAAATCAATTCGGTGTGTCTTTCCTGTTGAGATTTTGGGGCAGCATCGGATGTGCTCTAGCTCCCAAAATTTGTGGAGGAGCTGGAGTACATGAGATCTCCAAGACCCAAAAAGCGTTTGAAGAAATTCCATCAGGTTTAAGAGATATTTAATTAATTAATATTTTTAATTAAGGACCCTAAGTCTAACTTAGGAAAATTAAAAGATTAAAGTGAATTAAATTAAACATGTGATGAGAATGACTTAAGTGACGTGGATCAAGCAACTTCTAATCTTAGCTGTCGATTAGAGATTAGATCACGGTCGTTGATGTTTCAACGAGAAAAGTATAAGGGAAGGGCTTGGGGTCAGTTGGAGAACACACACATTGGCGGAGCACTGAAGCTAAGCTGAGATTCTAGGGCGTGGTTTGCTATGAATTTCAGAAGTGTTTCAGCTGCAGCAAGGGGAAGTATTGGCAAGGGGATGGTTTAATCGTAGGCCAAGCGTACAACGAGGGCAAAGAAGCAACATTCCTGACCAGCGCAAAGGCATCCAGGTGCTACGTAGTCTATCCAGTGCCCAGCAGGGGTAGCGCAGAGGCAGCAGGAGCCACGCAGGGCTGACGCAAGCCCAGTTAGAGCAACGCAGGGGCAGCGTAAGCCCTTCAGGGGTGATGCAGGTCCTTCCTAAGCAGCGCAGAGGCTGACGAAGGCCAGTCAGGCTGACATAGAGGGCTTCAGAACAACGTTGGGGTTTCCGATGGGCCAGAAAGGGCTCGAGTTCTGTAAATCTCGTTTGAGGGTGTGAATCAGCCATATTTTCTGTCTCCGAGGATAGCGGTATTGCTGCCATTTTATTTCTCTATCGGGTGAACCAGTTTTGGTGCCCAAGATTGTTGTACTTAGATTCTGCATAATAATGAAAACCCTCTAGAGCTAGTTGCACCAGTTTTCCCGCATTTGGTTTTTCCGGGGACATTTGTCCAGAAAATCTGTGTCACTTTGTCTATGAGCATGTTATTCAGTATATGATCTGCGTGTGTAGGTTGTTATATGTATCTACTTCGATGTTGTTTCTGAATATTCAGAATAATAACTTGTGGATTTAATCAAGTAGAAGTAAATTGAGATTTAACAGTAGAATTTCTTAGATTAAGAAATGTTCACATGGTATCTGAGCGATTGTAGATCAAGTTGGATCTCCAGCAAATCAGCTGAAGAAATTTGTGCTGCAGAGAGCAGCTGAAGCGACAGAGAATCCGGAGAGGGCAACGCAGCACCAGAAGGACAGAGAGGCAGCAAGAGCCACGCAGAGGGCAACGCAGTCCCAGCTGGGTGACGCAGAGACAACGCAATGCCTTCCAGAGGGACGCAAGAGTAGCCTGCACTGCGCAGAGGCTACGCTAAGCCAGTCTGCTCACTCAGAGGCTAGCCAAGGTGACACAGTCCAATTTCGAGTGTTGTGCAGATTTCCCTGGACCAGAAGCAGGGCATCAGATCTTCAACAGTTTCTGGTGGCGTGGAGATTTTGCCAGTGCAGAATCGTGCCTAAGCTAAGTTGACAAAGAGCGAGAGGAGAACAGTTGCTCAGTAGATTTCTCGCCAAAAGAAATCATAGGATCGATTGTAGGGTGATCGAAGAGAGATGATTCGTTGTGTTTGGTAGATTTCCAAGGAGGAAATCAGTTGTCAGAGGGAGCAGAGGGTGCCTTTCTCGCCAAGGACCCTAGATCCGAGTTTCTGTTGAAGGTAGCACCAGAAGTAGGAAGAGGAAGATCTGTTCCGACAGATTTCTAAGTAGATGGCGCCACATGGACTGCGTGATCAGGATAGGTTGGATGGCCTGTCCAACTTTGCTATCTGGAAGGCCAGAATCTTGGTAGTCCTAGAGGCATACGGCTTGAGGAAGCATGTAGAAAAAGTCTTGGCTACATCGATCGATGCTCTTCTCTTGGCACAGCATAATGAAGCGGCAACACATGCCAAGCGCTTCATCATGGACGGGGTTAAAGATCATGTGGTACCACACATAGCCAAGAAGAATACGGCTAATGAGATGTGGAAAGCTTTAACCACACTTTATCAAGGGAAATCCATCTAGAGAAAGATGCTTCTGGAGAACCAGCTAAGGTTATTTATGATGTCCAAGGGAGAGGAAATCAATCCTTTCCTCTTTAGGTTGCAGTCGATTCGGGATCAGCTGACTGCCATGGGGGTCAAGGTGGAGGATGATGTCATGGTGAGGACTACTCTAAACGCAATCATAGAGGACTGGGAAACATTTGTCCAAAGCATTTTGGGCAAAGTGGACCTTCAAATTGGGACGATATGTGCTATATCCTCCGACAAGAGGAGATCTGTCGAATGACTAAGAGGCAGACCAACACCGGTTCAAGCAAGGTAAAGAAGGAGGAAGAGGAAGATGCAACCCTGGCATCTAAGAAGCATCAAGGGGAAAAGAAGCGTGATCTATCTAAGATCAAATGTTTCCAATGTGGAAAAGAAGCGTGATCTATCTAAGATCACTACGTTGTTGTTGTTTCCTCTGCTCTGCATTGCACTCTTGTGCACTGCGTTGTTGCTGTTGCCTTTGCTCTGCACTGCTCCAGAAATAAGCGTTGCTATCTACTGCACTGTCATCTCCATCATTCCTCAGCTCTCACTGAAACTCCTCCATCACGCTACTGCAAATATGGGCTCCTATAGCAAGGTAATGATCCATGAGGTGGGTTCCTCAAGGATCTTGCCCAACTGAAGTTCGAAGTGTACTACAGTTCAATTCTCTCCTCGAGAAGCATGGGCACTCATGGCAAACTCATCCTCCTCGATTTTCGTGGTTGCAACCTTCAGGTCATGCTTCTCATCTTTGTCCTTCTTCAAAGGACACTGAGATGCATAATGACCCATCTCTCCACATTTGAAGCACTTGACCTTCGAAACATCACGCTTCGGTTTCCATTGCGCCTGTTGTCCCTTCGATACAAGCATTTTGTTCTCTTCTTCCTCCACGGATTTCGATCCACTTCCATTCCTGCCATCAAGTTTGCAGTTGCACTTAACGAGGTCTCTTCTCAACTCTTCCTCCTGAAAAGTTGACCACAACTGCTCCCAACTAGGTAATGCTGCCCAGCCCAGTATGCTCTAGACAAACTGTTATATTTAGATAACCATGGAATGTTCTATGGTTAATGCAAATTTACTTCAATCTTTCTTAGGCCCTATTCAATTTAGCAATCACATAAACATGAAAGTAAAATGCTGATAGAACATAATAAAATATCAACAGAAGACAAGCCAATAATATAGATCAGATTTTACAATTCTTCTTGTCTAGCAAAGATATAAAATAGTGTGTGTTACGGCAGTCAACAAGATGCTTTAGCCAGTAAAGTCTTTCTTAGATCAGCCAACCCTCTAAGTGTAACACCCACAACCCTCAAAGACAGCTCATCACAAGTCAACGTTAGTCAACCAAAAGTCAACGTAGGATAGCAACAGAAAGTCAACACTGCAGATTAGGGCTGCGGTCAAACAACTCCTTTTCCCTTGATTTTTGTGCCCAGTTGTACGGCCTTCAAAAATCGTAATTTCAGCCAAGATTGGAGGTCAAACGAACAAGGCTTGACCACGGTCAACATTGGTCAACGCTCAGCAAAACAACCCTAAACAGATCCACAGAAAATCAACAGCTTCAGCTCCGCACGTGTGAAGGAAAGAGGCCTCCAAAGGCTATCGAACCAATCATATCACAATGAGAGAATGTGTGATGAGATGATGAGCAAATGACCTCCAAGTCTCTCCAATTTATATCCATTAGTCAGGGTGTGCGACACATCTATTAGGCTTGTGAGCCTACATTACAAATTTCGCTGAACTGTCACATGTGTGGAAAATAAAATCAAAATATATGTTCTGCTCATCCAAACAAGATGATCTTTAGATCAAACTTGCACCTCTCCGAAAGAGGAATCCAACAAAAATATGACCATCATCATATGAGCAGTGCAACATGGAGTTTGGACCTAGTTGCCCAAAATTACCACTCCCTCTCAACTAGGGAGAACTCTATCTATCCACCTATGCCATCCATCAGTACCATCGTGTACTATCATCTAGCATCGTGCGTCATCCTGTCGTAACTGGCTTTGTTGGGTCTTCTTCTCAAATAGAACAAAAGGTGAGTCACAAAGACATCACGCTTAGCTGACCCAAAGTCAGCTTAGAGGTTAAAACCTCTCTTGGACTCAAAAAGAGTCTCATACTAACCCAAAGTTAATTTACTAACCCGAAGTCAGTTTAAAGGATAAAACCTCAATCGACTCATAAAGAGTCACATAATAACCCGAAGTTAGTTTACTGACCCGAAGTCAGTTTAGAGGTAAGAACCTCATCATACTTCATCCTAGATCAAGGTGTTGGACATGTGCCATCCTAGACATAGAGAGTACGGCAATCTCCGATGCGTGTATCAGTCTTGCTATTGGTCTCTATCCACATTTCCCACCTCATTGGTCTAATGAGAGGTACTTCCCATGAGTCTGAAACTCCGTGGGTAGGATGCATGCGGGGCATTGATCAAAGAGAGGTGAACCAACTCAATATCATAACGGTGGGGTAGAATCACAACAAGGTTCGGCAAGCCTAGCCCCATGTGTGCTTATAGCTCCAAGAAGTTATCCCCAAGCCCCCTGAAGCTCCCAGAGCTCATAGTCCAACTCAAGCAGGACCCTTAGAATAGGGTCTTTCCACGATTCCAAGCTTCTCACGGAAGGTTAGGAACTTGACCTTCCCCAGGGGCTTCGTGAGAATATCCACGACCTACTCATCAGTTCCTATATGATCGAGCCTTAGGACGCCTCGCTATACCATATCCCGGATAAAGTGGTACCTGATATCAATATGCTTGGATCGATCGTGGAACACGGGATTCTCAGAAAGACGAATCCACTCTGGTTATCACAAAGGATAACGGTGGTATCTAGCACATGCCCAAACAACTCACTGAAGAGCTTTCGCAACCAAACAGCTTCACAGCATGCCATTCTCGCTGCAATGTATTCAGCCTCAACGGTGCTCAAAGCCACCGACTTCTGCTTCCTGCTCATCCAAGATATCAAAGCAAAACCCAAGGTGAAGCAACATCCAGATGTGCTCTTGCAATCCACCACAATGCCAGCCCAATCGGCATCAGTATATCCATGGAGTCTCAAACTTCCGACAGTGTATCTCAGCCAATGGTTGATTGTGCCCCGAAGATATCTCAATAGATTCTTGGCACCAATCCAGTGAATATGATGAGGATCAACCATATGTTGACTCAAAGTGTTCACGACAAAACATATGTCCAAACGGGAGTTCACTAGGAACATCAGGGCCCCCACGAGTTGTCGATACTCTGTAGGATTTGCCAGCACAGGCCTAGCAACGTTTCCACACAACTTCTTAAAGTTGAGTTCCATCGGTTTCGACACAGACTTACAGTCCACCATACCAAATCTCTCCAGCAGCTTCACGACGTATTTTCCTTGAGAAAGGAAAATCTCGTCTGGTCTCTGCCAGACCTCCAAGCCTAGGAAGTAATGCATCAGTCTTAGGTCTTTCATCTCAAACTTGGAAGCTAGCTCCCTCTTACACTGATGAATGAGAGATTCAACAGCTATCAGGAAGAGATCGTCCACATAGAGAACTAGAATGAGAGGCCCTTCTCTATCAACCTTAAGATAAAGGTTTGGATCAACATTACTTCGAGTGAAGCCCAACTTCATGAAGTAACTATCTATCCTCTCATACCAAGCCCTGGGGGCTTGCTTCAACCCATAGAGGGCTTTCTTCAACCTGCATACATAGGTGTCTCTATCTCGGACTTCGAACTCTAGAGGTTGCTCCACAAACACCTCTTCCTTTATAGAGCCATACAGAAAAGCGATCTTCACATCCATCTGATGGAGACTCCATCCTTGCGTTGTAGCAAGGGCAATGATAGATCGGATGGTGGTATAGAGGGCCACAGGTGCAAATATATCATCATAAGCTATGCCTTCTTTTTGAGAGAAGCCTCGGGCAACAAATCTTGCCTTGTACTTTTCAGCACTTCCATTAGATCCATGCTTGATCTTGTAGAGCCATTTCGAGGTGACAACAGATTTGTCCTCCGGTCTCAGGACCACTTCCCAGACATCATTTTTCATAATGGACTCGTATTCTTCGTGCATAGCATCCTTCCAAACTTGATGCTTTATGTCTTCTTCAAATGATCCAGGCTTAGATTGTACTATTGTACTCATGGCTGCTAGATATCCTTGGTATCTATTCGTCTTCTTGCTTTCACAGAATGTCTGCCTTGGGGCAATATGTCTCTCAGCATCTGCGAGAGTATCCCTGAGCCATGAGGGTCTTCTCTTATTTGAAGGAGGTGGATCAATGGGATCCATAGGTCCTTCAACATCGAGCATTGGTTCATCCTTCGGCTCTTCCTGCTTCCCTGCTTCTTGATTTTCTTTGTCTTTCGTGGAGCTAGGAAGATTTCTTACTTTCTTAAGGGCAACATCTTCATCGAAGGTGACATCGTGGCATATCTCCACTTCTCTTTGACCAGGCGCACAGGTTTTATATGTCTTCGAAGTTTCTTTGTAGCCCACAAACATTCCCTTCTTTCTAGAAGCATCCATCTTGCTTCTCTTTTCTTTCGGCACATGAAAATAAACAGGACAACCAAAAACTCTAAAATGAGAAACATCAAGTTTCTTACCAGAGAAGACTTCTTCGGGAGTTTTGGAGTCCAGAGCGGAATGCAGGCATCTATTTTGAATGTCCACAGCAGTGTTCACAGCTTCTCCGCATAGAAACTTCGGAAGACCTTGGTCACATAGCATGGCGCGGGCAGCTTCCACAATGGTCCTATTATTTCTTTCAGCAACACCATTTTGCTCAGGAGAATACGCAATTTTGGTCTCCCTCTTAATGCCAGCTTCTCTGCAAAAGTCATTGAATTCATTTGACTCATACTCGGTCCCATTGTCGGTCCTCAAAACTTTGATTCTCTTCTCGGTTTGATTTTCCACCAAGGCCTTGATGGTACAAAACTATTTGAATTCTTCGTCCTTCTTCTTCAAGAAATATAATAAGGTCTTGCGGGAGAAGTCATTTGTAAAAGTCATTTAATAGGAACATCCTCCCAAGGATGTCACGAGCAGCATACCAAATAAATCAGAATGTATCAACTGCAAGATATCATTTGTCTTTGTGACACTTGAGGGGAATGGTCCCCTTGTATGCTTCCCTTTGGCACAACCCTGACATATACCTTCATGATCATCTCTAAATTCAGGCATCCTTGTCACTGCCTTCCTTGCTTTGGGAAGGGCTTTGTAATGAAGGTGTGCAAACCTCCGGTGCCATAACTCTGTTTGAAGAGTTGTATCACATGACATAACCCCCAATGGACTTCCTCCAACTCGGTAGAGTGTATCAACTCTAAAACCAATAGTAAGAGCTTCCTTGAAGTTCTTCTTCCAGATGCGTACCTTTCCATCAACGAATGCCACCTTGAACCCTTTGTCTTCCATTGCAGAAATAGACACAAGGTTCTTCTTCAAATCAGGTATGTACAACACATCTTGTAAACAGAGGACTTGACCTTGAGATAGATGAAGGGTCACAGTCCCTGTCCCTTTCACGAGATAGGTGGCATTATCTCCAAGGATAATTTCTAGATTACTATCCTTCTCAATCAAATCAGAGAGGGATTCTTTATAACCAGTGAGGTGTCTTGAAGCACCACTATCAATCAACCAGACATCCAAGGTGTCGGGAGGAGATGCAGCAGAGAGGGTAGATACAAGAATACATTCATTTCTCTTATTATCAACAACATTAGACTCATCGTACCTGGAATTTCTTGACCTCTTGAAAGGTTGCCCATTTCCACTACGATCAGAGGGAGCCTTCCTTTTTTCTTTGAACCTGTTGTTCCTTTGATTGCCAGTCTCCCTAGAGTTGTTGTTGTCATCATCCCTGGGAGAGTCCCTTCTATTAGGGCATTCTCTTGCATAGTGACCAAACTTGTTACAAGTGTAACATCTTCCCTTCCTTCCTTTGGGCCCCGCTCTTCCATGGTTTTGATTTCTCGGACCACCATTGTTCCTCTTCTTTGCATGAGTGGTGAAGGCAGTAGGGTCACCTCCATTTCCATTAGAGGGATAATCTCTCTCCATCATTCTTGTCTCCTCTTGAGTGCATCTCGTCAATATTTCATCAAAATCAGGAATCACATTATTATTAAAAATAGTGGTATTGAATACATACCAATCACGGGGGAGACCTCCAAGCGCAATGAGAACCATCTCTCGATCAGTTATTTCTTCTCCAATAGCTAGAAGATTGTTCCTGATTTCAATGAACCTCATAAAATATGATTGAATAGATTCGTCCTTGCCCTTATTGATATTCTTCAATTGATTCTTGAAGAAAAAAACTTGATTAGCATTGCTAGCCCTGAACATGCTAACCAGCTTATCATACATCTCTTTAGATGTGCTCAGTGTGAAAATTCTACTGCAGTGTATTGGTTTATTTCCTCCTACTTGATTTAATTTATCCAAGTTATTTCCATAAATTAGATTCAGAAAATAACGAAAATAAACACAACTACAGCCTACACATGCAGATCATTCACTGAATAATTCACTCATGCAACAAAGTGACACATGGATTTTTGGACATAAGTCCCCGGAAAAACCCAAAGCGGGAAAACCAGTTCAACGGATATGAGGGTTTTATTATTAAGTAGTTCTGAGTGAAAGGAAATCTGGGTTTCGACCTTGGAAAACCCGACAGAGAATAAAAGATATAAAATTTGCAGCTAACCTCAAGATCTAGTGCCAAATATCTGACTGATCCATACCCTCAAACGGGATTTACAGGACTCAGCCCGAATCTGACCCTAGAAACCCTCAATGCTGCTTTTGAAGCCCTAGTGTTGCCCTGGAGGGATTGCATCAGCCTCTGTGTGGCTCTAGGAGGGCCTGCATCACCCTAGGAGGGTCTACACTACCCCTACACTGCCTCTACTTGGCCAGCGTCAGCCCAGCGTGGCCCTAGTTGCCTCTGCGTTGTCCCCGCTACTCTACGTGGCTCTGAAGCCTCTCTGCATTGTCCTTGTGGATGCTCCTCTTGCCTCTTGTTGTCTCTTGGCTCTTGGAATCAGATCATTCCCTCAACCAATTCTACCCCTCACTGCAGGAAATTCTACTGGAAATTCTTAGACAACCCGCCCTAGAATTCCAGATCTATTCCTCAGTTCTACAGAAATTGTGTGTCTTCAACTGACCCTCAAGCCTTTCTCTTATACTTTTTCATTGAACCCTTCAACGGCCAAGATTAAATCATCCATCAACGACTGAGATTAAAAGACTGCTTGATCCATGTGACTTAAGATAATTTCAGCACATGTGTTAATTAATTCACTTTAATTATTTTATTTTCCTAAGTTAGACTTAGGAAATCCATTAAAAATAATTAATTATTTGAATAACTTGAACACAACTTGAAAATTCTCAAATCCATTTATGGGTCTTGTAAATCAAGTGTACTCTAGTCCATCCACAACATTTGGGACCTAGAGCACAACTGATGCTACCCCAAATACACAAAATCTCAACACTCCCTCTTAGCATCAGAAGTGTGCTCTAGCAATACATCACACCATGCATTACGAGATCTTGAGTACTTCGTCTGTGTTGTTGATGCTTGGCCTGCTGCCCTTCATCTACTACACTGTTGCTCTCTGTACTGCTGCCCATGCCACTGCCATTGACACTGCCACATCTGTACTGCAGCTCCCTCTCAAATTGCTGCATCATATTGCCCATAGCACTGTCACTGCTAACTGTTGCACTGCAACTCAATTGCTAAGAAGTAGGCAACTGAATAACTCTGCCCAACTATTTGACGGACAAGTCAAGTTGCCTTCCACCACTAAAGCTTCTCGGATGCTGAATCACGCTGTCCCCTTGGAGACACTGCCATGTTGCAACACTGCACTGCATGAGCCCAGCTTCTCTGTGCTGCTGCCTCCACGTTGTTGTTGCCTCTGCATTACGTTGCTCCCTCTTCAACTCTACAACTCCCTCTTGCTCTTCAATGTGGTCATCTGCAACTATCTCCCGACTCATCCCGCTACCGTCTTAAGGCTCCCGTAGCTCGTATGTGATTCAAGAGTAGGGCTGACTCAAGGATCCCGCCAACTGCCTATGGATACTCTATATATCCATGTCACCCCACCTCTTCTCTCAAGGTGCATGAGCCCTCATGGTTGCATCATCATCGAAGCCATCTTCATTTGTTGTTGCTGCCTTGGAATCAGAAGCTCCTTTGTCCTTTTTCTTAGGACAACTGTTGGGAAAATGACCAAGATCACCACAATTAAAGCACCGGACCTTGGAGAGGTCCTTCTTCTTCTTCCCTTGCTTCTTTTCCTTTGATACAAGGGCTACATCCTCCTCCTCTTCTTTCTTTACTTTAGCTAATCCGCTTCCTCCACTAAAAGACTTCTTGGTGATCCTTCTTATCTCCTCTTGGCGGAGAATAGCCCACATATTCGCCCATGATGGTAACGCTACCCTTCCCAGAATACTCTGGACAAATGTTTCCCATTCTTCAAAGACAGCATTAAGGGTTGTCCTTACTAGGATCCCTTTGTCTGGAGCAGCACCCATGCCAATCAGCTGGTCATGGATAGCTTGGAGTCTGAAGAGAAATGGATCTATCTCTTTTCCCTTCATCATTTGGAACATCCGCATCTAATTCTCAAGAAGCATTCTTCTTTGCATAGATCCTCCTTGGTACATCACCTTCAAAGCCTTCCACATAGCATTTGCTGTATTCTTACCAACAATATGCGAAATCACGTGGTCCTTGACTCCGTCTATGATTAACCACTTTGTCCGTGCTTGATTTTCTTCATACTTCTTGAGTGGATCTGCATCAATTGGTACAGCAAGTGTTTGTTCTGCATGATCTTTAAGACCATACTCATCCAGAACTGAGAGGATTCTAGCCTTGCAAGTGACATATTTGGACATGCCATCCAATCTGTCTTGATCCCTCAGTCCATATCGAGCCATCTTTGCTCAGATCTAAAGAAAACAATACTTCTCCCTCTGGATCTGGGTTTCTTGGTGACTAGAAACCCTTTAGTAACTGCTTCTTTCTCAAATTTGACTTCCCTTCCTTGAAGTCTTCCACCAAATTTCAAACGGACAATATTCTTTGATCCTCCTGATCGAATCTCAGATTTGTTTGGCTTACATCTGCTGAATAACTGTCTTCCTCCTGCCTTTGTTGCCTTAGCTAGGCACAATTCTACACCTACAGAATCTCTACCCCACCAGCACTGTTGAAGATCTAAAGCACTGCTTCCAGAACTTAGTTGAATTCTTCTGCAACAAGAGAAGTGACTGGACAACGTCCTCCTGGCTGGCACAGCGCAGTCCCAGCGTGGCTCAGAAGTGGACTGCGTAACCCCAGACTGGGTGACGCAGTCCTTACGCTGCCCTGGGAAGGGTCTGCGTAAGCCTAAAGGCCTTCTGCAGCTTTAGCGTTGTCTTCTAGGTCTGCTTTCTCTTGCTGTGAAGATGCCATTTCGGATCTACTGCTTCTTCTACCACCCTGCAAAAAAAATAATTCTTCAGCTGATTGCTGGAGATTCAGCTTGATCTACTATCGCTCTGATACCGTGCGAAAATTCTACTGCAGTGTATTGGCTTATTTTCTCCTACTTGAATTAATTTATACAAGTTATTTCCAGAAATTAGATTCAGAAAATATTGAAAATAAACACAACTACAGCCTACACATGCAGATCATTTACTGAATAATGCACTCATGCAACAAAGTGACACATGGATTTTTGGACATAAGTCCCCGGAAAAACCCAAAGCGGAAAACTGGTTCAGCAGATATGAGGGTTATATTATTAAGTAGTTCTGAGTACAGCAAATATGGGTTCCAACCTTGGAAAACACGACAGAAAATAAAAGATATAAAATCTACAGCTAACCTGAAGATCTAGTGCCAAATATCTGACTGATCCACACCCTCAAACGGGATTTACAGGACTCAGCCTGGATCTGACCTTAGAAACCCTCAGCGCTGCTTCTGAAGCCCTAGCGTTGCCTTGGAGGGACTGCGTCAGCCTCTGCGTGGCTCTAGGAGGGCCTGCATCACGCTAGGAGGGTCTACGCCGCCCCTGCATTGCCTTTACTTAGCCAGCGTCAGCCCAGCGTGGCCCTAGCTGCCTCTGCAGTGTCCCTACTGCTCTGCGTAGCTCTGAAGCCTCTCTGCGTTGTCCTTGTGGCTGCTCCTCTTGCCTATTGATGTCTCTTGGCTCTTGGAATCAGATCATTCCCTCAGCCAATACTACCCCTCACTGCAGGAAATTCCACTAGAAATTCTTAGCAAACCTGCCCTAGAATTCCAGATCTATTCCTCAGTTCTACAAAAATTGTGTGTCTTCAACTGACCCCCAAGCCTTTCTATTATACTTTTTCGTTGAACCCTTCAACAGCCGAGATTAAATCATCCATCAACCGTTGAGATTAAAATACTGCTTGATCCATGTGACTTAAGACAATTTCAGCACATGTGTTAATTAATTCACTTTAATTATTTATTTTCCTAAGTTAGACTTAGGAAATCCATTAAAATAATTAATTATTTGAATAACTTGAACACAACTTGAAATTTCTCAAATCCATTTCTGGGTCTCGTAGATTAAGTGTACTCTAGTCCATCCACAAAATTTGGGACCTAGAGCACAACTGATGCTACCCCAAATACACAAAATCTCAACACTCAGCTCAAAAATGTAAGCAACCAAGTGCTTATGAATAGAATCCAGAACAATCATCTTTGCTTTGATTTCCCCCTTTCTATACTTCGTCTTTGTGGCAGCAGCTACATTTGATGGAGGCTCTTGAATCTTCCCCTGCACATAGTCCATGACATCTTAATCTTCTAATGCCAAATCCAAGGACATCTTCCATGCATGATAATCAAACTTATCAGTCAAATTATCATCAGCCTTGAAACCCTTGTAGGTTGAGGAGGCCATTTGTCCTTGATAGGATTCCTTCTAACACTAGCTTGGACTTTGTCTTCACCTCAGCTCTAATTCCATGTTAAATTTAGATAACCATGGAGTGTTCTATGCTTAATGCAAATTTACTACAATCTTTCTTAGGCCCGATTCAATTTAGCAATCACATAAACATGAAAGTAAAATGCTGATAGAACACAATAATAGATCAACAGAAGACAAGCCAATAATATAGATCAGATTTTACAATTCTTCTTGTCCAGCAAAGATATAGGATAGTGTGTGTTACGGCAGTCAACGAGATGCTTCAGCCAGCAAAGTCTTTCTTAAATCAGCCAACCCTCCAAGTGTCACACCCAGAGCCCTCAAACACAGCGCATCACAAGTCAACGCTGGTCAACCAAAAGTCAATGCAGGACAGCAACAAAAAGTCAACGCTACAGATTAGGGCTTCAGTCAAACTGCTCATTTTCCCTCGATTTTTGTGCCCAGCTGTATGGCCTTCAAAAATGGAAATTTCAGCCAAGATTGGAGGTCAAGCGAACAAGGGTTGGTCAATGCTCAGCAAAACAGCCCTAAGTAGATCCGCAGAAAATCAGCAGCTTCAGCTCCGCACGTGTGAAGGAAAGAGGCCTCCAAAGGTTGTCGAACCAATCAGATCACATTGAGAGAATGTGATGAGATGATGAGCAAATGACCTCCAAGTCTCTCCAATTTATATCCATCAGTGAGGGTGTGTGACACATCTATTAGGCTTGTGAGCCTACATTACAAATCTGGCCGACCAAAATAAAATCAAAATATATGTCCTGCTCATCCAAACAAGATGATCTTTAGATCAATCTTGCACTTCTCCGAAAGAGGAATCCAACAAAAACCATCATCATATGAGTAGTGCAACATGGGGTTTGGACCTGGTTGCCCAAAATTAACACAAACACATGCCCCTCCTCCGTGACACTGTTAAGGGCCATCTGTACCATGATTGCAATTGTAGGTGTAACACCTATTGCCGACAGCTGATCTCGAATCTCCTAAAACCGCATGAGGTATGAATCCACATGCTCCCCTTTCCGCATCTGGATCATACGGAGCTTCTACTCTAAGTACAACTTTTGCCGCTCGGAAGATCCCTCAAATAGGCCATGCAAAGATACCCACATATCTCTGGCAGTAACCTTGCCAGCCACATGTGAGATGATGTGATCCTTGACACCATCAAGGAGCAACCTCTCTGCATTGGCCATATCTGCCATGTACTTCTTGAGTTGATCCGCATCCGTAGGAACAGCTACCACATTCTCCACGAACTCCTTCAGATCATGTTCATCAGTAAGGAACTAAACCCGTTCCTTCCAAATCATATAGTTGGAGGAGCTCTCCAATTGATCCTGATCACGAAGTCCGTGAGATGTCATCTCAGCCAAAATCTGTCGAATCTACTCCCTCTTCCTCCCTACTGCGCAGCTCCTAGTAGGCTTACGCACTCCCTGATTGAGTTGTAAGTTATATTGCTCCTCTACTGCTCAACAACTGAGAAATGTTGACTTCCTCAGCCAGGAAATCACTGAGGAAGAATTCTCTCAATATGTGCTCTTGACTCCTAACGTTTTTCTGCCCAGCAACAGCTTCAGAAAACTACGTCCCTATGTCTTCTACGTGGAGGCTCTATGCTGCTCCCTCTGCCACAACAAGGTCTCGAACTAGAAGCCCTTTCTCTCTGTCGACTCACTCAGAGAGAGACTGCCATGAGAATATTAGCCCTCTTGGCTAGAACTGTGCAATCCTTCAATGGATTCATTCTGTTGCACTACAGCAAAAACGACCTTCACTTCAGAATTCATATATGTTCTTCCTGTTTCACATCAATGCTCTAATACCATGTGAAAATTCATAGATTTGAACAATCTAAGGAATCCTACTGCAACCAACTAGATTACTTCTTCTATTATGTAATTTACTTTACACAATTATTTTTGAATTATACATGAAATAATGAAACAATCACTGAAGTAGCCTACACTATAATATTCATGATTCTGAAACAAGGAAATCAATCACACATATGACACCTTTATTTTGGACTAAGTCCCCGGAAAAACCCAATGCGGGAAACCCAGTGCAACATATCTAAGGGTTTTATTATTAAGCAGTAGAAATGTCTGAATACATCTTTGAATACCCTTACGGTAATTCAGTTACAGAGAGAAATATTGGCAGAAGAATTTGTGAGGATTTACCTCACTTAGTCACTGAGTTTCCAGCTGATCCGAATGAAGAAAACCTTGCCCTGGGGAGGCACTGCGCAGTCCCAGCACTGGACCTTCCAGCCTCTGCGTCACCCCCTTCCAGGCTCAGCGTTCAGCCCCAACCAAGTCGTTTTGCCTCTATGGACCCTGAGGAACACCCTCCCAGTGTCACTTTTCGGATCCCAGCCTCTGAAACTAATCTACAAGCAAAATTCTGGAAACCATCCTATGCCTCTGCGTCACTTCTGCGTGAGCCCTACGCAGTCACTGCATTAGCCCTCCTTCCTTCAGCACTGGCTTGGTTAGATCACCTCTGCCTCTCTCTGATTGATGCTCCACTGGTTGAGAAAAATTCTTCCTCTCCAGATGTTATCTCTTCCCCACACTGCTCAGACCTCTAGCTCGAATTTCTGAGCAAACCCTGCCCCATAAATTTAGAACTCTCTGATCAATTCGGTGTGTCTTTCCAAATAGCCCTCAAGCTCAAATTTCTGAGCAAACCCTGCCCCAAAAATTTAGAACTCTCTGATCAATTCGGTGTGTCTTTCCAAATAGCCCTCAAGTCTTCCTTTATAGTCTTCTCATTAAGACATCAATGGCCGAGATTAGATCTCTAATCAACGGCTAAGATTATAACATGACTTGATCTTCATTTTCTAGATCATTCTCACTCATGTTCTATTAATGCCCTTTAATTAGTTAATTTCTCTAAGTTTAGACTTCCGTTCCCCATTAAAATAATTAATTATTTTAATAAAACATTAACCGAGTGGAATTTTCCCAAACGATTTATGGGTTCTTTGGAATACGAGTGTCTAAGCCTCTCCACAAAACTTGAGACTTAGAGCACTTTCTGATGCTACAAAAATCAATAGATATATCTTTATAAACAAATTCCCAAGGTTAAGAACAATAAAATATAAAAAAGCTTGAAGTGTGAGCTAGTAAATAAAACTAATATACAACAAAAAAGTAAAAGTTTTGGATTTTAATAAATAAGTGGTTGTTGAAGAAAGACTTACCGTTACCACAATATTTTACCTCGAGTTGCCAGGTTGTGAACCACAATTTCTCTTAGGTCAATTATGCAATATGGACAATGAGGTGGGCTCGGTCTCGAAGAGAGAATATTACCCCCACTTATGTCTAAAAATCTCCAACCTTCCAAATCCAACGTGGAGTAGGTGATTTGTCTACGACCTTCAGGTCGACTAGGTGGTGAATATTACTCTTCTCCCTATTGAATCTACCTCCTCAAAAGATTGGTTCAACCTTCATCCAAGTGATCCACCTCCAACAAAAAGATGAAGTAGACTAGCATCTGGTCCACATTTCTTGTGTGGCTATGTATCCCCTCAACAAATCATCCCTCCAATTTCTATGTAAATCTTAATTATTGTCGAAATATTTTATATTAAGCGTTGTAACAACATAAATCAAGAAAGAAAAATATAGGAAAAAAAAACCAACTCACGCAAATCTTTTACACAATGGTTTGCAAAATGAGTTCTTTTTATTGTTTAATACAATCTCACAAAACAACAACCTGAAAGAGAGAAGAGGCTAGCCTTTTATAATTTCTTTTATAATGGCTAGCTCAACCTCTCTCTCAAAACTAATAGTTTTTACTTGTCATCCAAATGTCGAAGACTAAGTAAATTGCAAAATTAGTTTTTTATTATAATGATTTGACCACTAAGGGGTTCGACTTGGCTCGTTTGTCTCTTAGAATTCCAATGTCTCACTTGCATTGGCCTCGGAAGAGAAAAATATAAACAATAGTAGTCAAAAGATACTCAACATTCCACCTTGAAGACTCCAACAACTTGTTGAAGTGGCTCGCTCCGCCAACTTTGATTTAATTTGGTCCATGGAAACTTTCTTTGTTTTAAAAGAAGATTATTTGACTTTTGCAACTATTACTCAGTGTTCCACGGGGTCGCGTCCCCCAGGGTCGGGTGCGCGCACCCCTCGCACCCGGGACGGGGAGTCTCCTGGGGGTGCGTTTCCCCGCGCACCCTTTTTGGGGAGTCGCGGGGAGTCGCGTCCCCCCAGTGTGGGGGACGCGACTCCCCGCAACTCCCCAAAAAGGGTGCTTCTGGGCGTCCCCCTTCGACTCCCCGCGACTCCCCAAAAAGGGTGCTTCGGGATTTTTTTTTTTTTTTTTTTTTCAAGTTTAAAAAAAGTTTACTATTCATTATTCAATGATTCATTTCATTTCTAGCTCTTCGACCTCCAGCTGACCTCTGCTACTTTGACCTTGACCTCTCTGTGTCCTTGATGTTGATTTTATTTTCAGTGCTAATTAATAAATTATCTATTTTTACTTTTCAGTTGTTGGCCTCACACTGATTCCTAACTCTTGACTCTTAACTATTTTTGAGTTTGAAACTTTGAGTTATATAAATTTACTATTTACTATTTACTATTTAGTGTTCAAAGTTCAAACTTAGTATCTACTATCTACTTCTAGTATGTTTTGCTTTCAATTTCGATTCTAGAATGATGAATGATGAAATTAATTTTTAAATCAATGTACATTGTAGATTGTAGAATGATGAATGATGAATGATATGGAATCATGGATCAATGTATTTGAAGATTTCATTATTGAATGATCAATGATTATGGATGAATATTAGAATAATGAGTATGTCATATGAATGATGTATGTATCAAAATGAAAGATGAGGATGGATCAATGTATGTCATTATTCAATTCAATTATGAATTTAAATTTTATCATGTGTAGATCAAATTTCAATTTTCAATGTATTTACTATTGGTATTCATATTAGTATATAGTATGTAGTATATTATTATTAGTCTATTTAATATTTATGCTTTCATTATTTATTATTTAACAATGAATATGAACTTAAATTATATATATAGTAAAAAATTATATACCCCGACGACTCCCCGCACCCCCGAAATTTCCCTAAAATTTCAGGGTACTCCCACACGTCCCCCCTGTGCGTCTCCCCGCACCCGCGTCTCCCCGCACCGGAGTCTTGGTGGAACATTGCTATTACTGCTTGTCTGCAGAATTGTCCAACAGTCCATTTGACTCCCAAATGGCTCGTTTTGACCACCAACATTCCTCTTGAACTGACTTTAACAGCAGGTAAGAGGGTCAAGTTGGTCACCTTTTTGCTAGATCTTAACGCCCTTGAGATTTCAAGGACTTTGGCACATGGGTTTGCCTAGCAATTTTTTTACATACCTTATGAAGTATAGGATGACCTTTACACCGAGTCTCTTAACCCATATGTGCCACATCATCATGCCTAGAGAGCGATCTCCAATGCCCTAGAGAATCTAGAGAATTTGCTACTTGGGTATTATTCAATTAATTTTGTAGATTGTTACCCACCAAAATTGATAACCCCATAGGAGAACTTTTCTCCTACATTTGAAAGCTAGCTAGCCAGCAACCCATGACGTTCACTTCTTGATGATGATATGCCATATGCCTCTGCCATCTGCATCAACCATGCACCTCTCACCATTCAACATTCGTCTTAGATGAAGCTGGGTTGCTACTCAATAGGTACTTTGATCATTTTGCAATCAAGTCTTTTTATTTAATGTTATGGGAATTTAGTATGGATAAAGGGGTGATCTGGAAGATTGACCGATCTTGACTGTAAATTTGTTCTCTCACCTTACCTGGGGGGTTAATCTTTAGCCCTAGTCAAATGGGACCTCCCTTAAGGCCTTCGAGTTATTAGAGGGACACTACTTGGAAAACCTGGATTAAAATAGCATGTTCATTCTCCCTTACACCATACTTCTTGCTTTCCATATCACTTTACAAACCCTTGATACCATCTCCATTATTCAGGTCTAACTTGTCATTGGTTCATTAGGATTTGGCACTCTCTTATCCAAAATCTAGAGTAGGGTTGGGAAACATGCCCTAGAGGTTGATGCAGCTAAAAGAATGGAAAAGCATAATATGGCCACAGTTAAATAAAAGAAAATTAAAATGCAAAGATGGTTGGGACATAAATTAGCACGTGGGTAAAAACCTAGCATGAGATCTACCCTCCTCATTAGCCATCACCCAGTTCCTGAGCACTTGATGCTCCATTTCATCAAAAGGAACCCTTGCATGTCCCAACCTTGATGAGCGATAAATTGTCTCATCTTAAGGGATAAAATTGAATGCTCTATCATAAAGAGCAAGCTCTAACCCTTGATCTATGCACTCAAAATAAAAGCATTATTATGAAGTAAAAGGTAGTGTTGCGAAAATCGCGATTTTTTCTTCGCATGACGATTTAATCGGCGATGTTTTCCATAATGAAAAAATCGGGATAAAATAGTAAAAATCGCCAAAAAATCATGAAAAAATTGGCAATATTTTTTCCAAAATGAAAAAATCATGAAAAAATCGTAAAAATATTCAAAAAATCATGGATGCTTTACATAATTAAAAAAATTGAAAAAAAATATGTTTTTTTTTAATGTTGTCGATGTTTTGCCGATTTTTACCGATTTTTTCCCGATTTTTACAATTTTTTCAGTTTTTGGACCCTTGCCGATTTTATCCCGATCGCGATTTTCACAACATTGGTAAAAGGCACACTAGAGGGGTGGAAAAAGCGGGCCAAGCAAGGTAACTCATGCCTCCACGATTGCTCCCTCCATCACATCTATACACTCAGGATGTGGACTGTCATTACAGCTAGTTTGGCGAGTTGTGAAGCAGTATGGCTTCTGAAGCTGCTCACGGGATTGTTTGATTAGGTGCTAGAGACAACCATGATGACAGGTCGAAGCACATTGAGATCAAGTACCACTACATTTGAGACATGGTAGAAAAGGGAGCAGTAAGGCTCCAATACATTTCTACAGACGAGCAGGTTGTTGACATTCTCACAAAGCCTCTATCCCAGATGAAGTTTGTCTACTTTAGGGACAGGCTTGAGTGGTTGAGAATGCCTCCCTTAATGACAAGGAGTGTTGATGTTGTAGCATCAAGCGCAGATATTCACCTTAGATTGAGGGTATTGACTAGGTGCCATGTAATGTGACTAGGGAGATTGACCCAAAGAGCAGCAGGGTCCGGAGTGCTCCCCCGCTCAAAAGGTTCTGACCATAGTGTCGAAGGTTACTTGCATAGTGGGTAGAGTGAGTGCCAAAAAGCATGGGGCAAGTATTTTTACCATTCAAGTAGCATGTGACGACATGGGGTAATGGTAAATTGGCACAGGGTTTCACCATTGGTTAAGGAAACTGACTTGGTTCCAAGTGACAACTTGGATAGTTGGTAACCCTGGACTAGTCTTGTGTTTACTCTGATCAGGGGGTACCTGGCTATATTGCCGAAGGTATCTGGCTAGTACGTGACTAGATATTTTGCAAAGGATAATTTGGCTAGTGGATAGCTAGATCCTTTGCATGATGCTGATGCAGGATGCTTTCCACGTGGTTTTGGAATAGAACACAAAGTGGATGGATACATTAACATAGCAGGCTCATTCAACCTTTTCTTGGGATGGAGAAATTTTTCAGCAAAGTGGATATCTGAGGAATTCAAAGTGAATACCTCCCTAGCTAAGAGGGAGTGTTGATTTTTGGGTAGCTATGGGAGGCATTCCCCAACTACATATGTCAGCCCTTGAAAGAAAAAGAAAATTAAATTTAAATTATAAATTTTGGGGCACATGTAGTCCCCAAATGACAGGTCAGCCCCATCAAGTGAATGGGTGTGACTTTTGGTCAAAAATCAAACTTCTCATGGGTTGAAGAAAAACGTAATGTTTCACATCAATGCACCAATCAAGCTACCAATAAGACATGAGGAGGAGAAACGTTGGTCTCTAGACATAAAGTATCCTCGATATTGGGAAGAACATTCTCAACATCAGACAGTCATACATTTCTAAATCAGATGGGAAGGAGTCCCTCCCTACCAAGACACCTAGGAGATTCTTTCTTAGCAAGCACTTCACATCCCATTGCATCACTTGTAAGTTTTAACCATCTCATTTTAAGAATTTGAATTCAAGAGTTTTCCTGAACAATTTTTAGTTTATCTCTGTAGCTTACCTTTTTCTTATTGCTGTCTCTTTCATGGTTTATTTCCCTGGAGTGTAACATCCAGAATAGTTTCACTGGCAACATTTCCCAGTATTTTATCTTCTGTTATGACTTCGATCTGCAATTCCTAACTTGGCCTGCGGAAGAAGCTTGGGACATCTCAATTTATGCAAGAGAAATGATGCAGGAGCATTAGGTTCCAATAAAATACTTTGTATTTTCATAAACATAGGGGGGTCTGATGTTTTAATTTCTCATGTAATCCTTGAATAACTAGAGTGATTTTAATTAATTATCGTGAGGAATTGTAAATGTTCTAAAATCATTGGAGAACATGAGGGGAAGTCGATTAGCTAAGAATGTGAAGAGTCAGTTCAGTAAATTTAGGGAGTTAGGCTAAATTTAGGCTAAATTGAGAATTCCAAGAGTTTGTTGAGTCATTGAAAAAGTTGAATCAATTGATTATCAATTTGTATAAATGTAAGCCTCAAGGGCATTCAGAAGACAAAGCTAGAGAGATTTGAAGAGCTGCAGAGTGTCGAGCAGTTGTGAAAAGGGCCATTGATATGGAGATCTGGTCAAAACAGGGAGTTCTGTAAGTGAATTCATCTGAATATATGAATGGGTTTGTTTCAGTGCTACATCAGCATTATTTGATTTAACTCTGTGTGGTAGGCTTTGAGTTCCATTAAGAATTGCATGAACAATGTAACTCTGTGATAAGGTTTAAAAAAGCTTCTATGTATGTATCTTAGAAATATCTGATTGAATAGTGGGGTCGAATTATGAATTTGGGAGTAAAACATATGTCCCAGACGTATGCGCAGGGGTGAATATGTGAGGTGAGTCTCAATTACTGCGAGAGAGAAATTTATATACATCGATTCTGGATGAATCGATGCTTTTAAAAACAGAGCATCCAAGTCAAAGGTCGGTAATTTTCACGTTACAGTTGAAGAACCGAGGAACTGCTCAATTAAGGCATTAAGCAAGCGAAGATGCGTTCTTTGATGGGTCAACGCATTTGAGGAGAGATGGCCTTGAAATTGACATTCAATCTAACAGAATCGAAGGCAAAGGAAGAATGTTGTGAGAGGAACCTTGAATTGTACAGTGGAACAGCAGGGAGCGTAATTTGGGTGAAATTCGGAGCGAAGAGATCTAATTACAGAGAGTAAGATCTGAAGGTCGAGGAGTGGTTGAATTCTCGGTCTGTCGAACCTTAATTTAAACGCGAGGTCGCAAGATTAAGAACAGAACTATAACCATAGGCACTGTGGAATCAGAAGCGGAACTTGGAGCAATTGGAACAAGTGGAACCGTGAAGGAGGTAGGCGGTTTTAAGAAGTAGATACCAACGGTATCGCGCGATCACTTGAGTGGTAAGCTGTTTCAACTTTTGGAACGCGATATTGTTCTTTGATGGACACGTGGTATAAAGTGGTTTGTAAAAACCACTTACATCGCGTGATTTTTGAGAATTGACTCTCGGGCATCTAAATCACGCGATAGCCGTCGGATGTCCACCTAAAGCCCTTTTGGAGCGCGAGAATAGATAGGCCATCGGATCAGAATTGAAGTCGCGGGGAAGTTAACAAGGTACATTATATCCTGCTGTGGGACCGAGCGGACCCCTTGTGTGTTGGGTTGTGTATTTAATCAAAATCAAGATTTAATAAAGTTTGAAATGCATAAAGTTGGTTGATGAGGTTCTGCGGAAGTGTGACCATCGTTAATATGGTCGATATATATATGTGTGGGCCCGAATAACCAGTTATGTTTGAGTTTCCAAAGGAGTTGATATATTTAATATGGGTATGTGTTGGCGCCTTGAGGGTTGAGTCAAAGTTGAACTTTGATTATTAATCGAGATGTTAGTTAGACACCCGGATTGATAATTGTAGTTATAAAGGTTGCGTTCATACCTTTGATACTTATTAATCAAGGACAGGTGCGTGAATATAATTACATTCCCAGAACCGGTGTACTATCATCATTATGTGATGGGTCTAAAACCATAGAGTGGGAGAATATGTGAAGTCTCGTGAGTGAGACTTATATTATGGTTTTAATTGTAATACTCGAGTATGAATTCGAATAAATATAAGAGAGAATTTGGTTATGGTTTTACCATTGAGAATTAAAGGGAGTGTTCCGCACATTAGGGAAAATTGCCCAGATCAAGGGTTGATTGGGTTTTCGCACATGAAAAGATATTAGAGGCATTGTGAATTAATGCTATGGTTTTGAACCATAGGTTTGAAGCAGAAATTAAAGCCTCCGCATGGAAGAATTAAATCTGGTTTGTATGGTTTCATAACCATAAGAAATTTTTTCTAATATCTCAAATCTGAGATTTGAGATATAGAAGTCTCAGTATAGGGTATTTGAGACTACCAGATTTTGAAATTGAACACCCTTTTGGATGATTAATTAGAAAGGCATTTTTATATGCAAATCAAAATTGGGGACTGTGGGTACCCCGCTATCATGTGGTATCAGAGCTGGAATAGCTCGTTTGAAAATTTAATTTTTGAAATGCATATGTACTGAAGCAGTGAGGAAAATTTGAAGTTTAAATCTGTTTAACAGAAATTGCAGATTGGATTAGGTGTGCAGTGAAGGTATTCAGATTTACAGAATCTAGAGTTGAAGACAAAGTGTTTTGAAGATTGCAGCATACAGAGATGTAGTGCAGGTGAGAGGAGAAGCAAGATTACATAGAATCTTGAAGGTAAGTTGATGAGCAGTGTTTAACTCTGGTTTGAAGAGTTGCTTGCAGAACTCAGATTGCAGGCAACTGAAGAAATCTCAGCAAAAGCAGATCACAGCTTTGAGAGCAGTGATGAAAGAGTCCAGCAGAGGATTCTAAAGTAAAGAAGAAAGTGTGGCAGAACCTGGAGAATTCCCAACAGAGGTTGGATGAAAGAAGAACAGATGTGTTCTTGAAAAGCTGCAGAGTGAAGCCTAGAGAGAGCAGAATAGAGTGCTCAAAAGGTTCCAGCAGATAGGGGACCAATACTTGCCTAAAGCCCAGAACCAGAGGAAAGGATTGGTGAGGTAAGTGGCAGCAGGAGAGCTTGATGTTGCAGAGGCTTAGTGCAGCTTGTGAGTGAAGAACTCATGGAGAAAAGAATGACTTCCAAGATTCATAGAAGAGATAGCAGAGATTCTGAGAGAGACCACAACAGAAAAGAGAAAGAAGATGCCAGGACAAATGGCATGAGGAAGAAATTGACTGATGCAGAATATTGGAAAGAGGTAGCTGAGATCAGAGAACAGTTTAATAAAACTGAAGATGATGATAGAGGAAAGCCAGAGAGTTGGTTGGCTCATGAAGAAGAAAGTAAAGTGGCATAGGCTACAGATGAAGAGGGAGAAAATGATAAATGCTTGGCTGAAGGAGAAATTACTCAGAATGATTGAGTATTTGCAGAAGGACTCGAAGACTGAAACTTCAAGTGGGACCAAGAGGTCGAATGACTTTACATCTGACAAGTTTTGTATGTTTGCAGGAAAAACATGTGGAAGAGGACAAACTGCTGATGTTGTCACTGAGGAGATAGTGACAGCAGGAAACTTGACTTGTGATAGAAAAAAGGACAATGAAGACAGTATGAATGTTTTCTCAAATGAGGTGACAGATTTATGGCATGAGTTAAGTGTTCTGGAGCAGAGGATAGAAGCACAGAGAGAATAAGTGTTCAGATTGAAAAGGCAGAGGTGGAAGATCGGAATTCTATTCTGATGAAAGTTGAAGAGGAAATGACAGAGCAGAAGCTTGCAGTGTTGTTGGAAGAAATGTTAGAGCAACAAATTGAAGTGTTGCCAGAAGAGGACGAAGAGACACAAAGAGTTTATAATTTTGGCGTTTGTTTTATGATTGCAGGTACTAATGGAAGGACTAAAGAATGTTTGGTCCAGGAAAAGAGGAAAAGAGATGATGACAGTGACTGGCAATTTAAATACCAATCCAGAGAATTGTTGAAGTCAGAGAATGAAGAAATTGTCATGGATGACAATCAAGAAGAGTTTTACCGTTGCAGATAACAAGAGGGTATGGATGATTGGGTGGCAGTTAGAGCGGGAGCCAGAGCAACCGCAGGATTTCAGCAAGCTAGAGAAAAAGCTAGGGCTGGAGTTACAGCTAGAACAAAGGTGACAGTAAGAGTTCAGCAAATAAGAACTCAACAATTAGAAGCAGAAGTAGAAGTTCAGCAATCAAGATGGAGCAGTATCCAGCAGTCAAAAGACATATTAGACAGGGAAATTGAATTGATGAGAAAGTTGATGGTGAAAGTGTCTCAGAAGAAGATAGCAGCAAGAAAACAAAGGAGCAGCAGCAGCAAAAGAAAGACAGTCACAGACTATGACAGCTTAGCAAGCGGAAAGAAACAACATAAGATATGGAAGCCTAGAGAAGTGCAGAAGAAAAATATTGCAACAGAGGATCAGTTGCAAAACAAAGTGTGGGATCCATGAAAGCAAGGACTGAAAGCACATGATCAGGAGATCATAATAAATTTTAACCTTGGGAGTCTGATGCAGGAGCATTAGGTTCCAATAAAATACTTTGTATTTTCATAAACATAGGGGGCTCTGATGTTTTAATTTCTCATGTAATCCTTGAATAACTAGAGTGATTTTAATTAATTATAGTAAGGAATTGTAAATGTTCTCAAATCATTGGAGAACATGAGGGGAAGTCAATTAGCTAAGAATGTGAAGAGTCAGTTCAGTAAATTTAGGGAGTTAGGCTAAATTTAGGCTAAATTGAGAATTCCAAGAGTTTGTTGAGTCATTGAAGGAGCTGAATCGATTGATTATCAATTTGTATAAATGTAAGCCTCAAGGGCATTCAGAAGACAGAGCTGGAGAGATCTAAAGAGCAGCAGAGTGTCGAGCAGCTATGAAAAGGTCCATTGATATGAAGATCTGGTCAAAACAAGAAGTTTTGTAAGTGAATTCATCTGAATATATGAATGGGTTTGTTTCAGTGCTACATCAGCATTATTTGATTTAACTCTGTGTGGTAGGCTTTGAGTTCCATTAAGAATTGTATGAACAATGTATGAATAACTCTGTGATAAGGTTTAATAGAGCTTCTGTGTATGTATCTTAGAAATATCCGATTGAATAGTGGTGTCAAATTATGAATTTGGGAGTAAACCATATGTCCTAGACGTATGCGCAGGGGTGAATATGTGAGGTGAGTCTCAATTACTGCGAGAGAGAAATTTATATACATCGATTCTGGATGAATCGATGCTTTTAAAAACAGAGAATCCAAGTCAAAGGTTGGTAATTTTCACGTTACAATTGAAGAACCGAGGAACTGCTCAATTAAGGCATTAAGCAAGCGAAGATGCGTTCTTTGATGGGTCAACGCATTTGAGGAGAGATGGCCTTGAAATTGACATTCAATCTAACAGAATCGAAGGCAAAGGAAGAATGCTGTGAGAGGAACCTTGAATTGTACAGTGGAATAGCAGGGAGCGTAATTTGGGTGAAATTCGGAGCGAAGAGATCTAATTGCGGAGAGTAAGATCTGAAGGTCGAGGAGTGGTTGAATTCTCGATCTGTCGAACCTTAATTTAAACGCGAGGTCGCAAGATTAAGAACAGAACTATAACCATAGACACCGTGGAATCAGAAGCGGAACCTGGAGCAATTGGAACAAGTGGAACCGTGAAGGAGGTAGGCGGTTTTGAGAAGTAGATACCAACGGTATCGCGCAATCACTTGAGTGGTAAGCTGTTTCGACTTTTGGAACGCGATATTGTTCTTTGATGGACACGTGGTATAAAGTGGTTTGTAAAAACCATTTACATCACGTGATTTTTTGGAATTAACTCTCGGGCATCTAAATCACGCGATAGCCGTCGGATGTCCACCTAAAGCCCTTTTGGAGCGCGAGAATAGATAGGCCATCGGATCAGAATTGAAGTCGCGGGGAAGTTAACAAGATACGTTATATTCTGCTGTGGGACCGAGCGGACCCCTTGTGTGTTGGGTTGTGTATTTAATCAAAATCAAGATTTAATAAAGTTTGAAATGCATAAAGTTGGTTGATGAGGTTCTGCGGAAGTGTGACCATCGTTAATATGGTCAATATATATATGTGTGGGCCCGAATAACCAGTTATGTTTGAGTTTCCAAAGGAGTTGATATATTTAATATGGGTATGTGTTGGCGCCAAAGTAACAAAAATCGCGATTGAGTTTTTCGTCATCGATTTTATTCGCTTTATTTTTTCGCTTATTAAACATACAAAGGATTTTTGCTTAAAAACGCCATTATTTCTATGTAAAATTGAAAATGTCCAAACAGTAAAACTGTAAGCCTAAAAATTTATTGGTCATTTTTGCAGCCTTGTTTTTAATGACCTTTAAAGAGAGTTTTCATATTGTTAAATTGCTATGTAAAAGTGATATTTCCTTTATTTTTCATTTTCATCCTTTTACTTAAATTTAATATCACTTCATGAAATGACCTTGTGATAAGTCAATATGGTTTCACTCCTGCTGCAGATTTCATATGAGAAATTAAATTGGATTTGGCCTCAAACTTCGTTATATCTAATGGTTTCTTTTCATGGTTTGGGGATTTGCATTGTTTCCATTGATTCTATTATGTGTAAGGGTATGAGATTGGCATTTGATCAAGAGTATGAAGTCCTTTAAGAACCTTGATGTTGGTGGCATTGATTGTTGAACTTTGTTGATGTTGGTGGTATTGATTGTTGAACTCCCCTACTGTGGCCTTAACAAGAATGTACCCTTCACTCAAAGGAAAACAACTGGTTAGGCATGTTAATTTTTTTCTACCGCATTTTAAGGTTGAGCAATCCAAGTCTGAAGACTTTGAGCTAGATGATGTTTATGTATCTCTTGTTGATGATCCCATTTCTAGTAGCGATGAATCAATGATGAGTTTCATGAGGAGGAGGAGGAGGAGCAACAATAGGAGGAAGAGGTGACACCACCTACCCCTGCTACTGGTAGAGGACGTGGGTCTGGTTTCAGGCCTTAGTGCTTCGTGATCCTGAGCAACAGAAATGGTCATTGCCGCCCCCACAACTTCTTCGTCTAGAGGGAAAGCTCGTTACAATTTTCAAGAGGGCAGAGAAACGCAAGAGTAGGTTATTTATGCATTCCTTGTATATAACATTATGACTCATGATATGAGATACATTATTATGTTTTTTGTTGATATTTTGAGGTTGAGTTGAGACTCAGGACTTAGTATTCAGGACAGGATTCAGTTTTATGTGTGATGTAGCACTAGACATGATATTACACATCTTATATATTAGTTTTTTTTTCATATTTATGTGTCAATGCATTTATTTTATGTTGTAGATGCTTTAGATATTAAAAAAATTGAAAAAAAATGAATATTTTTGTATGTGCCGATTTTTTCCCGATTTTTACGATTTTTTCCCGATTTTTACGATTTTTTCCCGATTTTTACGATTTTTTCCGATTTTTTCCCCTCGGCGATTTTATCCCAATCGCGATTTTTGTTACTTTGGTTGGCGCCTTGAGGGTTGAGTCAAAGTTGAACTTTGATTATTAATCGAGATGTTAGTTAGACACCCAGATTGATAATTGTAGTTATAAAGGTTGCGTTCATACCTTTGATACTTATTAATCAAGGACAGGTGCGTGAATATAATTACATTCCCAGAACCGGTGTACTATCATCATTATGTGATGGGTCTAAAACCATAGAGTGGGAGAATATGTGAAGTCTCGTGAGTGAGACTTATATTATGGTTTTAATTGTAATATTCGAGTATGAATTCGAATAAATATAAGAGAGAATTTGGTTATGGTTTTACCATTGAGAATTAAAGGGAGTGTTCCGCACATTAGGGAAAATTGCCCAGATCAAGGGTTGATTGGGTTTTCGCACATGAAAACATATTAGAGGCATTGTGAATTAATGCTATGGTTTTGAACCATAGGTTTGAAGCAGAAATTAAAGCTTCCACATAGAAGAATTGAATCTGGTTTGTATGGTTTCATAACCATAAGAAATTTTTTCTAATATCTCAAATCTGAGATTTGAGATATAGAAGTCTTAGTATAGGGTATTTGAGACTGCCAGATTTTGAAATTGAGGACCCTTTTGGATGATTAATTAGAAAGGCATTTTTATATGCAAATCAAAATTGGGGACTGTGGGTACCCCGCTATCATGTGGTATCAGAGTTGGAATAGCTCATTTGAAAATTTAATTTTTGAAATGCATATGTACTGAAGCAGTAAGGAAAATTTGAAGTTTAAATCTGTTTAACAGAAATTGCAGATTTGATTAGGTGTGCAGTGAAGGTATTCAGATTTACAGAATCTGGAGTTGAAGACAAAGTGTTTTGAAGATTGCAACATACAGAGATGCAGTGCAGGTGAGAGGAGAAGCAAGATTACATAGAATCTTGAAGGTGAGTTGATAAGCAGTGTTTAACTCTGGTTTGAAGAGTTGTTTGCAGAACTCAGATTGCAGGCAATTGAAGAAATCTCAGCAAAAACAGATCACAGCTTTGAGAGCAGTGATGAAAGAGTCCAGCAGAGGATTCTAAAGTGCAGAAGAAAGTGTGGCAGACCCTGGAGAATTCCCAACAGAGGTTGGATGAAAGAAGAACAGATGTGTTCTTGAAAAACTGCAGAGTGAAGCCTAGAGAGAGCAGAATAGAGTGCTCAAAAGGTTCCAGCAGATAGGAGACCAATACTTGCCTAAAGCCCAGATCCAGAGGAAAGGATTGGTGAGGTAAGTAGCAACAGGAGATCTTGCTGTTGCAAAGGCTTAGTGCAGCTTGTGAGTGAAGAACTCATGGAGAAAATGATGACTTCCAAGATTCATAGAAGAGATAGCAGAGGTTCTGAGAGAGACCACAACAAAAAAGAGAAAGAAGATGCCAGGACAAATGGCATGAAAAAGAAATTGACTAATGTAGAATATTGGAAAGAGGTAGCTGAGATCAGAGAACAGTTTAATAAACTGAAGATGATGATAGAGGAAAGCCAGAGAGTTGGTTGGCTCATGAAGAAGAAAATAAAGTGGCATAGGCTACAGATGAAGAGGGAGCAAATGATAAATGCTCGGCTGAAGGAGAAATTACTCAGAATGATTGAGTATTTGCAGAAGGACTCGAAGACTGAAACTTCAAGTGGGACCAAGAGGTCGAATGACTTTACATCTGACAAGTTTTGTATGTTTGCAGGAAAAACATGTGGAGGAGGACAAACTACTGATGTTGTCACTGAGGAGATAGTGACAACAGGAAACTTGACTTGTGATAGAAAAAAGGACAGTGAAGACAGTATGAATGTTTTCTCAGATGAGGTGACAGATTTATGGCATGAGTTAAGTGTTCTGGAGCAGAGGATAGAAACACAAAGAATAATTGTTCAGATTGAAAAGGCAGAGGTGGAAGATCGGAATTCTATTCTGATGAAAGTTGAAGAGGAAATGACAGAGCAGAAGCTTGCAGTGTTGCTGGAAGAAATGTTAGAGCAAAAAATTGAATGTTGCCAGAAAAGGAGGAAGAGACGCAAAGAGTTTATAATTTTGGTGTTTGTTTTATGATTGCAAGTACTGATGGAAGGACTAAAGAATGTTTGGTCCAGGAAGAGAGGAAAAGAGATGATGACAGTGACTGGCAATTTAAATACCAGTCCAGAGAATCACTGAAGTCAGAGAATGAAGAAATTGTCATGGATGACAATCAGGAAGAGTTTTACTGTTGCAGAGAACAAGAGGGTATGGATGATTGGGTGGCAATTAGAGCGGGAGCCAGAGCAACCGCAGGATTTCAGCAAGCTAGAGAAAAAGCTAGGGCTGGAGTTACAGCTAGAACAAAGGTGACAGTAAGAGTTCAACAATTAGAAGCAGGAGTAGAAGTTCAGCAATCAAGATGGAGCAGTATCCAGCAGTCAGAAGACATATTAGATAGGGAAATTGAATTGATGAGAAAGCTGATGGTGAAAGTGTCTCAGAAGAAGATAGCAGCAAGAAAACAAAGGAGCAACAGCAGCGAAAGAAAGACAGTCACAAACTGTGAGAGCTTAGCAAGCGGAAAGAAACAGCATAAGATATGGAAGCCTGGAGAAGTGCAGAAGAAAAATATTGCAACAGATGATCAGTTGCAAAACAAAGTGTGGGATCCAGGAAAGCAAGGACTGAAAGCACATGATCAGGAGATCATGATAAATTTTAACCTTGGGAGTCTGATGCAGGAGCATTAGGTTCCAATAAAATACTTTGTATTTTCATAAACATAGGGGGGTCTGATGTTTTAATTTCTCATGTAATCCTTGAATAACTAGAGTGATTTTAATTAATTATAGGGAGGAATTGTAAATGTTCTCAAATCATTAAAGAACATGAGGGGAAGTCGATTAGTTAAGAATGTGAAGAGTCAATTCAGTAAATTTAGGGAGTTAGGCTAAATTGAGAATTCCAAGAGTTTGTTGAGTCATTGAAGGAGCTGAATCGATTGATTATCAATTCGTATAAATGTAAGCCTCAAGGAAATTCAGAGAATAGAGCTGGAGAGATCTAAAGAGCTGCAGAGTGTTGAGCAGCTGTGAAAAGGACCATTGATATGAAGATCTGGTCAAAACAGGAAGTTTTGTAAGTGAATTCATCTAAATATATGAATGGGTTTGTTTCAGTGCTACATGAGCATTGTTTGATTTAACTCTGTGTGGTAGGCTTTGAGTTCCATAAAGAATTGTATGAACAATGTATGAATAACTCTGTGATAAGGTTTAATAGAGCTTCTGTGTATGTATCTTAGAAATATCCGATTGAATAGTGGGGTCGAATTATGAATTTGGGAGTAAACCATATGTCCCAGACGTATGCGCAGGGGTGAATATGTGAGTTGAGTCTCAATTACTGCAAAAGAGAAATTTATATACATCGATTCTGTATGAATCGATGCTTTTAAAAACACAGCATCCAAGTCAAAGGTTGGTAATTTTCACGTTACAGTTGAAGAACCGAGGAACTGCTCAATTAAGGCATTAAGCAAGCAAAGATGCGTTCTTTGATGGGTCAACGCATTTGAGGAGAGATGGCCTTGAAATTGACATTCAATCTAACAGAATCGAAGGCAAAGGAAGAATGCTGTGAGAGGAACCTTGAATTGTACAGTGGAACAGCAGGGAGTGTAATTTGGGTGAAATTCGGAGCGAAGAGATCTAATTACGGAGAGTAAGATCTGAAGGTCGAGGAGTGGTTGAATTCTCGGTCTGTTGAACCTTAATTTAAACGCGAGGTCGCAAGATTAAGAACAGAACTATAACCATAGGCACCGTGGAATCAGAAGCGGAACTTGGAGCAATTGGAACAAGTGGAACCGTGAAGGAGGTAGGCGGTTTTGAGAAGTAGATACCAGCGGTATCGCGCGATCACTTGAGTGGTAAGCTGTTTCGACTTTTGGAATGCGATATTGTTCTTTGATGGACACGTGGTATAAATTGGTTTGTAAAAACCACTTACATCGCGTGATTTTTGAGAATTAACTCTCGGGCATCTAAATCACGCGATAGTCGTCGGATGTCCACCTAAAGCCCTTTTGGAGCGCGAGAATAGATAGGCCATCGGATTAGAATTGAAGTCGCGGGGAAGTTAACAAGGTACATTATATTCTGCTGTGGGACCGAGCGAACCCCTTGTGTGTTGGGTTGTGTATTTAATCAAAATCAAGATTTAATAAAGTTTGAAATGCATAAAGTTGGTTGATGAGGTTCTGCGGAAGTGTGACCATCATTAATATGGTCGATATATATATGTGTGGGCCTGAATAACCAGTTATGTTTGAGTTTCCAAAGGAGTTGATATATTTAATATGGGTATGTGTTAGCGCCTTGAGGGTTGAGTCAAAGTTGAACTTTGATTATTAATCGAGATGTTAGTTAGACACCCGGATTGATAATTGTAGTTATAAAGGTTGCGTTCATACCTTTGATACTTATTAATCAAGGACAAGTGTGTGAATATAATTACATTCCTAGAACCGGTGTACTATCATCATTATGTGATGGGTCTAAAACCATAGAGTGGGAGAATATGTGAAGTCTCGTGAGAGAGACTTATATTATGGTTTTAATTGTAATATTCGAGTATGAATTCGAATAAATATAAGAGAGAATTTGATTATGGTTTTACCATTGAGAATTAAAGGGAGTGTTCCGCACATTAGGGAAAATTGCCCAGATCAAGGGTTGATTGGGTTTTCGCACATGAAAACATATTAGAGGCGTTGTGAACTAATGCTATGGTTTTGAACCATAGGTTTGAAGCAGAAATTAAAGCTTACGCATAGAAGAATTGAATCTGGTTTGTATGGTTTCATAACCATAAGAAATTTATTCTAATATCTCAAATCTGAGATTTGAGATATAGAAGTCTCAGTATAGGGTATTTGAGACTGCCAGATTTTGAAATTGAGGACCCTTTTGGATGATTAATTAGAAAGGCATTTTTATATGCAAATCAAAATTGGGGACTCTGGGTTTTACCCGGTATCAAGAAACATAATGTTTTGGACTAGAACCAACTTGTCCTGCCTCTAAAGCTCTATAATCAAAATTTTACCTATTAATCTACCATCTGGTAGCAGCTCCACAGTCTATTAAAGTTTGGCCTATTTCATGTCAGTTAAAACAATGTTCCAAGATAAGAAATTGGCACCAGAGATCACTCGAAAGTATTTGGTATTGACTCAAATCTCCTAAACCGAAAGCATCAAAACAGAGTGAGACTATATGTTTCTATTGAAGTTTGGCCTATTTCGAGTCAGTTAAAACGATGTTCCAAGATAAGAAATTGGCACCAGAAATCACGCAAAAGTGCTTGGAATTGACTCAAATCTCCCAAACCGAAAGCATCAAAATAAAGTTAGACTATACGTTTCTGCTTGACACTTTCAATTTTGTCTCGGATAGTTTATAACTTGTACTCCTCTTTATGGTCGGTTGACATTATTTTTATTAGGGTTTTAAACTCAGATTTGCAGTCAAATTCGTTCATTATAAAGTTTATTGAGTTGGATAAAGATTACATAGTCTGAAGATGTATTGACAAGCATAACCATGGTGGTCGGTTATGAAAGATGTTTCAATTGAGATCTCGCATCATTAGGCCATGACAAATGCCAACAAAAGGCCCGAGGATCCAACCCCTAAAAAAGACTCTTCACAACTTGGGAGCCGTAAGGGTTTGTGACAGAGGTTTTTGCCTACTAGGGAACCTGTTTCTTGTCTATGAAACTATTTGTAATTCTGATTGGCGATGGTTTTCCTTTTGGTGCATATACCTTGCAAGTTGCAAAACAGCCTCATTACTTCTCGGGCACTCTATTTAGTTGCTAGCATTGCAGTAAGTTCCAAGCCGCTATTTGGATTCGAAGCCATATAGTAAGTCATCGCATGGCAGTTGGTTGGGTGCTTAACAAGGTTTAGATATGCTACCTGATGTGTCCATGGACTTTGTTGCTTCTTCTGGTAGAAAGATATAACTAGCTTATGAGAGGACATCTTCAAATTTTCATGCTTAAATGGATCATAATTTAGCTTCACATTATTATGCATTGGTGCCATGGAGTATTAATGTTTCTCACCAATTCAGAATGGAATCGGCGGGAGAAACCCAGAACAAAGCAATAAAGGTTGCGATTAACGGGTTTCAAACATTTCTGCCGATACCACTCTCTCTAAGTCCCTGGGAATCTCACATGCCTCCACTAGAGATTATCTCAGCGCATTTCTTATTCCTAGAATAAACGACCTGATCCTACAAGCCATTTCATTGATATCACTAACCATTTATGATTGTCCTACAATGGTCTTGTTGAATAATTTTCTCTCAGCTAAGAATTTGAAACTGGAAACTGTACAGCTAAATGCAGATAGCGGTCAGTGGGCAGCAATTGGCAAAAAATGGTGAAGAGTTGGAAGCCAGTGACCGCAAAAACAGATACCGTCAGGAAAAGAGGAGGTGAGGCGATCATGGACATGCGTTTTGAGATTAATTTGGAGAAAGGAGAAGAAAGAGGAAACGAGAAAAGCACCTCCACCTCCAAGGCAAGCCATGCGGGAGTGACCATCGGGGAATACCATGTCGTCCACAACCACGATGAACGTAACCATGTCCATGTCTATGTCCGTGGCTTACTGATCTTTGGGAGGATTTCCCTGCGCATTAAGGGTTGAAGGTCGAGAAGAACACTTCCGATAGAGGGAAATAAGAACTTTGGAAGGATTTCGCAGGTCAAACATCGAAAAGTACAATTTAGTTGTTTAATAATTTAAATTAGTATAAGAGAATCTATATCAATTCTGATGGTTAATTAATTGGAATAGTTCAAAATTTCGGCAACTTGCAAAATATTTATGATATTGGTAATAAATTTCATGTTAAAGTTAAGAGAAAAATTTGTTGAAAGTTTAGAAAATCTCAGCAATTGTTATGGTGTGAGTCGTATTTAAAAAAATTTAACAAATGGAAAAAGTTTAGATGGATTAAGATTGTGTTTAATGACATATTGTGTAAAAGAAAGAAGAATTAGATATGGAAAAATAACAAATGGTTTAGTAAATGGGTATTTGTTTGGGCATGTGTCTCACAAATTGTTGGGTGTGTGTTATATTCTTTCTACAACTAGTCGCATGAACGAGGGTTACGGGAAGAAAAAAAATTGAACCCTATAATGCATGGGCTTTGCACACGGTTTTGGGCATGATGGTTTTCTACCCATGGGATTTTGTAGATCTGGTCAAGGGAATTATGGTTATGTTATAATCCAAGATTTATGAATGTTTCGGCATGTATATATATGTATTGTAATATTGAAAGGAATATAATGAAAAATCAATTGGTTTTGGAATCTGGGAGAAAATCTCTATGTATACTTGTTTTATATTTTATGTTATCATCATTGTTTAGTTTTTGTTTTAAGAATTCGTTTGCAGGTAATTTTTGTACAGGGTTAAAACCTTCACAAACAGTAAAGAGCTTTTGTTATGGATAAGTTCCACAAATGTACTTGGGAGAAGGAGCTAGGGAGAAAAAAAAAAGTATTATATTAAAGAGTTTAATCCCACTCATAATAATCAACAAAAAACATACATAGGAGTCAATATTTCTTAGAGAGCCAAAATTCTTATTGCTCAACTAAGGACTAATTCTCATCAATTTTGTTGTGAAACAAGGCGCTGGAAAAGGCCAAAAGAAGTGTGGGAGGAAAGAGTATGTATTTTTTGCTCTTCACGCAAAGTAGAAACAGAAAAGCATTTCATTTTAGAATGCAAGGTGTTCAAAGTTCAAATATTCTGGCAGCTAGCTCTTGGAATAATCTATTCAACCAGGAGTTTGTCGAGAAATTGAGAGTGTTTATTGCGAGGCTTCACAAAAAAAGAATTAAATATAAGAACCGAATGGAGAAGCAATATGTCCCATAAACTATCTTTAACTTCTCAACATTAAAATGATTTCTTTCTTTCTAAATCTTACCAATCTCTATATTATGTCACTATATAGCACGAATATATAAGATCCATTTGAACTTTTACACAGTGAATTTTAGATTTTTATATAATTTTGTTAATTTCATTTTGGTCATAGGGCAAGGCTCCAATACCTCAGGTTGCCACATCACGAATGGCAACGAGAGCATTAACGGCTCCATTGTTATCATTAGTTTTCGGATTGAACTACAGTGAGGGAGAAATCAAAGGGATTTCGTCCAAGCCATATTTGGCAGCGGCACGTTGAATTTGTTGAGGGGAAAAAGGACGCAGACAGTATATCGGCTACAAAATTGGGGGAATCGAGTTTAGTGGTGAGTCCTTTCAGACAATATTTTGCCATGCCGTAGGCACATGCGACCTGTTTGGCAGTTTTGTGTGAGCCCAGCCATATTGTCCCTTTCAATCTAGGAATCCCAATTTCAGACACCACCTTCCCCATTTTCTCATTTTAAATTGGTGGCAATTTTGTCCACGACTTTCATATGGGGGAGAGCAGGTATGGTGCCCTTGGAGACTCGGAGGGGTTTCTCCATATTTTGTGGCGTAATGCAAGCGTTGTATAGTGAAATGTCTCGAATAAAATGATGGAAGCTTCAATAGTGAAATCTCCACTCATTTGTGTCAAGAAGCTAGGGTGAGTTAGCAACTTCATAGGCCTAGAGTAGTCAAACTGCTTATTGCTACTACAATGACGTCACCGTGTCATATGAGATAATGTTAGTTTGGTAGCATTTTTTACCATGCCGCAATGAAAAACTAGTTATATCTACCAAATGATAGAGTATATTGTAATCAATTTGGGTCAAAATGTTTTGACTCTTAATTATTTTGTAAATTTTTAAAATCTAATTGCAACGTTTAATAAAGTTTTGGTAAAATCAAATATTAAATTTATTTTTTAGAAATTGAAAATTAATTTTTAAATTTTTTAAATTTGAATTTCTAATTTTTTGTTGGTGAATGACTAATTTTACTTGGTTAAAATCAATGTGTCAAAATCAAAATTTGTTTTAAAAAATTAAAAATAAAAAACAGTCCTTATAAATTAATAATTTTATATATATATATATATATGGATTTTTCCATAATTAATATTTTTTTTCCATTCATTATCATATTTATTTTTAACAATAAATATTTATTAACCTATAATCATTCTTTGCTTACTTTCTTTAATAGTTGTATTCTTTCTATAACAATATTTTTTTTCAAAAAATAAAAGTAATTAAATATATGATTTTTTCCATAATTAATATTATTTTCATTCATTATCATACAAATTTTTTAACAATAAATATTTATTAACCTATAATCATTCATGATTTGCTTTCTATTATTTGTTGTATTCTTTCTAATAACAATGTTTTTTCACATTTTCCCATTAATATTTTATTAATCATAATATGTTTTTTATAATGGTTCTTAAGCTTATGTGGTTGTTAATTGAAGAAGAGTGAATAGGATTATCCACATTGTTTACAGAAATTTGTCGACCAAGGTTGTGGTGCTTAAATTATGCATTTAATATAATGAAAGTATATGATCACATTCATTAATCATAATATTTTTTTGATAGTTGTATTATTTAATTTTTGCCAACCATTTTTTCATAACTATGTTATCACGTATCAGCGATTTGATTCTCCTTCTACCAAGGTTGTGGTGTTTAAATCATGCACTTAATATAACTAAATTATATGATCACATTCACCCCATAAGAGTTCTCACATTCATTAATCATAATATTGTTTTGATAATTTTATTATTTAATTCTTGTCAACCATTTTTTCATAAAATAATGTTATCATGTATCAATAGATTATTAGCCATTTGAGTTTCCTTCCACCTTGAAAATTATGATACTTAAATCATGCATTAAATATAACTTAACTCTATCACATTTATCAAATTTTTGTATGTGTGTCAAATACTACACAGCAACACTGCATATTACATTGGGATGACATCGATAAAAATATGGTTCAAGCACTGCTACTGCAAGATTTCTTCAAAAAAATTGCCCGAATTCCGGCCAATTTTGACCGTCCGAGAAATTCCTCAGCCTCCGTAGACAACTCCTTTTGTAAAGTCTCACGTCTATACCTAGATAGATGGCGTTAAATTTTTTAATATTTAACGAGGAATTAAAGTCTCTCTCCCCACGTCATGTTTTCGAAGTTCCATAGATGTTGATTTTGAGCTCACACTTTTGAGCTCCATCGATGTTCAGGAATTCAATCCCAATTGTGATCTCCAACAAAAAGAACACATTGGAGCTAGCATTCCGTGGAGGGAAAAGGTTCTTATTGCTCAATTAAGAACTAATTCACATCAACTTCGATGTGAAATGGGACGGTGGAAGAGACCTAAAGAAGCTTGGGAAGAAAGGGTATGTACTTTTTGCACTTCTAGGGCAGTGGAATCAGAAAAACATTTCATTTTGGAATGTGATGCTTTCAGAGACATCAGGTACATTTACCATAGTATGTTAGCATCAATTTCATGGCATTGTCTTTTCAGTGATGGAACTATTAGAAGGTTAGGTCAGCTCATCATCAATTTGAGTAAGAAAATGATTGAATTACAGAAGGAAAAAAACAAGAAATGTTGTGGCCTCATAGACTATTTTTAGTCTCGTGGACGTTAAAATATCATTCATTCATTCATTCATTGTATCTTATGCGGCCTGGAACATATCACTTTACAAAGTTTCGACATCTCATAATGTCCCATATGGATATGGTAACACCCTTTTAGCTCTTCAAAAAATAATTTCAAAGCTATCATGGTTTGGGCGAGGGTTTGTAGTTTTCATTTACGTGATCTTTCTTGGGGTTTCACATTTATAATTGATGTGATATGTCATGTGAAGGATGTAATGTGATCATATTTTCCATTTTGAAACGGTGTTGTTTTCATATTTTGTGAAAATTTGTTATTATTATTATTTGTGTGATGTATGGAAATGTAATTATTATTTATGTTACCTATTATTCTATAGTGTGTTTTTTTTTTGTAATTTTTGTTATTATGATATATAATTTTAATTTATATATATTAATTTATTTTCAATTTAATATTTTTATTTTAAAATATATATTATAATAATATATATAAAATTTAAGTTGATGCCATAACATGTTTTTAATGTCATGTTTTTTTAATTTTTTTTCATTTCAATTTTACCTTTCAGTTATCATAAATAGCCAAAAATAGACCATATTATTTTTTGTGGCACTCAAGGTATTTGTAGTATTAGGTTTAAAGTAAAGACCTTTCAAAGTTGGATGATCCAGAAAGGTATTCTTGCATATCTAGCCTAAAGGATAACTTATAAGGTCTTAGATGTGCAACAGTCTCTAGATTTAACCTCTTAACTAAGTCTTTAGAATCAAATTGGCTTGAGAACCACTATGAAATAGTGTGTCTATTTTGGTATGCTTTGAAACAACTCTAATATGAAAGAATTCAATTCTTGTATCATCATCTTGAGTTACATTAGAACAAATTGAATAACTAGTGCTTGCTATGTTCTTACCTTTCAAACCCATTGTTGTAATCTTGGTTTCATCTCCTGAATTTGAACCTAAGTCATGTTCAATGATTACAATTGTTTTCTCCTTCTCTTTGGTTTTAAGTTTGTTGGGCTTCAACTTTGGATGGAGTTGCCAACAATGGTCTTCATCATGGCCATTTTTCAAACAATGTTTGAATGTGAGTTTCTCTTTCTCTAATTTAATATAACCATTTTTCTTTCCTTTTCCCTTAAATTCACTCTTTCATTTTCCTTCATACTTAAGGGAACTATCATTTTTCTCATCTACACTATGCTTCCCTCTTGCTTCTAGATGTGTGGCTTGAACACAAACCTCATCTAAGTTTGTTGGATTAAACATGAGAATAGTATGTCTAAGATAATTGTGCAAACCCCCAATATACTTTAACAAAGTGTCTTGAGAAGATAAATTGACACCCAAAACTAGTGCTCTTATCTTAAACTCTTGAGTATAATTTGGAACACTTTGTCCCTTTAGTTGTCTAAAATTCTGCCAATTCATGATTGCTTTATGTATATAAGCTAGAGGGTGAAATTGTCTTTTAATTGCAACAATAAAATCATACTAAGAGATTGAAAAATTACCATGGTTTTTCATCTCTTCTTGTGTCTTGGCTTCCCACCATATTAGTGTTGCAGCCTCCAGTCTCAAAGAAGCTAACTGAATCTTTATGTCATCATCTTGAAGGTTTTGAATCCTGCAGTAGACCTCCAACTGATGAACCCAATTGTAAAGCTTCTCTGCATTCACTTCATCATTATACATAGGCAGCTCAAATTTAATGTCAAGTTTTAACAGGGGTTGTTTACCAATTCCTTTTGAGGTATGTTGATGAGTACGAGTATGGTTTGTATTAGTGGAAGTGGATGAATATGAAGATGAATATGGTGGTGAGGATGATGGTGGGGTAGATGGTGGCTTATCACCATTTCCATTACCTCCTCCTCTTGGTGAACCCTCTCCTCTTGGAGGCATGGAGCTTTCACCCTGCAACCTTGTATTCCTCTCTTCATAAAGGAATTTCACCAACTCTGTCAGGTCAAAGAAAGCCTTCCTAAAAGCCTTCTCATCCTCTGTCATATTATAATTTCCTCCTTCATGAGACATGCTTACTGAAGCTTCTATTGTAAAATGGAGGTGAATCTTGTGGTGGATATTGTGGCAATTGTGCCCTCCTTCTCCTTGCTCCAACTTGAGAACCTGCACCCACAAGCTTGCCTTCTCCTATCTTGAGCTTCAACCTTGTAAGCATTTAAACATGTGCAAAGAAATTAAATCATCCTTGCACAAGTAAACCTAGTGCTCTGATACCAACTTGATCTGAATGGGAAAATTAGTGTTTGTTGTGCTAAATTCCAATTCATAATATAAACAAAGTGCTTGAGGATTATGCGGTAAATTGTAAGTTAACCATGAGTATTTATGTGATTTGCTTGAGAAAATTAACATAAACAAAACATTGAATAGTAGCATCTAACAAACATTAACATCACCATAAACAGTAACACATAAACACATGGTGAAGGAGTTCACCCCTCCTGGTCTACATCTCCTTGGTCCAGCTTCCAATGGCTTGGCCCTCTTCTATTATGCTCAAAAGTGTGATTACATATGTTTATAATGCTCAAACAACTCTGAAACATGTTCCAGTGGCTCCAAAATGCCCAAAAATGTCTGTGTAGCCTTCTTCTGCTTCGAATTTGGTCAAAAACTTAGTAAGTTATGACTTCCCCAAGTTTTGGCACTAACCGCTCCACAATTTCCACCAAATCCGACACCATCCTATAATTTTGCCCATAAATTCGCTAACCGAGTGCCAAATTTCCCAATAATCGGGAGAAATTGTCGGCGCGCCAATTTTCCCATTAACACATTGTTCCAAAACACATGGCCATATGGGGGGCCACTTTATAGCTATATGGCTAGGGGCCGGGACCTTAACTCCCGCCCCCAAAATTCCCACGCACTATTTAAAAACCACGTGGTTTAATGACCGCGGTTTTCACATTACGGGTGGAGATGTGGCGTCATCAGCAGACCATTTGATGTTATGGTTAGGACATATGGGGGGGGGGCACGGCTAGCCTCCTGCCCATGGTCCCGCCCCCAGGCGGTGACCAAGGTTAGGGCTAGACCCTGGCCCCCTCCCCCATTGCATAAACCATATCAAAACAAAACCATATGGAACTTGTTATATATTAAGAATTAAATGTGATGGTGTGATGGTAAATCTATGTCCTCTTTGCCTGGAGGTCGCGGGTTAGACCCTAGCCCGCTCCTCTCGGACTATAACCACAATTTTGGTGGCCTTCGGGCTGCCACGTGGTAGCCTGTGATTGGCCTCCATAACCCCCAATCAAAACACACCAATTCAAACAAATGACAATGTGTCACTTGGCAAAACCTCATTCGCCAAAGGAAAAAAATCATATGCACAGTCACCTTGCCTCATAGGCATGCCCAGTCAACAGTATGGATTGTTGACTGGAATGTTCCTGTACTCTTTTTTTCCAAAAAACTGCTTGTTTGACAAAGTGTACAGAATGCATTTTTGAGAGCATACGGTGTCGGTTTTCCGCGAAACGAGTTGCGTCGGATTCAGAGCGATGAGGTATATGCGGTCGTTTAGGTTCCACACCATTTCGACAACTTTCATTTTTTAGCATAATTTTGAGCACCTAATCAATTATTATTTGACTAGACAACTTTACCAAAGCTACTAAAGTAGTTGTTAGCAACAAAAAAATAGAGGTCTATCTTATTGACCAATATCAACAACCTATTTTATTGAAACATAAATGGAATATTATAAAGCCTGGGGAGATTATATGATCTTTCAACATTTCCTTTCGTAGGAAGCTCTTTATTATTGATTAGTGGAAGAAAATTAAGGGCATATTTGATGAATAAAATCAAGCTTGGAACAATCTTTATATTTCATTTTTTGGAAAGTTATGATTGTTGATGGAATCCTAATAACATGGCACATTTATTACTCATTTTTCCTTTGTCCCTCTCAAGTAACATATAAAATGTTATAGAACATATTTGAAGGTTTTATATGGGGTAAGCAATTTGGGGAAAAATATTCTTCTAGTAGTTTGTGATATTTAATTAGGGGGATTTGGTATTCATGGCATAAATCTCCATGAGCTATTATTGCTAATAAATGGTGTGAATGGTGGAGGGTGGTGCATTACAAAAACCTTTATTCCAGCTTCAAATTTAACATGCTCATCACATTCATAGAATTGAATACCCCTTTTAGTTGTGCAACATAATATGTATTGCTAAGGCCTTCACACTTTCAATTTCAACTCCATTAAATGTCATGAATTGCATGGCATATATCATTTTAATTTATCACCTGGAAATTTGAGTGGCCACTAGATTCCTATGATCTAAAGTTAAGACCTATTTTTGTGTAATAGACCCAGTTAAAAATCCATGTAATAAATTTAATAAAGGAAAAAATAAGACCAAGGTCATGGGACATATATTCCAAGTTGAATGTTGGGAAAAAACATAGTGACGGGGATCACTCGTGATTAATAAATGGCTATGGAAATTGGCAAAGGCAAAGTGGCATTTATTGCCATTTTATTTATGAAATAATGGAAAATAGGAGGAATAGAAAGTGAAAGGTCACAAAATTGCATGAGAGGAAAATTGAAGGAAAAATAGAGGAAATTGAAGAAAATAGAGGCCTTAATGATAAAAAATATCATGGGGAGACCGGGATCAGTAGCTACAACTGGATTACTTTTGCAAGTACCGAGTTGCATGCATTATTTACTTGCTAGTTTTGGCATGCATGGTATATGCATGTGGTTATATGGTTATGATTTGTCATTGGCATTACGAATTTCCTGGGTTGACATTGGTTTTGCCTAGCCTTTCCATTTCCTGGATAGCCATGGTTTTGGTGGTTTTCCCTTTTGCTTTCTGATCAGTGCTCATTTTCCTTATGGTTGTGGGTTGAGTTATTAGTTCCTAGAGCCTTGGTTGGGAAAACACTCTGGAAGCCCTAGAACAGCTTAGGTTGAGTTACTAGTCTTGGAGCCTTGGTTGGAAAAATGCTCAGGAGCCCTTGGTGGTTTGAGTTACTCGTCTTGGAGCCTTGGTTGGAAAAATTATCTGGAGCCCTCCGACAATTGTGGGTTGGGTTACTAGTCCTGAAGTTGGGTTGGAACAAACACTCCAGAGCCCTAGAAAACCTGGGTAGAGACCGATCTGGTTGATGTTAGTGATGTCCGACTATGAGGTGGAATCATTAGTTGAGGGTTGAGGTGGTTTGACCTCTGGAATCCCTGGTTTGTTTTTTTTTGGTTTATTCCATGAGATCGCACATTCATGCTTGGAATATGGCATGGGAGTGATTGGTTAAAAGAGAGATTTTGTTCAACCCAATCTATGGTCGGGTGGTACGTGGAAGTCCCTGATTTGGTTGGATTTGCATATGCTAATAAGCGATATTTTACTCTTGTATTTCATGAGTAAATGTACATGTTATTATGTGGTTTTGATGGTTGTTCTATCACTATTATTATTATGTTTATATGTTGGTTATAAGCATGGTTTTATGACAGTTTCTAGTTATGGATTTTGACATGTTTTGATTGGTAAATTATTGATTATTGAATGCATGAACTAATAGATGTTATTGCAACTATTATGAGATGGCATTATACTTCTAGATTATTCTCTAAGTATCAAACCCTTATGTTTAGATATGCATTCATTACCTGTAGATTACATGTTTTCAATGTGTTTGACGGAATAATTATTATGGTTAGGCTTGGTTAGGTCAAGTCCTTGATCTAGTTCTGTGTTAAAGGCTTTGTGTTTGTGGCATTTACTATTTTGAAAACTCTCATCAATTTTTGGGCAGTATTTGGGAGTCAGACCCTTAAAAGGTGGCTCATATTATGGGGTTTCATGCTCAGAACCGGGAAATATAGACTACATTCGCTAGGAAGAAGCGTTATCAAAGCGATTGGAGGGCCACAATCATTGGGTTTCCTTGTTATGCATGTGACTAAGAGCCCATATCACAAAAAAAGAGAGATAGCTTAGGGTTTTGGCATCTTGAGTGGTTGTTTAGCTCTTGGGGGTCATGTAGCTCGTAAGGAAGGTCATTAAAGTTCCGGTTTGTCGATTCCACTTCCTTAACTATACTTAGGAGGTTAAGTCATGTCATAGTATCCCTCAGGTTATGTTTACCCTGATAGGTCGGTGAAAGTGGGTAAATGTGGGAAGGGTGGTTAAATAGTGGTATTAGAGCTCCTAGGTTCAACACTTGGACTAGATGGGTGGAATGTGTTTGTCATGCATGCATGTTTGTTGTATATGTGCTTGTTGTGTATGAATGGTATTGGTCATTGTTGCAATTGTGTCGTTATGTATAGGTTGACGTTGAGATGATGGATATTATTATTTCAATATATATACATATGTTATGATAATCTATATTGATCTTGCACACGAGATAGCCTCCCCAGAACTTCTCTAAGGTATGTCTGATTGTGGTTATATGTGGTTTATCTGAAATAGTATGTTTGGAGGAAGTATAGGATAAAAGATGACAACAAAAATTGTGGACTATATTTCACGAGACTCTCCCTATAGATCAGATGAACAATGTGATGATTATTACTCCCCTCACATAGTAGACACATGGAGAAGTCTAAAAGCAAAGATAAGAATTTGTAAGGCAGATAATGACAAGATCATTTAGTCATAGGAGAGACTTGCTAGGGCACAGGAGAAATAAGTAGAGGTTAATGCAATGATACTTCAAAATCTATCAGATTTGTCGAGACAGGGACCGCTTAGGATTGGTCATGGAAAGGAGGAAAAAACAAATGGGGCACATGGCAGCAGGTCTCGATCAGGACATAGCTTAGATAGAGAGGATACAGTCATAGATAGCATATTTTTAGATACAACTGATCGTAGGGGTAGTGATCATGGAATTTATCCTAGTTATATTTCAAAGAGACATTATGGCCATCATTGTTACCATCCATATAGGAGGAGTGAGAAGCAGTACTTGCCAGAAGAGTTTAAGAAATAAAAGCCACCTACATTTGATGGAGAAATGAAAAAGTCACAGGAAGTAGAATCTTGGTTGCTTGGGATGAATAAGTTCTTCAACTTGCATGATTACTCAGGAAACATGAAGGCTAGGATAGCTACTTTTAGTCTTAAAGGTGAAGCATACATTTGGTGGGAAGATGTAAAGAATCTCTGAGGCATTCGAGAAGAGGAGTTGAATTGGAGTGAGTTTGAGAGACTTTTTAGGAATATGAATCTATATGTGTTATGGCGAACTAATTGCCAATGAAGACAGAAATTATCTCCCTAGATTCAATGACTGGCTCTAGTAACAAACAAAAAAACAAGCATATTTTTCCCAGAGTTTATTTCTATTGAATCATGAACAAAAACGGTAAGATATGAAATCAATACCTTTTGACCGAAATTCCTGATGAAGATCCCTACTATGATTTGATGCGGTTCCTTAATGCTTGGAAACCAAACCTACAAACATAGAAACATAAAAATATCAAAGGCATATGAAGGATGAATGATTCAATACAACTCATACTAGTGATCAAGGAAACTAGTACTTAATATCATTATTAATGGAAAGATGGAAGAAAATGCACAATATATCAATTCTATTAAACAATATAGTGGGAAGAAAAAGTATTTGTATTAATCTCAAGAATAAAGGAGTTATACAACCTAAGCCTTGATGAAGTATGAATCCTTCCAATGATCCCCAATATTCTCCTTGAATGACAAGCCTTCTAGCCTTATTTGAGAAGATAAGTTTACATTTAGTTGCCCTCTCTAACCCTCTGGTATGTGTTTAATTTATAGGCCAAGAGGAGGAGGCTTGATATACTCATCTCAAGGATGAGATCCTCAAATGATGGGACTAGGGTTCGATAATTAATGGGAATTAGCTCCATGAACAGAGGAATCAGGTTCTAATAAGCATCACCTCGAAGCTTTCAGTTCGGAAATATTTTCCCAACAAAGCTTCTAGATTTCACTTTTTTATTTTACTTTTGTTGAGTCATGTGCACAGTTTATAGTGGAAAACAAAGCACACTTTTGTGCTGGCTTTAATGGTTAAAATTGCATATGTGTAGAAGTTAGCTAGGAAACAGTGCAGATGACAAAAAGTAGGTTTTTAGACCATGAAATCAGGAACTCTCATTCTCATTAGGATTGTTTAAACTTCTAACCATGTAGGGAAATGATTTGGAACACATTGATGGATAGTGTAAGATCCAAGCTGATGGTCATTTTCCATGGTGACAAAGTGACGTGTAACCAATTTCCCCCTAAAGTGCAAAGTTAGAAACGATGTTTGAGGACTGAAGCACTTTATCATGCCAAATTTAGGATTGGAGACCATGGTTGGAGACATGAAACAATCAATCAAGGGTTACAATGCAATATACAATCATCACTGAGGGAGGCATTCCCATACTCAGAGCATAAATATTTCAATGAACCAGTAGGGAAATACACAAATATCCATGTCAAGAGAAGACAGAGTATGGACACATTTATCAAATATGGATCTATCTGTACAATCATGATTACACAACTCCACACAGCCTGGATGGATGAAAATAGATCTATGGTCTTGATCTCCATCTCTATCAATCCATAGTACGAATCTAACCATGCGAGTGAATGTCTCAAATTCGAACATGGTAGAAGCCACTTGATTATCATTCAATGATGTGAACCGTTAACAAGTGCGAGAGAAACCACCAATAGTGAAAATTGTCCTCAAGGTACTTCTAGTACAATCTATGAAATGTGAAAAGATGTCCTGAAGTTGAATACTCATAGAATCATTCAATTGAAGGCCAATGATGAGAACATGTCGTCGAAGGCGAGAAACCTGCCATTAAGGCATGTAGGCTCCAAGGTATTGAAGAAGGTTTCGAGATCAACTTCCTAGATAGTGAGCTGAAGTTGATAGGAAGCGACTAATCACAAGAGGGCCTACGACACGAAATCATGTCAAGTTTTAAAGAAATTTTTTGGAGTAATCCAGGACTGACTCGAGGATGGGCGACGCAATTAAAGGCTACAAATTGCAAGGTACTTTTAACTGAGGTTGGACTTCTCTTAAACATATCGGCAACACGAAATTTTGACTTGGCAGCATTTGCCTCAAAAATAATACCCAAAACCAATTAAGGACTTTCAAGGATGTATGATTAGCCGTGAGACAAATGGATTTCCCAACCCGAGAACAAATGTGATGAAGTGCCATGTTCAAGAGCGACATACTGCCTTTCGTAACACAAAAATGAAATTATTTTCCCAATTCCCCCCACCATTAATGGCAAGTACCTATTTATTTTTATTCAAGCTTGAGGAGGATAGCATTTTCTTTTCCTATAATCACATCCTTCTGATGAGTCCTTCGGAGTATTTTTAATGAACCCTAGGAAGGAGTGGTTCGGTCTTGTCATGATGGATGAGTCCTGCAATGTTTATGTTTTACGAGTCCAGTGAAGGAATAAATTGATGTCATTTCCAGGTTTAAATAGTTTGAAAAGAAATGAAAAGAAAACTGATTCAGTTCTTTCATCATTTAACGAGCCCAAAGAAAGTAAATCTCAATGTTTTTTCAGTTTTAGGGAGCCAAGAGAAAAACACAAGTAAACTCCAATATGTCCTTTTTCATGAATTTAGTCTCTTAAGACCGAAAAAGGGTAAAATAATATAGGAGAGAACTCTATGGGCCATGATTAGTCAATGTATACTTTTTTCGTAAATAGTCTAGTTCATTCTGGAAAAGGGGTATACTTATACTAAATAGACAATTGTTCATTTACTTTTTCGAGTTCGAATAATCAAGTACTCGACGATATTTTTATGTTTAGAGAGTTTGAAAAAGGCTTAAAAGAGAACTCCATATTTCATTTTTTCGTAATTTTCAAGAGCCCGAAAAAGTGACAAAAGTTTACTCATCACCAAAATGATCCATTTTCATAACTAAGTCTGTGTTCTGCACATTTAAACTTAGAAAACCATCGTAACTGCTTAAAATATAATAAAAACATTAAAATTTTGAATTTTTAAGGTTTAGAGGTAAAAAATAATATTTAATTATCATAAAATGCCTATAAAAATCCAAAAAGTAGAAATATTTTCACCATTTAAGAGCCATTGAGAAAGCATTTTTACTAAAAACTTCAGAAGTGGATTTTGACCAAACCGGTGGATAAAATCACGAACTATCTTCTCCAAGTAAGAGAACTTTCCATTATCTTCATTTTCATTTCTTTTATTTTGCATTTGACCATGAATTTAGTATTTTTTGGGTTTTGTGCATTTAAAATCCACCCTCGGGGGTGCGTAGTTACTCTTTAGCGGGCCTGCGCTGCACCCTGACCATTTTTGTAACATAAAAAAATTGTGATTTGTGCATTTTTTCCTCTTGGAAACCGTGCAAATGCGCTTTGTTCATAAAGGGTGGTCACACACATCATCGAGGGTTTTGAAAAAATAATTAAAACGCCGAAATTTCTTTTCCAAATTCCTCATACTCTTTTCTAATGATCCTTTATGTTATTTTCAAGATTTTAAGTTGCAAAAATGGAGTGGAGGGAAAGAGAACATGAGGATCAAGATGTGGAAGCTATAAATGATCCAGTAATACTTCAGGCCTTGAGATATTGTGGCCTATACAAATTCTAGATGATCCCGGGTATGAAGGCTCAATTAGACTTCTTGACATGGATGGTAAGAGCATGGGATGTTCAAGAACATTGTTTCCTGATAGGGGATCAAATACTTACCATAGATGTCGATGATATATATTTTATGACTGGGCTTTCAAGCTGTGGGGTTGATATCACATTATATGGGCATATAATAGGCAGAGAACAACCGCAACTTACCTAAGGCAACATTGCTTTGCAGGATCCCAACTCAAAGATGGACGAATTGATATCAAAGCCATTGAGAGGCTCCTTTTGAGAACTATTTCCTTCATTGTTTTACATTTGTGTAATGCCTCATTTTATCACTAAGGCTCAAATGCAGATTTCATTGGATTGTTCACAACCTACTATTTTCAACTGCTGTGAGGGGGTTGTTGCCAATCTCAAAGGGAAAATAACTAGAGAAAACTTTGGAAAACTCAAAAAATTTGCGTATGGTGCCATTCTGACCTCGTTTTATCTGGAGAGGATTCCCCTTATTTCCCCATAGCATGTTCTTGTATATGTAGGAGGACCTTGAGATCCTCATATGATTCAGTGGGTTTCATTGATGGCATGCTATGGTGGTGATGGCCTAGTGGTGAGATATACCCCTGAGTTTTTTGGATGGTTGCAACATCAGATCATCATGATAAAGGACTTTCCATATGTAGGCATGGATTACATTGGTGATCCATATATCCAACTTCCAGCAGGGATGCAGTGGGGTGACAAAGGTAAAAAATTTACATTTTGGTTGTTTTGTGTTCTCATTTTTATTTATTTTTTGACATACAAGATTAACTATCTTATATAATCATGTAGATGTGGGCTCGGTCAGATTAGAAGCATTATGACACTTTGACAGGTGAGGTGATCAACCAATAGTTCTTGCGGTACCAAACCCTGATGTAGCATAGGCTTTGACTGAGCTCGAACACAACCTAAAGAGGCTGACTCTAGACATCCCAGACACTGGGATTGATGATTTTCCTCTCCATTACCAAAGGCATGTCGTGGGAGTTCCCGGGTCGATCAGTAGCTTGCTACGACGAGTAACTCATGCCATTATCTACTACTATGATCACCATGCTTAGTTGTTAGTCAGAGGGTTAGATTTTGTTTTTTGTTATATCGACATATTCAAATAATAAAGGCCACAGAGCCTCATATGTTTTGGATGGAATTTTGTACAGGCACACTTTATACAAACATTTAGATTAATGGAAACTACTACTATTATCTCAGTTTATCTTGTTCAATATGTGGATGGATATTGTTTTTCTTTCTTACAGATGTTACAAATGTTGATTTAACACCTAATTAACCAATGCATCAATTAATGTGTTTAAATTTCTTGGAATGTGTTGATATTCAATGTAATCAAACTCTCTCTCTAAGAGACGAACCCACAAAAACATTCTTAACATTGTAGAACTTAATACTGAATAGACATTGTTTAAATGTAATACTATGAGTTGAGAACTAATGATCAATCGATGAATGCCAAATGAAATGGCATCAGATAATAGCTCAATAACCACATTGCGATGTTATTCATTTTTTTACCAAGGCATACTCCATGAATACTAACTAACTCATCAGTGGGTGAATAGATAACATAAGTTGTGGAAGACAAATTATGAGTACTACGACTAGCACCATCGACAAAGCCAATGTAAGTTTTAGGGAGTGTAGACATCTACAAATATAGTGTAACACAAGATAAGCAGAAGAAGTAGCAGAAAATTGTAAAAAGATGCTAAAATTACTTCACAATCATAAAAATATGATACAGTAGTGTACAAAATCTTCACTGAGTGAATCAAGCATAGTATTTCTTTAGGTAAATACCATTTCTAGAATTTCCCAAATGATTGTAGTCATAATCAACTAGCTCATAAACCCCTTTTTCCAGTACATGTTTTTATAATATAAGGACCATGCCACATGGGCTCAAATTTACCAACACCTAATTTATCATGCTCTTGATCATAAACTAATACTAGGTCACCTTCTGAATATGAAGGAGGATTCACATTTTGATCAAAATGTGCCTTAACCTATTTCTTATTAGTCTCACTAGCTAATGCAGCATCACTTCGAGTCTCATCTAGTCGTACTAAGCATAAAAATCATTCCTCCTCTACAAAAGTGGCTGGTAATAATTCAATTTCCAGCTTCAAAGAAAAAATTTCACATTCAATAGGCAAGACAACTTCCAGACCGTAAACCAGCAGGAAGAGATTAACATCGGTCGAAGTTTTTGTTGAGTTACGATATGCCCACAAGGCTAGAAAAAGCATCAGATGCCAATTTCATTTATGGATTCCAACAATCTGTTTAATCATGGTAGTCAAAACCTTGTTAACGACTTCTAATTTTCCATTAGCCTGTTGGTAATATGGAGTAGAACTGTCATGACACAAGCCTAGCTTTACAGAAAGTTCAGTCATCATAAAGTTTCGAAAATGGCTACTAGTTTGTGACGATGGCTTGTGGAACACTGAACCTGGAAATCACATATTGAATATGAAAATGGCAGTATTTTCACCATCATCCTTATATGCAAGCATCACCTCAGCCCATTTTGCAAAATAATCCATTGCTAGGATAATACACCCATGCCCCGCGGCCGAGTGAGGGTTGCATGTAATGAAATCGATGCCCCATTTGGAAAGAGGACCGAAAAAAATGATTGGGTGAAGAGGAGATGGTGGTACATGCATTTTGCGATGGTAAACTTGGATATTATGGCACTTATGAACTACAGTTATACAATATTTGAACATCGAAGGCCATAAATATCCAACGTGAAATATTTTTTAGGCAGTGGCAAATCCGAGCATATGACCGCCACAAGCTATAAAATGACAAACATTCAATGCATTTTCGGCTTCCTCATGAGTCAAACATCGTCTAAAGATGGAATCAACACCATGAATATAAAGTGTATAGCCAACAATAGTATATTGCTAGGATTGGTACCAAATACAGCGACGATCATTTCGATACAATTATGGCCAAACAGTTTAAGTTTGAAGATACACGATAATATCTCCAAACCAAGGTTCAAAGTACTGATAAGAAAGTGATTCATCTGGAAGAGAATCTTTTTCCACGGTTTCAGTCTCAGTATAGGGAAATTCACATAACAACTCGGCAATTATCAATGATTTCTTAGACTTAGATTTTTCGAATTTTAAATCAAATTTATTTTATTTTATTTTTTAATTTTTATTTTATTATTTTATTTTATTTTATTTATTTATTTTTTCTTCTGAATAATTCTAATTCTATTTATGTAACATTATAGTACAAAATTGCCACAGTTTTAGCTGTGTGAGCTTGAAAGCTGGGCTTGATAGTCACGAAATGCGTATTTCTGGACTGTCGTCCAAGGGGAAACCAGTCCTTTAGGAACTTGTCTTACCGCCCTCACAAGGGAAACCGGCATTGTGTTCAAATAGTTTGAAAAAAATAGACATTTAAAAATTGCATTAAGCTCTTTCAACAGAAGAGAGTTTAACATAAAAACAAAAATTAACCCATGAAACCTGGGCTTCAGTACCGAGGTCTGCCATAGGTTGTTGTGTTCACTTGTCATGAGCAGGAGATGGAGGTTCCTTCATGATGCGGCATTTGTACTCATCGTTGCTGCAGTCATCACCTTCAGTGGTTGCACATGTAACTTTGTCGGCGACCTCCTTCGTCTATTCCTTGTGCTTGTCAGCTCGAGCTGTCTCCAGCGGTGCCCTTCAGTCCTTTGCTGCATCTTTGTCCAAAGGGGACTGAAAACCGGGGGAAGAGGTGGGGTTGGGGTGAGAAGTTTCCTCCCTGAGGGTGACGGTGACATAGAAAGTGATTACAGGCCTGTCCAAGGAGCACTCAAAGCGAAATTCTACTCTTTGAGAGGTTTGGCGAAGGGGCAAGTGAGCAGACGGAAGGGAGACAGGGGAGATGACAGAATGGGTGACTGGGTGCGGAGGATACATGACATAGGGAGGCGGAGAGCCTTGAGTGAAATGCGCATGCCCCTCCAGGCGGGCCCTACCTCTTTGGCTTATGGTTTTCGGGTAGTGGCCCCAAGAGACATCCTCAGAGGAGGAGTTAGTACTAGTGGATGGTCGGAAGCAGGTAGCTCGGCCCCTAGTACTACCGCGGTGGCACCTCATTCTTTGACAGAGTTGAGGCATGGAGACGGAGGGTAGTTGACAGTGCCGACTGAGAGATGGACGGGAGAAACACAGAGCAGATAAGAAAGGCGCAACAGACTGAGCACATGGCCGAGATTTCATGCAACAAAATTCACTCTGAGAAAAATGATAGTCTGGTAGAGTTTCGAGGCAGCAGATAAGCTTACAACGTCGCCCAGTGTGCGTTCGAGCGCTTGTCTCGACACAGGCAGGAGGACAGGAGCTTCTCTGCGGAGCGGGAGAGCTGCAAGCAGAGTGAAAGTGAATCGAGTGACAGTGATTGAACTCCATTGAATACCAAGCAGGCAGAACAAAATGGCGGAGGAGCATGGTGAATTCATAAATGGAGAGCAGGTTGGCCATAATAAATGAGGAATTAATGTATGCGGACGCCATCGGGAGTCTCCAAGGGATGGACGTCCCATCCAACCTAATTAGCATTTGCATTCGGAGTCGTGATGTCTTTGTGCACCAGAGTGATCAGTTTTGTAGAATAACACTCTCATGGATAATGTTAAGGGAGCCATGATTGAGAGTGTCGACACTATCCACCCCAAGATTGGCCAAGAAGTCTACCACTTTGTTACCATCCCACTTGATGTGAGTGAACGAGACAACATTGCTATTTTTTAACCACCCACCTATCATTTCGAGCCTTGCTGCCAGTCGCCAGCTGGTTGCCACCTTAGCAGCATTGGTGCCCTAAAGTAGTTGATTGGCCATGTTGATGAGCACCTGTGAGTCTCCTTCAATTGTGATGGGGAAGAAATTATATTGCTGGGCTAGATGTAAACCTTGCCACAGATCTTCCAGTTCGGCTGAATTATTGGTGTCCCATCCAATTGATCCGTAGTATATTGCTAGAGGAACACCCTTGGTGTCTCTGAAAATGCCTCCAAATCCTGCTTGTCCGGGATTGCCTTTCGAAGCTCCATCGAAATTCAATTTGACAAGCCCTATCGGTGGAGGAGACCATCGATGAGGAATTTCCAGAGAGTTCTTGGCTTTGTTGGTTGGAGTAGGGGTAATATTAAGTTGCCAGTTCTCCCAAATGGTTATTTCCTTTGGCTTGTTGGGGATGTCTTCTTCATTCCAGGCATGAAGAGCCAGGGATTCTGGAAGGTTGTTGTTGAAGATGCTCCAGATAGTCTCCAGTGTTGTGGTTTGGCTTCTGAATATTATCTTGTTTATCTCCTTCCAAATTGACCATAGGAGCAGGCCTGGAATGAGTTGCCAAAGAGTGCTGAGAAGAGCACTGTTGTAAGGGTTCTTAGGCCAATTGCGAATGATATTGGTTATATCCCCAGTAGGTTTTCTCCTTTGGCAATGAAAGCTTATTTTCTCCCAGAGTGTATTTGCTAAAGTATAGGAGACCATGAGGTGCTGAATTGTTTCATTGCTTTGATTGCAATTGGGACATCGAGAGGGACCAGAGAATCCCCTTTTAATTAGGTTGTCCCAAGTGAGAATTCTTTTGTGACTGAGGAGCCATAAGAAAGTTGAAACTTTGGGCCAGATGCCTGGAGACCAGATAAGCTGCCAGAGAGGATCAAGAGGGAGAGTCGCCGGGTGCATCAGAGTGTAGGATTCCTTTGTGGAGAACATTCCTGTTTTCGTATAACCCCACCTAAGAATGTCTAAGTTCTCCGAGCATCTGATCTTCCTTTGATGTAATTCTGAGCTAAGAGCTTCCCAAGTGTCTTCCTGTGCTTGGGGAGCGATTTGAGTGGAGTGCTTCCAATGCTTGAACTCGTTGCTACTCGTGGGGAGCGAGTACTGATTTACCTTGTCTTCCATGTAAGTGGGTGAATCTTCTATGTTGAGTTGATTGAGAGAGTTTACAATCTTGGGTTTTTGTTGCCAAGAGTCCACCCAAAATCTGGCTGTATCACCATTGCGGACTTCCCAGAAACTGTGTTGTTGTATCAGCACGCTGTGTTGTTTGGCAGCATTCCAAATTAATGAACCTGTTTCCTCAGGGGAGAGTCTGATCAGTTCTTCTGGAGGTCTGTTATTAGCATATTTTTCCATCCATAATATGGCCCAAGGCGTGTGTGGATTCGATAGCCATTTCCACCATATTCGCGCTCCCATAACTTCATTTTGTGAGTTGGGTCTTTGAGTCCAAGTCCTCCGGCTTCTTTTGGGGTGCAGACCATGTTCCATTTAACCAGAGCCCATTTTCGATTCTGACCAGAAGAGCCCCAAAGGAACTTGTGCTACAAAATTTTTATTTGTTTGAGAACCCATTTCGGTGCAGCTAGAACCGAGAAGAGATAAAGAGGCATGGATTGCAGCACTGCTTTGATGAGAGTTAATCTACTTGCCATGTTGAGGGCTCTAAAGCTCGAGGAGGAAAGACGGGCTTCCAATTTTTCAAGGATTAGGTTCCAGGAGGAGTGCTTGATGGCGGAGTCAATGAGGGGGGCTCCTAGGTACTTTTCCGGAAGAGTAGCTATAGAGAAGCCCAGGATACGAGAAATGTTAGCTTGGGTTTGGGCAGGGGTGTTGAAGAAGTAGATTTGAGATTTGGTCACATTGATGGAGGTGCCAGAGGATTCAGAAAAAAGGTTCAGAATGGATTTAAACAAGCGGGCTTCTTGTACAGAAGGATGGCCAAATAACATGTTATCATCCACAAATTGTTGATGGGTGATAGCTGGGGAATCATGGGGGGATATACCTCTCAATTGCTGGGTTTGAAGAGAATTTTGAATAAGCCTTCCAAGACCTTCAGCCATGAGAAAAAAAAGGAAATGGGATAGAGGATCTCCTTGTCTAATACCTCTTGAGGGAGAGAAAGGATGAGAGGGAACCCCATTGACCAGAATGGAGTAAAAGGTGGAGGAGATAATGTTCATAACCCATCTTATCCACATTTGATTAAAACCAAAAGCACCTAAAATTTGCTGAATGTAGTTCCAACTCAATTTATCAAAGGCCTTGGACAGGTCAATTTTAAGAAGCATACCTGCCTTTTTGCTGATATTTAACGAGTGAATGACCTCGTGTGTTAGGATTATCCCATCCAAGATTTGATGACCTTCCACATAACCAGTTTGTTCGGGCGAGATGAGAAGCGGAAGAAGTGGCTTGAGTCGATTAGCAATGACCTTTGAGATCACCTTATAGATCACATTGCACAAAGCTATAGGACGGAATTTGTCCAGCGTGCTTGGTTGATCTTCTTTTTGTACGAGAGAAATGAAGGTAGCATTGAGGGAAGGGAGCAGCCAATGCATTGATCTTGATTCCTCCACTAGTTGCAAAACTTCTAGCTTAATGAGATCCCAAAAATGATGAAAGAAGTTTGAGGTAAAGCCATCTAGACCTGGGGCCTTGCCATCCTTGGATTGTGCCATTGCAATTTCGACCTCCAGCAGGGTAATAGGCCGCGGCAACATCTGATTGTGCTCCTTCGTTATTAGTTTGGGAATAAGCTGAGTTATTTTGTTGATGGCTGGTTATCTATTGATTGGAGGCTCTTGCTGTATTCTTTTGAAGTGTTCCAATAAAACATGCTCAATATCTTCATGTTTTTCCAACCGCTCTCCTTGCTGATTTGTGATGTGTGTAATGCGGTTGTGCATTCTTCTTTGAATGGTGGATTGATGAAAGAACTTTGTGTTTCTTTCTCCTTCCTTTAACCAACGAATTCTGGATTTTTCCCTCCAGAGAATTTCTTCTTGTTTATATCTTTCCTCCAACTGCTTCTGGAGGTCTTGTTCTTTGGCTGCAAGAAGTTTTGTTCTTCCCTTGTTGATGATTTCTTGTTGGATCTCTGCCATTCTGTGCTCGAGGATCTTTTCCTCCTGAAAGATGTTCCCGAAGACTGAGTAGTTCCAAGCTTTGATTTGAGATTTGAGGTGTCTGAGCTTTTGCTGAAACTGGTACATTTTGGAGCCCTTGGGCGGGACAAAGCTCTTCCAAGCAGAGTAGACCAGGGTTTTGAAGGTGGGATGGTCAAGCCAGAAAGCTTCAAATTTGAAGGGCCGTTTCAGATGGATACAAGGGCTCTGCCATTGAAGAGAAATAGGCCAATGGTCCGAACCCGCAAGAGGTAAGATGGAAGCGAAGATGTACCCCCCCAAATGTACGGCATTGTCCGAAATAAGGAATCGATCCAGCTTGGAAGCTATTTGCTGACTTCCAGATCTTTTTTTGTTCCAAGTGTACATACCATTTGAAAAAGGCAGGTTGATAAGCCAGCTTCTGTTAATGAAATCTCTGAAGTGGGAACATTCAGGTTCCAGTCTTGGTCGTCCTCCTGTTTTTTCTTCAAGATTGGTAATCATGTTGAAGTCCCCTCCTATTATCCATAAGGGGTGAGTTCTATTGGAGTTAAGGGCCTCCATTGTGTTTAAGAGCGCTATCTTGCTGGCCTGATCTTGAGGAAAGTAGACATTTGAGAGGTGCCCATGTATATTGGTACCTATGGGATGGAAGGTGGCCTGAATGAGATTATGCACAGCATAGAAGTTTGCTAGCACGATAGATTGAGTGTCCCAAACTATTGCTAAGCCTCCCAAGGAGCCAGAGGCATCAAATGCTACTGAATAGCAGTCGGGCCATGCTTTGGATAAAATGGTGCCCAAAGTTGTGCTATTGCGTTTGGTTTCTTGAAGAAAGATGATTTGTGGTATTTCTTTCTGAATCATGTTTTTAATCATTCTGTATTTCCCAGGGCTGTTTAGCCCTCTTACGTTCCATGATATGAGCTTCATGAGGAACAATTTGAAATCGGTTTGAAGAACCGGGTCAACTTGGGGTATCGTCCTGACTCCACCAGCATCTCCCCTAAGGTGATGGTGCGTTGCCAATCTGGTTTTATACCTCTTTTCTTGGACTCCTTTATAATCTTTAAGCTGTCTCAGTGACTGCCTGACTGAATACCTAGTTTCTTTTGTTGTTGAGCTTTGGTAAGGACGACTATTAGGGTCTCGATCTGTCGAGGATTGATTTTGTCAAATTCCTTTCATCTGCAGGCATCCTCTAATCCCAGAAGGTCAAGCTCACCCAATTCAAAGCATTCAGAGTCCTCATCCATATGACTTGGTTGACTACTTTCTGGGTTTTCCTTGCTGGAGAGATTAGGGTTAAGCAGAAGACCATCAATATCCATACTATTGGGCTTCCAGGTGACAAGCTCTGTTTCTGGGGTTGGCTTGGGATCCAAAGTCTCCACATTGTGCACCTCTATCGGGCTAGGTTTAGGACCAAAGGGATTTGGAAAACCGAAAAAGGCTGAGGGCTTAAGATTAGGGTCAGAGGGGGTGGAGGGGATGTCAGTCATGAGGTCAGGCTGAGTCAGGGGGGCAAAGCTGTTGCTGGTAGAGGGGGCATGACACCTACGACATCTAAAAGGGACATGTTCATAGTCTTTGGGTTGAATCCATTCAAAATCATCATGGAACAGACTTACCGCATCTGGAAGAGCTTTGTCCAGGTGCATGTACATACAGATCCGCGCATAGGAGGTATACCTTCGAAGCTTTGTCTCTTTTGCTATCTTGATAAACTCTCCCAGTCCCTTGCCAATAGCCGTAAGCGATTCTTCATCCCAATATTCGAGTGGTAGCGAGTATAGGCGTATCTAGACCGGAGCCTAATTGAAGTTTTCTTTGTCTGGGTTGAATCTTTCTATCCAATCTCTGAGGTATAAACCGACGGAATTGAAGAAGTAAGGTCCCCCATCCATTACTCTATTTCGATCCTTGATACAGTTGAATACAGTGTTGAAGAAGCCTTTTGGCCCAAGCTGTAGGGTGACATGTACTTTGGGCTTCCATTTGGAAGTAATCCACCCCTGCAGCGCTTTCTCAGTTGACCAGAAGCCAATGAATTTCTCGATGAGTGGATGATCTTTCATGTACTAGATCTGAGCATTTATGCGGTGACTGGGCAAATCAATCTTAGGTATTTCGACTGCAATGGGTTTGCATGTGGCATGAGTTGCAGCAGGTGTTTCCAAAGTGTTCGCTGAGGCTTGCGTCTGTGGTACATCATTCTTTTGTTCCTTGTCAGCGACTGCTTTGCTTTGTTCAGAAGCCGTGTTGTTTCGTTCCTCATTTGTAGGGGGAGGCTGACTGCGCCCCCCCCGGTGCAGATGCCATGCCTATGCGCAGAACGTTGAGCGTCACTTGGCCAAGTGCATGTAGTGCTCAACGGCCCTCCATTAGCGATTGGGGTATCTTCGTTGCAGAGGTAGTCCAAACCCTAGCAGAGCGCTCTAACCATATCTCTTCTAAATCAAATTCTTCAGGATAACTATCCATTTAGATTATTTTTCCCATAACAACTGTCTGGTAAGAATGTACATCATAGGGCTGCAATAAAAAATCACTATTGTTATGTGTAAGAGGATGTAGTGACAAAATCGTTGGACAACTTGAACGACTTCCAAGGCCAATTTATCCACATGTGCATATTTGACCTTAGTTCTAGTTTTTGTGAGATTTCTACTCAAATAATATATCACATGTTCATCGTTGGACTCATCTTCTTGAACTAAAACCATGCCAATAGTGACATCGGATGTAGCTAATTACAAAAATTAGTCTCAATGATAATTGGGCAGATGCAACAACGGTGTATGAGTTAACGCTTGTTTGAGTGCATCAAAAGCTTTTTTATCAACTTTGTACCATGTAAATGAGATGCTCTTTTTCAACAGTCGAGTAAAACCTTTAGTTAACTCAACGTAGTTTGGTATGAATCGACGTGAAAATTTTACTTTCCCTTGCAAACTTTGGATTTGGCGGAGGTTTGAAGGAGGAGGAAAAATCAAAATAGCCTCTACCTTGAGTGGATCGACATGAATGCCTTCCTTTGACATGAAAAATCCCAACAATTGACCGAATTTTACACAAAAAACGCATTCGTGCGGATTCAAGCGAATATTGTAATGTCTACATTTGATAAATATAGCTCTTAAATGCATTAGATGATCTTCCCGTTTCAGTGAATGATATGGTAAACCATCCAAGTAGGGTTGTACAATATGCTTGATATCGTGAAACACGTAATACATGGCTCGTTGAAAGGTTGCGCCGAAATTATTAAATCCAAATGGGAGTTTCCGATAAGAAAAGGTTCCCCATGGACAAATGAACACGGTTTTATGCTAATCAACAGGGAGTATTTTGATTTGGTTGTATCCGGAAAATCCGTCCATGAAAGAAACAATTTTGTTACCGGCACAATCGTCAATGATTTGGTCAATATAAGGAGTAGGATAGTTGTCTTTGGGAGAATATTTTTTTATATCCCTATAATCTATGCATACCCTGATGGTCCCTTGTTTTTTTTAACTGGAACAATATTAAAAACCAAATCAATCAAGGGAACAGGATAAATAAAACCTGCTTTAAGTAGTTTTTCAACCTCAGATTTTATAGCAAAAGCCTTTCGTGGATGCACTAGACGTAATTTATGTTTAACAATTTTAATATCTGGGTAAGTCTTTATTTCATGAACAACAATTCTAGGGTAAATTCCCGACATTTCCTCATAGGACTAGGAAAAAATGTCACGAAATTCTTGAAATAGGGCTTTGTACGTTTGGATATCTTCAAGTGAGCATGAAGCGCCTATGTGAATGTTCTCAATAATTCCAAATTTGATTGAGATGTTGATTGGAATGGTTGTAGATATGTTTCCTAAATTCTTTTCATATTTAGAATGAAGAATTTATGTAGGACATTCAGGATTATATATGATCTCAGGCGAAAATATGGTAGAAAAATTATTCTCAATTTTCTCAAGGTTAGGTAGAAAAGATGAACAATGATGATAATTGTCCCATAGCAATTCATCCAAAGTCATTATTTCCATGATAATTTCATCTGTTGGAAACATTTTATCGAAGGGATCAGGAAATGATATCGGTTCTGACCAAGATAATCGAGAATAATTGTTAACGATCAAATTCACTCGATCAATTTCAGAAGGTAGTGGATCTTAAAATGTTTGAACTACCTGATAAGCTAATTCAAATGGGCTTAAAGGAACATCATTGACATATGAGGTCAATTCAGACTCTAAAGGCACAAATCATGGATCAAAAGATTTCTTTGTGCTTGATGTGATCATATTCACCTAGGCAATGCTAGAAGAAAATTTTGGTGTAGGGAGAGGAAAAGTTACCATGAGTGACGAATATTTGAGAAAATTGACACCGACATCTTCATAGTGAGTGATCGTTTTCCATACAAAAGGTACACTACCTGTAGAGTTGGGGTCTGAAGTATAGTAAGATAACTGGACCAATTTTAATATTTTCCCCTAATGAGGAAATAGTATCATGTGGAAGAGTGATAAAACCACTGCAAACATAGCATAGGTCCAACTTTGACCCATTAAAAGGTTATAATTGAGTTAAGCGTCAAAGAATTCAACTTCAATAAAAACTATCTTACCTTCTAACTCTATGGGTATATCGTTTAAAATATATTAAGGACGAAAACCTCTTCCATCAAAGGCTTTCAGGGTGGTGGGATATTGATTGATAGTTGGAGAACCCAAGGCTTTCCAACAAGAAATAGACATGATACACGTGGAATCTCCTTCGTCAATTACTATGCGGAAGACTCGTTTAGTTTTGACGAAAACCGTTATTTGGAATTCCAGTTGATGTGGGAGTCTAGGTATATGAATTTCAAGATCAAAGATGATAAGGTTAGAATCCCGAGGATCAATTGCTGTGATAGTTGACAATAACAATTTCCTTTGTGTTGGACATGTTTGCAGCACTTCAAGAGCTGACATCGTTGAAGGAGACATCGCTAGGTCTTCAACAATGTTGTAGTTCTGAGCAACTCTAGCATGTGGGTTAAAATAATATTTTCGAACAACACATTTAGGAGGTGGTCGATTTACCATGTCAGAATTTGGTTTTTCAATCTATAATGGTTCAAAAGGGGGAGGAATTGAAGTGGAAAGTTTACAAGATGGACTAGTACAATTTCCATTTGTTATACGTTCCTTAGATTCGTAATAGTTAGATCTTGTGGCTACCATCACTTGCGAAGACATCATCGTGATATCTGCCGATGTGGAAATTATGGATTGTGTGAAATTATTTTACTGTCTTGAGAGGGAAAATGATATTTCAAAACATCATGAGTAGGATAAAATTTTACGGATTTGGTAACCTCTGTCTCATGTGGGCATTCCTTGGTGTAACGATATTCATCACGAATCATGTAAGGATAACGAGGCTTATTATTTTCGTCGGAGGGTTAATTTTTATTTGGTTTCTCTTTCCAAGAAGTTTTTTTTTTGCTTTACCTTTCCCCTTATTTTTACCTCCAAATGGTTGATTCTTTCCAGTGGATGAGTCTACAACATTAATTTCAGAAGTAATTTACGGAGAAAGGTTTTCACTATGTGAATCTTGTATAGCCAAAGTCTGAGTGTTTTTAGAATTCTTCTTTTTACCCTTAGACTAATGGCTAACATAACCAATCAGACCATCAACGACGTGAGATCTTCTAGTGGTTGAGTTTGGTTGATCTGAAATTGTTGGGCGAGGTCGATTTGGGATTTTCTCATAAAAAGTGCCAGACGATGTATAAATAAGGTATAGGTACTCTGCACGAGCAATTACCTACTATTATATTACAACACCTCCTTTAGAAACATCCTCGGTAATGCCAGGAAGTAATGATTTTGTGAACCATTCAATCAAATTTGATGTGGAATAAAAACTTTGACGAAACGATGTATACGCCTCCGTTCATTTATATGATCTGAAATGTGGGTAGATTTCGTTTGTTTTAGTGAAGTCAAAAGTTCAGTGCTAGTGTCATTTCAGATTGGTAGCTAGTTGAAATTATGGAAAGTGGCTCGTGGTAACTCAATATACCATTTTTTTTTTGAACTTATTAAAGTTCATTGGAAAAGGTGTAATCTAATGGAATCATTGATCAATGAATTAGATGTAGAAATTTGCTGAATAATGATTAATTATCCACCGAGACTATCCTGATCACATATCAATTCGAATTCATATGCAACACATAATCTCTTCCACTCAGATCATCACACATGCGAAAATAAAACAAGCGATAGCACATCAAATCATCATACACATTAACACAGTATGTATGGGGAAAGCTTATAGCTGAAAACCCCGCAGCTATTGTGTATATTATAATGGAGAAATCAAGTAACAAACTCAGTACAATACTCCCCACAAGTACTCAGTACTTTCTCATACAGTTACCCACAATCTAGCTCAGTTTTGAACAGGTTACTGGTTCAAAACTCACCGCCAATTGCCTTGCCTCTATTGCGCAATCATGGCCTGTCTATATAGAGATCCAAGGTTCGAATCTCCTTGGCTTGACAGCGCAATCATCATGGGAAATTCTTCCAAGTGTGGTGCAAATCTCATGCACAACTGATGTCGCCACTGATAGCTAACTCCACCCTTTCATCTACCTCTTTCACTGGTCTCCACTGAACTGTCCATGCACTGTAGTGAACTGATGTGTTCTTGAGTTGAATAATGAGTTACTAATTAATGAATTAAATAATATTTAATTCACTCCACTCATTACTAGTTGATTAGTTAGTTAAACTAATCTCAACTAGTTCAACTAAGTTAAACCGAACACAACTCCACCAACTGTCTCATCAACTCCACCAAACTTCTGCCACTGAAGTCCTAACTGAAGTCAACCATGCATGAGCTCACCAAAACCTTAGGAATAGCGTAATTCCTCTGTCAGATGCATGAGCCACTTCTGTAGCTCGAACTGAAGTGCTCCAAGAGAGTAAACTGAAGTTTAGAGTCCAAATATTATTAAGGGTAAATAATATTTGACTTCCCTATTTTTAGGATAGGCAGTCTAAAAATAGACTTCGACCTATAGGTCCAAAAAATAGAGGTCCATCTATTTTTAACAACATGACCAATACTCCAAGAATAACATACTGCAATCCCCGGACCATGCTCCATATGTCTAAAAATAGACATAGTCTAAAAATAGACTTTGCGCCAGAATTTGCCTGCGGGCCCACTTAGTGAAGGCGACTTTATTTCACTAAGCTCCATCATCTTGCTGCATTCTCAACACTCCCTCTCAGCAAGATATGGATTATCTGCAACCCCTATCCTGCCTCTGTGGAATTCGAACTTGCTCTTGGTGAGCGCCTTCGTCAGGATGTCGGCATCCTGATCCTCCGTGGGAACATATGAAAGCATCATGATTCTCCGCTAAACACAATATCTGATATGATGGTACCTGATGTCGATGTGTTTGGACCTATCATGAAATACTGGATTAGCCGAGAGTTTAATGCAACTCTGGTTATCACAGTAGATCACTGTAGGCTCCAAATGCAACCCGAACAATCCAATGAGGATCTTCCTCATCCAAATAGCCTCGCATGCAGCCAAGCTAGCTGCCATGTACTCGGCCTCTGCTGAACTGAGTGCCACGGATCTCTGCTTCCTGATGTACCAGGAAACTACTGTCGACCCAATGCTGAAAACTCCTCCAGATGTGCTCTTCCAGTCCGTTGGACTCCCTGCCCAATCTGCATCAGTGAAGCCAGAAAGCTTCGCTCCATCCTCCTGTCTGTACCATAGACCATATCCCGATGTGCCTTTGATATAGCGCAATACATGCTTGCCTGCCTTCCAAAAGAGCTTGGTAGGCTTAACCATAGCTTGCGAAAGCTGGTTAACTGCATAGCATATATCAGGTCGTGTATCGACCAGATACATAAGCGACCCCACCAACTGTCGATAGACAGTGGCATCCACTACCTCCGCTGAAGTAGCATCCTCCTTCCTCCAACCACCAGGAAGAGGAGTGTCAACAGGCTTGTAGCCTTGCATGTTGAACCTCTCCAGAATCTCCCGGCATACTTGCCCTGAGAAACAAACAGTCCTCCGTTGCGCTGCCAAATCTCCAATCCCAGGAAATAATGAAGGATGCCCAAGTCCTTCATCTCAAACTCTCGTGCAAGATCCTCCTTGCATGAAAGAATCAACTGCTCATCGCCAGTCAAAATCAGATCATCTACATACAGTACGATGATCAACAGCTTCCCCTCCACCACAATCTGGTACAGGTTAGGATCCGCCTCACTCTTGGAGAATCCAAGCCCGGTGAAGTAGCTGTCTATCCGAGTGTACCAAGAACGAGGTGCTTGCTTCAACCCGTACAATGCTCTCTTGAGTCGGCACACATGCGACTCACTGTTGAAGATCTCGAAACCTTCAGGCTGCTCTATGTACACCTCCTCCTCAATGACTCCGTTGAGGAACGCAGTCTTCACATCCATCTGATGGATGTGCCACCCCATCTACGCTGAGAGAGCAAGGATCGTCCGTATGGAAGAGTACCTTGCGACAGGTGCAAAAGTCTCCTCATAATCGATCCCCTCGATCTGTGAGAAGCCACGAGCGACAAATCTCGCCTTGTACTTCTCCACACTCCCATCAGCTGCCTGCTTCACTTTGTAGATCCATCGCGAACCCACCACTGATTTCCCCTCCGGTCTTGGGACAATCTCCCATGCACTGTTTCTGACGATCGAATCATATTATTCGATCATGGCATCAACCCATGCGGGTTCCTCCACAGCTTCCTCAAAAGAGGATGGCTCCGTCACAACACATTGACTCACAAGAGCCATGTATCCAGTGTACCGATCCGGTGACTGTCTCTGTCTGCGCTGTGCTGTAGGTGGTCCTACAACCTTCTCTGCATCTCGAGCCAGTCGCTCAGCTTCTGTAGTGCGCATGCGCCCTCCGATGGTTGGCGCTGCATGGGTGGTTTCTTCCACCTCCTGAACTTCCTCTTGTGGCTGATCCACATCCGGAAGCTCCTCCTTAGGAACTAACAGCTCCTCATCTGCATGCAAGTGTAGCTCCCTCTCAAGCGAACACCGCATGGCTTTCTCCTCCTGAAATTTTATATCCCGTCGCACAACAGTCTTTCGACTGTCTGACAAATACACCCGGTAGTTGTGAGGTGTATCAGTGCACCCCACAAATATTCCAACCTCAGCAGTTGGATCCAGCTTCCTTCTCGCATCCTTCGTCACATGCATGTAGACAGGAGAACCAAAAATCCGCAAATGGGAAATATCAGGCCTCTTGCCAAAATAAGCCTCCTCCGATGTACTCATGCCAAGAACCTTGTGAGGACAACGGTTCTGCACATACACTGCTGTATTGCATGCCTCAGCCCACAAGTGAAGGGGTAGGCCCCGATCATGCAACATCGCCCGTGCAGCACCCACGATCGTTCTGTTCTTCCGCTCAGCCACCCCGTTCTGCTGTGGGTTATGGGGTGCGATGAGCTCTCTCCGAACCCCTTCTGCGCTGCAGAACTCCTTGAATTCAGCCGAGATGAATTCACCACCGTTATCACTCCTTAGAGCAATCACCTTCTTCCCCGACTCCTTCTCGACTCGTGCTTTAAACTCACAGAACTTCGCGAATGTATCGCTCTTCTTCTGCATGAAGAAGATCCAGCACTTTCGAGAGAAATCATCAACAAAGATCACATAATACCTGTGCTTTGCTGTCGAAGCAACCGAGAAAGGACCACACACGTCTGTGTGAACTCTCTCAAGGATCGTCGTGGCGCGACTATCCTTCTCGTGAAAGGTGGCTTTCACATACTTCCCCAAGGTACACCCCTTGCACTGATCTGACTGCGCAAGAGTGCCCTTAGGAAGCCCAGTAGAAATCTGCTGCAAGATCTTCAAAGCTCCATGGTGAAGGTGGCCCAATCTCCTGTGCCACAGTTCGCCCTCATCATCCCCGCTCACCACTTCTCCCGCCTTGCATGCCATTGCTGCGCAGCCATCTACTTGCAACTGATAAAGGTTCTTGGTTCGAACCCCTATCTTCCGGGTCTCTCCAGTAGTCTTACTGCGCAGGAAGGCTTTTCCTTCGCCGAAGACCACATCATACCCCTTATCCTCCAACATCGCTACTGAAATCAGGTTCTTCTTCAATCCAGGTACATGCATGACATCCTTTAAGACAAAGGGTTTACCAGACTCCCTCTGAAAGGATACGGTACCGATACCAGTCGCACTGTATCTACCGTCATCGCCCATCTCGATGTGCACACCCAAATCTTTGTTCTCCAGATCTGAGAACAACTCCTAATCTCCCGTCATATGAAATGATGCACCGCTGTCCAAGAACCACACCGATCCCATCACACTTGAAACCAAGCATGCAATCAGTGAAAAGTCAAGCTCGAACTGTGAAGCCAAAGCTTCTCCATCTGCAGATCTTCCCGCTTGCTTTTTTTTCTTCTTCTTTGGACAATTGGTAGCATAATGTCCGTGATCATGGCAGTGAAAACACTTCACTTTCGCCATATCCTGCTTCTTGCCCTTTGCACCGGAATGAGAAGGTTTCTTACCCTTCCCCTTCTTTGCTTTGGCAACTAAAGCGCAATTTTCTTCATCAGCTCCCTTTGATGAAGATCCATCTCGAGAAGTCCTCCTTATCTCCTCCTGCATGAGATCCGCCCAAAGGCGCTCCCATCCTGGCAGCTTCTCCCGACCATTGACACTATCTTGATATGAGTGCCAAGCCTTCGGAAGACCAAGGAGAGCCAGGTCGACCATGTCCTCGTCTTTGACAGTCACCCCCACACTTCCCAGCTCATCTCTGCATTGAGTGAACTTCGTGAGGTATTTGGCGATACTGTCGCCTTTCTCCATCTTGATGTTCCTGAGCTTATCTTTGAGCGTCAGCTTCCTTTGGTCGCTCTTACTCTGGAATAGATCCGTCAAAGCTTTCCACATTAAATATGGAGAAGTCTTTCCATGTAGGCTGGATACAATATGATCCTTGACGCCCTCCAACAGGATCCTTTGACATTTCGCCATCTTCTTTTGCCATGCTTCGACTTCAGCAGGATCAGTGGGCTTTTGGACATCCGTATCCACAAACTCCTTCAGTCCATTATCTTCTAATACTGCCTCCATGCGATCCTTCCATGCAACATAATTTGAACTGCCTTCAAGAGCATATTCAAGTCGCAAACCGTTGAAAGACATTTTCAATACCGACACCAAGAAAACAAAACTGCTGCAAAATTCGAATTCCACCTCAAATCTCAACCGCTCTAGATCTGTGAGAAAAAATTATTTCTAGCACAGAGATTGACTGCAAGGGGTGTTTACTGGATATATCACCTTTCAAGGAAAGGATGGATCCAGAGGCTACCGCCCGGTACACTTCATTCATCAAATGTTTGTAATCACCTGATGACTGGTTACTTCACCAATAGCTCCGATACCATGTAGAAATTTTACTTAATAATGATTAATTATCCACCGAGATTATCCTGATCACATATCAATTCGAATTCATATGCAACACATAATCTCTTCCACTCAGATCATCACACATGCGGAAATAAAACAAGCGATAACACATCAAATCATCATACACATTAACACAATATGTATGGGGAAAGCCTATAGCTGAAAACCCCGCAGCTATTGTGTATATTATAATGGAGAAATCATGTAACAAACTCAGTACAATACTCCTCACAAGTACTCAGTACTTTCTCATGAAGTTACACACAAACTAGCTCAGTTTTGAACAGGTTACTGGTTCAAAACTCACCACTAATTGCCTTGCCTCTATTAAGTAATCACACCTGCCTAAATAGAGAGATCCAAGGTTCTGTCTCTGGCTTTGACAGTTATAACCATCATGTGGAAATCCCTCCAAGTGTGGTGCAAATCTCTATGCCAACTGATGTCGCCACCTATAGCTAACTCCACCCCTTTCATCTACCTCTTTCACTGGTCTCCACTGAACTGATCATGCACTGTAGTGAACTGATGTGTTCTTGAGTTGAATAATGAGTTACTAATTAATGAATTAAATAATACTTAATTCACTCCACTCATAACTAATTGATTAGCTAGTTAAACTAATCTCAACTAGTTCAACTAAAATAAACAGAACACAACTCCACTATCTGTCTCATTAACTCCTCCAAACTTCTGCCACTGAAGTCCAACTGAAGTCAACCATGCACGATGCCATCAAACCCTTGGGAACCACGTGATTCCTCTGTCAGATGCATGAGCCACTTTTGTAGCTCGAATTGAAGTGCTCCAAGAGAGTAAACTGCTGTTTATAGTCTAAATATTATTAAGGGTAAATAATATTTGACTTCCTTATTTTTAGGAGAGGCAGTCTAAAAATAGACTTCGACCTATAGGTCCAAAAAATAGAGGTCCATCTATTTTTACCAACATGACCAATACTCCAAGAATAACATACTGCAACCCCTGGACCATGCTCCATATGTCAAAAAATAGACAGTCTAGAAATAGACTTTGCGCCAGAATTTGCCTACGGGCCCACTTAGTGAAGGCGACTTCATTTCACTAAGCTCCATCATCTTGCTGCATTTTCAACATTAGACACACACCAAAGATGATATGTCATGACATGGTTTGATGGGTCCTCTCCTGATTTACCTTCAAACTTCGTTATATAACTAGGAAACTTAGTAGGAATTTTCGGGCAAAACAAATAATAGTAAATAGGATCATTAGTTAGCCAAGATAAATCTCACAAATATAAAGTTGTGATAAACGGTAACTATCAGTTGGGGAATTATTATGAATATTGATAACCCTGATGGTTAAGTCCAGTCCCTAGAGGAGAATACCCAAGATACCCAATAATAGCTTGTGCAGTTGGTATTTGCAATCCTCCAAGGTAACCAGGGTGAGACATACTAGGTTGTGGTTGAAATGGAATTTGAAAAGTGGTATTACCCCTATAAAGGTTGACCATGAAATAATTGACTTTGGAAAGAATGGCCTTGAAAAGATTGACCTTGATATAGTGTCTGCATAATCCCTCTACTGGGTTGTCCCACAGGAATCTATGTTGTAGATATAAATGCAGGACAAATTTAATAAGAAAATGTTTGAGGGATGTCCTGTGTAGGTTTTTGAACTATTATTTGAGACGTAATTTGGACCATTGTTTGTGATACTCCCGTAGTAGGTGTTTGGAGCGAACTTGGAACCGTTTGTTGAACAAATGTTTGAACAATAGAATGAACAGGTGTTTTAGGACTACCATGGACATGTCGTTGAACTGGTTGTTGAGCTAGTGTTTGTGGAGTTCCTTGGACAAGTTGTTGGACATGTGTTTGCGGAATACCCTGTAAAAGTTGTTGGACTTGTATTGGAATACCTTGAACAGGTATTTATGGAATAGTTTGTCTAGTAGTCTGAATAGGTTGATAAACTGGAACTTGTGGAGCAAATTGAATAGTTTTTTGAACAAAATAAGGGTTCCAAATAGTATTGATCCCTGGGTAAAGAGTACAAACCAAGGGTTTAGACACAACAGGTTGACCTGGACAGACCTGAGGTATCTTACCATAATTTACATATTTTTTGGCAAAAGGTTTCCCTCCAACCGTAGGATATGGCCCTACAAAAGGTTGTCCTGCAGGTGGAGGATAAGGTGGTTTGCCCCTAAGCGGATAATAAATACTAGTCGGGGTTACTTGAGGATGAAATAAATTATCGGATACCATGTTAATATATTGGTCTGATGTCAAAGGTATTTCAGGCATGGAAGTAATGCTCTGAACAATAGAAGAAGATACACCAGATGAGAAAGTAGAAGTTTGAGGGAAAGGAGAGGCTCTTGAAAAAGTTCCAGAAAGTGATTAGTACCCAACAAGAATCGACAGACCACTATATAATTATGAATCCAAAGAGATTGTAAGGATAGATGTATCAGTAGGTATACTCCCAGAAGGAATTCCCAACATGTTTCATTTCAATGAGAAGTAATAAAGAGTGTGGTAACATGGAATACCTTGACCTAAATAGTTCAAAGGTGTGAAGTACCAAGGATCTGGTCGGAAAGGGTCAAAAGGAAGTCTTGGAAAAACTGTTGGTTCACTTGTAGAAACATGATTATGCAGTTATTCTTCCTCCTCTTCTCTAGTAATATCTTCAATACTAATGAGACTAGGAGGTAGACCAATTGTAATTATAGGTTTCCTTCGCAGTGAAGGTGGTGCAGGAGTAGGGGCTATAGCAGCTGAATGTGATCCAGTGATACAGATATTTTACTTCGAGGATGCATACATAATTTCACTTAAAAGAGCAGGTAACCAAGTAACATAAACACATAAAAGATGCAGACATTAAAAGCAACCATGAGATCAAAGGCACAAGCCAATTTGATAATGGATTTCACCCAATGTGGGCTACGACTCCGGGCCCTGCTCAATGTGGGGAGGCCTCTTTCATTAAATGACAATGGAACTAAATTACAAGCATTTAAAATATGGCACCTTATACCTCCACTTCCGGGGATGGCCTAAAAATGTAGACCTTTGTTGGAGAAATAGGCTACACAAATGTATTCCTAGTGAAAAATCGTGAAAAATGACTATAAATTTGACCACATTCTGACATTGGCACTTCTAGAATCCCAAGGAATATTTATCGACATTAAAAGATACCCCTACGTAAAGGTTTCACTCTTGGAACCCGGCATCAGGGTTTTGTTGGTCGTGGTTCCACCTGGTTGGAACTTTGCTCCGCTCCTCCGTCAATCGAGCGAATGTTTAAGTGTTATATAAAATTGTGTGGGCGAAATTACCAATGAAGGTTGAACAACCTGTTGGTTGGTGGCATTGAAATTAGTCGTTGTTAGTTGGGAGGTCCCGGGTTCCAAACTGTGGGACTCTCGTTTTAGTTGCTTCGATGTTTAAACTTGGCGCAACATTTTTTCTTAGGGTTTCGACGTTTCAAAATTGGGCCTGTCAGTAATGTCCCATAATAATTATAAAATAATAAATAATATAATATAATTTAATAAATAAGTAAATAAATAAATAGTCAAGAGAATAATAAATAAATAATAAATAAAACATTAAACAATAACTGGAGTTCTAAATAAAATAGTAAATAATAAACTGGAGTCCTGAAACAATAAACAATAAGTAAAGTTAAAGAAAGAATTAATTAACAAAAGTAAATAAATTAACAAAGAGTTAAACTAAGAAACTAATAGAAAGAAAGTTAAACTAAGAGAACACTAAATTAAGCAAAACTAACAAAAAGTAAGTTAAACTAAGATAACACAAAATTAAGAAAAACTTAAGTTGCACAACGAATGTGTGCATGTGGTTCTCATTCCATTGTTTGGTCTATTTGTAGACATTGAGGAAGATTCAAAGATCATTCATTCTTTCATCTATTCTCTGGAGAGGAAGGTATTGTGAGGCAAAGGATGCCCTGGCAGTAGTACGTTGATTGAGGGCTCGGGGGTGGCCAGCTATGGAAGGATTACATCCAGTTGAGCCTACGGTTGGGTGGAGAGTTATTCCCAAAACTTTGTTGCGGTCAGCAGGATTCAGATAGCGTTCAACCTTAGAGTCTCAATTAAGGAAAATCGCCAGTACAGGTAAGTCGTCTTGCTCATGTTTCTGAAAATTCCATGATGATTAGTTAAACAGTTTTTGGGTTGATTATTCATTGTTTATGTGATATAATTAATTGCATGTTAAAATTGGGGTTGTTACATATGGTATCAGAGCAACAACCCCAATTTTAACATGCAATTAATTATATCACATAAACAATGAATAATCAACCCAAATACTATTTAACTAATCATCATGGAATTTTCAGAAACATGAGAAAGATGACTTACCTGTAATGGCGATTTTCCTTACTTGAGACTCCAAGTTTGAACGCTATCTGAATCCTGCTGACTGCAACAAAGTTTTGGGAACAACTCTCCACCCAACCGTAGGCTCAGCTGGATGTAATCCTTCCACAACTGGCCACCCTCGAGCCCTCAATCAACGTACTACTTCCAGGGTATCCTTTGCCTCACAATACCTTTCTCTCCAGAGAATAGATGAAAGAATGAATGATCTTTGAATCTTCCTCAATGTCTATTAAATAGACCAAACAATGGAATGAGAACCACATGCACACATTCATTGTGCAACTTAAGTTTTTCTTAATTTAGTGTTATCTTAGTTTAACTTACTTTTTGTTAGTTTAACTTAATTTATTGTTCCCTTAGTTTAAATTTCTTTCTATTAGTTTCTTAGTTTAACTCTTTGTTAATTTATTTACTTGTGTTAATTAATTCTTTCTTTAACTTTACTTATTGTTTATTGTTTTAGGACTCCAGTTTATTATTTACTACTTTATTTAGAACTCCAGTTATTGTTTAATGTTTTATTTATTATTCTCTTGACTATTTATTTATTTACTTATTTATTAAATTATATTATATTATTTATATATTATTTATTATTTTATAATTATTATGGGACATTACATACTCCCCCTCTTCAAGGAACTTCATCCCGAAGTTAAGTATTTAATGATATTATATTATATTATTTATTTTTATTACTTCATGTGTGATCAACACCCTCTGCTGAACTAGTATAACCAACATGCATCGAAAGTTCTTCAGAGCACTTGGGAAATCTCAAGGAATCTATTTCCTTTTTCTCACTTTCGGAACCAGGCATAAGCCTCCCCGGTTTGTTCCTAGCCAAGGCTGGCCCTAAGGCTTGCGTCTGACTCAAACATCATCTGCCCCAAGGCAGGCATCCGGTCCTAGTACTCAATGACTCTGGGCATCTAGCAAGGCTAGCCCACTCCCTCCACAGCTCCTTAAGGTGCACAGCCCCAGGCATCGAAGTCTTACACCCACTTCTAGACTTCGGTGTTCCCATCCAATACCAGGCACCTGGCCTACAATAACAGGCCCTTGGCCTCCTCAAGATGATCCCGCAGCCCTTCAAGAGCTATCCATCAAGAGATATACAAGACAAAGGAACCACTGACATATGTAGTGTTGATTGAGTTTGTCCCCAGCCCATATAGTGTTACTTATTCTCCCTCGTAGGTATGGGCTCCCACGAGATCATCAAGTAAACCGTCCCTCTCGGCCCATCTATGGATTTTCCTACCAGTCACCACATCTCAACTTGTATCCAATACATTAGTTATAATCATAACATCATAAAAATAATTTACCTTATAACTCTTGCATTTCATCATAATAATATAACATCCACATTAAATAGTAAAGAATTGCATCCTCATGCATGTCACAAAATCTGTATCGATTTTGCATGCTTCACATCATGAAATACCATCATAAGTTATATCATCAACATACATAATAAACTAATCACTTATCAGTATAACCTCACTTCATAACATCCTAAACCTTGCATTTTATAATCATCATATTCATACAACTATGTAAGTAAGAACCACATGTGCATTATCACCCTCATCTCATATAATTTTAAAAGCATAACTGGAATCATAAGGTATGATTTAGGTGTATAAATAAAATTTAAACAGTAAGACACAATCTAGAGATTTCATAAAAGTTTCTATCCTAGCTAAATTATGTGTTCCTATTTAGTTCACCACACAATCTTGATCAAATAGATATGGAAAGTCTTTAAAAATAACATCTGCATCTTCCCAGGTAGCAGAGCCTGGACTATATTGGTCCCACTGGACCTTGACTTGCTCAAACTCACGGTTCCTAAGCCGACGAACCCGACGGTCCAGTATACAGAATGGTTCGACCTGAAGGAATCCCTCCTCGGAAACCTGTAATGTTTCAAATGTTAGCACATGGGATGGGTCAGATACATATTTTCTAAGCATAGAAACATGAAACACATTATGCATTCTTCTTAGATGGAATGGCAGCTCTAGCTTATAAGCAACTGGTCCGATCCACTCTAGGATCTGAAATGGGCCGACAAATCTAGGGGATAACTTTGTTCCCCTGCCAAATCTGAAGGAACTCTTAGAGGGTTTGACTCTAATAAAAACTTGGCTTCCTTCCTCGAAGCTTCTATCAATTCTCTTTGCATCAACATAAATTTTCTGGCGATGTCTGGATTCTTTTAGTCTCTGCTTAATGATTTCCATTTGTTCTTCCATTTCTTGGTGCATTTTTGGACATAACATGACGCGATCCTCTAATCGATCCCAGCTCAATGGAGTACGACATGGTATTCCATACAAGACTTCGAAGGGAACTGCCTGAATTTAACTATGATAACTATTGTTGTAGGCGAATTCCACTAAAGGAAGGTATTTCTCCCATTGATTTTGTTGATCCATGACATATATTCTGAGCATGTCCTCTAATACTCGATTTACTCTTTCTATTTGCCCATCTGTCTCCAGATGATATGCGGTACTGAAGTTTAGTTGTGTTCCCATAGATTGTAAAAGGCTTTTCCAAAATCTGGAAGTAAAGCATGCGTCTCTGTCAGATATTATTTTCCGGGGCACTCCATGAAGGTGAATTATTTCCTTTAGGAAAACTTGAGCAATAGCTGGTGCATCGAAGGTGCTCTTAACTGGAATGAAGTGAGCACTCTTAGTTAATTTTTCAACCACGAACATGATGCAGTCATGTCTTTGGGAAGTCATAGGTACTCCCACAACAAAATCCATTGAAACCACTTCCCACTTGATTTTTGGTATATCGCGGGGTTGTAAAATACCTGCAGGGTGACGATGTTCAACTTTAAACTATTGACATTCTAGACAGCGAGCCACGAAATGTGTTATATCTCTTTTCATTCCTGCCTAGAAAAATAGTTTTTTCAAATCTGCATACATTTTCTGGACTCCTGGGTGTGCAACATATGGAGCTTGGTGGGATTCTTTCATTATCAGATTTCGAAGTTCAGATGGTAAAATACATCTTACCATTATACCGTAGCAACCCATCCTCATCCAAGGTGTATCCTTCCCACTTGGATGCCATTGGTACTTCTTCTTGTAAGGCAAGTTTTATTTGCTGGTTTTGTGGGTCCCCTATTAGGTGGTTCGGAACCTGGCTTTTTAGGTCTGTCTTTACTGACAATATTGAATGGACTCTAGGTCTCCTGCTTAAAGCTTCTGCAACCTTGTTTTCCTTCCTTTTGATGTAGGATATTTTGAAATCATATTCACTAAATAACTCACTCCAACGTCGTTGTCGAGCATTAAGGTCCTTTTGGGTGAATATATGCTCAAGACTTTTATGATCTGTCCTCAATTCAAATTGGCATCCCATCAAATAATGTCGCCATAGTCTCAGGGCCATTACAAATGCAAATAATTCCATATCATGTGTGGCATAATTGATTTCATGGGTCTTGAGTTTATGGGAAGCATAAGAAATAACCCCTCCATCTTGCATTAAGACTGCCCCTAATCCTTCTCCTGATGCATCTGTGCACACATAAAAGACCTTGTCCATGTCAGGCACCTTTAATATTGGGGCAGTTGTTAAGCGTCGCTTTAGCTCGTTGAATGCTCTTTCACACTCACTTTTCCATTCAAAACTAACCCCTTTCCTTTGGAGGTTTGTGACGGGACTGGATATATGTGAAAACCTTCTACAAATCTCCTATAGTAGCCTTCCAACCCCATAAAGCTATGTACTTCTTTGACATTCTTAGGAGCAGGCCAATCCATTATAGTTTAAATCTTGCTGCGATCCACTGCAATGCCTTCCCCACTAATGGTATGGCCTAGATATTGAATTTCCTTCTCAAAGAAAGAACACTTAGTAATTTTTCCATATAACTTATGCTCTCTAAGACATTGAAGCACTAGTTTCAAATGTTCTTGATGTTCTTCCTCATTGCGGGAATAAATTAGGATGTCATCCAAGAACACTTGCACAAAACGGTCCAGATATCTGCGGAAAACACTATTCATCAAGTTCATGAAGGCTGCAGGGGAATTAGTCAATCCAAATGGTACAAATATAAACTCATAGTGCCCATATCATGTTCTAAATGTTGTCTTAAGTATGTCCTCCTTTTTATTCTTAGCTGATGATAACCCGATCGTAAGTCTATCTTGGAAAATATTGAAGCTCCTTTTAGTTGGTCAAAGAGATCATCTATGCAGGGCATGGGGTACCAGTTTCGGATGGTGGCCTTATTTAGATCTTGGTAATCAATACATAACCTAAGAGTTATGTCATTTTTCTTCACAAATATCACCAGCGCACCCCAAGGTGACACACTAGGTCGAATGAATCCTTGATCAAGCAGTTCTTTAAGCTGTATACTCAGCTCATTAAGCTCTGGAACAACCATTCAATAGGGTGTTTTGGATATGGGTTCTGTTCCTGGTTTCAGGGAAATGGAAAAATCAATTTCTCGGATAGGAGGCAAGCATGGTAGCTCTGGAGGAAACACGTCTGCAAATTCAGAAAGTAGTGGGTGCCACTTATTATAAGACTTTCCATCGACACTAACCATTTCTACTGCATAAACCTTACATCCCTTCCTCATACACTTATTGACCTTTTTCGCTGATATGAGGTGCAACGAGATATCCCGTTTAATTCCCTCGATTACTGTGGATTCTCCCTGGTCATTTTTGAAGAGAATTATCTTATTATATCAATCCAATACAACTTGATGATATTCAAGCCAATCCATTCCTACAATTAGGTCATAAGTGCCTAGAGTCGTGCTGTACAGATTCATCTTGGTGTCACATCCCCCATGGTTAACAATGCAATCCCTTACCAGTGATCCCACTGATTGTCGAGAGCCTGACGCCATTTCTACCATTCTAAAGTTACTTTGCTCATGAGCTATCAATCCACATCTAAACAATGTTGTAGGAGAAAGAAAACTATCAGTGGCACCTGGATCAATTAACACAGATAGAGGAATATTGTTTATCATACCTGCGGACTCCACAACTGTGGCTTAGTGCTTGGCCTGGTGATGGTTAATGGCAGCATGAATTCAATGTGGGTTTTGTGGTCTTCCTCCTCTTGCTTTATGTCCCTGTTGATACCTTGGACAATCTCTTTTATAATGTGGACCCCCACATTCCCAACATTTTGCTTGCCTTCGATTCTCATTTGGTCTCGATCCTTGGCCGCCAAATCCTCTACCTCTACCATTTGATCTTCCCACGTAAGGCTGACCCCTACGTCCTCTTGCAGGAAATCCAAAAGTTGCACTAGCAATCTGGGCAACATTGTTTCGTTTTTCTTGGAATCCATATGGGTGCCCCCCTGGTCTATTTACCCTCATCGTGGGGTGCTCTTTCTCTACTTTTTCATCCACCTCCATCTGTTTTTTCATATTTATCGTCCTCAGGACTTGTTTGGCTAGACTAGTGGTTGTTTCCATAGTGGTGGGTTTCCACATGGCGACTTCTGCTTGAACCAAAGGGTCGAACCCATGCAAGAACCTTTCAGCTTGAAATTTTTCATATGCCATATAGTCCATATGATGGACCAACCTATAGAATCCAGCTTCATAGACTTCGATAGATATACCATTCTTTCGCACTGCATAGAAAGCCCCCAATTGTTGGTGTTTGTAGTCCTCTAATAGGTACCTGGTTCTGAAGACTTCCTCAAACATTTCCCAAGTAACTTGAAGTGGCGTGATTTTCATCTTCGTTTCTTCATTTACCCACCATAATAAGGCTTCTCCTTTTAGGAGACTCATTGCTATTTGAGCCTTTTCCCTTGAAGTGTATTCCTTAAAGCTAAGTGCCCTCTTGACACCGACTACCCATGCTTCTTCCTTTGAACCTCCATCTTGACCTGTGAACTCTGGTAACCTGGATTTTTGAACTTCTTTCATAATATCAAGGTTTGGTTGTCTAGCTTCCGCATTGAACTGAGAATTTAAGTCTTGCCTTTGTTTTTGTTCCAACTCCCTTCCTTGACCTGGATCATCCCTTTGACCTTGACCTTGGCTTGTGGCCCAATCCTTAAAGATGCTTGTCATTTCCCCGAGAGAATGTAATATAGCTTGCTCAGCTGGGGTACCAATTTCTGCAGTGGTAGGAGTTGGGGTTTCCACCTCAGGGGTGACTTATGTTTGTCTTCGACGCTTAGGAGCCATGATCTCCCCTGTAATGATCCAGTTTACAATGTTATGCTTATTCAAATAATAGCCATATAACCACCATGTTATAAGTTTAATTTAAACTCCCAATTTATTATTATTATTATTTTTAAACAAAATAAATAGATATCTAATTAAAAATATAAAAATATTCTTTTAAATAATCAACTTACCTTTTCTCTAGACTCTTCTTACAATTCAAACTTTATTACACAAACTTTTATAAATTTATTATAACATAAATTAAATTCACATGCTTTATTACACAAACTATTTATAAATTCAAAAATTAATATAAAAATCATAGAAAAGAAAAATTCCAAATTTTATTCCACATTATAATTATCACTTTAAAAAACAAGTTTAAACATCAACAATATTAAATATAGTCTCCCAAACAAATATCGTCAAATTAATAACCCAACTTATTTAACATTTAATATAATCAATAACCATTATTTAATATTAATAATTGAAAAAATATATAACTCCTATATCAATGTTAAATAATTATTATTTAAAAATATATTTTAATTTAAAAATGTATCCATACTCACTACAAGTTTTACTAATACATATTTCCAATCTAATTTTCTTTTAAACTTACGTTACTTAATATATATCCAGAAGTTTGTATCTTCATTCAACTGAATCAACAAGTACAAGACTAAGAAAGGAATGGACTTTGTGAATTAATTTATCACGGTAATGAAGTCTAGTGGAATTAGGTGCATGCGTGGAACTTGTAAGTTAGGTTATCTTACTGCACATGCAATTCTCCTCGTGGCTCCTCCCTTGACTCGGAATGTTGTATGTCAAGTTTATCTTAGTTCCGCTGGTAGAGTGCGTGGCCTTGCAAATAAATTAAATCTGCTAATTAGTTCGGGGTCTTTTATGAGCCTTCTGTGGGATATGTTACATGCCAATTCAATTTCCCTCGTGTCACAGAGCTATATGCAACAAGCAATAATGATATTGAAATGAGATCTTAGGTCTGACACTGGTTCCACTTCAATCCAATGACTTTGATTTTTGAGCTTTTTTCAAGGCCACTTCTATTTCTGGAGCCACCTGGATCATTCCTCCCCACTAATGAGATTTTGGGCCGCCAAAAGCTTTATTAGTCAATTGGAAAGTGAAGGAATTTCTCCCTCACTTTCTATTTTTCAATCCAACGGGAATTACTCAGATGCATTCCCTTGAAACTAATATGAAGGTACTCCATGTCTCCCCTCCGTGCAGTCCTAGTCCTCCTGTCAAGAATGATATCCTTAGGTAGTTTGTCCAAGTATTCAGGTGCAAAGTCATCCAATGTAAGAACTTGTCCAACCTATTCAGTCTCCATGATCAAAGGAGGCTCATAAAGCTTTAATTTTTCAACGCTCATCATTGAGTAAATGTGCATGTATGCTAACAAATCAAGACGAAAAGCATTGTCTCCAAAGTTTTCCAATATGGTGAATGGGACATATCTGATTGGTATCAACTTATTTCATTCCCCTTTCATCCTGTCTATGTCAATGTGGATCCGCACCCTTTCTCCAACCTAGAATTGGTGATCAACATGGTGCTTTTCATGTCGAGATTTGTATCTAGCTTAACTTTTCTCCAAATGCTACTATACTTCCTAGTGAATCATATGAATTCGATGAATGAAATTCCGTGCCTTTTCCCTATCATCATTCCCACTGGAATATTCATATCTCCCAAAGACCATGTCTAAGGGATCCTTTGGAAAATATCCAAAGCATGTCTCAAACAATGAACTTTGAGTGGATGAATGCACTGACCGGTTGTATGCACGTTGTACATAAGGAAGTTTCTCGTCCCACAACTTGGGATGCTTTACACAATAGCCCCAGAGTAAATGTATCATTGTGCGGTTGGAAACCTCTTTTTGTCCGTCAATCTGCGGATGAAATGTTGTGCTCTTCTTCATCTTAGTGTCCATCATTCTCCAAAAACCTGTCCAAAAATCTCTAAGGAAACGAGAGTCTCAATCAGACACAATGGATGCGTGCAACCCAAAGTGGAACCATACAAATTGGAAGAGGAGATGAGCAATATTCTCTACAGTGACCTTATTTTTACAAGGCATTAAGAAACACATTTTGCGAAATCAATCCACAATGACATACAAATAGTCATGACCTTTCCTAGACATAGATAGACCGCCAACAACATCCATTGACACACTTTCCCTTGGATGACTCAGAACAAGGAGTGGTGTGTAGAGCCCAAATTTTCTATTAGAGGCATTGCAAACTGAACACAACACACATCCCTTTACATATTGAGTCACAATATTTTTCATGTGAGGCCAATAACAAAACCTCTATAATGACACAAATTTTTTCCTACACCAAAATGACTCGACACAAGAGAGGTATGTGCTTCTTTGATTACATGTATTCTTTCATTATTGGTAATGCAAAGTTTTCCAAGATGGTACAAAAATTTTCCTTGCAAATGGTAATTGTCCACCTGCGATCCATGAGTCAAATTTGCATAAGCCTCTTTAAAATATTCATCATCAACATACTACTCAGCATAACTTTCAAAATACAAGGAATCATTTTGTAAAACTATAGATGTAGAGATAGGAGGGAGAGAAAGCATATATCCCACTTTGGTGTTGGTTCCCTTCTTATATTTGATTACCAGGTGAAACTGCTGGAGGATTCCCATCCATAAGAAATGTCGAGCTTGTTTAAGCTTGGTTTGTGACTAGAAGTATTGCAAGGGTTGTTGATATGTGTGATTGACGGTATCCTTTTCGATCAAATAATGCTTTCAATTTTTCACGCTTTGAACCAAGCATACAACTCCTTGTCATATGTGGGAAAGTTCACAAAAACTTGGGAAAATGTCTCTGAATGGTAACATACATGTTTCCTTTGTTGCATCAATACTGCTCCCATGGCATACCCACTGGCATCGATCTCGATCTCAAAAGGCTATTGGAGGTCTGGTAAGGCCAAAACTGGTGTAGTGCTAATATTTTCTTTCAGTTTATTAAAGGCTTTCTATTACTTTCCTCCCCACTAAAAGGTTTGCTTCACAGTTGTCAATGCATGTAAGGGGGATGCATTGATAGAGAAGTTGGCAATGAACCTTCTCCAGTATTGTATTTCACCCAAAAAGATACAAACCTATGTAACATTGGTAGGTTTAGGTCATTTTACAATCACATCAATTTTAGAAGGATCTATTTTTAATTGTCCACCTCCAACAATGTGACCTAAGTAAACCAAAGAGGTCTTTCCAAACTCACACTTAGAAATTTTCACATACAATTTTTTCTTTTGCAAAACATTAAGCACCTTTTTAACATGACTCACATGATCTTTCCATGTCCTACTATAAACAAGAATGTCATCAAGATAGAAAATTATGAAATCATCAAGAAAAGACATAAATATATCATTCATCACCCTCATGAATGTGGTCGGAGCATTGCATAGTACAAATAACATCACCAACCATTCAAAAAACCCATGTTTTGTCTTAAATGTAGTCTTTCGTACATCCTATTATGTAATTCTAAATTTATGATAGCCATTGCGCAAGTACAATTTTGTGAAATAGGAAGCCTTTTTAAATTGATCTAATAAATCATCAATGCAAGGGAGAGGGTATCGATTCTTCACTGTTATTTTGTTGAGTGCTCTGTAGTCCACGCACACCCTCAATGTGCCATCCTACTTTGGCACCAACACAATAGGTGAACTGCATGGAGAAGAACTTGCTCTTATGACCCCCTGGTTTAGAAATTCCTACACCTGCTTATTTATCTCCTCCATCTCAATGGTTGACAAATTGTACATACCAATACTTGGTAAAGGATTATCCTGCTGCAAATGGATCTCATGTTGGATTTCACGCTTTGGAGGCAGCCCACTTGGTTCCTGAAAAAACTCATTATAGTTAGAAACAATTTCATACTATTATTTTTGATGAGTGGGATCACAACAAGATTTCCACTTTAGTATGTTTCATCACAACTCTAATGTGGAAAAATTCAGTCGTATTTCGTTCATTAACAAGAGACTCATTTGAAGTACTTGTACTTGCATGTAATTCAGAATTTTCATTAGCATGAAGAGAAATGTTACCTTGTATGCCCACTGTTGTGATCTTTGTTTCATCACCAGAACCAGATCCAAGGTCCTGCTTCACAGTTGCCACCGTCTTTTCCTTTCCCTTTCCACCAAATATCTTGGCTTCAACTATGGATGCAACTTCCAACAATGTTCATCATCATGGCCTTCCTTTTTGCAATGTGTGCAAGATGGATTTGCTCCTTCTTCTTTCTTGTTTGTAGATGCCTTATTGTCCTTTCCCTTTGAACTTTCCATTATGGAGTTTGAAAGATGATTTCTTTGAATGATCCTCTCTATCATTCTTTCCCTTGATTTTAAGCTGAATGGCCTTCAAACTGGCCGCATCAATAGTAGTAGGCTCAAACAATAAAAAATAATTCCTTATGTAACTATGCAAAACACCAATATATTTGGTTACAGTTTCTGGTGAGTCAAGTGGAATGTTCAAATTCAAAGCTTATTTCCTAAATTCTTCTGTGAAGCTTTGTACATTTTGACCCTTTCCTTGTCTCAAATATTTCCATTCTAGTAAAGCCTTTTTTAGATAACCGAAAGGATAAAATTGTTATTTTAATGCAAAAACTAAATTGGACCAAGAAGAAAGGAGATTACCCAATTTTTTTCTACCTTTCTGCAACTTGCTCTCCCACCAAACGAGAGTGGTTTCGCTCAGACAAAGATATTCTAATTGTATTTTGGCCTCATCTTCCTCGATCTATTGAATCTAGAAATATATTTTGATCTGTTTGATCAAATTATTTAATTTCTCTGCACTACATTCTCCATTATATGTGGGAAAATCAAACTTTACATCTAGCTTAAAAAAATGCTTCTTAGATGTATTTTTTTGGTGCCTGTTAGAATGATGAGAAGAGGAAGAAGAAGAAATGTGACTGGTGGATGGAGAGGGAGGAGGCCCTTCTCCTCCACCTCCATGGTGTATCGAGGCATGATCATCGAGCTCTTTATTCTCATGCTTGATTGTCTTCTCATATTCTACAAACAACTTGTCAACTTTATCTGCCATGGTGAAGAATATCTTGCGATAATTTCACTCTTCTTTTTCTCGTGCATACTCATGTTCCATGTTTCGTCTTCGTGCTACACACCTCGCTTTTGGATCAAAAGGTTTGAGTTTTACTTCTCCTCTTTGTAGCTTGTTCCTAGTTAGCATTCACTCATGCAACTCACACCAAGAAGACCTGCTCTGATCCAAAACTTGATCCAAATATTTTACTTTTAGGATTCATACAAAATTTCACTTAAAAGAGTAGGTAACCAAGTAACATAAACACATAAATGATGTGGAAATGAAAAGCAACCATGAGATTAAAGGCACAAGACAATTTGATAACAAAGTTCACCCAATGTGGGCTATGTCTCTGGGCCCTGCTCCATGTGGGGAGGCTTCTTTCATTAAATGGCAATATAAATAAATTACAAGCAATTAAAAAATGACACCATATACCTCCACTTTCGGGGATGGCCTGAAAATGTAGACCTTTGCTGGAGAAACGAGCTGCACAGTTTGATTCCTGGCGAAAAATCATGAAAAATGACTATAGATTTGACCACCTTACGACACCGACACTTATGGACCCCCAAGGAATCTTTATGGAGATAAAAAGATACCCCTGGATCAAGGTTCCTATCCTGGAACCCGACATCAGGGTTCTGCTAGTCATGGTTTCGCTTGGTTGGTACTTCGCTTTGCTCCTCCGTCTGTCGAGCGAATGTTTAAGTGTTATATAAAATTGTGTGGGAAGAATTACCAACAAAGGCCGAATGAACTGTTGCTGAGCGGCATTGAAAATAGTCGTTGTTGGTTGGGAGGTCCCAGGTTCCAAACCACGAGATTCCCATTTTAGTGCCTCCATTGTTTAAACTTGGCACAACATTTTATTTTACAGTTTCAACATTTCAAAATTGGGGCTGCCTGTTGGTGGGTCGTCCCACATGGGCCGAGAAGGTTCAAACCTCGTTCACCTCAATACATGTGTCGCTGTATTGAATGGTGGGTTGGGCAGGTTCGCTGGTGGGTGGCCCACCCACCACATAATATTAAACATATGTCGTTGGAGGATGGCGACCCTCCACCCCATATATATATATATATATATATATATATATATATATATATATATATATATATATATATATATATATATATATATATATATATATATATATATATATATATATATATATTTTTTTTTTTTTTTTTTTTTAATAATAGTTAAAATATCGACGGTAGTTTTTTTAAGGGTCATTGGAAAAATTAAAGAGGTGATAAATTCACCCATTTTGTTAGCCGAATTCCATACGCCGAGACTTTTCCAAATTGTTGCCTCGTTAGTGACTGCCACTGGGCCTAGTTTGACCAAAACTTTGACTTGACATAACTTTCACATATGAAATCATATTGAGGTGGCGTTCATGTTGTTCGAAAGCTTGCAACGAGATCTTTTATCTGACCCTAGTTCCACTTCAATCCAATGACTTTGATTTTTGAGATTTTTTCAAGGACACTTCTATTTCTAGAGCCACCTGGATCATTCTGATTCAGAAATATTAGATCCAATTTCTTTAATGATTAGTTCAGTGAATTTTGTATCTGAAACTTCGACGATATCAAATTCTAGTTAAACAATTTCAATAATTTCTAGCCAAATTGAATTAAGCATGATTATATCTCTTGAGGTTGAAGCACTTCAGTTTCTACTATCTTGAATTCTACAATGGTATATGTTTCGGGTTGATCTGAGGTCCCATAACTTGTTCATTTTGACTTCTCAGTTTTAATATTTGCAATTGACTCGGTGTATATTCCGGGGACAAACCCTGCATTCTACGCCACTGCCTCGGTTAATCAACCACGATGAATTTTTATTAATAATTCAAATAATATTCACAATTTATACCTAATGTATGTAAAAATAAAAAACAAACAATTAACATACGCTAGTAAGAGTTAAACCATGCAAACAAACATTTCACAACAAAATCACTAGTTGGTGGTGAAATCCAACGTCGTAGAGATCAATGTAAAAAATGAATAAAGATAGAGCAGGTGGAAATAGTTACCCTGATAACCTACTTAATGAAAATGATCTGGTGCAATTAACTCCACTTATGCCATCTCGAGTGAAGAGTACCCTCCAAAAAGATTCAGATGAGTCTAGCTAACGTCTGTTCCAGGTACAACAGAGATTTTCCCTCTACCATCACCTTGGGCAATAGCCCTAATATTATGGCCTCTAAGGTTACCACTTACAACAATTCAACCTGGGGGTACCGTCACAGATTATATCTACATGCAAGGACAGAGTAACAAAGCTCAATCCCCTTGAAAGTTCCTCAACATGGTTAATCTAATGTTTACCTTCAAGTGATTCCCAAGTAACTTTCGACACTATTTCTAATGCGTGCAAATCACTCTACCACAACCAATGAAGTGGGGTTGATCACTCCACTGGGTTCGATATGATTTCATGCTTAGCTCCCTTGTTAGAAGAGATTCCCAGATCCAAACTGTAATAAATGGATTTATTCCATATCACAAGATTATAGTGTTTGTTTGCAGCTTTGGAAAGTTAACTCACTTCCCTATTCCAAAGCCCTCCACCGGGATCTAATGTAGGTGAAAAGACCCCTAAAAGTATACAATTATAATTGATTTTATTGGTGCTATGTTTTAAAGTTGTTATTTACTCAATGGGTAAATGGATGTGAAACTAATGATATTATGACCTGACCCAAAAGTTTAATGCAATCGAACATGATATTGTGATATTTCATTTCGATGAATTTATAATTATGGGAAGGAGAGATTCTTTTCAAATTTTCAAATAAAATGCAATAACTCTTAATTTCACCTTATCTCTTTTTGCAAAGGCAAATTTTTACTTTAAAATGACCCAAATGCATAAATTAACCTTTAAAATTTCAATTCATTCAATAATTCCAAAAACCATGAAACATTCATTTGACAATTAATCACTCAAAATTTCCAAAATGCATAGAGAAACCAATCAAATCCTTAAAAATGAATTTCCTCAAATGAACATTATGAAATTAATGTTGTCTAAAGTGTAATTCTTAAAAACTAAAAAATGACCTTTTGTTTCAAGTTCAACATGGGAAGCACTTCTCATCAAAACACTTATTCTTGAAAAACCCTACCTTTCATTAACGAAAATAATTTTCCCAAATAAGAAAGATAAACAATAAATATGATATGCTTGAGAGAAAAAATAGGAAGAGACTAAACCAAGATCAACTAATCCTTCTTTGGATGGATCTACAAAACATGAGATTAAGCTCTTAACCTAATTCATTAAAACAAGAAATTTTCAAGAAGACTCATTCACAACATTCAAATTAACTAACAAAGACTCTTTGAAGGTGCAAACAAGTATAATGAAGCATAAAAACCCAAAATTTCAGACTTAAGTTAAACGAAACTTCAAATTTTCAAAAATTCCAAGCATGTGTACAGGCAATGTTAGTTTTGTTGTGCTAATTTCATCTTCAGAATTATAAACAATTGTTGATCATTTGCTTCATGTGCATAGATTTCCTTACGGTGTTTGTGAGTGTTAAACATGTAAATGTGTCAAGTTTTATGGTAAATTCATGAACATTTTAAAATTAAAACAAGGTACTGAACAACATCAATAAAATGTATAACAAACCATCAAATGATCCATTAACATGGTATTTTGATAGAGGATTTCACCCCTCTTGGGCTACATCTCCTTGGTCCAACTTCCATGGCTTGGGCCTCTATATTAGCTCAAAATAGACAAAGTGTTGTTTACAATCCTCTACTACTCCTGAAACCTGCTCCAACATGCTTAGAATGTCCAAATCATCTAGGATAGACCCTTTCTAAGCCCAATTTGGTTTAATTTTGCAAAATTTATGGCTCAATCAGTTTGGCATAGGAAAAATCCTCCAAATCTGGAGAGAACTCCAGTTAGCGCCGAAAATTTTGGAGCTCCACTGGAAATGGAGGACTCCACCAACTACGTCGCTAAGATAAGTGTGGCTTAATTAATTGATATGTGAGGTTTAATTATGAGATCAGCCATGTTTAGCTCTAAATGCACTCTTAACCAAATCTGCATTAAAAAATGTGATTATCGCTAACTGCGGATTAAGGGTTAACTCTGGTGGGTTATGTTTTAATAAAGCATGGTTAAAATTTTAAAATCCGTCGATTTATAGTCTGGCCTCCACCGTGGTCATGAGCCATGGTTGTATGCGATGGGGTTGGTCCCCATATCCCTCCGCCTGAACATTTGTTTAAGTTTAAATATATGCAGACACACTATATGTTAAGAACCCTAGTAGTGGTCTAGCGATAAGACCTGTGCATAGTGTGGGGGAGGTCACGGGGTTGACCTCGACCTCCACCGGTCCTTCAAAATAATATTTTACAATGTGCTATAATATTCGACCTTAGACATTGCAGAATTTTTGCCTTTGGGAGGGGGCACGTGGCGGCCCCTAGCTGCACCACGTGTCCTCTTCCCATTGGCCCATCCCACAACCAATAGAAACACACCAAATCACCCAAATTAACAACCAACCATGAAGTGACACTTGGAATAATGTCATTGGGAAAATTGAAGGAATATTCCAAGAATATATTTTTTTTTCTCACTAGGCTGCCATGTCATGATTATGTCATTTCTGTAAAAATTTTAGCTGTTTAGGAAAATGAACAATGGGCTATAACTTTCACATAAGGAGGCGGTTTTTGATGAAATGAATTGTGCCGAATTCCTGGCGACAAGCACTTCACGATCGTTCAGGTTCTGATCGATTATGAGCACTTCCATTTTTGAGCTTAACATTGAGCACTTGTTCATACAAGAAGTATGATTCAGTACACATATGCACGATTGCTAAGGGAACTGTGCACAGATCTGTGCTATGTTGCTAAATATGAACCACGTTGTTAGAGAAAATTTTAGGAAAAAAAAATTCAACCAAACAATTCACAAATCCAAACTTTCACGGTCTTGTAGACACTTAGACAAGGATATTAGAAAAGGTTTGAAATTAAAAATAAGGAGACAATGAATACCGAGACATTCCCTAATGGAGTCGCCATTTTGTTATGGTAGACTAATTTCTAATGCAAACATAAATAAACTTCCTAGATTTAATGACTGGCTCTAGTAACAAACAAACAAACAAGCATATATTTTCTTGAGTTTATTTCTATTGAATCATAAACAAAAATGGTAAGAGATGGAATCCATACATTTTGACCAAAATGCCTGATGAAGATCCCCACTATGATTTGATGCAGTCCTCAATGCTTATAAACCAAACCCGCAAACATAAAAACATCAAAAGAGCAAAGGAATATGAAGGATGAATGATGCGATACAACTCATACTAGTGATCAAGGAAACTAGTACCTAATATCATTATTAATGGAAAGATGGAAGCAAATGCACAATATATCAATTCCATTGAACAATATAGTGGGAAGAAAAAATCTTTGTATTAATCTCAAGAATAAAGGAGCTACATAACCTAAGCCTTTCTGAAGTATGAATCCTTCCAATGATCCCCAATATACCCCTTGGATGAAAAGCCTTCTAGCCTTATTTAAGCAGCATAAGTTTACCTTCAGTTGTCCTCTCTAACCCTCTCGTCTGTGTTTGATTTATAGGCCAAGGTGAGGAGGTTTGAGATCCTCAAATGATGGGATTATGTTTCCATAAAGAATGAGAATTAGCTCCACGAACAGAGGGATTAGGCTCGAATAAGCATCACCTCGAAGCTTTCAGTTGGGAAATATTCACCCAACAAAGCTTATAGATTTCACTTTTTTTATTTTTACTTTTGTTGAGTCATATGCACAGTTTATAGTGGAGGAAAAAAAGCACTTTTGCACTAGCTTTAACGGTTAAAAATTTGTATGCACATAATTTAGCTAGGAAACCACACACGTGACTAAAAGCAGGTTTTTAGACCATGAAATCTGGAATGCTCATCCTTAGTAGGATTGTTTAAACTTATAACCTTGTAGGGGAATGCTTTGGAACACATTGATGGATAGCGAAAGATCTAGACTGATGGTCATTTTCCATGGTGAAAAAATGATGTGTAACAATCTGAGAGATACTATGATGACAGGGAAAAGGCGTTCTATGAGTTGAAGATGGGATCTATGACCGATGAGGAGTATACTAGCATGTTCTTGGAGTTATTGAGGTATGTGTCTTATCTAAAAGATGATAAAGCAAAGATTCAGAGATTCATAAGTGGGTTGCCGGTAGCATTCAAAGACATGATCGAGTGAGCCTAGATGATTGGAGGAAGCCATGAGAAAGTTGAAGCATTGATATGAGAAATCGAAGCGCAGGTCTGAGACTAAGCATGATTGGAAAGGTAATGACAAGAATAGGGGAAAGTGGGATAAGAAGCGAGGAAGATTACCAAAGACAGGTACCAAAGAGAATTCAATGCAACATAAGAAGTTCAATATAGTTGACATAGGATAGGGATTTCAGTCTAAGGAGTAGAACGAGGGTGATGGAAGGAATTCTTTGTAGCGTTGGACTTGTGGTGGAGAGAATTGCAGGAGAGATTGTCCACAACATTAGGGTGGTAGACCTGATATTTACAGTGCTCAAGAGGCACAAATAGTGGGGGATGTTGGATAAAGTATTCCTTGGATTTATGACATCTATTATTGAGATGGAAGGTAATCTTTGTGATCAAGTTATTTCTATTATGATTGACCCTGGATCTAACTATAGTTATATAAATTCTAACCTGGTGGATAAGTGTGGTTTGAATAAAGAAGTGCATGCAGAGTCTTGGTTAGTGAAATTGGATACATGTACAAAGAAAATAGTTCATCATTAGGTAAGATCTTGTACATTTGAGCTTAACGACATGTCTATGTCAGCGCATCTAAATGTGATTCCGTTGGGATGATACAATATGCTATTGGGTATGGATTGGTTGTACATTTACAGGACTAAGGCAGTGCCAAGGGAGAAATGGAGAGAGAGTGAGGGAGAGAGGAGAGAGAGAAGGAGAGAAGGGTAAGAGAGAGAGGGAGAGGAAGAGGGAGAGAGAGTGTGTATGTTTGAGGGGTGACATAAAGGGAGGGAATAAGAAATAGACACATAGATACAAATATAGATAATATTTAGTATTATATAACCAACCTAGATCCATCTTAACCTTGGATTTATTAAGCCCCGAGAGGGATCAAATCTCTCGAGGTGCAAACCTTTCCTCAAGTTTTGCACTCAAAAAATAGGTTTGCACCTCGAGAGATTGGATCGCTCTTGACCCTTGATAAATCCAGGGTTAAGATGGATCTAGGTTGGTTTATACAATTTAATGTCAAGTAAGGGTAGATCAAGTAGTTGAGGTGGGTTGTTAACTCTGTCACCTCCCATGTTTGATTTCTAGCTCTTGCTTAGTCATTGGATCATTATTATCAATTTTTTTTCACTAAATATAATACTTAATCATATTTCAACGAAAAAAACCAAAACTTTCTAAAGATGCCACAATTTTTCCTTGATGAAAATTTTCAAAAAATCTAATCCTTCGTAGTGTTTGAACCTTTTTTTTTATGGTGGCTATCAAAAACCCTGACCACCCAAAATCCTTAAGTTTCACAACTGTAACCCAGATTTCCAAAAATGTTTACCAATTTTTCTTAAAATCATATTGAAATTTTCATTATTTTCCTAACAAAATTGTACCCTCATTAAACCACAACATTATGATTTGGTCTGACATTATATTGGGACATCATATTTGGTATGATAGAATATTGGAAATGATGTTCTATTCGGTCTCACCCATTTAGAGCGAAAAACATTTAGAGAATGATGTACCATATTTACAAGCGTAACATCAACTTTAACGAGTATGTGCCAAGGTGGCGGCGGTGGAAAACCAATCATATGCACTTTCACTGGTATAATGTCTTTCTTTAAAAAGCAACAAACATTAAATGTATATATCTTGTGACTTTAACATCAGAATCAGATCACCACCGATGCATATTATTGCTTAAATCACCATTATGACGTGACCACTATTGGGTGCCAGTTTTGCACTTATTTATTACACTTGTTTCCCCTCATGACTATAACCATTGGGACTATCTTTGCTTATTTTTCCTACCTTTCTATCTTAACTTGTGTTGTTTCACCTTGTTTTCATTACCTTGCCATTTCATCAATTATTATGATGTATAATGTCTTTTTTATGACTAACTGAGGATGAATGTTTGGAGAAGATATATGGTATTTTGTTGTCTTTTCCAGATGCTATTTGTAGCACAAAATATCTAGAGCACAAAGCATACAGGAGCAGTTAAAGACGTGCTGTTATAGTGAGCTGTTACACCATGTTGTTACAGAGCCGTTGACGAACTATTGTTACAGTTGTACCGCTGACTAGATCTTGTCAACTTTTGATGATGACCTATCCTCTAACTGTTACGCTACAATTGCGATTGATCACGATAGCTGTAGAAGTTATTAAGTATTGTATTTTTGGATAACAACCTCTAGGCGGTTTTGATTGTAATCTATAAATTTTCCAGTCAAACTTTTATTAAGAAGTGGTTGTAACCATATGTATTTTTTTTTTATCAGTGTGAGAACCATAAGATTCTCATGAATGATCCATCCCTTGTTTTTTTGAGATGTAACCACTATATATTTCTCTACCCTTGAGGTCGAAAGGTTAGCAAAGAACAACATTACTTTGGCTCTGTATTCTTGATCACATTAATACAAGTTATCCTGTTTTTGTTGTTACATGCATCATCTGATTTAGTTTCCGTCAAGTTCTTTCTCTTCCTACGCCCTGCTAGGGAAGAAGGGCCCTCCTCTTTAGCAAGGATTTCAGTAGTTAAGGTAGTTGTGTATATGTATTTCTATTTGCTTTATGTATCAGTGCAAGTGTTGTTGATGTTGTTTTAGCTGTGAATATATTTGCTTCAATTCCAATATTTTATATGTTGTTACACATGTGAGATTATAGATACCAGCTAGGTAATTGTTGTGTGGCATGCTAGGATAGATTAATTGAGGTGTGATCACAGTCTTGTAGATCATTTTATTTCTGCATGAGTGATTTCTTTCCAACATTTACTTTAGCAACGATTTCCTTTATTTAGATTTTCTTTTGGTTTTATGTATCGGCACAGACAGTGCGACTGTCATTGCAATAAAAGACGTCCCTGGATTGATAATATATGTGTACTGTTTTAGTCATTTAACAGTGATTAATACAACCCAACATTTTGGCGCCATTGCTGGGGATGGCAGTGACGATCCAATCAACTAGGGTTGTTTGTTAGAAGACAGAGTGTACCCAGTCTGCAATTGCTGGGTGGTAAGACGAGAGGTAAGAACTGGCGCATCTCTCTAACATACCTGAGCGGGCTCACCAATGCTACACTAGGGAACTTAGAGGTGCAATTTCTGTGTGTTTTTAGTGTGTCTCTAGTGACACAATTGCCGGGCGGTAAGACGAAAGGTAAGAACCTATGCATCGCTCTAACATACCTAAACGGGCTCACCAATGTCTCGCTGGGACACTTAGAAGTGTGAATTTTTGGGTGTTTTCTTTAGGGTGTCTTCAGCTATATAGTCGCTGGGTGGTAAGACAAGAGGTAAGAACCTGCACATCGCTCTAATATACTTGGGCGGGCTCACCGCTGTAGAAACTGAAACACTTGTAGAAAGAATTGATACACATAGGGTCCATGTGTCAGTAGGACGATAGCAAAATCCACAAACACCCCCTTCTCTACTAACTATAGGAAAGATGGGTCGTAAGAAGGAAAAGAAGAGTGCAGACTTGGGAAGAAAAACATTCTTTGGAGATCTGATCTCAAGGGCAGAAAAGGAACAATCTACTTCATATAGAGATAATAGGAAGAGAGGACCACAGAAAGCGGCTACTATATCAAAGCCTAAGGCATCGGTGCCTTTCGTGTCTGGACCTCATCACCCTTCGAACAACATATACACTCCTAATATCAAGACTCCAGATCTAAAACAACAGTGGAAAATCATTACTCAGGATCTGAGAATCGAAGGACAAGGAGAGACTATTGGGGAGCATCAGGGACATGAGGAACAACATTTAGTTGATTATCATTTGGACGCTGGTAGTGAAGTCAAACAACTGGTCCTGGAAAAACCCGATCCTTTTATTTATCAATCTCCTGCACACTCCGAGGTCAGTTCATCCAATCAGGAAGAATCAACCAAGGGGGACAATAATGTCAAGACGGATAGCTCTGTTACTTTTGAATTCCCGATAGTAGTGACACGGGATGAGGCTCCTATGAAAAATATTCCTTTTTCATCCCTACCATCCTTTCAAGGGATGGCTGTTGAAGATCCTGATACCTTTTTGTTCGAATTTGATGTGCTGTGTAGAGGATATGACTACACTTCGGATGCCCATAAGCTGAAATTGTTTCCTGCTACTATGAAAGGAGTAGCATTAAGATGGTTCATGAGACTGGGTGTTGGCTCGATTCGAACCTGGAATGACATGAGGTAGGCCTTTCTCTTTAAGTATCAAGATTACTGTCGAACTAGGGCTTTGAAGGAAGAGATCTTCAGGATTGCACAGAAGGAGGAGGAGAGATTGGAAGACTATATGGAGCAATTCCATTACAATTTACAAAGGTCTAAGTTCAGTAACTTAGCCCCGAAAATTCTAAAACCAATATTCTTAAGAGGTATAAGAGATGATTGTCCGGAGAATTTGAATTTGTTGGGAAAATGAGATATATCGCAAGAACCGCTTGAAGAAATAATGAAGCTTTTCCTGTGAAGCTCAAGAGGATCGGTCAAAGGGATAAGTTCAGTTTGGGACCCTTCAGTCTGGATACATAAGTCCACAAGTGGAGGAAAAACCAGGGCAGAGATCTAAAATCTATTTGAGGATTTTAAAATCGATCTCCTTAGCACTCACTTTGCCTAGATCACTACGGTACAAGTTAAGAAGGCACAAGCAGAAGCTGAAGTAGCCTTAGCAATATTCTCTCCCCGATGCAAAAAGAAACATTTGGAGAGAGAATGTGGACTGAATAACGTTAGCTTATGTAATATCTGTGAATTGGCACATTCTATGAATCAATGTCCTGAATTTCCCAGACTGAAGGTTGTACTTCAAGAATCAAGCGAGGTTGTCCAGTCTTCTTATTTCATCGGATCAAAGAGACCATGGCAGCCACGACCTACAGGTATACCTCCAGATTTTTCCTCTTTTTATCCTTGGAATAATGTTTATAATAGTCAGCAATATTCTTGGCAGTATCCTACTCCTTCCTCAACACAATTTCCTTCACCATGGAAGCAGTGGCCTTCCCCTCCACCAACGCAATATCCTACTTCACAACCTCATCCTTGGATCCAGAATTGGAGAGGTAACGACCAAGGTCTAGTACCCCTTGCACTACCAATGCAGCAATAGTTACAACTACCTTCCCTTCAAAATCCTACACCTTCTGTCCCACCCCAATTACCTATGCAACCTAACCCCAATCCGAATAATAAGGCAGCCCAGAGTATAGACGCTCCGGTTACCTTCCAGACTTATCTTATTACTCCTATTGAACTCAATGAGGTTCAAATTTGATTAGGAAAAGTAATTAGACCTGGACATACTCCCATTATTACTGAAGAAAAATGTGAGTCACCTAGAAAGGATATGGGCAATTATGAGGCAGCTGTTACACAAGTAAAAATTGATACAACACCTGCTGTTACACCTATAGCAGCCAACTCGGGAGGGTCTACTGTTTCTAAAATAGCCAACCCGAGCAAGGCTAGTGCATCTGTGATAACTGACTCAACTGTTAACATTCAGGATCTTCCATACCCTCAACGATTAACTAAAACTGGGCCGACCTCACAATCTGAATCTGAATTCCTCAAGGAACTGCAAAATTTGTATGTGAGGATTTCGCTGTTATAGGCTCTTAAGGAAGTACCTATATATGCTAAAATAGTGAGGAATCTGTGTGTCAAAAAGGTTGGAAGACGACCAAAAGACCCTGCTACTATCCATGTTATGTGGAAACTGTCCGATCTTATGATTGATCAGTCTTTGTTGACTAAATATAATGACCCAGGGAATCCTACAGTGACTGTCTATATTGATGACCAACCCATAACCAACACTTCGATTGATTTGGGGGAAGCTATTAATGTCATGACTAAAGACCTCTTTATCCCTAAGACTTCATGGACTTAGACCTACACCCACAGTGCTTGAATTAGAAGATAGGTCTCATGTCAAGCCCGAAAGAATGATAGAAGATGTGGTTATCACTGTGGCTTCTTGGAATTATCCTGTTGATTTTCTCATTTTACAAAGCAAATCCAATCTGGGGGGTCATCCTTTAATCTTGGGAACACCATGGCTAGCCACTTCAAATGCATATATCGGGTGTAGGTCCAGATTTATGGTGATCTCAGATAGGCAAGCCACTCAGAACCTGAACCTTTAACCCCGAGAAAAACCTCACATGGATTTGAGCAGTCCTTGGTGGGACGAATTTGAACCTGAATCTGATCTTTCCCTACCTCTCCTCGCGCTTGGAAAAGCACAATAATTTAAGGATGAAACATAGGATGGAATCATTAATGGTTTTATTAGCAATTCACTCTCTGTTGCCTGCATTAGAGATCTGGGGGAAGAAGATGAGGTAAATGATGTAATCATTGAATATTTGAAAACTACTCCACATACTACCAGCAGTCTCGTTGAAATTGAACCTAGGAAATGTTTAAACATTAATCCTAACCCGAATGCTGAATAAAATAGATTGTTGATACAGTTGTTACAAAAATATAAAAAGGCATTTGCATGGGACTATACTGATATGAAATGAATCCATCCTTGCTTATGCACTCCCCACGTTTATCTTAAAGAGGACTGCAAAACAGTTAGACAACCACAACGCCGAATGAACCCCACACATAATGAGATAGTGAAAGAAGAATTGTAGAAAATTCTTAATGCTAATTTCATCTATCCAATTTTTGACAGCCAGTGGGTGTCTGTGCTTGTCATAGTTCCGAAAAAGAACGACAAGTGGATAGTCTGTGTAGACAATAGAGAGCTTAACAAGGCCACTCAAAAATACCATTTCCCTTTACCATTCATTGATCAGGTCCTGGAAACCCTCTCTGGGAATTTTTTTTTTTCATTCTTGGATGGGTTCGGTGGCTATAATCAAATACAAATTTCCCCAGAAGACCAAGACAAGACAAGCTTCACTTGCCTGTGGGGTACTTTTGCATATAGAGTCCTTCCTTTTGGCCTCTTTCATGCAACAACAACTTTTCAGAGGGCAATATTGGGTATTTTTTATGATCTCTTGAATGAATGTCTTGAAATCTTTATGGATGATTTTACACCCTACGGGGATGCTTTGAGGCAACATTAGTTAATTTGGAAAAAAATTTGGAACGTTGTGAAAAAACTAATGTTGCTTTGAGCATGGAGAAATGCCACATGATGATGACCGAGGGAATTGTGCTGGGACATTTCATTTCAGCAAATGGAATCAAGGCAGATCCTCCAAAGATTGAGGTAATCTCGAAAATCCCAACTCCTAAGACTCCAAAAGAGGTACATAGTTTTTTAGAACATGCAGGGTACTATAGGAGATTTATAGAAAAATTTTCAAATATTGCATCTCATCTGTTTTCCTTGCTCATGAAAGATGCGGAATTTGTGTAAACAGGAAAGTGTGAGCAGGCCTTTCTGAAGTTAAAGCATTGTGTAACAACAACACCTATTTTATGAGGGCCAAACTGGAGATTTCCATTTCATATCACTAAGAATGCATCTGACATAGCTGTGGGTGTTGTTTTGGGGCAACTGGAGGAGAAAAAACCTTATGCCATTTATTACATCAACAAGAATCTAACTCTAGCAGGACTCAACTACACAGTGACTGAGAAGGAATTCCTAGCAGTAGTGCATTCTATCAACAAATTTCGGCACTACATCATCGAGTATCAAGTATTTGTACACACTTACCATGATGCAATTCAATTTTTAATGAACAAACATGTTACTAATGGTAGAGTTACACGATGGTTATGCTATTACAGGAATTTGATATCACTATTTTAGATAAACCCAGAAAGGATAATGTAGTTGCTGATTTTCTTTCTAGATTAACTATAAGTGATAACTGCACTGCCACTGAGGATTATTTTCCAGATGAATATATTTTTTCCATCTCTACTCACTCACCATGGTATGCAGATATAGCCAATTATCTAGCTGCAAGAAAATTTCCACACCATTTATCTTCCAAAGAAAAGAGGAAGATTATACAACAGAGTGCTACCTACTCCTGGATAAAGGGAAATCTCTATCACACCGGGCTAGACTTTTAGATTAGGCGATGTGTTAGAGAAGATGAGATATTTGAGATCTTGAAAGCTTGTCATGAGGAACCCTGTGGAGGGAACTTCGCTGACAAAAGGACGGGATATAAATTACTCTCAATAGGGTACTACTGGCCAACTATATTTCAATATGCCAAGAAGTTTGTGAAGGGATGTGATAGCTGCCAAAGGATGGGCCAGCCCCTGAAATCAGATGAGATGCCGTTACAGTCTCATATAGTGATAGAACCATTTGAGAAATGGGCCCTGGACGTTGTAGGGCCAATTAATCCTTCATCACAACAAAAATCATACATATTTTTCTACACAGACTATGTCACAAATTGGGTTGAAGCAAAGACACTAATTAGAGCTACAGAGCAGGCCATTTCAGACTTCCTGTTTGAAGATATCTTTGTTCGCTTTGGGATACCCAAGGAGATAGTGACAGATGGAGGGCCTCAATTCACATCTCATTTGATCAAGAAGCCGGTTGAGAAGTATGGAATTCATCACAAGATCACTTCACCTTATCATCCACAAACAAATGGTCAAGTAGAAAGCATCAATAAAGTCATTGAAGGAATCTTAATAAATAGTAGCCAACCACCGAAGAAATCGGGCCGAGAAACTTCCAAAGGTGTTGTGGGCTTACATAACAACATGGAGGAATACTACAAGCTTCTCACCATATGAATTGGTGTATGGTAAGAATCCTTTATTCCCCATAGAATTCAAGATAAAGACATTAAGAACAACATTGCAGGTCAATCTAAACTTAAGCATAGCACAAAAACAGAGATTGAACCAACTCAATGAGTTGGAAGAGAAACGGGTGGCTGCTATTCAACAGACAGAGATCATTCAACAGTAGAGAGCTAGATGGCATGATGGGTTTATTAAGAAGAAGAAATTCCAGAAAAGAGATTGGGCTCTTTTGTATGATTCAAGGTTCAAGGATTTCAAAGGCAAGCTCTACACCAGATGGCTGGGTCGTTACGAGGTAGACATGGTATTCAAAAATGGGACTGTACAATTGGTCACCATCGATAGTGCTAAGACACCGTTACTGGTTAATGGGGAACATCTAAGGTTATATCATCAATCCGCTTCGAAGGAATCATTTGTTAACATTGTCGCATACTCTGACCTTCATGTTACATTAGCAGGGGAACATTCCCCTGTGTAGCCTGAAATTTGAAATTATAATAAGTGCAGTAGCTGAAAACCACTCTTGTGGCAGTTGTTACACCTGTTAAAAAAAAAAAGAAAAAAAGAAAAAATAAATAGATAAAGAAATATATATATATATATATATATATATATAAGAAAATAATAAAACAAAAATAACAAATCTAACTGTGAAAACCTCTTTCCGGGGCATAGTCAGACAATTTGTAACAGCTGAAAACCACTCTTGTGGCGTTTGTTACACCCATTTTTTTTCATTCCTAAAACATCATCCCTCCTTCCTGATACATTCTACAAGATGATGTTATTTATTTGATTTTCTTTCTGTACCAATTTCTCCTAATCATCATGTTTTTTGGAAGAATAATCTAAAGGTTGTCTTTTGTTACACATATAACAACCGACAACCACGAACACTGTTTCACATGTTTCGTCGCATGACAACAATAATTGTGCCAGCCAAGCATGACTGCCATGATCACTGCAAGCAGTACGCCGCCAATTTGAAATCCTCCCCCACGTTGCTTCAGGTACGTCATTCAAAAGATAACGTCATCATTTATAATTTGGTGATTAATGGAAAAAGTAATGATATTCCCGTGACGACCATGGGCAACCGTCACCATTAAAGCAGGGGGGTATATCTTGTAATCATTGAAAAAATACATATTCATAAATGGTTATCAACTCCTCATGAACCCAATTAATAGGACAATTGTCAATAATGACTAAATCCGACCGAAAAGAGCGCGTGTACTGAGAATCCATTAATTTCCATAACGAGACATTTATGAAGAGTTGTGTGAGGTACGATTCGGTAATCCGTAAATCCTGTCACCTCCCATCACCCTCCTTGACTGAAGCCTTGTATCCTCATCTCAAACTCGTCATCTGGGATAAGCAGAGACGCCGAGAGGAAGTAAGCAGTGCAGTGACATTATAGTGGGTTGAATAGTAAGGAATGAATTCAGAAACAACAGCGAGATGGGTGGAGCAGCAATTAGGCATGAGCCAAATTCTATGGATGCCTTACAGAACTGTCCAGAAGCCTACTAGGTATTTAGAGACGCCGGATGGATTGAGTATTTCCAGAAGTTGGAAGGCTCAGATGAGGCGGTTGCAATCGAATTTGCTCAGAATTTGAATAATAACCAGACCCGAGTCAGGGGCCTGCAAATTGAAGTGTCTAAAGAAGGAATCGTCTGAGTAACTACATTGCCAATATAGGGATGAGGGTGGTTTAACAGAAATATCAATGACCTCTCTTTGAAAGAAGACTTCCTAGAAGGAGAAGAAAAGTTGGAGAAGAAAGGGATATGAATTGACAGGTTATCACTCCCTCAGTCATGGGAAGATGTTGCCTTGGGTTTAATCAAATAAATTACTTGTGAGGGAAGATCCACCATTGTTTTTAATTATCACTTCCCTCTACTCAATCACCTTCGGCACCAATAAAGGATTAACCTTCCATTCTACTTATTGGGGAATATTAAACATATGGCAGCGGTAGTAAAAACAACAACACATAAGGAAGCATGTGTGACCAATCACAGATTCATCAAATTGATCGTCCTGGATGCCCTAAGCCAGCAAGGAAGGGGCTGGGAAGAATTCAAGTGAAAGAGGCCAAGGAAAAGCAGGGGAAAACATGCCATGACTTCAGGAGGAAGTTAGGCAGAAGTTGAAACCTAGACTCGACCTACCAAGGTTAGAATTGAGAAAGAACCCACTGATGAACCAATTGGGGATATACGGCCAAAAAGGAGGGTGAAAGTTAACTTGCCCACTGAACCTTCACCCACAGCCATAAATCAAACAGAAGCAAAAGTATCAAAAGAAGAAAGAGAACCCTCCTCATCAGGTAAGGACGAAACTCAGGTCCTGCGTTTATAACTTGAAAATATAAGAAAGGAAAATGAAGGATTGAAATAAATTTTATCTGAAGGGAAGGAAATATTGGTACCTGTATGCACGACATATTTTCAAGAACTATCAACAACATGGTATAAGGTCTGTGGGGAAAACATCGGCCCAATTGAAACAGAAACAAAACTTTAGAAGGCTGTTACACAAGAACCTGCTAAGGATACTGTTGTTACACAAGAACCAACATTTAAAGCAGAGCCTCTTGTAGTAATTAACCTAGAGGCTGATGCACAAGAACCTGTTGAGGCCACTGCTGTTACAGAAGAAACATCAATGGACACATAGGCCACTTTAGGCGGAAACGAAGGGGCTGATAAACAAGAACCCGCTGATGAAGCTGCTGTTACGCAAGAACCAACAACAGAGGTTGAGAAGACCCATTCAACAGAGGCTGTTACGCCCATTATTGATATTGATATCTAATGCAGAAGAACGACAGGTCTCATCTCGGGATGGAGTTCTGAGAAAATCTTGTTAATTTCCGAATTGCAGAAGTGGAAACAGGAAGCAATCTCCCTTTGGGAGGGGACGATTTCGCTGAAGGAACACTGAAAGGAGATAAACGTTCTACATGAAAATTGGATGAAAGGAGAGTTGAAGAAATGATGGGAGAATTATAAGAGGAAGGAAGCTATGAAGAAGCAGGAGGAACAACTACTGTTGTGACATCAACAGGTTCAGGATCTTACCATGGATAAGCAAAAACTTCATGACCTTGCCCTCAATCTGCTAGGGTGCAGGGGACCTTCCCCATCTTACCCCATCTTTCTGTGGGAATGCTACTTACTGTTACAAATGAAAGATATTATGGAGGACAAACCCTATCTATGTTCTTCCACTCGCACATTCTTAGATGTGTTTCGTGCCTTCGATTTTGACGAGAAAAGCTTGTTGTGTGAGTTATTTTTACACAATATCATTTGCGATCACGTGAGTATGAAAATGGTGGTGACAATATTATCCTATATGGGGGATTTACAGTTGCGAGCTTTTGTGTCCTTCATGAAGAATCAGATTGAGTGGCATTTGTCCACCAAATCTATGGATGAGAATGAAGAGAAGATGACATTATGAGTATGGGAAGAACTACGACGGGCTGCTGAGTTAAGGCAGGAAATTAGAAGAATTTTGAGTACTCTTAGGATAAGGGAGCTGCCACTTACAAACGAAGGATTATGAACTCTGTCTCAATCAGTTCTCAGTGATGAAGAGTCGAGCCTTGACTGGGTGCTTGAAACGCACGGAAGCCAATAGTGTTGATCTGTTGAACGGGGATCCATTTGCATTCCAAAATTTTGTGGTCGCTGTTACACATGTCCCAGCATATGCACATATAACACAAACCTTCGATGCTTCTTGGCTTGGGTTGAGGTTCAAGTTTCCTTTGATCTGGCTGCCAATTGAGGATTATCAGAGTAATTATGAGTTGAACAAGTATGAATCAGAATCCTGGGTACAACAGCTGATGGCTAATCAAGGGTACATGTCTGCAGATGAAGATACATCCGACGCTTATGATCTCACTGACCTGCATCGGAGATATTCTCATGAGAGATGAAATTTTTTGTGAGGACATGCAAGTGCTTCAGCTGGGGGGAGATGTTGGGTGCCAGTTTTGCACTAATTTCTTACACTTGTTTCCCCCATTTTACCTCATGACTATAACGATTGGGACTATCTTTGCTTCTTTTTCCTACCTTTCTATCTTAACTTGTGTTGTTTGACCTTATTTTCATTACCTTGCCATTTCATCAATTATTATGATGTATCATGTATTTTTTTTGTGACTAACTGAGGATGAATGTTTGGAGAAGATCTATGGTCTTTTGTTGTATTTTCCAGATGCTATTTTTAGCACAAAATATCTAGAGCACAAGGCGTACAGGAGCAGTTAAATGCGTGTTGCTACACCACGAAGCTGTTACACCATGCTGTTACAGACTCGCTGATGAACTGTTGTTACAACTGTATCACTGACTGGATCTTGTCAACTTCTGATGATGACCTATCCTCTAGCTGTTACACTACAGTTGTGATTTATCGCGATAGCTGTAGAAGTTATTAAGTATTTGTTTTTTGGATAAATGCCTATAGGAAGTTTTGATTGTAATATATAAATTTTCCAGTCAAAATTTTATTAAGATGTGGTTGTAACCATACGTATTCTATTTTGATCAGCATGATAATCATAAGATTCTCATGACTGATCCATCCCTTGTTTTTTCTGAGATGTAACCACTATATAGTTCTCGACCCTTGAGGTCGAAAGGTTAGTGGAGAACAACATTACTTTGGCTATGTAATCTTGATCACATTAATACAATTTATCTTGTTGTTGTTGTTACATGCATCATCTGATTTAGTTTTCGTCAAGTTCTTTCTCTTCCTGTGCTCTACTAGGGAGGAAGGGCCCTCCTCTTTAGCAGGGATTGCAACGGTTAAAGTAGTTGTGTATATGTATTTCTATTTGCTTTATGTATCAGTGGAAGCGCTGTTGCTATTGTTTTAGCTGTGAATAGATATGCTTCAATTCCAATATTTTATATGCTGTTACACATGTGAGATTATAGATACCAGCTCGGTAATTATTGTGTGGCGTGCTAGGACAGATTAATTGAGGCGTGATCACAATCTTCTAGATCATTTTATTTCTGCATGAGTGATTTCTTTCCAGCATTTACTTCAACAACGATTTCCTTTATTTGGATTTGCTTCTGGTTTGATGTATCAGCACATACATTGGTGCTGTCATTGAAATAAAAGACGTCCCTGGATTGATAAATTATGTGTACTATTTTAGTCATTTAACAATGATTAATACATCCCTACAACCACCTGGAAATTAATTCCATCCTCTTCTCAAGAAGCATCGTCATCACAATAAAATCGAATGCAGCATTAGAAAACTAGTCTAATCTTTCCTTCTGTGCAGTTGAAACTTCTTTCATTCATTTCTACCTCTTCTTAGATCTTCATTTCCCCTCCATTCATTTATCTTCACCGTTGTTGGCATTTGAAAATTATCATCATGCCGACTACTACATATATGCTTTCCACTCTTCCACAACCATTGCTTGGTCTCATCCTTTCTAAATTTCCAATTAGGGAGGTTCCCAGATGCTCGGTTCTGTCGAAGAGATGGGGGTTCCTCTACGCTCAAATTCCCCGATTAAATATCTCCCCCATTCTCCTTTTGGGAAACCCATATCCAGATCCGATCTCTGTTGCAACGGTGGTGAAAATAATCTTCAACCTTCTGATGTTGCATTCATCAAATCTAGAGGCTTTTCATTTGTTCGCCTACACTTGCAAAATAGGAAACTGGCATTTTACTCGTCCAAGCACATGACAATGGGAACGATATGCAACCTCTAAAAATTTTCAAAGCTTGTCTCTTTGTGGTTCCCCTTTTGATAACCAGCAGAGAAATCGTACCACCTACCCCTTTTCTATTGTACTCGTCTCACTACGCTCAAATTCTACAATTACATTCTCACCTCTCTTCCAACACATTTCTCCAGATTCAACCTTCTCATGACTTGCACCTTCGTGGGAATGCAATTCCCAGATGACTCTTTATCTAGCTTTCTGTCTCGTACCTTATTTCAATAGGTTGGACTAACAAAGTTTATAATTTCCGCTCTCAATCTAACTAGTCTGTTTTTTTGCCCATAAAATCATGGAAATTTTGGCAAAATTTCAATAAAATCAAGCAGTGATTTTTGTAAATCTAGATTATAGCTATCAAACTTCAAGATTTTGGTTGGCATTGAGGTTTTTGATGGTATTGAATCCATTTCTACTATAAAAAAATGATTCAAACACTACTACGATAAGATTTCTTAATTTTTTTTTGCCAGGATTCCAAACTACTTTTAGCTATCAGAACAATTCCTCCACTTTCGTAAACAACTCCTAAACATTTATATATAGGTCGGGTGGAATTGGAAGTGTTGACGATAAACTGTCCGAAGCTTAGGACTCTAGTTGTTAGCTGGTAGGGAGCCGTCACGGGGGCTTGGCTTCACTCAATGAACTCTTAACCTATCACATTATTTAACCCCCTACCAATACAAATCCAATACACCTTCCCAATTTAAAAAGCCCCTACTTTTACTATATATTGTAGGTATCCATTTTTTCATTAACATTTGTTATACCCCTTTATATTCTTCATTAAATTTGAGCTCAATTTTTTATACCTACCAATATAAAAACCCTTTACCCTTATGTATCCCCCAATATATTATGTCATTTTTTCCTCATTATATATCCCCAATATAAACCCACTTACTATAGTATTTCTCCTGCAAAAAGAAAAATCAAATGGTTGATTTCTTTCACAAGCTGCTTGAGAGGTTTCCTGCACTTGAACGACTAGGATTGGAAGCCATATTTGAACTCGTAAGAAAAACAAAATATACTATTTCACTTGCATTTTCAAGCTTGCTTACCTTCTGGTAATGCATCTTTCAATGATAATGGCTTTGCTTCTGCAACTGTGTGTCGGTGGATACTAGTAACTTAAATTTGTTTTTTTTTGAGATTCATAACATAAATATTATTAACATTGACTTGTCTTCCAAATTTATCATACATGTTATAGCATTATAACATTAACTGGTTACACATTAATAATTATATTATAATTTTAATTAACATTGATTTATCTTCCAAATTCATCACATACATGTTATAACATTTATAACACTAACTGGTTATAAATTAATAGTTATATGATTAATAATTAGAAAGATAATAATCCTACTCACAAAACCTTCATTCAAAAGTTTCATTAATACCAACATTAAATTCGTGTGTATTAGTCCATCGAGAGTGAAATGTTGAAAATAATATTCTAGAAATCTTGAATCACCTCTAACCAGTCGTTGAGATGTAAGGTGTTTGATCCCAGCGTAATTTATTTTGAAATTAACTTTAACAAGAATTTAATTGCCCATTGAAGCAAAATAACATATTAAGAACAATTTTAAATAAAAGTTATTAATATAAAATCCTAAAGAATTTTTCTATCTTCAATTTATATTGCCGGCTTCTCCAAGCAGAAAGATAGACATCTTCCTCGTGAACAGAAAATTCGTTCGATCGTATTCTTCATTTAACCAAAATATTATCTTATATTTTTGAAAAAGTTGGGGGTGTTTAGTACTCTTTCAGCCTTTTAAACCCTATGGGGCTGAATATGTCCGTTGTGGGAGTCGAGACAGGGTGAAAGGAATAACATTTAACTATCACAATCACCCCACGGTAAAATGAATAACATTCAACCATCCCAATCAATCGATAACATTTTTGCTTTACGCAAATTATTCTTCTATCTAAAATGGGTACTTATCTTATGAGAAGAAGAAATTCTCAAATTCACTTAACTAGCAATTGCACCCGTGGTGCAAGGGAACGCCGAAAGGAGGGGATGTGAATTATGTTGTGCTTTATGTAAGGGTACATAATGAAAGTGAAATTATGGGGTGGAGAATCTGACATTGAAGAGGAGAACGTATGAAATGGATATGTTATTGATTACATGAAATGTGGGCTTTTTAACTATGAAACATAATAATTTGTGCTATCCCCACATAGGCAAAAGGAAGTTGTTATGGCATGAAGATTGAGTTTTAGGTCATATTAACTCGGTTTGGGTTGAAGCACTCCCATTTAGGAAACTTTTAGAAACTTGTAGATATCGTAATAAGTTTTTATGTCTTGAAGACGAGTCTTAGTTCATATTAACTTGTTTTGAATGGAATGAAAGGTACAACATAGAAATAGAAAAAAAAAGAAGTTGGAGGAAGAGATCATATTGAAAAATGAAATCACTAAATTTGAAAACTCTTATATAAATATCTATATGGATCCCCATCTATATTTGGAAGAAATGTTGAAAGCAATTTAGCGCATTTAAAAGTAAGGTAAGATGATCATTATCACTAATTTGACTGTTTATTTAGTTATATTTGCATAAGTGGAAAACATCTCCATGACTTTCCATTTATAAAAGGTTACGGTTATTATTTTGAATATGTTTTTTAGATTTGTTTTTGTTGATTCATTAGATAAAAAGTTCAAATTTTCATAGAAAAAATACTTTATTTAAATAAATTACAACTTTTGAAACCTTGTTGATTCATTAGATAAAAAGTTCAAATTTTCATAGCAAAAATACTTTATTTAAATAAATTACAACTTTTGAAACCAAGAAATATAATAATAAATTTCGTAAAGGTAAAATTTAGAATCATTAAATTTACAGAAATAAGAAAAGAAATAAGATATAAAAATATTGCAATGAATAAAAGTAGAAAGGAAATGAAAACTAAAACCTTATAATTTGTTGTTGAATCTCTAATTAAACTGAGAAGGGGGGGGGGGTGGTGAATCAGTTTAATACATTCTTGATCTTTTAAACTTTTCATTAAACTTATTTACATCTTCATTTCAAACTCTATTTGATGTGAGAGTAATTTTAGAATGTAATCAGAAAGTATTAGTTTAATAGAGCAGTAGACTTAATATGAGAGCAACAAGTATTAAGCAAATAATACATATCAGATCAATACATAAATATCATGCACAGAGACACCAGATATAAGTGGAAACCCATAAAGGGAGAAAACCACATCTTATTATTGTTGTGATGCAAAGGCAAGCTCCAACTCCCTCTCACCACTGTTTTTCTGCAGGCACCAACCTACAGGAGGCTCCTACCTCAATTCCGCAAGCTACAACTTGCAAGGAAGCACCAACTCCCTTCAATTTTCTGCAGGCACCAACCTACAGGAGGCTCCAACCTCAGTCAGCTACAACTGACAGCTATCAAGCTGCAACTTGATAGGGAAGCTCCAACTTCCTCATTTTCTAAAACTGAATGTTTGCTGATTTACCTCAGATATCAGCTCTGTTCTGTAGCTTCTCTTAATCTTCTCTGCCTTCTATATTCTGCATTATCTCTATATATGCTCTCTCCCTTGCTCTCAAAAAAAAACTCTCTCTGCATATCAAGATGATATTATTTATAGATTTCCTCACATGATTGTTTGTATTCTGCTTGGAATTAGAAATGGAAAGTCATGTCTCTTTGCCTTCTGCCTTCTCACTCCTTTTATCACCTTACTCAGAAATTATAACTGTAGGTGTCAATTTTAACATTACAGTGGGAGTTTGTTTTCTCTCGGAGACTTGCCAATGCATCACAAACAATAAAAACAATTAAAACATTTTCATTCGAATTACAATATGAATCCCAGCTCACTTATTTTGTCTCTTGGTTTGCTGCGCATTTGTCTTTTCTGTGACTGTGTTTTGACTCTTTTCTGCTCTGTATGCTTTTCTGTCCTCTGTTGTAGTGTATTTGCTGCATACGTGTAACAGTGCTTTTATATCAGTGCCTCTTAGAAAAATGCGTGACTGCTGACTTGCAGCAAGTGTCTTGTTGATGTGGAACATTCTGCAAACGGAACGGACATATATCACAGTCATTGTATATTTATAATCGCCCTCCCATTAGGCCGAGGCCCGTGGGTTCACAGCCCATGTGACATATTTTAATACAACTGCAACCGTGTTTTATATATCTAACAAAAATCCTTTTATATATAAGCAATCGCCCTCCACCTTAAGCCTTTGGTCTTATATTACAATCCAATAAGTCGAATCACAACCACTAATACATGAAAGGGTCGGGCCCCACATCTCCGTCGGCGGATCAGTGGTGTCAAACGAAAACTTGCGATTGCGATTGATCAAACGGACGCGATGACCACATAAAACATGGCTCATATCGCAATCGGGTCCGAACTTTGAACACATGCAATCGGGACGCATTATAGAAAAGTTCTGATTGCGATCAGAACAAGGATGCGATTTGCACAAATTAACTCCCGCATATAACAGGATCGGGTCCGCCACTTCAATCGCAACATATTACAAAGTCGTGCGATCAATCGGAGAGTTCCGATTGCGATTGAGATTTCGGACGCGATTGAACCAATTAATTCCATCGTATAATCGCCATTGGGTCCGCCACTTCAATCGCAACATATTACAAAGTCGTGCGATCAATTGGAGAGTTCCGATTGCGATTGAGATTCCGGACGCGATTGAACCAATTAATTCCATCGTATAATCGCCATCGGGTCCGGCCTTTGATCGGAGCATATAACAAAAGACTTGCGATCAATCGGAAAGTTTCGATTGCGATTGGGAACTCGGATGCGATTAGCTCATAAACTGTGGCATATAACTCGATCGGGTCCGGCCTTTGATCGGAGCATATAACAAAAGACTTGCGATCAATCGGAAAGTTCCGATTGCGATTGGGAACTCGGATGTGATTGGCTCATAAACTGTGGCATATAACACGATCGGGTCCGGCCTTCGATCGGAGCATATAACAAAAGACTTGCGATCAATCGGAAAGTTCCGATTGCGATTGGGGAGAGGTCCCACCATCTAAAACTTCGTTTTGTGTGCTCCATAATATAACGGACATATATGTATACTTTGCCAAAGGGTTAAGAGATTCCCGGAATATGGTTTATATATTATATGTGCTCCGCCGGTTGGAGAGTGCGATTCCCGGAATATGGTTCTGTATTATATGTGTAACGCCCGGCTGGAGTCTACGATTCCTGGAATAAGATTCGTGTTATATTATATGTATAATGCTCGTTGGAGTGTACGATTCCCGGAATTTTGTAACTGCTCTCTGCCTCTGTCTCTTCTTCTGTCACTCTGCCTCTGTCTCACTGGGCTTCTATGACTGTTACATTTTGACTGTCTTCTTGCTGCCTCTATTGCTTTCGCTGTGCCTCTTTTGTATTCCTTTGCTTCAGCGCTGCCTCTTTTGCCTGAGTGCTGCCGCCTTTGCCATCAATGACAATATTTCCAACAGTCTCCCCCTTTGGCATTGATGGCAATCCACTTTCTCTGTTTGCTTTCTCTTTCTCTTGTTGCTTGCTCTTCCTGTTTGCTATTTGTTCTTCCTCCCCCTTTGACATCAATGGCAAAGGATGACTCCTCATCCCTCTGTATTTCCTTTCTCTGAGTTACGTTTAGGTCCTCTTCTGCCGAAATTGGACTATGCTGTGTTTCATTTGTAGTGCCTGTAATATGTGCTAGATTGCAGACAGAGATGATGCATTTTACGATTGAAGGGTTCTTTTTGCTTCTGAATCCTGATAATATTGATAATGCTGATCCTGTGGACTTGTTTAATGCTTATCTTGCTGGCTGTTCTCCCCCTGGAATGATATCTTCGTTTTTTTCTCCCCCTGAGATTGTACTTTCTCTTCATATTAGAGAATAGTATCTACAGATACTACCCCTAGTTTTTCTCTCAAGTATTCGAATGGTTCTCTGGCAAGTGGTTTGGTAAATATATCTGCTATCTGTTCTTTCGTTGATACATAGTCCAGTTTAACTATCTTCTGAGCCACTTGTTCTCGGAGAAAATGATAATTGATTGGTATATGTTTAGTTTTTGAATGAAGCACATGATTTTTAGATATACTTATAGCACTTGTATTATCACATTTGATTGAGATAGGTTCATTAATGCTTACCTTCATGTCTTGAAGAGTTTGCTTCATCCACATCACTTGTGTACAACATGCTGCTGCTGCTATATATTCTGCTTCAGCTGTAGACATAGATATGGATGTTTGTTTCTTACTTAGCCATGCCACCAAACTTTCTCCTAGATAGAATGCACCTCCACTTGTACTCTTCCTGTCATCCACACAGCTGGCCCAATCTGCATCTGTGTACGCTGTTAAGGTGAAGCTCTTGCCTTTAGGATACCAAAGCCCATATTGTGTTGTTCCTTGTAGATATATGAGTATTCTTTTTACTGCCAGAAGATGGTTTTGTTTAGGTGCTGCTTGATATCTTGCCACTAGTCCTACTGCTAGCATGATGTCTGGTCTTGAAGCTGTCAAGTACAGCAGGCTTCCTATCATGGATCCGTAGAGTTTTTGATCTACATCTGCAGACCTATCATCAGCACACAGCTTGCATCCCGTGATCATGGGGGTTGTCATTGGTTTGCAGTCCTCCATTTTGAATTTTTTTCAGCATTTCTTTTAAGTATTTTTCTTGAGAAATGAATGTGCCTGTGTTCTTTTGCTGAATTTGCAGTCCCAAGTAGAAACTGAGTTCTCCAATCATAGACATTTCAAACTCTGTTTTCATCTCATCAGCAAACCCTTTTGCTAGATCATCTTTGTTGCTTCCAAACATAATGTCATCAACATATACAACAACAATTAGGAGTTCATTTTCATGCGCTTTTATGTATAGATTTCTGTCTACTCCACCTATCTTAAAACCCTGTTTTTGCAAATATTTGTCCAGCCTTGAGTACCAAGCACGAGGAGCCTGTTTCAGTCCATATAGGGCCTTCTTCAGTCTGCACACATAGTCTTATTTGTCTGTCAATGAGAAGCCTTCTGGTTGTTCCATATACACTTCTTCTTCTAGATCTCCATTAAGAAAAGAAGACTTTACATCCATTTGATATACCTTGAAGTCTTGGTAGCATGCAAATGCCAGGAACATTCTGATAGCCTCCATTCTGGCTATAGGTGCAAATGTTTCATCATAGTCAAGTCCTTCAATTTGTGAGTATCCTTTGCAGACCAGCCTGGCTTTATTCCTGATTACTTGTCCTTGCTCATTCATTTTGTTTTTGAATACCCATTTTGAACCAATGATATTTTTCTCAATAGGTCTAGGAACTAGTTCCCAAGTATTGTTCTTCTCAATTTGGTCCAATTATTCATTCATTGCTTTTACCCAATACTTGTCCTTGCTAGCTTCTTCAAATTTCTTTGGCTCTATTTGTGATAACATGGATATGTATACTTCTTCTGTTTGTTCTGTTAGCTGCCTTCTTGTCTGGACTCCTGCTTTCTTGTCTCCTATGATCTGATCTTCAGGATGATTCTTCTGAGTGTATCTTGAGGGGGTTTTCGAGCTCAGCTCTGCATCATCTGTTGTCTTGCTTGTTTCATTATCATCCTTGTCTTCCTCTTCATGGTTTTCTGATGGACTGCAGCAGTCTGTATTTCTTGTATTGTTTGGAAGTTCTTCATCAAATCTCACATCAATACTTTCAACTATCTTCCGAAGGATCTTGTTGTAGCACCTGTACCCTTTGCTTTTGGAAGCATATCCCAGAAAAATCCCTTCATCTGCTCTTGCATCAAATTTCCCAAGGTTTTCATCATTATTCTTTATGTAACACTTGCTACCAAAGACTCTGAAATGTTTTATTGAAGTTGGCTTTCCATGCCATAGTTCATATGGAGTGTTGTCACTGCTTGGCCTTAAGTGAGATTTATTAAGGATATGTACTGCTGTGTGTACTGCTTCTGCCCAGAAGGTTTGAGCAATATTATTCTCTTGACTCATAGCTCTGGCTATTTGTTGTACAGACCTGTTTTGTCTCTCTGCTACTCCATTCTGCTGAGGTGTCCCTGCAATAGTAAATTTTTGCTTTATTCCATGTTCATTACATAGGTCTGCAAAGTCATAATCTGTGAATTCTCCTCCTCTGTCTGATCTGATACATTTCATCTTGCATCCAGTTTGATTTTCTGTTAATGCTCTGAATATCTTAAATTTTTCCAATGCTTCTAATTTATTTTTGAGAAAGGCAACCCATGTCATTCTGAGAAGTCATCTATTATCAGCATGAAATAGGATTCTCCACTTGGTGTTCTAGTTCTAGCAGGTCCACACAGGTCCATGTGCACAAGCTGGAGTGGTCTTCTTGTTGACAACTCCTCTTTAGATTTAAAGGATGTGCGAGTCTGTTTCCCCAATTGACAAGATTTGCATATAGTACTTGAAGGCCTTTTTATTTCTGGCATGTCTTTGACAGTTTTCTTCTTGCTCAATTTGATGATATGGTCAAAGCTGAGATGTCCCAATCTCCTATGCCACAACCATGACTCCTCAAGTTTGCTAAGATGGCAGGCGTCATCTTCCTCTTTCACTATGTATACATTGTTCTCTGTTCGAACACCTTTGAGTAGAGTCTTTCCTGTCGTGCTTGACCTGACTACACAATCTTGTCCTCTAAAAAGAACTTCACAGCCTTTGTCACACATCTGACTGACACTCAGTAAATTTGCTTTCAGTCCATCCACAAATAGTACCTCTTGGGCTTTTCCTCTGCCATTGTCTATGCTGACTGAGCCTTTTCCCTTGATCTTTCCTGATTTATCATTACCAAAAATAACATTGCCAGATTTCTTTTCATCAAGAGTTATAAACTTGCTTCTGTCTCCAGTCATGTGTTTGGAGCAGCCACTGTCCAAGTACCACTGACTTTTCAGATCTTGAGCAGTTAGAGCCAGGTCACATTTATTCACTTTCTTTATCCACTGGAGGCCCCCTTTTGTATGGTATCTTTGGTGAGGTGATGAATTATATCCCTTTAGAGAACACTTGGAAGATATATGCCCAATTTGATTGCATATACAACATTTGATTATAGTTTTTGCAGAATTGTGAGCATGAACAAAATTTCTTTGACTCATAAACCTCCTTGAGGTATTGAACATCAGTCTTTGTCCATAATTTCTACATTCAATAATTTTATGGCCAAATTCCTTACAATAAAAACAATAACCATAGAAATTATTTGCATACCTGATGTAAGATTGTTTTCTCCATTTGTTTGTTTGAGATAGCCTCTTCACTGTTTGCATCTTTCGCAGGTCTGAATTACTCTTCTTTGCATAACAATATGCAGCAATGTGTCTAGGCTTGTGGCAGACATAGCAGGTGGCATTCTTCATAGGAGGGAAGAATTTCCTCTGATGACTTCCAAATTTGATATACTTAGGGGCATATGATTCTTTTTCTGCCATCTTAGTATTCATTATATTCCTTGTTACTAGAGATTTCTTCTGATCTTTGTCATTCTTATTACATGTTTCTTCTTTTATAGGAATGGTCTGGGCTTCTTCATCAATTTTCATTGCTTTTACAAAAATTATATTTTTGTCTTCCTTTTCTTTGCCTTTACTCGATTCTCCTTCATAGCCTATTCCTGTTTTTATCATTGGGGATCTTTGAGCAACTAGGATATCATTCAACTTGCTAGAGCTTGTTGGTAGAGAAGAGTTTATAACCACTGTCCTTTGAGCATTTTCTAGTTTCTTCCTGAGACCTACCACTTCTTCCTCCAACTTCTCGTGTTCTTGGGTTTTATCCTTGATTTGCTGAAGTAACATATCTTCTATCTTCTTGGCTTCTTCAAGCCTTACCTTCAGCAGCATGAGGACTTCTGAATTTTGTTCTTCTTTCACACATTTGAGGAGAATCTCTTTTTGTTTTCTACATTTTAGTTTGAGTCTCTCAATCTCCTCCAGAGCACTTCTTAGCTCCCCCTCGAGGTCGACTTCCCCTTCTTCTTCTTCATCTTCTAGTAGGAGTCCCTCAAGATCTTCTATGGGCATCAATAAAAAATCTGAGGTTCCTTCTTCACTTGAGGGTTCATCTGAATCTTCAGATGTACTGCTGTCTTGTTTAGCATAGAAATATTTTCTGTTGAGCTTCTTTCCCTTCTGCCAGTTCTTTGATTTATTCTTTTCTGACTCTTGAGCCTGATTCCTTGCTTTCTTGTGAGGACACTTAGCAGCATAGTGTCCAACTCTTCCATAGTTAAATCACTTGAAAGGAAGTTTACCTTTGTATTTACCTGAACCTCTATCCAGTTTCTTAACAAATTTTGCTTCTTCTTCATCTGAGAAAGAGCATATTTCTTTCTCTTCTTCTTTCTTCTTTTCTGTTTTAAAAGCTGCTTCCCTCGAACTTGGTTTCTTCTGTGGGAGCCTCATTTCATAGGCTATTAGATTTCCAAGTATCCGGTTCATGGTCAAAGTCTCCCAATCCGCTATCTCTTCTATTGCAGATACCTTGGGATTAAATCTGGATGGGAGTGATCTTAGAATCTTTTGCACAACTATACTTTCTGGTATGGTTTCTCCAAGAGCTTTCATATTGTTAACAATTTCTGCAACTTTTAAGAAGAAGCCGCCAACATCTTCATCATCATTCATTTTTAAGTTTTCAAACTGGGCTCTATATACTTGAAGTTTGGCAGTTTTTACTTTCTGGTCTCCCTCATGTATGTCTTCAAGAGTATCCCATATTTTCTTGGCAGTGTCTTTGTGCATTACTTTAATAAACTCTGCTTCACATAATCCATTCAAGATGGCATTCATGGCTTTTGCATTAGCCACAAAATCTTGTTTTGCGTCCTTTTCTGAGTCAGTTGCCTTCGGGGCATATCCTAATTCCACAGCAGCCCAGACTTCTATTCCTAGAGACATTATGTATGTCTTCATTCTGATTTTCCAGAAAGCATAATTTTCACCAGTGAAGAAAGGGGCTTTATTAGTTGAGCATCCTTCTTTACTAGCCATCTTGGGAACCTAGGATCTCCTTTCAATTGTTAGACTTGTACAAAGGAACTTGGCTTTGATACCAATTGTTGAATCTATAATTAAACTGAGAGGGGGGGGGGGTGAATCAGTTTAATACATTCTTGATCTTTTAAACTTTTCATTAAACTTATTTACACCTTCATTTCAAACTCTATTTGATGTGAGAGTAATTTTAGAATGTAATCAGAAAGTATTAGTTTAATAGAGCAGTAGACTTAATATGAGAGCAGCAGGTATTAAGCAAATGATACATATCATATCAATACATAAATATCATGCACAGAGACACCAGATATAAGTGGAAACCCATAAAGGGAGAAAACCACATCTTATTATTGTTGTGATGCAAAGGCAAGCTCCAACTCTCTCTCACCACTGTTTTCTGCAGGCACCAACCTACAGGAGGCTCTATCCTCAATTCTGCAAGCTACAACTTGCAAGGAAGCACCAACTCCCTTCGATTTTCTGCAGGCACCAACCTACAGGAGGCTCCAACCTCAGTCAGCTACAACTGACAGCTATCAAGCTGCAACTTGATAGGGAAGCTCCAACTTCCTCAATTTATCAAACTGAATGTTTGCCGATTTACTTCAGATATCAGCTCTGTTCTGTAGCTTCTCTTAATCTTCTCCCCGCTTCTATATTCTCGTACTTCTCTCTATATATGCTCTCTCCCCTTGCTCCAAAAACCACTCGCATATCAAGATGATATTATTTATAGATTTCCCCACATGACTGTTTGTATTATGCTTGGAATTCGAAATGGAAAGTCATGTCTCTTTTCCTTTTGCCTTCTCACTCCTTTTATCAGCTTACTCAGAAATTATAACTGTAGGTGTCAATTTTAACATTACAGTGGGAGTTTGTTTTCTCTCGGAGACTTGCCAATGCATCAAAAACAATAAAAACAATTAAAACATTTACATTCGAATTACAATATGAATTCCAGCCCACTTATTTTGTCTCTTGGTTTGCTGCGCATTTGTCTTTTCTGTGACTGTGTTTTGACTCTTTTCTGCTCTGTATGCTTTTCTGTCCTCTGCTGTAGTGTATTTTCTGCATACGTGTAACAGTGCTTTTATATCAGTGCCTCTTAGAAAAATGCGTGACTGCTGACTTGCAACAAGTGTCTTGTTGATGTGGAACATTCCGCAAATGGAACGGACATATATCACAGTCATTGTATATTTATAATCGCCCTCTCATTAGGCCGAGGCCCGTGGGTTCACAGCCCATGTGACATATTTTAATACAACTACAACCGTGTTTTATATATCTAACAACAATCCTTTTATATATAAGCAATCGCCCTCCACCTTAAGCCTTTGGTCTTATATTACAATCCAATAAGTCGAATCACAACCACTAATACATGAAAGGGTTGGGCCCCACATCTCCGTCGGCGGATCGGTGGTGTCAAACGAAAACTTGCGATTGCGATTGATCAAACGGACGCGATGACCACATAAAACATGGCTCATATCGCAATCGGGTCCGAACTTTGAACACATGCAATCAAGACGCATTATAGACAAGTTCCGATTGCGATCAAAACACGGATGCGATTTGCACAAATTAACTCTCGCATATAACAGGATCGGGTCCACCACTTCAATCGCAACATATTACAAAGTCGTGCGATCAATCGGAGAGTTCTGATTGCGATTGAGATTCCGGACGCGATTGAACCAATTAATTCCATCGTATAATCGCCATCGGGTCCGCCACTTCAATCGCAACATATTACAAATTCGTGCGATCAATCGGAGAGTTTCGAATGCGATTGAGATTCCGGACGCGATTGAACCAATTAATTCCATCGTATAATCGCCATCGGGTCCGGCCTTTGATCGGAGCATATAACAAAAGACTTGCGATCAATCGGAAAGTTCCGATTGCGATTGGGAACTCGGATGCGATTAGCTCATAAACTGTGGCATATAACTCGATCGGGTCCGGCCTTTGATCGAAGCATATAACAAAAGACTTGCGATCAATCGGAAAGTTCCGATTGTGATTGGGAACTCGGATGCGATTAGCTCATAAACTGTGGCATATAAATCGATCGGGTCCGGCCTTTGATCGGAGCATATAAAAAAAGACTTGCGATCTCCGATTGCGATTGGGGAGAGGTCCCACCATCTAAAACTTCGTTTTGTGCGCTCCATAATATAACGGACATATATGTATACTTTGCCAAAGGGTTAAGCGATTCCCGGAATGTGGTTTATATATTATATGTGCTCCGCCGGTTGGAGAGTGCGATTCCCGGAATATGGTTCTGTATTATATGTGTAATGCCCGGCTGGAGTCTGCGATTCCCGGAATAAGATTCGTGTTATATTATATGTATAATGCTCGCTGGAGTGTGCGATTCCCGGAATTTTGTAACTACTCTCTGCCTCTGTCTCTGCTTCTGTCACTCTGCCTCTGTCTCACTGTGCTTCTATGACTGTTACATTTTGACTGTCTTCTTGCTGCCTCTATTGCTTTTGCTGTGCCTCTTTTGCCTTCCTTTGCTTCAGCGCTGCCTCTTTTGCCTGAGTGCTGCCGCCTTTGCCATCAATGACAATATTTCCAACATTTGTGACCATCAATCTAATTTAAATTAGAATCAAGAGAGATATTGTTCAATATAGCAGAAACCCAGAGGAGAAGAGAAGTTTTCAAAGTTTCTAAAACTCGATGAAGTCGCTTGCAAGTTCAGAATCTGATAATTCAATTCTTCAAATTACTTCACCCAGAAAAAGGGGGGCTCCCAATTCAGTCAACGAAATAAGGCTATACCGCTTTCAAATCCCACAAGAGCTCAATGGGAATTATAAGCAAATGAAATCCCAACCCTTGCAAATGAATTTGACAAACAAAAGGAAAAGATTAAAAACACTTGGGGCTGGCCAAACAATATCGCTAGATTTCGTTGTACGATATTGGGTTTTAATTAAATTTCTTTTAATATAAACTAATAGCTAGGTTTGTTGTAATGATGACATTTAAACGTCGCTACAAGCGATAATGACATAATTATTTATAGTAATCCTGGAGTTCAAATGGGGTTGTTACACTTTCACAACATCCGTACAATTTTCTTTCTTTCACCCTAATGATGGGTAATAGTATTTACCTGAAACATTGATATTGCTATACTTTAACCCAACTCATTCCAAATATACAATGAATATCTCTCTCCTTTTTCAAGCACTTCATCAATTTTGAATTAATGAATATGCTTTTTTATAGAAATAATCTTCAATTTCCTCGTGGAAAAAACTTGTCAATGATTAGAAGACAGAGTCTGTATCAAAAAATTCTTGAAGTTGTCAAATGTTGCTAATAGGTGTGTGTTATGGCAAGAATTTGTAATGGTTTTATCTAGTAGTATAAATTGACTTAATATCTAAAGAAAACTCAATCAATTAGGGTTATTTTGTCATATACCCAAATGTTTTGTGAGTGGACCCTTATGGCTCTAAGTGCGCTTTTTTGGTTAATAATTCACAATTTATTGGTATATGAAAAACTAGCATTACACTATATTAACTTGGCAATTTGATTTCAAAATTTTTCTTGTGAATTTCCTCTTAAACTTACAATCAAATATTTCTAAGTTAAGTATTTTAATCCCAATGCTGTGTAGTACAATATATAATAGCCGAACTAAAAGACACCTAAGATCTAATAACCATCAACAATCCTGTTCACCCGTCAAACTTGACAACCAGAAATCTAAGTAATCATACTCAACTTTCGTTTTAGTTAAGGCTAAGACGATGGAATGAAGTATCAGAAAAGTTTTACAGTTATTCGATAACCTCAGCACCGAGGCCAATTGGGAAGAAGAACACTTGTAAACTACAGGGCGTAACATAGAGAAATGTAAACACTACCACACAATTATAGAGTTCATGAGAGAGGTCAGCCAATCATGCAGAGAACGAGGCAGCCCCAGGCAGGCCTCAAAGGGATGTAACAGATGGAGCAGTTAATGACAGCAAAGGCAGGATAGGTGGCAGTGCAAACAACAATCCACAAGGGGTATCCACATCAACTATAACAACAAGACTGGTGAAGGCACATTAATCATAACATCACATCTCCTTATTAGATATGACAACGAAAAGGAAAGTTGATTGGCTGTGGAGGTGGGTGTAGGTGGAAACTACTGATTGGCATGATAACATAAATGTTGATGTTGATGCAGATGACTAAAGAAGTTGTTCTAACAGGGGAGGGGATTCACAACAAGCAGCCCACGAGGGAATGCAGACCATGCCCTAGTCTACTGAACTCATCATAGAAGATACCAGGATTATGACACAGTACATTTTGGCCAAGGTGGGGGTCAACTGTTCTCTGGGGATGAGTCACCAAGTTGTGGATTCAATGGAGATGGAAAGCTGGAACCTGGGAAAGCCAGCACCACACCAGTGACTCCTCCCTCTGGCATCGAATTTGGTTACATGCTTTTATTTTCTTCTACTTGTTAGTTAGCAATGTTTAGGGAAATCCGAGCTTAAGTAATCTAGTTCATCTTAGTACATTTTTCTTGGAGAAGCGTAGCTGATAAATGCACCAATAGGGAACTTTAATAGATAAATCTGGTGGAAGCTGATGATCTGAAAGTCACACCTGTTTTTTGGTTTCCCCTTCTCTGTCTTTTGAACCACTGAAAACACAGATATGGCCCAGGAATCATTTTATTTCTGAACTGCAAAACTGGGATCCAAGATCTAAACTAAAGCCCCACAATTTTGTGACTGAAAATCAACGCTAAGTGCTTTCTACTGTATATTAATAAAATCCTTGTTTGTTGACTAAAGAAATAGTTGTCAGATAACCCCTGGATAGGTGTGGCATTTAAACTCCACCAGGAACTAAATTTTGCAACAATTTTCTCACTTTTCACGTGCAATCATGACATAACACATATGAAAACTAAGTGTCATTAGTAACATTGTATATGAACAACATACTCAACTTTTCAGCATACACCCAGACAAAGCAAAACAATGTAATAGATCCGTGTGCCATTCACACAAGTCCAATATATTCCCATGTAGAGCAGTTTTGCCACGCAGCATCAAGAAACTTACATACCACAACCATACATAGAAATATTACTAGAGAGAAGGAAATATCAGCAGTATAGTTTTAACATCTAATATTTTTGATGCTAGCAAGCAGTTTGTTGAGGACAACTCTCCCGTGTTCTGTCTAGAATTACAGATCTATGTTAACAAAAGAAAGAATTCCTACAAATCAAATTAAATTAAGCCGATGGATCAGAAAGACTGCCATAAAGAGACAAGAATTTTTGTTAAGATTTTAAAAAATCAAGTTAATTCTTACGTTTTGCCTCGTTTTGAAAAAATTATGCCATACAAAATTACAAAATCTTGACAGTGGATTTGTTTACAAAGCCCACAAATGAAGTTGAAATTTTCTCCTCTTGTTCCCACTCCAAACAATTACTACAAAATATTAGTGCCACTGAAACAAATACCTTTCAGAAAATCACCAGGAGAGAGAAAAGCATGTAAATCAAGCTGCAAGCATATGCCACCAAGCCTCAGTGTTCATCCCCGTGAGATGCCAAGACAATCAATAAACTGCTGCAAGCTCTTGTGCACCAAAGCATGGTCAATGCTGCGATGACAAACATGACGAGTCCTTGAGGTGGGATAAAAAGCGCAGATGCCGAGAAAATCACCATTGGTAGCATACAGTAGCCTACCAAGCTCAGAAATATATACAGATCCAAGTTACCATTTCTCCCTGCCAACATATTGAACAGAAAATAGAGGAACAGGGAAGCGACAAATCATGTCAATTGGGTACGACAGACCACATCGATAATAGAACCATGGTGTACGACTTAATACTCCGCTAACTTCACCAGTCAACCAAGGCCGTGAGCAAGTTCCATTGGGATTTAAATTAAGTTAATCAGAAAGCATTTATTTATTTTATCAAGTCAGCACCGACATCTCTTAGAAACTATAAAAATTCCATTTAAATAAAACCAAATGCGTCGACATTTACATGTCCTCAAAGCACTTTGCGAATTCCTTAAATAAATTACGGTCACAGAATCTAATTCAATGCAACGGATTATTTTTTACACAGTAATTAATTTGCAGTAAAAATGGGAGACTTAACAGATTTAAGATAATGTAGGTACCTTTTTTCTTCTCCTTCTCGAGACTGACTTCTCCCTGTGACCATTCGCCATGGGCATCACACTGCAAAGGCTTTGTATTCGACCAGGACTTGCAGGTAATCATTCCATTACGTCGCCCAATGCGGGGCCTCCCAATAGTGTTAGGGTTCCATTTCCCAGCAATGCGACTAGTGGAAACAAGCCGAACCCCTTGCCCTAGAATGCACCTTTTATCTAATAGCACAGGCGCCTGCAATGTATAAGCCATCCTGTAAACCCCAGATTTAACCTTCTACGGTTAAGAACGGTATGTGTTCCTCCTACAATAACGGAATGAACTCCTTGAAATTGCGCAGGGCAGAGTGGCGTGTGAGGCCACCATGATCGGGATCTCCTCTGGGAAACTGGGCTTGATCACTGTAAAAGATAGCGCCTTCGTCCCACCCAGACATGGCTCACTACAATAGTCTGGACGTCGATGGGGTAGATCTGTTCTGTTCACGGGCTCGATTTCAAACAAAATCTTGCTTAGACCGGCTCGACACAGCAGCGAAACCGTCATTTTAAGCCTGCGAATGTAAGAAATGATGTGGGCAACACGGGAAGGAAAAGAACGTTGGATGGGAATCGAACCAAGAAAAGGGTTTCTAAACCCATAGAAAATGCTAAATAGATTTGTTCGAGACAATTAAACTTCTGAGTCGAATGCAGACTTTAAGAATACCCGGAGGAGAATGCATTGTGTTAGCCATGGGTGGAAGAATGTGGAAAAAACTTGAAGTGATATTTCAAGGTAGGAAGGCGGCCATCGAAGAAAATCAGACCTGAAGACAATAGTAGTACAAATTATAACAGAGTGACAAGAATTCTTTAAAAAAATAAATAAATGTAAAAGTCTCGCATATAAAGAATATTGTGTTGAAGAAAAAAATTGGGGATTGATGGTTTAACCATACCTGTGAAGAGGATTTTCGCCTCGACTAAAACATCCTGGAGCCGAAATCCTTCATACCGTAAAAACAGAGTCGATAAGGAACGCGAAAAGAAGATATTAAGCCTGAGAATAGATATTCATAGAAGAAAATCGATGTAAGCCAGAGGAAAGTAGCGTTACCTGAACCGCTGGAAAGACCATAAGAATGAAAATGGTGAAGGAAGCCACGAAAAACAGAGGTTTCAATACATCTGCAAGTTTCGGCGTTTGGAAAATGGAAAACCCGTAGACATCATGCAGTCAAGCCTGTAGGCGTTTCACCTACGAGAACCTTCCATTCTGGTGTGAGGATATCAGTAATGGGAGAGCCCAAAACTCGGACGCACCGCCTCTGCAATAACCCTGACTGGAAACAGAAGGATACATTTCCTCGCACAGACATAAGGTCGGATAAACCTATGGTTGGCGGGGTTTAAAAGGTGAATTCCCGGCCAAATCGACGACCGAATAGAGAAATGTGACAGTGGATGTAGATTGCAGGCAGAGGAGCACATTGGTAAGCGGGCAACATTAAGATTTCAAACGTAATTTTGAAACTATCAGCGGGTAAGAGGGGCACATGGAAGATTTTGATTGGTTGGAAGAAGTGCCAAATGTCTAATTTTTACTTGCTAGAAAGGCGATAAGAAAAGCTTCTCATTCGCTGGAATGAACAGTGTCGGTTCACCCAAAGCCAACAAAAAGAACCCCTTTCGACATAAACATTCCCATAAATTCAAAATAAGTTATAAATTCCTATTAATTCAAAACAAATTATTTATAAGATATTATTTCCACTTAGGTTTTTTTCATTAGTAATCACATGAAATCATGATATTTATTGATATAAAAATTCTAATACAACCACTGTGTTTTTAACGAGTGATGCGTGTAAATCCTGCTAAATAAGCTTGAATTTAAATATATGCTAATTTTCGTAAGGACTAATAACAAATGCGTTATTAAAAATAGAATAACAATTTATAGAAATAAAATGTTATAAGAAGAAAATAATTATAATTATTACATTTGTATTAATTATTAACTTATATATTTTTAGAAATTATAGTTTAAATAATTTTTTTTTTTTTTTAATAAGGCAATTTGTATTAATGTTTCAAAAAGTTAAATTGTTTTTAGTTTATCTAGTGGGAATCAAAGTATAGGCTTGGATTTAAAGTTTTGGACTTAAAAAAATTTTTCTTAAGGGGTTTTCTTGTTCTTGTTGTTTCCACTCAATAAACACTCTAACACAGATTGGTGGTGACATGCTGTTGTAGGAACAAGTTTGTGGTGTCTTTTTGCTATGTGGAGGTACTTGCTCGAGAAGCTTTACCAACATTTGTGTTGCTAACCTTTTGATTGATATTTAATGTGGAAAAGGTGTGAACTTGCTCCCCTAGGTCTTCTAGATCCCGGTCCTTGGAGTTTTGGGGTTGAGGAATCTCAAGGTGAGGAGGATTGGCTCCCTTAGTTGTAGAGTTTGAATTGTCCAAAGGAGTTGGCGAGTTAGGAGAGGCTGGAGGTGGCAGAGGGGGAGGGAATTGAATTCCCAAAGCTCCTAATGAATCCCTCAAAGCAGAGCGGGTCTGTATAATATGAAAGTCCATATCAACAATTTGCCTCTCCACCAATTTTATGACCTCTTCCTAGTCCCATAGGTGGTGGCCCAACAAGTTCCAGACAACCCAGTGACCATTACCAGTGTTCCTAAGCTCTTGAGCTTCCATGGTGGCCACCAAGAGCCTAATGTGTTGAGGCATGTCTTCATTGTATCGTTTCATCCCGGACATGCCAAGTTGGGGGTGACATACCATGCACATCACGCCCACCACACATGGCTTGGCCTCTTTCATGTACCATGGCCTCTTTCACCTCTCATTGTTGCCTCCGATTCCCAACAATTTTCGCGAAGAAAAAATACCAAGTTTTGTGTATGTGGTTGTGGCCATTGAGCAAGGCTGACAGAGCCAATATTGGATTGCGAACAATAGATATTAATTGACGAGTAATGGAGTGGTAGGGAAAGGTCACAACTGGTTGTGGCAAAGGAAAATGGGTGGATTTGAGGCCCACTTCCAAGGTCAAGCAAAATTGTGGATATTTGCAAGAGATACCAGTGGAGACGACCAAGTTGAGCATTACGAATGGGAGAATGATTATCCCCCGGTATCTTAACAACTAAATTCATGTCCTAGTCCTAGCGCAATTTCCTTAACATTGTATGTTCACCACCTTGGCTAATGCATTGATTGTAACTAGCATGGAGATTTGGTCGCAATCACCACCTATCCTAAGCCATAAATGAGCTAAGGTACATTGGCATGGGATACAACTGTGGGAACATAGAGTGAGGGATCACCGATATTTGAGGAAAAATAGTATAAATATTGAAATGGTAAAAGAATTAATTTATTTACCAATATTTAATATATATATATATATATATATATATATATATATATTTTTTTTTTTTTTTAAACACTAAACATTTTATAAACCAAAGTCAATTTAAAAAAAAAAACCTTTTATCATAATAGGTAAATTTTATTTATAAAATAAAAACTTACAATAATTGTCATCTAACATTGTGACGTGGTGCCCTATAATATAGACATGTATATGTATAACCTTTACGTGACGAATTATTGTGGATGACATGGTGCCTATATTTTAGATTTCTCTCCCTTATAGATCTTTTCAACTTTGGTTATGGAAATTCTTCATTTTCTTGAACATCTTTAGTATTTACTACTTCTTTATCATCGAAAGCTTCTTCTTGCTTCCTTGTGTTTTTAAATGGTTAGGTACCTAACTGAATTTGGAGATTTAATGGTATATGTTCTTGTTTCAAATTAGTTTCTACTCTATTTGATCTAATAATAAGAGATTCATCAAATGTTACATCTCTTCAAATGATGATTTTGTGGGAAGTAAGATCCCACATTATATATCCCTTATCCATATCATCATAACCAACAAAGTCATATTTCTTCGGTATGGGGTCTAAATTAGGATGTTCAGAGTCTTGGTCTGAGTAAGAGCATGAGCTCCACAACCTTTTTTTTTTAAAATTTAATAATTGTAGGGATGACCTAATCATACCTCTTCATTGATCTTACAACTTTTTACAATATATAGTGATTTATTTAGAAGATTACAAGCTGTAGAGACTATTTCTACCCACAACTTTAATTGCAAAATGGCATTATTGAGCATGCTCCTTGCTCTTTCTATAAGGGTCATGTTCATATGTTCTTCTATGCCATTTTGGTAGGGAGTATATACAGTGGTTTTGTATCTTACGCTCATAGTTTCTTTGCAATATTTTTCAAATTATATTGAAGCTCACCTCCATCATCCATTCTTAAACATTTGATTATTTTGTTAGTTTTCTTTTCTACCATAACTCTTAATTGTTTAAATATATTAAATACATCAGATTTTATATTCAAGACATAGACTAACACTTTTTTAGACAAATCATATGTAAATGATACAAAATATGACAATTCTCTGAAAGAACTTGTAGGAGATGGCCCCCAAACATATAAATAGATATAATATAGAATAACATTACTAATATGATAGCCTACTTGAAACTTTTGTCTACATTGCTTTCCAAATATAATAATGTTTGCAGAAATTCAAATTCATAGATTTTAAATTTGGAAATATTTTTGTGATTTATTATTACTTGTAGCCCTTTCTCACTCATATGAACTGATCACTAATTCTATATATGAGCATATTTAATCATCTCCTCATATATCAAAATTGCTTCATTGATTTGAGTATTTCCATCCAACTTGTAATGGTTTTCTGTCTTTGTAGTTGTTATCACAAATAAAATTTCAATTTTTGATTGATAGGGTCATTAGCATAGGTTTCATTTGTCTCATAAAATTGGTTCATGAAATTGATGAAAACTCATGAATTGGTCATTATCCTAAGTCTATAATAGTCCATTGGTCATGTCATCAGAGTCAAATCTATCAAAATCTACCAAAGGTCTACATTCATTGGTTTAAATTTAGGTAGTGGCCACCTGTCTGATTTTTCCTGAGTCTGCAACGAATATAATTGCAAACATGTTGTTTTCACTACAGACTCACTTGAACAGTCCGTAGTGAATATGCCAGATTTATAATAGAAAACACCGTGGAATCATATTTTTCTACACCAATAAAGGGTATGATGAGGTGTCAAGTTTTTAGAGGTTTAGGGTGAATGTGAGGTCACGTAATTGGTTATTAGAGTCATCCAAACATGCATAATCATAAGTGGAATTCATCATTACACTTCACTCCCCCCATTTTTCATTATCCCTCCCATATTTGAATTTCACCTCTTAAATTCACCTCCAAAGCTACTCTCTGTCATCCTCCTTCGACCTTTGCATGCATCTGTTGATTATCATCCATGAAAAGTCCCGCTCCATTGCAAGCTGCTTTCCGTTCAATTTGTCTCTTTGCAGGTGTCACAACATCAAGAAGGCAACGTAGTATTAAGGAAGATGGCCATGAAAAAGAAAACAAATAAAGGAGCCTCCTGTGTAAGATACGAGCCCATGGATCTCAAGTGACTCAATGAAGGCCCTGGCTTTGCAGAAGCTTTCAACAATGTTGGATGCATGAAATTTTTCCAAAAACTACAAGGTTTTCATGCCCAGGTCTCAAAAAATTTTGCAGTCAATTTCTTTGGTACAACTTCGAAGGTGGGGGTGCTGATTTTTGTAGTGTCGTCTGAGACAATTTTTCAAGCCACAAAGATACCAAGGATGGGTGAAGAATGGTTCAAAGCCACTAAGTTTAAGATGCAGAACTGTGATGAATTTATAAAACCTGAGAACATTGTAGTAGACATGACATCTGGAATCCCAAGGAACTACATGAAAGATAACTACTCCAGATTGCTGCTAGTAACCAAAAGATACTTCACTTGTGAGGGGAGATTCCATATGGTCTATCAGTACCATTTCAGGCTCTTGTTGCACTTCACTGGTAAGCAGTCTCTAGATCTTCCATTTTTCTTGTTTAAGAGCCTAGGTAAGATGTCAGACAAGGTTAAGGCTAGGCCAGAAAGCAGTGAGACCTCAAATTTCCATCATGGGTTGATCAAACTTCTAGTGTTGGAGGAGCTGAAAAAACTAAACAGAGACTGGACCACATTTCTTTTTCTCAGTGGTTATGAGGTAGATTTATTAACACCCAAGAAAACTCCAAAGTCAAAAGCCACTCCTTCAAGCAAGAGTGACAAACCTGTAGCTGAAATAGAGGGTGTGAATGAGGAGGAGATGGAGCCCCTTATAGATCCCATGGATATTGAATTAGAGCCCGCACAAGAGACAAAAATTCCACAACCTATACCTGCAAGTAGCAAACAAAAGATCAGCAAGAAAAGCCATGGAAGGATAACCAGAAGCCAAAAAATTGGGAAAGGCAACCTTGAAGATATTATTGAAGCCATAGACATTGAGAAGACTACAGTGGTGAGAAATAAAGATGTTAAAGGGAATAAGAAGAAAAATAAGGGTGTAACTACTAAGAAGCTTGATTTTTCAGGGGAATATGCAGGGTTTATATTTCAGCCAAGAAAACCACTCACCAGGCTGCAACTTGCCAAAGGTGTCATGGAAAGTAAAAGGACATAGGTTACTGATAAAGGCAAGAAGCCTATCACAGAGGATATCATTGATTTGTCTCCAGCAAAATAGGAGATCATTGTGCAGAGGAAGGGTAAAGAGAAAATGGTTGAGAAAACTGAAGTACAAATGTTAAAGGAACAATTAGGAGAAGCTAGAGAGGAGGTTATTGAGACCAAATTGGAATCGCAGGAAGCCAAGGTAGACTGGAAGCTGATGGAAGATTTCAAAGAAAAGGTAAATGAGTAGCTAAATCAATATGATGAGTCATTGACAAATGCCAAGAAACTGCTGAAAAAGACACTTTCTCTATGAAGGGTAATGAAGCACACAAGAAAGAGAAATATATGGTTGCAAGTTGAAAGAAATAAACTCAAAAGCCAAGTCAAAGAGCTAGAAGAACAAATGGAGATGATACATTCAGAGTTAAAGAAGAAAGGTCTTAAAATCATAGTCATAAATGAAGCTGAAGAGATTCAACTTCCTACTGCCAAAGGTGAAGCTTCCAAAGCTTGAAGAGTGGACAAACTACCTTTTTGACATTTTGCATCATTTAGAATCAACATTTTCAAATCCATAGGAAAAATTTTGAATAAGAAAGGACAATTTTTGAGTTTATTGCCAATTAGGCAAGTTTGTAGCGAATCCCAGGCTTGAACCCAGATTTCGATATGAACTCACTTTAGGTGTATTGTTGTTTAAAATCACAGATATGGTCAAAATCAAGGCAGGTAAAAATTTGTATTTAGCTCTTTTGACTTAAAAAACAGTACTGAATCAACAAAGAGAGCTAACAGGTGGCAAAGATAGGTGAAATAAATTTACTACAAACTTTCGCTACAAACATGCCTTAACTCCCCTATTTATGCAACGAGCAAGTTTTTGTATATTTTTTGGGTTTTGGTGGTCTATTGGAGGCAAACCAGCCACGTGGAAAGCTTAAAGAGTCTCGGAGGAATATTTTGGTGCCGAGGCATGGTGTTCGAAAAGGTTGTTCAGCCCACCATCTCATCATTAAAACAATCATCATTTATCATGACACCACCTCCTTAAAAGTAGGAATACTAGTCTCCTAACTTAGTGGGGGCAATTATGTTCTTGTTCATGGTTAGTGCCACCCAAGCACATGAATATATTCGATGTAAATATGTAGTCTTTTCAGTTGGTTGATGTAATAAATAGGTTGTAGAGTCATAGTAGGTCTCTAAGTCCTAAAGTTAGTAGCTGTCAGTTTTATGTCCATGCATTTTTCTTATTGTTAATAGAGGTGTCAGAAAAGGAACTCGATGATATAGCCATGTAGGAAGATCCAATGTAAAGAGACTGAAGCCTATTAATACGCAGAATTTCGAAGCATAGTGGGTTGAATGATGTTATTTACACTACTACTATTGTAAACATTTTCTGATCAGTAATATATAATGGATGTTGGCTCTTTCTTCACCTGAGATTCATCTGATGTTTTCATGAGCACTTGTCCTATGTATCTTGTTATTTTGCCTTCAGTACTTTGATGTTTGATTACTTAGAATTCATGTACATCATTCTCTGACTTCCTTCAAGCATTAAACTACTGTGTATTTGTGTGTATTGCCTTTTGATAAAAACATCTATATGCCTTCCACAAGAAGAACTATGTCACTAAGTTTATTAATGTTGACTCCATAAGCCCAATGGTAGTGAATTCTATACATTTTTCACCTGCAAACACGCCTACTTAAAACATTTTTGATAGAGTTAGCCATTTGTGAGCTTAATTTACATAATATTATCAATATCTTTGAGAGAGCCCTCTCAGGCTGAAAAGGCTAATTTTAAGCTAGAAGTTGGTTTGAAAGAGTTACTTTAGGTTGTCTGGTGGAGCAGCCCATCTATACCAACTTAGTGATAACAGTAGTCTTCATAACAACTAAAGTTCCCTTGGACACTTTTAGTGTTCCACTTTGACCTATAAACTTATGACGTCTAGAATCCAAATCTCCCAAAGAAAATAAATTTGTCTTTAGTTCAGTTGCATGTTTAAAATCTATTAATGTCCCATATAATACCATCAAACATTTTAATCTTGACACTTTCAACCCAAAAAATCTTACAAGAAAAATTACTGTCCATAAGAAAAATTACACCATCAATAACATGATATGAAGAAAAACAACTTATGTGTGATGAGAACTACTTAAATCTAAGAACCATTCTTCATAGTATTAAAGAAAATTGTAATCGACAACATTTTATTAATCATATTTGAACTTGATTCAATTGGATTTTTCTCCTTTTTGAAGTCTTCCTTGGATTCTTGTCTCTTCCAACAATCCTTCTTGAGATGCTATGACTTGTTATAGTGACAATATTTAAGTTTTCTCCTTATAACTTTTGACTTTTATTTGGATATGCCTATTGAATTATCTCCCTTTTTCTCTGAACTAACCCCTACCCACCATTTCTTCTAGTGTGGAGGTTTCAATAGTAAATTTCCCTCTCACTTCCTTAGACAACAATGCTCCAACAACAAAAAAAATTTAAGAGTCCCAGTTGTACTAAATCTAATGGAAGTTACAAAATGATTTCAAGATTTAGGAAATGAATACAACAATGTAACCTCCTTATCTTTGTCATTAATGTTTGTACAAATCAACTAGGATGTAATAGTATTAAATATATTCAATTGATATGCAATTTCATACCTTCTTTCATTTTTAGATTGTTCAATTTCATATTCAAGTATATCCAAATTCCAAGTACATTTTCATATAAAGTTCTTTCATCTTTCTCCATAAGCTTGTTTTTGTTACTTCACTAATAATATTAGACAAAAAATCATTTGCAAGACATAACCAAATTGCGCTAAGGGTTTTAGTATCTAGGTCTTCCCACTCTTCATCGATCATATTTACATGTTTCTTCCTCTTACCATCTAATGCTTTATGCAAACTTATTGTACGGACAAATCTCACAATTTAGCTGTCATAATTCAAAGTTATTTCTACCATTTTATCCACCTCAAATTTGGTATTTGTCACCTTCACTATTATTCTCTACACATGGACTCTCCCTTCAAATCAAATTTTTTATAATAAATATGTCAATTTGGAATTATAGAATTTGGATTTATAGAAGTAGGAAAAATAAGCAGAAGGTGTCTTTACTACAATATTTGGTTAAGTGGCCTTTACAAGATTGATGTGGCTTTTAATAATATAAAGCTTGTATCTCTTTCACCCAAGCTAAGTATTTATTTATATGCTTCCAAATTTAAAATAAAATATATACTTTACCTCCAAATGCAATCTATTTATCCATGATTTTGGTTAACATCTAGGCCTGCTAGCTCTATAGACTTTTCTTCCAACAAAAATACGATGGATCTTGGTTTGTATAATTTGGCTATAGTTCTACGGCTTCTTTGCACCATGGGCCTGTAAACCATGGTTAAATATATTTGACCTATAATTTATATTCTTCAATGATTGGAAAAATATTTACGCGGCTCCATTAGAATGTGGTAAGTCTCAATCATCGAAAACATTCAATATGGTTGCCTTAGAGGTTTATATGCATTAAAGTCATCATCATTATTATACCTGCCCATGGCATGGTATATAGCGATCGATATCACTCTCATTAGCATTAATTTTTACCAAAAATGTAAGTTTAATATAATTTTATTTGGTTTCATATCCTCTTAAATTTTTTTCTTCCTATCAGATATTGACAACTCCACTCATATACTTCAGAGTCTTATTGCGAGTAATCCTTATTTTTTGGCCTAAACTTAGGACATAGATCATAACATATATCAAAATTGGATTGGTAAGGATGATTAATGCTAGCTTTAAAGCTAGCATTAAAACAAAACATTTTATGTCAATTACTTTGGGCATATAATTGGTATGGTTTTCAACATGATGGAGTATTGTTGCCATATGCCCCTACATGTGTATGTGGTCGTTCGCATGTTGGCAGGCCAACGGTGAGTGACCAGGCCATGATTATTTGTAATTACAAAGGGGAGGAGAAGAAATCCAAGCGTAGCCACCAGGTATCTAAGTAGCCGGGTATAAAAGCCTAGTATCCAAACCCAGGTTAGCGCAATAGTGAAGGCGGGATCAATTAGGCAGGGGACGGCAGGGGAAATCAATCCCTCCCGTAACCATCCATATTCACTAGTTCGATGTTGAAAACATGGGGTCCTATGGTAGGCAATTCATGAGATCAAAAATAGAAAACCAGACAACAAACAAAGGAGCGTGGGCAGTAGAAGAGAGCACCATGTTAGGCCATACAACCATTGGTAGGGAGTAAAGCATATAGAACTGGGTCAACCTAGTATAGATAGGGGCATTAGTTCTGAAGTTGAATGAATGTTAAGATACACTGCTCTAAACGGCTTAAAAGTACATTTGCGAGCATTCTAAGGTCACATCATCCCCCATAATGATATCAACCCATTAATGAAAGGGAAGCCAGTGATGTGGTGATTATATTTTCTTTGGTACAATGACTTGTTTCTTTCGATTGCTTGGGGGTAGAAGGCAACAACGATGGATGTGACCCTAATGCCCTGCCCATAAATACAAAAGAGTTAAGTGTGCTATGCCTCGCCTTTGTGGGGAATTAAAGTGGTCACAAAGGTGTTCATTGTTTAGACTATCTCTAGTTACCGACATGATACATTATTTGTTTCATTGGTACAGGTGCAGAATTGATACAGAGTTGGTTGATATTGATGGACACATTACGAGGGCTGACATCCTTTCCTTTCCCAGCTTCTTTCTCAGTGACATTTTATGCAAGGGTGGGAAATTATTCCATCTGCCATGCAGAATTGTTATTATAATTTTTTAATTGCACCCAAGGCTAAGTGAGATGATAGATATACAAGCGTAAAAGAACAGAATATTTAATTGTGTTAAACATTATAATATAGTAAGAGAATATACAAATGGTTAATTATTTTGTTTGCTCATAAGAAGATATTAGAAAACGATGATATAGAACAATGTTAAGATTAAAGAAACATTTCTCTATGTGTATGTATGGGTTAAAATAATATTAGAAAACAATTTAATTAATGAGTTAAAGAAAAAATATTTAATTTTGTAATTTTTTTATATGTTTTGAAAATTTTAAAATATTTTTGAATGGAGTTGTTTTCAAGTGTGATATTTTGGAGTTTTTTGGTGGATTTGTGGTTCCAAATCAGCTTAAAAATTTGTGGTGAAATCTTGATTTTTGTTATTTAAACAGATTTTTTGATTATATATATGGATTAAACACCCACAAAAACCCTGCGACACTTTTATTGTGCCGAGTTCTCCCATCAAATGTGTGATTTCAATGAATTCCTGGCGGATAAAATGGAAAACTTTTCAAAAATTCGCACTTAAAGACAACTCTTTTTTGAATTAATTTTGTTGAAAACTTAATAGAAATTTGTGACACTTACAAGTTGAGTTATATAATGGCCACAATTTTTCCCTCATGGACCTAGAAAAATTTCAAAAAATCTAATCCTCGAAGTGTTTGAATAATTTTTTTATGGTATAAATAAATTCAACACCATGAAGAACTTGTTGAGATTCAACAAGATGATGAGCTTAGTGAAAAGAGTCGCCTTCACTAAGTGGGCCTGCAGGCTATTTTTTGCGCAAAGTCTATTTTTAGACATGTCGATCATATTCTATGAGTTGCAGGATGCTATTTGTGGATGGTTGGTCAAGTTGGAAAAAATAGATGGACTTTTATTTTTAGACATATTGGGCGGAATCTATTTTTTAGATTGCCAGTCTAAAAATAGATATGTCGAATATTATTAGCTCTTAATAATATTTGGACTCTAAACATTATCTTATTCTCTTGGAGCACTTCAGTGAAGTGCATAGAAGTGGCACAGTAGCTGACAAAAGGAATTACACTATTCCTGAGGTTTTACTGGAGCTAATGCATGAAGGAATTCAGTTAGAACTCATGCGACAGAGTTTGGTGGAGTTGTAGAAGTAGTTGGTGGAGTTGTGTTCAGTTTAACTCAGTTAGACACAGTTGAGCTAGTTGTATCTAGTCTAACTGATTGATACACTAGTGAGAGTGGTGTGAATTAATTAATAATTAATTCACTAAATATTAACTCATTAATCAATTGAAGAATACATCAGTTAACTACAGTGCATGGACAATTTCAGTGGAGACCAGTGGAGAGGTAGGTGAAATAGCAAGTTGACTATCAGTTGTGACTATAGTGATGCATTGATTGCATCCAACACTTAGTGGAGATGCCAATGAAGATTGCACAGTGCAATCCAGGTGGATTCGAGTTCATTCAGAGCCATTCTTCAGCAGGGATTGCGCAGTAGAGGCAGGCTAGTAGGTGGTAGAGATTGGTGCATGGATTTGCTAGATCGGACCTGATTAGTGTGTAGCGATTGTATTGTACTAAGAGCTTGATATGATCAACTTTGTATGAGGATTGTTACATGATCTCTATGACATATATTATATACAGATAGTTGGGGTTTTCAGCTTTAAGCTTTCCCGTTAAAACACTGTGTTCATATGTGTGAATTTTTATGGTTTCATGTGTGCATTGCAATTGATTTAATTTCCGCATGTGATGATTAATGGTGGAATAGATTCTGTATTGTGAATTAGGTTAAAATAGTGTGTGATCAGGAGAATCTTGGACATATAACATATAAGTTATATAATTTCTACATGGCATCAGAGCAGTTGATCATTGGAGCAGATTGCAATTATTGAAGCGGTTGAGTTTTGTGCTGGTGGAATTCGAATTTGCTGCAGTGTTTTCTTGGTGTTGAAGTTGAGCATTCATTGAAATGTCTTTCAACGGATTGCGATTGGAGTATGCCTTTGAGGGCAGCTTAAATTACATTGCATGGAAGGACATGATGGAGGCGGTGCTGGATGATAATGGGTTGAAGGAGTTCATAGATGCTGAAATTCCAAAACCTACTTCTAGCAATGCTGCCGCACTTGATGCATGGAAAAATAAGACAACAAAGTGTCGAAGAATTCTGTTGGAAGGTGTGAAGGATCACATTGTGTCCAACCTTCACGGTAAAGCTTCTCCATTCTTGATGTGGAAAGCTTTGACATAATTTTTCCAAAGCAGAAGCGACCAGAGGAAGTTGGCACTTAAAGACAAACTTAGGAAAATAAAAATGGAGAAAGGTGACAGCATACCCAAGTACCTCACGAAGTTTTTCCAGTGCAGGGATGAGCTGGGAAGTGTGGGGGTTATTGTTGATGAAGAAGACTTGGTGAGATTGGCTCTCCTTGGGCTTCCGAAGAGTTGGCATAGTTGCGAAGACTCTGTCAATGGTCGAGAGAAACTGCTGGGATGGGAGCGACCTTGGTTGGATCTTGTGCAGGAGGAGATAAGGCGGGGTACCAGGGATGGATCTTCTTCGAAGAATGAAGATGAATAAAATTGTGCTTTGGCTGCCAAGGCAAGGAAATGGAAGGGAAAGAAAAATCCTTCTCAATCCGGTGCGAAAGGAAAGAAGCAGGACTTGTCCAAGGTGAAGTGCTTTCAATGTCACCAACACAGACATTACGCCAATAATTGTCCATAGAAGAAGAAAAATAAGCAGGCTGTTGGATCTGCAGCTGGAGAGGCCTTAGCCTCGTAGTTTGAGCTAGATTTTACGCTAATCGCATGCTTGGTTTCAAGTGTGATGGGATCAGTGTGGTTTTTTGACAGTGGTGCATCTTTCCATATGACCGGAGACAAATATTTGTTTACTGATCTGGATGAGAAGGATCTTGGAGTGCACATCGAGATGGGCGATGATGGTAGATACAGTGCGACTGGTATTGGGACCATTTCCTTTGAGAGGGAGTTTGAAAAACCTTTCATCTTGAAGGATGTCATGCATGTTCCAGGATTGAAGAAGAATCTGATCTCTGTGGTGATGTTGGAAGATAAGGGATATGATGTTGTTTTTAGCGAGGGAAAGGCTTTCCTGCGCAGTAAAACAACTGGTGAAACTCGAAGGATAGGGGTTCGAGTTAAGAACCTTTATCAATTGTAGGTAGATGGCTGTGTAGCAATGGCAGGCAAAGCAGAAGGAGTGGTGATCCGGGATGAGGGCGAATTTTGGCACAGGAGATTGGGCCATCTTCACCATGGCACTTTGAAAATTTTGTAGAAGATTTCTACCGGGCTTCCCAAGGGTACACTTGCGCAGTCAGATCAGTGCAAGGGATGTACTTTGGGAAAATTTGTGAAGACCACTTTTCATGAGAAGGATAGTCGCGCCACGACTATCCTTGAGAGAATTCACACAGACGTGTGTGGACCTTTCTCAGTAGCTTCGAAAAAAAAGCATAGGTATTATGTGATATTTGTTGATGAATTTTCTCACAAGTGTTGGATCTTCTTCATGCAGAAGAAGAGCGAGACATTCTCAAATTTCTATGAGTTCAAGGCACTAGTTGAGAAAGAGTCAGGGAAGCAGGTGAAAGCTCTTAGGAGCGATAATGGTGGTGAATTCATCTCTGGAGAATTCAAATACTTTTGCAGCGCAAAAGGAATTCGAAGAGAGCGCATAGTGTCTCATAACCCACAACAGAATGGGGTCGCGGAGAGAAAGAACAGAACGATCGTGGGTGCTGTACGGGCGATGTTGCATGATCAGGGCCTTCCCATACACTTGTGGACTGAAGCATGCAACACTGTGGTTTATGTGAAAAATCGTTGTCCTCATAGAGTATTTGGCATGAGTACACCCGAAGAGGCGTTTTCTGGTAAGAAGCCTGATATTTCTCATTTGAAGATTTTTGGCTCACCTGTTTAAATTCATGTGACAAAGGATGCCAAGAAGAAGATGGAGCAGACTGCAGAGGTTGGGATATTTTTGGGGTACACAGAAACACCCCACAATTATCGTGTGTATTTTCCGGATAGTTGGAAGATTGTTGTGCGACGAGATATCAAATTTCATGAGGAGAAAGCCATAAAGTTGTCGCTTGAGAGGGAGATACACTTGCATGCAGATGAGGAGCTACTTCTTCCTAAAGACGAGCCTCAAGATGTGGATCAGACACAAGAGGAGTTTCATGGAGTGGAATAAACCACTCATGCAACGCCAAACATTAGAGGGCAGAAGCGCACTACAAAAGCTGAGCGACTGAATCTTGATGCAGCGCAGAATGTAGGAGCCCCTACATCACAACGTAGACAGAGATAGTCACCTGACTGATTTACTGGATACGTGGCTCTGATGAGAAAGTGTATTGTGACAGAACCATCCTCTTTCGAGGAAGCTGTGGAGGATCCCGCATGGGTAGATGCCATGGTGGAAGAGTATGATTCGATTGTCAGAAATAGTGCATGGGAGATTATCCCAAGGCCGGAAGGGAAATCAGTGGTAGGTTCGAGATGGATCTACAAAGTGAAGCAAGCTGCTGATGGGAGCATTGAGAAGTACAAGGAAATATTTGTTGCCCAGGGTTTCTCACAGATCGAGGGGATTGACTATGAAGAAACCTTTGCACCTGTCGCAAGGTATTCTTCCATACGAACCATCCTTGCTCTCTCAGCGCAGATGAGTTGGCACATTCATCAGATGGATGTGAAGACTGCGTTCCTCAACAGAGTCATTAAGGAGGAGGTGTACATAGATCATTCTGAAGATTTTGAAATCTTCAACATCGAGTCGCATGTTTGCAGGCTCAAAAGAGCGATGTATGGGCTAAAACAAGCACCTCGTGCTTGGTACACATGGATAGACAATTATTTCACCAGACTTGGTTTCACCAAGAGTGAGGCGGATGCGAACCTATACCAGATTGTGGTGGAGGGTAAGTTGCCGATCATTGTACTTTATGTAGATGATTTGATACTAACAGGTGCTGAATTGTTGATACACTCATGCAAGGCAGATCTTGCAAAGGAGTTTGAGATGAAGGACTTGGGCCTCCTTCATTATTTCCTGGGATTGGAAATTTGGCAGCGGAAGGATGGAATGTTTGTGTCTCAAGGCAAGTTTTCCTGGGAGATACTGGAGAAGTTCAACATGCAAGGCTGCAAGCCTATCGAAACTCCTCTCCCTGGTGGTTTGAGGAAAGAGGATGCTACATCAGCAGAGGTAGTGGATGCCACTATTTATCGACAGTTGGTTGGTTCACTCATGTATCTAGTCAATACACGACCGGACATATGCTATGCTGTTAACTAGCTCTCACAAGCTATGGTTAAGCCTACCAAGCTCTTTTGGAAGGTAGGCAAGCATGTCTTGAGGTATCTCAGGGGCACATCGAGATATGGATTGTGGCACAGAAAATCGGATAAGGTGAAGCTGCATGGCTTCATAGATGCAGATTGGGCAGGGAGCCCAACAGACAAACAGAGCACATCTGGAGGGATTTTCAGTATCGGGTCTACAACAGTTTCTTGGTACTGCAAGAAACAAATATCCGTGGCACTCAGTTCAGCGGAGGCCGAGTTCATGGCAGCAAGTTTTGCTGCATGCGAGGCTATATGGATGAGGAAGATCCTGGTCAGGTTGTTTGGTTCACACTTGGATCCTACTGTGATATATTGTGATAATCAGAGTTGCGTTAAACTCTCTGTTAATCCAGTATTTCATGATAGATCTAAACATATTGACATATGGTACCATCATATCAGAGATTATGTGCAACAGAAGATCATGTTGCTTTCTTACATTCCTACGGAGGATCAGGATGTAGATATTCTGACGAAGGCGCTCACTAGGAGAAAATTCGAATACCATATAGACAGGATCAGGGTGGCAGATAATCCCTATCTTGTTGAGAGGGAGTGTTGAGATTCAACAAGATGATGAGCTTATTGAAAAGAGTCGCCTTCATTAATGGGCCCGTAGGCTATTTTTGGCGCAAAGTCTATTTTTAGACATGTCGATCATATTCTATGAGTTGCAGGATGCTATTTGTGGATGGTTGGTCAAGTTGGAAAAAATAGACGGACTTATATTTTTAGACATATTGGGAAAATCTATTTTTTAGATTGCCAGTCTAAAAATAGATATGTCAAATATTATTAGCTCTTAATAATATTTGGACTCTAAATGTTATCTTATTCTCTTGGAGCACTTCAGTTAAGTGCACAGATGTGGCACAACAGCTGATAGAAGGAATTACACTATTCCTGAGGGTTTACTGGAGATAATGCATGAAGGACTTTAGTTAGAACTCATGTGACAGAGTTTGGTGGAGTTGTAAAAGTAGTTGGTGGAGTTGTGTTCAGTTTAACTTAGTTAGACACAATTGAGCTAGTTGTATCTAGTCTAACTGATTGATACACTAGTGAGAGTGGTGTGAATTAATTAATAATTAATTCACTAAATATTAACTCATTAATTAACTGAAGAATACATCATTTAACTACAGTGCATGGACAGTTTCAGTGGAGACCAGTGGAGAGGTAGGTGAAAGAGCAAGTGTGACTATAGTGATGCATTGATTGCATCCAACACTTAGTGGAGATGCCAATGAGGATTGCGCAGTCAATCTTGGATCAATTCGAGTTCATTCATAGCCATTCTTCAGCAGGGATTGCGCAATAGAGGCAAGCTAGCAGGCGGCAAAGATCGGTGCATGGATTTGCTAGATCGGGCCTGATTAGTGTGTAGCGATTGTATTGTACTGAGAGCTTGATATGATCAGCTTTGTATGAGGATTGTTACATGATCTCTATGACATATATTATATACATATAGTTGGGGTTTTCAGCTTCAGGATTTCCTATAAAACAACTGTGTTAGTGTGTGTGAATTTTTATGGTTTCATGTGTGCATTGCAATTGATTTAATTTCCACATGTGATGATCAATGGTGGAATAGATTCTGTATTGTGCATGAAGTTAAAATAGTGTGTGATCAGGAGAATCTTGGACATATAACATATAAGTTATATAATTTCTACAAAACCCTGAACACCCAAAATTCTTAAGCTTGATAATTGTAAACCCGGTTTCCAAAAATGTCTACCATATTTTCCCAAAACCATGCCGAAATTTTCATTGTTTTCTCGACAAAATTGTGCCCGCTTTAGACTAAGGCATTCTGATTTGGTATGATAGGATATTAGGACATCATATTATGGTATGATAAGATATTTGGAATGATTTCCTTCGATTCCATCTCACGGTCTCACCCATTTGGAGAGGGAAGTGTCTTCCATTATATGAAATAGAGCCCCCTCCAGTGACGACTTCGGTGATGGGACACTTTGAGCCCCGTCCGACGACCTTTGACGGCTAGTGGACCCCCCTTTGTCGGCTGCCTCTGCCACTCCACTCCCCTCCGCTCCACTGTCCAAGCACGCAATTTTTATTTTTATTTTTATTTTTATTTTTAAAAGTAAAAATATTTCACTCTCCAAGGTCTATGTTTTCCTCTATTTTCCTCCACCGCACAACCCCTTCACACTTCCACCACTTCATAGGTCCACACAACCCCTTCACAATTCCGCCACTTACCAAGTCCATCTATGGGTATTTCCTGCATTTTTTATCAAATTAGTTGTGGTAAAATGAAATTGAAGAAGCCAATGACCATCAAACCCCTATTTATAGAAAAAATGTCATCAAAATGTTTTATTTATTTTTAAAATCCTCCATAATGCCACATTTAAAATACAAAGTAATAAGAGAATTTTATAAGGGTATTTTTGATAGGGTTAGTTGTGATGTCAGGTTTTAATCAGACTGGAAATGGTGGGCGAATATACAGTCATTGGCATATATTCGTCTCAGCAGTTTGCAGGCAACGCATGGTGACATGCTATTATGCTTTCTTCCTACCAATGATACTGCTGCCCCACCTTGGACACCCATGCTACCCTTGAATCCTCAATTATCCATATTCTGTAACTCAAAATGCGTACGGAAAATCGTCTTCAGACATTGCAAGAAGCCTCCCATTGAAAAAAAATGAGCCCTGCATTAGCAACTCCCATGCCTTGGCTGCAATCCAGTAATCGAAATAGAGCCCTGACAATAAAAAATGTCAACCTCTTTAATCTAGAGTGGTCATGCATCTCTCTAATTGGCTTGGGAAAAATATCTCGCCCAATCTTCTCCTCCTGATACAAATGTTGCGTGCAAGTAAATCTGCAACAGTAGCTCTCTCTTCCCTGTTTCAAGGCAACTGTGTGTATCATACCATCTCCACCAAAAAAATGATGGCCGAAAGAAGGTTCAAACCTTGGATTGGCCTCGTTACGTACATAATCACCTTGCAAACATTCTGGAATTGTGCCAAAAACTTGCAGTTCGTGCTTTACATGACTCTCGCTAACTAGTGCAAACTTTCCCAATATTTGAACCTAGGGATCGACTGTCTTGGGCAGAGGTTGCTCTTTCTCAGATATAATGAGACTACTTTCTATAGAATTCAAAGCTACAACTGCCAGCCTTTGAATTAGATTCCAATCCCTCAAAACTTTTACTTATTTTTGTGCATCTTTATCCAAGGCTTTGGACTTTTTATTTGAGCCATTCAAATTAACAATTTGCTTCTTAGGACCAACGAGTTTTATAGAGGATGGGACAGAACCTGGGCTAGTAGTAAGATGCACATTAATACTTGGAAAAATAAGAGGATATTTTGGGTTACTTTTAGTTTTCCTTGTAAAATATTCTATAATGAATGGGTGAAAATATGAAGTTGGGTTACACTTTTTGCCTTTTTTTGAGAAAAAAATTTCATTTTTTTCGATTCTTCAACTTTCTACAAACTATAACAATTTTTCTGTTTAGAATTTCATTTTGCGATAAAAAAAAAAGTTGTCAGAAATTTTGTTAGCTTTCTATTACTTATTTTTTGGAAATTTTTTATGCACATTTGATATTTCAACTTAACATTTCTTTGAGTGTGTGTTTTTTAACAATCAAAGGATTCATAAGAAGTCATGTTAATACGCAATGTTGTATTCTTTGAAAATTTATGTTTTTCAGAAAACAAAATGTGTTACAACAATCTAGACAGAGTCTACTTCGGTTTCGTCATATTTACAAAGCCAATGGATGCATATCATAATTACTAGAATTTTTTGAGCTGGTCCAATATGAAAAAACTGCATATTTTGCGTATGTTTCGCGACGCAAGAAATTTATTAACATATAAGTTATAAACTAAAAATACAAAAGCTATCGATTAGAGATGACGGACCAATGTAATGCCCCATAATTTTTTCAATTTTTTTTACAATGTATTTTGGGAGATACATAATTTTGATTTCACTGAATCACAATGACCCTCATAAATTGTTTGCACCTGTTTTATAATAAAATTAATTAAAATTAGTAAATATTTATGAAATTCCATAAAAGTTATATTTCCTGAAAGTAGATTCAATTCTGAAAATGCTTGTCTTAGTTCTGATAGTTAATTCAAAATGTTTGATGGAGTTTAATTAGTCCAAAGTTGTAGAAACGTATTCAGAGCTTGGACCTGCGTAATTGGTGACGCGTTAGTTCGGCCGAACTTTTCTACAAAGTTCGGCCGAACTAGTTTTTGCGCAAACGGGCCATTAAGTCTCACGCCTTAATAGTTCGGTCAAACTTCTGCCTACTTTTCCGTCGGCCGAAAAATTTCGCGGAGCCTGTAATGACCCATTCCTAATTTATAAGTAAAATAACCTTAGCGAGTATACAACATACGCATATGATAGCTACACATGCCTATATCGCATACCCCGCACTAGTATTAAGGCTACCTAAGTAAGAATAACGAATTGAATATTACTATATATTTTATCTCGCCATGATATAACGAAATATCAACAGGCATGGGAGAGTGTTATTTAAGAAAATCAGATTTTAATTTAGTAAAAAAATTATATTGTTTCGGTGAACTATTCAACTGTCCACAACATCACAGGAGGAGACCACAACATCACAGGAGGAGAGCCACCATTAAATCATCAGCTGTAATCCAGGTATTTCCCATGTATAGATTAGTTCCTTATGCAAAATTGAAATTTCATTGCTGATCTGCATAAAATTGTATCACTGCTGAAATATATATATATATATATGCTTATATTATGAACTAAAAAGGATGTCTTAGATTGTATTCATGGGAAGAATGATAGTTGTAACAGCGATATACCTTGTTGGTCGATTTAGCACTAAGTCCGGTCAGATACTGCTAGAGAGGGACTTAGTTCTAAATCAACCGACAAGGTATATCACTGTTACAACTATGATTCTTCCCATGAATACAATTTAAGACATCCTTTCCATGAATAAATATAAGCATATATAAACGTAAGTCTGCAGTAATACAATTTTATGCAGTTCAGAAATGAAATTTCAATTTAATCTATACATGGGAAATACCTGGAATACAGCCGATGATTTAATGGTGGCTTCCCTCCTGTGATGCTATGGTCTCCTCCTGTGATGCTGTGGACAATTGAATAGTTCACCGAAACAATATAATCCTCTCAGCCAATCTAGGAACAATCCTAGACCCAGAAGATCACTCTTCTGCCCCCGTGCCCAGAATCCCAAGAACAGTGAGACTCCCTTCCAAAACTCTTCGTATCCTTCAATCATTTCTTTGGACAGAATGCATAATTTTCCTCCCAAGACCCTCCCCCTCCCACTTCACATCCTTTCCCTTATATTATTTTTCTCCACCGCCCTCAACTCCCGTAGACATTATCTCATTTATGAGGGTGGGCATGCATTTAAGGAGATATTATTTTTATTTAAGGAGATATTTAACTTAGAGATAAGGTTTTGGGGTTAAGTGCATGAAATATCCATATTGAATCCTTATCTAGTTACGTAGATGTGAAAGCTTTGTGTAGAGCTTAATTTGAATTTAATTTGTATTATGTTGTTTTTAACTTAATTAATTTGCCTCAATTAAATTATATTATTACTTTATTGGTTCACCCACATATAATTTTTAACTAAATTATAATTTGATTTTCTTAAATAACACTCTCCCATGCATATGCAGATAGAGTGGTATACGTGTTAGGTATCCTGTTGATATTTCGTTATATCATGGCGAGGTAAAATATAGAGTAATATTCAATTCGTTATTCTTACTTAGGTAGTCTTAATACTAGTGCGGGGTATGCGATATAGGCATGTGTAGCTATCATATGCGTATGTCGTATACTCCCTAATATTATTTTACTTATAAATTAGGAATGGGTCGTTACATACTTCCTCCCTTCAGAAAAACTTCGTCTCGAAGTTAGGGCTTCATATACTCATATTGATAATTATGTTTTTAGATATTACGGCACATGTGAGAAGGTTTGTATTTTAAGATTGAATTTTGTTTGAATATGCATGTTTTTGTAATTTTATTTGTTACTTCTCATCTCAACCGCATCTACAGACTATTTTAAAATCATCCTATCCTTCCTAATCTCTTCCACTCCAATCCTATCCATCCTCTACAAGAATATGCCATGGCATCATTTTTACTGATCCATTCATAGACCTTAAGGATATAGGTGTCGATTACATCGACTTGATATGCTTGTAGGCATCCGACAGTCATCATCACACCTCTAGGGGAGCGTGAATCACACAACCCTCCCATTACTCCAGGTATTGGAGGATAAATGGCGGGCAACACCTCCACCCCTCCCAGTAGAACCAGGGTCAACACCCTATCATGGAATCACATGGAGTCTCAATGTTCTAGGGATTCTGTCATCACGTCTATTGTTTTGGTAACCTGTGTTCTACGAAGTAATCACTGGTACACAATCTGTAATGTAAACACTCGTACACACATTGCAGCATATGCATCTATATGGTTCATAAGAAATTGTTACCCATATAACAATCTCTACACATTCCAAATATATTGCTATCTATGATATTGATCCTAGAGCTTATATATCATACTTGGTTTAAAACATTTGTCCATGTATGTATCAATATGTCCAATACAATTTTTTTCGTTTAGATACTGCTTCCGTTTAGTTCATACATGTTCCATCTATGATGCATTTGTTTTAACTATTTTCAATCTATATACCAATATGTATTTTCCTATTTAAAATGTAGTTACTCTTCTATTTCCTTTCCTTCAATCATATTTGAAATGCAATGAAATAAATTGATAGATAGTTTCATCTATATTGTTTAATCTATGATTTCACATTCTTGCAATGTTAATTTAAATGACATATTGCATATCGGTGTCCATGCACCAGTAAATTTTAAACAAACAACATATATCCTATATCAGTAGAGTGAAGTAACATTCTATCTTTATGGGTATCCATGTACCAGCAAAGTAAAAACTCATCTTTACGTAATATTTCAAAATTTCAAGTATCAAAATAGAGCAGTCATATACATAAAAGTTTTCAGTTCTCAAAATTTAGCATAAGCTGGGGTAATTCTGGTAGAAAGTCTCAACATCCTCCCCAGTTGCTGAACCAGGACTATACTTGTCCCACTGGACTTTCACTTGGTCTATCCGGCGGTTCCTGAGCTATCGAACCCTACGTTCCAAAATACGTAATGGTTCGACCACTAGGGTTCCCTTGTCCGATACCTGCAGTTCCTTCCATTGAATGTCATGAGATTTATCAGCGATATAGTGTCATAAGGCAGATACATGAAATAAATTATGAATTTTGTGCAGGTGGGGTGGCAGTGCAAGACGATAAGCGACAGGTCTAACTTTTTCCAGGACTTCAAATGGTCTTATAAACAGGGGGGATAATTTTTTCCCCCTCCCAAACCGAATGGTGCTCTTATTTGGTCTGATGTGGATGAAAACCTGATATCCTACTACATAGCTTCTATCTGTCTTGTGAGTGTTCGCATAACTTTTCTGTCTATCCTGAGCCTCTTTTAATCATTGTCTAATCAGTTTCACCTGATCCTCCATCTCTTGGATCAAGTCTGGCTCATTAAATTTTGTTTCTAAGAATTTGCATGTTTAAACCAGTCAACTACATTATGGAGACAAAATAACAGATTATAATCATGGTTATCTTAAGATATGAAAATTAGTTTGCTAAAGAAATGGCAAAGCTGAGAGTGGGTGAAACAGACCATCATTCACAAATTATGTTTTGGAGGGGCAAGAGATATTTGAAGATATCTCCTACTATATGATAAGCATATAGAGTTGAATGAAACCAACATGAAAAAAAAAACTGTTTGTCAAATATGACTCCACTAAATCTAGACATATATATCTACTTGTCCAGAAAAAAATGCTTCCAACTTTTTCGTATTCAAATATAGGGAAACTAATTTCAGACAGTGTCTAATTTCTTTCACTGGTTGTTGAGGTCAGGATTAGTATGGTCCTAACACTAGCTAGCAAACTTCAAGATCCTTCTAGAAACAAAAAAGATGTTAGGTTACAACAACTAGTGGGGTATAGTTATTCTCTAGGAAGATAAAATAGAGAGCTGTTAATATTCTTATCGCTATCGAAAATTTTCCCAAACTACTCCATGAGATTCAGATGTAACCTCCAGCTTATATGATTTAGAATTTTGTTTCCATAAACTGAAATCTAATCAATTGTAATTTTACAACAGATTATTAGAGAACCATAATAACAGATTTTTGGAGTCGTAACAGTAGCTAAAGACAAAGATGCAGCAGATGAACCATTAAAATATCATATATTCCAATAAGTCAGAACTAGAAGATAGAACAAATTCTTCCCTGAACTTCAGCCATTTGCCATTGTTCCTTAATAGTGTCAAAGCTTGTAGTATAGCCCACAGCAACATCCAACGCTTGATGGCAAACAGCAGCGAGCACAAATGCACCTTGTGCGTTCCTCATTGTAACCATCTTCCCTTGAGAAAAAGCAGCAACATGCCCCATTTCTCTCGCTAATTCTCTGACCTTCCGCATACGTGCCAAGAAGAGCCTCCATGTCATCAATATTACGCAGTGTCCATTGAGGAGGGGAGACACTTTTACTTTTAAGGTTATCAAATCCCAATACAAACGTACAACCAGTCCCTTAGGGTGATTCAAAGATTGTGCATCTTTGATCAACAAGGCTCCCTTTGCCAAGAGCTGGTAGCTTATTTAAGAACGGGCCATTCCTCCCCTTGAATGGATTGCACCCTACTTTTACTTTAGATTTATTTGAATGTTCAGAATCAACATTGCCTTCTTGAATTGAAGTGCCCCGAAGTTTGGGGAATGTTTTAGAAAAGGCCAACAACCACCCTTGGTGATGCTTTCTTAATCTTTCAATTTTTCTCATGTTGATTCCAGTTTAGTTTCATACCTGTTTCAGCCTATTAACAGTAAGAAAAAGCTAGGATTTTGTTAGATATATAGCATATATACCTAGTCAGGCTACTTACACGTCTATATAATGTAAACTGGTAATATAAAAAATAATAATTATGGGCCAGATAACTTTTCTAATGGACACAATTGTTCATCATCACCTATCTTTTCACTTGTATATAAGCACCGCATCACAGTCATGGAAACTATCTTTGCTTCTTATTCTCTCTCAAGGAAAAATCAACTAGCCCTATGCAGACATACATTTCATTTGGAAACTTATGATCTATGGCATCCCATAGTAGTTATGATTTATTCTATTCCAAGTTTTACTATCAACAATGAGTATTTATATCAATGAGAATTCGTGCAGTCATCGTAGAATTTGCTTATATATCTTATGCTAATATGTATTATACAAATCTCACATTAAAAATAAGATAAAATCCATGTATTAGAAAGTGAACATACCACTCCCATATCTGATTGTGAACTCATCAACATTAACTGCCGGAAGTGCAAGCCCAACCCTTGTCAACAAATTTCCAGCATCTCTAACTTGAGCAAGTGGAGAAATCTAAGGACTTATGCCCCTTCACGCTCCATTTCCGCCACCGTGCATGCTCTATTTGACTCCGCTATGGTGACGACAGTGTTTGAACCTGCGCGGGCAGCCCATCAAATTTAAATCTGTCACCATAACCTCTCAGACTCAATGCAACCGTCCCGACTTTAAACATCGAATGCAGGAAGAAACTTAATGAAAATCTTAGGAAAACGGATTGCCATCTGGGTATCTATATGACTCATTTTCAAATTATTAATATATCATAGGAAGCCACGTTATGGAATTTGATAAAGGGAAGCCACGCTATCAAATCCGATCTTAGTCGTGTATTCGAGTCATTTAGCTAGCTAGGGTAATGTATTTTAATTCTGAGGTATCATGATACCACCGAATATGTAATAGACAGAATAAAATAATATGCATGTATCATTATATTAAATATATATATCGTATAGATTTAAAATTATATCGTATGGTTTTTAAATGTATGGTTATATATATATATCGTTTGGTATTATTTGGTCAAAATTATATCGTATGGTTTTAATTTATATCGTATGTTTTGTTTTTGGTTAAATGTATATATCTTAGGGTTGTTAAATATATATACATTGTATGATTTTAATATATATATATAACCATGCCATATAAGTTACGAATGTAATTTTTTTTTAACATTTAAATTTTATTAAAATTTATAAATTTAAAAAGTATGTAATAACATAAAGCTAAATGCTGTTATCTATGGTTAAAAAGGTATATATATATATAATTGTTAAAATAGTAATTATTTTTTTTGTAAATTGAATAATGCTATTTATATTATAAATAAATTATTTTGGAGTTTGATTTTTTTTTAACCAAAAAAAAAATAAAAAAATAAAAATCATATTTGACTCTCATTTATTTTATTACAAAAATCAGGAAAGGATACAATGTTGAGAACGTACCAAAGGCGACAACGTCAGCAAATTGCATTGCCATCACCTCCTCCCTCGCCCTCACCATCGCCACCTCGTAGATCACCGTCAGTACCTGTCGTTCCAGCACCCGATCTTACTACTGTGATGAGCTCATTAGAAGCCATTTTGGAAACATTAAAAGAGTCGCAGTCGACCAGGAACAAGGAGGAATGATGACATCCAAAGGAAAGACATTCAGAAAAGCCTAAGGATGTTGATGACAAACCTCATAGAGAAGATATTTCACGGGAACTGCAAAAGATTAAACTCCCGGAATTCTCTGGAGGATGAGCAGGAGAACATGCCGAAGCATGGTTGGAAGGGATGATCAGATGCTTAACATTAAGAGAATATTCTTCAACTTATAAAAAAAAAATCGCTGTATTCCAACTTAGAGGGAATGCTCTGATTTGGTGGGGGAATATGGAAAAATAGTTGCATCTCACTTCAGATACCGTTCCTTGGGAGTTGTTCGTGGACCTATTCCGTGCGAAATACTTACCACCTTTCTTTCAAGAGTAGCAAGTCGGAGCTTTCCATACTCTAACCCAAGGTGGTAAAACCGTGGAAGAATACGAGACAAAGTTCATGGAACTTGTAAAATATGTTCCTTATCTAGACACAGATGAATGCCAGGCCGAGCGTTTCATTTTTGGATTAATTCCTCGAATCAGAGCCATGGTAAGAATGTGGAAGCCACCGACGGTGGTAGAGGCGGTTGAATGTGCTCATTATGTAGAAGAGCATTTGGGGATTAAAAGGGATTTTAGGCCAGCTGAACCAATACCGCAGGCATTTACAAGAAAGACTCCCCGAAATTTCTTCCGGGGAAATAACTTGAGACCACCTCCTTATGGTAACAGGTTTACCCCAAGAGGAGCGGGGGCAGGAGCTCACAGGACCATAAATGCAATAGCTTCCGAATCCTCAAACATCAGTCCTTGGAGATCTCGAGGGATTGGTAATCAAGGAATGGGAGAGGAAGCGGCACCAGGGGACAGAGCTCTTGGTCTGGAATTTCACAGTCAAACTCTCGGGGGCTAGCCCAGGTGGACTATTGGGGGTGTGGAGGACCTCATCTTCGGCGTGATTGTCCGGAAAAATCTCGTCGAACAGGAAAAGGACCATCATCAGATGCTCAAGGAAATCACAGAATCCATGCCGTCGTCAACAACAACCAAGCAACACATCAATCCACTGTAGTGGAATCTTCAGGTAAAATCAACAGAATAAAACTCAAAATCTTATTTGACACTGGAGCTACTGATAGTTTTATTTCATCTTATGCATTAAATAAGTGTGGGTTGGCAGCCTGCAAGAAAAACGATTTTAGACAGGTAGAAATGGCTTCGGGAGACCTTCAACCAGTAGAATTAAGTGTTGAGGATTGCAAAGTTTACCTAGGAGTTTGTTCGACAAAAATCAAAGTATATGTCACAGCCCTAGGAACTTACGACCTGGTGATAGGAATGGATTGGTTAGAGTCTCATCGAGCATGGGTAGACTGTTTCGGGAAAACAATACTTTGCTTGAATGATGTGGGAGAGACAATCCAAATTCAAGCTATTAAGAGAAAAGTATCCTTGCGTTTCATATAAGCTATGCAAATGAAGCAGTGCTTAAGGAAGGGTTGTCAAGTGTATGCAGTTCAAGAAGTAAGCAAAGAAAAGGGGCCTTCCTTAGATCAGTATCCGATTCTGTCAGAATTTCCAGATGTTTTTCCAAAGGAATTACCAGGACTGCCTCCTAGGAGAGAGCTAGACCTCACCATTGAATTGAAACCTGGTACGGAACTTATATCTAAAACACCTTACTGAATGACCACCCCAGAACTTCAAGAATTTCAAATACAACTGAAAGAACTGTTAGATGTAGGGCACATTCGACCCAGTGTTTCACCTTGGGGTGCTCCTGTAATCTTTGTTAAGAAGAAAGATGGCTCATTACGACTGTGTGTGGATTATCGAGATTTAAACCAGGCCATGGTAAAGAACAGGTATCCAATGCCTCGCATTGATGACCTTTTTGATCAAATGAAAGGAGCTACTATGTTTTCAAAGATCGATATGCGATCAGGTTATCATCAGCTAAGGATTAGCGAGAGTGATGTTTCTAAGACTGCATTCCGAACTCGTTTTGGGCATTATGAATTCATTGTGGTGCCATTTGGGTTGACCAATGCACCTGCAGTCTTCATGAACCTTATGAATAGAGTTCTCCGCAAATACCTCGACAAATTTGTACAAGTTTTCCTGGACGAAATTCTCATTTACTCTAATAATGAGAAGGAGCATGAAGAGCATCTTCAGATAGTATTATCTTGTCTCAGAGAACACAATTTATATGGAAAATTATCCAAATGCGCTTTCTTTCAAAAGGAAATTCATTACTTAGGTCATATCATATCAGGCCGAGGAATCTTTGTAGATCCTAAAAAGGTAAACATAATCAAGGAGTGGCCGATACCTAAGAATGCACATGAAGTGCGTAGTTTTATGGGTTTAGCAGATTACTACCGAAGGTTTGTGGAGGGATTCTCCAAAATTGCAACGCCGATCACAAACCTCCAATGCAAAGGTGTGAAGTATGAATGGACTGAGGAATGTGACAAAGCTTTTTCTGAACTTAAAAGATTATTGACTAGTGCACCGATTTTACGAGTACCTGATATGGATAAAGATTTTACTGTGTGTATTGACGCATCTAAACAAGGGTTAGGTGCAATATTAATGCAGGAAGGAGGCGTAATAGCATACGCTTCAAGAAAAATAAAACCCCATGAAGAAATCTATGCTACACATGATTTAGAGTTAGCTGCGGTGGTTTTAGCATTAAAGATTTGGAGGCACTACTTGATAGGGAAAAAATTTGTGCTTAAAAGTGACCACCAAAGTCTGCAGTACTTGTTCACTCAGAGAGACTTGAATGCAAGACAAAGACGATGGAGTGAACTCTTAAGCAAATATGATTTTGTGATTTCATATATCAAAGGGAAGGAGAATGTTGTAGCAGATGCTTTAAGTAGAAGACCTCGAATATTCTCCCTCATACCTATCAGGGTGAACTTAAGAGATCAGGTACTTGAACATCTTGTAAAGGATAGTTGGTATTTAAGGTAAGGTCGGGGCTTGAGAGCAACCATTCAAAGGAACCTAAGTTCGACGGATATGATCTAGTAGAAGACATAATTCTACGATTTCATGGAAGGATGTACATACTAGATAGTGGAGATCTCCGAAACACCATCTTGAGGGAAACACATAGAGCAGTGTATTGTGCACATCCTGGTGTAAAGAAGATGTATGCTGACACTAAGAGACTCTTCTTCTGGTCAGGCATGAAAAATGACATTGTCCAATTTGTCGCTAGGGTGTCTTGAATGTCAGTAGGTCAAAGCTGATCATCGTCACCCAACAGGTCTATTACAATCTCACGACATCCCTATGACCAAATGGGAGATAATTTCTATGGATTTTATCATTGGGCTGCCTCTTACGCAACAAAAGCATAATGCCATTTTGGTTGTGGTGGATAGATTAAAAAAATGCGCCCATTTCATCCTGGTAAGAGATACTTATGAAGTAGGTGATGTAGTTCGGGTATTCATAAATGAAATTATCAGATTTCATGGAGTACCTAAGAAAATCATATTCGACAAAGATCCTCGGTTCACATCAAGGTTCTAGAATTGTATGTAGTCGGCCTTGGGAACTCAGTTAAATTTGAGTACAGCATATCATCCGGAGACCGATGGGAAGACAGAAAAGGTAAATCAAGTACTTGAGGATATGCTAAGGATGTATGTTATGGACCAACAGTCGCGCTGGGAAAAGTACTTCCCTTGGTAGAATTTTCTTACAATAATAGTTATAACAGTTCAATCGGGATGCCGCCATTTGAAGCTTTATATGGGAGACCCTGTAGATCGCCGTTGAGTTGGGACAGGTCAGAAGATCGAATAATCGTTGGACCAGAATTGATCCAAGAGATGGAGGATCAGGTAAAATTGATTAGGCAACGATTGAAAGAGGCACAGGATAGACATAAAATTTATTCTGACGCTCACAGAACAGATAGAAGCTATGTAGTGGGAGATCAGGTTTTCATTCGCATCAGACCAAATAAGAGCACCATTCGGTTTGGGAGGGGGACAAAATTACCCCCCCGATTTATAGGACCGTTTGAAGTCTTGGGAAAAGTTGGACCTGTTGCTTATCGTCTTGCACTGCCACCCCACCTGCACAAAATTCATAATGTATTTTATGTATCTACCTTACGACATTATATTGCTAATAAATCTCATGACCTTCAATGGAAGGAACTGCAGGTATCGGACGAGGGAACCCTAACGGTCGAACCATTACGTATTCTGGAACGTAGGGTTCGACAGCTCAGGAATCGCCGGATAGACCAAGTTAAAGTCCAGTGGGACAAATATAGTCTTGGATCAGAAACTTGGGAGGATGTTGAGACTTTCTGCCAGAATTACCCCAACTTATGCTAAATTTTGAGAACTGAAAATTTTGACTACTCTATTTTGATACCTGAAAATTTATTTTGAATTATCACGTAAGAATGAATTTTACTTGCTGAACGGATATTACTTAACTCTAGTGATACCGAATATATGCTATTGTTTGACTTTACTAGTGCAGGGATACCAACATGCCTTATGTCATTTAAATTATCATTGCAGGAATATGAAATATAGATCATAGCTCACATTATGAATGACATCATGTATCAATTCATTTTATTTACATGTCCATATGATTGAAGGAAAATAAATAGAAGAGTAACTACATTTTAAATATCAAAATGAAAGATATGGTTGAACATGGTTAAAACAAATGCATCATAGATAAAACATGTATGAAATAAACTAGGGCAGTATCTAAATGAAAATTGTATTGGACATATTGATACATATGTGGACAAGTGTTTTAACCGAGTACGTATATAAGTTCTGGGATCAATATCATTGATAACGGTATATTTGGAATGTGTAGAGATTGTTATATGGGTAACTATTTGTTATGAACAATATAGATGCATATGCTGTAATGTGTGTACGAATGTTTACATTGATAACAATATATTTTGAATGTGTAGAGATTGTTATATGGGTAACAATTTGTTATGAACAAGATAGATGCATATGCTGTAATGTGTGTACGAATGTTTACATTGATAACAATATATTTGGAATGTGTAGAGATTGTTGTATGGGTAACAATTTGTTATGAAAAATATAGATGCATGTGCTGTAATGTGCGTATGAGTGTTTACATTGCAGATTGTATACAAGTAATTGCTTTGCAGAATACAGATTTCAGAACCAAAATATGTGATGACAGAATCCCCAGAACAGTTGAGACTCCCGAGATACCACGATAGGGTGTTGACCGGGTCCTATTAAGAGAGGTGGAGGTGTTGCCCACCGGTTATCCTCCGATACCTGGAGTCATGGGAGGACTGTGCGAGTCACGCTCCCCTAGACGTGCGATGATGACTGTTGGATGCCTACAAGCATATCAGGTCGACGTACTCGACGCTGATATCCTTAAGGTCTATGAATGGATCAGTAAAACTGATGCCATGGCATATTCCTGTACAAATTGTTTTGGTACATGCACGTGCTCTAGTATCAACTGAAAGTAGCTTTTCTATACATGTGCGTTGATGAAAAATGTTATATGTATTGGATATATATATATATATATATATATATATATATATATATATGTTATAAAAAAGCTATGTTCTTCCTATTAGAAATTTTTTCACTCAAACAAGAGTATGTAGAGATCAAAAGCAATTTTAAGATGCCAAATGTACTTCAACCATCCAAAACTTGAATTTTAATTTTTTTTTGTTTAAATCAAAACAATACTTCACATGGGAGACTTCCATCTAGGCCAAATGTGGATTGAAACCATCCAAAACTTAGATCAAAACATTTAACATTATATCAAAACATTTAACATTTAACATTAAATCAAAATTAAAGGGATAATGTACAACTTCTTTACTCTTTTTGATTAAATCAAAACAATACTTCACATGGGAGTCTTCCATAGGCCAAATGTAGATTGAAACCATCCAAAACTTAGATCAAAACATTTAACATTTAACATTAAATCAAAATTAAAGAGATTTACATATAACTACTTCTTTTCTCTTTTTGATTAAATTAAAACAATACTTCACATGGGAGTCTTCCATAAGCCAAATATAGATTGAAACCATCCAAAACTTAGATCAAAACGTTTAACATTATATCAAAACATTTAAAACATTTAGCATTAAATCAAAATTAAAGGGATAAATACATATAACTATTTCTTTACTCTTTTTGATTAAATCAAAACAATCAGAGGGGGTCTGAATAAAAAAAAAGAAAAGGCGTTGCCCATGACAGGGAAACCAACCCAGAAGATGCTGCCCAATATCGGGAAACTAGCAGACATAGAGTGTTCAGAAGCACAGTGATTGCAAAACATGACAAAAGTTCAAAAAAGCTAAAGAGGACCTTACATCAGGCTAGCTATCGATGTGTGTAGGAGGATTCTCCTCCACAATTGGATAAATGTAGGCCTCCAGATCATCAGCTACTCACTTGGAGTGCTAGAAGGAGCTCTTCGAAGCAGAAGAGGAGCCAAAGTCGTCTTTGAGCTTTTTCTCCACACTGGCCGAGCTGCTGCTGCTTGCGCCATTGCTGCTGGAGCTCGTCGAGCTGGATTTGACTGGAAGAGCTGCCGAGTTCCTAGTGTCTTGTGGCTGATGGGTTGGGATGGTGGACTTTCTCCGTCGATTCCTGGAACCAGAGGCACCTTCATCTCGGGGCTCCTCTTGAAAAAGACAGAAATGGTCACCGTAATTCGAGGTCTGACCATAGCGCTGGTGAAGTGGAATTGTGCAACACTGCTTACTGGAGGAGGGTGCCCGCCTGTGTCATGGATTGAAATAGGCGGGCGAGAGCCAGCACTCTTGCCCCCTGCACCCCTACCCCCACCTCCCCTTCTGCAATGCATCCGATGTCTACGCATGGGGTCTTCCAACACTGTTACCTACTTTTTTTTGGTAACATAAAAAGTACCCGATTTTGAAAAGTGGTGATGTAGAATCACCCTTTTTTTTTTGAGCACATTTTTGACACTCTAATATTTTTATTTATGAAGTATGAATATTTGTTTTAAAATGTTAGTGATTTTCATGCTAATTTTGAAACGTATTGATGCAGCATCAATTTTTTTTTTTTTTAGAGCGGTGATTTTCATGCTAATTTTGAAACGTATTGATGTAGCATCAACCTTTTTTTTTAGAGTGGTGATTTTCATGTTGGTAATAAAACACAAAATTTAGATAAAAAAAATATATATAAAAACAATAAAAAAACCAATAAAAATGTAAAAAAAAACAAAATTAACTCATAAAAAAAAAAAAAAAATCGAAAATTATATCAAGAGAAATGACAAAATTTGAAAAAAAACACATAATTTAAAGAAAGAAAAAAAAATTAACCAAAAAAAACATCAAAAACATTTTTTTCTAAGTTATTAAAAAAAACCATATAATTAAAATAAAAAAAAAGAAAATTATAAAATAATTTAATTTACAAAATTAAAATTTAGATTAAAAAAAATAAAATATAAAAAAGAAAAAATTAAATTTAAAAAATTAAATTAAAAAAATAATAATAATAAGAAAAAAAAATACAAATTTTAAAATTAACAAAAAAAAAACAAATTAAAAAAAAAAAATTTAAAATTGAAAAAGAAAATTAAAATAAAAGAATTAAAATAAAAAAATATCATTAAAAAACAAAAAATGAAAAAAACCACGTGCAAATAATTAAAAAACAAATATCCATAAATTTACTGTTTTTTTTTTAAATGAAACAATTTATAAATTTTAAAAATGAAAAACTAAATAAACTAAAAGATAAAAAAAAAAAATTAAATTAAATTAAAATTTAATAAATAAATTTTAAATTTTAAAAAATAATTAATCTAAAATACTAAATTTAAGAACAAAAAAAAAAAAACAAAAAAAAAAAAAACAAAAATAATTTTAATTTTTTTGAATTTAAAAAAAATCAAATTAAAAAGATAAAAAAAAAGAAAAAAAAAAGATTTTTTTGATCGTGGTCCCGCCCCCGTGGTGGCGGAGGCAGGCCGCTGGGCGGGAGGGCGATTCCCGGAATCGGCCTCCCGCCCAGCGGCCGGCTTCCGCCACCACTTGGGTGGGAGGCCGATTGGCGGCACCACCAAGATCAAAAAATTGTTCTTGTTCTTTTTTTTTTTTTTTTTTTTTTTTAAATTCAAAAATTTATTTATTTAATTAATTATTATTATTTATTTTAATTTTTATATTTGAAATTTATTTATTTATTTTTAAATTTTGTTAATAATTTTTTTTAAATTTTTATTATTTTTTAAACTTTTTCATATTATTATTAAATTTTATGTTTAGTGTTTTCATTTAATTTTTTAAAATTTAGTATATATATATATATATATATATATATATATATATATATATATATATATATATATATTTAATAATTTATTTGAATTTAATATTTTTTTTAAATATTTTTTAATATTATTTTTTTAATTACATAAAATTATATATATATTTTTTATTTCAAGTAAAATTGTGTATTTAAAATTAGATTTTTTTTTAATTAAACTTAATATTTTCAAGTTAATATGTTTTTTATTTAATATATATTTTTCAATTCTAATTGATTTTTAAAGTTTTTTAACTTTTTATTTTAACAATGTTTGTTTTTGCTTTTTGTTTTTTTGTTTTTAAATTATATTTCAAAATTTATTTGTTTATTCATTTATTTATTAAAATTTAATATATATATATATATTTTAAATTTAATTTGTTATTTTAAAATTAACATTTTTTTTAAAAATTTAATAAAATCTATAATATATATATATATATATATATATATATATATATATATATATATATATATATTTTATTTTTTATAATTTAAATTTAATTTATTTTTTAAATTCTATTTGTTTTTTTAATATATATTTTTTTAAATTTAATATTTTTATTGTATTTTATTTTTCATTTTTCATTTTTAATTAATTTTTCATTTTTTTACTTTTAATTTCAATAATGTTTTTTTTTTTAAATTTTATTTTAAAGTTTTAAATTTATTAAAATTTAATATATTTCTTTAAATTTAATTTTTTATTTTAAAATTTATTTATTTATTTATTTTTTAATTTAATAAACATTTTCTTTTTCTTTTTTAAATTTAATTTCTATATTTTATTTTTTATAATTTCTTTCTTTTTTAACTTCTTCTTTCTTCTTTTTCTTCTTTTTTTTTTAAATTTTTTATTTAATTTTTTTTTTTTGGTTATTATTTTTATTCCTATATATTTTGAAATTTTAATCTTTAAATTTTTATTTTTTATTTTTTTTCTTAAATTTTAGGTTTTTTTTAATGTTTGAATTAAAATTTTTATTTTGTTTTTATTTTTATTTTTTTATTCCTATATATTTTTAAATTTTAAGCTTTAAAATGTTTTTATTTTTTAAATTTATTTATTTTTCTTAAATTTTAGGTTTTTTTTAATGTTTGAATTTTAAAAATTAATAAATGTTATTTCTATTTTTAAAAATGTCAAAAATATGACACAAATTTTTTTTTTTGTTATTCCAGCATCAACTGGTTTTGTTTTGAGGGTGTTTTTTCAATCATTTTTCAAGAAACAATTTTGTTTTTAGCGCAATTTTATAAAATGTTGAAATTTGACCTTAAAAAAAAACCAAGTGCGTTCTGGAATACACTTTTTTTGTTTTTGGGTGTTTTTTCATGTTTTTTGAGTCTTTTTGGGCTAGAGTTCTCGTTTTGAGGTCAGGTTACCTATTTCATCGGTAACAGTGTTTTCCATAGGCCAAATGTAGATTGAAACCATCAAAAACTTAGATCAAAACATTTAACATTATATCAAAACATTTAAAACATTTAACATTAAATCAAAATTAAAGCGATTTACATTTAAAACATTTAACATTAAATCAAAATTAAAAGGATTTACATTAAATGTAAATTAAAATGGTATCCGAAACTTAGTTTTAAAAACTTTTTGATTATATCACAACATTACTTCACATGATTAATGTACTTCAACCATCCAAAACTTGGGTTTTAAAAACTTTTTGATTATATCACAACATTACTTGACATGCCATCCAATTGTAGTTCAACTATCCAATAAAAACATTTAATATTATATCACATGTGCCAAATGTAGATTGAAACCATCCAAAACTTAAGTTTTAAAAACTTTTTGATTATATATCGTGTAACATTACTTCACATGCCATGCCAATTATAGTTCAAATATCCAATAGAAACATTTAACATTATATAACATGTGCCAAATCTAGATTGAAACCATCGAAAACTTAAGTTTTAAAAACTTTTTGATTATATATCGTGCAACATTAAAACATTAAACATTTAACATTAAATATCACATGCCAAATGTAGATTGAAACCATCCAAAACTTGAGTTTTTAAAAACTTTTTGATTATATCATACATAACATTACTTCACATGCCATGCCAATTATAGTTCAAGTATCCAATAAAAACATTTAACATTATATCAAAAGCTAAATGTAGATTGAAACCATCCAAAAATTAACTTTTAATTTAACAAAAAATTATAGATCACAACATTACTTCACATGCCAAATGTACTTCAAGCATCCAAAACTTAAATTTTAAAAACAAAACAAATTATAACACATCATTACATAACATGCCAAATGTAGTTCAGAAGCAAAACACAACTTAAATTTTAAAAGCAAAACAAATTATAACACAACATTACATAACATGCCAAATGTAGTTTAGAAGCAAAACATTAATTTATAGAAGCAAAACATTAATTTACAGATGACAACATTACTAGTAGTTCAATTATCCAAAACTTAAAAGTTTTAAAAACCAAACAAATTATATAACAACATTACTTCACATTCACATGCCAAAAGTACTAAAACCATCCAAAAATTAACTTTTTGGAACAAAAAAAAATATATTCACAGTAATAAAATATGTCCAAAAATTGTAGATCTCACAAGTATCAAACTGTATCAAGTTATATATATATATATATATATATATATGATAGTGAATCTAGATAATGTATAAAAAAGAAAATTTAAGACTATCTAAATCTTGAAATCAAGTTTACAAATCATGTCCATCAAATAGAGATGGATCTAGCGTCTTTCCTTTAAGGGTCTCAATCCGCGCACTATCATGTGAAGCATAGGAAACCTGTACACAATGCACATGTACTTGAACATTAAAATTTGATGTTTTAAAAATGAGTGAGAATATATATAGAACTTCATGTAAAAAAAACAATTAAAAAAAATCATGCAATACCTCATGAGGTTCCCTCTCCATTTGATAACCTGCAACAAGTTTCGCCCCCATGGGAACATCTGCAACGGTAAACTGTACAATATACATGTATAGTTATATATATATATATATATATATATATATATATATATATATAAATTTATATATTAAAAATTTTTAAATGACAATGCATGTGTACATACATAAACTTATTTTCAATAATATTAAAAAAAAAGTTAGACAACTTGTTCAAATGGTTGAAATGGTGTGGATGTTCCTATCTCCGTTGCTAGAGTCCGTGGATTAAAGAAATCTTCTATAGGAACCTAAATTCAAAAAATTTAAAATAACTCAAGATATATATATATATATATATATCTCAATTTTTAATGGAACTTTTTGAGGTGGAATATATATATATATATATATATATATATATAACTTAAACATAAATTTTAAAAGTGAAAAATTGTCTATACTTGTGGCTCATCTCTTAAGGAAGTAGAAGGTATATCTCCCAAGGAAGAAGAAGGTACCGCCATCCCAAAAACATCAGACGGAATCGGAATTTGTTAAAACATTTTATCATTATATATACATACATGTACATGTGTGCACAATTATTTATTTTAAAAATATCACTTAAAAAACACTAACATTTGCCAACATATCTTGATGGTGAGACCCATCTGCATTGTTTGAACCAGAGGTCCTGAACGTGATATTAAAATTTTCATCATTCATCATGCGTGACAACTGCAAATGGTGTTTTAACATATAATGATACATTTTTGTTAGATTAATGTACATACAAATAAATGTATACATGTACATACACATGTATTTATTACAAATTGTACACATGTATACATGTTAAAATAATTGAACCCTAAGGTCATTAACACATAACGTTATCGTGCCCTCTTCCTTATGAAGAATTAGGTCTTGAAAACCATTGTGAATTTTTTTTGCATATATTCAGAGATCTTCAACATTCATGTTGTCAATCTCTTCATTTGTACAATACACAAAATTGGCACGTGCATTTTCACGTGCTCTTTGTCGATTTAGACAAACATCGACTCCACCCAATCTGCTGTAAAAATTTTCGATCATGACATCCCTTGCTTCTCGACTTATTTGAGAAGTCACATCTATCTATGACTACAAAGTTTCAACCCGAAAATTTCGACTCACCAATGGTGGCTCAGGGCGAGGCAACTCTACATCTCGCTTAGTGCCCTTACGGTCATACAATCGACCTTTCTCCGGACCAAAAAATTCTGATGGAAGGTCATTGTAGTTGGGTTTCATATCCAAAAATAATTATGCGTAAAACAATTGTGCAAAATAAATAGGAACCTCTTCGTTCCATGGGAGCCTTCCATAGGCCGCAAGGTGCATATCATACAAATAGTGAGCTATATTTGGGTGCTTGAAATATTGCACCTTTAACATTTTTCTTTTTGGCCCTTCCTTGAAATTAAACATTGACTTTGCCATATTTTTTGTAACTCTTTGTTTTACATCCTCTCATTTATCGGGACCCATTTCTGTTTCCTTTCTCTTTCTCATCACTTCTACAAATGTATCAGTTGTTGGCCTAAGATTTTTGTACACATTTACAATTTCGCCCAATGAATGTGTAACTATTTCGAGGCTTTGTCGACTCTCAGCAGGTAGAGTCAAAGCCACGATATCTCTCCACAATTTTGCATGAATTTTTTCACACATTTTTAAGGTGTATTGCGCCATGTTTGTTTCCCATGGTATATCAGAAATGTCGGCCGGATAAGTTGTGGTGGGTAGACAACCTTCTTCTTGAATGTAGCACTCTGCCCTGCGTCTATTTTGACCAATATTTGGAACATTTTCAGCCTCTGCATCAATATATATGAAATTTTGTATATTAGAAAAAACACATGTAAACAAATTTGTACAAATTCAATGAAAAAAATATTGAAATTGATGGCAACCTCGACGTGGTTGGTTAGCATCTACTCCACCCTGAAACTGTTGAGACCCAGGACGACCCTACTGAGAACCAACACCACCAGCCGTTGATTGGCCTCCGGGGGAATAAATATCACCACCTTCACGCAACCTGCTATCACTCATTGATGGCCCTCTAAGGGGATTTGAACCACCACAAACCTCTCGAGACGAGAGAGAATCTTCATAAACAAATACGAATTTATAATCAATTGAAAAATACATTCATGTGTACATATAAATACATGTACATATTCATTGGTTAAATTGCGTCAACCATACCACGGCTGGGTGAACCATGGGCATGCTCCATGGATGGAGTAGAGACCCTTCTCTTCTTAGCTCCTAAAAAATAAAAAATGAAGCTTATTAACAACTAATTTAACTCACAAAGTTAATAAAAAATCAATTCCATATGTACACACATGTATGGAGATTTAAGATTATATTTAAATACCATGAACATCCTCCGATTCCTGATCCCCCATATGAGATTTTGTTGATCTTCGTCATTCATCCTCCATGATATATATATCTATTGGTGGACATTTACACAAAATAAATTTCAGAAAATTAATGTAATTTAGTGTACAAAAATTATGTAGAACACAACTTTCAAAGCACTAATTGAGGTGTGAAATTCAATTTAAGCAATTTTTTTTTATAAAAATGATAAGTTCACCAAATTGTGCTTTACATGGTGGGAGCACACTTGGTATAAAATTGAAAAAAACACATGGTCATTAAAAAATAAGTGAAACTGCATTTAAACAAACTCCATTTAAACAAAAATTTGTTGAAGTCCCCGCATTTTAATTTTATAAAAATGTGAAGTTCACCACTTGATGCAAATGTGAAGTTCACCAAGTTGCGCTTTACATGGTGTGGTGGGAGCACACTTGGTATATAATTGAAAAAAGCACATGGTAATTAAAAAAACACATTTATAAGTACACAACACACACATATCCAAGATATGTTACAATGTCTGTCAATAAATTTTGAAGGAGAGTGTTTCAACACTAATTCATCTTTGAGAGATGAATCTTGAATTTTTGAAGAAGAGCATCTCAAAACCAATTCATCTTTAAGAGATGAATCTTGCATTGGCATTTATTTGTATAATTCTAATTCATATTTGATAGATGAATCATGAATTGGCATTGCCCATGCAATAGATCAGCAGACATCTTATTCACATTTGTACAATGCCTTATACTAAAAAATTGAAATTGGCTAACAATATTGTTTGCTATTCCATGCAGTTATTTTAGCCTCTCCTTCTTAACTTGGCACACGCCATTCATCTGGTTGCACACAAGTTCAAAATTGGTGAAAACTACAATTCCATTTAATCCATACTCCATCACTGTTCCCAAACCTTCTATCAATCCAATATAATATGCCTCGTTGTTTGTTGTTATTCTCGGTATATTCATTTTCCTTTGGACGACTTTGCTAGTCGCAATATTGGAAAGCACATATGTAATCACTGCTTTCCATGGATTGGGATAGAAAGAAACTTCTATGCATAATTTCCATTTTTCAACCATATTTAATGGTTTTCTATCCCTGAAAAAAAAATCAATAAAAATATATACATGACATGGGAGAAATGACACAAGATCATGAGGTAAATGACATGTGCATGGTTTATCTTAAAGTTTGACTTAAAATGTTTATGGTCTAGAATTCAAATCTAAAATTAATGGGAGGAAGCCTTTAGTTTGCGGGAGAAATGACACATGTACACAATTTACCTTAAAGTGGTTGTGTTTTATGGATATTAAAATGAAGAACTTCTATTTAGATCTATTCCAGAGATTGATTGTAGGGGCATTTACTAGATATGTCACCTTTCATAAAAGATGAGATCTAGAGGCTACCTGGCCCTTTACAAACTCTGCCTGTAGAATTGTAGAAGTTAAGAAATTTACATTGAAAAATTTACTTGTGAGAAATTTACATTGACAACATATAAAGATTCAACTAGGCTTATGAAAAGTACAAGTGGACAATGTATAATTCTACTTAGAAGAGTCTTTGGTTTAATGGTTAAGCAAGGAAGATTCATTACTTTCTCTATCTAGAGTAGAAGTGGAATACATAGTAGTTACTTCTTTTTGAGTGTTTTGGATGAAATGGGCTCTACAAGATATTAAGGTAAGGTAAATTTCTTTTTGAGTGTTTTGGATGAAATGGGATCTACAAGATATTAAGGTAAATCTATATATCTATTAAGTGTTTCAATAGAAGTGTAATCATAATTTCAAAAATAAAATATTCTACTTCCTTAAATCACTGTTTACATATCATCATAAAGTACCACTTCCTCACACAACAAGTCTTTGAGAAAATAGTGAAGATGGAATACATACCCACAAAGCCTCTTGTTAGAGAAGCATTTGAATATGTGAGAAACAAATTAGGAATAATTCTTGCAAATTATCTTGTTAGAGAACCATTTGAACATGTGAGAAACAAATTAGGGATAGTTCTTGTAAATTATTGTCACTTATTTGACTTCAAAAGAAGAGCCTATGAAATTGAGTGCAATATCTATGTGGGAGAGTACACAATATCTAAGGGGGAGAATAGATATAAGGAAGGAATAAAAAGAGTAACAAAAAGCATATGATTGTGTTAATAATTTGAAGTAGTCAAGAACGATAACAAAGGACCATCAAAATTGAGTGCAATATCTATATGATTAGATGTCAATAATTTGAAGTAGTCAATAAAGATAATAAAGGACCATCAAAATTGAGTGTAATATCTATATGATATCTATATGATCAAGTGTCAATAATTTGAAGTAAAGAAAGATAACAAAGGACCATCAAAATTGAGTGCAATATCTATATGATTGTGTCAATAATTTGATAATTTGAAGTAGTCAAGAAAAATAACAAAGGACCATCAAAATTGAGTGCAATATCTATGTGGGAGAGTACACAATATCTAAGGGGGAGAATACAATATAAGGAAGGAATAAAAATAGTAACAAGAAGCATATGATTGTGTCAATAATTTGAAGTAGTCAAGAAAGATAACAAAAGACCATCATCAAATTAAAATTGAAAGATCAAGTAGTCTTCTTCATGAAGAATAAGCATTAACTAGGTTCATCATTTAAAGGGTTCATTTTTTAATGAAAAAATTTATGAATAATATGGAATGAATCATTGTACATTATGATAAATATTGTATTTAAATGACATTTGATCTATGAATAAAAAAGAAAATGGGATCATCTCTTCATATATATATATGTGTGTGTGTGTAAGAGATAAATAAAAAGAAAAGGTAATTCCACCAAGCCTAAAGGAGCATGTCCTAATACATTAAATTACGTTTGGTTTTTAGAAGCATTAATCATGAAGAGTCATGAGATCCACATTTCGACCATACTATTTGAAAGTTAAAGGAGCATGTTCTAATACATTATTATGTTTAGTTTCTAGAAGAATTAATCATGAAGAGTCATGAGATCCACATTTCCATCATACTATTTGCAAGTTCACATTTCCATCATGATATTTGCAAGTTCTATATGAAGATATGTAGTCTAATAACTAATTAGCAAGTTGTGATGTCCTAATATATTATTATGTTTGGTTTCCATCATACTATTTGCAAGTTCTATATGAATATATGTAGTCTAATAACTATACAGTATAGCCCATATAACATATAACGACCTTTGACAGTATGAGCAAAGAGTAAAAAAATAGAGAGGCCTCCCAGCTGAGTTCCACCTGTTCATCAAGGTAAGCAACATAATATCGGAAGTGAAACAATGACACCACTGAACATATGTGAATTTAGATATTAAATTGAAATTTATTGCAAATGACATGTGCATGGCTTATCTTAAAGTTTGACTTAAAAAGCTTATGGTATAATTTACATCTAAAATTAATGGGAGGAAGCCTTTAGTTTGTGGGAGAAATGACACATGTACACAGTTTACCTTAAAGTGGTTGTGTTTTATGGATATTGAAATGAAGAACTTATATTTAGATCTATTCCAAAGATTGACTGTAGGGGCATTTACTAGATATGTCACCTTTCATAAAAGATGAGATCAAGAGGCTACCTGGCCCTTTACAGACTCTGCCTATAGAACTTGTAGAAGTTAAGAAATTTACATTGACAAATTTACTTGTGAGAAATTTACATTGACAACATATAGAGATTCAACTAGGCTTGTGAAAAGTACAAGTGGACAATGTATAATTCTACTTAGAAGAGTCTTTGGTTTAATGGTTAAGCAAGAAAGAGTCGTTACTTTCTCTATCTAGAGTAGAAGTGGAATACATAGTAGTTACTTATTTTTGAGTGTTTCAGATGAAATGGGCTCTACAAGATATTAAGGTAAATTTCTTTTTGAGTGAGTAGAAGTGGAATGTACATATTAGTTACTTCTTTTTGAGTGTTTTGGATGAAATGGGCTCTACAAGATATTAAGGTAAATTTCTTTTTGAGTGAGTAGAAGTGGAATGTACATAGTAGTTACTTCTTTTTGAGTGTTTTGGATGAAATGAGCTCTACAAGATATTAAGGTAAATTTCTTTTTGAGTGTTTTGGATGAAATGGGCTCTACAAGATATTAAGGTAAGTAAATTTCTTTTTGAGTGTTTTGGATGAAATGGGATCTACAAGATATTAAGGTAAATCTATATATCTATTAAGTGTTTCAGTAGAAGTGTAATAATAATTTCAAAAATAAAATATTCTACTTCCTTCAATCACTATTTACTTATCATCATAAAGTACCACTTCCTCACACAACAAGTCTTTGAGAAAATAGTGAAGATTGAATACATACCCACAAAGCCTCTTGTTAGAGAAGCATTTGAATATATGTGAGAAACAAATTAGGAATAGTTCTTGTAAATTATCTTGTTAGAGAACCATTTGAACATGTGAGAAGCAAATTAGGGATAGTTCTTGTAAATTATTGTCACTTATTTGACTTCAAAAGAAGAGCCTATGAAATTGAGTGCAATATCTATGTGGGAGAGTACACAATATCTAAGGGGGAGAATACAATATATTTGACTTCAAAAGAAAAGCCTATGAAATTGAGTGCAATATCTATGTGGGAGAGTACATAATATATAAGGGGGAGAATAGATATAAGGAAGGAATAAAAAGAGTAACAAAAAGCATATGATTGTGTCAATAATTTGAAGTAGTCAAGAAAGATAACAAAGGACCATCAAAATTTAGTGCAATATCTATATGACCAAGTGTTAATAATTTGAAGTAGTCAAGAAAGATAACAAAGGACCATCAAAATTGAGTGCAATATCTATATGATATCTATATGATCAAGTGTCAATAATTTGAAGTAAATAAAGATAACAAAGGACCATCAAAATTGAGTGCAATATCTATATGATTGTGTCAATAATTTGATAATTTGAAGTAGTCAAGAAAGATAACAAAAAACCATCAAAATTGAGTGCAATATCTATGTGGGAGAGTAAAAAATATCTAAGGGGGAGAATACAATATAAGGAAGGAATAAAAAGAGTAACAAGAAGCATATGATTTGTCAATAATTTGAAGTAGTCAAGAAAGATAACAAAGGGCCATCATCAAATTCAAATTGAAATATCAAGTAGTATTTTTCATGAAGAAGAAGCATTAACTAGGTTCATCATTTAAAGGGTTCATTTTTTAATGAAAAAATTTATGAATAATATGGAATGAATCATTGTACATTATGATAAATCTTGTATTTAAATGACATTTGATCTATGAATAAAAAATAAAATGGGATCATCTCTTCATATATATGTGTGTGTGTGTGTGTGTAAGAGAGAAATAAAAAGCAAAGGTAATTCCACCAAGCCTAAAGGAGCATGTCCTAATACATTAAATTATGTTTGGTTTCTAGAAGCATTAATCATGAAGAGTCATGAGATCCACATTTCGACCATACTATTTGAAAGTTAAAGGAGCATGTCCTAATACATTATTATGTTTGGTTTCTAGAAGCATTAATCATGAAGAGTCATGAGATCCACATTTCCATCATACTATTTGCAAGTTCACATTTCCATCATGCTATTTGCAAGTTCTATATGAAGATATGTAGTCTAATAACTAATTAGCAAGTTGTGATGTCTTAATACATTATTATGTTTGGTTTCCATCATACTATTTGCAAGTTCTATATGAAGATATGTAGTCTAATAACTATATAGTCTAGCCCATATAACATATAACGACCTTTGACAATATGAGCAAAGAGTCAAAAAACAGAGAGGCCTCCCAGCAGAGTTCCACCTATTCATCAAGGTAAGCAACATAATATCGGAAGTGAAATAGTGACACCACTGAACATATGTGAATTTAGAATTATTTCAACTCTTTTTTCAAAGGAGAAAAAACCCTGTTTCATATATTGATAACAGTTCATATACAAAATCTTCTTGATATACCCATAACAGGTTATCAAGTATAAAATATTAGATTCTGTCTCATACAGAAATACATTACTACAGTATAAAAGACAATATGTAGTCACATATAAAAGACAATATGTAGTCACATTACAAAAATACATTACAGCAGTATAAAAGACAATATGTAGTCACATTACAACAATAGGTAATTCTAGTTCAATCATTTCAGCGTTGAGGAATTGAGAGAAGGCTCAGTAACGGAATAAGCTTAACAGTGGTGGTAAACTTCCATGCACAAGGCGAGAATCAGCTAGAGCAGATGAAATTGATGGATCCACAGGAACAGTAACAACTGCAGCAACCAAATGCATATCATACTATTAGAAATTCAGCATACACCTTACAACAAAAGGTAATGAAATTTAAAGCATAATTAACGGCATATATGCTTTATTTGGAATTTTGGGGTTTCTCGTTCCCACTTGGTTGTAAAGAGAAAATTTATATAGAAATGAGTGCCTTGACTTCTACATGACACCAATCAACTCAAATTAAAACCAAGAATTCCAAAAGGCGCATTTGCAGTAACAGTCCAAAGTTAACAAAGAAAAGGAAATCCCTATATATGCAAGTGAACCCTCAAATCTAATGGACTCCCATGAAGCCCAGGGTTACTTCTTACACGTGGAAGGGACGTGGAGTGAGATTCGAGGCCGCAAGAGAGGTGGTCTTGCATGGCAGTGCCAATCAGAAAAAGAGTGGACAACAGTCCAGTGAAGCTTCTTCTAGCAAGGTGGCAGCCACCAAGTGGTGGAGAACCAGAAGAGGAGACCGAGAAGCAGCTGTTCCCTGAAACTTGTGATTCAAGAGAGGTCACAAAGTGGAAATTTTATGTTTCAACGAGGTTTTTTGATTTCAACAAGGTTCTTTTTTCAACAGTGCCCTCAAATATGTGGGACTGACTTAGGCATCCAAGCATTATCTTAACAAGCAAGACATTAGTGATACCAAAGTTGTTGAAAACAATTTATATGAAAAAAAAGAACATTTTTGACTTGGCATGACATGCACTAGGCTTAATTAGTACTAATGGAAATTGGTGATTGTCACCATAATTGGTAATGAATAATTCATGCAGATTTCAATGTATCATGTTGCGTAACATATGTTTAAAATGAAAATAATTTTGAAGCTAAGAACCTAGCAAAATTCAAGGTATCTGGTGTCTTCATAATTGGGGAAAAAAGGACACAAGTTAAGTGCATATAATGGGGAAAAAAAGGACACAATTATAGTGCATATAACGAAATCTAACACCATGTTGCATGGGTGTAGGTTCAAAATAGGGTGTAGACTTGTAGCATGGATGAAAACATTCAGCTATAAGGTACAACAATATGACAATTTTCCTTTGTAAAATAAGAGGTTGTCGGGAATGTGAATCCCATTGATAAAGGTGTAGAGGAGGAGGAGAAATGCTTGGTAGTTCGCTCGCTTGACGTCACCACAGATAATCACCAACAGAGCGGACAAAAGCAGCCCCAGACCAGCAGCAGCGCCGCAACAATTCAACGAAAAGAACAGAAACACAAAAACGCGCAAAGAAATAGAGCAAAGAGACACAAACGCCGGAAACAAATGAAATTTGCGGGCGATATATTTATAAGAACTAGTTCGGCCAAACTATTTTAAGAGTAAAAGTTTGGCCGAACTTTTGTTTCCGGTTTCCCATCTCCGGCAAAAAATTTGTTTGCCCATGCCGTCATTGTGCCGTCAATCTAAATGGAAGAACATGTTCGGCTGAACTTTCTCATGCCCCCGATTCTCACAAAAGTGTAACCCAACTTCACATTTCCACCCAGATGCATATAAATATTTTCCTGTAGGTGCTGGAAAATCATTTTCGAGCGCCTACAGGAAAATATTTGCTAAATAGCATTTTTATTGGTTTAAAATCAATATTATTGTCCCTAGATAAGTTTTGGAAGACAATATAAATAGGAATACTTGACTTGTGAATGAAGCATAATTCATCTTAATTCTGAGATACATTTAAAAAGGAAAAGAAATTGGTTAGAACAGTGTTGAGTTTATAATTTCAAAGTAACTTCCTGCACTTTTATAACTTGATTAGGTATGCAAATTAAGAGAATTAGGCACTATTTTGATAGATATGGAAACGATTTAGGGTTAATTTTAGTTTTCCTTGTAAACTCTTGTATAATTTTTGTGTGGATGCATATAAATATTTTCTTATAGGCATTGCAAAAGGATTTTCCAACGCTTCCTATAGGCATTGGAAAATCATTTTCCAGCTCCTAGTTGTGGTATATTTGCAAGGATATATATATATATATATATATATATATATATATAACAATCATAGCCACTTCTAGATCATGATTATAAACATACATAGTAATATAACATAGCTAAAAATCATGGATCATTGAATGGAAATTCATTTCATGAGTAAGAAGATAAATACACTTATATGAGTTACTTAAATTTGCTAGAAACTGAAAATGAGAGTCATTGTCCACCCAACTATAGGAAAAAATATAGTACAAGTTTCTTGCAACTAGCCACCTCCAAGCCAAATCTGATGCCTTAGGAAAAACTTCACTTAGGGTTCCATAAGGTTCAAATTGGGTATAGGACATGAAAGCCAATCTCCTTAATATATAGGATTCAATCACTAGCACATATGGTCAATTTTCCGACACTTTAGTTCCGACAATTTTGACATATTGTCAGAAAGTTCCCCAATTTTTCTAATTTTTTAAAATCATGCCACACGGTGTCGCTCTTGCGACGCCGATGGCAGCATTGTCGCTCTTACGACATTATGAAAAAGCGTCGCTATTGTGATGTACTTGACTAGGATGTTGCAATAACGATAGTAATAGAAGACACTGTCATTATAACGACGCCCATGTTATGTGTGTCGGTATACCGACAGATATGAAAAGACCGATCACTTTCCCTTTGACAAAGTCAACTAGCGTCACAATAGCGACGATTTATTTTAAATATATAGGGCACGTTGTAAAGATGTTTTCCGACAACCCTATAGTTCTTAATCACCTAATTCCCAACCCCTAACTCATTTAACCCCCTATACCCCTAAACCCCTAACTATTATGGGAGAAACAATTATATGAAAAAACCTCCAAATGTTTCTTTGGAGTACAAGAGGTGGAATATCTAGGTCATATTGTATCTCAGGAGGTTTTTAAGGTAGACCCTAACAAAATTAAAGCCATTAAGGAATGGAAAGTCCCCACAACCATAAAGAAGATACGAGGATTTCTTCGGTTAATAGGTTATTATCACAAGTTTGTTAATAATTATGGGAAAATAGCAGCACCTCTAACAACATCATTGAAGAAAGATGCATTTTCAAGGACTCCTGAAGCAACTAAGGCCTTTGAGCATCTTAAAGAGGCAATGTGTTAGGCACCGGTCTTAGCTATGCCAGACTTCACAAAAACCTTTATTGTGGAATGTGATGCCTCAGGAAATGGAATTGGTGTTGTTTTAATGCAAGAAGGAAGACCCATTTCTTTTTTAAATCTTTCCAATAAAAAGAAAGTATTTACAGAAAGCTATTTATGAGAAGGAATTATTGGCAATACTACATGCACTAAAGAAATGGAGACCTTACCTAATGGGAAGACACTTCAAGGTAAAAAATGATCATGATAGTCTTAAATAATTTTTGGAACAAAGAATATCTTTAGAAGAGCAACAAAAATGTGTCACAAATATGTTGGGTTATGAATTTGAAATCATCTATAAAAATGGAAGCTAATTATTGTTGCATATGCACTCTCAACAAAGGATGAGGATGTGGAAGCACTGCTTTGTGCCATTTCTATTATCCAACCAGATTGGATAACCGAAGCAAGGGAGGAATGGAAGAATGACGAAGAAGTGTGGATGCTCATTCAAAAGTTGCAGCAAGATCCCAGTACATTTGATACATTTAGTTGGAAAAATGATTCCTTATGGTACAAATATCACTTATATCTTTGTAATAATTCCTAACTAAAACAAAATATTCTTTTGGAATTGCACACCTCTCCCTTAGGAGGACACTCGGGATTTTTAAAAACTTACTAGAGGGTGAAGAAAGAAATTATTTGGGATGGCCATAAATATGATATTCAAAATTTTGGGGCGGAATGTTTGGTTTTCTAGTAAAATAAAGTTGAGACAATTAAGACCTCGGGTCTGCTACAACCTTTATCCATTCCAAGCCAATGCTGGGAGGAGGTTTCAATGGATTTTATCACAGGTTTACCTAAGTTCTAAGGAAAGAGTGTCATCATGGTGGTAGTTGATAGACTTACCAAGTATGAAAACTTTTGTGCATTATATAATCCATTTAAATCGAATACAATTGCTATTGCATTTATGGAAACAATTCAAAAGCTACATGGAAACCCAAAGATTATTGTAAGCGACAGAGACCCCATTTTCACTGGAAATTTTTGGACTTAATTATTTTCTTATTTGGGTACTTAACTAGCTCCTAGCTCATCTTATCATCCTCAATCCAATGGGAAAATTGAGATAGTGAACAAATGTTTGGAAGAATATCTTCGTTTCTTTGTATCTGATAAACAAACATAATGGGTCAAGTGGTTACCTCTGGTTGAATGGTGGTATAACTCTTCCTTCCACACTGCAGCAAAAGTGAACCCATTCATGGCACTTTATGGATATCATCCACCGTCCATCACATCATATTTAAAATAAAATTCTAAGGTTCAAGCAGTGGAATATCAAAAGGATAACCTAAATTTGGTACAAAATCGAAAGAAAAAAATAGGCATATCAACATCACAGTGAGAGAAGTTTTGATGTAGGCGACTGGGTATTTTTACGACCATAACCATACAAAAAAATGTCCTCAAGAAATCTAAGAGGGATAATAAATTATCACCAAAGTACTATTTTCCTTACAAGGTGTTGCAAAATATTGGTACTATGGCATACAAATTGGAGTTTCCTACTTCTTCTTGAGTGCTCCCAATTTTCCATGTTTCATGCTTAAAGAAGGTTATAAGTGAAAAATTTCCAGTTCAAACAATATTTCCAGAACTTGATAAGGAAGGAAAAATCATATTGGAACCTGAATCAGCCATAGAAACAAGAACTTGATAGCTACGAAATCGATCAATTTTAGAGTATCTCATAAAGTGGAAGAATTTACCCACTGAAGATTCCACATGGGAGGATGAAAACTTTATACAGAAGCATCTATAACTACTCAAGCATTGAGAACAACACTTTTTTGAAGGAGAGGGGCATGTTAGGTACCTATATTACTAGTGTAGTCCCTTATTGTTGTTAGTGTAGCCCCCTTATTGTTATTGTTGTACCCCTGTATTCACAATATTGTTATTATTGTGCCCCTAAAAACCCACTATTGTTATTGTTGTGCCCTTACATTATTATTGTTAGGTTGGATAGGATTATATTGTGACCCCATGGACTCCTATATATATAAATGAGGTTTTCTCATTTGTATCATCCAAGAATTGATCATTTATGTAATGTAAAGGAGGTTGTCCCCTCAAAGAGGCTTATTTCTAAGTCGTTGATCTATCTTTTCTTCTATTTTGTGAGCTGGTTTTATAAAAAGTAATGGGGGGAAGGAAGGAGCAACTAAAGTCCAAGGAGAGTTCCACATGGTAGGAGCATGGAGGATAGGGTCAACATTTAAATAACTACATGCAAATGATACTACCAACCATGACCACAAAATATGGAGAGGAGGAATATAGAAGAGGAACAATCAAATTAAAAGGAAACATACCCAAAGAGAAAACTTGTCGCGAGGGGTCTAAGGACACAAAGCAGGTGAAGCACAAAATCAAGTTGAGGATAAGTAAGAGGGAATTCAAAGGGGGCCAAGGTGAGATTGGGGGGAACAAGATGGTGTGGAATCCTAAAGGAGGACAAGGGACCAAGGGAAGGCTAGTACAACTACACCCAGATTCAGATGTGAAGGGCATAGATAGGAAGTATGGAGATGAAGAGGGTTAAGCACAAGAAAAAATAGAATTCTCTATAGCCTGCAAAATGAATTTGAAAAGGAATGAAAACAACTCAGGAAATGGAAGTTATTAGTTTCACCACATAGCCATTGAGTCGAGGATGGAGTAGCAACATGAAATTGGAAATAATCCAACTGGGAAGGTTGATTTTTACCCAATCGAATCACCGAGGAACCATGCAATGGAAGGAAATGTGCTACATAATTGCATGTTCCTGTTGGTGGAAAGGATTGCTTGTGCATGTTGTCATTGATTGAGAGATACAAACTCTCATGATGGAAAACTCACCAGTTATTTGCATTAACTATTGAATTTCTTCAACAATTTCATTCAAAGTAATCATTTTTTTTATAAATTTTCCAACCAAATTTTTTTTTTGTGGCTTAATCCTCACAAGGCCTCTCACGATTCATTGAAAACATACAAAAACCTAAGTCTAGTTATAATTTTTTTTATCATGGCTTAAAATTTATTTGGAATTTGGCTAGATCAATTTCAGGTTGGAGGAACCATTAATCTCAAAGATTATGTACATTTTTGTAGGATTTCAATCAACTTGAACTTATTGACAACTACCAACACAAATCAAATAGTTCAACGATCATGCCCATGAAAAATTTAGGTTTTGGAATTAAATATTCAGAAAAAAGAAAGTAGGTACATTTTTGGGGTTCATATATATGGTAAAACACTCATAATCTCAACCTTATGTCCTGTCAAATTGGCATTATAAGCAAATGTTGGAAATCTCATTACTCAAATACTCAATTATTGGACTCAAATCTTCAAGTACTCAATTATTAGAATTCCGAAACACTTCATTTATATAGAAAATTTGAAGTACATGTACATACTTGCAAATTATTAGAAGCTAAAACGATTTTAAGCTCTCCTAACCCTAGCTAGGGAAACCAAGAAAACCGTAACAACAAAATCCTCCTCGCTAGGAATCACATGTTACCAAAGCTGGTCACTCCACCAGGAATCCTGTCAGGTCCCTATATTACTGGTATAGTCCCTTATTGTTGCTAGTGTAACCCCCTTATTGTTATTTTTGTACCCCTGTAACCCCCATATTTTTATTATTGCGCCCTTACATTATTATTGTTAGGTCGGCTAGGATTACATTATGGCCCCATGGACTCCTCTATATAGAAATGATGTTTTAGTCATTTCAATCATCCAAGGATTGTTCATTAATGTAACGTATTGGAGGTTTCCCCCTCGAAGTGTCTTATTTCTAAGGCGTTGATCTCTCTTTTCTTCTATTTTTTGAGCTGGTTTCATAACATTTGGTATCAGAGCTTTGGATTTTAGGGTTTTGTTGCTCCAAACAATTCATCATGGAATTTTTGCTATAATTTTTTTTCTACAAAGGTTTAGAAGCAGAATTTTTTATAAAGTGAAGCCGAAATCCCAAGGAACCTCCTGGAAAAATTTCATATCTTGGCTCACAATATGTTCAGAGATATGATCTATGCAAGTTAGGGATGTTTGCAGGCTCCTGAATTTAACCTAAACAGGTCATCGTGGAATTTTCGGTATAATTTTTTTTTTACGAGGTTTCAGATGCTAAAATTTTAACAGAGCGAAGCCGAAATCCCGAGGAGGGCCATGGTAAAATTTTAGAGCTTGATTCGCAATATGTTCAGAGATATGGTCTGTGGAAGTTAGGGATGTTTTAGGCTCCCGAATTTCATCTCAAAGAGGTGACCATGGGAAAATCGTCATAACTCTCTCTCTGAGAATTGGATTGGAATTATGTAAAAATTTGCCACAAGTACATGGAATATATTTTATTCTTTATCAATTTCAGAGCCTAAGGAGGAAACAGTGACATGTGGCAAGTCGTACAAGTTCGATCTATTGAACTAGTCCATAGTTAGGTCATCGTAGGAGATTGGGCATAACTTTGTCTTTAAGAATCCAAATCAGGTCAAACCTATGGCATTCGAAAGAAGATTCATAGGGCTACTTTAGGGCTGAATTTTAGATATTGAAGATCTGAAATCACAGAGACAATTCAGTTTCAATATCGAGCTCCTCAAAATCAAGAAAAAGTTGTGTATTTGTTTTTTCAAATTGCATAAGTCTTGTTTGAAAAATCAGTTTTAAGTGATTCCAAAGGCCTATTGAGCATAGATATCAGTATTGGGTTCTAAAATTCCTCCTAAAAATATTTCAACACCCATTAAGCCCTCAGAGTACTCTACTATGACTCATGAAGATGAAGAATTGCAACATGATCTATCAAAATTACAAGAGCAAGTGCACCAAATTTTGCTCTCACAAAGAGTAAAAAGAAATGAAATGGAAGTTTTGAAGAAAGGCGTGGAAGCGAAGATGGATGGTTTGAAGAAAAGCGTGGGAGTTAAGATGGATGGCATGGAAGCTGGCATGGAAGCTAAGATTGATGACATGGAAGAAAAAATGAAAGACAACATGGAAAACATGAAGAATTATCTAAAAGTAGACATGGAAGGTTTGACAAAGTTAATGCAAGAAATTTTTCCTAATGGCGAAAATATAGTAGAGGAAACTCACGGTGAGAGCAAAATAAATGTTAATCGTGATTTCATAAACTCTAATGTTGGATGGAAGAACCACCATATTTTAAAGATGGATATGAGGAAGTTTGATGGCAAGGATCCTGTAACATGGATACTACAAATTTAGCAATATTTTGATCCCAATAATGTGAAAAACACATAAAAGGTACGCATTGAAACTTTACATTTAGAAAAAAATACATTTGTATGGTATCGATGACTTTTCTCTCGTAAAAAAATTGTCACTTGGTCAATTTTTACAGAGGAAATGATAGCACATTATGAGGATACAAAGAGCAACACCTTCTTTATCCAATTGATAAATCTCAAATAAAAGGGTTCAGTGGGGAAGCACATTGAGGACTTTCAAAAATTGAATATAAGGGTAACTGATATTCCAGAGGAACACAAGATTGATGTATTCATAGGGAATTTAAAGGATAACATCCAACATGAAGTTCACGTTTGGGAACCTGATTCATTGGAGACGACATTCAGGTTGGCAAGAAAAATTGAATGTAAAATTATGTCGACAAGGAAGCCTACCACTCACATTTAAAAATATGGAAGTGTTGCTACTTCTAGACTTCCACAACCTCCAAGGTTGACACCACAACAATTGGAAGAAAAAATAGCAAAATGGCTTTGCTACAGTTGTGATAGAAAATACAGTATAGGTCATAAGTGTGTTGAGAAGAAATTATTTTACATAGATTGCGAAGAGGAAGAAGAAAATGAACAAGAAACTTCAAAAGAAGAGGATATACACCAGGAACCAACCTTAGAAGAAGAAGAAATGAGTTTGACATATCGTGTAATGCATTCGTAGGAATTACCACTCCTCAAACTCTCAAGATAGAAGGACATATCAAGAAGAAAAAGGTAATAGTGTTGATTGATTTGGGTAGTACCCATAATTTTATTCATTGTAAGGTAGCCAAGGAATTGAATTGTTTCCTATACCCAGCACCAGAATGTCAAGTGATGGTTGCAAATGGAGGAAATATAAATTGATTTGGAAAATTCCATAATATCAAGCTATCCATGGGGGAATATGTATTGAATAGTCCAATTATTTCCATTCCAATGGGAGGTACTGATGTTGTACTAGGAGTACAATGGTTACAATCTTTGGGGACGATAAATTTTAATTTTCAAGAACTTTTCTTGAAATTTTTTTCAGAAGGAAAGGAAATCGAATTACGAGGTATCGCAGGGAAGCCAGGAAAGATAATAAGCTCTAATGTCATGACAAAGCTTCTAAATAAAGAACAATTAGGAGTGATTGCACAATTATGCTCACTAGAAGTTCCAACATCAAAATCATCTATTTCTCCAGATCTCCAAAAAGTCTTAGACAATCATTCCAAGGTTTTTGAAACTCCCAAAGGACTCCCACCTATTCGTGATCATGATCATGCTATTCATTTGATTCCAGGAAGTGTTCCTCCAAACATCAGGCCTTAAAGATATCCTTATGTCCAAAAGAGCGAAATTGAACGTATGATTGCAAAAATGTTAGAGGCCGGTATAATTCAACCTAGTCAAAGTTTTTTCTCTGCTCCAGTAGTATTGGTGCACAAGAATGATGGATCATGGTGCATGTGTCCGGATTATAGGGAGCTTAATAAGCTCACTATTAAATATAAATTTCCCATTTCTCTGATTGATGAATTGTTGGATGAATTACACGGAGCAATTCATTTTACTAAGTTGCATATTTGTTCAGGATATGATCAAATTATAATGAAGACAAAAGATATTCTGAAAACAACATTTCGAACTCATGAGAGTCATTATAAATTTTTGGTCATGCCTTTTGGCCTTACCAATGCACCTTCTACATTTCAAGGGTTGATGAATTCCATTTTCAAACCCTTCCTTAGAAAATTTGTGCTAGTATTCTTTGATGATATACTAATCTACAGCATGTCTTGGAAGGATCATGTTCAACATGTTGACAGGGTGCTAAAACTATTGGAGGAGAAACAATTATATGCAAAAACATCGAAATGTTTCTTTGGAGTACAAAAGGTGGAATATATGGGTCATATTTCATCTCACGAGGGTGTTAAATTAGACCCTAACAAAATTAAAACCATTAAGGAATGGAAAGTCCCCACAACCATAAAGCAGTTGTGTGGATTTCTCGGGTTAACAGGGTATTATCGCAAGTTTGTTAAGAATTTTGGGAGAATAGCAGCACCTCTAACAACATTATTGAAGAAAGATGCATTTTCATGGACTCCTAAGCAACTAAGGCCTTTGAACATCTTAAAGAGGCAATTTGCCTAGCACTAGTATTAGCTACACCAAACTTCACAAAAACCTTTATTGTGGAATGTGATGCCTCAAGAAATGGAATTGGTGTTGTTTTAATGCAAGAATGAAGACCCATTTCTTTTGAAAGACTACTAATCAAAGGAAAGTATTTACAAAAGGCTATTTATGAGAAGGAAATGTTGGCAATACTACATGCATTAAAGAAATGGCGACCTTACCTAATGGGAAGACACTGCAAGGTAAAAACTGATCATGATAGTCTTAAACACTTTTTGGAACAAAGACTACCTTCAGAAGAGCAACAAAAATGGGTCACAAAGATGTTGGGTTATGACATTGAAATCATCTACAAAAAAGGGAAGCTAAATGTTGTTGCAGATGCACTCTCAAGAAAGGATGAAGAGGTGGAAGCATTTCTTTGTGCCATTTCTATTATCCAACCAGATTGGATAATTGGAGTAAGGGATGAATGGAAAAAGGACGAAGAACTGTGGACACTCATTCAAAATTTGCAACAAGATCCTAGTACATCTGATACATTTAGTTGGAAAAATGATTCCTTAGGGTACAAATATCGCTTATATATTTGCAAGAATTCCCAACTAAAACAAAATATTCTTTTAGAATTGCACACTTCTCCTTTAGGAGGACACTCAAGATTTTTAAAAACTTACCACAGGGTGAATTTTTTTTTTTTTTGGGATGGCCTTAAATCGGATATTCAAAAGTTTGTTGTGGAATGTTTGGTTTTCTAGCAAAATAAAGTTGAGACAATTAAGACCCCAGGTCTTCTACAACCTTCATCAATTCCATGTCAACGTTGGGAGGAGATTTAAATGGATTTTATCACAATTTTACCTAAGTCCGAAGGAAAAAGTGTCATCATGGTGGTAGTTGATAGACTTACCAAGTATGCACACTTTTGTGCATTATGTTATCCATTTAAAGCAAGTATAGTTGCTACTTCATTTATGGAAACAATTCAAAAGCTACATGGAAACCCAAAGATTATTGTAAGTGACAGAGATCCCATTTTTACAGAAAATTTTTGGACAAAATTATTTTCTTGTTTGGGTACTCAACTAGCTCATAGCTCATCTTATCATCTTCAATCCGATGGTCAAACTGAGAGAGAGAATAAATGTTTGGAAGGATATCTTTGTTGTTTTGTATTTGATAAGCAAGCACAATGGTTCAAGTGGTTACCTCTTGTTGAATGGTGGTATAACACTTCCTTCCATACTGCAGCAAAAATTACCCCATTTATGGCACTTTATGGATATCATCCACTATCCATCACATATTCTTTAAGGGAAAATTATAGGGTTCAAGTAGTGGAATATCACATCGAGCATCAACAATAAGTTCTCCAACTCTTAAAGGATAACCTAAATTTGACACAAAATCGAATGAAACAACAGGAAAATCAACATCGCAGCGAGAGAAGTTTTGATGTAGGAGACTGGGTATTTTTACGGCAACAACCGTACAAACAAATTTCCCTCAAGCAAGCTAAGAAGGATAATAAATTATCTCCAAAGTACTATGGTCCTTACAAGGTGTTGCAAAAGATTGGTACTATGGCATACAAATTGGATCTTCCCGCTTCTTTGTGAGTGCATCTAGTTTTCCATGTTTCATGCCTAAAGAAGGTTATAGGGGACAAACTTCCAGTTCAAACAATATTGCTAGAACTTTATGAGGAAGGAAAAACCATATTGGAACCTGAAGCAGTCACGGAAACAAGAACTCGACATCTACGAAATTGATCAATTTTAGAGTATCTCATCAAATGGAAGAGCTTACCCACTGAAGATTCTACATGGGAGGATGAGAATTTTATAGAGAAGCACCCAGAGCTACTCAAGCATTGAGGACAACACTTTTTTGAAGGAGAGGAGCATGTTAGGTCCCTATAGTACTAGTATAGTCCCTTATTGTTGCTAGTGTAACCCACTTATTGTTATTGTTGTACCCTTGTAACCCCCATATTGTAATGATTGTGCCCTTAAATTATTATTGTTAGGTCAGATATGATTACATTGTGGCCCCATGGACTCCTATATATAGAAAGGAGGTTTTGGTCATTTCAATAATCCAAGAATTTTTCATTTATGTAATGTATTGGAGGTTCCCCCCTCGAAGTGGCTTATTTATAAGGCGTTGATCTCTCTTTTCTTCTATTTTTGGCGCTGGTTGATTTTTACCCAATTGAATCACCGAGGAACCATGCAATGGAAGGAAATGTGCTACGTAATTTCATGTTCCTGTTGGTGGAAAGGACTGCTTGTGCATGTTGTCATTGCTTGAGAGATACAAACTCTCATGATGGAAACCCCACCAGTTCTTTGCATTAACTATTGAATTTCTTCAACAATTTCGTTCAAAGTAATCATTTTTTTTTATAAATTTTCCAACCAATAAAATTTTTTGTGGCTTAATCCTCACAGGGCCTCTAAAAATTCATTGAAAATAGACAAAAACCTAAGTCTAGTTATAAATTTTTTATCATGGATTAAAATTCCTTTGGAATTTGGCTAGATCAATTTCAGGTTGGAGGAACCATTAATCTCAAATATTATGTACATTTTTGTAGGAGTTCAATCAAATTGAACTTATTGACAACTACCAGCACAAATCAATTAGTTCAACGCTCATGGCCATTAACAATTTATGTTTTGGAATTAAATATTCGGACAAAAGAAAGTAGGTACATTTTTGGGGCTCATATATATGGTAAAACACTCATAATTTCAACCTTCTGTCCTATCAAATTGGCATTATAAGCAAATGTTGGAAATCTCATTGCTTGTTGGAATGGGGTCTCCTAAAAAGCTACGAAACTGGTCCATTTTGGTTAATTTTGCTTATATTTAGTATAGCGTAGGGGTTTTGGGGCGGGTCAAAGCCCTGAACGAATTGTAATGGGTCAAAGGGTAAACTAGGGGTCTGAAAACCATGGGTTGCGGACCATAGGAATGTTGAAGCTAAATTGTTATAAATAGAGAGGCATTTCAGATTGTAGGAGATAGGATTTGATAAGCTATTGATGCGATCTATTGTGTAAGCTAAATGTTTGGATTTTTGGGGGAACAAACTTTTGCTGGCTATGTGCGCGGAGATCTTAGTCCAGCTATGTGCAGACCCTGCTGCTGTGTGCGCAGGTTGGGAAGGGAATTGTAAGGAAAGGTTGATGAATGAACAAATACGAAGGATTATTGGATCTGAATCTGAGTACTGTTGAATGAATTGTTGGTAGTTACTGTGTTATGTATTTTCTATCCTCTTGCTACAAAAGTATGTGTATTGAATGATTGGATCTAGATTTGTTCCGCTCTGGTTATATAATGCTGTATTGATATTATGAAAATCATATAATTGTAGATCTAGTGCACGTGGATGCAAATAGATACCTAGTTAAATATGCGAAGAAGCAAGGGAATCTGAACAGAACAAAGCCTTGCTTGCCTTACCCTTCCTTTCTCAAGGTGCAGAAACCTGGTTCCAACACCCACCCATACTACTTCGGGTGAGACTGTGACCTGCGAAAGAAGGTCACTGCCGAAAGGGCCAGTAGTATAGGGGTTTGTTGGCAAACCTTGCACACCGAACCTAGGTCAGAACCCCTAAAGCCAAAAAATGGTTCTGTTGCCGGGACCCAAAGAAGTCTGAGAGAGGAATCGGGTAATGAAAAGAGAATACTAGAAACCTGAAAGAAAAGAGATCGAGGACTGGTATGAAAGGAAGATCCAGGAGTTTGCAATAAAAGAAAACCAAAGTGAAAAACTAACGGCAAAGAGGTGGAAAAATAGGCACATTCTTACTGAAAGCTACAAAATATTCTTTGTAACTTTTGCAATTGAAATTCAACAGTGGCTGGCTAGGCTTGTGGAATTCTAGAAGTGCTGGAAGGACGAGCGAGTCACTCGGTGGACCCCGGAGCTGCTTGAACAGTTGGAAAAAATTGATAATACTATTACCCGAATGGTAGATCACTGGGTGGATAGTGTACTAGGAGGATTTGTGACAGAATTTTCCATTGATTAGTTTGTATCATACTCAGAGGCCAAGCGACGATTCTTCAAGGGATTTTGAGGCAAGTTTCTGAGGATGTTACCGTTGCTGATCAAGAATTTACTGTGCAAGAAGAGCATTTTGTGTAGTCATACCGACTGAATGACCTTAGATCCGGACGGGAGTGCGACACGCAGTGGTAAATACTATCAGACCAACCTTGACGGAGGAAGGGCCGCCTACAGTCCAGTGCAGGAATCAGCTACGTTGCCACCTAGGGCACGTAAAGGTAAGAATTCGCCTATAACGATGTCCCGAGACAGTGATATGGCTATGCATTTAAAACTACCAACCTTCAAGGGGGTAGGAGATGAGGAAATGGACCGATTTTGGTTCGTTGCGGACTCTATTTGGACTGCGCAGAATGTGGCGAGTGACATGATAAAGAGGGCGCAACTGTATTTACCATTCGAAGATAGAGCTCTAGACTGATATATGCGATACGTTGCCCAGAATGGAATCGTCTCCATCCAGGATATTAAGGATGCTCTGAAGCAACAATTCCGAAAGTCAAAATATTATTCCCAGCTAGTAGCAGAAGTAAAGGACTTCAAACAAGGTGCGTTTGAATCAGTATGGGAGGCAGATCAACGGTTAAAGAAGGCAATTAGGGAATGAGGGTTCGAGTATGATGATAGAAAACATACAGAGTGGTTCATCGCCATTTTGTTACCTCACTTGCATACGCCAATGAGTCATCAGACCTTTGAATCATAGGAGAAAGCTGTAGAAGTCGATATGAAGTTAGAAGATGCTCCCTGGGAGGATAGCTCAGCAGGGGTACAAAAAATCCAAGAACAACTTGGGGCTATGCACATGGAGATACAGAACCTGCGAAAAGAGCGAGGAAAATACATCTGCGCAGATCTTTGGTGTATACGTTGCCGGGCATTTGGCCATACAAAGGATCAGTGCCCTCTACTAACCGATTATATGCAAGCTGGAGGGCCTAGTCCGATACGTCCAGGGGCAAGTAGAGAATCTGTCCTGTTATGATCAGGATCAAGTGGATCTACGCTATGGTGTGATAATTGTGGGGTAGCAGGTCTACACGATATGAACCATTACCCTCAGTTGGGTGCGTATGTCCCAGAACTAAAATAATAATGGAGCCGATTCTGCCGATCAGTAGGACATGATGAGAAAAACTGCCAAACATATGACTTAATGATGGATTGCGGGAACCTATATTAGGTGCAATCAGACCTTGCATCACCAAGAATGGCTGTGCACTTTGGAGGATCACCGGCCTGAGGCAGAGGAGGTCGGGGAGGAAGCGCAAGCCGAGGACGAGGTCAGCTAATCTGTTATAACTATGGGGAAATAGGACACTTTTCCAGAGAATTTCCTAATCCCACCAGGCCGTTGTGTAAATATTGTAGACAGCTAGATCATGAGGTAGAAGACTGCCCAATTTTAATAGCAAAAATGCAGGAAAATCAGCCTACCCCTACGCAGAACATATAGAGGGTTAAACTGAGCTGTGAGAAGCGGCATAAGTGTAAAGGTCATGACACATAGTGGGTTGGATACCCAGGGAAACAAAGGAGGGCTTGACTCTTGAAAAGAAGTATCTTGCAATGAACAGGCACCATCAACAACCCATGCACAACCTCCGGTTGAAGAAGGAATTGAGACCTTTTTAAAGGCATTTCTAAAGTTGCTAAGGAATCCATAGGTAGTAGGGAATCTCCTGGCATTACTGAATACCTGCGCAGTTCAGCTCACCTTGATCCCTGAGACCAAGGACGTACACAAATTGGATAGGAAATGCACCGGGAGAGAGATACGATTAACCGCACAAATCAGAGACTATGAAATGGATCAGGTTATCTTAGATCTGGGATCGGATGCCAACGTCTTACCAAAAAAAACATGGCAACGAATGGGAGAACCTAAGTTGGAATGGTCTACTATCCAGCTACGAATGGTGAATCAACAAAAGATCATCCCTCTGGGTAGGTTACCAAAAGTCATGGTGGACATCGCAGGAGTAAAGGCCCTAGCTGATTTCGAAGTAATAGAAATAGTTGAAGATGCAGACCCCTACCCTACGCTCCTTGGATTGGATTGCGCGATAAACATGGGGGGGATCATCAATCTCAAGAAACGCAGCATAGTGTTCGAAAACGAAGGTACGCGTGTCATAGTACCCCTGGATCCCACAGAAGGTGCGCGGTATACCAAGCCAACCTATGCAAAGGAAGAATTGGATCACATATACAAGATAATTGCGCAGGATGAAGATTGGGTTAACCCCACGGATGAAGGAATGCTTTGTTGGAAAAAGGACAGTGAATGCTTTCTGACTCTTATGAGGAGCTGGAGAACTGGAAAAGCCAGTTGCATGAGGTGTTGGTGCTTCGCAGCCTTCAAACCATCCGAAATTTCTACCATATTTCTACCACAGAAAGAACCTTGCCTTGCCAAGAGGACTTAGATAATAATCAGTAGCCTACGAAGCCTAAGACTCCCCCGGAATGTAGGAAAAAAGCACTACCACTAACCCGATATGAAGCACCTACGCAGGGACTGGTATTCTTGATTCAGAGGAAGTATTGGAGTAGGGTAATGATGCGAATAGACCTCCCAGTGGCCGGGTGGGCCCCAAGGACAGTTGACCTTCATGGATGCCTGTTGATACAGGGGTACGATTAGCCATTGTCCCAATAGACTTACCAGGGTACCACTGACCTCAAAACGTGTAAGATTATGAACCTAGATACAATCATGTGTACCTGGGAGAATCTGCAAACATCTCAAGCAATAAATAACATACGGACGTGTGACACAACCTTCTTACACAAGGACGTTCTACCCGCGAACAACATAAAGACCTCGAAAAGACTCCCGATCGCCTTCCAGGATCACCTCGTGTCAACCCCTTTTCAAGATACGAAAATGAAACCCAAACGTCACCTATGCGCTGACATTTCAGGGACACGACCTTGGGCACGATGGAGGACCGCCAACACAACCTGAATTAATGAGAAAATACACTTACAAACATGAAAAATGGGCGGAAGATCATCAATATCACCATTTATTATAAGCATGGTCCGCAAGATCAAGGGTATGCACCACACGCGAACTACCTTGCCATTAAGAAGCTTCAGTGGGGGTGCGGATGGCTAGAAGACGTTGGGTCGGGCTATTTATGCACCCTTCAAGAAGCATTGGTTATCCTCATTCTGGTTTTTTATACTCATTCATACTTTATGTAATGCTCGTCTCTCTGTTATGGACCCTAACTCACCAAAGGAACTGTTAAGAGGACCTAGGGACACTGAGTGTAGTAATAGGATTGCGTGTGGGCTTCCGCCCGAAAGGATTATTTGTGAACCAAGCTCAGCAGGAACGCTGCGGTACCGAGACCTACTGTGACGTCTCCGCCATTTCCAAACCCCGCCAGCTAGAAGCAACGTATGTTTACTCCCCCGCACTGCCATAGTTCACACTTCTAAACCAATTACTAGGGACATTCAAGTAGACTTAGCACAACTATATACTATAGAGTTACGAAGACTGTCTTCCAGAGTGATGCAAGAAGTCCACCGCTGTGAGCAAGAAAGGCTACAGCAGTATGTCGTGCCCCCGGAAGAACGAGCCTAGCGAATTGCTGTGGTCACTAATGTAACAACATCATTCAAGAACAACTGGCGTAGGGAGCCCAATTGCTTGAAGCTGCTACGTAGCTATGGACGACAGTACAACACCACCCCACGCTCATCATGCCCAATGGGAATTGCAGCAGGCAGAAGATGTTCTAGATCAAGTCCACGCCTCCACACCTCCACCCGTCCCCGCACAATGCCTCGCCGCCATATACAGGATTGAGGACCTTCGTCACTCCAAGAAGGTTGTATACAAAAAGTTGAAGCCATGGTCTGATGATACACTCCAGCTTGCCCATGATGCGCAGTCCGCTATCGCACTCCTCCACTGGTTGTTAGAATAAGTTGCTGCGGATATCGATGGGCCTGCTTCTCTGACGATGATCAACATTGCGCAGCACGCTGCGACCCAAATCAAGGAAGTGCTTCCACCACTCCTTCACATCCTGGCTACCTTGCATGCGCAGATTCAAGGCACGCCACCAAAGTGACTCGGGACGAGTCACAAGATTGTGTTGGGGGACTGTTGGAACGGGGTCTCCTAACAAGCTACAAAATTGGTCCATTTTGGTTAATTTTGATTATATTTAGTATAGCATAGGGGTTTTGGGGCGGGTCAAAGCCCCGAACGAATTGTAATGGGTCAAAGGGTAAAATAGGGGTCCGAAAACCATGGGATGCGGACCATAGGAATGTTGAATCTAAATTGTTATAAATAGAGAGGCATTTCGGATTGTAGGAGATAGGATTTGATAAGCTATTGATGCGATCAGTTGTGTAAGCTATCTGTTTTGGTTTTTGGGGGAACAGACTCCTGCTGGCTGTGTGCGCGGAGATCCTAGTCCAGCTGTGTGCGTAGGTTGGGAAGGGAATTGTAAGGAAAGGTTGATGAATGAACGAATACGAAGGATTATTGGATCTGAATCTGTGAGTACTGTTGAATGAATTGCTGGTAATTACTGTGTTATGTATTTTCTGTCCTCTCGCTGCGAAAGTCTGTGTATTGAATGATTGGATCTAGATTTGTTCCGCTCTGATTATATAATGCTGTGTTGATATTATGAAAATCATATAATTGTATATCTAGTGCACGTGGATGCAAATAAATACATAGTTAACTCTGTGAAGAAGCAAGGGAATTTGAATAGAATGCAGCCCTGCTTGCCTTACCCTTCCTTTCTCAGGGTGCGGAAACCTGGTTCCAGCACCCACCCATACTACTTCGGCTGAGACTGTGACCTGCGAAAGCACATCACTGCCGAAAGGGCTAGTAGTATAGGGGTTTTTTGGCAAACCTTGCACACTGAACCTGGGTTAGGACCCCTCAAGCCAACATTACTCAAATATTCAATTATTGGACTCAAATATTCAAGTACTCAATTATTGGAATTCTGAAACACTTCATTTATATAGAAAAGATGAAGTACATGTACATACTTACAGATTATTAGAAGCTGAAACGATTTTAAGATCTCCTAACCCTAGCTAGGGAAACCAAGATAACCGTAACAACAAAATCCTCCTCGCTAGGAATCACACGTTACCAAAGCTGGTCACTCCACCAGGAATCCTCAACAACATAGCATCACAACTAGAATGAAATTCATCGCATGAGTGTTGGTATGTTGGACAATAAAGAAGAAGCTACAAATTCTCTCACAAATTCTTTGAGAAGCCAATTTGCGTGCTATATCCAAGTTGTATGTTGTCAGTGACCCAATCATATTAGGATCGAGGGGGACCCATTGAATAAACTGCTGTGTTTGTAACATGACAATGCAATTTTCATCAACACAAATAATAGCATGTGAAGTAATACATGCATCAGAATATATAGTAGATCAATTAGGAGTCTTGTCTTAAGCCCCTTGACTCATCTGATAAAAATAGTTAATATTTATGGTGGGTATGTCTATGTTCTTCACCTGAAATCATATTATTGTGATATTGTAGCCCTGAAAACATTCACACACTACATTAACAACATCTACAACAACTAGTGCACAAATTTGAGAGCAAGGACAAAGCAACAACCTGGAAATTCAACAATTTCCATGATGTCAGTAATGCAATTATGTTCTGATTGAGGGGGAACCATTTAAGAACATACTGTGTCTGCAACATAACAATGCAATTTTCATCAGAGCAAATAATAAGATCCGAAGTAATACATGCATCAAAATACATAGTAGATTAATTTGGAGTCTCGTCAAATGCACCTTGACTCATCTAATAAAAATATTGATGGTAGGTCTGTCTATGTTCTTCACTTGAAATCACATTATTGAAATATTGCAGCCTTGCAAACATTAACACACTACATTAACAACATGAAAAACAACCAGTGCACAAATTTAAGAGCAAAGACAAAGCAACAAGACTGGAAATGTACCAATTTCCATGATTTCAGTGACCCAATCATGTTCTGATCAAGGGGGACCCATTGACGAACCTGCTGTGTTTATAAGATAACAATACAATTTCCATCAGAGAAAATAATAACTTGTCAAGTAATACATGCATTATCATACATAGTAGATCAATTATGAGTCTCATTAAATGCACCTTGACTCATTTGATAAAATATTGATAGTGGGTCTGTCTACATTCTTCACCTGAAATCACATTAACGAGATGCTGCAGCCCTGCAAACATTCACACACTACTTTAACAACATGAACAACAACCAGTGCACAAAGTTAAGAGCAAATGCAAAACAACAAACATGGAAATTCACCAATTTGCGTGATGTCAGTGACCTAATCATGTTCTGATCAAGGGGGACCCATCGAAGAACCTGCTGTCTCTATAAGATAACAACACAATTTCCATCAGAGACAATAATAACATGTCAAGTACTACATGCATCAGAATACATAACAGATCAATTAGGAGTCCTATCAAATACACCTTGACTCATCTGATAAAAACATTGATTGTGGATTTGTCTACATCCTTCATCTGAAATCACATTAATGGGATGTTGCAGCCTTGCAAACATTCACACACTACATTAATAACATAAAAAACAACCAGTGCACAAAAGTAAGAGAAAATACGTAGCAACAAACCTAGAAAACTGCCAATTTGATCTAAACATACTGATATCATATCCCTATAGAACTTACTTGGAACAATAGAGGATGCATTGTTGGAATGAGGACGACCATGCTTGTTGAGGTGTTGAAATTGAAATGGTTCATCTTCAGATGCAGGGAAATTTAAATCAATATCCAAGCTGTCATTCTTTTTTATTCTTTTATTTTTATTTTTAGGACTAAGGAAACGCTTTTTACTCTTCAAGGATGACTCATAACAACCCAACCCAAGGGTGAAGTCATAATCCATAATATTAAGATCATTAGCATCATCCACAATTGTTTTAGCTAAATCAATCAACTTTTTTGTCTTGCTCACAGTAGAAGGACTATTTCGAATCAAGTCTAGATAGCCAAACAATTTCTCTCTTAACAAATTAAGTTCTTCAACATTGTCATCTTCCATATTGGTTGTGATAGTATCTGCATGAAGGTTTGGTGCCTCTGTACTTATCTTAGAAGGGGAATTTAAAGTATTGGGTGTGGTATGATGTTATGAAACCAGCTCCAAAAATAGAAGAAAAGAGAGATCAATGCCTTAGAATTAAGCCACTTCGAGGGGGAAACCTCCTTTACATTACATAAAGGAACAATTCTTGGATGATACAAATGATAAAACCTCCTTGTTATATAAGTGTCCATGGGGTCACAATATAATCGTAGCTGACCTAACAATAATAATTTAAGGGTATAATAATAATAATATTCAGGTTACAGGGGTACAACAATAACAATAATGGGGCTACACTAACAAAAATAAGGGACTACACTAGTAATATAGGGACCTAACATGCCCCTCTCCTTCAAAAAGTGTTATCCTCAACACTTGAGTAGCTCTGGATGCTTCTATATAAAATTCTCATCCTCCCATGTAGAATCTTTAGTGGGTAACTTCTTCGACTTGATGAGATACTATGAAATTGATAGATTTTGTAGATGTCGATTTATTTTTCCATGATTGCTATAGGTTCCAATATGATTTTTACTTCCTTATCAAGTTCTGTAAATATTGTTTGAACTGGAAGTTTGTCACCTATAACCTTATTTAAGCATAAAACATGGAAAAATGGATGTACTCGTGAAGAAGGAGGAAGCTCCAATTTGTATGGCATAGTACCAATCTTTTGCAACACCTTGTAAGGACCATAGTACTTTGGCGATAATTTATTATCTTTATTAGCTTGCTTGAGGGACATTTGTTTGTATGGTTGTAGCCTACATCAAAACTTCTCTTGCTGCGATGTTGATCTGCCTGTTGTTTCATTCGAGTTTGTGCCAAATTTAGGTTATCCTTTAGGAGTTGGAGAAATTATTTTTTATGCTCGATGTGATCTTCCACTGCCTGAACCTTAGAATTTTCTCTTAAAGATGATGTGATGGACGGTGGATGATATCCATAAAGTGCCATAAATGGGGTCATTTTGGCTGCAGTATGGAAAAAAGTGTTATAACACCATTCAACAAGAGGTAACCACTTGACCCATTGTGTTTGTTTATCAGATACAAAACAATGAAGATATTCTTCTAAACATTTATTTACTATCTCATTTTGACCATTGGATTGAGGATGATAAGATGAGCTATGAGCTAGTTGAGTACCCAAACAAAAAAATAATTCCGTCCGAAAATTTCCAGTAAAAATGGGATCTCTGTCGCTTACAATAATCTTTGGGTTTCCATGTAGCTTTTGAATTGTTTCCATAAATGCAGTAGCAATTGTACTTGCTTTAAATGGATGAGATATTGCACAAAATTGTGCATACTTGGTAAGTCTATCAACTACCAGCATGATGACACTCTTTCCTTCAGATTAAGGTAAACCTGTGATAAAATCCATTGAAATTTCCTCCCAACGTTGACTTAGAATGGATAAAGGCTGTAGAAGACCTGGGGTCTTAATTGTCTCAACTTTATTTTGCTGGAAAACCAAACATTCCACCACAAACTTTTGAATATGAGATTTAAGGCCATCCCAAAAAAATTCTTTCTTCACCATGTGGTAATTTTTAAAAAATCCAGAGTGTCCTCTGAAAGGTGAAGTGTGCAATTCCAAAAGAATATTTTGTTTTAGTTGGGAATTCTTACAAATATATAAGCGATATTTGTACCATAAGAAATCATTTTTCCAAATAAATGTATCAAATGTACTAGGATCTTGCTGTAAATTTTGAATGAGTGTCCACACTTCTTCGTCCTTCTTCCATTCATCCCTTGCTTCAGTTATCCAATATGGTTGGATAATAGAAATGGCACAAAGCAATGCTTCCACCTCTTCATCCTTTCTTGAGAGTTCATCTACAACAACATTTAGCTTCCATTTTTTGTAGATGATTTCAAAGTCATAACCCAACATCTTTGTGACCCATTTTTGCTGCTCTTCTGAAGATAGTCTTTGTTAAGACTATCATGATCAGTTTTTACCTTGAAGTTTCTTCCCATTAGGTAAGTTCGCCATTTCTTTAGTGCATGCAGTATTGCTAACATTTCCTTCTCATAAATAGGTTTCTGTAAATACTTTCCTTTGATTGGACGACTTTCAAAAGCAATGGGTCTTCCTTTCTGCATTAAAACAACACCAATTCCATTTCCTGAGGCATCACATTCCACAATAAAGGTTTTTGTGAAGTCTGGCGTAGCTAAGACCGGTGCTAGGCACATTGCCTCTTTAAAATGTTCAAAGGCCTTAGTTGCTTCAGGAGTCCATGAAAATGCATCTTTCTTCAATAATGTTGTTAGAGGTGCTGCTATTCTCCCATAATTCTTAACAAACTTGCGATAATACCCTGTTAACTCGAGAAATCCTCGCAACTGCTTTATGGTTGTGGGTACTTTCCATTCCTTAATGGCTTTAATTTTGTTAGGGTCTACCTTAACACCCTCGTGAGATACAATATGACCCAGATATTCCACCTCTTGTACTCCAAAGAAACATTTGGATGTTTTTGCATATAATTATTTCTCCTCCAATAGTTTGAGAACCCTGTCAACATGTTGAACATGATCCTTCCAAGACCTGCTCTAGATTAGTATATCATCAAAAAATACTAGCACAAATTTTCTAAGGAAGGGTTTGAAAATGGAATTCATCAACCCTTGAAATGTAGAGGGTGCATTGGTAAGGCCAAAAGGCATGACAAAAAATTCATAATGACCCTCATGAGTTCAAAATTTTGTTTTAAGAATATCTTCAGTCTTCATTGTAATTTGATGATATCCTAAACGAAGATCCAAATTGGTAAAATAAATTGCTCCATGTAATTCATCCAATAATTCATCAATGATAGGAATGGGAAATTTATCTTTAATAGTGAGCTTATTTAGCTCCCTAAATTCTAGACACATGTGCCATGATCCATCCCTATTGTGCACCAATACTACTGGAGCATAGAAATAACTTTTACTAGGTTGAATTATAGCAACCTCTAAAATTTCTACAATCATACGTTCAATTTCGCTCCTTTGGACATAATGATCTCTGTAAGGCCTGATGTTTGGAGGAACACTTCTTGGAATCAAATGAACAGCATTATCATGATCACAAATAGGTGGGATTCCTTTTGGAGTTTCAAACACCTTGGAATGATTGTCGAAGACTTTTTGGAGATCTTGAGAAATATATGATTTTGATGTTGGAACTTCTAGTGAGCATAATTGTGAAATTACGCCTCGTTGTTCTTTCTTCATAAGTTATGTCATGACATTAGAGCTTATTATCTTTCCCAAATTCCCCGCGATACCCCGTAATTCGATTTCCTTTCCTTCCAAAAAAAAATTTCAAGAAAAGTTCTTGAAAATTAAAAGCTACCGTCCCCAAAGATTGTAACCATTGTACTCCTAGTACAACATCAACACCTCCCATTGGAATGGAAAGCATTGGAATATTCAATACGTATTCCCCCATGGTTAGCTTGATATTATGGCATTTTCCAGAGAAATTTATAGTTCCTCCATTTGCAACCATCACTTGAAATTCTGGTGCTAGGTATAGGAAACAATTCGATTTCTTGGCTACCTTACAATGAATAAAATTATGGGCACTACCCGAATCAATCAACACTATTACCTTTTTCTTCTTGATATGTCCTTCTATCTTGAGAGTTTGAGGAGTGGTAATTCCTGCCAATGCATTATAAGATATGGCCAGACTCATTTCTTCTTATTCTAGGGTTGGTTCTTGGTGTATATCCTCTTCTTTTGAAGTTTCTTGTTCATTTTCTTCCTCCTCTTCACAATCTATGTAAAATAATTTCTTATCAGCACACTTATGACCTTTAGTGTATTTTCTATCACAACTATAGCAAAGCCTTTTTGCTCTTTTTTCTTCCAATTGTTGTGGTGTCAAACTTGTAGGTTGTGGAAGTCTAGGAGTAGCAACACTTCCATCTCTATAGATGTGAGTGGTAGGCTTCCTTGTCGCCATAATTTTACATTAAATTTTTGTTGCCAACCTGAATGTCTTCTCTAATGAATCAAATTCCCAAAGGCAAACCTCATGTTGGAAGTTATCCTTTAAAGTCCCTATGAAGACATCAATCCTGTGTTCCTCTGGAATATCAATTATCCTTATATTCAATTTTTGGAAGTCCTCAATGTGCTCCACCAATGAATCCTTGTGTTTGAGATTTATCAATTGGATAAAGAAGGTGTTGCTCTTTTTATCCTCATAATGTGCTATCATTTCCTCCATAAAAATTGACCAAGTGACAATTTTTTTACTGGAGCAAAGCCATCGATACCATACCAATGTATTTTGTTCTAAATGTAAAGTTGCAATGCGTAACTTTTGTGTGTTTTGCACATTATTGAGATCAAAATATTGCTCCATCTGTGGTATCCATGTTACGGGATCCTTTCCATCAAGCTTCCTCATATCCATCTTTGGAATATGGTGGTTCTTCCATCCAACATTAGATTTTATGAAATCACGATTAACATTTGTTTTGTTCTCATCATGAGTTTCCTCTACTATCTTTTCGCAATTAGGAAAAATTTCTTGTATAAACTTTGTCAAACCTTCCATGTTTGCTTTTAGATCACTCTTCATGTTTTCCATGTTGTCTTTCATTTGTTCATTGATGTTAGCTTCCATGTCATCTATCTTAGCTTCCATGTCATCCATCTTAGCTTCCATTCCAACTTCCATGCCATCCATCTTAGCTTCCATGCCATCCATATTAGCTTCCATGCCATTCTTCAAACCATCCATCTTAGCTTCCACACATTTCTTCAAACCATCCATCTTAGCTTCCACGCCTTTCTTCAAAACTTCCATTTCATTTTTTGTTGCTCTTTGCGAGAGCGAAATTTGGTGCACTTTCTCTTGTAATTTTGATTTGTCATGTTGCACTTCTTCGTCTTCATGAATCATAGTAGAGCCTTTTGAAGGATTAATGGGTGTTTAATTCTTTTTAGGGGGCATTTTAGAACCCAATACTGATATGCATTCTAAAATATTCCCTTGGAATCAGTTCAAATTGATTTTGTAAACAAGACTTATGCAATTTGAAAAAAAATACACACCTTTTTCTTGCATTTGAGGAGCTCGATATTGAAACTGAATTATCTCTGTGATTTTGGATCTTCAATATATAAAATTAGGTCCTGTAGTAGCCCTATGATTCTTCTTTTGAATGCCACAGGTATGACCATATTTGGATTTTTCAAGCCAAATTTATGCCCAATCTCCCACAATGACCTAATTATGGACGCGTTCAGTAGAGAGAACTTGTACGACGTGCCATGTGTCACTTTTTCCTCCTTCGGTTCTGAAATTGATACATAGGAAACTAAAGTTCGTGTACTTTTGGCCACTTCTTACATAATTTCAATCTGATGCTCAGAGAGAGAGAGTTATGATGATTTTCACACAGTCACCTATTTGAGATAAAATTCGGGAGCCTCGATAAACACTAACTTCCATAGATCACATCTCCGAAAATATTGTGAAACAAGATAGGAAATTTTTACACAAAGTTCCTTAGGATTTCAACTTCACTTGATAGAAATTTCAGCTTCTAAACCTTTGTAGAAAAAATTTTTATAGCGAAAATTCCACAATGACATGTTTGGAGTAGCGAAACCTTAGAATCCAAAGCTCTGATACCAAATGTTATGAAACCAACTCCAAAAATAGAAGAAAAGAGATATAAACGGCTTAGAAATAAGCCACTTCGAGGGGGAAACCTCCTTTACATTACATAAATGAACAATTATTGGATGATACAAATGACAAAACCTCCTTCTCTATATAGAAGTCCATGGGGTCACAATATAATCCTAGCCGACCTAACAATAATAATGTAAGGGCACAATAATAACAATATTGGGGTTACAGGGGTACAAAAATAAAAATAAGGGGGCTACACTAACAAAAATAAGGGACTACGCTAGTAATATAGGTACCTAACATATGAAGATCCAATAAAGGGTCTGAATCCATTAAGGACGAATGCAACCAATCTATCTTTATGGCATGCTTGCAAATGTTGCATCGAATAGACCATGGGAAATCGCAAGTGATAAAATTTGTGCGATGACAGATGATAAGATATTCCTTATTGGGTTTTCTTTGACTCCTTACCTAATAAGCATGAGATATGCTCTCATGAGGCCTACAATCACTGTCTGGAATTCTTCTAGCATTTCCCATTGATGATTCAAGCTGCATCTCTTTCTTGTGTTTGTTAAAATATCCTTCTTTTTTCGAATTGCCTTGAATTGATAACATGGCTCAAAATTTTTTAGGAGAGTATAGAATAGCCAATCCATTCTACGAGAACATTTCTTTCGTCTATCACATAGAAATGTTGGCTTGGGATAGCCGTGGTATGATTCCACAACATTATTTGTCTCTTGGTTTGCATGAGGAAAATCTCTGTAGCATTCAACCCACATCCTTACATGGAAAGACTTAATTAGTAAATATATGTTGTCCTTATGAAAAAAAACATACAAACAGAAGGAATATTTATGCAAACTTATGAATCTTGTCACCAACAACCCAAGTCTTGTATAAATAGTCCAAAAACTTCTCCTCAGTTGCATATTTGGTGAAAAATGCATTGATTGCATCATCCACTTCATGACTAGAACAATCTTTTATGATATGGCCAAGTTCATTGAACATCTATTTTGCTTTTTCTGAGCTGTTTACCAACCGATTTAAAATTCTTTAGCCATGTTCTCCTTACGTGCCAAATACATAAGATCACTCCACATTTTGTGATTCTCTTGCCACATTTAATTCATTTTAAGTGAGAAATTTTTAGAACGAATGCATCTCGAAATGTCAAATAAGAATATTGATGTTACCTCAAACCAATGATTTTAGCCATAACATCATCAACCATGAAGGCATTGACCTTCCAATTAGGATGAAACTGAAAACACCTATGCATGAGGCTATCCAATGATAATTATATACCTTGTGATGTATTACGTGACATCATCACCGATGCAACTGGTACCCCACTTTGTTTCTCATCAAACATTGCAAGCGTGTACATCTGATACTATCATATTAAATGAAATGAAGTTAATTTCAAGTCATAAATCATATTGAATAATTATAACCAAAACGATTTTATTAAAGAAATCATTGGAAAAAATATTCACCCCATATTTTTTTGTACTAAACGTTGAGTCCATGACTATCAAGCTTTTGTGGGATAACTTGACATAGTTTCCAACATCCATTTTGTTTGTGTTCTAGCTATAAAAGGAATCTCTCCACCATTGGGATTCTAGTAGAAGAAGAAATCATTTTGGTTTTTTTGATACTATAGATTCACACTCATTTCATATTTTCTATGAAGTTGATAAATTTCTTTCGTCAGATGATTATAGACGTTTACAACGTCTTTTTTTCGTAAGAAAAAATCCCTATCTCGGACAGTAGCATCTATTTCAATATATTTCTTAATATGCATTTTACAAACATAGTCAATTGGCAGTTGAAGAAAAAACCAACTTTCTAAATAAGAAATCATGTCCTTTGAAAGTCTTGGCTTCATCTGAGGAACGTCATCACTTAAAGTGTTGTGTTTTCCATGACAAGGCCATCCTTGCCCATCTTCATGATCATACATGTTGTATGTTATTACTTCTATGTTGGGATCTTGAACCATAATCTCAATAAAATGTCATAGACATTCCCTCTTTTTGGAAAATGAACGCCTTGGTTTGGTTTTCCACTCTTCACTCTTGTCAACTGGACCATATGAGAAATGATAACTACAAAATAAATTATGAAACGTCACCACATCTGATAAATTATGAAGGAATATTAATATCAACATCTAAACAATGTTGTTCTAAAATACTTACAGTTCATATAGTAAGTCATCAGTAGCCCTTGTGTTCAGGGGTTTTCTTTATAGATGCGCGAAGGAAAATGGAGCACTTGGATTCAATTTATCTCCTTTTATAAAATCATGAATTCTTTCTTTGGGAATTTTGGCAACACGGTTAATATTCATGTGTCTTTTTGAGACTTCATGTAGAAATTATATAACATATGCATGTATATATCCAGATTCTCCTGATCTAACAATATTTATCTTCTTTCTAAATACAAAATCCTTCCACTGTAAATATTTTGCAGAAATTTAAAAACTCAATTGAAAAAACACATGAAGCAATAAAAACAATCGCACATAACACAATTGTTTAACGGGAGAACCTGAAGCTAAAAACCCCAACTATCATATATTATGTATCATGGAGATCATGTAACAATCTCATACAAAGCTTGGTACATCAAGCTCTCAGTATAATCAATCGTCACACACTAACATGAATAAATCTGCAAATCCATGCACTGATTTCTTGTCACCTAATATCCTGCCTCGACTGCGCAATCCCTATTGAAGAAGACCCCTGAATGAATTCAAATTGGCCTTGCCTTGACTGCGCAATCCTCATTGGCATCTCCAATGTGTGTGTGATGTAATCAATGCATCACTATAGTCACAACGGATAGTCCATCTTACCCTCTCACCTATCTCTCCACTGGGTCTCCACTGGAACTGACATGCACTGTAGTTAACTGCTGTATTTGTTCAGTTGATTAGTGAGTTATTATTTTTGAATTAATTAACTAATTAATTCATTCCACTCTCACTAGTGTATCATTCAGTTAGACTAGATACAACTAGCTCAACTGAGTTTAACTCCATTAACTGAGTTAAACTGAATAACAACTCCATGAACTACTTTTCCAACTCTGTCATAACTTTGCCACTTCAGTTCTAACTGAGTCCTCCATGCATGAACTACCAGTAAACCCTAGGAATTGCGTAATTCCTTCAACCCACTGATTTTCCAAATATTTATACTGAAATAAAGTGCTCCAAGAGAATAGGTTGATATTTAGAGTCTGATTATTATTAAGGGCTAATAATAATCGACATATCTACTTTTAGATCGACGATCTATAAATAGACTTTGCCCAATATTCTAAAAATAGAATTTCATCTATTTTTCCAACTTGACCAACCATCCACAAATAGCATCCTGCAACTTTTGAAATATGATCACCATGTCTAAAAATAGACATAGTCTAAAAATAGACTTACACCTAAAAATAGCCTGTGGGCCCACTTAGTGAAGGTGACTGCTTTTCATTAAGCTTCATCATCTTGTTGAATCTCAACACTTCAAACCATACCAAATATTTATGAGAAAAAATGACTTTCTCTTTAGGTTCTTTCAACTCAAGAGCTATGATTTACTGCCATTTATTTTCCATGATGTCTGAATGTATGCAAAAAAAATGTGGAAACATATTAGGAAAATGGAAATGATATGTGACATAATAGAGGTATATTCAACCACTACACGTATGGACCGATCAATGGAGTGTATAGAGGCCCACTTGGGAGATTTATTAAATGATTTTGATTACTTAAATACTCTTAAATAACTATTTAACAAATAAACATAAAAATTGGATACCAATTCTAGCATGAATTTTATGCCTTACATACTCTTGGATAACAATTTAACAAAAAAAACCAAAAGAAAAGTAATTAAATACCTATTAAAAAAAAATTAAAAAATATAATTCCTAATTCTACCCAAAAGAAGTGTTTTTTGATGTATAATTATATGAACTTGAAGAACAACTACCCGCTTTCCAGAAATTAGCACCCAATGTGCTTTACTTAAACAATAAAAAACATCAACAATTTCTATATACAAAATGTGAAGCCTCAACACATTTTAGAAATCCTTTAATGACCTTTGTTTGAAACTCATTCTTTCATAAAAATCCCTTATTCCAGTCTTCATAGATTTATAAAATCCCACAGTTCAGAATTCATGAGTTTATTAATCTGCAAAACTTAAACTAGATAACCAAAATCACATCATCTTGAATTAACTATAATCTAAGAGTAACCAATTTGGCTCAATTTATCAATGTTTAATTGATTAATGGGGCAACAAAAAACAAGAAAAAAAGAAAATAAATGGTAAAATAAAGATCCTTTTAAACAAAACAAAACTACACATTTTATGGATTACATGACTTCAGAAAAAATACAAATTATTTGTATGACTTGAACAAAAAATGGAATATCCTTTCCAAATTTCCCTTGAGAAAAGTAAATCTTGGTCCATAAGAAATATCCTTATGTAACCATATAAAGATTATTGTAGAACATTTCAGACATTGTAATGGGTTTGATTGGACAATAAGACCATAGGTGTATTGAAATTGAATTCAACATGTGGTTTTTTTGTCTCTTATGATTTAAGTTATCTGTTCATATGCATAATAAAATATTTACATGCAGAATGAGAATTCAAAGAAAAAACCTTTAGGCCAATTCCCAGATAACGTTCTGTTAATTGTGCAGAATCATATTAAAAAATTGAAAATGTTTGAGTATATGCCTACAAAACAGAAAAAACTTATAAATCTTTAGATTAATGGAGATAAATTGGCCTGTGGTCACTATATGTTATGCTATTATAATTTTAGATAGAAACATATAGACTATAGCCACAAAGTTAGAAGTGAACCAAAGAGTGTTTGAACTAATCTTCACCATTTATAAGGGAGATGGGGAGCTAGGAATTATTTCACGCCACATTATCTTCAGTGTCTCTCTCTTGTCGTACTTCTTCATAGTCCTAAAGTCCTTGATCTGAATCATGTGTGGAATTTGCAGGCATTAATATTTTTCATTGAATTGATGTATCTCTTTCACAATAGTGGTCAAGAGAGGTTTGTGCTTCTTTGAGACCAAGTCCATATGGAAAGCTATCGATACCTCTATGTGCTAGTAAAGGTCTAGAGTAAGTGAATATCCGGTGGTTATTCTCCATTATAACCATGTTTGTGACAATGGGTTCCAATTCCTTATCAATTTACTTTTTGCTAGTGGCAACTTTATGAGCTCAAATATTCTCCTCCACTATTTCCAAGTTTTGAACTAAGGTGGTCTTGTGCCAAACTACAAAGCCTTGTGCTTTTAAAAATGCCTCAACATTAAGGACCCTTGTGCTAGTATTTTTGGTGTAGTGTTTCCACGATCTTAGTCCTTGGGAACCTCCTCCATCCTATGTATTTGAGTAGATTGGGGTTGACCTTCTCATTATTATTCTTCTAGTGATCCACCTTTGCTTCTCTTTCCTCTCATTCCTTATTCAAATGTTTTTCTTCAAAGACCAAGATAGTTTCCATGAATTCCATTCTTTCCTTTGAGCCCTAATCCCTTCAATTGTTGCTTCCACATAGTCCCTCAAAATTGCATCGTTCCTCTGGTGCATGAAGTAGAGACAGAGTGCAATAGGGATATCCATCTTATGCATTTTTTGGTGACCATGAGAATGAAATTGGATTGGAATCAGAGAGGCATAATCTCCCATAACCCCTACAATGTCCTGAATCACATTTGCTTCATCATTCCCCAATGAACATTCATTTCGATGCAAAGCCTCATTGATGTAGAGTGAAATTTTCCTTTATATCTAAGAGTATATTCAAGAAGTTATATATTTAAATATTTTATGATTTAGGAAGGGCCTAGATGTCTGGAGACAAAAATTTAAGTGAGATGTCTACTCCTCTAGTCTTATCACAATGGGCCAAATGTATTATTTGGAATTTGAGGTCAAATTGGGAGAGTGGAAGACCTACCTCCTAATCCTTCCAATTATTAGGTTGCAATAATCTCATTAGGAATAGTACATATCATGCTTAAGAGTGGAATCATATAAGAGTCCTAGGGAGATGTACTGGAAAATTATTTCCAGTACTCTTGTAGGTGATGGAAAATCATTTTCAAGCACCTACACGAGCACTAGAAATAATTTTCTAGCACAAACAATACTTTGAGTAAAAAATGGTCTAAATTGGTCTAATAAAACATTAAAGCTCAAAAGGTAAAAAGTAAGGCTGTACTAACAAGGCATATTTAGCCTTTTAAGTCGATAATAAAAAATCAAAGGGAATGCTCTTCATACTCCTTAAACATAAAATACATCAAGCAAAATCTAGAATTTGGATTGCCAACACAAGAGGCACAGATTAGGAATTTAGTTCAGGCTTGCAAGTAGTTACAGTTTGAAGTGACCATCAATATATGTGGTAAGTTTCCTTTATGGTACATTGCCTCATTGTTATGCTTAAGAAACCATTCCAAAATTTGTCTATGGAAATCATTAGTTGTTAGAGATATTTTCATATATTTTTTGTCAAACCTGGTATAGTCAGTCGTGACCAAGGAAGTTTCTTGTAAATTAACTTTCATCGAGGCTAGCTTTATAACAAGGCAAGAAATATTACATGTCATGTTGTTTGTAAATATTAAGGTTGAAGCTTCTCAGCTTCCCTAGAAGTTCCTTGCTTGTAGCTTTCTGAAAGGGTAGAATAGAAAAGGAAGTTGGAAGGGTTAGTCATATATTCTTTGTTTTATTTCTGTTATTGTTATTGCAAACATCAATAATATTACATGTTCATCTGATGTCATAGATATTTAGAGATATATAGATTTCATGACATCAAATAACCAAAAATAGATGGATTTCATGACAACAAATAACCAAAAATAGATTTTTATTTTCTGAGCTATGTGTTATATTTTGATTTTCTAAGCTATGTGCTATGCTAACTCAATGGAAGTCATCAGCTATGGTTAGTAGACTAATATAATGAAAAAATCCGTTTTCAAATCTAAAGGCCTGTGAGGGAAAAAAAGATCAGCTGAACACGAACAAGGATGTTTGAACTTTTGAGGGGACATAATATTGCATACAAGATTAATAAACTTAAATGAAGTTTGGACTGGGCACAAAAATTGATGCCACCATAGATGCCCACAAATCAATTTAAAGTCCAATAAATACAAAACCACTGGTCGGGTTCATCCTCTTATTCATGATCCTGTTGCAGTCAAAATTCTAATGAATTGACATCCCTTAACACAAAAAAATACCAATTCCCTTCACAACTATATTAGGGTCACCATTCATATATATGTTCTAGGTTTCTAGGTTTGCATTACAACCAAGCCTTTGACTCTATAAGGCCCAATTTTCCCTAGTAGTTGAATCAAATTAACAAGCGCATACTATTTCACTTTTTAGTTTCCAAGAGATATCAGTTACTAATGCAAGCCAAAATAAATGAGAAATATTTAGCATGCCTGATCATAGTCATTTTGAGCGAAGGTTTGAGGGATAGGTAGGAGTGCATAGTGGCGTCATTTGCTAATTTGGGGGGTGTAGTGTTCAGATAGAGAAGCTTAGTACTAATTTGGGGGGTACTTTTGTAAATTGGTTAGTTTGTCATAAGGTCTTGGGGTTAGACAACCCCCCCAAAACCTATCACAAACCTATATTAAACACTTGTTTTATTTCTGTCATACATAACTTATAGAGATCTAGAATTTTTTTGTTGCTTTGAAAATCTATCATCTCCCTCCGTGTAGAGACTAAAATATTTGGATCTATACTATTTTTTCATTGGAATTTAATGTCAAAAAATATGTTAGCACATAACAAACATTATGATAAGGGAATTTCTAGATTTTGTAATGGTAAATAAATACCACAACTCCTTGGGTGGCTTTTATATGAGGGGAAGAAATCTTAAGAATCATAGATAGGTTTTCAATTTTTTGGGGATTTCGTAGGGCATCTAGTAGGGTCATGCTTATTTGGGTCTTTCACAAGTTGTCAATGTCATTATATAATTTTATTGGGAAATTTGTGGCGAGGCTACTTGATTAAAATAATTTCGCTTTCCCTTACTAGGATTCCTAAAATTCCCAGTCCTAGTAGGCAAGGGAACCTATTATCAACTCTTATACACTGGTCCATGCCACCATTAGAATTATCCCTTGGCTATTCATGCTTAGTTATATTACTAGTTTGAAACACATACTCCCCTTTGGTGGATGACAATGTTTCCGTATTTATGTGATCTTGTTTTGTTTGGGAAAAATCCCTAGCGACCACAACATAATAATTACTGCCAAGTCAATTTCAATACTCGACTCAATCTACATCCTTTTAGGGTGGATTTAGAGAAGGGACATATTCTGTAACTAAAATTTAATCCAAAAATAAAGAGAAGAAACCTTGCAAGCCTTCCATTGTATGAATCATAATACCCCTACAATTCAAGATGAGTTGTGAGATCATTCAATAACTAAAACTTATTCCAAAAATCAAGAGAAGAAACCTTTCAAGTCTTCTGCCTATGAATCATGATACTCCTACAATTCAAGATAACTTGTGAGATGATGTTTGATGTCTTAGCATTGCCATATTTAGGGAATATCCATGAAAGTGAAAATTAAAATGCAATGATGATAATACTCTGTTAGGCACCCAAGACTAGCATATGAAAAATAAGAATAGCTACTAAAATTTATGAGTCAACACAATAATGGCTAGGTTATAAGATCTTCAACAATAAATACCAAACTCTATGTTGTTCTTATTATATTTTAAATTTGACTTCTATTGATTCTGCAAGTACCTTTGTGCCTCAATGAATTATTTGAAAACATCAAAATAACTATTACCTTGCTTATAATTAGCCATAAATTATGTATTGTGTTCACTATCCAACATGGGATTTGTCCTTGTGCCACATGTTGTTGGATTTTTTTTCCTCCAAAAGTGGCAGTTTGTATTGCCTATTCTTAATCTAACTATTCTTCCATGTATTTAATAATGGACCTTTTCCTGTGCTTTAGAAAAATGACAGAAAGAAATGCTAGAAAACCTAGTCCAACTACCCCATGAATGGAGAACCAACTACAATTTTTCACTTCTTTTATTTTTTTCTAGCTAGTGGGCTTGGGGTTGGAATTAGAGACCTTGAAAAAGATAGGATCAACAACAATATCATATCATGGAGGTTCCAACAAATGCCTTCATACTTGCAGTATAATAGCGTTTCTTCTAGCTTATATAGTACTAAAAGCTTTCTTCTATATTATAGCACTAAAGGTTTTCCAAGTCCACAAAATTTCTCTTTAATAATGTTAAATGAAGTAGAAACGTAGAGTGGGTTTTGTATCATTGGAGATGTTTTATATCAATTAATGATAGATAAAAGAATTGTAAGAACATTTATACCAGATTCTTTGGATTACAAAACTAAATTCTAAAAGTCTTATTTATTTTTTGGCTCTATTTTACCTTCAAATTCATAGGATTTAATTCTTTGAAAGACCACATTCATATCAACATCCATGTCTGTCATTTCTGCAAAAGCTAATTTTCATAAGCATTTGAAGACTGTGTTTTTGTGACCATGTAATGTGTATTCCTATGTTTTATGACTGACCTTCACAAATCTTGTATGCCTATATGATTTTGTGACAGATGGGCAAGAGTGGGCACCTATATCTTTATGAGTGGGATGGAGAAAATACATTCGAGATTTATGGTGTTGACGAATTTCCATTTTTCAGCGAAGCAGGCTGGTTGCCCATCATTAAGCTGTTCACTAGGCATAAATTTAAACTCTCCTATGATTTCGTTGATACTTTTGATGGTACCAGCACTAAGGTTGAGGGGCTAGTGTTTCCTGTACCAAAGGAAAGCATTGCAGAAGCAACGAACATACCAGATTAGGGAGATAGGTGGTTCAAAAGGAAGCCAGTACAAGGGTTACACTTGAATTTTTTCCTAAAAGACAATTGTCACGACCCTTGCTAGAGCTTTGGGGTCCAATGTAGAATTTTAAAACTAGAGTGGGATAAACCAATGCGAAAAATTCAACTTTATTTGACATGTGATGGCCGTTTCTCTAAGGTCTTTTTGTATCACATGATATTTCTAGTACACATGGCTAGGTTCAATAGGATGAATCTCCCTTACTTCCTACATCAAAGCTTAATTAAAATGGTGGTATGTGCAAGAAAAAGGAAGATTTAATATCCCTATGATGTATACAACCATGGATCCATTCAAATCTTGTACCTGCATGCATTAAGGAAGCAAAAACAACACTCGAGGAAGAGAGTAATCAAACAACCACTTCATAGAAAACATAAGAAGGAAAGGGCTCTAGCTACAGAGGCTGAGAGAAGTCACCAAGCTGCTGCAAAAGCCAAAAAAAACCCTAACAGGAGGAAGACCCTTGACTAAATACCAAGAGGAGTAGAGGATAGGAAAAAAAAGTACAGGACAACAACAAAGATGAAACAAGCCCTAGGGTAAATACCCGGAGGAGTAGAGGACAAAAAATAGAAGTACAAAATAAAAATAAAAATGAAACAATTGGAGAATATGTAAAGAAGGGTGAATATCTTGGAGAATTTAACCATGAAACATAATACTCTAGGAGGCCACAAAAAAGACCTACAAACAAACTGAGGTTGGGGTTGAAAGCTAAACTAAACCCCAAGCTAGAGTAACAATTTTTAATTATTGATGATCAAGAAGAAGGGTATTCTAGGGCTGAGCATGGGCTTCTAGTAGAAACTGAAAGACAGTCTAAAACAATTCATAAAAAGGGTAAAATAATGAGTAGGGCATTGGCCAACAAGGACCCACTCAAAATCCTTGCGGAGGCAAAAAATCTTGCTGTAAACTAAAACATGGGAAGCTTGGAGTTTTATAACCTTCATGGTTTTAGACAATTAAACTTTGTTCACTGGAGGTTTGTAAACATAATACTAATTTATATTTAATTATATTGTTATGGGTTCTTATTAATGTTATGGATCTTGTAAGTCTATATTATAATTCTTGTTATGGATATATTATGTTAAAAATGGAGAGAATTATCTTAACTTTTACATGACAATGCTTCAACAATTAGGGTATACTTTTCTTCAAAGTGGGTGACTTCAGATCTCTTTCCATGTTGAATAGTTGAGGATATAAATGGATGTCCTTAATGTGCTCAAACCATTTGAGCTATAAGTTATTGAATGTAGGTAATATGAAGTAGAGAAATCCCATAAAATGTCCTAATTAAAATTATATGATGGGTCTATGAAAAGAGAGTGATACATTCAAAACCCAATTCATTAAACCTTAATTTCAAACCAAAAATATTTTTTTGATTGAGTTAAATATGATACCAATGAATTTTTTTTTGAGTAACACCCTATGAAAATATAACAAACATAAGCTTTTATGCTCAACACAAACAAGAAAAGCTATGTGAAAAATAGTTGTCTCCACCTCCTTTCCTCTTTTCTAGATTTAATAAATAAGACTATTTGAGAATGAGATTAAGTCCTTCCTTGTATTTCCCTGGTGTGGGAATATTTTGGCAACTTAATAACCAACAAAATTGAGACATCTAAACTGACCTAGATTTGTTTATTAAGTTTCCAAAATGTTCCCACACCAGGGAAATACTAGGAAGGACTTATCTCATTCTCAAATAGTCTTATTTATTAAATCCAAAAAAGTGAAAAGGAGGTGGAGACAACTATTTTTTCACTTAGATTTTCTTGTTTGTGTTGAGCATAAAGGCTTATGTTTGTTATATTTCCATAAGGTGTTACTCAAAAAATTGGTCATTGGTAGAAACTTTAACTCAATGAAAGAAAACTTTTAGTTTGAAATTAAGGTTTAATGAATTCGGTTTTGAATGTATCACTCTCTTTTCATAGACCCATCACATCCTTATAATTAGGAAATTTCATGGGCTTTCTCTACTTCAGTTTACCTACATTCAATAACCTATAGATCGAAGGGTTTGAGCACATTAAGGACATTCATTTAGATCATCAACTATTCAACGTGGAAAGAGATCAAATGTCACCCACTTTGAAGAAAAATATTCCCTAACTGTTGAAGCATTGTCAAGTAAAAGTTAAGATAATTATCTCCATTTTTTACATAATATATCCATAACAAGAATAATAATATAGAATTACAGGATCCATAACATTAATAAGAGCCCATAACAATATAATTAAATAGAAATCAGTATTATGTTTACAAAACTCCAATGAACAAAGCTTAATTGTCCAAAACCATGAAAGTTACAAAACTCCAAGCTTCCCATGTTTTAGTTTTCAACAAGATGTGATGCCTCTGTAAGTATTTTGAGGGGGTCCTTGTTGGCCAGTTCCCTACTCATTATTTTAGCCTTTTTTCTGAACTGTTTGAGATTGTCTATAATTTTCTACTGGAAGCCCATGCTCAGCCCTAGAAGACCCTTATTCTTTATCATCAATAATTAAAATTGGTTATTTTATCTTGGGGTTTAGTTTAGATTTCAACCCCAGCCTCAGTTTGTTTGTAGGCCTTGTTCGTGGCCTCCTAGAGTATTCTGTTGCATGGTGAAATTCTCCAATATCTTCACCCTTCTTTATAGATTCTCCAATCGTTTCATCTTTGTTGTTGTCTTGTACTTCTGTTTCTTGTCCTCTATTCCTCCAGGGATTTACCCTAGGGATTGTTTCATCTTAGTTGTTGTCTTGTAATTTTGTTTGTTGTCCTCTACTCCTCCTAGTATTTAGCCTAAGGCTTTTCGTCCTGTTAGGTTTGTCTGTGGCTTTTGCAGCAACGTGGTGACTGCTCTCAGCCTTTGTAGCTAGAGCCCTTTATTTCTTATGTTTTCTAGGAAGTGGTTGTCTCATTACTCTCTTCCTCGACTGTTATGTTTGCTTCTTTAATGCATGCATGTACAAGATTTGAATGAGGCCATGGTGGTAGACATCATAGGGATATAAAATCTTCCTTTTTCTTATACAAACCACTATTTTAATTAAGATTTTATGTAGGAAATAAGGGAGATTCATCCTATTGAACCTAGCCATGTGTACTAGAAATATCATGTGACCCTAGTTTAAAATGCTACAGTGGACCCCAACGCTCCACCAAGGGTCATGAAAATTGTATTTTAGGAAAAAATTCAGGTTTACCCCTTGTACTGGCTTCCTTTTAAAACCACCTCTCTCCCTCAGTTGGTATGTTTAATGCTTATGCAATGCTTTCCTTTGTTACAAGAAACACTAGCCCCTCAACCTTAGCAATGGTACCATCAAAAGTATCAATGAAATCATAAGAGAGTTTCATTTTATGCCCAATGAACAACTTAATGATGGGAAACTAGCTCGCTTCGCTGAAAAATGGGAATTCGTCAACACCATAAATCTCGAATGTATTTGCTCCATCCCGCTAATAATGATATAGGTGCCCACTCTTGCCCATTTGTCACAAAATCATATAGGCATACAAGATTAGTGAAGGCCAGTCGTAAAACATAGGAATACACATTACATTGTCATAAAAACACAGTCTTCAAATGCTTATGAGAATTAGCTTTTGTAGAAATGACAGGCATGAAGGTTGATATGAAGGTGGTCTTTCAAAGAATTCAATCCTATCAATTTGAAGGTAAAATAGAGCCAAAAAATAAATAAGACTTTTAGACTTCAGTTTTGTAATCCAAAGAATGTGGTAGTAAATGTTCTTAATTTTTTTTTGTCTATCATTAACTAATATAAAACACACTCCAATGATACAAAACCCACTCTACGTTGATGCTTCATTTAACATTATTAAACAACAATTTCATGGACTTAGAAAGCCTTTGGTGCTGTAATATGGAAGAAAGACTTTAGTGCTATAATATGGAAGAATGCCTTTAGTACTATAAAAGCTAGAAGAAACTCTATTCTAATTCAAGTATGAAGGAATTTGTTGGGACCTCCATGATCAGATGTTGTTGTTCCTATCTTTTTCAAGGTATCCAATTCCAACCCAAAGCCCACTAGCTAGAAATAATTCAAAGAAATGAAAAATTGTAGTTGGGTTCTCCATTCATGGGGTAGTTGGACTAGGTTTTCTGGTATTTCTCTATGTTAGTTTTCTAAAGCACATGACAAGGTCCATTATTAAATACATGGAAGAATAGTTAGATTAAGAAGAGACAATACAAACTGCCACTTTTGGAGGAAAAAAAAATGTTCCAACAACATGAAGCACAAGGACACATCCCATGTTGGATAGTGAAAGCACTACATACATTATGGCTAATTATAAGCAAGATAATAGTTTTTTTGATGTTTTCAAATAATTCATTGAGGCACAAAGGTACTTGAAGAATCAATGGAAGTCAAATTTAAAAGATAATAAGAACAACATAGAGCTTGGTATTTATTGTTGAGTAGCTTATAACCTAGCCATTATTGTGTTGACTCATAAATTTTAGTACCTATTCTTATTTTGCATATGCTAGTCTTGGGTGCCTAAAATAATCTTATCATCATTGCATTTTAATTTTCACTTTCATGGATATTCCCTAAATAGGTCAATGTTAAGACATGAGACATGATCTCACAACTTATATTGAATTTTGGGAGTATCATGATTCATAGGCAGAAGGTTTGAAAGGTTTCTTCTCTTGATTTTTGGAATAAGTTTTAGTTATGGAATTATCTCACAACTCATCTTGAATTTTAGTAGCATTATGATTCATACGGTGGAAGGATTTTAAGGTTTCTTCTCTTTATTTTTCGATTAAATTTTAGTTACATAATATTTCCCTTCTCTAAATCCACCCTAAAAGGATGTAGATTGAGCCTAGTATTGAAATTGACTTGGGAGGAATTATTATGTTGTGGTTGCTAGGGATTTTTCCCAAACAAAACAAGATCACATCAATATGGAAACATTGTCATCCACAAAAAGGGACTATGTGGTTCAAACCAATATTATAACTAAGCATGAATAGCCAAGAGATAATTCTAATGGTGGCATGGACCAGTGTATAAGAGTTGATAATAGGTTCCCCTCCCCTACTAGGACTGGGAATTTTTGGAATCCTAGTAAGGGAAAGGGAAACTATTTTAATCAAGTATCATTGCCACCAATTTCCCAATCAAAGTATATAATGACATTGAAAACTTGTGAAAGGCCCAAATAATCATGACCCTACTAGATGCCCTGTGAACTCCCCAACATATTGAAAACTTGTCTATGATTCTAAATATTTCTTCCCCTCATATCGAATCCACCCAAGGAGTTACAATATTTCTTTACCATTACAAAGTATAGAAATTCCCTTATCTTAATGTTTTTTATGTATTGACATAGTTATTGACATTAAATTCCAATGAACAAATAGTATAGATCCAAATATTTTAGTCTCTACATGGAGGAAGGTGGGAGATTTTCAAAGCAAAAAAATAAAATCTAGATCTCTCTAAGTTATGTATGATAGAAATAAAACATGTGTTTAATACCGGTTTGTGATAAGTTTTGGGGTGTCTGTCTAACCCCAAGACTCTATGACAGACTAACCAATTTACTAAAGTGCCCCCAAAATTAGTACTAAGCTTTTGTATCCGAAGACTGCACCCACCAAATTAGCAAATGACACCCCTATTCTCTCCGACCTATCCCTCAAACCTTCCCTCAAGATGACTATGATTGGGTATGCTAAATATTTCTCATTTCTTTCGACTAGCATTAGTAGCTGATATCTCTTGGAAACTGAAAAGTGAAATAGTATGTGCTGGTTAACTTGATTCAACCACTAGGGAAAATTGGGCCTTATAGAGTCAGACCCTTGGTCGTAATGCAAACCTAGAAACCTAGAACAAATATATGAATAATGACCTTAATATAGATGTGAAGGGAATTGGTATTTATTTGTGTTAAGGGATGTCAATTCATTAGAATTTTGACTGCAACAGGATCATGAATAAGAGGATGAAACCTATCGATGGTTTTGTATTTATTGGAATTTAAATTTATTTGTGGGTGTCTATGATGGCATAAATTTTTGTGCCCAATCCAAATTCAATTGAAGTTTATTAATCTTGTATTCAAGATTATGTCCCCTCGAAAGTTCAAACATCCTTGTTCTTGTTCAGTTGATCTTTTTTTCCCTCATAGGCCTTTAGATTTGAAAAAAAAAGTTGTTCATTATATTTTTCTACTAACCATAGACAATGACTTTCATTGAGTTAACATAACACATAGCTTAGAAAAGCAAAATCTATTTTTGGTTGTTTGTTGTCATGAAAGCCATCTATTTTTGGTTATTTGTTGTCATGAAATCTATATATCTCTGAATATCTACGGCATCAGATGAACATGTAAGTATTGTTGATGTTTACAATAACAATAACATAAAGAAAACAAATAATATATGACTAACCCTTCCAACTTCCTTTACTATTCTACCCTTTCAGAAAGCTACAAGCAATGAACTTCCAGGGAAGCTCATAAGCTTCAACCTTAATATTTACAAACAAGAGGACATGTAATCTTTATTGCCTTGTTATAAAGCTGGTTTGAATGAAAGTTAATTTTCAAGCAACTGCTTTGGTCACGACTGACCATACCAGGTTTGACATAAAATATATGATAATAACCCTAACAACTAATGATTTCCATTGAAAAATTTGGGAATGGTTTCTTAAGCATAACAAGAAGGAAATGTAGCATAAAGGAGACTTACAAGGAAACTTACCACAAATTTTGATGGTTGCTTCAAACTATAACTACTTGCAAACCTGACCTAAATGCCTAATCTATGCCTCTTGCGTTGGCAATCCAAATTCTGGCTTTTGATTTATGTATTTTATGTTTAAGGAGGAGTATGAAGAGTATTCCCTTTGCTTTTTTATTATCGACTTCAAAGGCTGAATACTCCTTCTTAGTACCGCCTTAATTTTTACCCTTTGAACTTTCACCTTTTTACTCATTACCTTTTACCAAAAGTTTTAATTGAGCACAATGATTATATTTATGCATACATATCCAAGTTTTAATGTTTTATTAGACCAATTTAGATCATTATTTACTCAAATTATTGTACGTGCTAGAAAATGATTTCCAGTGCTCTTGTAGGTGCTGGAAAATGATTTTCCGCTCTGGAAATAAATCATTTTCTAGTACATCTCCCTGGATATATTGTTGGTAGGTCCTCAGTAATTCCAGATAAGACATTTTGCCCATTGTGACAAGACTAGAGGAGTAGACACCTCACTCACAGGTTTGTCTCTAGACATATAGACCTTTCCCAAATCATATAATATTCAAATATCTAACTTCTTGAATATACTCTTTAGATACAAAGGAGAATTTCCCTCTACATCAATGAGACTTTGCATCCAAATGAATGCCCACTGGGGAATGATGAAGAGAATGTGGTTCAGGACAATGTAGGGGTTATGGGAGATTATGCCTCTTTGCTTCCAGGCCAGTGTCATTCTCATGGTCACCACAAAATGCATAATATGGATCTCCCTATTGCACTCCATCTCTACAACATGCACCAGAGGAAAAAGGTAATTTTGAGGGACTATGTGGAAGCAAAAATTGAAGGGATTAGGGCTCAAAGGAAATAATGGAATTTAGGGAACCTATCTTGGTCTCTGAAGCAAAACATTTGAAGAAGGAATGAGAGGAAAGAGAAGCAAAGGTGATAAATAGAAGAATAATAATGAGAAGGTTAACCCCAATCTACTCAAATATAGAGGAAGAGGGAGGTTCCCAAGCACAAATCTTGTGGAAACACTACACAAAAAATACTAACACAAGGGTCCTTAATGTTGAGGCATTTTTCAAAGCACAAGGTTTTGTAGTTAGGCACAAGACCACCATAGTTAAAAACTTGGAAATAGTGGAGGAGAATCTTTGAGCCCATAGAGCTGCCACTAGCAACAAGTAAATGGATAATGAATTGGAACCCATTGTCATAGGCAGGGTTATAATGGATTAGAACCACCATATATTCACTCACTCTAGACCTTTACTAGCACACATAGGTATTGATAGATTTTCTTATGGACTTGGTCTCAAAGAAGAACAACCCTCTCTTGACCACTATTGTGAAAGAGATACATCAATTCAATGAAAAATATTAATTCTTGCAAAATTCCATCCAAGGTTCAGATCAAGGACTTGATGACTATGAAGAACTGCGACAAGAGAGAGACACTGAAGATAATGTGGCATGAAATAATTCCTACCGCCCCATCTCCCTTACAGACGGTGAATATTAGTTCAAAGACTCTTTGGTTCACTTCTAACTTTGTGGCTATAGTCTATATGTTTCTTTATGAGATTATAATAACATAACATATATTGACCACAGACCAATTTATGTCCATTAATCTAAATATTTATAAGTTTTTATGTTTTGTAGGCATATACTCAAACATTTTCGAATTTTTAATATGGTCCTGCTCAATTGACATAACATTATTTTGGAATTGGCCTAAGGGTTTCTTTGTTGAATTCTCATTCTGCATGTAAACATTTTATTGTGCATATGAACAGATAAATTAAATCATAAGAGACAAAAAAACCACATGTTGAATTCAATTTCAGTACACTTGTGATCTTATTTTCCGATGAAACCCATTACAATGTATGAAATGTTCTGCAGTAATATTTATGTGGTTACGTAAGGATATTTCTTATGGACCAAGGTTTACTTTTCTCAAGGGAAATTTGGAAAGGATATTCCATTTTTTGTTCAAGTCTTACAAACAATTTGTATTTTGTCCGAAGTTCTGTAATCCATAAAATGTGTAGTTTTGTTTTGTTTAAAAGGATCTTTGTTTTACCATTTATTTTATATTTTGGTTTTTTATTGGGAGTAGTCTTTAGTCTGACGTTTTGGAGTTTCCGGTGCCGGAATCCGGTGAAAAAAATTGAGGTAAAATCTTGATTTCTGTTATTTAAACTAGTTTTTTTACTGTAAATATAGAGTCAACACCCTAAAAAACCCCTAGGACACTTCAATTGTGTAAGTTACCCATCAAATTTCTGTTTTCAATAAATTATTGCTGGATTTTAAAGAAATTAGACCGGAAAAATCCACCGAAAAATCCTTCAAAAAGTCGCACTAAAGACAACTCATTTTTTTGCCCCTTTAATCAATTAAACATTGATAAATTGAGTCAAATTGGTTACTCTTAGATTATAGTTAATTCAAGATGATGTGATTTTGGTTATCTAGTTTGAGTTTTGCAGATTAATAAACTCTTGAATTCTGAACTGTGGGATTTTATAAATCTATGAAGACTAGAAGAAGATTTTTCTTATGAAAGAATGAGTTTCAAACAAAGGTCATTAAAGGATTTATAAAATGTGTTGAGGTTTCCCATTTTGTATATAGAATTTGTTGATGTTTTTTATTGTTTAGGTAAAGCAGATTGAGTGCTAATTTTTGGAAAACTGGTAGTTGTTCTTCAAGTTCATCTAATTATACAAAAAATAACACTTCTTTTGGGTAGCATTAGGAATGAATATATTTTTTTAAGTTTTTTTGATAGGGATTTGATTACTTCGCCTTTTGTTTTTTTGTTAAATTTTTATCCAGGAGTATGTAAGGCATCAAAGTCATGCCATAATTGGTATCCAATTTTTATGCTTAATTGTTAAATAGTTATTTAAGAGTATTTAAGTCATCAAAATCATTTAATAATGTTCCTAAGTGGGCGTCTATACACTCCATTCACCGGTCAATGCATGTAGTGTTTGAATCTACCTCTAGTATATCCCACATCATTTCCAACTTCCTAATATGTTTCCACATTTGTTTTCACACATTCAGACATCATGGAAAATAAATGGCGGTCAATAATGGCTCTTGAGGTGCAAGACCCTAAAGAGAAAATGATTTTTTCTAGTAAATATTTAGTTTGGTCCGAAGTCTTCAAAAAACACATGAATATTCACCGTGTTGCCAAAATTACAAAAGAAAGAATTCCTGATTTTATAAAAGGATAGGAATTGAATCTAGATGCTCCTTGTTCCTTCATGCGTCTATAGAGAAAACCCCCGAACACAAGGGCCAGTGATGCCTTACTATATGAACTGTAAGTATTTTAGAAAAACATTGTTTAGATGTGGTGACATTTCATAATTTATTTGTAGTTATGATTGCTCATATGGTCTAGTTGAAAAGAGAGAAGAATGGAAAACCAAACCAAGGCGTTCATTTGCAAAAAAGAGGGGATGTCAATGCCATTTTATTATAAAGATTACGGTTTAGGATCCAAACATAGCAGTAATAACATACAAAAAGTATGATTATGAAGATGGGTAAGGATGGCCTTGTCATGGAAAACATAACACTTTAAGTGATGATGTTCCTCATATGAAGCCAAGACTTTCAAAGAACATGATTTCTTATTTAGAAAGTTTTTTTTTCTTCAACTTCCAATTGACTCTGTTTGTAAAATGCATATTAAGAAATATATTGACATAGATGCTACAACCCGAGATAAGGATTTTTTCTTATGTAGAAAAGAAGTTGTAAACGTCTATAATCGTCTGATGAAAGAAAATTATCAACTGCATAGCAAATGAAATGAGTGTGAATCTCTGGTATCAAAAAAACCAAAATGATTTATTCTTCTACCATAATCTCAATGGTGGATAGATCCCTTTTATAGCTAGAACTCAAAAAAAATGGATGTTGGAAACTATGTCAATTTATCCCACAATATCTTGATAGTTATGGACTCAACGTTTAGAACAAACAAATATGGGGTGCGATTTTTTTCCAATGATTGCATTAATAAAATCGTTTTGGTTATAATTTTGTTTTTTTTTTTACAAGTGGTTCACGAACCCATGTGCCCGCACACATGAACCCAGTTACATCCACGGTCTGAAACTCTCGATAGACCCTCCCGAGGGGATCTAATCGTCAGCCTTACATGCGAGGCCTAACCCAGTGGGCGTCAAGGAGATTCGATCCTGTGACCTCTCAACCGACAAAGTACTTAACAACGAGGACTCAACCGATTGAACTAACTCTTGGGGCTTAGTTTTGGTTATAATTATTCAATATGATTTATGAATTAAAATTAAATTCATTTCGTTTAATATGAAATTATCAGATGTACACGCTTGCGGTGTTTGATGAGAAACAAAGTGGGGTACCAGTTACATGGGTGATTGTGTCATTTAATACATCACAAGATATAGTAGTATGGATGGAGAGCCTCAGGCATAGATGTTTTCAACTTTGTCTTGATTGGAAGGTCAATGCCTTCATGGTTGATGATGCTATGCCTAAAATCATTGCTTTGAGGTAACATCAATATTCTTATTTGACATTTCGAGTTGGATTCGTTCTAAAAATTTCTCACTTAAAATGAATTAAATGTGGCAGGAGAATCATGAAATGTGAAGCGATCTTGTGTATTTGGCACGTAAGGAGAACATGGCTAAATAATGTTAATTGGTTGGTCAGCAGCTCAGAAAAAGAAAAAGAGATGTTCAATGAACTTGGCCATATCATGAAATATTGTTCTAGTCATGAAGTGGATGATGCAATCAATGCATTTTTCATCAAATATGCAACCGAGAAGAATTTTTTGGACTATTTCTACAAGACTTGGGTTGTCGGTGACAACATTTGTAAGTTTGCATAATATTCCTTCTATGTTGTATGTTTCTTGTTTCATAAGGAAAACATATATTTACTAGTTGAGTCTTTCCTTGTAGGGATGTGGGTTGAATGCTGCAAATATTTTCCTGCAAACCAAGAGACAAATAATGTTGTGGATTCATACCATGGTTATCTCAAGACAAACTTTCTATGTGATAGACAAAATAAATTTTCTCGAAGAATAGATTGGATATTCTATACTCTCCTAAAAAATGTTGAGCCATGTTATCGATTCAAGGCAATTCTGAAAAAAGAAGGATATTTTAACAACCACAAGAAAGAGATGCAACTTGAATCATCAATGGAAAAGGTTAGAACAATTCCAAACAGTGATTGCAGGCCTCATGAGAGCATATCTCATGCTTATTTGGTGAGGAGTAAAAGTAAACCAAATAAGGAATATCTTATCATCAGTCATCACACAAATTTTATCACTTGCGATTTCCCATGGTCTCTTCGGGGAAACATTTGCAAGCATGCCATAAAGGTAGATTGGTTGCATTCCTCCTTAAGGATTCAAACCCTTTATTGGATCTTCATATCACACCCAATAGTTTAAATGCCCCTTCTAAGATAAGTGCAAATGCACCAAACTTTCATGTAGATACTATCACAACTAATATGGAAGATGACAATGTTGAAGAGCTTAATTTGTTGAGAGAGAAGTTGTTTGGCTATCTAAACCTATTTCGAAATAGTCCTCCTTCTACTGTGAGCAAGACAAAAAGGTTGATTGATTTGGCTAAATTTTTTTTGGATGATGCTAATGATATTCATATTATGGATTATGACTTCACCCTTGGGTTGGGTGCTTATGAGTCATCCTTGAAGAGGAATAAGAGTTTCCTTAGTCCTAAAAAGAAAAATAAAAGAAGAAAAAAGAATGTCAGCTTGGATATTGATTTGAATGTCCCTACATTAAAATATGAACCATTTCATTTTCAAAACCTCAACAAGCGTGGTCGTCCTCACTTTAACAATGCATCCTCTATCGTTCCATGTAAGTTCTATAGGGAGATGATATCAATATGTTTAGATCAAATTGGCGATTTTCCAAGTTTGTTGCTATGTATTTTCTCTTAATTCTGTGCACTGGTTGTTGTTGATGTTGTTAATGTATTGTGTGAATGTTTGTAGGGCTGCATCATCCCATTAATGTGATTTTAGATGGACGTAGATAGTCCCACCATCAATATTTTTATCAGATGAGTCAAGGTGCATTTGAAGAGACTTCTAATTTATCTACTATGTATTCTGATGCATGTATTACTTGACATGTTATTATTTTCTCTGATGGAAATTGTGTTGTTATCTTACAGACACATCAGGTTCTTCAATGGGTCCCACTCGATCTGAACATGATTGGGTCACTGAAATCACGCAAATTGGTGAATTTCCATGTTTTTTGCTTTGTATTTTCTCTTAACTTGTGCACTGGTTGTTTTTCATGTTGTTAATGTAGTGTGTGAATGTTTTCAGAGCTGCAACATTCCATTAATGTGATTTCAGGTGAAGAATGTAGACAAACACACTATCAATATTTTTATCATATGAGTCAAGGTGCATTTGATGAGACTCCGAATTGATCTACTATGTATTCTAATGCATGTATTACTTGACATGTTATTACTTTCTCTGATGGAAATTGTGTTTTTATCTTATAGACACAATAGGTTCGTCAATGGGTCCCCGTCGATCAAAACATGATTGGGTCACTGACATCACAAAAATCAGTGAATTTCGAGGTTTGTTGCTTTGTCTTTGCTCTTAAATTTGTGCATTGGTTATTGCTCATGTTGTTAATGTAGTGTGTTAATGTTTGCAGGGCTACAATATCGTAATAATGTGATTTCAGGTGAAGAACATAGACAAACCTACCATCAATATTTTTATCATATGATTCAAGGTGCATTTGACGAGCTCCTAATTGATCTATTCTGTATTTCGATGCATGTATTAGTTCAGATATTATTATTTGCTCTGATGAAAATTTCATTGTTATATTACAAACACTAGGTTCTTCAATGGGTCCCCCTTAATCAGAACATGATTGGGTCACTGACATCACGAAAATTGGTGAATTTCCAGGTTTGTGCTTTATCTTTTCTCTCAACTTTGTGCATTGGTTATTGTTGATGTTGTTCATGTAGTGCGTGAATGTTTTCAGGGCTACAATATCGCAATAATGTGATTTCAGTTGAAGAACATAAACAAATCCACCATAAATATTTTTATTAGAGGAGTCAAGGTGCTTAAGATGAGACTCCTAATTGATCTAATCTGTATTCCGATGCATGTATTACTTCACATGTTATTATTTGCTTTGATGAAAATTTCATTGTCACGTTACAGACAAAAAAACTTCTTCAATGGCCCCCCCTCGATCTGAAGATGATTAGGTCACTGACATCAGAAAAATTGGAGACAACACACATATTGGCTTCTCAAACAAGTTGTGAGAGAAACTAAAACTTCTTCTTTATTGTCCGACATACTAACATTCATGTGATGAATGTCATTCCAGTTGTGATGTTATGCTATATAGGATTCTTGGTGGAGTGACCAACTTTTGTTACATGTGGTTCCTATCGAGGAGGAGTTTGTTGTTAGGTTTTTCTTCGTTTCCCTTGCTAGGGTTAGGAGAACTTCAAATTGTTCCAACTTCTGATAAGCTACAAGTAGGTACATGTACTTTATATTTTCTATATAAATGAAGTGTTTCAACATTCCAATAATTGAGTACTTGAATATTTGAGTCCAATAATTGAGTACTTGAGTAATGAGATTTCCACCATTTGATTATAATGCCAATTTGATGGAACAAAAGGTTGAAATTATCAGTGTTTTACCATATATATGTGTCCCAAAAATATACCTAATTTATTTTGTCTGAATATTTAATTTCAGAACCTAAATTGTTCATGGGCATGATAACTAAACTAATTTATTTGTGCTAGTAGTTGTCAATAAGGTCAAGCTGATTGAAATCATACAAAATGTACATAATATTTGAGATTTATGGTTTGTCCAACCTGAAATTGATCTAGCCAAATTCCAAAGAAATTTTAAGCCATGATAAAAATTTTATAAGCAGACTTACGCTTTTGTCTGTTTTCAATGAATCGTGAGAGACCCTGTGAGGATTAAGCCACAACAAATTTTATTGGTTGGAAAATAAAAAAAACAAAATGATTGCTTTGAATGAAATTGTTGATGAAATTTGATAGTTAATGCAAAGAACTAGTGGGATTTCCATCATGAGAGTTTATATCTCTCAAGCAATGACAACATGCACAAGTAGTGCATTCCACCAACAGGAACATGTAATTACGTAGCACATTTCCTTCCATTGCATGGTTCCTCGATGATTCAATTAGGTAAAAATCAATCTTCCCATTTGGATTATTTTCAATTTCATGTTGCTACTCCATACTCAACTCAATGGCTATGTGGTGAAACTAATAACTTCCATTTCCTGAGTTGTTTTCATTCATTTTCAAATTCCTTTTGCAGGCTATAGAGAATTATAATTTTCTTGTGCTTAACCCTCTTCATCTCCATACTTCTTATATATGCCCTTCACATCTGAATCTCGGTGTAGTTGTACTAGTATTCTCTTGGTGCCTTGTCCTCCTTTTGGATTTCACACCATCTTCTTTATCCAATCTCACCTTGGCCCCCTTTGAATTCCCTGTTACTTATCCTTTGCTCGATTTTGTGCTTCACCTGCTTTGTGTCCTTGGAACCCTCGCTACAAGTTTTATCTTTGGGTATGTTTCCTTTTAATTTGATTGTTCCTCTTTTATAGTACTCCTCTCCCTCTTTGGTGTTCATGGTTGGTAGTATCCTTTTCCTGTAGTTATTTTAATGTTGACCCTGTCCTCCATGCTCCTACAATGTTGAACTCTTCTTGGACTTTAGTTTCTCCTTCCTTTACCCCATTAATACTTGTATTTATCATTGTCTCTGACCCCTGCTTGTATTTCTCATGGCAGAACACTACTCGAATGCCATGAGTATTAGGTTGGCATCCTCCATTCCCCTAAGAATTTTCATTGTCACATGAAGGACCTAGATTGCGATATGGAGCATATAGAAAAAAAACTTGACATACCGCCCTTAGATGGAGGTATTATTAGAGACAACAAATATCCCATCTTGATTGCAACCATAGACTCATATCCTTGTCCTTAAGTTTATTTTGTGATCATGCTATAGTGGTATTTTGTTCCTAATGTCTATTTCCATGGCTAGTTAGGTCATATATTTAGTTTTTATATGTTAAATTTTTATTTTCCTAGTACTTAAATGCCTTTTACCTCTCTATAGATAGTATAATTTGTTCTTTGGTTAGGTATCCCTAGTGAGAGACTAACCTAATATGAATATTTAATTCCAAAACCTGAATTTTTCATGGGCATGCTAACTGAACTAATTGATTTGTGCTGGTAGTTGTCAATAAGTTCAAGGTGACTGAAATCCTACAAAAATGTACATAATCTTTGAGATTTATAGTTCCTCCAAGTTGAAATTGATCTAGCCAAATTCCAAACAAATTTTATGGCATGATAAAATTTTTATAAGCAGACTTAGTCTTCTATCTGTTTTCAATGCTAGCAATAACAAAATTTCAGGAAGTACAGAAGTTGCATCAAGTTCTTCTTGTTAAATTTTTTATCACGATACACCCTGGTTTTTCAGAGTTTTGTTACACATTGAAGGTTACATATAAGAGTGTTGTCTATAGCTTTGGAGTGGTGTTGTTGGAATTGGTGATTGGTAAGAAGCTAGTTGATCCCTCATATAGAGAGGGCATCAATATTGTTAAATGGGTTGGCAGAATGGTTGAGAAATAAAATGGCTAGAAAGAGGTCATGGATATGAATATTTCTGAGCATTATGAAGATTGAATGCATCATGTGCTCCAAAATGCTTTACTTTGTACCATTTTCTTGTTGGGAAACATGGATACCATGAAAATTTTTGGTGAAATGTTGAAGGATGCAAATCCATATAAGAAATTAAAAGGTCAAAGCCCCATAAGTGTTAAAGCATAATCCAGTGTAATTTTAACAGTCTCTTATATATTTAGAACTTCAAAAAAAAGGCTTCCAATTCTCCCTAAATCAAGGAATTATGTGCAGAGATTGATGATGAGAACACGAAAGTTGAATATGCATGGTATTATGTTTGATCCATGAGCTTTTCTAGTTGAAAAATAAAATCAAAATTATGAGCACATAATTTCCCAATTGAGTAACAAGGTGTATAATAATTACTACTATAGAGTGTCAAATTTGTTTTAAAGTTTTTTTTACTATTTTCAAAAATATCCATGTTAATCTAGGATGAATTATATCCTAAGGAAGTAAAAATAAAACTAAATAGCCATGCATAGAAATAATGGTGTACTACTTGCGTGGTCATTATGACAACATTGAATAATGTAATGCCTAGTGGAAAATATTTGTCCTTTGAACAAAAATAATAAATTGGTGGTTGAAAAGGTTAATGACACATGGTAAAATAACAAAACAGAAAATAAGTATACCCTAAAAAAGATTCATCTATTATATCGTGAACCATGCAAATATTACAATGGGTTCTTCTCTAGTGAAAGAACCATGCCATGATAGCCCGAAGGAAAATGATAAGAATAACACATTCACATATTTGAGACTTATCATGATTCTGATTGATGACTTCTCTTGCAATATATTGTGATCCAATGTCATCTATGACACATGCATCTACACTTGACATTCCTTCCACCTGTATATCAGTGGACATCCTATGAGTGTATGCAAGCCATTGTATGCTGAAATATTTAAAATGAGAGCTTCACATTATTTCTTCCTTGTATAAGGGTTATAAATTACATTTTCGAACTTCATAGATGCCATTGAGCTGATTGCATATGAGTTGGGAGTTCATGTAAACTGCAATATCATTGACAACATTGTTTTTTGCCTCTTTTAAGCCCTCAACAAGGGCAATATAGTAGGCTTTCTATGTACATCTACATTTCTATGTACGACATGATTTCTTGTCGCATTATAAAGCACATATTTAATAGTGGCTTGTCCAGGATTTGGACGATAGGAAACTTCAATGCACAACGTCCACTTTTCCACCGTTGTCCACACTTAGAAAACCTAGAAAATAAAAAAACAATAAATTCATATCAGACAAGTAGGCATTTATATGGTAAATAATGTGGTAACTAGTAATTAGATATAAGTAAATGCTAAAACATGCCAGGTAACAAGTGCAGATCGGTTAATTAATTCATTTGCAACACTTGTGAGAGAGTATACTTTCAAATATTCATTGAATTGATTATAAATCCTCAAGATTCCCAACACCTACATTGCTTGAAAATCATTTGTAGACTCAATCCCATGTGAGCAAGCAACTACTTCTACCATTCAGTGGTTTTTACCTTAGTCTGATATCAGTTAGAAAAGATCCAATGATCCAATAATGCCTTGCATGTGTAATGTGTTAATATGTTAGTTTTAGTTGAGTAAGAATAGGCCCTCCCATATATATAGTACTAGTCAACAAGAGGTCCTTCGGATTTAGTAGTTCACCTTCAGATTCCCCCTTTGGTATTTAGGGGAACACACATGTCGTGAGAATTAAAAAAACATGGTTATCATTTTCCATGTTTGATACCTATTCAACATCTCCTTTGCTTTGACAACATTTGCAGGCATATTATAGGGGCAAAAACCAAGTACATTCCCTAGGCAGATTCCTATCCACATAAATTAATCCACTAGAACTTTAATGTGGCAATTGAACTACCCAAATTATGAGAACTTGAACTACCAAAGTATGACCTATGTGTCATTTTGGAGGCTTTTGGTTGACCATGCAACAACGAAAACAATGACCACCACCATGCATACACAACAAAAACATAGTCCACAAACATAAAGAACACATATGCAACTGAAAAAAACATTCTGCCCATCCAGTCCAAGGGTTGAACCATGCTATGATACCACTATGTGGTATCAGATATCACACAAAGAGGATGAAAACCAGACACCACCCAAAGAGAACATAACCATGCTTTGATACCACTTTGTGGTATCATATATCACACAAAGAGGATGAAAACTAGACACCATTCAAAGAGAACAAAACCATGCTTTGATACCAAACTATGGTATCAGATATCACACAAAGAGGAAGGAAACTAGGCACCACCCAAAGAGAACAAAACCATGCTATGATACCACCCTGTAACACCCTCCTCCCACATCTACCCAAGTAACCAGCCAACCAAGGTAAACATGTGATGAAGAGTTACTATGATATGATTCAACTCCCTATGTGTCAGTTAAGGAAGTGGAACTGACGAAACACAACAACATAGACATTCTACACCCACAACAGAACTCGTAGGATCCATCCAAACCTTCCAGGTGACTAGCCCCTGAGACAAACTAACTTTTTGCTGCATTAATCCCCCAGTTGCTCCCTTGCCAAGCCCTCAAAGAAAATGAGAGCCCCAGATCTGAGCATAGGGGTCTCATACTTATCTGAGAATTTCTAAGAATCATTGATGTCTCATCACATTAGTTGCATTATCATCTATTAGGTCATATATTCATTGTTCATTCATTTACAAATAAAAACATGATGAGAGTCATACATCATCATTGTCATAGAACACATTCATAACCAACATATAAACAACAAAAATAACAAGCATAGAATAGCCATATAAGCCACATAATAGAAAACATATTTACCCATCAATACAAGAGGAAAAGAGCTGTTATTTCCATAAAAAAAATACAACCAAGTCTAAGACTTCCATGCACTATTACACGTCATTTTGTCACCATAACATTTGACAATCAATATGGATCTATCACCATCCATACTCATACTTCCGTAGAATTAAAAACACTTATATTCCTTAACCAAGTCTTGGGAATTGGAAAAAATTTCTTAAATACTCTTAAAGGTTTCCTGTGTGCCTTTTGCGGTCAATTCCTGCGCATGCACGGATATTCCTAGCCTTACCTATGAACATCTGTGTTTTGTTTTCCAATAAAACCTGCGCACCCTATTTAAAATAAAGTAAAAGAAAAAAGTAACTTCTAGAAGCATAGTTGGGTGCATATTATTGCAATTAAAAGCCTCTTGAGTCGCGCCAGTTCAAGCTATATCCCTCCAATCATGGAACTTATCCCCTTGGATAAAGGAACCCTAATCCCTTCATTAGAGGATCCCATCCCTCTATTGGTGGATCTGAAACCTCCTCAATTTCTCCTATAAATTGACCTGAAACTTCAGGGTTAGGGGGACATTGTACATATGGTACACATAAGGGTTCATAAGGGTTCACTGAAGACAAGCCTATATTGGTCATTCTAGAGAGTAAATATTTTCAAATAAAGGAGGACGATTGTAAAGGCATACGGGAGAAATCTGTACGACATTAAGGCTCAGGTTGTAAGATTTCTCTTTATATTCTTGATAATACATATGGATACCTTTTTCTCATTTTGTTGTTTTTAGATTCATTAAAACAATGAAAATTCTTAATCTCCTTCATCATTAAGTTAAACTGTTATTTGCATTATTATATACTACAAGTGATTTTGATTCTTTGCATGTTTCTGATTGCGGGTTCTTTGCAACATTGAAGGACTTCTTCGTGACAAAAGGCAAGGTATACATCAAACAACTCGTTCAAAGGTAGGAGCATTATCCTCTTGTTTCAAAGTTTTGATAATATGAATGCTAATAGTTTAGGGAAAGAGATATTCAGATGGTTATTTGTTTCTAGTTATCTTTTGGGATACTAGGAAGATCGCTCTTGTCCACAAGAGGGATTTATCAAGAAAACAAATTGGCAACTCCGCTGGGGAAGAAAATTATTTTTCTCTTGATTCTTTTGGTTTAGCTCTTTGATTTTTCTAGTTTGACTATGTTTGAGTGTTGTTGGGTTTATGAATTTTTAGATCCTTTGAATTACAATGGATTGTGTTTATTTATTTAAAAGTTTCTCTACCTTGTGCGGTTTTTTGTGAATAACATAGTGCAAACCTGTGCAAGTTCTCGGTTTAATACAGTGAGCATGTGCACTAGTTTTTACTCACTACCTGCGCACCCCTTCAAAATTTTTGAAATAATAAATATTCTCTCTCTAAGAGTATGATAAAAAATTTCTAGAGGTTCAACATGACTTATACCAAGCCCCTGAGCCTATTTGTGAACTCTTCCTAATTACCTTAGATCATTTTTGATAGATCATCCTTTTTGCAATTTCAGGTAGGGTTTTCCCTCGTTTATTGAATTTCTCTATTTGGGAAAATAGATTCAATGCTTAGATCAATGTTTTTCTGTCATTTCCCTCTAGAGCTACCAAATTTCTTGTTAGTCCTACTTGTGTGAGTTATTGTTTCTTTCTCATTTGCAAAGGAAAAATTCTAGATAAGTGAAGTGTGATTTGTCTCAAAAAGTAGTCTTTTATGAAATTGCTTCTGCTAGTTAAAGTAAAAAAATGATTTATTTTTCTTTTAGCTGAAAGAAATCATGAAAATACATGCATAGGTACTGTTAGTTATATTATTATTTAAGAGATTTTATTTTTTGAAAAGTGTTTACATTTTTTAGGTTTTTCTTTTCGATTTGTTTTTTATTTTGAAAAAATGAAGATTGTTTGCTCATAACATTGTATATTTTGGCTTTGAATCAACAAAGATTTTCATTGCAAATTGATATTGGTTATGCTTCAAAATGAAATTTATTTCTTGATGAAAAAAAATTTTTATGGGATGTTTTAGGAAATTTGTAGTTCTTTGAGTTCAAAAAATCCTTCTAATTTCCCCTAAATAGGAATTCATGTAAACAAATAATTTCATATTCAGTGCTGATGCATTTAGATTAATTTTTTGAGTTAATCACAACATCATTGAGAGTTTCCATATCCCTATGCATAAAAAACATCCAAATTAATACAACGCTTAATAAAATTGATCTAGATATTTTTACATTTTCTAGGGCTCATTCCACCAATCTAGCTCAGGATTAGTGCTTTAGAATAGAAGTAATTATCTTTCCAAAGAAGCTAAAACAAACAAGTATCATATTGCGGTAGGGGAAAACCCAATTGTTGCAATTTTTCTATGGGAAGCTCTTCTTAAAATAGTCAAGTACGAGCTCATGTTGGAACTAATGGAGTAATCGTGCTCATGTTGGAACTAATGGAGTAATCGTACCTACTTCATTGGTAAAGATAGAATATGTGCACGTATTATAAATGGTAAACCTCAGATTAACCATTATCGAGGAGCCTGGGATCACTTGTTAGTAAACCTTGTATTTACCATGTTGAGGAGCTTTCAAGGGGATTGAGCTTTGATACTCCACCCTTGCATGTATATTGGGCCACAAACTATTCCCTTAGGTTCAATTGTCTCAGTTTGTAACCTTAGTGGCTATAATATTTAGGATTTTTCCCAAGGTGACGGTGGAGGGAAGGTCCCACTATACCTGGAGCGGACGTTGACTAGACTCACTTGGAATTTTCGGAGGGTAGTCTTCATTTTGAGATGGCATAGTGGAGTTACTTGCACCAGACTGTTTCATTAAGCAGGTTTTCAAGGTAATTGTTCCAACTAGTAGTTTTCCACATTAATATCTATGAGGCTGGATTTCATCACCAACATGTGATTTTATTCTGGAAACATATTATTTGTGTGTGGATTTCTTCTTAGATTTTGTAGTGCGTGTTAATTTGTTTGATTACTTTTAGAGGCCTTAGGTGTGATTATTTTGATTTTGATTTTATTTTATTTCATGTGTTAAAGAAATTAACCGTGGCTGAATTAATTAGACCTTCACGTAGAATGCAGGGGAAACCCCCTGAATATACACCCAGTCAATTGGAAAAAATAAAAACTGAAAGGGTTCAGTCATCATGAACAAGGTCTTCTGAACAAGGAGAATCATCTATCATAGTGCATCATAATTTCAAAGTTAATCAACCTCAGATAACTGAAACATAACAGGATAAACTAGAAATTTTTGAAGTAATCACAATTGAATTTGTCACTGGTGAGTTTTCAGATGCACGTCTCACTGAACCTAAAATATTTTAACTTGAGTCTGATTCCACTTCATCTAAGTCACCTTCGACTGTTATAGCCCCAACTCATGGTCGTCCTCATTCACCTCGAGTAAATATTCTCATCACTGATGATCTTCCTCATGGCCTTATTAGCATTGAAGAAATATCTGATGAAGAATAAGAAATTTAAATTCCCTCTCGTCAAGAATATTAAGATTTAAGGAATAGTGAACCAATGTACCCTTTGGATTTTCCTTTCACTCTCTTTCAACTGGATCCTTGGTATCTCCAATTCATCGATGTTTTACATAATTCTAGTTACGAACATCCACCACACCAAATCCCATTTTACTCTTTACCCAGGTATAGTAACATCACTTCTGAGAGCATGACTATTGAGTCATCCATGTTTTTGTCTTCACCATAAATATTTTTGTATGGTGTTCCTTCTATTCCTGTTGGGTACCAGTCACTTTCTGGGACTTTTTCAGGAGCATCTCCTTTCTTTGAAACTTTTAATATGTCAACTAGCCTATTTGAGTCTACTACCCAAGATTTGACTACGGAACAAATTTATATGTTTTCTAGGAATATCCCTCAAGCAAGATCACAAGGTGGCTATATAGCGTCTGGGGGACAGCAGCCTCTTCAAGGGCAGCAACCTCTTCAAGGGCAGCAACCTCTTAGAGGGAAGCAACCTTATCAAGGGAAACAACCTTTTCAGGGAGGAAAACCTTTCACTGGAACCTATCTAACAGTTGTAGGGCATATTATTCTTGGTTATTATCAATGTTATGGTTGAATGCTTCAAACTGGTTATGGTCAACCCTATGCATCACAACCCTTAATGGGAACTCCATATGCAAGGATAAACACTATGTGGACCCCTCTTTTACTCAAAAATATTTTCAACCTACCCTGCAAATGCCTTATAATCAACCTGCTCAACCACTTGGACAATTTGGTTACACCCAAGTCTAACAACCTTATCAAGGTGCACTTCAAATTACCCCAAGGGCATCTGTGCCAAGTAGTCAGCAAGTTGGTCCGAGTACTCCTAGTAATCCTATCCAATCTGTTGTGAAAACATCTGTTCAACAACTAGGTAGACCCATCCCAAGAATTCCCCAAGTCTCTATTGCTACAACCATTCAAATGTCAACACCAACTGTTACACGGGCTATGCCTCATACTACTACCCATCAAACCGGACCTACAGTCTAGTCGATTCCTCAAGCACCTTTGGGACAACCTAGTATAACGAATGTGTAAACAAGTAAAACTTTTGTAGGTCAACCTATTCAAGTACAACCCTTTGTAGGTCAACCTATTCAGGGGAAGCCTTTTACAGGTCAAACTCTTCAGGGAAAACCCTTGGCAGGTCAACCTCTTCAAGGTCAATTTGTTCAAGGCCAATTTCAATATAGAAAATTGGGACAAAATTGATCTTTCGAGAGCCAACCATACCCTAGTTATACATTTGAGATACCAGCTCAACCCTAACTCGGTATGGCTACCCTTGGATACCTTGGAGGTGTGCCAATTCCAACTGCTCAAGCTATCCTAGGTTTTCCTGGATACCCTCCTCCAAGTATGGGATTCTTCCCTTAGGGTTATCAATTCGCTTAGAAAGACCCTAACAGGTGGTTAAATTTCACAGCAACTTTAGATTTACCAGAATTTTCTCAGTTAACAAATGATTCGATTTATTATCTTCTGTTTTGGCCGACCATGTCTACTAAGTTGCCCAGTGACATTCCAAAATTTGAAGGAAAACTAGGAGAGGACCCATCAAACCATGTTATGAATTATCATCTGTGGCATGCATTCAACTCTTTGATCGATGATTCCATTCGTTTAAGACTTTTTTAGAGAACTTTGATCAGCTTAGTCATGAAGTGGTACATTGAGTTACCATGAGGCTCTTTCAACAATTTCAATGCCTTAGCAACTGCTTTCCTTACTCATCTTAAGTTACCAGTTTGTTATGATAATGGCACATAAATTTTGACTTCACTTAAACAAAGTACATCTACGTACATTTCAGATCACATCCACAAATGATGATGTAGATGCCTTTTAGTCAAATTTTTCATCCTGGATCAAATTCTAGCCAAATGGTTTATCAAATCATTACTCCCTGAGATTACTAAGAATATAGCCAAAGGAGAAGTTGTAACAGAAGAATAGGTTATCACTCAAGCCCATTATCTAGACCTTGTTTATAAACAGTCTAGTACTGTGTATGAAAAAATTCATGATTTACCTCGCGCAGGTCAACCTACTACAACTCCTTCTTGTTATCATGTCACAGACAGTGTAATTGATACAGTTAATAAATCAAAGAGTAAAAATAAACAATCCAAATCTACTACAATCATAACTTTACCTGATTCAACCAAAGGAGACTCTTCTCTAGAAACTTCTGCCAAAATCCATGTCGTAGACTCAGCTACTGCCAAAACCAAATCGTCCGGCAATAAGAAGAAAGGGAAGGGTAAAAACAAAAAAAACAATTCTCAAAATGTAAAGTATAAAAAATCGAACCATCTGACGAAAAAAGGAAACCTCGTTATCCCTGTCTTATCTGTGATGAGGATCACTACATAAAACAATGCCTGCATCGGGCCAAGGTATCTAAATTTTTCAAAGGTTCTCCCACACCCATTGTTCGTAAAGATCCTTTTCCATCACAAAACAAAAAAATGATCTAATCTTATTCCAATTCATCGGTGGATATCTTGATGATGTACCAGGTCATGGTTGCAACGCGATCTCAAGATTATGGATCTAAGAGTACTGTAACTGGAAATGAAATTGGATCATCGAGTCAACTTCTAGTATCAACTCCTCCTATTTGTGAATCATTACACATCGAGAAACCTAGTCCTAATTTAGTAATTAAACCACCTGCCAAAGGTGCACTTCGGAAATTGGCTTTCAATCCACATGCAAGAGCCACTTAGAACTACAATATTGTTGAAGATCTGGCCATGTGACCTTCAATAATGTCGTACCTTGAAGTGATGCAATCTTTTCTAGCTTAGAGGAAGTTACTATTATCATTTATTGGAATGATTGACCCTCAAGATTCTAATCTTATCGTCTTTGATCTCGAGAAATTTGTACCTAGACTCTCGCACCAAATGGATTTTCAAATACCTATTTTAGTCAAATATAGGCGAGTTTTTTGCACAGTGATTGACGAGGGAGAATCTATGTGCATTATGTCTTTAGCCTATTGGAAAACTCTTGGTTCTCCACCAATCAATCAGTCACCCATGATTCTGAAAGCCTTTGATGGAAGAGGTTTTCGTCCATTTGGAATACTCTAGGATTTACCCATAGAGGTAGAAGGAAAAACCATTATGCTGGAGGTGGAAGTCGTTGATTCCCCTCTTGACTACAAAATTATGTTAGTTCGAAGTTGGTATTTTTCTATTGTCGTTTCATCAGTATTTCGATTAATCAGGTTTCCTCATAAAGGAAATATTGTTAAAATTTATCAGTTGTCTTACTACACTTCTGATAATGCCTCTACGAACATTATCCAACATGTTGGAAAGACAATTATCCATTATGAATATGTTGGGGTAGGACTAGCTAAGGACTCCACTCTTATGGGAACTTCCGCTATAACTCCTGCTAACGTGCCTCAAACTATTGCCAATATCAACATGATTACATCAAGCACAACACCTTTTGATGACCCATGGTTGTGCCTTCAGAATCTGAATTGGAATACTATGGAAATGAATTTCCTTTGAGTCCATATGAATTGGCATATGTAGTGGTGTGATCTCTTTCTAACATTTCATCAACCAATACTGATCAAGTGAATGTGGTCAGTGATGAGTCTTCTTCTCTACCAAGTTTAATCAAAACATGTTTTTCTGATCCTTTTCAACACATATTTTCGAGTGATGATAATATTCGGGAAATTTTGTCATTGGAGGAATTACCTTGGGATGATCTTCACCATCAATCCTCTTTTCTACCAGACCCTGATAGAGTTGAAAATGAATTTTCACTGATATTTCCAATTGACCATGTTAAGAGACGTCAAAATCCTATGTCAATCCTTCATTCATATTTGAGACGAATTTAGGAAAAATTTCCGCAACAATTCCAATTGACATATCAACCAGACCAAGAATAACTAAAAACAATCATATAGGTGCTTCATGCTCAATTGAGGAAATTAACATGTAAAAAGCCCGATTTCAGGAATTCCGATACATTATTGCCTGGTCTTACGAATAAATGCCAAGAATATAACCTAAGATTGTAATTCATGAAATTAAGACATACCCGGATGCTAAACCTATTTGATAAAGATTACGTCCAATACATCCTCGAAAAGTTGCTGCTATTAAAGCTAAAGTTGAAAAACTACTTTGTGCAAGATTCATTTATCCTATTCCATTGACGAATTTCGTATCTAACATAGTTCTAGTGACCAAGAAACAAGGAAATATAAAATTATGTGTCGATTATAGGGATATTAATAAATATTGTCCAAAAGACAATCATCCCACCCCTTACATCGACCAAATTTTTGATGATTGTGCCAGAAACGAAATATTTACACTTACGGATGGATTTTCTGGTTACAATCAAATAAACATACTCCTTGCCGATCAACCCAAAACAACATTTAGCTGTTTATGGGGGACATTTTCATATTGTAAATTACATTTTGGATTGAAAAACGCCAACGCAAATTTTCAACGAGGTATGTCTTACGCATTTCACGACATCAAAAACATTGTGCAACCCTACTTGGATAACTTACCTGTTCATTCTTTGTGTAGACGAGATCATCCTACACATTTACATGCCATTTTTATGCGATGTAGGCATTACAATATTCGTTTGAATCCAAAAAAATATATATTTTTGTGTACAATCAGGACGATTGCTTGGTTTCATTGTTTCTAAAGAAGGCATTCGTGTCGACCCTTTGAAGGTTGAGGCCATTGTCAATTTACCTCCTCCTTCTACTCTTTGCCAACTCCAGAGTTTGCAAGGGAAAGTAAACTTTCTATGTCATTTTATCCCTAACTATACGGAGTTAACTAAGGGTTTCACTCGGTTATTAAAACATGATGTTACTTAAATGATTTGGGACGATTTTTCCAATAAATCTTTTGATGCACTTAAACACTCGTTGACCCATGCACCATTGTTGCATCCACGTGATTATCATTGAGATTAATTTTTGTGTTTATATGCGTCCGATTCCACCATTGGAATGGTTTTAGTTCAAGAGTATGACTCCAACAATGAACATGTGATTTATTACCTAAGTAGGAACCTTACCCCAACAGAGATCAAGTATACCCATGTGGAGAAATTGGCCTTGGTAGCCATTCAAGATGTCCAAATATTCTGTCACTACATATTGTTGCACTAAACAACCATGATAACTGACTGCAACCCTATGATTTACATTTTGACAAAAACATTTCTTGGGATCAAATACTCTAAGTGGATAGTTATCCTACAAGAGTTCGATTTGGAATTTGAAAATTCCAAATCGAAGAAATCACTAGTTTTTGCCGAACTTATGTGTGACTTTCCCTACACTGAATCAAAAATTGTGGCAGAAGACCATCTTCCTGATGAATCTTTGTTTTTGATCAGCACATTGAATCCTTGGTATGGAGATATCATTATATATCTTCAAACCCAAACCTTTCGGCCTGAAATTTCACGCTTTGATCGACGTAGGATTCGATACTAGTCTCAACAATACAATATTGTTGGTGACAATATTTACCAGCATGGGGTCGATTCTATCTTTCGATGTTGTTTAAATTATGAAGAAGCTGAAATAGTTTTAAATGAATGCCATTCTAGAGCATGTGGTGGTCATATGTTTGTGTCTGCCACATCCAAAAAGATATTGCGCACTGGCTATTTCTGGCCTTCACTCTTAAAATATTGTATCATTACAGTTAGAAAATGTCACAATTGTTAGATTTTTTATCGAAAGATGTGTGCACCTACTGCTCTTCACCCAATCATAGATGTCGGTGCATTTTCAAAATGGGGCATCGATTTCATTACATGTAACCCTCACTCGGTCGGGGGGCATGGGTATATTATTCTCACTGTATATTATTTTACCAAATGGGCCATGGCAATTCCTACATTTAAGGTTGAAGGCGAAACTACATCTATTTTCATATTCAATCATGTGATTTCTAGGTTCAGTGTCCCTTAAGTCATCGTTACAGACCATGGTAGCCACTTTCTAAACATTATGATGACTGAAATTTCTGCTCAGCTTGGTCTATGCCATGATAATTCTACACCGTATTACCCACAGGCCAATGGCCAAGTTGAAGTTGTAAACAAAGATTTAACCAATATGATTAAATGGATTGTAGGAAGTCATAAATCGAATTGGCACACCATGCTTTTTTCCTCATTGTGGGTAGACCGTACCTCCACAAAAACATCTATAGGGTTTACTCCTTTTCAACTCATTTACGGTTTGGAAGTTGTTCTACCTATTGAATGTGAAATTTTGTTGCTAGAACTAGCCATTGAGCTATTACTAGCTACTTCTGAAGAGGAAAAACGCTTCTTATACTTAGCACAATTAGATGAGATTCGTTGCACCACTGCATTAGCTGTTGAAGCTCATAAAAAATTTGTTAAGGAACAATATGATCAAAGCGTTAACCCTCTTATCTATTCAAAAGGTGACTTAGTCTTTGTATACGATCAAGCTCACGATAAGCTAAGCACTAGAAAATTTGAACCAATGTGGCAGTACCCTTACATTGTTAAGTGTGTGCTTGCAAAAGGGGCCTATGAATTAGTTGATTATGACAGTGTCTCTTCAGATAAACCGAGAAATGGTCTTTATCGGAAGAGATATTATGCATGATTTATCTTGTGGACATATTCATTGTACATTAGTTACATTTTTTGGAAAAGTGTGCCTTGTATTAGTTATTTTTCTTGGTGAGTTTCTACTACTTTTTCTTCTTATCTTTATTACTCTCGATATTGCAGATGTCAAAATTCCCTTAGACTTACATTGGCTTTGTTAACGACGCCTATCATTGTACACGAAACCTATCTTCCACTGCTTGGGTTATCTATTCAACCACTGCTGTGTTAGTTTCTATTCATGGGGTTTTCCTTGGTCAAACAACGAACGATATTGCGGAATATAGTGTAGTAATTGAGATATTATTTGATGCCATTGAATTTGGCATTCGATGTTTGATTGTTAGGTTAGATTCACAACTCATTGTATTACAATTGAATGATGTTTATGCAATCATAAATCCATTATTGTTAAGAATGTTTTTAAGGGTCCTGTTAGGTCCTCATAATTTGTCAGATTGGTGAGAACAAATGAACAGGGGTAACATCAGACCGGTCTTTGGAGTCCTAGGATCTAGCCTTCCCAGACTCAGAGAGGGCTCTCTCTATTTTTTGCAAAGGATGTGAACTTGTTTGCTATTAGGGTTTGATTTTAAGCTAGTTGTTAAGTTTAGGGTTTGTTTGTTTGTTTGGCTTGGGTAGATAATCAAGTAGAATATATGGAGTGAGAGGTTTTCAAGTCATTGGGCTATGGAGTCTACAAAAGGTCATGGAAAGTTCAAAAATGAATTAGGGTGCATCATAGGGAAAATCTAACATGGTCAAATGGATCTTCAAGGTTTGTGTGAGATGAAATGAACATCAAGTTTGTGAACATAGTAGGTGTAAAAGGGAAATTAAGAATCCTTGAAAAAATAACTTTAAACAAGAAGGGTATTTAGCACTAATAAGCATAAAGAAGTAATCATACGACAGGGCAAAACAATAAATCTTTGATTAAACTCAAGCAAATAAGCATTTAAGATAAACAATCCAATGAACTATAGAAGGCAAGAAACTTGTATAACTTCTAGTAATTTTACCTTCAATATTAGAAAACATTCAAGATAGACATATAACATAGATCAAAGAAGAGGGAACTCCTAGACATCATTGATCATAGCCATAAATTCCTCCAAATAAACCTTTCAAGAATGGACAAAGGGCATGATCAAAACATAAACCTCTTTGGCTAAAACTAATCAGTGATACTTCAAAGAAAGATCTTAAGAACAATGTTTAAGTAACATCAAACAAGCAGGGCTAACCATAAAACATATTGACATTTACTGTATTAAATTATTCATAAGATAAACAAGCATAAGTGGGTCTAGAGAGCAACTAATAATTCTCTAAACTGACATAGCAGAGGAAAACATAGAAGCAGTGAAGGATAAATAGAACTAAGGTGCCTCTAAACAACATTTATTAGTCTAAAAATTTTGTCCTACTGCAATAGAAGGGTGAAAAAAAGATAATACAATAAAAACATGAAATAAATAGGAACACATCACCATTTAAAAATGGTCAAGGATCTTGCAAGCAAGCCTTCTCCAATGTCAAACAATCCAAGCCTTTCACAAAAATCAGAGCCAATTTGTCTTCAATCTCCAAAACTATGTATTACTCACAAGAGTCATATCAACAACCAACTACAAAGAAGCCTCAACGATGTATTTAACAAGCAAGGAGGAAAAAAACCATAATTAGGTCTTTAGAATCCAATTAGTTAATCATAAATGTCACTTTTGTCCTTTGAGACCTTACAAGGCCCGAGGCACAAAATATCTAATGCAAAATATCTTTTCGACTATTTTTGGCAAAAAAAATGATATTTAGGCTCCCCAAAGCCTCCAAAATGTTTCCTAGTGTACTTTTTTGACTTTTTGACTGTCAAGGTGCAACACTAAGATTTAAGGATGCATTTCTAGGCCAAGGGCACAACACATGCATAGGAAAAATGGGTTACCTTGCAGCCAAGTTTTGAAGGCCTTTCTAATGTCGAAATGGGCTCCGTGATGGCTCGTTGTAAAGCCCATTGAGTCTACTTTCTAAAAATACCCTTGGTTTTTTTATTGGACCCATTTAAGATGTTCAAGAAGAAAAAATCCCAAGGCTAGTAAAGGAGCAGCACCAACCCTGAAAACTAGGCATAAAGGTGAAATTTAGGGTGTTTTTGACCCTTTTGGAGGACCAAATCAACTCCAAATGACTTGAAATTTAGTGAGATTGTTGTACTTGAGATGAGGATTCAAAAAATGTAAACTTTAACTCCTGAGGATGTCCTGAGAAAAAGCACAGCGCCAAGGGTGCTACACCCTTGGCCCTCCAAATCAACAAGAACCAAAAATTTCCAAAAAGTTCCCAAAATCTGCAATTATCTTCCTTTTTTTGTCTCGGATGCTTGCATGGAAGAATCAACAAGAAGGTTAAGATTTTATTGATCCTTTGCCTCCTTGAGGGTTTGAAATTTGGCAAGGGCTCTTTTGAGCTTAGCCCTTGCAATTTTATTTCTCAAGGCATAGTGCTTGGTCATATTCTTTTGGAGGTCAAGGTCCCTATTGGCCTTCTCCAATTTGACCTCCAAGTGTGTGTTTTCTCTTTCTAGCCAAGGCTCCTGATCATATTCTATCTCCATGGAAAGCAACTCACTTAGAGGGAGCTGCTCTGCCAAGGATGACTCTTTCTCTCTTTGTCTCGCCAAGGCCTTCTTTAAACCCATGGTTCTTGGTCTTCTTCTAGACTGTCCTTCTTCATCTTCGATTTCCTCATAGGCGCCCATGAATTCCTCTAGATTTACCTATGCTCTTTGACATTCTTTCTGGGCTCTCATTGCTATAGCCTCATAAATGAAATTTTGTGCCCCTAGTTGTTTTTTCTCCATCTCAAGGACACTATTCACACACTTGGCCTTATCTAGATTCGCTTGGAGGTCTTCGATTTTGGAATTTTTGTTCTAGAGGAGCAAGCTTGAGATCCTTACCTCATTTTCCTCATCACTATCAATATGAATGAGTTCAAACTCTTTCTCAAACTCATGCTGATCTTCTTCTTCTTCTTCTTTGATCTTTTGTTTGCCTTTGTCAAGCTTCTTAGCTGAGGTGGATGGTGTTGGGGTCCTGGTGATTTGGCAGACTGGCATACCAAATGACAAGGCAACATCAGAACCACTTTGGAATCCTAGGATCTAGCCCTCCTGGATTCAGAGAGGGATCTCTCTATGTAAGTATTTATTTCGAAGATATTTCTTTATGCTTAGTTATGATTTTAGGCTAGTTATGAAGTTCAAGAGGTTGTTTGTTTTGTTTTGGTTGGGAGTCATTAAATTAGAAGGTCATGTGAAGTAAAGAAAGAAATAAGTAAAAGGGTGTTTCAGCATGGGAAGATAGGTCAAAAGAGTGTTAAACCATTAGGCTATGGAGTCATAAAAGGGTTTACTCACACATCAACTATCCAAGAGTTTTCAAAGGTCAAGTCATCTATATCAGAAGATCTTTAAGTTAAGTTTGTGGTATGGAACATCAAGGAGTGAAATGAAATAAATAACATGTAAGAAAACAAAGGGCGACCTAAGATCAGTTAAGGACTTCTAACCTATCCTGCTTTGGCATATTCTTAGGAACAAAAACATTAAATACAACAAAGGGAAATCTAAGATCAGGTAAGGACTTTTAACCTAGCCTGCTTTGACATACACTCAAGGGAAAAACATGTAAGATAAACATAAAAAACAACCTAAGATTAGGTAAGGACTTTAAACCAAACCTTATTTTGGCATACTTTTAAGGGAAACCTTCAAAATAGCTATTTTAAGACTAAACAAGGGACAGGGCTAACCATAGACTTCCTTGCTTAGGGCTCTACTTAGCATGCAGTGAAAATATCATTCGAGAACAATAACTCAAGTACTACTCAGCCAGACATGAGATCACCAACATTTCTTGACTGGTTATACTCTATTGGAATCATTCCCAAACACACATTTAGCAGAAAACATAAAGATGAATATTTTCAGTGAGAGTTAGGGTACTTTGCAGTACATCCTACTCTATATTTTCTGTTCTTTATCAGAGAATATGAACACAGTGGAAACATAAAGAAAATAAAAATTACAGTGATAATAACATCACCAATGATTTAGATCAGGATCCAGTGAATCTGCTTGTCTATTGCTGTGCAAAACCAGTTACATACTTCGAGTCCAATAACTCTTTACAATCCAATTCTTCTCTTCCCAGCCTACTATATTACAACTACTTAGTAACTCTAATTCAATAGTAGTTCAACAATTAACAATGTTCCAACCATTACAATGAATTTTCTTTGAATACTTATAGGTGAAAGAGGAAGAGTATGGTAGAAATGGTAGTAAATATGAATTAAGATAGAGTGGGAGAAGTGCTCGAATGCCCATTTTGCTTAATGACAGTTGCATTAACTGTTTGTACCATTTTGGTAGTTTTTCCTGTTTTATGCATATTCTGGTAGGCATGGTAATAACTCCTTAGTGTGTTCTTTGAAGCAAACCGTGGCATGAAGTACTCTGTTTGACCTTTACAATAAGTAAACTGTCATTTTTTTGGGTTCTGAAGCCCCACATCTGCTTAATAACTCTTCTGACAGTTTTTTAATGAAGTCTCTATCATAAGGATGACTGTCATAGTGTCTTTGAAAAGCTATAACCCTAGCGTGAGGTAATGCCATACATTTAGTAATTTCTCCCCCGATTAGGATGAAAGATCCCATTGAAGCAGCTACCCCCATGCATATTGTATGTACATTTGGTACTATTACTTGCATCATATCGAAAAGACCTACCCCTAGTATTAATGATCCACCGAGACAGTCTGCGGGTGTCCTTTTGGTGGAGTAACAACTGCTATAGATGTGGCATTCGAGGCCTTTTTATGTTGATCTGTTAATTTGTGTGGCTTTAAACACCGATTTAACTCTGATACTGTATTAAGGCTTTATGATCATTTTTGGGCCTTTAACCTTTCCCTGCTGACTGTTTAACTGATAAATATCCCTTTTTCACTAAATTAGGCTTTGGTGCTTTAAGCCGGTTCCTTTAACTATAGGGTTAAACCCTTAATCTTCGGCTTTATGCATTAGTCCTTCCATCATTTATGCGTGATCTCTTCTCTGCTATGAACAGGTACCTTGGCGTGTTGAAGGTTCTATTCTAATAACCCATATTGATGAAACATGGATTAAAAACTTTAATGTACACCCTGGAAGCTTTATTCAGCAGCACTTTGGACTTCGGAGGTGATGACCTTCGACTACGCTCCATTATTGAACCATTAGAAGGCTGTTGACTTCAAAAACTATTATAAAAACCTGCAAAAACCACAAATTCATTATAAAATCCTGCGAGGGAGGGAAAAAATGCGTGCAGAGGCTGTCAGAGGTAGAAGAGCAGTGCAGAAGGGGTGAATAAGCAGGCAGAAAAAGGTTTAGTGAAGACAATATGCGAAAATACGATTCAAAAATGGAATTTGGCACGAATTCGGGAATAAGTGGTTTTGAAATACCAGGGGTGGTTATCACATTCAATTTGAGTGGTAAGTGGTTTTAGCCGAATCGAACGCGATCTAGTTATATTGCAATGCGTGGCTTTCTTGATATCGCCGATATTGCGTAACTTTGGAGTGTTAAACTCCAGATGCAAAAGTCACGTGATATGCCACCACAGCCATTGGATGAAAGGGATGAGATCGGACGGTGCGGACCGAGCACAATGAAAAAAGCTGCTTGAGCAGAGAGAAAGTGGGGGACAGGTGTCGGGGTGTGATAGCATGGGTCCTTTTCACAGTGGATGGTAGGCCCCGGCGGAGTTGGGTTATCGAGTTTGACAAGAACTGTTATATCTATAAGATCTAAGGTGGGGATTTGTTGTGGAGGATGGAGGAATAGGTAGGGGTGTGGTCTTGTGGGGAACAAGGTGACCAAGGGTTGAGGAGGGGAGAGCTTATCGCATTGGCAGACCGCCGCGAAGGGGAAAAGAAGACAGAAAGGGATAAATCGATGGAGTGATGTGATGAGGGCTAAGGTAAGGCCCGGGACACGGTCTTGTGGAGGGATAAGGTGACCAAGGGCTGAGGAGGGGGGAGCTTATCGCATCGGCACATTGCTGCGGAGGGAAAAATAAAAAGGAAAGGGATAAGCCGATAGAGCGATGCGATAAGGGCTAAGGTGAGGTCATGGGTGTATGGTCTTATGCAGAAAAAGAGCCATGACTTAGGCCAAAAAGGGGCTTAAGGCCTTGAAAGGGCGGAAGAAGTTTTTAAGGGGTTTTTATGCATTTCTTGGGTTTTTAAAGGTTTTTTCCAAGTTTCGATAGAGTAAAAAGGAAGGGTTTTAAACCACAAAAATGGGATTTCATGGTTCAAAAGGGATTTCAAAGGCTTTTGAGGAGAATGAAGGGAAAAATAGAAGGAGGAAAGGGGATTTTTTTCAGGAAAAAAAATAGAGGATAAATAGGGGCTGTTTAGGAAACAGTTTTGAAGGGAACATCAATTTCAGGGAACAACAACTGGTAAGGAACAACATCCTTCAAGAATGAGTGATTTTCCCTGAAAATGATCTCTTGAAGGCTCAAGGCCTATTTTAGCCATCATTTTCTTATGACAAAATTTGTTGATGGCTAACAGTGGCTCCACTTAGGGATGGTAGCTCTTTAGAGGTGTCAAGAATTTTCAGAATTTGATCTCTGGGATGTAGACCTGTGCCTTATCCATGAAAACCTCTTCTTCATTGATCATGTTTCTTTAGAAAAGATGATCATTATTTCATATCAGCAAACAAATTCTCCTAATCATTCTACCTACACAACCTACTTCCTAAAATTTTTTCTTCAGAAGGTGCATTTGGACTTGCAGACCTCAAACATCAACATTTTAATCTTTTTGAAAGCAGGAAAAACTAATCTAAATCTACCCTTATTTCTTCCATGAGTTCAGATTAGACTGTTGAACTCATAAATTCTCTACCTAAGCTACTATCTGTCAGGATTAAACTGTCTGACAGATCTGGCATTCTCTATATTCTAGAAAAAAAATTGAAACACAATAAAATTAGGATTAAGCTGTCTGATTTGCTGTGAGATTATGGCATAAAAACAAGCTGCTCATAGAGCTTTATTTGCAGAGAAGAAAAAACAAAACTTGGAGGCATGGAAAATTTTAGGGGCTAATATTCTCAGGTGGGCTAATTTTCCATGGTTTTTCCAAATAAAAGATTCGCCAATTTCCATTTTTTTATAAAAATGATTCGCCCAAATTTTACAATATAAATTATTTTACCTTAAAAATCGCCAACATTATATCGACAATATATATAATATCATTATAAATTTGAATAATTTTACAACTACATCAATAAAATTTTTATAGTTTTCATATTAGGGACTAGTGAGATTCACCAATTTTTTAAACTTCAAAATAATTTTCCATCCTTAAAATTTTCCCTGCTTGGAGGGCTTAAGATCTGAACATTACAAGCCTCCTTCATTCTTTCTTTCAGCTCTGATTTTGATCTTTTGGAGCTGTCTTTCTCTTATTTTCCTGGTTCAAGTTTTCAGCATGTTAGAACCAGTCCTTTTCCTCTTTTTTGGCTTACGTCTTGATCTGATTAGAGCCATCCTTATTTTGATTCTTTGGTTCATATTTTGAGCGTATTAGAACCAATGTTTTTCTATCCTAATCTAATCTACTGATAAGCCAAGATTAAACTGTTTGGCATATCTTTCTTTACTAACCTATGAGCAGTAAATTGAAATTTATCTAGCCATGATTAGGCTGTATGACTAGATAGCAACGCTCCTTTAAGTAGTGGAATTTAAGCTTGCACAATTTCAAACTTTATTTCTTCTTGGTATGGGGCTGTACCTTTCCTTTTTTTCTAATCTTCCCTCTTTTCTCTTTTTCTATTGTTTTTGTATTTTTCAAATTTTCAAAATAAAATGAAGCAGTGAAATTTACAATGGAAAGTGAAAGCTTTAAACACAAGTTTCAATAGAAATAATGTTTGAGCATCCTGCCATCGACAAGACCCCCAAACAGGTCTGTACTATCCATCTCCTGTAGAAAAAAATGCATTATGACCAATAACAGATTGAATAATGTAAGGGCCTTTCCATAAATTGTCAAACTTGCCATGTTTGCCCTTATCTTCTCTCCTAGAATCCCATTTGAGTACTTTGTCACCAATCTTGGAATCACTAGCCTTTGTCCTCTTATCAAACAAATTTTTGATATTCTCTTGTACTTTCTGTGCTTTGTTATAAACTTCCTCCCTGGTTTGCTAAAGATGTATGGTTTGATTAATCCTTCTCATCATGCTATCTTCTTCTGATTGTATTTCTTGGACCAACTTCATCACTGGCACTCCCAAACTGGTAGGAAAAACTGCATCAGCTCCATACACCAGCTGATAGGGAGACATTCCAATTGATTTCTTTGTTGTCAATCTATCTTCCCATAAGGCATGTACCAGCTTGTTGTGCCATGATCTCTGATTTTCTTCCAACAACTTCTTTATTATGTTTACTAGGATTTTATTGGAAGATTCTGCCAGTCCATTACCTTGAGGGTAATAAGCTTTAGAATGACCAAGCACAATCTGATATCTGTGACAGAAATCAACCATCTTTTTAGAACCAAATGCCGCAGCATTGTCAGTGATAATTTTCCTAGGACAGCCAAATATAGACAGGATATGATCTTCAAGGAATTTTATGATGACTGAGTCTATGGCATTCCTAGAAGGGATGGCTTATATCCATTTGGTGAAATGGTTAGTGGATGTGAGTATCCATCTATGTTGGGTAGATGAGGCAGGGTGGATTTCCCCAATGAAGTCTAGGCCCACTGCTGAAAAGGAGCTTCGACAGTGATTGGTTGCAAAGGTAAGGGAAGCAGTTTTCTCTTACCTTCAAAGATTTGGCACTTGTGACAAGCAACTATCATCTTGTGGACATCTTGGAAGAGGGTGGGCCAGTAATATCCAGCTCTAAGGATTTTATTAGTAGTGGTTTTCCAACTTAGGTGGCCTCCACATTCTCCTTCATGAAACTCATGCTTGATCCTATCTGCATCAACCTCAGGCAAACATTTAAGCAATAAACCACTGGCATTCTTCCAATATAAACAATGATCTAAAATGCAGTAATTAACAACTTTTAACTTTAAGAATCTTGCCTTTGTTTTAGACAAACTAGGAGGGGCATTGAGATTAGTAAGCACATAAAAAATATTAGTATACCAAGATGAGTTGAGGAAATGATCTTCAACAAGTGGAGCTGGTAATTCTTCCTGCTCATATAGTGCATCTATCATGTTTATATCAAGTTCTTGTAAGTTAGATTCAGCCATTAACTGTGCTAGGCCTTGACCCTTGATGAGTTTAGTGGGTTTAATTTCTAAATCATATTCCAGTATCACAATAATCCACTTTCCTCTTTTGCCATCAGGGTCTTGTGACAGAATGTCCTTCACCACTACATGAGGCACAAATGCAATAATGTGAGAGTGTAAGATATAAAATCTGAAATATTTCAAGGCTTTGACCAATAAATGGGCCTATTTCTCCATTATATTATATTTCAGAGGTGCATCCCTTAGTGCCTTTCTAAAAAATGCAATTGGCTACTCTTGTCCTTCTGGATTTTTCTGTAATAGGACAACAACCAAAGTATGTTCTGATGCAAATGAAAATATGAGGAAGTCCTTAGTGAAATCAGGACCAATGAGAACCGATGCTTGGGTAAGTGCATGTTTAACCAGTTCAAAGGATTTCTTTGCTTCCAATGTCCATTTGACTCCTATCTCTTTCTTTAGCATGTTTGTCATGTTCCTAAGGAGTTCTGCTAGGTTGGGTATGAAACTTATTAGGAAATTAATCTTTCCAATGAAATATTGAAGTTCTTTGATGTTTATGGGGTGACTGATTTGCAATATACCTTCAACCCTTTTTGGGTCTATTTTAATCCCCTTATCTGATATGATATGACCCAGAAGTTTTCCCTCTTGGAGACCAAAAAATGTCTTCTTGGGATTTAAAGATAGCCCAAACTTTCTACATTTCTCAAAGACTTTCCTAAGGTGAGCTAGGTGTTCTTCATCTGTCTTAGAATAGACTGTAATGTCATCTAAATAAATCACGATGAAGTGCCCTATTTCTTATGAGAAAGCAATGTCCATGGCCCTTTGAAAGGTGGCACCTGCATTCATTAACCCAAAAGGCATTTTCACATATGTGAAAGTGCCCCAAGGAGTGGTGAAAGCTATTTTTAGTTGATCCTCAGGAAGTACCAGAATCTGGTTATATCCTGAAAAACCATCTAGCAAAGAGATCCTTTTGGAACCAACTACCCTTTGTAAGATATGTTCCATTTTAGGTAGGGGGTATTTGTCCTTTAATGAGGCTCTATTCAAGTTCTTGAAGTCAATACAGAGCCTAATTTTTCCTGTTTTCTTCCTCACAGCTACAAGATTAGACACCCATTCTGAGTATCTCACAGGGACAATGATTCCAGCATCATACATTTTCCTAATTTATTTCTCAACCAGTGGTAACTGTACAAGGTTTATTCTGCGTAGTTTTTGCCTGAATGGTTTCTGGTTTTGTTTAAAAGGTATCTTGTGTTGAATGGTCTCTGTGTCATATGCCTTTAAATCCTCATAGCTCCAAGAAAAACATCAGAAAATTCTTTAAAGAACTCGATATATCTCAGTTTAGTGTGAGCTGGCAATGTTTTAAACAGTTTGATCATTTTAGGTTTGTCTTTACTGCCTATATTGCATTCCTCAATATCAGAATCGGTGGGTTCTATTGTTGGTTTCTTGGCAACGTCATTAAAATCAAACAAGTCTTCTAGAGGTGCTAGTCCTTTGGGTAAGCATTTGCCTTTGGACTGTAATATCTCTAAGTCTTCATTTTCTGAGTTTATGTATCCCTTTGTTTGATTTTCAAACTCACTATTTAGCATATTTATTTCTGCAATGGGAGGGGGTTCTTTTTGGTCATGTTGTTCCTCATCCAGCCGGTTTTTATCATACTTTGAGTCTGAATTAGGCAATTCAAATTCATTTCTGAACTACAAAAAGTCCTCTATCTGTTTATCTCCCTCAAAGACCTGCCAATATTTTTCATTGTCTGGGACAGTTGACCTATATTTCACTTTGACATTGAATTGCTTGTTGTCATAGGGTCTTTGACATGAGATGGCAATGCAAGCCAATCCATTGGCAAGGATGTTTTGGCTTCTAGGGACAAAAACAAGTTCATATTCCTCAAAGGTTTGCAAAAGGTCCATGGCATCATTTCTATAGGCTCTTAGTCTTGGATGTTTGGAAGTGTATTCTCCATTTATTTGCCTAATGATCAGTTCAAAATCTCCACGAATAGCTATCCTCTTGGATCCTAATTTCTTCAGTGACTCTAGCCCTAAGATGAGTGCTTCATACTTTGCTATGTTATTAGTGCATTGGAATTTTAGCTTGTATGCATGGCTTTCAACATAATTGTTCTCAGTGTTGTGAAGCCATACACTTGCTCCTACACCAGTTTTATTACAAGACCCATCAAAACTCATACTCCAAAGAGGGCTAGTTTCAGACTTGGTGTTATTTTCATTGCTGTCCTCTTTGTCCTGTGTGTTCTGATTGTCATAATGAAGTTCTATGGGTTCTGTAGCATGTTTGGGTTGGACTTGTTCCTTAAGGTTTTCATGGAGTTGCGGCCTTTCTTCTTGAATCCCTCGATTTTCACTTAGCTGATGGACAGTGGATGTTTCAAAATATATATTTTGTTTGCTGTAAATTTCAGAGTCGGAAAAATGTTTGAGAGCTTTTCCCTCCCTATTTTCTGTTATGTTGGGTGATTTCTCACTATCCAACTCTAGTTCACTAAAGCTTTCATCATTGCAGAGAATGAACGAGTCTAGGTCAGTATGGACAGAATAAAGAGGGGAGTTTTCTGATTTTTCCTGACTTCTCACCATAAATTTCATGTGTGATTCCCTATACAGTCTCCTAAGTTGACTGAAGACCGGGATGATGGCATATGTCATGTCCATTTGCATGGTACCTTGCAGCTTAGCACCCCATGATCTTGAAAGAAGCATGCCATATTTGGGGGGCAGATAAGCCCTTACCACATCCATCACTATGCATTTGGCTGGGATTTGGGTCAAGTTCACACAAAGATCCTTGATCAGGCCTAAGTATTTTACTCTACTGGAGTCAAAAGAGTAAAGATATTTGTATGGTCTGGTTATTTCAAGGCCTAATCTCTCCATGATTACTTTGGGCATGAGGTTATGTGATGCCCCTGAATCATGCATAACATTGTGTAAAATATTATCATGGATATTCAAACTCACATATAAAGGAAGGACCACTCCTTCTTGGAATTTCCCTTCAATTTTAGGACCAAATAAAAGGGCTGGCTGATCGTCATTGAGGTTGACAGAGTCATTATTTTCTTCTATGTTCAAAGCCTTCAAAACCTGACATTTATATACATCTTGAGTGACTAACTCAGTGAAGGGAACAAAGATTTTGATTTTAGCAATTTCACTTTCTAAACTGAAAGGGAACTGACTCTTTGAAAGGTTCAAATATGTCTTGTTAGTCACTAATTTGCCAGAAAAATTAGCTTGCTGATTTTCACTATGTACATTAGTTAAAATAGTTCTTTTAGGGGTACTAGTTGAAGTACTTGTGCTGCTGGGGCCAACAGTCGGTTTATTAGCGTTCTGAGTGACTTTGCCTTTGTTTTTACCAGAAATTTCAGCTGCTGTTTTGTTGTTTTCAACAGCCCTTTTAATCACCTTTTTAGATCTATTCTTAACAGCAGTCTTAGAGGTTTTTTTTGTGGAGTTTCTTGTTTCTTTTTGCTTTTGAGGTCATATTGCTTCTGGATCTCCATGATGGCATTCTCAAAGCCTTGCCTATAATCTTCAGATTCTGAACCTTCATTATCATAATATGTATATGCGTCTTGGTCATCCTCTGTGAAAAAGGCAGGGTCTTCATTATTAACTCCCAACATGTTTATAATAGTTCCCTCTGACTCTTCTATCATTCCCTCCTCTTCATCAACATAATTTTCTTGAAATGGAGGTCTGATTTGTTGATCATAATCTCTTTGTTTCATTTGAGGGGAGTTTCTCCTAGAGTTCTGGTTCTAATTTTGAGTCTGGTTCCTATTTTGGGCACTTTCTTGGATAGCTAACCTCTCCATCATTTTTTATAGCCTATCCATGTTCTTGGATAGATGGTCTAATTTTGAGTCAAATTTAGAAGGTGCAGTGTCCTCTCTATATGTAACTCTCTTTTCAGCTCTCATCTTAGCTCTCTTTTCAATCAGATTAGCTTCCACACTAAGAGCTCCCTTCTGCATGTCTTCTAAGGTTAAGGGATCCCTTTCTCTAAGCTGATAGGCCATTTCAGGATCAAATCCTTTAGGAAATTTGGCCAAAGCTGATCCCTGTGGAGGTTTCAAGTCTGGGGGCAGTGTATTATAAACACTATTGAATCTAGTGCAATAATTCTGCACACTCTCCCCAGGGTTTCTTTTTAGGTTGTTGTAATCTAAAAGTATTTGGAGTGGGTTTTTACTAACTTCCCATTTGTTTGTGAATGTTTGATGTAAAGAAGGGAGATCATTGATACTTTGAGGAGTTAAACCCTTAAACCATTTCTTGGCTTCTCCTCCTAAGCTTTGGGCAAATATTCTCATCTTAATGGTCTCATCTTCTATTTCCATATAATCAAAGGCATCATTCATCTTGTCCACATGCTATTGAGCAGTAGTGGACTCATTTCTAGTGAAATGGGGAATTTTGGACTAATATTCACTGGGTAAAGGGACCAGAGGCTGTGGTAACACTAGGGGAGCATACCATGCTGCCATGATAGGATTTTGTGGGAAGACTGGAGTGGTTTGAACAGCAGGTATACGGGTGGAAGAAATGATTGGACCAACAAGAGACTGTTGAGCAGATTTAGGGTGAGAGAGACCCAAGTTATGAATGAAATGAAGGTCATGAGGTGTGGATGGAAGGGTTTCTCTACTGCTAATATGCTGACCACTATGTGGTGGTGAATTTGGAGGCTCAAAGCATGTCTGATCTATACCACTAAGTGACTTAGTTCTTGGTAAATTACTTGGTAAATATAAGTCAACTTGAGTATCTGATAGAGCTGTAAGGTTTTCAGGCACTGAGTTAGCTCTATGAATGGGCCTGCCAATAGTTGGATCCCTAGATACAGGAGACTCCCAAAGAATGCTTTCTGGATTATCAACTATTTCAGGAGGATTTGGATGAGGATAAGCTCTAGTATGGATTATTCTTGAAGCTAGTATGTTAAGTTTCAGACCCAAAAAGAAGAAAGTTAGCTAGATATAACAATATTTAAGAGGAAAACTAGTCTTTAACAAAGAAACTTAATCCTTACGAGTTTCCTAATCATGGGTGTGAACAATGTTTTTATGGTAGTGCGGGCTGCCCCTAGTGGAGTCTTTGTGAAACCAGAAATAATCAGCAGGCCTACTAATCACCAGTGGAGTCTTTTGATCTTTTAGGAGTTGTGGAGTCGCCAAGTGGATGATTTCAAATGTTCAAGATGAGTTGCTGTCCACCACAGTAGTTAACTACCAGTATAAGGCTTGTGGGTTTTCTGAGTTCTTAAGGATGTCTAAGATGGCAGTTTACTCAGAATATTTTCCCCAGTGGAGTCCCCATTATGTTGGGGTCCTGGTGATTTGGCAGGCTGGCATACCAAATGACAAGGCAACATTAGAACCACTTTGGAATCCTAGGATCTAGCCCTCCTAGATTCAGAGAGGGATCTCTCTATGTAAGTATTGCTTTCGAAGATATTTATTTATGCTTAGTTATGATTTTAGGCTAGTTATGAAGTTCAAGAGGTTGTTTGTTTTGTTTTGGTTGGGACTCATTAACTGAGAAGGTCATGTGAAGTAAAGAAGGAAATAAGTATAAGGGTGTTTCAATATGGGAAGATAGGTCAAAAGAGTGCTAAACCATTGGGCTATGGAGTCATAAAAGGGTTTACTCACACATCAACTATCCAAGAGTTTTCAAAGGGAAAGTCATCTATATCAGAAGATCTTTTAATTTAAGTTTGTGGTATGGAACATCAAGGAGTGAAATGAAAGAAATAACATGTAAGAAAACAAAGGGTGGCCTAAGATCAGGTAAGGACTTCTAACCTATCCTTCTTTGGCATACTCTTAGGAGCAAAAACATTAAATAAAACAAAGGGAAATCTAAGATCAGGTAAGGAGTTTTAACCTAGGCTGCTTTGACATACAATCAAAGGAAAAACATGTAAGATAAACATAAAAAGAAACCTAAGATTAGGTAAGGACTTTAAACCAAACTTGCTTTTGGCATACTTTTAAGGGAAACCTTCAAAACAATTGTTTTAAGACTAAACAAGGGATAGGTCTAACCATAGACTTCCTTGCTTAGGGCTCTACTTAGCATGCGTGAAAATATCATTCGAGAACAATAACTCAAGTACTACTCTGCCAGACATGGGATCACCAACATTTCTTGAATGGTTATACTCTATTGGAATCATTCCCAAATACACATTTAGCAGAAAACATAAAGATAAAGATTTTTAGTGAGAGTTAGGGTACTTTGCAGTATATCCTACTCTATATTTGCTGTTCTTTATCAGAGAATATGAACACAGTGGAAACATAAAGAAAATAACAATTACAGTGAGAATAACATCACCAATGATTTAGATCATGATCCAATGAATCTGCATGTCTATTGCTGTGCAAAATCAGTTACATACTTCGAGTCCAATAGCTCTTTACAATCCAATTCTTATCTTCCCAACCTACTATATTACAACTACTCAGTAATTCTAACTCAATAACAGTTCAACAATTAACAATGTTCCAACCATTACAATGAATTTTCTTTGAATACTTATAGGTGAAAGAGGAAGAGTATGGTAGAAATGGTAGTAAATATGAATTAAGACAGAGTGGGAGAAGTGCTCGAATGCTCATTCTGCTTAATGAAAGTTGCATTAATTGTTTGTACCATTTTGGTAGTTTTTCCTATTTTATGCATGTTCTGGTAGGCATGGTAATAACTCCTTAGTGTGTTCTTTGAAGCAAACCATGGCATGAAGTATTCTGTTTGACCTTTACGACAAGTAAACTGTCATTTTTTGGGATCTGAAGCCCCACGGCTACTTAATAACTGTTTTGATAGTTTTTTAATGAAGTCTCTATCATAAGGATGACTGTCATAGTGTCTTTGAAAAGCTAAGTAGACCGCGGGTGTCCTTTTGGTGGAGTAACAACAGCTGTAGATGTGGCATTTGAGGCCTTTTTATGCTAATCTGTCAATTTGTGTGGCTTTAAACAGTGATTTAACTCTGATACTGTGCATTAAGGCTTTATGATCATTTTCAAGCCTTTAACCTTTCCCTGCTGACTGTTTAACTGTTAAATATCCCTTTTTCACTGAATTAGGCTTTGGTGCTTTAAGCCGGTTCCTTTAACTGTAGGGTTAAGCCATTAATCTTTGGCTTTATGCATTAATCCTTCCATCATTTATGCGTGATCTCTTCTCTGCTGTGAACAGGTACCTTGGCATGGTGAAGGTTCTATTTGAATAACCCATATTGATGAAACATGGATTAAAAACTTGAATGTACACCCTGGAAGCTTTATTCAGCAGCACTTTGGACTTCGGAGGTGATGAAATTCGACTGCGTTCCATTATTGAACCATGAGAAGGCTGTTGACTTCAAAAACTGTTATAAAAACTTGAAAAAACCACAAATTCATTATAAAATCCTGCGAGAGAGGGAAAAAATGTGTGCAGAGGCTATCAGAGGTAGAAGAGCAGTGTAGAAGGGGTGAATAAGTAGGAGGAAAAAGGTTTAGTGAAGACAATATGCGAAAATACGATTAAAAAATGGCATTTGGCACGAATTCGGGAATAAGTGGTTTTGAAATACCAGGGGTGGTTATTGTGTTCAATTCGAGTGGTAAGTGGTTTTAGCCGAATCGAACGCGATCTAGTTATATTGCGCTGCGTGTCTTTCTCGATACCGCTGGTATCGCGTAAATTTAGAGTGTTAAACTGAGGGATGAAAAAATTGCGCGATATGCCACCACAGCTATTGGATGAAAGGGATGAGATCGGACGGTGCGGACCGAGTGCAATGAAAAAAGCTGCTCGAGCGGAGAGAAAGTGGGAGATAGGTGTCAGGGTGTGATAAGATGGGTCCTTTTCACAGTGGATGGTAGGCCCCGGCGGAATTAGGTTATCGGGTTTGACGAGAACCGTTAGATCTATAAGATCTAAGGTGGGGATTTGTTGTGGAGGATGGAGGAATAGGTAGGGGTGTGGTATTGTGGGGAACGAGGTGACCAAGGGTTGAAGAGGGGAGAGCTTATTGCATCGGCACATCGCCATGAAGGGGAAAAGAAGACAGAAAGGGATAAACCGATGGAGCGATGCGATGAGGGCTAAGGTAAGGCCTAGGACATGGTGTCGTGGAGGGATAAGGTGACCAGGGGCTGAGGAGGGGGGAGATTATCGCATCGGTACATTGCCGCGGAGGGAAAAATAAAAAGGAAAGGGATAAGCCGATAGAGCGATGCGTTAAGGGCTAAGGTAAGGTCATGGGTGTATGGTCTTATGCGGAAAAAGAGTCATGAATTAGACAAAAAAGGGGCTTAAGGCATTGAAAGGGCGGAAGAAGTTTTTAAGGGGTTTTTATGCATTTCTTGGGTTTTTAAAGGTTTTTTCCAAGTTCCGATAGAGTAAAAAGGAAGGGTTTTAAACCATAAAAACTAGATTTCATGGTTCGAAAGGGATTTCGAAGGCTTTTGAGGAGAATGAAGGGAAAAATAGAAGGAGGAAAGGGGATTTTTTTCAGGAAAAAAAATAGAGGATAAATAGGGGCAAAAATGAGTGAATGAAATGACGAAAATGGGGCTGTTTAGGAAACATTTTTGAAGGGAACAACAATTTCAGGGAACAGAAACTGGTAAGGAACAACAACCTTCAAGAATGAGTGATTTTCCCTGAAAATGATCTCTTGAAGGCTCAAGTCCTGTTTTAGACATCATTTGCTTATGACAAAATTTGCTGATGGCTAACAGATGGTATGGTACCTTGCCTTTTAGAGGCATCAAACACATGCCTCTTTCCTCTTTGGTATTTGAGAGGGAAAGGCTCAATATTTTTCATCTGAATGCCCTCACCATGGCTATCCTCATGACTGTTGTTCTCTTCCTTATTGATCTCTGCACTATTGTTTTATGCACTGTGTTCTTGACTGCTTTCATCAGCCTCACTTTCCTTTTCTTCCATGCTGACATCACTACTGTGATCTTCATTTGTATCATCATCCCTTTCTCCTTCACTAATATCAGCTTCACTATCTTCTTGATTCTGTGAGCTATTTCCACCCTCATCATCATCATTACCTTGGCTACTTTCTTCATTTCCTTCAATACTGCTAGGAGTCTCACTGTCTTTGGTATTGCTCTCTGCACGATCATCATTAGCACTGTGAGGCTCATTTTTTCCACTACCTTCTTGGCCATTACGACTGCTATCATTATTGTCACTGCCTCCCTTCTTACTGTTGCTTGCCTCTTTGCTGTGATCTTCACTGCTATTATCATCCTCTTCACTGAATTTTTGGTCTTTAGAGTTACCGTTGTCATCAACATCATTATTTCTATCAGTTACCATATTTTTTGCTTCATCACTGTCCTCTTTGTTTCCAACATCATCATAGCCCTTATCATCACTTGTGTTCTCACTGTTAGAGGTGTCATCATTAGTTTCTTCATCACTATTTTCCTCTTCACCGATTTCTGCATTTTCATTTTTCTCACTGACTGGTGGGCTGTTTCCAACATCATCATCATTTTCTTGGCTGATTTCTTCATCATTTGCCTCATCTCCATTTTCATCTACCACCATTTCTTCTACTTCATTGCTGACCTCTGCCTTTTCATCATCTTCCTCTTTACCGTCTTTTTCTTCATCATTGCTTGATTTATCATTGCCCTCTTCTTCATTTGCATTTGATGGTTCATCTTCATTTCCCTCATCGTCTGATGCATTAGGAGAGGGTGAGGAAGGAGGATGGGATGATGAGGGCAAATTTGGCTGAGGATGGGGTTGTGGGTTTGTGAACACTTCATGGGCAATGAACACCTCCCATGGAATACCATTTTGCTCTAATTGATGCAACGCAAATATCTTGATGAGAGAATGGTGAAAGAGGCTCTACATTTTTTGTGAAGGGTGTCTCTTTTGCACAATATAAGAAATATTATCAATACTCCTATAGATTTAATAGGGAAAATGTAGCATATTTACCCTAGTGAAGTGCACGAGCAATCTTATGTGGTATGAATAAAGCCTAGAAAACCTCCCCTCACATGTAAAATATTTCATGATGATTCTCATCAAGGGCGCATATCTCTCCAACAAATGTGAAAAGGGAAAAATGTATTTGCAGTTATCTTTGTATCTAGGTTTTAGGAAAGGTTCATAGTGGCTCAGGTCCAAATTATCCTGCTTGAACCACCTTTCTCCCACACTAGGTATCCCAGTGGCCATAGAAATGATATTTGAAGATAGCTCAAATTTTTCCCCTGCTAAATTTACTTGATCATCATGAAGGTTAAGGATAAAAATCTTGGTCAAATCAGGATGAATTTTTACCTGTTGTACTCTTTCACAAAAGTTAAAACACTCCACATTCTGGAAACATGAAACTGTCATAGGAGAGGCCATCAACTCCGCAGTGTTCAGTGGCTCAAACCTATTTATTCTTCCACCTCTGCGCTAATGTCTTCTAGGCCCTTGGCCTACCTCACCACTGTCACTATTACCTTCCCTTGAAATTTTGACTTTACTGTTGCCTTGAAAACCAAAACCCTAACTCTGCTTGTGAAATTATATGAAGAGGGTATATGAGATGGTGATGAGAAAGGCTATTTTTTGCAAGTGGAGGAGTAAATGAGTGAGAGTAGGGTGTATGACTATGAGTGAGAGGTAAAGGGAGACAAACTTGATGACCACTCTGCCTTAACTATTCTTTTCTGGTTTACAGATGAGGGAGGTTTTAATGACATTTATTTCATCTTCCTAGGGTTTATTCCTTTAACCAAATGGCAAGAAACTTGAAGAGGAGCTTGTGTTTTATACTTACCCCTCGGAGGTGTGCAGAAAACCCTTGGAGGTGAATTTGAGGAGGCCTTTAGTAGATTGAGGGTTTGAACTGGTGCAGAGGCCCTCCTGGCCAAACATGCAACGCCTGAATGTGCTGTCGGTTGGCTAAACGCATCGTCGGGTCGTATGAGGGTGTAGCACTGAATGCGTAGCATCGGGTTAGTCGGGATGTGTCTGTCGTGCTTTGCCCCAGGAGCACAACACCTGAACTTGAGTCGGGTCGGGTGGATGGTGTCGGGCCTTTGTGAACGTGCAACACCGTCGGGCATGTCGGGTCTCTTTGTGAATGCGCAACACCGAAAACCTTCCTGTAGGGTGAACGCACAACACTACTAGGCAAGGCTGGATGAACCTTCCGAGTGAATTCTGCATGCAGAGTCTGAACGGGGTGCTGGGTGAACGGTACACAGGTAAACATGCATCACGCACTTACAGGTGAGCATCACAGAGTAATTCTGCATAGAAAAAACCTCCAGGAGCGTAGCACATGACTCCAGGTGCGTAACACAGGGTAACTTGCCCGAATTTTCCAGAAACTCACAATTTCCTCTTTGACTGCCTTTGATGATCTTTGTAAAAGAAAAATGAGTTGCTAAAGGGTGGAGCAGGGATAATTTTAGGGGCGAATTTTAGCCCAAAGGCGAATTTTAAGGGATTTTCAATTTTAATGGGGCTAGTTTTTTACATAAAACCCATTTTCTATAGTTTAAAAAGTTAGCCCAATAAATATTTTAAAAATAATTAATAATTAAGTATTAGCCCACCAAAAAAAGGGGCGCATAACCCTGGAAAAATGGAATTCGCCCGATTTTTTTTTTCTTGTAAGACGAAATTTCCATAGCATTCGCACAAGTTTGAGGTTGATAAGGGAGTTACAGTGATTCGCCCCAATTTTTTCAATGGTTAGGAGAGGTGGCTGGCCGCTGGACACCGATCTTCTTGCTGGCTGAGCCAGGGCGACCCTCTCTGGTCCGTTCGTTGTTAGGGGCCTTCCAGTTGGTATATAGCAGAGATATGCAGTTCGAAAAATATGGTATTGGTGTTCTTGTGGGAGATAACAGTGTGCCAGAGCCGCGCTCGACCTCAAGCGCACGCCGGATTTACAAGTTCGCTCAACCTCAAGCGCACGCCGGATCTACAAGTTCGCTCGACCTCAAGCGCACGCCGCTTTTCGCCAGTCTGTTCAAGGGTATGCACCTTCAGTTCTATTTGTACATTGAATACGATTCTCTGGAGGAGTTTCTGAAACCTGGTGTTGTCACGACAGTAGCTGTAAGTAACATAACGTTAATCTTCTGTAGCTGAGTAGAGACACTTACCTCTATGCATAAAAAGAGGTTTAGAACTCTAAGGTTTTTAGTTGCAGGGTCCAGTGATAGCTTTTCAGCATAGGGTAGTAAAGCTTGGTGACCTACTCTGTGTATCATCGTTAACAGCCAATGCAAATGGCTATCCTCACAAAAGAGCTTGTCGAAGAATAAAAGATTACTGAGATTAGAAAACCTATTTTCTAACTAAATTTAATTGATTCCTCAAAAACAACATACGAGAAAGATGACAGCTCACAACAAAATCTAATTCAGGTGCGTTCCTGACTTTGCAACACTAGAAAAATCTGAAAATGCACTTCAAGAGTGCCACATTTGCATAACTTAAGGCTCACTCGCATTGCACAAGACTAACATATTCTCCCATAAGAGATTTAGAGCAGTTGGCTATGGCTAAAAATGTAATGAAGAAATGTCCTCAAAAGCCAAATCCTATCTTTCCAACAGCATCACCATCTCGCAGTGTGACGTATGAGGAAACAAATCTACAGCCATTGCCTTGAATGGGAAAAATGGTTCCGAAACTGGCATGGATTTGGCACGCTGCCTAGCATGACCTGCATTGCCCATGTGTCTGTATCCACCTCTCTTCCCCTTTACTTTCTCCACTTTACCAGTTGATGGTGTACAAAGTTCGATTGCATTAGCTACTAAGGTCTCTGGATTACATGAGATATAACTGCACATTGCAAACAACACAAGAAGTTAAATCTGAGTGTCTTAAATTCCTACCCCATTGCTTCTTTGTGTCTGATGCACAAGACAACACTATCGAGATTATGAACTTCATCAAAGAAAAACAACAGGAAAGCACTCTGATTGCTTACACTACCCGAAACAAGCAGGGGTGAGTTCTAAGAGCCTTGATGACCTGTAAAGTTTAAACAAATAATTTCAGACAAGTTACTCCAAACTATGAAATTCATTTCATGTGAGTCATATTATATTTACTTGGTGAAGGCATAAACAATCGTCATATTGCATTTGAAATCCAATACATGCTTACAACAGGGTGGAGGCCACAATGTGGAGGATCAACTATAACAACTACTTCTCTAAACCGCTCCAAAATATTTTCTTCTTTCTTGTTTTCAGTAAGCTCATTTGTCTCAGTGGCGATTCCTGGAGACTTGCTGCTCATATTACCAATATGTTCAGTTTCCTTGGCAATAGTGTCACCTTTTATTTTTGTGTCATTTGTAGACACTGAAGAAGTATTACCCTGCGTGCCATATTCACTGGCACTTTTCTTGGATATATTGTCAATATCCTTGTCAGTGGCATTATTTGAGATATCTGATGCCATCTCTGCTGGCAATTCGAGATACTCCTTCAACAATGAATCAATCACATCTTCTGCCTATAACAATCCCATCTTAATTAGTGCAATAATAAAATGCCTCCACCAAAAATCAAATCAGACAAGCAATATATGTTTAGAACCAAATGCAAATGAATTCATGATGCTGTCTGGACTTCCTAGTTTTATCACCTTGGCACAAACAAACTTGCAATTTTTTATGCCATTGATTTCTGCATTTCTTTGAGCATCTGCAACAGAAGGGGCACTCATTTCTATCCCTAAAACCTAACAGAGGCACATTTATAAATTAGAGAGTAAATTGTGTCAGCAATTGATTCAAACTAGACATAATACTTGTACAAGAACGAAATCTCGCAATGAGTTATACAGGTCTGTTGCTTGAACCCCTTCAACGAGCCTTAATTGGTAATGAATAAGCAATTACACCTAACAGAGTTGTGTGAATTTTGTTAAATTACTGGGGAAACAAGCTTTGATACTATAATTGCTTGGTTCAATCTGAATTTCCACATGAGGGGCTGGCTTTCCCACACAAACTCCTACACTGTGATCTCTGGAAACATCTGGATTGTGTAATGCCATGGTTAATTTCTGTGTGTTTCTAGCCGTGTCTTCTCCGATCATTGGATCATAGGAAACCATAAAAGTAATTGAAGAGCAAGCCTATGTCATACCTTTATAGTCATCAACAAGTTACCAGAAGGGAAATGAGATCAGATGGCAAGATTGCAATATTATGTAGAAATGGATGATGGCACTAGAATGATTGCGAGAGAAAGGTTGGAAATCATTTTAATTTGTTTCTTTGACAACAGTAAATAAGATGGTATACTAACCATAAGCTAAAAAAAATTGAGCTCGTGGAAAAAGTTCAATGGCACTCTTGAGAAGTTGTGGCGATATGCTTCCTGCTCCATTAAGTGTCTTTTTAACAGTTGGAAAACATAGCTCCAATCCTCCGTCCTTTCTTCTATAGCAAAAATACAGAAAGATAATAACATATATGCCACAGAATACACACAACAAAATTTTATATTATCAACAAAACCAAATTCAAGAATAATAACTATGTTATGATCATTTGGAATTCAAACAACCCAACAAGAAAACACAGGCTACACTAAAAGAAAGAAAGTAATAATTTGCATATAGGAATTGTAGATTCGATATGAATACAAATTCTTGCACAACTTTTCCAAAGGTCTTGAGATATTAGATGGAATGTAGTATCAAAGCTTGTTTCCCCAGTTATATGAAAGTTGAATTGCTAACGGAACCATAAATTGATTTACTAGACTTCCTAAAGTGGCTGTTTGCATTCATGATTCCAAATTCTTCTTCTTTATCTACTTGTTTCATATCATCAAGGATGTTTAGACATTGAAGTTCACAATTTCTTTATTTCTCAAATCTGCATGTGCTATTAAAACTTCTCCTGAATTGCCAATTTTTATGATTTTTTTGGCAAAACATAAGGCTGGATTGCTTCATTTAGTACTTCAACAACAAAGGCCAAATGTTCATCCATCCTAAAATGTTTTAATTTCAAAGAAAATCTTGAGGGATGGAGATGTGTGGGAAACCCAAAATATGCTTCCTCACATTTGTGGAAACTCTAGTAAACCTATCAATCATTGGTGATATCTAGTTGAGCTAACTCCTTGGACTCTTAAATGGTCTTATCCTTCCTATTGACACAAAAAATTACCAGGAACAAACCAAATTAAGCACCTTAACTATCTGTAAAATCTTAAGCTTGCTATGATATTAGATAGACAGAACCATATAAACACGATTTAAATTTTCTTTTAGAGAAATTAATGCAAGATTTTCTAACCATTTAATAGCTGCTACATCAAGATTTGTTTTGTTTTATTTTTTATGATGCAAATTCTTGCAGCCAGGAGAGGATGATCTTGTTGCATTTTAATGAAGGAAATAACTCTATTCTATAAGGACTTGTTGTTAATCTCAACTCCTTGATATCAGTGACATAATTCTCATTATGATGACAGTGCTCCTGTGACAGAATTGTAAACTCCCCTCTTTGTCAATCCAACCAGCATCCCCTGTATTCAGCCATCAATTTTCTCTAAATGCAGCTGCAGTGGCTTCCTCTTGGCCCCAATACTTTTGAATCACAGGAGGACCCTTTGTTAATATATTTCCCACATTATATCCCTCATTCTCATATAAAAATGTATTGCTTGGTTCAATCTAAATTTCCACATGAGGGGCTGGCTTTCCCACACAAACTCCTACACTGTGATCTCTGGAAACATCTGGATTGTGTAATGCCATGGTTAATTTCTGTGTGTTTCTAGCCGTGTTTTCTTCGATCATTGGATCATAGGAAACCATAAAAGTCATTGAAGAGCAAGCCTCTGTCATACCTTTATAGTCATCAACAAGTTACCACAAGGGAAATGAGATCAGACGGCAAGATTGCAATATTATGTAGAAATGGATGATGGCACACAAGTTATTATTCTATAAACATTATTATGCTAAAGACACACAAGTTGATATTGATTGTCAAGTTAATATTAATGATTTGATGATGTGGAAGATATTGATCTGAATGAATATATTGATGTGTACTTCATGTTATTATGCTATTCATTTATGATGATATTGTTGTATATAAATTGCTATTCATGTTATTATGATATATTCATTTATGATGATGTTGTATATAAATTAGTATTTTGAAAGGAATAATATATTTCAAGCTAAAACACTGACAGAAAGACAAGGAAATGCGATCAAGGGAAGGACTCTTCACGAAGTCTTGAGGAAGGGGTTTGACCTTGATCTACAAAGTTAGCTTGAGTTAAAAGGCAAAAGAAAAAGAACAATAACTTTCATTTACCTTGTTCTCAACACTTGCATATTCATTATCAAACCCAATTCACCCTTGGAATTTAGAAGGGATATATGCCAAGAGCTAAATCGAGAGAAGATGTTAAATTAGAAAAAATACAAAGAAAGTCGATTTCCCGTTGATGGGGCTGGCTAGCTTATGAGGAAATATTCTTGGATCAGCAGAATATGTTCTCATTGTTGTGCTACAACTAGTTATTTGAATTATGTACTCAAATAAACAGAATATTGATTGCTTTAACCTACTATGAGTGGACAATGGGATGGGAGGGGTAGTTACACTCAAATTTTGTCTAGTTCCTTGCAGTTTTTTTTTGGAGCCATTGCAGGACACAACTGTTGAATGTGGTTGTGATCAATCCATTCTCAAGTGATAGCAAGATCCTTAAAGAGGGAGATGTCATTCTCAGTGTGATTGTGATCACCGGGATTGAGGGTGGTAGTAAGACCCCGACACACCATAACCCCATGGGTTTTGGTGGTGCTTTAAGTCCAGGAGCATCTCCACACCATGGTTGATCCACTAGGAGTCTGATTTATGATAATCCTTTGGGAATCATGTGAGTTGCTTGCAGAGGATGCTGTTACCAAGTATGTTGAACAACTGAGTATGCATAGAGGGCTAAAGTCATAATAACATCCTACTCAGCACCATATCTAATGAGCAGAATGGTACAGTGGTTCTATGGTTTCATTATTTATCCAACATCGGCAATACTAGATTCATCTGACCTATTCGAAAAGCAATCTAAAAGTTGAAATCACACCATATCTAATGAGCTAAAATGCATCAAGAGGGTTCTCAGTTTCATAATTTATCCCTAATATCGCTGACACTCCTTTCAACTGTCCTTACCAAAATCAATGTAGAATTTGAATATGCGAAGATAAGCAATTACATATTTAGTCTTTCTTCAACATTTTACAGCATTGAAATGTTCTAATGTAATATATTTGACTCACATCATAATATAGTTATGTATCTATCTTTGACATTGACTTGGTCCCTCAAATTTTAATCTTCTGTAGCCGAGTAGAAATGCTAACCTCTTATAATATCCACCTCAACATTTGAGTAGTATCATGGTCCAATGCTTTCAAATTTTAATCTTCTGTAGCTGAGTAGAGACACTTACCTCTATGCATAAAAAGAGGTTTAGAACTCTAAGGTTTTTAGTTGCAGGGTCCAGTGATAGCTGTTCAGCATAGGGTAGTAAAGCTTGGTGACCTACTCTGTGTATCATCGTTAACAGCCAATGCAAATGGCTATCCTCACAAAAGAGCTTGTCGAAGAATAAAAGACGACTGAGATTAGAAAACCTATTTTCTAACTAAATTTAATTGATTCCTCAAAAACAACATACGAGAAATATGACAGCTCACAACAAAATCTAATTCAGGTGCGTTCTTGACTTTGCAACACTAGCAAAATCTGAAAATGCACTTCAAGAGTGCCACATTTGCATAACTTAAGGCTCACTTGCATTGCACAAGACTAACATATTCTCCCATAAGAGATTTAGAGCAGTTGGCTATGGCTAAAAATGCAATGAAGAAATGTCCTCAAAAGCCAAATCCAAATCAAAAGTTTCTAATGACATGAGATTTTGATTTTTGGTTGTCCTACTTCAAGGTTCGAGTTGACACCCACATTGACAACATGGCTTGGTTGGACTAAAATTTTTTATAGGTTAAGTTTAATTAAACAAAATTCATATAAAATCAAGCATTTTGAATGGCGTTAGGAGATGGCGATAAAGATTTCACAGGGAAATCATAGGTGCAGTAGCCAAAGAAGATGGGTGGCAAAATAAACTTATTGATTCATTAACAGTGGAAATGAAAATGCTCTTTGGTGAAATGCTCCTCATGAATCTTTATCCTTATCTTTGCTCCCAGAGCATTTGTCCAGCTAAAATTATTTCTTTATATGCGAGAAAAATCACCAAGTCAACAACCACCTTAGATCTCATAGGACTATAGTGAAAGGAAGGTATTGATATAATAGATGGCTTGGCTCATGCCATTATTGAAGCAAAACAACAATAATCCAGATGTAAATTGTTTTTAATTACCATAATTGCTAGCACCCAAAGATATCTTTATAACATAATTTAGAGTGGAATAACAAGTTTATTTTTGCCCTCAAGAGCACCAAAATGAAGACATGCTTATTTTCAAAATAATATTGCACTAAACTTGTCTATTTTATGTCCTTGTTCGTGGTCATCTAATAATAGTAGCAAGATTTGGTCGTACTGCCTTTCCTGTAAGGAAGTATGACTGTAGTATGGATACACAATATTTTCCATACAGTACACATACAGTCCTGATTGTACAGCTGACGCAAAAACAAGTTCTAAATTTTAAAAACACCCTAAAATTGGATGAAACCCTATAAATACCCACTAAATCAAAAATCCCAAGGACAGATTGTTTTCTCTAATCCATTGTGCATTACTAAGGTTGAGATTCATCCAATACATGTGATTCTAAAAACTATTATCTGAAATTCATCTGGAGAGAAGACTCATTGTGCTTTTGGGCCACAGTTCTCTATTTTTCTGGGTTACATTTGTGGGCTGCATTTTGGCTTTGTTTGTAGGGTGTGTTTCTGGGCCATGATCCCCAACCTAGGCTGAGTATTTGGGCTGTGACTGAATTTCTGGGGTGTACTTTTTTACTGTGTTTCATCCTTCAAGTTTGAAAGTTTCAAACTCCATCAATGAGTAATCTTGATTCTTATCTATCATAGGCTATAGCTACCAATTTGTATTGTGGTAGGAAGAAAGTTGTTAAAGTATACATCACAGCTTCACAAATGACCTTCCACAATGCACTTAAAGGAAGAAATTTAACTTTGTGAAGTTGCGGTTCAAAGTTTCGAACTCCATCACCAACTTTATACAGCAAATGCATTAGCTACAATCATTGGGAAAACAGGTGATTGGGATGTTTTAGTAGCTGGTATTGTATTTGCTGCAATTGAGGGAATTGGCATTGTTGTGTATAGAAACCCCATACCCATAGCCAAGCTACAATCTCTAGTTACAGAAAACTTCTAGAAAGCGGGAGTCTACTTAGGTCTTTTTTTAGATGCCTTCAAACTTGGAAGCTACAGATTATAACACAAGTGACCAAAGCCGCAGATGGATGCTATTTTTCAATTCTGAAATTTTCATAATTAAATAGAACATTTGATATTCATTCCAGTGCCACAATTTCATACACCACTAATATTTAAATGGGATGTCACTTATCTCCTGTACAGTTACAGCCAGTGCAAGCTATTGCAAGGGCCTTCTATCCCTACACGTGGAGTTTAATTATAAAGCACATAATGGATGCCACTTTTTCAACATCTTTGTTTATTAATAAACAGATCCAGGGTAATTTGGGGAAAGAGCTTGAGGGTTTGATTCTTTTTAGACACAGACAGAAAATGAAGAGACCACTCAGGTTGAATTCAAAGGGGGAAAATTTGGTGGTCTACTGAAACATGCAGAGTGGCATCATGTGGCAGGAAACCATCGGAAAGGACATCATGCCGGATGTTGTGTATATGTATCAATTGTGGAGCAGAATAACAATGGGAACAATAATTCAAATCCTCAAGTTCATGATGATGAGAAGATTTAAAGTAATTTGTTTGTGGAAAATGGTAGAAAGAACAGTCAATCTGTTTCAGAGCATGCAGCATGTCTTGATGAGGCAACAAAAGTCTTATAAAAGTTTTGATAGAGGTAAGAGAACTCAAGGAAAACAATGAAGGTTGGGTTGATGAGTTGTGCAAAAATTTACTATATTGGTCATTCTCTAGAGAGGGCATTAAGGCATAGAGAAAAAATTGGGATCTAGATGTTGAGTGGTAGGTAAAACATTATGGATTCCAGGTGGTAGGATATGTTTGGGCCACATGAAATGGATTTTCAAGCCGCTCAAAATGCAAATGACAGATATTCCTTACATTTGGAGGTAGATTCGTTTAGAAAATATCTTTTAGAAAATTAAATATCAATGAAAGCCTGCTCATGATTTCATCCTGACTTGAAACACCAGTTTGATACTACCATAAAGAAGTTAATAGCTTACATTGAGGAATTCATTTAATATTATACTTTGGAAATTGTTCCTTGCATGGAGATATTGTCTTATCTTGATACAAGCCTCCTTTTTCTTATTAAAAAATAGAATGTAGTTAATTCTCATAAGTGAACCTGGTTCATAGATGTTTTTTTAAGCTTGATTCTGATTATGGAAATTCGTTGGAAAAATAAGCTATAATTTCTTTGGACATGTTCCTCAGAGAAATATTCAATTACGAAGAAAAGGAAGTAGACCTTATAAATGAAAAGTAAATGTGATGAATTCAAATAAAACCTCAAAATGAAGAAGAAATTAGGGAATTGTAGGACCTTTTATGTAAATTTTATGAGAATTTTAAATAAATGAGAATGGATAACAGAAAAATAAGAACTAATATTGAGCAAACAGAAAGAAAATTGTTTTCAGTTAGAGAAAATATGATATTTAAGACATCTGATATTTTTGTTTCTTGTATCATGATGATTGTTTTATTTTCCTTTTTAATTCGATCTTTGAGATATATCTTCTTAATCTAGTTCCTTGACATTTTGTAAATGGCATGTATACGCTGGCAATGATGGCAGTTATACAATTGTCGTTCATATTCTTCATTTCTCAAAAAGTAAAAAGCATTTTTTTGATGCACTTAGTTTCTTTTTTGCATTCATAACATTAAAGGAACTGAAAAGAAAAACTTGCATTTGCATTTAGGATTGTGTTTTTTTTGCAAAAAAGGAACATTAGGAAATTTGCATTTAGTTTTGTGCTCAATGTTTTCTTTTGTTCATTGATTTGCTTGCTCACAAAATTATTTTCTCTCTTCCCTTTGTAGCTAGGTCTTTCATTGAAAAACTAAAAGTGAAAAGTTTGCTTATCATTCTTAGTTTGCATTTAGGAATTTCAACATACATCATCGCGGTACCATTGAAAGGAAAATTGTTAAGCAAGATCAACATAAAATTAATCTCAATTTATCTAAAAATGCATTGGAACCATAACAATAACATTTAGAAGGTCTAGGCTAGAGACGTGTTCCAGCGTCGTAAAACATAGCAGCTGTCGTTAACTTGTCTGCGATACATTCCGAGTGTGATATCTCACCCCACGTACGTAAGTATATCGTAGCACGTCCCTTGGGGCGGCGTTACAGTATGATAAGTATATAGGTGGTGCTCTCACTGTGCGGTTTCGTATTAGACAGCGCTATTACGGACTTGGGCCTCCACGTACCTTTGGGTATATTTGGGAGGACAACTTTTAGGTGCTATCCATCCATAGGGAACTGAGTCGGCCGCCTTTAAATTGTGATACACCGAACACGGCATTCGGGGAGATTGCCTGCCCGTACTTCTTGGCTTGCCAGGAGGTATTCTGCAGTTCACAGTTTACTGGTAAATCCTTTTGCCTAGCATTACCCTCTTTTTGTTTATTTATTTTTGGTTAAAATTAATCAGCAATCATGGAAGAACATAATCCTACCCCCCGTCGTTCGCGTAGATTAGCTTTAAAACCACAATTACCACTAGAAGTTACTTCTAGTAGGCGAAGGCGATCAAAAACTGCCCAACAGTGATGTTGATGTTGTGGATGATATTACTTGATGCTTCATGATGGGTGTTCTTTCTCACTTTCACATAATCTTGTTATAGCCTCTGCTTGATGCTTTTGTTGCTATGGTCATGTCAGGCATTAATTAATTGTCTTCAATGTTCAATGTGTGAAGAGTGCAAATGTTCCCTTGATGCGGTTTAAATTCAGGCACAATAGACTGCTGTTATGCACCATGTTTCCCTGGCTCCTACATATTGGAATATGCCCAAAATGATTTTGGAGAGTGATATCCATTCATGGAAGGATATTTGCACTCGTTTTTCATGGAATTTTATTTGCACTTGTCTTTCATTCTCTCATGAACCAAGTGAAATTTCTTGGGGAATTTCTAATCAACAAGTTTTAGGAGTTTGTGTCAGATTTGGGTAGACTCGTAGAATGATTAGCTTGTGGCTGCTATAAACTATTTTTGTCAACCCATGGATGCATGGGTTAAATTTGCACTTGATTTGTAGTTTCCAATGATTTGACACTAAGAATCATTGGCTGACTGTGGTGATTCGTTGACTTCTTTTCTTCTTTTTTGCCCCTTTCCCTTAGATGGTCATTCATGGGAGGGGAAGTTCCAGTGAACATATGATTTGTGGTGTGCATTTATCTATTGGTTAACTCTTTGGTAACATCCCATGATTGTTATTTCAATGGAACTTGGTTAAATAACAAACACTAAGTGCTAATTAGTAGTTTTAAATGTTTGATACAATAATTAATTTTGCTTTATAGGATCCCAAACGTGCTTTTTTGGGCCTGAAACTTTACATGGCACCCGTGTGTTTACAAATCATGGAAAGAATTTGAGTCTTTTTAGGTTATTTCATGGCCATACTGGACGTGTTTCACTATGGAAAGGAAATTATGGTCAATAGGAGGACAATGTCTTAAGGGATTTCTTTCCATTGATAAGTAAAAGAATCACTAGTAACTGACTAGTTTCCTTCCTCACTTTTATCATGGAAAATGATAGAGGATATGTTTCAACTTCTTATAACCAATTATTTACAACTTAAGGGAGAGGTGTTTTGGAAAGGATGATTAAAGTTATTGTAATATTTTGTTGTTTTGTTTAAAGCTTTCAAGTGTTCATTAGGTGATTTGGAGATATGATTTAATTTAGTGGAATTTTTTTTATATTTTATATTTGAATGATGTTCTTTGTTTTATAGATGATGACTCATGATGTTATTGTTTTGTGTATAATGATTTATTTTTGCTTTTGGGCTTGGGCCTTGGCACAACATTTAAATAAAAAATTGCATAATGGTTTTTGTGAACATTACACTTATTTTACTTTGAAAGCTACTTACAAATCTAGTAATTCTCAACTCTTGGAAACTATTGATGCAGGTTTCTAGATCAATTTGAAATTTTACTTCTGGAATATTCAGTGAGATGTGAAAATCTAATCCTGGGAAGAAACTATCAAGGCAAATTGATGTATTATCATACTTTAAAAAGTCTCAATCCAAGAATACACATTCTCTTCATGCTTCAAGCTCCTTTGAACAATCTATTACTGAGAGAGATGTTAACTCTTGTGAAAATGTATCTGATATCCATATGATGGATGAAATAATAGGTTCTGCAAGTGATCAGGGTGAGATAAATGCAGTTTCAATAGAAATTAATGATGAAAATGTTAAAGATATTTCCTTGGAAGGTGACACAAACCATTCACGGAAAAGGAAAAAAGGCCAGTGGACCATAGGGAGAAAATTCCAAGATGATTGGCTCTCAAGTTTTCCATTTATTGAAGAAATACCTTCTACAAATGAGGATTTACGAGAAGTTAAATGTCTTGCGTGTAGTTGGAAAAGTTGCAAGGTAGTGAAATTTCAGATGAAGCTAGATACAGTAGAAAAGCATGCAGGAAAGGTTTATGAAAAGAAAATTGTAGATGGTAAAGAGAAATCTATTGTCAGATGGAAATCTTTGGAGGAATGCCGACATAGCCAATGTGTGGAAGAATACAAAAAATATTTAATAAATAAGAAGAAACTTGGGGCAAGTGGAGGAACCATCATATCTCAATTTGAAAAGACGATGGAAAGAAGTTTGTTATCCAAGACGATACAATTGAGCACTGTATTTCACATCTTAAGTAAAGGTCGTCCTATGACAGATTATCCAGATCAGATGAAATTTCTATCTTTTCTTCACGTGCCAAACTTTCCATCTTCTCATTGGTCCATAACTAGTGGTTTGGAATGGGCAAGATATCTAGCTCAAGTAGAAATTGATGATTTGAAACAGGAGATTGCAAATGCTAGGTTTTTGGCATTGTCTTTGGATGAGGTTACAGCTATTGATAATACTTCATGGATTTGCATGAGCATTTATATGGTTAATGACCATATTAGGCATTCCTATCTACTTGGGATTAAAAAGATGAGAGAGACTTCTACAGTTGAAAATATTTATGAACTTGTTCTTAATACTTTGAAGGAAAGTGGTATGGATCATTTAATGATTGCAAAAAAGTTGGTATGTGTTGGAGCAGATGGAGCATCGGTAATGCAAGGACAAAGGAATGGTCTTTGTGTTCGACTACAACTATCAGCTTCGCCATATATGATTAATATTCATTGTATGGCTCATAGGATGAATCTTGCATTTAAAATAGTAAGCAAGTTTCCATTAGTTTCAAGAGTTGAAGATCTTGTACGTGAGACTCATGCATACTTTTCTCGTAGTCCCAAACGATATTTAGAGTTTCAACAATTTTCATATGGTGTTACGGATAGAAAAAAACTACTGAAAGATGTTGATACAAGATGGATCTCATTAAATGGACCAGCTCAAAGACTATTTAGTGAGTTCAAATCTTTGGTAGGGTTGATGTATGCAAATCGCTACAATGTAGACAAAGCTCAAGATCTTATTTTTCGACTAACTGATATAGAAACATTATTGACATTGGCTGGAATTCTTCCTATGCTACATGAAATGAATGTCCTCGTGAAAATGTCTCAGAATCGTACAATGTATATTTCCGAATACACAAATGCGAGAAAGTCAGCATGCCTTGCATTGGATAATTTGTATATGATGCCAGACTCTTTTACTGGTCCAGAGTTTACAAGTTGGACTAAGATCATCAATATAGAAAATACTGAAAATTTTTTGACGTTTGATGAAAAAGGGATACTATGTATCACAGTGCATGGGTATATGGTCCCCTTTCATTATATTAGTAAGACGGGACGAATCACCAAAGATTGCCCCGTGTCAAGAGACCAATTTGATGATATTGTTATCTCAGTGAGACAAAATTTGATAGAAATTGCAAGATCACTATCATCAGAGATAAGAGAACGATTTCCTCGAGATGAATTGTTGGAGGCCATGTGTGTGGTATACCCTCAATATTGGAACAATTGTCAATGTTCAAGAAATTTAAAAGCCGATTTTCAAAAGAGATTAAAATATTTAGTAGACCACTTTTGCAAGAAAGTCTCGATACATGGAGAACAGATTGAAGGTATTTTAGATTCATCAAAATTGTATCAACAAGGTGGACGCTTTGCTGAAACAATGTGGAAGCAATATCCTTTTTAGGAGAATCCTAATGAAAACGGTGCTATAACAAGATTATGGAATACTTTAAGTGCTAGCCAATACCTGCAAGAAAACATATCAGAATATTTTAAATTAGCAGATTTGTGTCAAACTATGATTTTGGGATCAGTGGAGGATGAGAGAATGTTTAGTGCACTATCATTTTTGAAGTCAAAGTTGAGGAACAAGCTTGATAAACATGTGGATACATGTTTAAGATTATATGTAACAAAGTATGACGTTGACAATTTTCCATATGAAAGAGCACTAGCGCTTTGGCGATCAGAGTGTGATAGAAGGGGAGAAAACAATATAACAAATTTATCTAATGAACTTGATACAGAACATAATGTTTTGGAGGCTCATAATGACAGTACATCTGGAGAAGATCATGTTCACAATGTAGAAAATGATGACCAAGACGAGAATTGGGAAATTGAAATACCTTAGGACTCTTATTTTGGTATACATGTTCCGTTGATCATGCAAGATTACTACATGTCAAATTCAGGTAAAAATGGGTTCTATATTTTGTATTTTTCATTGTAACATTGCAGCTACATTTCTTTCATGTGTGTTATTTTAAGATTGATGTTTCATATTTAATCCTTACATTGTTTGCTTCTTATTTGTGACAGGAAATGAAGTTGGATTTGATGATTTTGGGACCTATTTTCACATAGATAGTGTTTGACTAGTATTAAATGATAAATAACTAATTTAACAAGACTAATGCAAAGCATCAATGGGCTCATTCAAGTACATGAAACTACCTTGATGTCTAGCTTTGACATCTTAGAAAATTTTAATGGTATATATGTTGCTTGTGTTTGGGGAATTTTGCGGAGTTTCGAGTTTTATATTTTCTTGGAAAATAATTATTGATATTTGGAAAATGTGTGATTTTATATTGGTATTGGAAACGAAGCTAGTTTTGATCTTTGATTGGAAATGAAATCAGATTTGATGAAGTTGGGACCTATTTCTTTTCACATAGATAGTGTCATAGTATTAAATGATAAAGAACTAATTTAAGAAGTCTAACGCTAAGCAACAATGGGCTTATTCAAGTACATGAAATTGTGTTAATATCTAGCCTTGATATCTTTGAAAATTTTAGTGGTTTGTTTGTTGCTTGTTTAGAGGATTTTGTTGAGTTTGAAATTAGTCTCTTGAATGCTTATGGTTCTCATATCATGCATATATCGATAGATTGATAGATCCAGTTCTATTATTATAATTATTATTGTTTTCTTTATATATTTGGTGGTTTGAGGAAAGATATTTTATTTCCTTTCACTTTGTGGCATGATTTCGACATCTTCACCTTTTAGAATATAGTAAAATATTTTTCTTATTATAGATTTTTCTTGGAAAAGAATTATTGAGAGTTAGGTGAAAATGCACAATGTTGTGTAGCATTAGTGTGATAAATATGGGATAGTGCAAAGCATAGTTTTGAAGATTAGTCTAAGTTGACTCGTACCTAATCAACTCAGTCAAGTTGATTGTTGGTTGAACGACTAATTGTTGGTTCAATGGACAGAGGGTCTTGCAGGCACAAATACCAAAGGGAAAAATGGAGCCCATCATGGGGTACTCTTTGTAATTCTCCACCACTGCTACCTTTCCTCAAACTCCTCTCCAACCTCAATATCAGTGCTAGTAGTAACATGACAAACAACACTACGCTTAGCGGAACTAGAAGAACGTGTTTTCCAAACTACACGAGAACTACTTCCCTCACGAGTCACCATGTGCCATGCTTGGTCTCGGTGGTTCTCTTCCTTCTACTCCTGGTTCAATTACCATATCTTCATTGGAACCAACACTCCGAACTCCACTAGACAACGATTCAACATTTTGTAGTAGTGATTCGCCATTTGTACTAGTGATTCGCCATGATTTTACAGGATAATATAATCTCGTGAGAGATTCTCCAAAAAATTATATATACATATTATATTATTAATAAAATCGCCTTCCATTTTTCCTATGTATCATGGGGATTCGCCTATTTTTTATATATAAAAATTTAGGGGGGTTCTTAAAATTATCCCTGGGGTGGAGAGGGCCTTAATAGGTTTAGAAGCTTAATTTCAAACATAAAACCCACTTTTCTAGTGTTTTCAAGCCTTTTAAATTTTCACTGATATTTCTTTGACCCTTTTTCTGCAGGTGACCAAAAACTTACTTTTGGTTCCTTGAGGCATGAAGAGATTATTCCTACACTTTGGTGAATTTGGTCGTACAACAGCCTCTTCAATTTTATGTGAAACCTCTACTATAAAACTCAGTTTGACTCCTTTGATCTTCACAAAACTCCTTTCACTGTTTGTAAGCAGATTTGCTCCATTTTCTGAATTTTGACCCCTGTGTAATGTTGGGGGCTTGATGTGTTTGCTTTTGGCACCTTTGAGACTGAAACACAGAAGGAAAACCTTCACAACACTCTTTTTCCAATACCAGGGGTTTTAAACAATGTATTTCACCTCCCTAGGCCACTTCTAATGTGCAGGTGCCTAAATTTATAGTTTAAAACTTTGCTTAATGATACTCCTTACCTCCTTTCTCTATAGATTTTTTTTGATTCACATGATTGACTATGCTTTGGCTTGTTTATATCCTTCAACATTTTTACTTAGAAGGTTTTATGAAACCCTAAAATGGCTCTCCCTTTTATCTTTGAAGTCTGCTAATTTTTTTTTTACAACTTTAGAAACTTACACAGTGGTAGTATCTTCAAAACCTCTTTGTTCTTACCTTGGAACTCATACCATGTTTTTCTATCTTTTTACCACTGAGTGTAAATAAATGAAATGAGAGCTTGACCCTCCTTCAGGTGTTTTTTTGCATTGGATCTCTACTTGGCATACTGTTGATCTGATCAGGCTTAGAAACCTTGATCTTTCCTCAAGACCCAGTTCTCCCTGTCTTCCTTTAGGAACTCATTCGTTAATTTATCAATTTCCTTTGCTGATTTACCTTTTGACATTCCTGCAGAAATTCCAAGCACATTTACCTTTTGCAAAACTTGAAATTGACAAAGTAGCCCTCTTTGGAGATCTTCTGCTCTTTCTCGGGCAAGCATGTGTTTCTCTTCTTTTACATTTGGAACAACCTCTAACACAGGAAAAGCAGAGCTTCAAACATCAATGAAAACCTTACAAACTATGAAAACTCTAATGATCTAGTGGCAGGGTTTTAACTTGGTCTTTGACTGAAATTAGGCTTGGGATCTTAATAGTGTAAAAACAGAGTTCTTTGACCAATTAATGTATTTGAATATATATAAATTGATGTACTTGATTGATCTAAAGAGCCTATAGAGGTATTTTTGAGACCATCAAGGTTTGAGGAACGTGATGAACATGGGAATGAATAGGCTGATTGGTAACCCTAGATGGAAAGTGAAGGAGTGAGGCAAAGGCAAAGCAGAGTTCTGGGGTTATAGGTGGGAAAAGAGAAAATAAATGAGTGACATAAGCCCATGAGGGGCTCTTTAGGAGTGGTAGGTTAACCATGGAATGGAAAAATAGTAGAATAGTGAAAAATTTGGTATAAGGATAATGAAGGCAGTGAGATTTATAAAAATCACAATATTTGGGAATCTTGTGTTTAGAAATCTAGGATAAATATTTAGTCATCTACAGATAGTAAAAATTTACTAATGACTAACAGTGGCTCCACTTGGGGAGGGTAGCTCCTTTTCAGGAGGTGTCCAGGACCTCAGAGCTCAAATCTCTGGGTTTTGAAGACCAGTGCCTTACTTGCACTTTTCAAATTTCTTTCCTTCATTTGTTGATGTTCTCTTGAAGGTATGATTTCAAAATATATGATAACATGATTACTTCAACCTTATTTCTACCTACCCATCCTACTTTGTATAACAATTTTCTTCCTTTGGGTGCACTTGGATTGGAAAACCCTTGACATTCTTTTTTCTTTGAAAGCATAAAAAAAAACTATCTACTTGTACTCTTATTACTCCCAAGAGTTTAGATTAGGCTAACGAACTCTCTTATTCTCTACCTAGTCTACGTATTTGTCAAGATTAAGTTGTTTGAAAAAATTTTCTTCTCTAATCTACTGACATGAAATTGAAAACATGACTAAACCAAGATTGAGCAATTTGATTTTTCATGGGCTGTGGCATTCGGACAAGCTGCACATAGACATTATTTTTGTACAATCAAAACTATAAAATATGAGGGCTATGATTTATCATTTGTTAGGCATCCTTATCTTTTCTCCTTGGTTCAAATTTGAGCATTTAGAACCAACATTCTTTTCTTAATCTAATTTACTGACAAGTCAATCTTAAATGGCTTGACAAGTCTTCTTTCACTAACCTATCAACATAAATTTAAAACATTTTTAGTCATGATTAGGCTAGATGATTGAACAATATTCTTTATTTTGAACTAGTAGTGGCATTTAGGCTTTCACACTTTCAGCAACACTCTTTTTTTGGTACGGGGCTGTACCTATTCTTTTCCTGCCCTCTTTTATTCTTTTCTCTGTTTTTGTGTTTTTCATTTTTATTACAAAAATCTGAAACTAAAGCTAGATGCTCATGGTGATGAACTTATTTGCATACCTACCTATCCTAATCTAACTTGGAACTTTCTACTGCTTCAAATGATACAATAGTGCCAGTGCAGCCAGTTAAGCAATAAAAAAAATAGGTAGATAACATGACTGCTTATCAGAGGGAACAACAATATATCTTGATTATGTGCCTTCATAGCCAAGGTTATCATATGTAGTGGAAACTTCTGATGTATTTGATTCTTGTAAAGAATCCATGTCTAGAAATTAGAGCCAATCAAGATCTTCATGTAATCTGCTATAGGATCATTAAAAGCATGATGTAAACTTATTTTTTTAGGCCTCTCCTTACTGCTTTGTCATCTGTATCCCAAATATTAAATTTGAAAACCTCATCTCCAGTCTGGTTCTTGAAATCACAGTCACCCTTAGCCTACAAGTTTAAAGGAAATGCAATTTTCACTTACTTAGGGGAAGGGATATTTACCAAAAATTCTTTAGGGTTTCAGAATTTGTATGAATGGATTTGAGAATTTAAAAGTTCAATGTCAGTTTCATATTTTTCAACCACTATCTCCAGAAAAAATTTCTTAACTTCAGGGTTAATTTGGCTTGACTTCAAAATGAGAAAGACAACTTTTAGCAAGTCATCATCAAACTGAAGTTCTGATAACTGACTTGAAATTTCATTATATAGAAGGTATGCCAAGAACCTTGTCATTTTGTTTAATCAATTCGAGGAAAGGGGCATTGCCTCTTTTCAACTAGTCTGGAGTCTTCTACCAGTGGAGTCTTTAGGTCTTATTGAGGGTTGTGGAGTCGCCAGGTGGAAGATTTCAACTTTGTTGTCCACCATCATCATGATTTGGATTGCTTAATGCATTCCCAGGGGATTCTATGAGAACTAGGGGGGTGAACAGGCCTACTGGAGGCTAGTGGAGTTGCCAAGTGGATGTTTTTTACTGTTTTGAGGATAAGTATTTATGGTCCACCACCAACAATTGACAAAAACCAATCTAGAGATGTTTTGGGGTTTTCTGAGTTCCTTTATGTAGCCCTAAGGTTTTAATTAGTGTCCTCCACTTGAGTCATCATTTAGCTAGGATGGTGAAACAATTAGATTATACTTTTGGCTAACACTTGAGTTTTCTAAGATTTAATAAGGGTTTCTGAAGTCCTAACGAATACTTCAATTGTCACTAAATCAGTAGGTCCCACCGTGATCGCCATTATGTTAGGCGATGAGGTGGCGATAAATCAATAAATACTATTTGACAAGGGCTTCTAAATTTTCTAAGGATGTATAAGCTTGTTACTTACTCAGGAAGTCCCACCGTGATTTCCATTATGTTAGGTCCCCATAATTTGTTAGATTGGTGAGAAAAAATGAATAGGGGTAACATCAGATCAATCTTTGGAGTCCTAGGATCTAGTCTTCCCGAACTTAGAGAGGGCTTTCTCTATTTTTTGCAAAGGATGTGAACTTGTTTGCTGTTAGGGTTTGATTTTAGGCTAGTTGTTAAGTTTAGGGCTTGTTTGTTTGTTTGAGTTGGGTAGATAATCAAGTAGAATATATGGAGTGAGAGATTTTAAATTCATTGGGCTATGGAGTCTACAAAAGGTCATGGAAAGTTCAACAATGAATCAGGGTGCATCACAGGGAAAATCTAACATGGTCAAATGGATCTTCAAGGTTTGTGTGAGATGAAATGAACATCAAGTTTGTGAACATAGTAGGTGTAAAAGGGCAGTTAAAAATCCTTGAACAAATACCTTTAAACAAGAAGGGTATTTAACACTATTCAACATAAATAAGTAATCATAAGACAAGGCAAACCAATAACTCTTTTATTAAACTAAAGCAAATAAGAATTTAAGATAAACAATCCAGTGAACTATAGAAGGCAAGAAACTTGTATAACTTCTAGTAATTTCTCCTTCAAGATCAGAAAACATTCAAGATAGACATATAACATAGATCAAAGAAGACGGAACTACTAGACATCATTGATCATAGCCATAAAGACCTACAAAGAAACCTTTCAAGAATGGAAAAAGGGCATGATCGAAACATAAACCTCTTTGGCTAAAACTAATAAGTGATACTTCAAAGAAAGATCTTAAGAACAATGTTTAAGTAACATCAAACAAGCAGGGATAACCATAAAAAATCTTGAAATTTATTGTATTAAATAATTCATAAGATAAACAAGCATAAGTGGGTCTATAGAGAAACTAAGAATTCTCTAAACTGACCTAGCAGAGGAAAACATAGAAATAGTGAAGGATAAACATAACTAAGGTGCCTCTAAACAACATTTCTTAGTCTAAAAATTGTGTCCTACTGCAATAGAAGGGTGAAAAAAATGATAATACAATAAAAAAATGAACTAAATAAGAACACATCACCATTTAACAATGGTTAGGTATCATGCAAGAAAGCCTTCTCCAATGTCAAACAATCCAAGCCATTCACAAAAATCAGAGCCAATTTGTCTTCAATTTCCAAAACCATGTATTACTTGTTGGTCGCTTTAATTGCTTTCACAATTCAAGCTCCACATAAATTGTCAACCCGAGGAAGTCTTTTTATTTCAAAGATAATCACGCACTGGATATGCTCAATTTCAAAAGAAAAAACAATGTTGTAGTAAAAAGCCACACAATTATCAATCTCACAAATCTACTTATTCACACTCTGTTTAATCAAAGCTGAAGTCACTTAAGTTATCGCAGAAATAATTTCTATGTTGCAGTTAAAATCCAAACAAAGGAAGACCAATCTGCAAGAAAAGAAATCAATCAACCATAGCAGGAACAGGACCCTATTCCTTAGTTAGGAACTTCAGCACCTGCTGCCTGACACTTAATCACACTGTAGGAAAGGTAGCTTCAAGAGACCAAGACCCTATTCCCATGAACATGAACCTTCAGCGCTCGTTCTCTTGTTTCTAATCACACTGCAGGAAAAGGAAAGCAATGAATGGGAGCAGGACCCTATTCCTTTATACAGGAATCTTCAGCACCTGCTTCCCAGCATCATACACTCATACAATTAATAGAAATGGATTTCTCAACTTCCAAGAGTGAATGTGTTCAATACATGCAGCGCTAAAGAAACATAGTACTACTAAATTGTGCAACTAGTGTTCAACAACAGTATTAAAGTAAAGTGCAAACAACGTAAAGAATTAAATGAATTACAGGAACCAAAGGGTGAATCTTGTGAGGAAGGCGGGCCCTTTCCCTCTCACAAGATTCCCCGAGGAAAGAATTAAATTAGAGCGCTCAAAAGAAGAATTTATTCATCTGTCAAAGTGAATGATACATTACAGATGGAGACTAGCTCCAGTTCTCACACAATGTTCTCCTGTAGCTTTACAACAATGAACTCCTTTCTAATGATGATGTCTCCTCTTTTTAAAGAGGAGACATCTTTTACAATTTACATGAGAGCAAATCTACGTTATCCCAAATCTGTTCTCTTTCCCAAAACAAGACTATTCTGTTCTTCCAAAAAAAGATACTGTTACAACAGAGACAACAAGAATGCTATCTTCAGGATAATCCAGGTAACCGTGTCTTCATGCTGTTACTACTATTCCACAAAAGGTTCTTCCAGAATCGCAAATTACGCATGACGGAATTTGCGTGCTTGACGGCTGTTTCAGCAACTGAGTCAGCTGTTTCAGCAACGGCCGCTTGTTCCTAGAAACGCATATAACTTATCTGCGATCTTTGGACTTATGTTAGCAACGATGCACTTCAATTAATGATAAAATATAAGAGTATTATGGAATTAAATGTAAAACAAATTAAACATATAATAAAGAGGAGGATTTTATATACCTTGGGATAAAGTAGATGAAAATGATAATGGAATCCTTTCTAATCATGGTTATAAAAGTAAAATGGTGTCAAAGTATATAGAAAAAATGATACATAGTGGAGTCCTAACATCCCCCCCAGCTAAAAATGTTGCATGTCCTCAGGCAACCCCTAGTCTGAATCAGAGTCTGAGTACTGGGACTGAGCATGCAAATTACTCAAGCAATAGCTGGAGAAGGTGGCATCTGTAGGAGCTCTGAATCCTCTGTTGTTCTGCAAGTGTTGCCATGCCAAGGCTTCATCTCTGTCAGTCAACTGGTAATGACACTGATATTTCTCTGAAGGCAGCCATAAAATTGGAAAATGAAAATCATACCCAATCCAGTTTACTCCACAATGTTGAATGCAACCAATGTAATTAGGAACCCTGGATAATGCAGCTTGAAGATTGTGAGGGTTAAAAGGGTGATAATCCTGTCTTTCTTTACATGACTGCTGCCAAAACATAATATTGGCCTTCAATGCAGCAGTACCCTTTACTCTAATTTGCTGTTGACACTTAGAAAGTGTTGAAGCCTGTAATTGTTGTATATACCTATGCATTCCTGGCTTCTGTAAGAATTTATGATATTGTGTTATGAACATGGCTGGGCTTAAAGGTTCTGGTCTGATCCACAGGAGTTTATTCTCCTCATTATGACTGCTTGCAGTGAACGCAGTTTTCCAAGTGAGCTGGTTAGACAAAAATGAAACAAATGCCCTTATTTGTATATCTCCTGCAATTGGAATAAGATTAACTCTTCTATTGTCGGGAATGGCCTCATTATGAAGGTAGAGTTCGCACAGCAAATGCTGGTCACTCTCAGGGGCCTCATTAAAAGTCTCAACAAATTTCTCTGAAGTAATTAACTCATATGGTCTGCCATCTTTTATTGCTTTTAATTGAAAATAAACTAATCGTTCAGAAAGAAAGAGAGAGTAGTTTACAGAGGGTTTGCGCGTAGCCATCAACTTCTGGACTAATGAAAACATCAAGGCCATCTTTTCCTTAGATTCCTTGACTTCCTTTTTGGATTCCTTGAGCTGTTGCATCATTTGTTCCCAACTATCCCAGTTGGCATATACGTGGTTCTGCCATGCTAGCTTATGCTGGCGTAATATTGTATCTTGTTCTTCAGCATATTGCTTCTTCCATTTGTTCATCTGTTCCAATTGATTCCATGGCAAGGTCTGTGTCCTGGCATCAGAAGTAGTGGGTTGGGACGTTGTTTGAATGGCTACACTGACTAACTTAGAACGAGATATCTGTGGTGATGCTTCTGTCTGAGTGGCTGCATTAACTGGCAAAGGACGAGATATCTGTGGTGGTGCTTCTGTCTGAATGGCTGCATTAACTAGCACAGGACGAGGTATCTGAGGTTTGATTTCTTTTTCTTCCTTTATGGAGAGCCCTACTGGTTCTTGTGGAGCAGTAGGGCATCCCTCTTTTATTCCAGCTGATGTAGATGCCTCAGATAATTGAATTTTAACTAGTTTGTAGCCTGCCTCCTGGTAAATGTTGCCACACTCATGGCACATGTATTCCTTGCATGGCTCCTTATTTTGCGTTGAGGCTGTGTGTGCTAACATATAGAGATTCAGTTCTCTATCAAAGGCCTCTCGTGCCAAGGTTAATTCATTCTTGTAGGCTTCCAATTCAGACTTCAGGAATTCATTCTCCTCCAATAAATATGTCATAGTATGTAAACCCTGTGCGCTGGTTGACTCTGTTGGGGTAGTCTGCTGATGCACAGTCGTAGCTGGTTCTTGTGGGACAGCTACTGCTGATCTCCCACTATCATCATGCTTGGTGTATTTTTGTACCACAGTGGCTGGTTCTTGTGTTTCAGCCTCTGGGTAAGTGACTGGTTCTTGTGTGACAGTCACTTCTTGAGCCATAAACAATGTCGTATTATCCCGGGGCACTGGTTCTTGTGTGGCAGTGCCACCGGACGAGACGAGTTGGGAGGTTTGAAATGGGGATGAAGATTGGAGTTTTAACAGAATAGTGGCAGGGTCAGGGGAAATGGAGGTCAGTCCTGTCTCAACAGTCATCTTCATTTTTCTTTTTGGTAGGAAAGCAGCAAAGTCACTGCCTTTCCTTTTCTTTGAGGGGGAGGGTTTTTCTCTGGGGGAAGGGCTTTCAGAAGAAGTGAGAATTTGAAATTTAGCCCTTGTCCATCGTTTGGAGACTGAGACTGTTGGGGTTCTTTTCTTTTTATAAGTGGGTGGGGAAGGGGGTGTTAGAGAGTCGTCACTAGGGACAGAAATAGTGGGGATAGTTGACTCTGCTAAGTGGGGCGAGCTCGGGGTTGGGTCAACTGGGGAATATGGAATATCGTCCTGCTGTCCTTCATAAGGAATTTCAGGAGTATCATGAGAACTTTCGGGTTGTTGGGACGTTTGAGCCTGCTGAGGAATTTCAGGCAGCTGGGGAATAGGGAGTGGGACATGCAGAGGGGGATTTTGCTGAGCAAAACCCCTCTGTATCAACAACTGGCATAAACGGTGGTGGGTGAGGGATAACATTGGGAATTTAGACCGTCTACAATAATAAGACATGTTTCTAATACAACCAAGAAGATAATAGGGGATATTAATCAGTCGTCCATTTCTCAAATGATTCATCAAGACAAAATCGTGATTGTACACTACCTGGTAACGCCCTTCACACGTTAAGTAGTGTTTGATGAACTATGCCACCGATGGCCATGGTTGAGGAAGTGAGTGCAGACTAACCCCGCGGCCTTTGAGTTCCACTGGCTCATCTGGACGAAGAAAATCTTGCTGCGCATTGATAATAACCTGCTTTCTGCTGAACCAGCGAGTACCAATAGCTGGCAACCCTGATACCTGAACTATGTCCTCCTCTGTTACTGAAATGCGAACCCCTTGAACCACTGAAAAATCACCTTGAAGGTTTTGTGCAAACTCTAAGACTTGTTCCTGGTCAAATTCACCCAATCTTTCAAAATATATTGTCCATCCCGCTTGTTGGAAAATCTGATAGGCTTCGGGAAACAATTGAAGAAGATTTATGGAGCCGGGCTCATGTCTAATGGCCGACCCTCCCATGGCTATAGCTTTGAGTTATACGCAGAGGCACAGAACACAGTAAACACAGACCCTGATCGCGCTAGTTGTTGCAATAGAGGCTGCAAGGTCTAAATGACGGCGGAAGTAGATATGACAAGGGACAGAGGCTTGGTTAATGCGAAATGATTGTTCAATTTTTGAAATTCCCCCCCCTACGTATGGTGTAATGATGATTGGGCGTGTAAAGATCTGTAATCATTATGAATGAAATCCTCTCTTTAATATAATTTAACTGAATTACATTAAAACCTCATACCTTACATTTTCACCTTTGATTTAATAATTCGAAGTGTCGAGTGCTTCAGAATGGCTTAGTATACATGGAAGAATCTGTAGATTTCTCTGAAATTTAGAACAGGAGTGTAACCGGATCTTGCTCTGTGCTGAATAATTTTTCACCCAAAGGATCTGAAGTATAATCGTGGAGAACCAAAAATCTTATATAACAGTGAAGAGAAATGATGTTTTAGTGATAACAGGTTGCTAAAACTGGTGTTTCAGCAACGGAAAAATGAATGATACGTTGCTGAAACAGGTGTTTCAGCAACGGGAAAAATCAGAAAAATGGGATAAATGACTTGGGTCTGTAAGAAGTGGGGAAAATATTTGATAGGGGATAATTTCAACAGTAAGGGATAGGGAATACTAGGTGAAGGAAGATATTTCAGGAATGGTAGGAGTGGGAAAGATGGAAAAATGGAAATAATGTAGAAGTGAGGATGAAGGGATATTGCTAGGAAATGGGGTAAAATGAAGGGAACAAGCTTTTGTGATTGAAGCTTCAGATCTTCTCATGATGAATCTGTCCTCCTTAATGAGCTTTTCCAGAATCTGCAAAATTCAATTGTAATATGCCAATCCTTGACGGGGATTATTAGTGCTAAATCTAATCTAATACTAAAAAAAATACAGTGCAGAAAATTAAATGCTGTGAGGAGCAGAAGACTCCCCTAGAAAAAGATAATGAATATAGTCATGCAAGCAGTCTTGAAATCCTCTTTAGAAACAGGGCGCTGATATAGACGGAGCCTATGACCATTGACTAGTAGAGGTGTTTTAGAATCATCAATTGTTAAAAGTCTTACCGTTCCATTTGGAAAAACAGCATCTACCTCATATGGTCCAAGCCAGCGTGTACGTAGCTTACCCAGAAAATTTTCAAACCGAGAGTCATACAACAAGGCCCAATTACCTTTTTGGAACTGCTTGTGTTTGATAATTTTGTCATGCCACTTCATCCTTTGTTGCTGTATCATGGTTGTTTGATGGATGGCATCTAATCTCTTTTCATCCAACTCCAGAAGCTGCTGCAACCTAGCTGTCTGCACATTAGTCAAGTCAAGATTAACAGCTAAAGCAGTTCTTAAAGTTTTAATCTCAAATTCCACAGGAAAAACAACATTTTTACCATAAACCAATTCATAGGGAGAAAAACCTGTAGTGTTTCTCCAAGTAGTTCTATAAGCCCATAATGCCTCAGGGAGCCTTTGGGACCAATCCTTCCGGTTGTCCTTCACTGTTTTAGTTAGAATGGCTTCTAAAACTTTATTTGTGCTTTCCACTTGCCCATTGGCCTAGGGGTGGTATGGTGTAGTCATTCTATGTTGAATATGATATTTGTGAAGGGTAGATTTAAAACCATGAGAATTGAATGGAGGTCCTCCATCAGTAACTAGCTCTCTAGGAATTCCAAATCTAGTAAAGATTTCTTCAAATAAGAAAGCTAGGACAACCTCTTCATTGGCTCTAATAAGTGCTTTGGCCTCCACCCATTTAGTCATATAGTCTGTACAGACTAATATATATGTTCTTTGATTGGATGGAGGGTTAATGGGTCCTATGAAATCCAAGGCCCATCTTTCAAATGGTTCAGAAACTACCTGGGGGTTTAATGGCATTTGGTCTCTATGATTGGGTTGACCCATTCTCTGGCAGCTATCACAAGCCCTTACATACTTCTTTGCATCCTTGAATAATGAGGGCCAATAGTAACCCATCCTCAGAATTTTGTGTGCTGTTCTCTTATCAGCAAAATGCCCTCCACAAGGGCCATCATGACAAGCTTTCAATATGTCATACACTTCAACTTCTCTAATGCATCTTCAGATTTCCTGATCAAGCCCAGTGTAGAAAAGACACCCGCTTATCTAGCTGTACCTGGCACTTTGTTGAACAATTCTTCTCTTTTCTCTGTATGACAGGTGTGATGGTAATTTTCCTGCAACCAAATAATTAGCAATATCTGCATACCATGGAGAGTGAGCAGAAACTGCAAACAAATACTCATCGGGAAAAGAATCATCTACTGGAATATCATTGTCAGTTTTTAACCGTGAAAGGAAATCAGCCACCACATTTTCTTTACCTGGCCGATCTACAATTGTGATATCAAATTCCTGCAATAATAATAGCCATCTAGTAACTCTAGCATTTGTGACAGATTTGTTCATTAAATACTTAATAGCTGAATGATCAGTGTGCACAAAAGTAGAATAACCAGTGATATAGTGTCGAAATTTATTAATGGCATAGATTACTGCAAGAAACTCCTTCTCGGTAACTGTATAATTAAGCTCAGCAGGGGTCATATTCTTACTGATAAAGTATATAGCATAAGGAAGATGATTTTCCTCTTGTCCCAAGACAGCTCCAATTGCAATGTCTGAAGCATCAGAAGATATATGAAAAGGGAGATTCCAATCAGGCCCCCTCAAAATAGGAGCAGTAGACAACTGATGCTTGAGTTCTTCAAAAGCTTTATGACAAGAATTAGTCCACTTAAATTCAGCATTTTTCATAAGCAACACAAATAATGGAGAAGCTATCTTAGAAAAATCTTTAATAAATCTTCTGTAGTATCCAGCATGTCCTAGAAAACTTCTCACATCAGTTTGTGTTTTAGGAACAGAAAGATTTTGAATGACCAATATTTTAGATGGATCTACCTGAATACCTTGAGATGAAATAAAATGTCCAAGCACTATTCCTTCACTCATCATCATATGGCATTTTTCAGTACTTAGGGCGAGGTGAGCTTGTATACATCTTTTAAGTACTTTCTCAAGGTTTTGTAATGCATCTTCAAAAGACACACCATAAGGAGTAAAATCATCCATAAATATTTCCATAGAATCATTCAGCATATCAGAAAAAATTCCTATAACGGCTCTTTGAAAAGTTGCTGGTGCATTATATAGCCCGAATGGAAGAACTCTATAGGCAAAAGTTCCCCAGGGGCTGGTGAAAGTGGTCTTGTCTTGGTCTTGGGGTGCAATTCTTATCTGATTATACCCACTAAATCCATCTAGAAAAGAAAATAATTTCTTCCCTGCCAGACTATCCAACACCTGATCAATGAAGGGTAAAGGAAAGTGATCTTTTTGAGTAGCTTTGTTTAAGGCTCTGTAGTCAACACATACTCTCCATTTCCCGTTTTTCTTAGGGACAATTACTAATGGGAAACCCATTCACTGTCAGATATAGGGTATATAAATCCTGCATTAAGCAATTTTTGAAGTTCTTCCTTAACAATTTCTCGTAAATTAGGATTCATTCGTCTTTGGGGTTGACAAACAGGTCGGCATCCCTCTTTAATGTAAATTCGATGAGTACATAATTCAGAAGAAATACCTTTCATATCCGTGTAATCCCATGCAAATGCCTCCTTATATTCATGCAATAACTTCATTAATTGTTGTGTTTCAGCATCTGTTAGATCGGGATTTATGTTTAATGTCTTGCCAGGTTCAATTTCAACTGTTATGCTTTTAGATGAGATAGTGGTTAAAGTCTGAGATGAGTCTTCAGATTCAATCTTTTCTTGCGTATCTGTTTCAAAAATTGCAGTTAATTGATTGTGTGTTTCAGCAATGACAGAAGAAGGTTCACAAATAAAATTATTAATTATCTCATCCTCTGTATTGTCTTTAAGAGTTAAAGCTTGTCCAATAGTTAGAATAGGCTGAACAGCATTATCATCATAATCCATCCATATAGAATCTTCATTATTAATTATTGGTGTAGCATGAGGATAAAGAGTAAGCTGTTTTGTTTCATAACCATTAGAAATTGTCATTGAACCAGATCTGCAACTGATAAAAGCATCAGTTGTGGCCAGCCATGGCCTTCCTAGAATTAAGGGATGTCCCCCCGGCTTTGTTTTAGTCTGCAATACAACAAAATCAGCTGGGTATTTCCAGGATTCAACTGAGATAAGTAGATCCTCAACAACTCCTTCAGGTTTAATTGTAGAACGATCAGCCAACTCTAGAATGGTGGGTGTATCTCTGATTGTGTTATTCAGCTGTAACAATTGTGAAGTTTCAAGAGTCATTATATTAATTGCAGCACCTAAATCTACCAAAACTTGGGGAATCATTGTTTTACCAATCTGAACTGTTACTGTAGGATGGCCGGGATCACCATATTTCATAGGAGGGGCTTTTCCGGACATTAATGCAGACAAGTCCCCCATCACATGTACTGTAAGGGGGTCCTTCGTTTTCCTACCAGGTTTCTTAACACAAATATCCCTTAATGTTCTGGCATAAATTGGTACATCTCTTAATGCTTGTAAAAGTGGAATTTTAACATACAAATTTTGCAATTCCCCTAGAAGATTAAAAGCAGGTGTTTCAGCTGTTTTGGTTAAAACCAAACGCTCGGGGAATGGTGGTTCTGTTATTTCAACATTTTTGTTAGAAGGTGGTTGTGCTTTCTTATGTTTCTCAGTTTCCTCTTTATCAGAATCAGAAGAAGTTATGTCATCAATAATAGGCTCTACTATTTTCCCAGATCTTAAATGAATATCATTACATTGCATAGTAGGAAATATGGACTGATTCTGAATATCAATGACTTGCACAACTTTATTATTGGGGTTAGGATTTGGTTGCACAGGTAGCTGGGGTCTCATTTGGTTATTTGGCGGAGCATTTGATGGCAGAGAAAGTGGTTGTTGGAATTGAGGCAATTGATTTGGATACGGGAGTGGTTGACTTCTCCAATTTGAATTCCAAGGGTTAAAAGAAGATGGCTGCTGTGGAGGCCAAGGAGTCCACATTGAAGGATAAACAAAGGGAGGGTTTGATTGCTGCATGGGTGGGAAATTCATTTGATTGAAGGGTGGGTATTGCATTTGATTGAAGGGAGGGTAATTTGTTTGACCAAAAGCAGAATAATTGTTCCAACGATTAAATGGCATACTAGAGTTCATACCTTGTCCTTTTGGTTGCCATTGTCTTCTTTGAGTTAGCAGGTAAATTGCTTCAGCTTCTTCTTCCGTTGGCTGCAATGCTGCCTTTATTTCTGGTAGAGATGGACATTGTTTTGTCTCATGATCTTTCTCACAAAGGGTACAAATTGGTATTTTATCCATTGGGCATTCCCTTAGTGGATGTTTGTCTCTGCACTTCGGGCAAAAGACAGCCAGAGTTGCTTCTGCTTCGGCCTGCTTCTTCTTAACCTGCAAAGTGTCAATTTGTGAAGAAAAAGAACTTAACATCTCAGTTTTAAATTCTTCAAGTAAATTACCTATTTCAGCTCTTGTTGCTCCTCCATTGGCTGATTTCTGCACTCTTGAATAGGTGGAATCTCTTGTTCTGTTTCTTGCAGCTCCCCTAGAACACCTCTTAGCAAGTTCACAAATCTCATCATATGATTCCTTAGATATATCTCCCTTGGAAAGCATGTTTAACATATCTAAACAATCATCCCTTAAACCTTTAAGTAATATTGTTTTGCGAATTTCCTTACTTATATTCGGATGATCAGATCTCTGTATGTTGTATTGCGGCCTTTCTATATAGTCCTCCGGACTCTCATCCGTCTTTTGTGCCATATTGAATAGTTCATCCTTCTTTTCTCTCGTTCGGCAGTAGTCTTGATATTTAAGCAGAAATTTCTGTTTCATCTGCTCCCATGTTGTGATCACCTGACTTCCAAGGCTCATGAACCATCTTAAAGCATTCCCTTTTAAGGTGGCTAGAAACAGTTTCAACTTTTGAGCATTAGTAACATAATCATAACTTCTGCATAATATATCAAATTCAAAAAGAAATTCATCCGGATCTTCAGAGGATAAACCATGAAAGTTAGGTAAAGCAGACAATAGAATGTTTTTCATAGGAGTTATCCCTGCAGGGAGATCACTGATAGGAAATCCCAAGGTAGAGAGGGAATTTTCATTCCTTCCTTCTCCTTCAGGATCTACACGTCCTCCACCAAAGAAACCATCATTGTTTCCTTCCATTGTTGGTTCTCCTACTGCACTTGCTCGATCGTCAAGATCTTCTACTGGCTCTTCAATGTTTTCCATTGGTCGTCCAACGCTCTCTACTATTTCCTCAATGTGCTCTGCTGATTTACTAACACTCTCTTCTGACTCTCCAGCACTGACTGCTGGTTCTTCTATATTTTCAGGACCCACAACTTCCTCTGTTTTGTAATCTGATTGAGGGGAGTGTTGAAGTTTTGATCTTCGAGAACTTAATCTCTGTGATGATTCAGCCTTTGATACAATCTCGTCAATGAAAGTTTTTCTTCCTCCCCTTCCTTTGCCTTTGCCACCTGTGGGGTTAGTTTTCTTCTGGTTTCCACGTCCTCTCATACAATCTGCACATTTAAAAAGAAAATATTAATGCTTTTGAAATCTATAATTACCTTCCCCGGCAACGGCGCCAAAATGTTGGTCGCTTTAATTGCTTTCACAATTCAAGCTCCACATAAATTGTCAACCCGAGGAAGTCTTTTTATTTCAAAGATAATCACGCACCGGATATGCTCAATTTCAAAAGCAGAAACAATGTTGCAGTAAAAAGCCACACAATTATTGATCTCACAAACCTACTGATTCACACTCTGTTTAATCAAAGCTGAAGTCACTTAAGTTATAGCAGAACTAATTTCTATGTTGCAGTTAAAACCCAAACAAAAGAAGACCAATCTGCAAAAAAAAGAAATCAATCAACCATAGCAGGAACATGACCCTATTCCTTAGTTAGGAACTTCAGCACCTGCTGCCTGACACTTAATCACACTGTAGGAAAGGTAGCTTCAAGAGACCAAGACCCTATTCCCATGAACAGGAATCTTCAGCACTTGTTCTCTTGTTTCTAATCACACTGCAGAAAAAGGAAAATGAATGGGAGCAGGACCCTATTCCTTTATACTGAAATCTTCAGCACCTGCTTCCCAGCATCATACACTCATACAATTAATAAAAATGGATTTCTCAACTTCCAAGAGTGAATGTGTTCAATACATGCAGCGCTAGAGAAACAGAGTACTACTAAACTGTGCAATTAGTGTTCAACAGCAGTATTAAAGTAAAGTGCAAACAACGTAAAGAATTAAACAAATTACAGGAACCAAAGGGTGAATCTTGTGAGGAAGGCGGGCCCTTTCCCTCTCACAAGATTCCCCGGGGAAAGAATTAAATTAGAGCGCTCAAAAGAAGAATTTATTCATCTGTCAAAGTAAATGATACATTACAGATGGAGACTAGCTCCAGTTCTCACACAATGTTCTCCTGTAGCTTTACAACAATGAACTCCCCTCTAATGATGATGTCTCCTCTTTTTAAAGAGGAGACATCTTTTACAATTTACATGAGAGCAAATCTACGTTATCTCAAATCTGTTCTCTTTCCCAAAACAGGACTATTCTGTTCTTCCAAAAAAAGATGCTGTTACAACAGAGACAACAAGAATGCTATCTTCAGGATAATCCAGGTAACCGTGTCTTCATGCTGTTGCTACTATTCCACAAAAAGTTCTTCCAGAATCGCAAATTACGCATGACGGAATTTGCGTGCTTGACGGCTGTTTCAGCAACTGAGTCAGCTGTTTCAGCCACGGCCGCTTGTTCCTAGCAACGCATATAACTTATCTGCGATCTTTGGACTTATGTTAGCAACGATGCACTTCAATTAATGATAAAATATAAGAGTATTATGGAATTAAATGTAAAATAGATTAAACATATAATAAAGAGGAGGATTTTATATACCTTGGGATAAAGTAGATGAAAATGATAATGGAATCCTTTCTAATCATGGTTATAAAAGTAAAATGGTGTCAAAGTATATAGCAAAAATGATACATAGTGGAGTCCTAACATTACTCACAAGAGTCATATCAACAACCAATTACAATGAAGCCTCAATGTTGTATTTAACAAGAAAGGAGGAAAAAAACCCTAATTAGGTCTTTAGAAGCCCATTAGTTAATCATAAATGTCACTTTTGTCCTTTGAGACCTTGCAAGGCCCAAGGCGCAAAATATCTAATGCAAAATATATTTTCGACTATTTTTGGCAAAAAAATTGACATTTAGGCTCCCCAAAGCCTCCAAAATGTTTCCTAGCATACTTTGTTGACTTTTTGACTGTCAGGGCGCAACACTGAGATTTAAGGATGTATTTATAGGCCAAGGGCACAACACATGCACAGGAAAAATGGGTTACCTTGCAGCCAAGTTTTGAAGGCCTTCCCAATGTCGGAATGGGCTCCGTGATGGCTCGTTGGAAATCTTGTTAAGTCTACTTAATAGAACGGCCCTTGGTTTTATGATTGGACCCATTTAAACTGTTCAAAAATAAAAACTCCCAAGGCTAGTAAAGGCACAACACCAGCCCTGAAAACCAGGCAGAAAGGTGAAATGTAGGGTGTTTTTGACCCTTTTGGAGGACCAAATCAACTCCAAATGACCTGAAATTTGGTGAGCATGATGTACTTGAGTTGAGGATTCCAAAAATTTAAACTTTAACTCATGAGTATGTCCTAAGAAAAAGTGTAGTGCCAAGGGCGCTACACCCTTAGCCCTACAAATCAGCAAAAACCAAAAATTTCCAAAAAATTTCCAAAATTTGCAATTATATTCCTTTTTATGTCTGGGATGCTTGCATGGAAGCATAAGCAAGAAGGTTAAGCTTTTATTGAACCTTTTCCTCCTTGAGGGCTTGAGCTTTGGAAAGGGATGTTTTGAGCTTGGCCCTTGCAATTTTATTTCTCAAGGCATAGTGCTTGGTCATCTTCTTTTGGAGGTCAAGGTCCCTATTGGCCTTCTCCAATTTGGCCTCCAAGTGTGTGTTTTCTCTTTCTAGCCAAGGCTCCCGATCATATTCTATCTCCATGGCAAGCAACTCACTTAGAAGGAGCTGCTCTGCCAAGGCTGACTCTTGCTCTCTTGGTGTCGCCAAGGCCTTCTTTAAACCCATGGTTCTTGGTCTTCTTCTGGACTGTCCTTCTTCATCTTCACTTTCCTCATAGGTTCCCATGAATTCCTCTAGCTTTACCTGTGATCTTTGAGCTTCTTTCTGGGCTCTGATTGCTCTATCCTCATAAATGGAATTTTGTGCCCCTAGTTGTTTGTTCTCCATCTCAATGGCACTATTCAAACACTTGGCCTTATCTATATTTGCTTGGAGGTCTTCGATTTGGGAGTTTTTGTTCTGGAGGAGCAAGCTTGAGATCCTTGCCTCATTTTCCTCATCACTGTCAATATGAATGAGTTCAAACTCTTCCTCAACATCATGCTGATATTCTTCTTCTTCTTCTTTGATCTTTTGTTTGCCTTTGTCAAGCTTCTTAGCTGAGGTGGATGGCATGGTCCCTTGCCTTTTAGAGGCAGCGAACACATGACTCTTTCCTCTTTGGTATGTGAGAGGGAAAGGCTCAATATTGTTCATATGAATTTTTAAAATTTGACAACTAGGTCCAAACTCCGGGTTGCGCTACTCAAGTGACGATCCCAATATTTTTATTGGATTCCTCTTTTGGAGAGGTTTAAGATTGATAAAAATATCATCTCGATCATATGAGTAGAACACGGACTTTGAATTTATTCCACTTATGTGCTAGGTTGGCCTAGAATATAATATAGACTTAAATATCATAAAGAGCGTGTCATACACCCCCAAAGGTGCCTATATATTGGAGAGACTTGGAGATCATTAGACACACAGTGTGTGGATGATTTTCTTCTTTCTTAATGACGTTGGAGCTGCATTCTTGGTGCTGCGTATTTGTGGAGTATTCTCTATTTGGGTTGTACTAGGGTTATGTGTGACACATTTGGCTGAATTACCTATTGGAGACTTTACTGGTAGAATCATCCTGCTGATCGCCATAATGCCACCACGCATCATCTCTATTTTGGCTTGTCTTCTATTGATCTATTATTATGTTCTATCTGCTTCAATATTGTGCCCTAATCTGAAATGGCATAGAACATGTTAAGAAATTAACATGGTATCGGAGCTGGAGTGGATACAAAGCCAAATTTATGATGGAAAACAATCTCTGATCTATTAATCCATCAGTGCAACAATGGCAGCAGAGAAGGAGTGGATTATATCATTTAAGGAAGAGAGAGACCTCTGTTTTTAAGCGGCAGGAGGGCTGAGTATGAGGAAAAGAGACGCAGGTCTGTATTGAAGGTATTTGTGGGTGGAGAAAACTTGGAAGAGGCAGCCACAACCTTGGAGGCTACTATGGGTAGGTCACAGCTCTTAATGGGAGAGAAGAGGAGAAGACATCCACAAGGAGTTGAGTGGGTGTGGATGAGGAGCAAGGGGATGATTAGCCACTTGCAAGTATATGATATCGGGCAGTAGGAGGCTTGGCTGCGTTGGCTCCTCTTGAAGGATTTTGGCCAACACTTGGTGTATCCTCTTTTCAGGAGAATGGGAATAGAGAAGAGGTGGCAGGATGTTTACATCATTGAGCAACAGGGAATAGGGATACATGGTGCTGACATGGTATATATATTAGTCATTATTCCTTCATCACATGAGCTAGATGATGTGAACATGAGGAGGCAACAAGCACTTGGGTTGCTTTAGCAATCTTGGAGAGAGCACAGATATATTTTCTCTCATATGATGTATGGTGTTGCCAAAGTAGAGGAGGGCACTCTCATAGTGCAAAGGGACTACTCCTTGGCTTGGACGAATTAGGAGGAATTTCCATCTTGGAAGGTGCTTCATATCTATAGCAGCTTCACCGGAGGAATCCTTGACAAGGAGCATGTCAAGGGACAAAGATTGGTATGGGCAAGATTCTTTTTGCATGAGCTCACAGCACTGTCACTTGGGAGCAGGGTCACACACATAGATCCATCTATCATCTTACTTCCAGCCTATGGTAAGAGCCTTGTGTTTACATTTGTTCATTTACATACTCTTATCGTTATGTTGCAGTGCATGGCTCCTCAAAGGGGAAATTTTTTCATGTTGCTCCATGAGCAAAGTTGGGCCAAACCATATGATGGGGACAACCATCTTACACATGGCCTTGGGAAAATGTTTTTCCACTCCACACATGCTCAGCTAATTCATATGTTTAGCATTGTATTTCAAAACATTTTGCCTTGTACATTTTTGACAACGGTTTTTAAAACTACGTTGCATCCACTTGGGAGACTGTTGGTACCTCCAAGCACCACATGAAACCACCACTGGTCCCTTGTCATGATCTCCCTTGTTGATGTTGCTGGTATGTTGCATGATTTTGAGTAGGACACAAGGGTTAAATTTCTCACTGAGGGGAGATGATTCCCATAGTTTATGTATTGCATGTTCTAATGGGACATGAGGGGAGACATGGCCCCACAACCACCTATTTTCCTTCTCTTGAGGTGGGCCATGATTTTGACGATGATATCCATCCATTGTATGTATATGGGCAAGTATTTGATCTTGTGCTACTGGTTCACTCATCTATTTACTATTCAGTAGTAGAAGTGATATTCTCTGTATAGTACTTGCCATGTTATTTTCTACAGCTGCAGTGGGTGAGATTGCGTTGTAACCCTATGAGACATTATTTGTACCTTGCTGCACATGGTATGAACTACAACAAACATGTCATTGGGACATTCTATGATGATCATATCCTATTCATCATGGGTGAAGTGTCTTGGGCAACTTGTTCTTCATTGATGGAAGAGAGATCCTTGGACGATTGCTCTTCATTTTGCCACTTGGAGGCAATACTTTTGAAGCCCATGATCAGCACACACTCCACACTCATCATAGGTGGAGAGGAGGACAACATGGGGCAAACTATGAAGCTTTCCATATTCAGATGTTCAACCCACCTTCATTTCCGGAGCTTGAGGTGGAGGGAGATTTTTATGAGTTGCCATGTTGGGAGGCAGCTTATGTTGTATGGATGTTTTCTTGGGGATGTGAGATTCATATGGGGATGATGAGTCCCATTTTATATCAGATCTCATGCCTCAAGGAGGCCCTTAGACAGCCCATTATTTCCTCCATGGATATTTGTTTCTACATGATAGCTATTTGGGGATGTTCACCAAAAGCTAAATTGCATATGTTGGAGGGACAACTTGGACACTTGATTGATGATATGGAATCCTTTTCTTGGAGGAGTTCATCATGCATGGATGATATAGGGAGAGTAAGGGGAAATAAATTAGTCTATCCTTTCACTTTCTTGAGGACAAGCAATGCTTGAGAGGGGAGGACTGTAATATTCCAAATTTTATGGAATATTAATTTTTGCCATTTTCACGTAGGAGATGAATAAAATGGGTAGGAGACCCATTCATTTCATGAATAGGGAATAAAAAAATCCTGTTAATGTGAAATAGGATCACTTATAGAGTTGGATTCACACCTCCATGTGTGAAAAGAGACTTTTGCAAGAAGACTAGGTCAAGTTTGACCAAGTCAAAATGTGTAGTGGTAGGAGGTGGAAGGCATCTTGTGGGACATCGCAGTGAAAGAGGAGGGAATTTTTCTTGAGGAGGAAGCTATCATGAGTGGGAACCATGGATGGGGAGCTCATATTTTTTAAAAGGAGGGCAAGGCAGCCATTATGAATCATGTCAAGTATTATTCATCATTGGTCTTTTAGAGTTGTTGCAGTCTCTTGCTGTTTAGCAAAAATTTCCGAGGGAATTTCTATTTAGGATTTTCCCCTCCTTCTTGAGAGGTATCTTGGAGGTTTGCATTTAATTCCCCATATTCAGGCATTGAGTTCAAGCATCAACCTTCTTCATCAATGCAGTTTTAGCAGGAGATTGTGCATGCTGCGTGTTGCTGAGGAGGTTTTCTACAACACCATCCTTGGTTAGTTTTCTAGAGGAGAGAGCTTCCATTCCCTTGGGAGATCAGTAAGGGAGTTTTATGAGCATATTCCACCATATTTGGCACCATGCCAACCACTTACCATCATTAGCAGTGCAGTCCCTTCCTTAGACGTCGTTATTCTTGGAGAGCATTTGCTGTGAGGGATTAGCAGATTGTTTGGAGGGTGAGATATTAGGTGAGAGGATCAGCCTTTCAATCTAGAGATCCATTGGAGAAGATATTGTCATTGTTTTTAGCATCTTCAATCTTCTCCACTTATTTCCAATTCTTGAGTTGCTGCTCCTACCTAGTAACTCCAGCATTTTGCAGGTTGTGTATATTATAGCCAATCCTTCCAGGATTGACTTGAGGCAGTGATTGGGAGCTTAGATGTTCTCTCCCAATGATTTTATGGGCCATATATTGGCATATCTATGTATTGACATGTGTTTCAGCAATTTTTCCATGTAAGACTGTGTAGTTATAGCCTAGGGCTTTGTTCATATAGCAGTGTTCTTGACATTTCCATGTACATGTCTCTTGAGGCTTGTAGTGCCTTGATTGAGTGATCATTTCCTCAAGGATTTGTATATCTTATGTTGTTATGTTATAATATGATGGTTATTTGTATTCTCCGGTATTTTGTGTGTTAATGTATCAGTGCTGCTCCATCAGTGTGTTTTGCATATTGCTGAAGCTCCACATTGGTAATAACTCAAATTATTCCCAATAGTGTAGCTATTTCCCATTTTGGGATATTACATCACTATTCATATAACTGTTCTGGAAGTGAAACTAGCTTCAGGGGGGAGTTTTGGTAGTGGATACCATACTCATTGGTTGGGTGGATCACTCCCTTTCCCAGTGATTTTGTGGCTGGTTCAGGTTGTTAGCACTTCATGAATCCCTCTAGGCTGAGGAAAGGGCCACAAAGGTAACCAAAAAAACACTTATGGTTAGGAACTAGTCTTTCCCAACCGGAGGGGGCTCCCTCACTCAAGAAAACTAAATTTTATGATATTATAAAGCACACAGAGACTAGATCTAAAAGGTTTAAATTGTTTGTTTGGAATAAATGAATGTTTCTGGAAAATGAATACTTGTGATTAAAAAAATTACTGGCCTATCAGTTCTATGCATATAACAACTAATTCCACTCACAAAGGCTTGTATAGCATATTATTCGAATAAAGGAAACATATTTGTAGTGCGATAGAAGATAAACATAATAGATACTTATTTAGATGTGACAGAACAGGTGGAACCCTGATACTGCATATTCGTGAGTAAGTATTTAAGAAGACACAATAGTGAATAAGGGTATAAAATACTTCATTTGCAACTGAAATATTTGACACAACTTAATTAGAGCATTACAAGATGAATTCTAATAAAACTTAGTCATTACACCCATAAACGAAAGAGTTGCAGAGGAAAGTAAATAAGATAATTAATACATAGGAGATAAATAGATCTGAAGCATCATACCGCAAATATCTTTGCAAAAGGTCACTGGAACAACCGATCCATAGTAATTTTATTCATGAGAAATTAAATCATAGTACACAAGTATCTGAAAACTAGTTCGTAATAATATCCAACCATTTCTTTCTTGAAGCTTTTGGCATTAAATAGCCATACAACATTCAAAAATACCATGTCTAGATGAATGAATCTATGATTCATGAAGTAGATCATATCAAACACAAAAGAAGAAGCTTTAACATGTTTTGTAGTATTTTTATTGTAATAGAAAAAATAAAAAAACACTGTGATCATATCATCCTATATTATTTACAAAAAGTGTCCAAATCTATAACACTTATCCATAAACAATGAACCAAACTTTTCTGGCATAAAAAAGAAGAAACATTAGTGATTTTTCAGATTAGTCCTGCGCAACAACTGGGTTGTAGGACTTTCCTCATAATGATAGACACCTGGATGATGACTGGATGAAGACTCAACAATATTTTCATCCACCCTCCTCTTGACAGATGGCATCCAAAAAAAAAACGCATGTAACTTGTGCGCAGTATGTGTGCAATAGCTGCGTAGTGACTGAGTAGTTTGGCTTTCAAATTCTATCTTTTGCATCATTCCTGCCCCAAAAAATTCATGAAAAAATCTAGCATCATACCAAAACTATCAGAGTACTCAAAAAAACTCCAGAATACCCAAAATGATACCTAAAATCTCTGCAAGAAAAAAAAGGATTTCTATTGTGCAACAGCAACAATATTTAGCCACTATCAAAACTTCAAAACTAAACAAATAGAATGTTACCTCCTCTTTCTCTTTCTAGATGAAGGTTTTCTAGTGGATGCTTTGAATTCAATGCCTTTGGGTCAATGATAATTTTCCGATAATCAATACTGGCTGAGAGGACTTCTTTGATTTAGGTTGTGTTTTATGCCTTGGCCTAGGCACATTTCTAGTTGGCGGTACTCCAACAACTTTTATGTACTTCCTCACCAATATCCAAGCTCTTACCAAACTTCGTTTCATGCACCTCATCTTTCCCTTCAACACCAGGTTCCAAATATACATATTTTTTGCTTGTCTCCTTTCCCGGAAAGACCATTTGACACATCTCTTGCATCTGTCCATTGTCTCGAAAGCTTCCATCACTTCTCTGTTACAATCCACAAATAATTGTTAAACAACTTTTTTTAAGTTTTCATTGTCTTGAGTCACTTCCATTACCTGCATCTAACACTCCTCGAGCTCCTCTAGTTATTTGTGATACTCCTTCCATGGGGAAAAATTTGGTCTATCAGGTGAATGGGCTATCTCTTTCATTTGTTGCAACCACCCTTGATTTTGCTTTGTTGCTTTGGTTGTAGGCCCGCTAGACTCCATTTTGGGTTTCTCTAACTTCTTAACCTATGAAACTTGCTTACCCTTATCTTATGCAATAGGTATGAGGGATGCCTTTTCACTTTCCTTTTGCTGAGATGCTTTTGTGGCTGCCTCTTTGAGCTCTCGGTTTTGTCTTTTCAAGAATTCTATTTTTAGGTGTGATTTAGCAAGCGCATATTTGATCCTGGTTATCTTTGGATCCTCTTCCTCTATCTGGGTTGTCTCAATATATTTCACTTCCTTATCTTGATTTTCCTCTAAAATAACATCAAATGTTAGAGGAGTTGGCTCCTCAACACCTTTCTGGACCATTGACCTAGTCCCAGGTCTCAACAATAATTGTTCATCTTTCACTGTCTCTTATGTTGTTCATTGAATCTTTGTTGTCTGGAAATTTTCCACATGAACATCTGGCACCTGGTCCTTCTTCTTTCCTTTTTCACTTTTCCTCTTTCTTAAATTTTTTCTGTGTTTCTTTCTTGGTTTCCTATTTTCACTTTTTTTCTTCATTGTCTCGGTCATTGGTTCATCATGTGGTTCTTCGTTTTCTTCATAAACCTCCATTCGTGAAGAATCTGTTTGAGGTAATAAACCAAGACTTGACAAAAAAATAGACCAAGAAATATTCTTCTTCTCAAGTTCAAACATGACCAGGATTTTTATCAAGGAAAAATGGAATAAGCTTGACATGTGATTATCTTTCTTAAGCTAGAATTTCTCTAACATCCTGCCCAAACTCTTAAGAAAATAATAAGGTAAGTTCATTGTCTTCTTGGTTGTAAAATGCACCAAGAGTTTGAGGTGATACTGATAGACTCTATTGAACCTACCCTCACAAGTGAAGTACCTTTGTATGGTTTTAAGCAGCTGGTTGTGGTGATTTTGAAGATATATGCCGGGGAAGGTTGCATGAAACTTATTTTTAAATTGTGGCTTGAAAAATTATTTTAAGAATGAGGCATTAAGATCATCCACTTTGAACCATTTTTCCCCATCTGTAGGAATTACTGTAGCATGAAAAATGAACTTATCTGTAATAACTATCTCCAAGTCTCCTAACTTGACCTTTCCATCCTTGAAAATTAAAGCAAATAGGATGGCCAACTATACATGATTACCCACTGTTTGAATTTTTTCATAGAAATGGATACATCCAGTATTGTCAAACACAACCCTAATTTTTGGATTGGAGTTGACCATGGTAAATTTTTAGGCTCTACACACACAATTTACCCTGCTTTTTTTTTTTTTTGCAATGGGAGCCGTTTGACCTATGTACACCAGGCAGGCTTTCCTAGACCTTATGGAAAGCTAGGTGGGTAATAAAAGGAATACGAGACTTCTCTTTTAGATAGAAACAACCAAAAGTGTATTCGAAAGTCTCATTGCATAGTGATGATAGGGCACACTACGAGTTTCAAGGGTGAATAGAAAATTTAATGACTTTACAAACTTTCACCCTAGACCAGCTCAACACTCAACATTAATTAACATTCATCCAAAAAACCATGACTTTGATTTTTTAAGAATGAAAGTCTGTGTTGCAACAGATTATGCACAGTGACTTTATACGGGAGGATAATCACGGATTATAAAAACTTGAATTAGGAAAAAAAACAATCTTAATATCTGAGTGGCACAACACTACCTCTCAAAAGCAAAATCAAGTCATGTCTATGTTGTATGACAACAGGAAGATGTTGCGTAGAACTCTATGTGCAATGACGATTGTGTATCACCTCTACGTAGCAACAACTTATGTTGTAACTGTGGCTCTAGCTTCAATCCCTCGCTTGTCTAGGCTATGAATTACTCTTTTCCCTTCGACAATGACCATCAACCAACTTAGAGATCAACAATGTAGGCAACTGTGCGAAGGAGATGGCGGTATTTTTATTCAATTAGAATCTATTTTTATGTTTGTCTGGTTTTGTAATGTCGCTCAGGAACCTATTTTGAAAGGTATTATGATTTGTATGGAAATCATTAGAAAGGTTGGTTGGGTATGGTACTTTGAGTAGTGGAGGGATATGTGGGTTGTGTCAATATGATTCACAATCATGGCCATTTAAGGGGGTGGAAATAGGATAGGATGGGGAATATGAGAGTTGTATAGTTTATGAATAGGAAATGATTAATGAATAGGGGGATGAGGTATATGATTTAATAAATGTAAAATGGGAGATGGGAAATGTAGTATGTGGGTTAGAGTCTAAGGGAAAAATGAATATACTAGGAGGGGAAAATAAATGTGTTGCTCTTAATGGCCATCTTTATTTGATCAGTAAGATTTTCAACTAAAACTAACTCGAAACTCACTTGAGTAAAACTTAAGATAGATTCATTATTGAAACATAACACATGACTCAATTGCTCAAATTTTGTGACAATGACTCCCCATGACTCAACGATGTTTCATGCTTTCGACCTAATCACTTGAATAGAAAAATGGCGATGTTTTGGATAGTGACACTAAAACTTATGACAATGACAACGTTTATAGGTTCGACTTATTGAATGACTACAAATCAATGGATTTCAAACGACAGTTGAAACAAAGAAAATTAGTGACGCTAACAGAGGCAGTTAAACAAAGATAATTATTTGACCATTGTGTTATGTTCTAAAAGTTTTAAACAATTATTTTCTATATATATTATACCTATATAGAAATTTTCTATTAGATGCAAATAGTTCTTTCTGTATTTGTCATATTTCATTGGAAATAAATTTTTTCCTATGGACAATTCTTGATCGTGTATGATTGAACATTTAAGTATTGTCTTACTATATATCATAAAAATTATCAACACTAAATAAATTTTGTAAGTAATGGCGGGTTTGGTTAGTTCCAAGTCATAATAGACCTCGTTCTGTTAACTTGGAACAATCCAAAAACCCTAAAAGTAAAAGGTGGAAAAAGTGTGACAGGTTCACTGGTAGGATTTGGTCAAAATTTCCAGATTTAAATAACTAGTATATATATGTATACATAATTGTAATTTTATCAACAACCAAACAAAAAAATAGTGAACTGGAAGTATTTATGTAGAAGCAAGAGTTACATAGATATGTAATATTCTTAATCTAACAAAAGGAACTATAAAATAAAATATAACTGAGTATCGAAAGGGGGTCGAACCTGTTATGGGACATATATATAAATAAACAAAAAAATAGCCCATTGTGAGAACATAGAAATATAAACTGAAATATTTGTAAATAACATACAAGTAATATAAGAGTAATAAATGTGACAAAGTGGTATTGATTGTATAACCCGAATGTATTATAACACAACCTTCTTCTAAATACCAACTTATTTCCATATAAAAGAAGTCAAATATAAGAGACTCGGTAGCATGCCATTAAATATCAGTAAATAAATAATCCAGAAACATGTATTGTTTAATTAAGTTTCCAATACAAACCATAATATAAGAACACCATGAAACCATTGTATGAACAAATTCGGTAAAATGAATCTTTCCAAGAGGTATAGAACCACATTAATCAAAATAAAATGATTTACTAAGTCTAGGTCCTACATTCGTAACAATAATTACATTTGCATTAACTATTGTAAAGACCTTAGTGGGTTCTTCTAAAACCCTCATGACGATAAACCACATGTAGCAAGGAAACAAGGAAGGAATCAGTGAAACCTGGAGCTTGTTGTGAATGGTAAAATCAACCAAACTTTCTCCTATGCAATCAAATAATTGTACCAATTTCCAAGAGAAATAGTTATTAATAACAAATGAGACCTGTAACAATTAAAGGAAGGCAAAAAAAAAACATGAAAAAATGATTCCTAACCTGAATGTGGGTTTGGAATAATTCCTCCAAAACTCCTAATAGGGAAGGAAAGGTGTTAATGGAGTTTAAAAAAATTCAAAAAATCCAGATGTTAAAATACTAGAACCATAAATTGATCCTTACCCTAGCCAGGATTGCTAACTATTGCACGTCGTATATTTTCAATAGAAAAGATCACAACAAAACACCAATGACATGACCAAAATCTATATGGGAACATAACATCATGGAGTAAGTAATAGCTTTAAGAAAATAAATAACTTGAAACTAGTGTTCAGAGTTGGTAGAAGTATAATAGAAAAGTATAGTCATTAACTTAAATTTTTTGGAAAACAGTTGAAACCTCAGACAGAGGAGTTAACAGTGCATCTAAAAAAACCTAGATCAATACTGACAAGAAGGGTGTTAATCTATTTTGAACAACAAGATTCATTTTTAATACAATTGTTGTCAAGTGGATATCTAATATATAAAAACACAACATAATTACTATGAGAAAACCAAAAATTAAGCACAAAAACCTTACTTGGTGGGTAGAATCATGTTAGAATAACAAGGTCTGCTTACCATAAATCCGAATACAACCAGCAAGATGGAAGTGAAAACCCATCTTTGTACAATGGAGTTGCAGAGCTCCACCAGAGGTGAGAGAGGGAGAGTGGGCTCTAGAGGATCACAACAAGTAGGGTCAGTTACCAAAAATGACTCAAACATTCCCCACCATCGATCGCAACCTTGATTTGGGTGTGTGATGGATCATCGAGATGTAAACTCTACAGATGGGCATGCTCCAGGTTTGCAAAAATTCCTATGCTCAACAACTCAGTCTCGAAAGTTCGATGGTAATGAAATAAGAACATGAAGATTCAACCATACCATATATTATTATATCATAAATTTTATTTGAATAAATATCGATACATTCAAATTAATATCATAAACTAACAAAAGGGTCGACATCAACATAGAATATTACAATTCCCATATCAAATTAATGCTAATGATTTTAATATATAAATGTGCACTCGATGGTGCAAAATTTGGTATATTATAATAGCTAAGAAACTAGATGGAAGAGTGAAAACATAATCACCACAAGATTAATATAATGTTCTTATAAAGAGAATATAATTACCTTTTTAGTGACCAACTCAGGTCAAATTTCCTTCATAATATACATTGTGCTAGGTAATTAAAGTAGCTAACTAAAAAAAAATGTGTAATGCTATTCCGAGATGTTACAAGTGGTATCAAAGATAAAGGGTTCAACTTTGTGGTCTGTTTAAGGGAAAATAGTAACAAACTGTGTTGTGCTCCATAGCAAAGAAGAATTGGAAATATGGCAACTTCACCTACGAGACCAAAATCTGCACTTCTACCTAAATCAAATCTTGAGATATGGGTGCAACTAGGTGAAGAGTTTTGGTCCATATCCATTATGTTATTTTAAAACAATACAAATTTGAGGGCATAAAACACCAATTAAGAGATGGCAATGAACCATAAATGAGGAAAAAAATAAATTTCTATGTTATAAAGCCAAGGAAATTAGAAGTGAAGAATCATATCATGAGTAGATTGAAATAAATTATGTTACGTAAGTTAAGTTATCAAAATACTAATTGAATGATTATTGGGGTACCCTTACATACAAGAACTAATATGTCGGGGACCTAGGAGAGAAAGCAATTGTTTGGAAAACCCAAGTATTAATACATGTTAATTATTAAATCATATCCTATGACTTTGGGATAGTGAATAAAGAGAATTTTATGATTTTTAATGATAGGGAAGTATATGTGTAGCCAACTCATGAGACATATACATGTGTAAATGGAATAATGTAATAATTCCTCTACTTTTAAACAATCATAAAACATCAAATATGTATGTTTAAGAGAGAAGGCGGGATGTTGCACATGAAATCGCCTTGAAAATTTTAGGGTTATCTTCCTAATGATTACTTGTATTTAGTTGCAAAGACGCTTTTGTTAATTTAAAAAAAAAAACTTATATATTGATACATAATTTAGAAGATCAATCATCATAAATAATTTTTAGATTAAACATATAGTATGGATTGTTGAAGAAGGAGACATGTATAAAAGGGGTAAATATACTATTGATAATACTTAATTGTGACACTTGGTACAATTGAAAAGTAATCACCTAAATGGTATAAACTACCTCCTCACACATATACTGGATGTTGACCAAGAACCTTACTAAGAGAGTAAATAAAGTAAATACTTGATGGAAAAAAAAATTGCTAACAAGAGAGTAATCTTACCTGTGTATGGAAAGCAAGTAAACAAGAAAAAAGGTTATAGAAACATGGTGAAACACTCACAATAATAAGTGCATTGTATGTTCTGGAAACCCAAAGAAACACAAAGAAAGGAATAAAGGGGATCAAGAATAATTTAATGCATAACACCAAGTATATGGTGTGTTAGAGAAGCCTCCTAGACATACTTAATGCTAAATTTTATAAAAGTTATATGGTAATATAGAACCCTTATGATTACAAAATAGATGTATAAATATGATTCAATTGGAGTTATCTTCGGTGATTGGTGGGAATGGTTGAAACATTTTGCACGAAATGAAGCATTAGTGAGTGATCTAGTAGACATAAAAAATGATGAAATTAAAGATAAAAATCTATATTTCAACAATATAACTCAGGTATAAATAAGTTCAATATAGTAATAACCGACTGATACAATAATGTTAGGATTTCATGGCTGGTGAAAACAAAATGGTAAGGGAATTAATATATTTTCTCACTGAAAATCCTCTTCATGAGGGGAGTCAAAAAATGATTAGTTACAACAATGGAATAAATGGAACAAACCATGAACATGGAGGTTTGCAAAATTCAAGTAATTGAGAATTGTCTCTTGTTTAAAAACCAACGAAATGGAGGTAAGATGAGATAAAATATCATAATAATATGTGATGTGAGAAGACTAGTCTTGGGAATAATGAAGTGAACAATGTATTTGAGACTTTTAAGTTGGAAGTGACATTATAATAGTATTTTGGTTACTCCAAGACACCAAATCAACATGGAAGAACTTCAGAACAATGTTGTTGATACTAAAAAAGATATCAACTTTATACCAAATTTAGTAAGTATAAAGTGAAAAATATTAGAGTCAATTACGAAATATAGAAATCTACTAGGAAGGAAATGCAATAACTCCCCGAATATAGAAAAGGAATCTAGACAGATTTTTAATTTCATATACTTGATGGACATAGGGGGGACTCGAGATTTTTTTGAGTTACAGACTAATACCGAATCATGGAATGATTTGCTAAATTTTTTATTTTATAACCATCTTGAAATTTGGAAGATTAAGTCCGATCAAAATTAATATGATAATAGAATTTGGATTGAAACGCCTATTAATTGTAAATATAACACCTAAATATTTGATATGAGTTTGTACAAAAATATAAACTGGAATATATGGAGGCTATATTTCATGAACAATCTAGCATAATAATAGAAATATAGTAAGGCCAAATGATATAGTCGTAAGCTACAAGGGATCTCTTAACTTGGTCATTACTGGTCTAATGTTTTTCTTTAAAGTTTTGGAAAATAGTATAAGTTGGATAAGGACAACATAGGAAAATATGTATATATAAATATGCATGATAAGATACAAATGACAATGGATGTGTATATTAAGTACTTTGAGGAGTATGTTTCCCTAATGTGAAATAAAGAATTGATGGTGGATACAGGTAAAGCAAAAAACAAAATGAGAAACAGGCAGAAAACTGAGTAAGGTAGCTAAGGAATGGTGGCATATGATTTTAATAAAAAATTAAAATTGTGATAAAAATAATGTCGGCAGCCTAGTAGAATAAGTGATCACTTATTCCTGATGACATGGAAAGGGAAGCACGTAACCAATAGATAAGTACCTTAAGGAACTTCAATAAAACCCTTAAAAACCCGAATGAAGTCTGGTAAAATGATTGGTTAGCATGAATATATGATTACAAAATCATTCTGTCAAGATAACCACACTAAAATGATGTGTTGAGGTAACTGATAGACACGAATATGCAAGGGGGAAAATACCCCATTATTGATTTCACTTAAAAAAAGAGAGGAAGAGGGAGCACATGTAACCTCCATACATATGATCAATAATGTGCAGAATAGAGAAGAATACAAACCCCAAGAAGAGAGTTGTGAGAAACTCAGGGATGAGGCGTGTAAAAGAAGTACAGTTCTAAGGTTTGGTGAAGTAATTTTCTTGTTTTTTTTTTATATTTTAAATTTGGCATACTACTTCATATTATGCCCTTGAATTGTCATAGTAGTTTCTTTATGTATTACTTTTCTTTTAAGCCTTGATGGTCTATTGGGAAAAGAACATAAGGAAAATAATTAAATAAAGAAAAACTAACTGAATTATAAAACAATGATTAATACTTCTACATGAAAATGTGAGTGGATAATTAATGTGGATAGGACCATATCCACTTGAACAAAATGACAAATATAACATCTATCATGAAAGTGGTAAGTTGAAATAATTTTCCTAGAACTTTGGTAATGTTTTTTTGTGGTATATTTGATATCATGAAATTATGATATAGTCTAAAGAACATATCATTAGTTGCAATCCATCATGGGTATAAGGTAAGGAAAATCTTCCTTGAACTTAATAAAAAAATTGATGATAACAAGTATGATTACAACGTGAGTGGTCTAATAAGATAATTAGCTATTCCCACATTGGGGAAAAACTATTGTTTATTAACATTCCACCATACCTCATATGTCAATTATATAAAAATGATATGTTGTTAGATGAAGTTTATAACATTCTATGACCTGATATATAAGAAAAGAGCTATACTAGATTAACATAGGAGTGTGAGACAATCAATACACACATGAGTGCAAAAAGGGAGAAATACCATGACTATACATGGAAGCAAAATTTCCTGTAAATTACATAAACAACATGTGATACAAGACAAAAAAGGGGCCAAAATCGAAGGAATGTTGCAAATTGGACTATTGGTTGACACTAAAATAAAATTGCAAAGCAACCCAAGATGGGCATAACTAAGTTTACTTGGACAAAGTAGACAACAATATGGCTACCTTGAATATGGCAGGAAAATGAAGTTATCCTAAACTTTACTCATGAATGAATGATGCATATGTAACATTTGAATTAAGATAAAAGAAATTTAGTTCTACTTAGTACGATAATGCACTAGTTACAATCTATCATAAAAGACAATAACAATAAATGAGTTACGAAATATTATTTTTACTGATCAAGTAGTGCAAATGGAATTAGTGCTTCTGTGTTCTGAAATTTACAATGGGACCACATGGTGGTGTCCTTGTCGATTGGCATAGCCATTGAGTAAATAAAAGGGATTTATGGCCATTGTTGATGAGTTTACAATGATGTTGCTAACTCTTATTGAGTGCATGTTGTTGAATTTTGTTGGGTTGTGATGCATTCTAATGACCCTGTTGGGTACATAAATAAAAATTGATGGTGTTTGTTAGTTTAAATTCTTATATATATATATATATATATATATATATATATATATATATATATATATATATATATATATATATATATATATATATATATATATATATATATATATATAATGTTCTTAAATAATTATTGATGGAAACTATTAACCTCCATAATTATTGTGGATGTAGGTTGAACATAATGAAATATTCTTGGTCAAACCTCTTTGCATTCTCAATCATAGAGTATTATGCTGCAAAAGAAAGCAGTCACCCAGGTTGAAGTGCATTATAAGCACTTCAGCAAGGAAGAGGCTACCTGAGAATATGAGGATTTTATGCACAAGACATATTCCATCATGTTTTGAGGGCCAGGAAACACCAAGGATAATTTTTTTCTCTAGGGGGGAAGATGTAATACCCATCATTGAATAGTAAATATATTAATTTAATTCTACTAAAATGACATTGAAAATGGTAGGCCATGTTGAAATCCTAGGTATGAATAAGTGATAAACATAATTTTTATCTTCCTAAATTTAATTAATAAATATTGCTTATGGTCAACCATAAATTTACGAGAAAAAGTGCTAAGTTACACCTACCAGACAGTTATTCCTCTCCCTAGAGAAAAATAATCTCAATTGGGAAAAAGAAGCTAAGAGGGTGAGGGGGAAGAAAACCTGAGGAAACAATTCGAACTTGCACTAGTAAAAAATGATGAAATTAATGACTAGGTGACTAAAAGCGTTAGTCATCGCAATTATTTCAAGTGAATTACTACTAAATTTGAGCAATTTTAAGTGACCGAACTAAAAATGACTAACTTAAATGACTATTTTAGTCTAGGAATAAAATATATGACTAGATAATAAGTGACTAAACTAAAAGTGGCTAACTTAAATGACTAATTTAGTCTAGGGATAAAATATATGACTAGATAATAAGTGACTAAACAAAAAGAAACCAACTTAAATGACTAATTTAGTCTAGGATTAAAATATATGACTAGATAATAAGTGAAAAAAATAATAATGATTAATGTAAATGACTATTATAGTCCAAGAATAAAAATATGACCAAATAACAAGTAGAACAAGTATATGAATTTTCATTTATGTCAGTAATTTTTTTTGTCACTCCATAAATGGAAAATTGAAATTTTGATACCGAAGTGTTACATTCACTACAGGAAAAATGAGTACATATAGCCTCTTACGTAAAAAAGGCGGTCTCACCCTGACCGGGTTTGTTGACCAAATTTGCACCAGATGACAACAATACAAAAGAACGACTATGGACATTGTCCATAAATGGTTGGGTCAATTCAGGCACCAAAACACAAATAAAAGATAAAGAACACCAGATATCGTACTAGACATCTGGAGTGATGGATGCAAGGTTGTCCGGGGCTATTCTTGGAGGCGGTGGAGGATGAAAGTCACACTGAACATGTCCTTCAAAGTGCGCCAACCAAGTCCCCAAATTTTCTACTTTCCCAGTGAGTTGATTTTGGCCTCGCCAAACCACTACCAATATCTCCCAGACTTGGCACTGTAAATAGGGCATTTGGTACAATGTTTCCATTTGCTTTGTATGCTCCTCATGGCAGACTCTCTTAGATGTGTCCACTCTTTCCATCATGATGATAAGTGCGCGAAATTTCTCTAGGCAGCAATGCTAGATACCCTACTCCTCATTTACCTCGGAGCGATCAGACCTGTTGTTATGACATCCCCCACTGAGCTAGGATGTCTAATGATAATGAGCTTATTTTGCAAAGAAAATATAACAAGGACCACATCGACTGTCAAAGCCCCTTTTTCACCTCTCAGAACCCTTGAAAGGGCTAAAAATCCACCTTTTCCGCTTTGAAAATGCTCATTTTTACATATCGGGCCTCTGAGAAACTTTCGGCTTAAGCCCTTAGCTACCATTTCTCATATGACCCCGCCTCATGTTCGACGGCTAAAAGTCCTTAAGCCTCCTTCGGCCATCAGACCTCGCTGATTCCAAAATCCATTCCATTTTCACTATGTATTTCTCCGCTGATGTGTGAAACCCTGACACGGTCCTGACCGTTGATCTCCTCCCGCAGATCCAACAGTTATCACTCCATCACACTGCCCCCATCCATCGCACGTCGCACATCTCAGTACTCCATGTTCCGTTTACATTTTTCCGTCGATGTGTGAAATGCCGATACAATCCCGACCGTTGATCTCCTCCCGGATCCAATGGTCATCGCTCCATCACACTTCACCTATGCATCGCACATCACATATCGCTCTCCCCCGTTTCCATCCACCTTTTATATTTTTCGGCCGATGTGCGAAACCTTGATGTAATCCCGATCGTTGATCTCCTCTCGGATCCAACAGTCGTCGCTCCATCGCACATTGCGCATTGCAGTAATCCATTTTCACTTCGTTTTTCTTTGTCGATGTGCTGATCTTTCGAGATGATCTCCACCTTTGATCTCCACAGATCCAATGGTCGTCTCTCCATCGCTCCATCGCACATCGCTCCTTCCTATTTCACTCTACGTTTTCACTATTGATGTTCGTCCCTCGCGATATGATCTGGACCATTGATCCTCCTGATCCAATGATTAGCACTGTCTCGCTGTATCACTGTCCTCCACCTCATCCATGCCTTTATGTGATTCCACGATGCGTTCCCCACCATTCGATTAACCTGAATCTATGGTGTAGGTTCACTATGGGGGCACCTGACCAAAGAGGCCCGTACTCCTCAGTGCCCCTGCAGTTTACTCCTTTGACTGCAGAAGATCTTCATCCAACGACCCATATTCATTGCAGAGGCACCTGGCCCACAGACCCGTCTGTACCCCCAAGTTCCCCTGCAGTTGATCTCCACCATGATCCAACGATCCTCACTCCATCGCTCGATCGCAAATTTCCCGATCACTCCCCCAACATTACACTTCCCTGCTCTGATCTAGACTGTTGATCTCCCTCATCTAACGACCCAAATCACTCCTGCTTTTATAACCCCACAATTGATCATCCCGCTATGCGATAAAACTGCTGATGTCATTGCCGGTCCCACCCGACCGCGCAAGTTCATCCATCGTATTCTTCCTCCGCCGTCGATCTAGATTGCTATGATCAGATGGTCAGTGTTCCTTTTCATGTTCATTTCATCAAATAACCTGATCGCTCCGTTTCCACGTGAAATGGGCTTTTTTGCGAGGACACGCGTCGCCCACCTAACCATATCGCATTCATTTCTCTTATTACTGCTTACTGCCTCCCACCAGCGTGAAAACCACTCTATTTTTCGCAAAACCGCCCTTCACATAACTTCGTGCCAAATTATATTTAAGCTCTACTTTCACCATGGAAACACCTCCGCTGCATTCCCTTCCTCCGCATCGCTCCATAACCCCTTGCTGAGCCATCTGAAGTAGTCTACCCCTCATTGCAGGATTTATTTAATTGGTTTGCTGACTGTGCAGGTTTTCATGGCCTTTTAAGAACACAGGTCGTCCCATAGCCAATCATAGTGGCGCGAGGCCGAGGATGACGATCCTCCAAGTCCAGGAAGCAAAGAAAAAAAACACAAAGGGTCAATTTCACGTCCAAATCAATGGATCATGACCATTGGCCAATCTACAAGACCCTCCAACACAGAAGGCTAGCTTTTCCACTACTAGCAGTACTGCATTCTCCAGCTCAGAAGGCCAGCTATCCCACGACTAACTGTATTGCCTTTTCCAGCAGCAGTAGTGGCTCCACTTCATCAAACAATAATGATAATCCATGACGGGGCCTGTGTGGCCTTTTTACCTTATGTATTTTTCACTTTGTCATTTTGGGTGAAATCCTTATTTCACTCCTACAGTTTTCACTTTCAATTTAGTAAGATTGTTTACATTTTAGTTAGAAACGGGTTTAGGCCTGCGTTGTAATATGATGAGAAGAATTTCTACCTCATCATCATTTCTATTTTTGATTTTGACCTGAAACAACATACAAGCATGCAGGGAAGATATTTTCCCAAAATATATTCTCAAGCACAGGAATCAGAGGTTATAAAAATAGGAAGCAAACACTAAGAAAACGTTCCAGATTTTCCAAAGGACTCACTAGTTCGAGTGTTCTATATGTATGTTGTATGAACTTAGATAGTAGATGTTTAAAGTTCCCATAGGGATTCAATAATAAGAAGTTTTGCTGGAATTGGGGATTCTGCTCTGGGTGATTCACAGTTTGTAACCCTTCTCTATGCTTTTAATACAAATGTTCATTTCACACCTCTCCACATTTCTTGTATCTCATGCTCTGGAATGCGAGTGCTCCCATGTTTAAATGTGAATTTATCATTACAGATACTCATATTTACTCATCCATAGCGCTTTAAATAGGCTCAGACATGATAATTTGTTTCATTTTCTATATCTTTCACCATTCTTCTGATATTAACTAAAATGGATTCTTGTCTTTGAACTTGTCTAGATATGCAGATTCTTATCTCTGAATAGGCCCAGTATATATGGATTCTTATCCTTGAATAAGCCCGGTTATAGTTAATATCTTACTACATCTTCTGTCACAGTCATCGCCCACATATTACTTGATATCTATGTGTTCATTTTAGAAGTCGGCCCCCTTTACAACATTCTGTTTTAAAGCTGTCTGATGCATTTACTTGTTGCAGTTTGTACTCAGTTTCTGTAGTTTTCCTAGTTGTTGTGTTTAACTTTGGGGTCTTGGTTCCACCTTGATTAAAACCATTCATCTGAATGATAATAGCATGAGAGCCTAACATTGTCAACTGTAATCAGTTGAGTCCTATGCTCCTTGTATTTAAGATGTCCTAGGCACTGGTCTTTATACAACTCAAGGCTGTCTCTAGGAGCTACAACATATTTCTGGCGCCGCTTCCGGGGAAATAATTTGAAGAGCTAAATCCCTGGGACTCGAAAATTATTCATCCACCCTTCATAATAGGTGAGCAGGAAGGGTTTGGAGTTGTAGATCCCTCACCTTGGCGACTCCACTCTCATTCAAAGATAAACCTATTTTCAGTCCTGGCTTCCCAAAAGCCACACCTGAGGTCAGATACATCCTAGTTGAGAACACCTTCAGTGTCTGATCCAGAGAAGATTTTGCACAAAAGAGGTTGGAGAGAAAGATAATCAGCTTATACATATATTCCCAGATTCTCCCTGGAAGACTCTCCATCCTCATCTCAATTAGCTCAAGATCAAGGCCCCGATTCTACTACAAGAACCCTTGATTATACTTCTAGTAGCTCCTCCCTTGAAAATATTGAAGTAAAAGATGAGGTTGAATCTGTAGATACCACAAGTTTCTTTCTGCATCCCACTCCCGAAGCCAAAGAAGTTAAAGAAGTTATAGAGGTTTCCACTACTCATATTCCAGCATTTCAATCAACCCCTCAAGCTTTTGTTCAGTATATCCCCATTGTCATACATACTTCTCTTCCACCACCTCCTATTACACATCAGACTCTCCTGCCACCTCCACAACCTCTGATGGATGTTCCTGGCTTCCTACTGAACAAATATGCCCCCATGGCATTGCCTCAGATCCTGAATGACATGCCTCAGGATTACTTAAAGATCCTACCTCGTTTCAATGGAGAAAATGATATCGAAGCTCAGAAACACCTGGAATTTTTCTGTGCCTTCGTAGAAAATTTCAATGTTGAACATCTAGATGTGGTGATGAGATTGTTTGTCTAGTCTCTAGATGGAGATGCCAAAAAATGGTTCAAGTCCTTGGGGGACCACTCCATTAATAACTGGGAGGAAATGGAAAATGCATTCACCAAGAAATGGGGAGAAAAGAAGGATCATGGATACTATCTTACGAAATTTAATGCTTTAAAGAAGAGACATAACAAAGACATGTCTGAGTTTATTAAGAGATTTAATAAACTATATACCAGCCTGCCTATAGAAATGAAGCCGCACTAGATCGCTGCTAAGGTCATCTTTATAGCAGCATTTGAGTCAGAATTTGGATTCACCCTAAGGGAAAGTAATTCTGCTACTTTGGACCAGGCTTAGACAGATGCACTAGAAGTCAAAGCCAACTTTGCTTCTACAGGAAAATCTAGAGGGAGACTGGACCATGATGCTAGACGGAGAGGGAAAGAAGAAGCATCTACCTCCAGTCAAGATAGAGAGGTAGAAGATTACAAAATAGAGGAGATGAGAAAAATGATCAAGAAACTTTCGAGCAAGCTAGTGAAGCTTGAGCTCAAAGAAAATAATTCCTCCTCTAGGCCACCTCAAGCTACTCCGAACAGGGGTTATAACCCCCAATACAGAAAGCCCCCTTTGCAAATATTACAAATAGATCAGAAGGAGCAGCAAGACCACATACAACCTCCGCTGTATCTGGAAGGGAAGATGGATGGCCTTGCCGAAGACATTCCCGATGGGCAAGATGATCAATATCTTGCTTACTCAGACGATGATGAAGTTGATTATTCTTTGCAAGAAAGTGAAGGAGTGGATCTTTCCTTGCAATAAGAAGAAGAAAAAACAAGTGCTGCTGAAGATCCAGAGATCGATGATTACTGTAAACAATTTGTAGACTTCATGCAAGCACAGTTTCATAGAAAATATGATCTCAGGTCCTCTAGAAAGAGAACCCGCACACAAGAACAAGAAGAAGAGATGCCTCAGAAGGAGACAGTTGTTTAGAAAGTCAGAGATAAAGTTAAGAGACCTATAATTGAACCTTTACATTCTAATGACTCCATTCCTTCCTCTTCTAAGTTGGCCTCTAATCCAAATGCAAATGTTAGACCTATTCTAAGGGAAGAAAAACCTCCAGCTGAGAGTAAAGAGTCAAAGGAAAGTCTCATAAAGAAGTCTCCATCTGCTTTTAATCTTCAAAAAGAACTGGAAAAAGTTAAAATCCCAGTCCCTTTGACTGAACTACTGAAACAACCAGTCTACTAGTCTCAGGTGTCTTCTTTCATGCTTCCTCAAGGAGCTGCTCCAATCCCAGACATTTTAAACCTCCAAGAAGAAAGTCCCATGGTTGTGTTCGGTCCCCATGTTGAGGAACTAGATTCTTCAACTCCTCCTTTCTATGTCTCCTTAGTAATTCATGACCTGTTATTGCATAACTATATGCTGGATTCTAGAGTGTCTCATAACCTCCTACCCTTGTCAGTGATGGAACAACTGGGGCTGTAGATCACTCGCCCATATTAAGATCTCTAATCTTTTGATTCTAAAAGAGTCAAATGTTTGGGGATGATCAAGGATTTGGTGGTAAATCTAGCCCAAATCCTAGCTAAGAGCGTGGTAATGGACATAGTAGTGGTTGACATCCCAGCTAGGTTTGGGATGCTGTTATCAAGATCACGGGGTACAAAAATTGGAGGATCTATAAAGCTGGACCTAACCTATGCGACCATCCCTGTGTTTGGAGGTCAAGAAAGGAGATTATGCCGGGAAACAAAGTTTGTGAAGATGGTCACTAAAGCTGATAATTCAGTGAATTCACTGGTGTACAACAAAGAGGGTGAGTTTTCTTGTCTAATGCTTGAGGAAGACCAAGATTACTTGCAGGAGCCATCTTTCTGTCAAGTAATGACCGAGAAGTCTTCAAGTAATGAAGAAGGTGGGGTTTGGACCTTGCACTTTGATGGAGCCAACTCAAAGGAAGGGAATGGAGCTGGGGTTCTTCTTATCTCCCCTACTGGACAGTTGGTCCCATTATCCTTCAAATTGGAGTATGAAGCCACAAAAAATGTGGCTGAATATGAAGCCTTGCTTCTAGGTCTACAAACAGTAAAGAATATGAATATTCAGAGCTTGAAGGTTTTGGGAGATTCAGAACTGGTGGTGATACAAGTAAGAAATCAATGTCAAGCTAATCACCCAAGACTAAGGGCTTATAGGAATGAGGTATGGGACTTGGTAGAGAATTTCTTCATAGCATTAAATATTCAATTCATGCCAAGAGACCAAAACAGAATGATAAACTCTCTTGCAGTATTTGCAAGCACTTTTTGGCCGCCTCAGAATCCCCTCCTAAGGTATGAGATAGAGGTCCATTACCATCCTTCCATCCCTGACAATTTCAAACACTGGTAGGTGTTTGAAGATGAAGAGCAAGTGAGAAGATTCATGGAGACTATTGGGGAATTCTCCAATATGGACATAGATGTTGGTGAGGAGGAGACTGAGGACCTTCCTCAGAATAAATGGTAGGATACCATGGCTGGGCGCAAGGTGCTGTAGCTCAAAGGAAATGTGATACCCAGAGGACTCGTCCCCCTGGAGAGGCTGTTCGATAAGAAAGATTTCCCCATTAGGCCAAGCAAGATCGTTGAAGAGAATCAGGTAGATGACCTGAACCTCCGCACTGAGGCCGATCCAAAGATTGTGAAATTGTCTAATAAGGTACCTGAAGAATACAAGGAGCAATATTAGAAGCTATTTCGGACATATAAATATGATTTTTCTTGGTCCTATCAAGATTTTAAGACCTTTGATATTAGCATTATCCAGCACAAGATTCCATTAAAGGGAGATGCTAAGCCACATAAACAGAAATTAAGGCACATTAATCCTTTACTCCTTCCCTCCATAGAAAAGGAAATCAAGAAACTGTTGAAGGCTAATATTATTGTGCCATTAAGATATTCTGAATGGGTGGCCAACTTCGTCCTAGTCCGAAAGAAGAATGGAGAGATAAGACTGTGTGTCGACTTTCGAAACTTGAACAGAGCATCTCTGAAGGACAATTATCCGCTGCCAAAGATGGACCATATATTTTAGAAGGTGGTAGGAGCTTTGAAAATTTCTATGATGGATGGATTTTCTGGGTACAATCAAGTAGCAGTGCTTCCAGAGGACCAAAAGAAAATTGCACTCACCACTCCTTGGGGAACGTTTATATATGCTCGAATGCCATTTGGATTGATCAATGCGGGGGTTACATTTCAAAGGGCCATGGACATTGCTTTTGTGGGGGAACAAGACAAATTCGTGGTGGTCTACCTGGACGACATCATAGTATTCTCAAAGGATGATGCTGACATATAGAGCACTTGCACAAAACCTTTGACAAGTGCCGCAGGTATGGATTGTCTTTAAACCCTCAAAAATATCTGTTTGCTTTAGAAGAGGGTAAACTGTTGGGGCATATTGTAACAAAGGCAAGGGTGAAAATTGACCCGAAGAGGGTAGAAGTCATTAATGGTATATCCTTTCCCAGAAAAAAGAAAGAGGTTCAAGTCTTTCTTGGATGTGTCAAATTCCTGAGAAGATTCATACAGAGCTATGCAGAGATAGTCCGGTACATAACTAAGACGCTGAAGAAGGATAATGAAGTAAAATGGACTGTTGAGTCATGGGAAGCTTTTAACAGAATTAAAAGTGCTTCCGTACAAGCCCCAGTATTGGCAGGACCAGATTATGCGAAACCCTTCATGATCTTTTCATTTGCATCTCCCCACACTGTCACAGCAGTATTATTGCAAAAGAACAAGGAGGGACATGAGCAACCTATCGCCTTCTTCACCCAAGTGCTTTGCAACGCTGAGCTAAAATATAACATCCTAGAGAAACAGGCTTATGCCTTGGTCAATTCCCTGAAGGATTTTTGGATGTATGTGTTGCAGTCAGCTATAACTACATTCGTACCCACAATGGCTGTAAAAGACATCTTGATTTACGGGGATAGCGAAGGAAAGAGAGGCAAATGGATAGCCAAAATACAAGAGTATGCATTGGAGATACACCCCACTAAGCTAATAAAGGGACAGGGAATAGCCGAGATCCTTTCTGAATCAAACTGTTAGGCTTTGGGGATAAATTTATCTATGGTGGCCAATGAAGAGTCTGGGAGATCAGATGAGTAGTGCGGGATAGAAACCGCTACACAAAAGACCCATATGAAGTACCTTCTCAGTCCATGGTACAAATAAATTGTAGAGTACCTCTTGAATCGTATATGTCCTCCAAGTTGTGATAAAGCAAAGTATAGAACGCTGAGGCTAAAAACTCAGAAGTTCATCGTAGCAAATGGCTGTTTGTACTGGAGAGACCCATCAGGTATACTACTTTTATGTCTCACAGAAAATGAAGTAGAATAAGTGATGGAAAAATTCCACGAGGGCATCTGTGGTGGTCACTACAGCTGGAGGGCTATGGCACACAAAATTATGAAAGAAAGTTTTTTCTGGCCCAAAATTTTCGGAAAAATGTCAAAAATGCCAAAAAATTTGCTGAAAGGCAGAAGTTCGCACCTTTTCCTATGATCCCAGTACACATAGAAGAGCCTTTCCAGCAATGGGGAATTGTATTCATCGGCGAAATTCATCCTGCCTCAAGCGGGCAACACAAGTGGATATTAACAGCCAATGATTACTTCACTAAATGGGTAGAGGCCGTGCTAGCAAGGAATGCTATAGACACAGTGGTGATCAAGTTTCTGGAAGATAACATTATCTCAAGGTTTGGCTGTCCTGCTAAGATTATCACAGATAATGCTTAGGCTTTTAATTCTGTCAAATTTATCAATTTTTGCCAACAATACAATATTGTATTAGGGCACTCTACTGCACATTACCCATAGGGGAACGGATTGGCAGAATCCTCAAACAAAACCCTGGTGAGAGCGGTGAAAAAGGCCATAAATGAAAAGCAGAAGAACTGGGATTCTCGGCTAAATTTCACGTTATGGGCAGACATAATCACTAGTAAAAGGTCTACAGGCAAATCCCCATATGAATTGGTCTATGGTAGAGCAGAAGTTTTCCTAATACAATTGGCCCTACCTGTGGCTAGGTTTATGCAGGATTGTTAAGAAGAACCAAACGATCTTACCAGAAGGATGAATCAGTTAGTAGAGTTCGAGGAGACTTGAAGTCAAGTAAATTAGAGGATAAATGAATACCAAGAGAAAATGAAAGACCTGTTTGATCAACATGCTAAAGATAAAGAGATGCAGGTCGGAGATCTGGTGCTAAGATGGGACATAAGAAGGGCTGAGAAAGGAAAGCATGGGAAGTTCGATCCTCTATGGTTCAGACCTTTCAAAATTGTAGAAGCTGGAGGAAACAATACTTTCAGACTAGAAAATTCGCAGGGTGATCTGCTTGAAGCCCCTGTGAATGGGCAATTCTTAAAACCCCTTTTCCAGTATTGATTCAGGCCAAAAGGTCTATTGTATGATATTGTACATTATTTAGTTTCTTTTATTATGATGTTTTCTATTTTGATTTGTCGTGAAGAAATAAGAGAAGGCATCAAGGGACTGTGTTCGCATGAAGAAGGCTAACAGATGGTCTGCGGAGTTCTCGACGTGTTCGAGGACAAAACGGTTGTCCCCAAGAGGAGCCAATGTTTTTATGACATCCCCCAACGAGCTAGGATGTCTAATGATAAGGAGCTTATTCTGCAAAGAAAATATAACAAGGACCGCATGGACTGTCAAAGCCCCTTTTTCACCTATCAGAACCCTTGAAAGGGCTAAAAATCCACCTTTTCCACTTTGAAAATGCTCATTTTTACATATCAGGCCTCTAAGCACCTTTCGGCTTAAGCCCTTAGCTCCCATTTCTCATATGACCCCGCCTCATGTCCAACGACTAAAAGTCCTTAAGCCTCCTTCGGCCATCGGACCTCGCTGATTCCCAAATCCATTCCATTTTCACTATGTATTTCTCTGCTGATGTGCGAAACCTCGACGCGGTCCTGACTGTTGATCTCCTCCCACATATCCAACAGTCATCGCTCCATCACGCTGCCCCCATCCATCGCACATCGCACATCGCACATCGCAGTACTCCATGTTTTGTTTACATTTTTCCGTCAATGTGCGAAACGCCGATACAATCCCGACCATTGATCTCCTCCTGGATCCAACGGTCATCGCTCCGTCGCGCTTCACCTATGCATCGCACATCACATATCGCTCTTCCCTATTTCCATACGCCTTTTATATTTTTTGGCTGATGTGCGAAACCCTGATGTAATCCCGACCGTTGATCTCCTCCCGGATCCAACGGTCATCGCTCCATCGCACATCGCACATCACAGTAATCCAATTTCACTCCATTTTTCTCCACCGATGTGCTGATATTTTGAGATAATCTCCACCGTTGATCTCCGTAGATCCAACGGTCGTTGCTCCATCGCTCCATCGCACATCGCTCCTTCCAATTTCACTCTACATTTTCACCGCCGATGTTTGTCCCCCGCTTTATGATCTGGACCATTGATCCTCTTGATCCAACGGTCAATGCTATCTCGCTATATCGCTTTCCTCCGCCTCATCCATGACTTTATGTGATTCCGCGATGCGTTCCCCACCGTTCGATTAACCCGAATCTACGGTGCAGGTTCACTACGGGGGCACCCGACCAAAGAGGCCCGTACTCCTCAGTGCCCCTGCAGTTGACTGCTTTGACTGCGGAAGATCTTCATCCAACGGTCCATATTCACTGTGGAGGCACCTGACCCACAGACTCGTCCGTACCCCCATGTGCCCCTATGGTTGATCTCCACCGTTGATCTCCATCATGATCCAACGGTCCTCACTCCATCGCTCGATCGCAAATTTCCCGATCACTCCCCCAACATTACACTTCCCTGCTCCGATCTAGACCATTGATCTCCCTCATCTAACCGATCATCCCACTATGCGACAAAACTGCTGACATCATTACCGGTCCCACTCGACCGCACAATTTCGTCCATCGCATTCTTCCTCCACCGTTGATCTAGATTGCTATGTTCAGACGGTCCACGTTCCTTTTCATGTTCATTTCATCAAATAACATGATCGCACTATTTCGACGTGAAATGGGCGGTTTTATGAGGACACGCGTCACCCACCTAACCATATCATGTTCATTTCTCTTATTACTGCTTACCGCCTCCCATCAGCGCGAAAACCACTCCGGTTTTCGCAAAAATGCCCTTCGCATAACTTCATGCCAAATCAGATTTAAGCTCTGCTTTTGTCATGGAAACACCTCTACTGCATTCCCTTCCTCCACATAGCTCCATAACTCCTCGCTAAGCCATCTGAAGCAGTCTACCCCTCATTGCAGGATTTCTTTAATTGGTTTGCTGACTGTGCAGGTTTTCATGGCCTTTTAAGAACATAGGTTGTCCCATAGCCAATCACAGTGGCTCGAGGCCGAGGATGACGATCCTCCACATCCAGGAAGCAAAGAAAAAAGACGTAGAGGGTAAATTTCACGTCCAAATCAATGGATCATGACCATTGGCCAATCTACAAGACCCTCCAGCAAAGAAGGCCAGCTTTTACACTACTAGCAGAACTGCATTCTCCAGCTCAGAAGGCCAGCTATCCCACAACTAACTGTATTGCCTTCGCCAACAATAGTAGTGGATCCACTTCATCAAACAACAATGATAATCCATGACGGGGCTTGTGTGGCCTTTTTACCTTATGTCTTTTTCACTTTGTCATTTCGGGTGAATTCCTTATTTCACTCCTACAGTTTTCACTTTCAGTTTAGTAATATTGTTTACATTTCAGTTAGAATTAGGTTTAGGCCTGCGTTGTAAGATGATGAGAAGAATTTATACCTCATCATCATTTCTATTTTTGATTTTGACCTGAAACAACATACAAGCACGCGGGGAAGATATTTTCCCAAAATATCTTCTCAAGCACAGGAATCAGAGGTTATAAAAATAGGAAGAAAACACTAAGAAAATGTTCCAGATTTTCCAAAGGACTCACTAGTTCGAGTGTTCTATATGTAGGTTGTATGAACTTGGATAGTAGATGTTTGAAGTTCTCGTAGGGATTCAGTAATAAGAAGTTTTGCTGGAATTGGGGATTCCACTCTGGGTGATTCACAATTTGTAACCCTTCTCTATGTTTTTAATACGAATGTTCATTTATTACCTCTCCACATTTCTTGTATCTCATGCTCTGGAATGCGAGTGCTCCCATGTTTAAAAGTGAATTTATCATTACAGATACTCATATTTACTCATCCACAGCGCTTTAAATAGGCTCAGACAGGATACTTTGTTTTGTTTTCTATATATTTCACCATTCTTCCGATATTAACTACAATGGATTCTTGTCTTTGAACTTGTCTAGATATATGGATTCTTATCTCTGAATAGGCCTAGTATATATGGATTCTTATCCTTGAATAAGCTTGATTATAGTTAATATCTTACTACATCTTCTGCCATAGTCATCTCCGAAATATTACTTGAAATCTGTGTGTTCATTTTAGAAGTCGGCCCCCTTTACAACATTCTGATTTAAAGCTGTCTGATGCATTTACTTGTTGTAGTTTGTACTTAGTTTCTGTAGTTTTCCTAGTTGTTGTGTTTAACTTTGGGGTCTTGGTTCCACCTTGATTAAAACCATTAATCTAAATGATAATAGCATGAGAGCCTAACATTTTCAACTGTAATCAGTTGAGTCATATGCTCCTTGTATTTAAGATGTCCTAGGAACTGGTCTTTTTACAACTCAAGGCTGTCTCTAGGAGCTACAACAAGACCCACGATTCCCCTTGCCACCATGGGCTCCTCTTCCTCGACGAATCTACTTTTGAACCCTCAAATCCCCACCCCTGCTAGCCCCCCACTTACCTCTTCCATGGCCCCCATGCACACACAGTATCCAGCCACACACTCCTTGTAGTATTGCCACCTCGACGTGGAGCCACCATAATTATTGTCGAGTCCTCCACCCCCATAGGGCCATGGACGACAAGGGAGAGAGAGTGCCCACACTACACCAAGGGCTTCATAATTCGCCAAGGTCAGGGAGCCCTGCCACGTGAAGAGTTAAGAAACTAGAACCCCCACCAAAGAAAATAACAACCACCAGTAAAGGAGCCAAATTTTATCGTCAACCACCTCATGGAAGCACAAATCCACCTCCCACTACAAGATAAAGAATGCCACCACCAGGAAAACCAAATACCACCACCCATCAAACCAACATAGGAAATTTAACAACAAACGATGAAAAATTAGTCGACACCTGAGCATAACTTCTCCCAGGGAAATGACCAGACTCCAAATTCTCCACATAGAGACCACACACCAATCCACCAAACACCATGACACCCACACCTGAGGGCATGGAATTGGGAAAAGAAACTAGTTTTCCGCCACCACCCTCGAGGTTTCCTGGACTGGAGATTCCATCTTCCTCTCTTAGAATGAACAAATAGGCTCATCGAAAGCTAAGAAAAATAGAAATAGGCGAGCTCACTTCCCTTGAACTTCCTATCCTCCCAAACATAGACAATGGCTAATAAATTGAGCAGTAGGGACTGCTTGAACATACCGCACCAACAAATTCCCATGACAATCACACACAAGCCACTCCCTCCATAAACCTTCCTGCGACGTTCAGGCTTCCTCCTCAGAGGCCACTGCCAGGACCAACACAAAACTAGAGTGAGGAGACGAATGTCAGGCCCCCTCATCTTCCCTCGCCTTAACCTTTCACCACCCCTGAACTCCAATGCGTAGTTATTTTTCAAACAAATTTCCAACGTGAAGCCAATACCTCTCCCGCTACATGCATTATGGTGAAGGGATCGGGAGGACCTTCCCTCACCCTTGCTCCAATTGTATTTACTAAGGCGAGATGCCTTCCATGTGTTGCTCAGACCACACCCCCATCGGGGAGTGTATGAACATTTGTTAGTTTAGATATGAACCTGAATTAATTTTTTAATGGTGTATGAACTTTTATTAATTGTTTGATATGAGCCTTGGTTACTTTTTGATGGTATTATGAACTTTTGTTAATTGCTTAGGTATGAAATTTATTTTATTTTTTAATAATATATAAACCTTTATTAATGATTATAAATATGTAATTCAAAATATTTAAATATGGTTTATTATGTAATAATGGATAAATGTGTTTAGTTTTATCAATTTCTATGAGAATTTTACCAATGAATATATTAATTCATTTAATGAATAATTTACATAATTATATGAAATTAAGCTTTAAATAAAAAAACATATTCTTATTTTATTGGTTTTATTTGATTAATAATTAAATTAGTAAATATTAATGTTTATATTTTAACTATTTTTTAATAGTGGATAGATTAAGTTGAGTGGGCATTCATTATTAAAATTGAAAACTAGCTATGAAAGCAAAAACTGAAACTGAGTATGAAAGCCGAAACTGGTATGAAAGCTCCAAGAACAAAAACCAACATTCTTACCCATGAAAACATGTTTTTTTAACCACGCCAAATGCAAACTGGTTATTCTTACTGTGATGAATAGGTCCACGAAGAGGTTTACCCTGGTTCTAAATTTTCCATGAAAACTTGATGTTCTGGCTCTTTGGCACCAAATGTTTGTTGTTGGCGGGAGGGTTTTGGTATATTTTGAGAGAAATTGGTGACATGGTTAAAGATTTTTAGGGCTTGAAATTTTTTCTATATAATTACAAATTTTTTCATGGATAAAAATCACTGGAGAGAACTTGGAGGCTTTTCAAGAGGCGGACAACAACAAATTCACAGATAAATTCTGCAATTTTGGAGTTGGAATCATAGGTTAGTTGGATTTATAGGTTTATATTTTTCTATATTAATTCATTTTGAACACCTGTTATTTCCTGCATTCGTTCTATGGTTTTTTCTGTTCGTTCTACGCATTTTTACTTTCATTTTCTAAGGGCTCGGCTCGCAATGAATGAAGATTATAGTGGGAAAAGGGACCCCTCTGCTCAGTGAATATTTACTTCTCAACCTATTGTGGTTTAAACTGTTGCCATCCCTGCTTTCATTTTTTGTTGCAACCTCCCCGCTTACATGATCTTTACAGATTTTAACAATAAAGATTTGATTCTTGTCCTAAATGGGTTTAGGTTTCTCATCCGACTTAGTTTCTTATGTTAAATTTTTTTGTCCAGTGTTGATTTAATACATTTTATTGGTCTTCTATGGATTCTGATTTAATACAATTTATTGGTTTATAGTGGAATCTAACCTCCATGAATTAAATTAAATATGAATACATGAATGGCATTGAATATAAGGACATGTTTGTGAAAAATCCTGTTGTGATTCAAGTATTTTCTTTCAACAGTTGAATATACAAGCATGAATGGCATTGAATATAAAGAAATGAATGTGAGAATGCCAAATTGTCGTACTTCAATTCAATTCATGGTGGTCAGATTCAATGTTTATCAAAATTATAAGTTTCTTAATCTATGGAAGATGATAATGATTGATTTGGAACTTTCCTTTTATTTATTTCTTGTAGTTATTTCTAAAATCCAAAGACAAAATCCCCATCTGGGCCTCCACTTAGTTCCCTTCTTTCACAAAAAATGAATCAATTGCCTGAAAAATATAAGAGTTGTGTCGATGATGTCTAACAAATGTAAGGGTTGTGCCAATGGGGAAGTAGCATTTTGATTACCCACGGTGCCCGCTAGAGCCATTAAATTTCAGTTCTCATATCCATTAAAATTTGATCAGTTTCAAAGGAAGTGTCAATCGGTTTTAAATAGGTTAGTTTTGTATAATGAATTAATCAGTCTAACCATTTGCAAATCCAAAACATAATTTCCCTTAACAGATTTGTTTTTCAACCCTGAAAAAATTTAGGCCTTCAAACAAATGATTGATGGCACAAGAGGATTGAGGTTAAAGACAAGCCTTACGCTTGCGGATCTATAGAGGATTAGAATTATTTGGGAATCTATGCCTCCATTCCAGTGCAGAATCTCATGCCCTATAATATCTGCCACAAACCACCCATATCAATATTATGTGGCCCATCACAGATTGATGGTGAGAAATTTCATTTTGAGTTGATGTGAAACGTCACACAATACATCCATCAGCGTAACATGGATATGTATATTTGAAACTATAGAGAGTGCGAGGCTACAATGGATTGATAGGATCTAGACACCGCTATAGACATTTCGGGACAAACTTTACTAGGGACCCCTCCATGTGCAAGAAGAGATCAGTCTAACACCAATCTCTCTGATTCTGCTCTTTAATGTTTCTCAGATAATATGTGGGAAGCACTAAGGGCAATAATAACATATTTTCCACAAATTATTAAGAGGTTTAGCTTCCACCTTAAATCGTGAATTCCATAAAATTAAGCTAGTTAAACTTTGGTGGAAGAAGCTAACATACCTGACCAATCTAAAGTAGTTGAAATCATTGTTGGGTACCGGATTTGTATAATTTTCTCTCCCATTTTTTCCCACCTTTCTATCTCTTTGTGTCATTATTATTCTTAAACACACAAGGTAAACCCCTTTTTCCTATTTTACATGGGATATTTGATTAATGAAGTAATAGTCAAGGAGGTTTTACTTTTTGCAAATTTTAACTTCGATATTTTTACAGATTCAGAAAAAGCAGGAAGGTTACAACTGTGAGTCATGGAGCAGCTCCTAATTTCCAGCATTGCCTTCACTTGCTACTACAACGCAACAGACTCTGTTTCACTCCAACAAAATTTCAGGCTTTTTCATGGTTTCCTTTTGGCAATTAGGTTGTTGAAATGAATTGTAAAATTGTAGATATGTAGTTGTTAGAGGAAATCTGCGATTTCCTGAACAATTGTATAAAGAGGGCCTACAGGCCGTGAATTGGGGTTAATCCCAGTACATACAGATTTTATAATAGTATATTATGTAATTAATTGAATGCACATCACTCTGTTGTTTCACCTGTAATTTGTGAGCTTTCCGCAGCCCTGATCAGAGAGTTGGGCCCACTCTTTTGATCAGGTGCTGCGTTACCTTTTCGTTGGTTTCATGCTTAGTTGGTTTTGCTACTACTGTTCTAGTATAATTCTTACATTGCTGTGAATGTGTTTTAATTCTTCAATCTATTTTAATTGTTGTTACAGTAGTCTGTGTGTTCGTTGATTAAACCTGCGATCTAACAGTAGGTTATGTGATTGCTCTTGCATATATTGTGTCGTTAGTCTTGAAATAAATAATGCCCTTGGGTTGATAATTTATGTGGAAAAAGGGTTTGAATATTGTTCACATATGGACACCAACATTTTGGCATCATTGTCGGGGAAGGCTAACAAGGTGCAAGAACACGATCTGCAATTGATCTAAAGGTCGATCTCTCGTCTTGGGGAGGGAATTTATTTCCCTACTTCAAGTCCCGAGCGTAGTGTTTTGTGTTTTTTTGCTTTTTACTATTTTCTTTAATTTTCGATCTGTTGTCTTGGGGAAGGTATCTATTACCTTGATTCAAGTCCTGAGCATAGTGTGTTGTTTTTCCTTTGCTTTTTTTTTCTTTTGTTAAGACCGATCTCTCGCCTTAGGGAGGGCATTTGTTACCCTACTCTAAGTCTTGGGCATAGTTTTCAGTTTTTCTTTTATGCTTTTTGATTATTTTCGGAAAGGGCCAACTTCTCGTCCTGAGGAGGGTATCTGATTTCCATAATTCAGGTCCTGAAATTTGATTTTATTTTCTTCTTATTTGATTTTATGTTTTGAACCTATTCTCTCATCCCGAGGAGGAAACTATCTGTTGTTCTCAGGGTCCTGAGCTCTTTTTGTTACTTTGATGAATTCCTCTCACCAATTGTATGAAAAAATATCTGAATAATAGGGGCAAAGGAAGACCCCCAAAGAAAGGAAAGGATTTGGGAAGGAAGAGGTATATTCAGGAGATCATTGAAAAGGCTAAATATGAAGCATCCTCTCATGCTGTTGTTAGGGTAAGGGTTCAGACACAGTTCGAAGGGCAGTCGGTTGAACAACCAGCTCTAGCCACGATACCCGAGGATATTATTTCGAAGGTGGAAGAAGCAATAAATAGGGTACTAGTGGAGGATATATCCTTGCTGTCAGTAGAAGGGGAAGAAATAGAAAGTAGAGGATCAGAAGAACTGAGCAATTTTAATTGGGAAGAAGAACCTCCGAAAGGGTTTTCATCACCAAGAGACCAAGGGAGTGCTGTGAAGCCTCCCACTGTTGAATCACCCCAAGTACCAGTTGCAGAGCCAGTTGAAATCCCAGGTGAGTATTGGAGGATATTTATGGCACCTGCTAGTTCTTCTATTGATTTTCTAATTGGAAACATTATAGGTGATGCACCGATGAAGCCCATCCCTTTAAAAACTCTACCTAATTTTCATGGGATTTCTTCGAAAGAACCTGATACATTCCTCTTCGATTTTGAAATTGTTTGTCAAGGGTATTATTATATCTCCGATGCTCAAAAACTAAAAATATTCCCTGCTACCCTGAAAGGGACAACTCTACGATGGTTCATGGGTTTAGGAGCGAGAACCATTACCTCATGGGAAGGAATGAAAGAAGCCTTTTTGGAGAAATACCAAGATTACTATAAATCCCGTGAAATTAAGGAGGAAATATTCAAGTTTATACAAAAAGAGGATGAGAACATGGAAGACTGTGTGGAACGATTCAAATATATATTGCAGAGATCAGGTCATAGTGACCTGGATAAGGATATTCTGAAGATCATTCTTCTCCAAGTGCTTAGGGAAGATTCTTTGCAGCTTCTGAACATAGTAGGAAAGGGGGAAATTTCAAAATAAGACTTCGACACCATCTGTGACTATTGAATTCAGTGTTCACGAGGGGCTGCAAGGAGTGGACAAGGAATTCAATCATTAAAAACTTCTAGTGGAGGAGTTACAAAGGCTAAAATTGGAAACCTAATGGATAATCTAAGGACTAATATCCTGTGCACATTATCCACCCAGATGGACACTCTGCAAGAAAAATAAAAACAGACAGAGTTGGAGAAGACTATGGCTATATTCTTCCCACAGTGCAGAAAGAAGCATCCTTTGAAAGAATGCACATTAAACATGATGGAAGCCTTCGCAAGCTGTGAACAAACTCATGCGACTAGCTCGTGTCCTTCTTTACCTAGACTGAAGGCAGTTTTTCAAGGAGCAAGTGAAGAAAATGTGGTAGACCAGTTGTAATTCATGGGGCCGAAAAATCCATGGAAACCTTGACCACCAGCTATGAATCCAGGTATGTTTCAGGACCCATCTCAGTATTTTAATAATTTTAATATGGGGCCCCAGACTGCACCATTTTCATCTATGTGGTCTCAATATCAATACCCCCTTTGGAAAAAATGGGTTCCCCAGGCTAGTTCAAATCCTTCATGGAATCACAGCTGGCGTGGACCCTCCCTACTGGTCAGTTTCCTCAATCTATGCCTCAACAACAACTTTAGTTTCCCTCTAATGTACCTCCTAGTAATCCAACCCTTCGACCCCAGCTTACTATCCAGCCCAATCTGAATCCTAATAATAAAGGGGTCCAAAAAACATATATTATTAACCTTCCATCTTATAGCATTTCCACCGCCGAACTTAACGAAATAAACTTACGATCTGGGTGGGTAGTAAATGCTCCCACTTCACCTATTATTATAGAATAGATTTAAAGTGAAGTTTTGGAGCCAGAATAGAGGACAGTTAGGGATAAATCAGACCAAAACATAATGAACCAAATACCTCCCCAATATGTTCCTAATCAAGGTCATTCAACTTCTCCTCCATATCCTGAAAGACTGACCATGAATAAACCAAAACCTCAAGCAGAGTTTGATTTCCTGGGGGAATTGCAAAATATCTTTGTTAAAATACCCTTGCTACATGCTATGAGGGATGTACCTATATATGAAAAAACTCTCAAAGAGTATTGCTCCAAGAAACCTTGAAAGAAACCAAGGGATTCATTAACTATTCATGTGATTGGTAGATTATCTGACATCATGCTAGGAAAGACTATGCCTATGAAATATGAGACCCTGGAAACCCAATTATAACAGTAGAAATCAATGGGGTAGAAATCCCAAATATACTAGTGGATTTGGGTGCCGACATCAATATCATTACCTCTGAAACAATGAACACATTAGGTCTCGGAAATGTCAAGCCAACCCCTACCATCTTGGAACTAGCCAATAGGTCTACAATTAAACTAGTAGGAAAATTGGAAGATGTGACCATTTCGGTGGATTCATGGCACTACCCAGTAGATATCCTTGTGTTACTAACAAGATCTTGTATTGGAGGTCACCCATTGATTTTGGGAAGACCTTGGCTCGCAACTGCAGATTCTTACATAGGTTGCCGATCTGGTCATATGATCATATCAAATGGGACAGTTACAAAGAATCTTACAGTTTACCCTCCTGTGGAACCTAGCCCATCTGAAAAATCATTAACCAGTTAAAAACCTCTACCAATAGAAGAGCCGAAACCTGAAAATGAAGAATTTAGACCAATCCTCACTATTGGGAAGGCCCTTCAATTCAAAATACAAACTGAGGACGATGCCATATACACTTTTATAAATGATCCTAGTTCTATTTCCAATTCAACTCGCCAAATTTTAGAATCTGCTATGAGCTGTGAAAAACAAGAAAACATTGATCCAGAAGATGAAATTGAAGACATTGATATCACTTCATCCCATGATAGTATTCCAATCGAAATTGAACCAGGGAAAAAACTCAATATCAACCCTAATCTGTCTGAATCCCAGACAAAACAACTCTTAAAAGTCCTTCAAGATCATCAGGAAGCTTTTGCCTGGGATTATATCGACATGAAGGGGATCCCTGCTAATTTATGTACTCATCACATTTATATTAAGGAAGATTTCCACTCTGTAAGACAACCCCAACGGAGAATGAATCCTGCTCCAAAGAACATTGTCAACGAATATTTACAAAAATTATTGGATGTAGGTTTCATTTACCATATCTCAGATAGCCAATGGGTATCCCCGCTAGTTATTGTTCCTAAAAATAATGGTAAGTGGCGGATCTGCATAGATTACAGGGAGCTAAATAAGGCAACTCAAAATGAGCATTTCCCTTTGCCATTCATTGACCAAGTCTTGGACACCCTGGCTGAGAAGCAGTTCTTTTCCTTCCTAGACGGATTTAGTGGATATAACCAGATCCAGAAAGCCCCAGAAGACCAGGATAAAACAACTTTCACATGCCCATGGGAAACCATTGCATACAGGGTCCTCCCATTTGGCCTGTGTAATGCTCCTGCTACCGTTTAGAGGGAAATTCTAGGGATCTTTTTTGATTTGGTCAATGATAGTGTTGAAATATATATGGATGATTTTACTCCATATGGAAACTCATTTGAAGAGGGATTGGAAAATCTAGAGAAAGTACTCAAAAGGTGTAAACAGACCCATGTATCTTTGAGTATAGTCAAATGCCATATGATGAGGGAAGAAGGGATAGTATTGGGACATTTTCTCTCTCCTATCGGAATTAGATTTGATCCAACCAAGGTAGAGGTGATATTAATATTATCGGTACCAAAGACACCCACACAGGTATGTAGCTTTATCGGTTGTGCTGGTTATTACAAACGTTTCATAGAAAATTTTTCTAAGGTAGCACATCCACTTTTTCAATTGCTAACAAAAGATGCAGAATTATTATGGACTGAAGACTGTGAAGCAGATTTCATGAAAATTAAAGGACTAATTTGCAAGGCTCCAATCCTTCGAGGAAATTATTGGGCATTACTGTTTCAACTACATGATGATGCTTCTCAGACATCAGTAGGAGTTGTTTTAGCACAATAGATAGACAAAACATCGTATGTAATTTATTATGTCAGCAAGAATTTAATTCCTGCTAAACTAAATTACATGGTGATGGAAAAAGAATTCCTAGCTGTCATTTATGCTGTCAATAAGTTTTGGCACTACATCATCGAGTATCCTAGTTTTGTACATATTGATCATGCAACAATCAGGTATTTGATGAATAAACCTATTAGTCCTGGGCGTATTACAAGATGATTGCTATTGCTTCAAGAATTTTATATTACAATAGTAGACAAACCAGGAAAAGATAATGTAGTTGTTGATTTCCTATCTAGAATGGATAACAATGACGAATGCACACCTATAGAAGATAGTTTTCCCGATGAACATATTTTTGTAGTTTCTACTAAACCTCCGTGGTATGAAGATATTGAAAACTATCTTGCTACAGGGAAAGTGCCTCCTCATTTGTCGTACAGGGAACAACGAAAAATTATACATCATAGTGCCCAATATTCTTGGATGGCAGGGTACCTTTTTCATACAGGAGCTGATAAGCAGATTCGACATTGTGTATCTGAGGATGATATTTATGAAGTACTGAAGGCTGCCTGTGATGGCCTTTGTGGAGGGAATTTTGTAGACAAAAGAACATGCCATAAGGTGCTACAAATGGGATATTACTGGCCTTCTATATTTTGGGATGCACAGAATTATGTCAGGTGGTGCGATAGTTGCCAATGTATGGGGTAGCCCGGCCGAGCTGATGAAATGCCTTTGCAGGCACAAGTAGTCCTCGAACCTTTTGAGCAATAGGCTATTGACTTCGTTGGACCCTTTAACCCACCCTCCCAAAAAAAGGCCCACATATTGGTCTGCATAGATTACGTGACTAAGTGGGTAGAAGCCAAAGTTTTTTCGAAAGCAACAGAGAAGGTGGTCTCAGATTTCCTATTTGAAGAATTTTTTGCTCGTTACGGTACCCTAAGAGAGATTGTTTCAGATGGAGGAGCACAATTTACATCACAAAAGATAGCAAATCTCATGCAGAAATATGGAGTCAAAAATAGGGTGACATATCCATACCATCACCAGGCGAATGGACAAGTAGAAAGCACAAACAAGACATTGGAAAATATCTTGACAAAAATTGTGGCATACCATCGTCTGGATTGGGCTCAAAAGCTGCCTGAAGCTCTTTGGGCGTATGGTTATATATGTGTTTTGTTGTGTTCATTTTTTAGTTTGGATTAGTGGTATCATAGAAATATCCCCTTTCTTTTTTTTCTTTGCATGACCCCAATGAGGTTAGGGTATAAGGAGTTAAGGCTCGAACTGGTTGAACCTTTGAAAGAACAAACTCGCAAGGCTTGACGACCTCCCATGGCATAAGAAAATAAAGCTGAGGGGGTAGGAGATCATTTATAAATATCGCTTGAAGATGTCCTTGAGAAAAAAAGGAACATGATGATGGACAACGTTTCCTAGATCCTTCGGCTTCTATCCACAAACAATTCATCTCCTTCCAACAACCACGTTGGATGCACCACACCTATTAAGGTACTAGTTAATTTTGACATCCCCATATTTATAGTTCAGATAGATGCATATGTCTTAGATAAATGGTTAAATCTTCTAGAAGTATATTTTTTGGTTCATGATATTTCCGACCGGGAAAATATTAATTTTTCACTCCTCAAACTTGGCCCCAACATGAAGGACAAGTGGGAAACCTACTGTGAGAGGAGGGACAAGAGTGCACCCTCACTATTTTCAGTTGCACCAACTTGGAATCCTTTTTGGGATTCCATCAATGATTATTATTCCCCTATCGGGAGCTATGAGGATAAATACATAAAGTGTACCATGTTGTGGCAGGGAAGGGACCAAGACATGCCAGAGTTCACAGATTTTTTTCATACCCTTTTCATGAAGTTGGGTGTCAAGGATTTTAAGAAAAATTTGGTTCTCAAGTACCTAGGTTATCTACATAAGTACATCTATAATGAGATGGAGTTCCTATACATCTCCTCACTCAGTATGACCTATCGATATGTTGTCAAGATTGAGCATAAATTCAAAAATAAGAAGAAAGACTTTGGATCTGTGAAATCGTAGCAAGGGAAGTGCACCCCCAAACCACCGAGCAAAGGACAGAGCCAAGGCAGGGTGGCCTAGGACAACCCGCTGAAGCCAAAATAAAATAACAACACCATGAAGACAAATAAGGACACAAGAAAATGGTGTGAGTTCCAGAATACCCCCACTCAAGACACAAATGAGGGTCAGGCCAAGTAGTCACTAGTGGCTGAGATGAAGGCTTCCAAATCAGATGCATGTTCTGAATCTGAGTCAGAAACCAATAAGGGGAAAGAAAAATGGAATTTGAGTATTGATGTGAAGCCCAACGCCACAATTTACACCCCCAAGATACAGAAGACTGATCCCAACGATCCAGAGGATGGGGAGTGACTCTTCCACTCACATATGTGGGTGAAGGGTTCTCCACTGTAGTTGATTGTCAACAGTGGGAGCCAAAGGAACCTCATTTCAGTAGAGGTCATGAAGAGGCTATGCTTATCTACCACCACACACCCTCATCGATACACAATCGGGTGGCTTCACCAAGCATGAGATCTTCGTGTTATCCAAAGGTGTCACCTTCCCTACAACATCAAGCCCTTCACATATGGGGTATTGTGTGACATTGCTCCTCCTGAAGTTTTTGATTTATTATTAGGATAACCGTACTTGTAGAAGCGAAATTTTGTGTATGAGTCTAGGACTTACATTGTTATTATTACTTTGGGAGATAAGTTGTACATGATATTAGAGGTAACATTGCCTACCACCATCTCTTTGATAACTTCTATGAAATGCAGTGAGATCATTTCCCAGACTGGGAAATTTTTTTGCTTATGATTTTCCCTCACAAAAAGAAGAATATTTTGGCAATGACATGCAGACAAGGCTCCTTTGCATGGAAACAAAAAATGCACAAGGTCATGGAGGAGTATAGGGAAATTTTCACCTCACCCACATGGGTACCTCTACACTGTCAGGTCCAACACTACATCGGTCTGACCCTGGGCGCGCCACTACCCAATGGACTAATATATCAATGTTTTTTTCTAGAGAATGATGAAATTAAGGACAGATCCAGAAGCTATTGCAGAAAGGGCACATTAGGAAATTTTCATCACCATGTGGAAGCCTGATCATGTTGGTACAAAAACACATCGGACTTGGAGACTATATTGACTATTAGGCACTAAGCGAGATCATTGTTAAAAATAGGTATCTAATCCCACCGATTGATAACCTTTTGGACCAGCTCAAGGGGGCCAAATATTTTAGTAAGTTTGACTTGAAATAAAGTTATCACGAGGTGCCAATCAAACCGTTGGATATGTTGAAGACTACCTTCAAATGCAAGGAGCACCTTTTTGAATGGATGGTCATGCATTTTGGGTTGACGAATTCCCCCACAACCTTCATGAGGCTAATGGAAGACATCGTGTGACATTTCACCAAATCATTCGTGGTGGTGTATTTGGATGACATCCTGATCTTTAGCAAGTGTTAGGAAGAGCACCTCCACCATATTCAACACGTCCTCCAAACCCTACCACAACACATGTTTTGTGCCAATTTAGAGAAATTTACTTTTGATATTACTGAGATCCAATATATGAGGTACATCATTGATGAGCGGGATGTGCATGTGGAACCAGCCAAGATATAAGTCATTCAGGATTGGCCAGCCCCAACCACTCCAGCACAGCTTTGCAGCATTCAAGGTCTTGCCAATTTCTACCGCAGGTTTCTGTTCGGGTTCTCTCATATCACTTGAAATTTAAGCCAAGTGACCAAGGGCAAAGCGAAAACAAAGTTATTTTGGTATGAATCCCAACATAAGGCATTTTTCGACTTGAAGCATTTCCTCTACTCCACACCACTCCTCACATTACCATACCTACAACAATCATTCAGATTGACACAAATGCCTCTGAATATGCTATTAGTGGAGTTCTTACTTAGTATGGGAATCCAGTGGCATATCATAGTGAGACACTTTGAGACACAAATTGAAAGTATCCCACCTACGACATGTTAGGGTGATTTTTTTTTTTCGAAACATCGTTTTGAAATCCATAGTTTGCAGTCTCTTAATAAATAGAACTTATAAACATTGTCACTATCATAAATTTGAGTTTTATTTGTCCAAAAAATTTCCACTTGTCTTGTCATTATGTGGTTTGGTTTAAAGCGTAAAGAAAATTTGAGCCGTGGGAATTTATTGTCATAAATTTTGAGAAATTGAGTCATGTTGTACGTGCAAATATGAATATGTTAGAAGATCTACATGAGTCAGTTTAGAGTCAGTTTCATATTGAAAATCTTACTGGTCAAAGCAATATGACCATTAACAGAAGGACCTTTATTTTCTTACTCATAACCTATTCAATTTTCCTAACACTGTAAGCCACATCCTACATTTCCTTTTCCCATTTATCAAATATTATACCCCATCAACCTATTCATTTATCATTTAATATTCCTAGACTCCAAAATTCCCATACTACCCACTATATCCTATTTCTATCCCCTAAATGGTCATAGTTACAAATCATTTGGACATGACTTACATATCCCCCACTACTTAAAATACCATACCCAACCAACATTTCAAATGATTATCATGTGAACTATCATATCTTTCAAAGGCGGCACATGAGTGACTTCACACAACCATATCTTAGAGCCTCGTGGATGCTCATGGTAAAATATTAAGCCTTAGTTGCAGCCTAATAGAGCCAAGGGTCGAAGTATAGAGCCGTAGTGATCACAGAATTGGTCGTTGCGCAAAGACGGTATGCAATAGTTGCTGCACACAGAGCACTATGAAACTACTGCGCAGCGTCTTCCCGAGGTCATGCAACATAGACACGATTTGATTTGAGATTTTCGAAGGCAGAGTCGTGCCAAAAATCTTTTAGTATTTTTTATTCCTCAGTTAAATTATTGTTAAGCCGTAATTAACCTCCGAGATATAGTCGTTGTGCGTACCCTATTTTCCACACACATTGTCGCCTTTGAAATCTCAGAGTCAAGGATTTGTATACGTATGTTGATTAATGTAGAATGTTGAGCTGGTTAGGGTGAATTTTCATAAATATATGAAGTTTTCCACTCACCATTGAAACTGTCAGCACTGCGCAACACCTCTGTCAAATACAATTTTGGTTGTTGCTATCTCAAAAGGAAGTCTCCTTTTCTTGTTTTTTCCCACGTGGCCTGCCACAAGATCTAGGAAAGTTTCCCAGTGTAAATTGGTCAAATGTCTCCCATTAAAAATAATAAATGGGGTGGAATTTTAAGTGTGGAGCTTAGAAATTTAGCCAAGGTAAATTCCAATCTAGCAATTAGGGTTGCATTTGAAAATACCCGGTGTATACCTTTTTCTGAAAAGATTCAAATAGTGGGGCACCATAAATAGTTGGCCAACCTATTTTATTTAAGATTAAAGGATGGAAAGGCCAGGTTATGGGACTTGCTGATTGTTTTTACGGAGAAAATCATTGTTGATTCTATAGGATTTCCCATAGATAGGGAAAAATTGTTCAAACGGGATGATCTAGATACCTCATTTTTCAAAGAATTTATCAAACCATGGTTTAAAAACAATTTTGATATGACCTTCCCAAGCATATATCTTCAATATCACCACAACCATTTACTTAAAGTCATATAGAGATACTTCACTTCTGAGGGTAAGTTTAGTGGGGTCTACCAGTGTTATCTCATAATCGTCGTGCATTTTACAACGAAGAAAAACATGAACTTACCTTATTATTTTCTCAATATTTTGGGAAGGATGGGAGAGAAAGTTCTGTTGGAAATATTTTCATTGATGGCAAATGAGGCAGCACTCAGGCAAAGGAGGCAGCACTCAGGCAAAAGAGGCAGCGCTGAAGCAGAGGAAGGCAAAAGAGGCACAGCGAAAGCAATAGAGGCAGCAAGAAGAAAGTCAAAATGTAATAGTCATAGAAGCACAGTGAAGAACCGTTATCGAAAGGTAGAGACAGAGGCAGAGCGACAGAAGCAGCAGAGGCAAAGGCAGAGACTAAGTGACAGAGGCAGAGAGCCACACCCAGAATCACACACTCCAACCGACGTTATATATATAATACATAATCCCTATTCCGGGAATCGCTTAACTCCAGCGGCAATGCAATGCATATAATACAGAACCATATTCCGGGAATCGCACACTCCAACCGGCGTTATACATATAATATAACACAAACATTATTCCGGGAATCGCTTCACTCCAGCGGCAAAAATATATATAAACATATATGTGTAGCGCATCACATAAACAAAGGTCTAAGCTCAAATATATAAGTGGAGCACTTTATTAAAGAGCGCACAAAACGAAGATTTAAATGGCGGGACCCCTCCTCAATCGCAAGGGGAGCGGAACATCACAACAGAAAGTTGCGATTGCGATTAAGAGCTCGGACCCGATGGGCGTATAAATCATGGTTAATATATATTTGAGTTCCAGGTCTAATCGCATCGACATTGGTCAATCGCATCGGAGAACATATGAGTTGCGATTGCGATTGGAAGTCCGGACCCGATGGAGGTATGAATTATAATTCAAACGTGTTTGAAGTCCTTTCCCAATCGCATCAGAAAAATACAATGAACAGTGGCCAATCGCAACACATATTAAAAGACTTGCGATTGCGATTAAGAGTTCGGACCCGATGGGCTTATAAACTATGAGTAACAAGTTTTTTGAAGTCCGACATGATCGCATCGGAACAACCCAATCGCATCGGAGAATATAAGAGTTGCGATTGCGATTGGAAGCCCGGACCCGATGGGCTTATAAACTTTGATTAATAAAATTTGAATCCCAATCGCATCGATATTAGTCAATCGCATCGGCAAAGAACAGTGAACAGCGATCAATCGCAATCGGAGGAGAATCAATGCATCAAAAAGCGTGTCAGGTGGGCCCGAAAGGGCATTTGTTAAGTATTATCAAGATTATTCATTGATTATAGTAGAAGCGGCAGTTTCTTGTTAAAACCTTATATAAGGATGTCGAGAGTTGATTTAAGTTAAAAGGCACTGTTATATATATAAAAGGCGAATGTATTAAAGATGTGCTGCGTGGTCTGTGGGTTGTATGTATATGCCTCAGCTTAAGGTGGAGGGCGATTATTAATATACGACTGTGATATATGTTCGTTCCGCTTGCGGAATGTTCCACATCAACAAGACACTAATAGCATAAAAGGGATTGGAGTTCCTCCAGATTTACAGTCAGCAGATATAAAAGGAACAGTTGCACGCATGCAACAGTTACACCATAGCAGAGGACAGAAAAGACAAAGACACAGTCAGAGAAAAGACAAATGCGCAACAAGCCAAGAGACAAAATGAGTGAGCTGGAGTTCTCAGTTAAATTTGAATGTAAATGTTTTATTTAAATTTATATTGTTGTGATGCATTGGCAAGTCTCCGAAAGAGAGAAAATATCCCACTGTAATATTAAAATAAGCACCTACAATTACATTTTTCTGAGTGAGCTGAAAAGAGATGAGAAGGCAGAAGGCAAAGAGACATGGCTGTCCATTTCGAATTCCCAGTGGAATACAAACAGCCATGAAGCTATTTTTGTATAAAACAGGGTAATATCCAAGGGGAGAGGTGTTGACGAAAAAGGAGTGAGAGAAGAAGAGAGTATGGCAGCAGAATTAAAGAGAGTTGAAGAGAATAAGCAAGCTGCAAGAAGAATGTGAATAAGGAGGAGCTGAGTAAAGAAGAAGAAGGGGCTGAGCAGAGATGATGCAGGTCTGATATAAGATTTGATGAACAACAGAGAAGAAGGTACAGAACAGAGCTGATATCCAAGGTAAATCAGCAAGTGTTTTTATTTTGAAAGAGTAAGGAAGTTGGAGCTTCCCTATCAAGTTGTAGCTTGATAGATGTCAGTTGTAGCTGACTGAGGTAGGAGCCTCCTGTAGGTTGGTGCCTGCAGAAAATAGATGGGAGTTAGAGCTTCCTTGCAAGTTGTAGCTTGCAGAATTGAGGTTGGAGCCTCCTGTAGGTTGGTGCCTGCAGAAAATCAGTGGTGAGAGGGAGTTGGAGCTTGCCTTTGCATCACAACAATAATAAGATGTGGTTTTCTCCCTTTATGGGTTTCCACGTATATCTGGTGTCTATGTGCATGATGTATATGTGTTGATATGATATATCTATTCTGCTAATACTTGCTGCTAACATATTAAGACTGCTGGTACATTATCTAATCTGCTTATTAATTACTGCTCATAAATAAAGATTTCTCACACATTATGTTGATCATGAAATGAAGGTGTTAAAAAAGTAAAATAAGTTTTAAAGGAAAAGTTTTAAAAGTCCATGAATGTGTTAAACTGATTCACCCCCCCCCCCTCTTAGTTTAACTAAGAGTTCAACAATTAATTATCAGAGCGGGTTCCTTTGTACAAGTCTAACAACTGAAAGGAGATCCTAGGTTCCCAAGATGGCTAGTAAAGAAGGATGCTCAACCAATAAAGCCCCTTTCTTCAGCGCTGAGGTAAAGTATGGCACTACGGGGAATCAGAATGAAGACATGCATAATGTCTCTAGGAATAGAAGTCTGGGCTGTTGTGCAATTAGGATATGCCCCGAAGGCAACTGACTCAGAAAAGGACTCAAAACAAGATTTTGTGGCTAATGCAAAAGCCATGAATGCCATCCTGAATGGATTATGTGAAGTAGATTTTATTAAAGTAATGCACAAAGACACTGCCAAGAAAATATGGGATACTCTTGAAGACATACATGAGGGAGACCAGAAAGTAAAAACTGCCAAACTTCAAGTATATAGAGCCCAGTTTGAAAACTTAAAAATGAATGATGATGAAGATGTTGGCGGCTTCTTCTTAAAAGTTGCAGAAATTGTTAACAATATGAAAGCTCTTGGAGAAACCATACCAGAAAGTATAGTTGTGCAAAATATTCTAAGATCACTCCCATCCAGATTTAATCCGAAGGTGTCTGCAATAGAAGAGACAGCGGATTGGGAGACTTTGACCATGAATCAGCTACTTGGAAATCTAACAGCCTATGAAATGAGGCTCCCACAGAAGAAACCAAGTTCGAGGGAAGCAGCCTTTAAAACAGAAAAGAAGAAAGAAGAAGAGGAAGAAATATTCTCTTGCTCTGATGAAGAAGAGGCTAAATTTGTCAAGAAATTGGATAGAGGATCAGGTAGATACAAAGGTAAACTTCCTTTTAAATGCTTTAACTGTGGAAGAGTTGGACATTATGCTGCTAAATGTTCTCACAAGAAAGTAAGAAATCAAGCTCAAGAATCAGAGAAAGACACATCAAAGAATTGGCAGAAAGGAAAGAAATTCAGCAGAAAATCCTTCTACGCTCAGCAAGACAGCAGTGCATCTGAAGACTCAGATGAACCCTCAGGAGAAGAGGGAACCTCTAAATTTTTACTAATGGCCATAGAAGATCTTGAAGGACTCTTGCTAGAAGAATAAGAAGAAGGGGAAGTCGATCTTGAGGGGGAGCTAAGAAGTGCTCTGGAGGAGATTGACAGACTCAAACTAAAATGCAGAAAACAAAAAGAGATTCTCCTCAAATGTGTGAAAGAAGAACAAAATTCAGAAGTCCTCATGCAGCTAAAGGTAAAGCTTGAAGAAGCCAAGAAGATAGAAGATATATTACTTCAACAAATCAAAGATAAAACTCGAGAACAAGAGAAGCTGGAAGAAGAAATTCTGTGTCTGAGAAGGAAATTAGAAAGTGCTCAACAGAAAGTTTCTATATATCCTTCTCAAATGACAAGTTCTAGTAGGTTGAATGAAATCTTGGATGCTCAAAGATCTCCTCTAATAAAAACTGGGATAGGCTATGAAGGAGAATCAAGTAAAGGCAAAGAAAAGGAAAACAAAAATATATTTTTTGTGAAAGCAAAGAAGGTTGATGAAGCGGCCCAAATAATTCCTACAAAGGAAGAAACATGTAATGAGAAAGACAGAGACCAAAAGAAACCTCTAATAACAAAGATTGTAACAAATACTAAGACAACAGAGAAAGGATCATATATTCCTGATTATATCAAATTTGGAAGCCATCAAAGGAGATTCTTGCCTCCTATGAAGAATGCCACCTGTTATGTCTGCCACAAGCAGGGACACATTGCTGCATATTGTCATGCAAGGAGGAATGATTCACACCAACAAAAGAGGCAAGCATGGAAGAGACAACCTTACATCAGGTATGCAAGTGATTTCTATGGTTATTGTTTTTATTGTAAGGATTTTGGCCATAGAATTATTGAATGTAGAAAGTATGGACAAAGAATGATGTTCAATACCTCAAGGAGGTTTATGAGTCAAAGCAATTTTGTTCATGCTCACAATTCTACAAAAACTATAATCAAATGTTGTATATGCAATCAAATTGGGCATATATCTTCCAAGTGTTCTCTAAAGGGATATAATTCATCACCTCACAAAAGATACCAAACAAAAGGGGGCCTCCAGTGGATAAAGAAGGTGAATAAATGTGACTTGGCTTTAACTGCTCAAGATTTGAAGAGCCAATGGTATTTGGATAGTGGCTGCTCTAAACACATGACAGGAGATAAAAGCAAGTTTTTAACTCTTGACGAAAAGAAATCGGGCAATGTCACTTTTGGAAATGAAAAATCAGGAAAGATCAAGGGAAAAGGATTAGTCAGCATAGACAATGGCAGAGGAAAGGCCCAAGATGTATTATATGTAGATGGGCTGAAAGAAAATTTACTGAGTGTCAGTCAGATGTGTGATAAAGGTTGTGAAGTTCTCTTTAGAGCACAAGATTGTGTAGTCAGATCAAGCACAACAGGAAAAACTCTACTCAAAGGTGTTCGAACAGAGAGTAATGTGTACATAGTGAGAGAGGAGGATGAAGCCTGCCATCTTAGCAAACTCAAGGAGTCATGGTTATGGCATAAGAGATTGGGACATCTCAGCTTTGACCATATCATTAGACTGAGCAAGAAGAAAGCTGTCAGAGATATGCCAGAAATAAAAAGGCCCTCAAACACAATATGCAAATCTTGTCAGTTGGGGAAACAAACTCGCACATCCTTTAAATCTAAAGAAGAGTTATCAACAAGAAGACCACTGCAACTTGTGCACATGGATCTATGTGGACCTGCAAGAGCTAAAACACCAAGTGGAGAGTCCTACTTTATGCTGATAATAGATGATTTATCCAGAATGACATGGGTTGCTTTTCTCAAGAATAAATCGGAAGCTCTGGACAAATTCAAAACATTTAAAACATTAGCAGAAAATCAGACAGGATGCAAGCTGAAATGCATCAGATCAGATAGAGGAGGTGAATTCACTGATTATGACTTTGCAGGCCTATGCAATGAACATGGCATAAAACAACAATTTACTATTGCAGGGACACCTCAGCAGAATGGAGTAGCAAAGAGACAAAACAGATCTGTTCAACAAATTGCCAGAGCCATGATGCAAGAGAATAATATTGCTCAAACCTTATGGGTAGAAGCAGTGCACACAACAGTACATATCCTTAATAAAGCTCACTTAAGGCCAAGCAGTGACAAGACTCCCTATGAACTATGGCATGGAAAGCCAGCCTAATCAAACATTTCAGAATCTTTGGTAGCAAGTGTTACATAAAGAATAATGATGAAAACCTTGGGAAATTTGATGCAAGAGCAGATGAAGGGATTTTTCTAGGATATGCTTCCAAAAGTAAAGGGTACAGGTGCTACAATAAGACTCTTCGGAAAATAGTTGAAAGTATTGATGTGAGATTTGATGAAGAATTTCTAAACAATACAAGAAATACAGATTGCTGCAATCCATCAGATAATCATGAAGAAGAAGATCAGAATGATGATGAAACCAGCAAGACATCAGAAGATGCTGGATTAAACTCAAAAACCCCCTCAAGATACACTCAGAAGAATCATCCTGAAGATCAGATCATAGGAGACAAGAAAGCAAGAGTCCAGACAAGAAGGTAGCTAACAGAACAAACAGAAGAAGTATACATAGCCATGTTATCACAAATAGAGCCAAAGAAATTTGAAGAAGCCAGCAAGGACAAGTATTGGATAAAAGCAATGAATGAAGAATTGGACCAAATTGAGAAGAACAATACCTGGGAACTAGTTCCTAGACCTATTGAGAAAAATATCATTGGTTCAAAATGGGTATTAAAAAACAAAATGAATGAGAAAGGACAAGTAATCAGGAATAAAGCTAGGCTGGTCTGCAAAGGATACTCACAAATAGAAGGACTTGATTATGATGAAACATTTTCCCCTGTAGCTAGAATGGAAGCTATCAAAATGTTCCTGGCATTTGCATGCTATCAAGATTTCAAGGTATATCAAATGGATGTAAAATTTGCTTTTCTTAATGGTGATCTAGAAGAAGAAGTGTACATGGAACAACCAGAAGGTTTCTCATTGACAGATAAAGAAGACTATGTATGTAAAATGAAAAAGGCCCTATATGGACTGAAACAAGCTTCTCGTGCTTGGTACTCAAGACTGGATAAATATTTGCAAAAACAGGGTTTTAAGAGAGGTGGAGTAGACAGCAACCTATACATAAAAGCCCATGAAAATGAACTTTTTATTTTTGTAGTGTATGTTGATGACATTATGTTTGGAAGCAACAAAGATGATCTAGCAAAAGGGTTTGCTGATGAAATGAAAACAGAGTTTGAAATGTCTATGATCGGAGAGCTCAGTTTCTACTTGGGACTACAAATTCAGCAAAAGAACACAGGTACATTTATTTCACAAGAAAAATACATAAAATAAATGTTGAAAAAGTTCAAAATGGAGGACTGCAAACCTGTGTCAACTCCCATGACCACAGGTTGCAAGCTGTGTGCTAATGATGGGTCTACTGACATAGATCAAAGACTTTACAGATCCATGATTGGAATTCTATTGTATCTGACTGCATCAAGACCAGACATCATGCTAGCGGTAGGATTAGTGGCTAGATATCAAGAAGCACCTAAACAAAACCATCTTCTGGCAGTCAAAAGAATATTCAGATATCTACAAGGAACAATACAGTATGGACTTTGGTATCCTAAAAGCAAAAACTTCACTTTATCAGCATACACAGATGCAGATTGGGCCAGCTGTGTGGATGATAGGAAGAGTACAAGTGGAGGTGCATTCTATCTAGGAGAAAGTCTGGTGGCATGGTTAAGCAAGAAACAAACATCCATCTCTTTGTCTACAGTTGAAGCAGAATATATAGCAGCAGCAGCATGTTGTATAGAAGTCATGTGGATGAAGCAAACTCTTCAAGACATGAAGGTAAGCATTGATGAACCTATTTCAATCAAATGTGATAATACAAGTGCTATAAGTATATCTAAAAATCCTGTACTTCACTCAAAAACTAAACATATTCCAATTAAGTATCATTTCCTCAGAGAAAAAATGGCTCAGAAGATAGTAAAGCTGGAATATGTACCAACGAAAGAACAGACAGCTGATATATTTACCAAACCTCTTGCTAGAGAACCATTTCAATACTTGAGAGATAAACTAGGGGTAGTATCTGCAGATGCTACTCTCTGATATAAAGAGAAAGCACAGTCTCAGGGGGAGAACAAAACGAAGATATCATTCCAGGGGGAGAACAGCCAGCAAGATAGGCATAAAACAAGTCCACAGGATCAACATTATTAGTATTATCAGCATTATCAATAGTATCAGCATTTTGAAGCAACAAGAACCGTTCAATCGTAAAATGCATATTACAGGCACTACAAATGAAACACAACTATAAAACATATATTGGCTCACTATACCAAAGTGTTCTCTCAACAAGTTTCATACATCACTCTGGAGCAGCATAGTCCAATTTCAGTAGAAGAGGACCTAAACGTAACTCAGAGAAAGGAAATGCAACGACAGAACCCATACAGAGAGATGAGGCGTCATCCTTTGCCATTGATGTCAAAGGGGGAGGAAGAACAAACAACAGGAGGAAGAGTAGGCAAACAGGAAGAGCAAGCAACAAGAGAAAGAGAAAGCAAACAGAGAAAGTAGATTGCCATCAATGCCAAAGGGGGAGACTGTTGGAAATATTGTCATTGATGGCAAAGGAGGCAGCACTCAGGAAAAGGAGGCAGCACTCAGGCAAAAGAGGCAGCGCTGAAGCAGAGGAAGGAAAAAGAGGCACAACAAAAGCAATAGAGGCAGCAAGAAGAAAGTCAAAATGTAACAGTCATAGAAGCACAGTGAAGAACCGTTATCGAAAGGTAGAGACAGAGGTAGAGTGACTGAAGCAGCAGAGGCAGAGGCAGAGACTAAGTGACAGAGGCAGAGAGCCGTTACAAAATTCCGGGAATCACACACTCCAACCGGCGTTATACATATAATACATAATCCCTATTCCGGGAATCGCTTAACTCTAGCGGCAATGCAATGCATATAATACAAAACCATATTCCGGGAATCGCACACTCCAACCGGCGTTATACATATAATATAACACAAACATTATTCCGGGAATCGCTTCACTCCAGCGGAAAAAATATATATAAACATATATGTGCAGCGCATCACATAAACAAAGGTATAAGCTCAAATATATAAGTGGAGCACTTTATTAAAGAGCGCACAAAATGAAGATTTAAATGGCGGGACCCCTCCTCAATCGCAATCGGAAATCGCAAGGGAGCGGAACATCACAACAGAAAGTTGTGATTGCGATTAAGAGCTCGGACCCAATGGGCGTATAAATCATGGTTAATGTATATTTGAGTTCCATGTCTAATCGCATCGGCATTGGTCAATCGCATCGGAGAACATATGAGTTGCGATTGCGATTGGAAGTCCGGACCCGATGGAGGTATGAATTATAATTCAAACATGTTTGAAGTCCTTTCCCAATCGCATCGGCAAAATACAATGAACAGTGGCCAATCGCAACACATATTAAAAGACTTGCGATTGCGATTAAGAGTTCGGACCCGATGGGCTTATAAACCATGAGTAACAAGTTTTTGAAGTCCGACATGATCGCATCGGAGAATATAAGAGTTGCGATTGCGATTGGAAGCCCGGACCCGATGGGCTTATAAACTTTGATTAATAAAATTTGAATCCCAATCGCATCGATATTAGTCAATCGCATCAGCAAAGAACAGTGAACAGTGACTCAATCGCATCGGAGTATTTGAAGTTGCGATTGCGATCAATCGCAATCGGAGTAGGAGCGATCAATCACAATCGGAGGAGAATCAATGCATCAAAAAGCGTGTCAAGTGGGCCCGAAAGGGCATTTGTTAAGTATTATCAAGATTATTCATTGATTATAGTAGAAGCGGCAGTTTCTTGTTAAAACCTTATATAAGGATGCCGAGAGTTGATTTAAGTTAAAAGGCACTATTATATATATAAAAGGCGAATGTATTAAAGATGTGCTGCGTGGTCTATGGGTTGTATGTATATGCCTCAGCTTAAGGTGGAGGGCGATTATTAATATACGACTGTGATATATGTCCGTTCCGCTTGCAGAATGTTCCACCTCAACAAGACACTAATAGCATAAAAGGGATTGGAGTTCCTCCAGATTTACAGTCAGCAGATGTAAAAGGAACAGTTGCACGCATGCAACAGTTACACAACAGCAGAGGACAGAAAAGGCAAAGACACAGTCAGAGAAAAGACAAATGCGCAACAAGCCAAGAGACAAAACGAGTGAGCTGGAGTTCTCATTTAAATTTGAATGTAAATGTTTTATTTAAATTTATATTGTTGTGATGCATTGGCAAGTCTCCGGAAGAAAGAAAATATCCCACTGTAATATTAAAATAAGCACCTACAGTTACATTTTTTTGAGTAAGCTGAAAAGAGATGAGAAGGCAGAAGGCAAAGAGACATGGCTGTCCATTTCGAATTCCCAGTGGAATACAAACAACCATGAAGCTATTTTTGTATAAAACAGGGTAATATCCAAGGGGAGAGGTGTTGACGAAAAAGGAGTGAGAGAAGAAGAGAGTATGCAGCAGAATTAAAGAGAGTTGAAGAGAATAAGCAAGCTGCAAGAAGAATGTGAATAAGGAGGAGCTGAGTAAAGAAGAAGAAGGGGCTGAGCAGAGATGATGCAGGTCTGATATAAGATTTGATGAACATCAGAGAAGAAGGTACAGAACAGAGCTAATATCCAAGGTAAATCAGCAAGTGTTTTATTTTTGAAAGAGTAAGGAAGTTGGAGCTTCCCTATCAAGTTGTAGCTTGATAGATGTCAGTTGTAGCTGACTGAGGTAGGAGCCTCCTGTAGGTTGGTGCTTGCAGAAAATAGATGGGAGTTGGAGCTTCCTTGCAAGTTGTAGCTTGCAAAATTGAGGTTGGAGCCTCCTGTAGGTTGGTGCCTGCAGAAAATCAGTGGTGAGAGGGAGTTGGAGCTTGCCTTTGCATCACAACAATAATAAGATGTGGTTTTCTTCCTTTATGGGTTTCCACGTATATCTGGTGTCTATGTGCATGATGTCTATGTGTTGATATGATATATCTATTCTGCTAATACTTGCTGCTAACATATTAAGACTGTTGGTGCATTATCTAATCTTCTTATTAATTGCTGCTCATAAATAAAGATTGCTCACACATTATGTTGATCATGAAATGAAGGTGTTAATAAAGTAAAATAAGTTTTAAAGGAAAAAGTTTTTAAAAGTCCATGAATGTGTTAAACTGATTCACCCCCCCCCCTCTCAGTTTAACTAAGAGTTCAACAAGTTCAACTCAAGAAAGATAATCATATGTCAATCTTGTTTCATTTTTCTTGATAAAAATCTTGGTTATTTTTGAAATTTATAAGAAGAAGGTCTCATGGTATACTATTTTGTCAAGTCTTGGTATGTTTCCTCAAATATATTCTTCACCAATGGAGATTTGTGAAGGAAATGAAGAAGAACACGATGAACCGCATGATGAACAAATGAATACATAATACAACTCCTTTAACTTCTTGAAGAGCATCATTAAAGCACTCCCATCCATAAGCACATCTATAAGTTAACAAGAATCCTTCTATCATCTCATACCAATCTGTAGTGCCATGGCGCAGCTGTATTTCAAGATAGCATTGTTGAGGTATCATCTCCAACCAATTCTGGTCGAGGTTCTGCACCCTAAGCTGTAGTCTAGTGAGCTAAATGTTCATGAGGATCCTTCTGTCCATCATACTTCTCTGTGATCTTCATGTCTACACAACCTCAACCTTAGAAATTTTCAAAACACCTACCATCCAGCTGAAATTTCTCTGTGCACACACCACCAGCGAGCTAGGGTTGACATTAATGCGAAGTCCAACACTTCATACCTCTACTCCTCTGGAAATTTTTGCTGAAAATTTTCCAGGAATAAGACAACATTAAATGTGCAAGTCATGCACTCTCGATACATCAATCATGGTTCATGCATATGAGTGCGAGCTACAGGATGGTCCATTGTAGGGACAACCATGCCACCAAGATATGAAGATTGAAGATTAGTGGGTAAATTTTATCATAATTATTGTAATGGCTTTAAGCTAGGTATCTCTATTTAAATGATACTTCCTTGTAATATTTATAACAGTGGTTAAGGGATGGTCTCCATTATAATCCATTAAGTGAGGGGTGAACACCCTCACAAGTGTTTAATAATAAAATTAAACGCTTTCTATCGGTGTTCAATGATGTGATTTCTTATTGTGTTAGTTTGATGATGTATATTCCTTGCATGATGTGATGTTGATAATGTCAAGTATGTGATTAATTAATGTAGCTAAGGAAATCATGAAATGAATGCAGGGTTACATCATACAATCTATCTTAATATGTTGCAATAATTGTTGTTAATGGTTATGAAACTTACTATTCCTCTACTAAAGTTACGCTATGAACTAATGAACATTCTATCTAGTGATTAATGAGCAATCTTGAATAATGATTTGGATAGTTACCACTGGGTAATTTGTATCAAATATTTTTAACTTCGTGAAGTATTTTACCAATTAACCTTGTATGCCATATTGTTGCAATTTCCTCCCACCATCCTTTTTAGTAATGGAGAATCTTATGTTATTAAGATGATTTTGAATCACATCATTATGAAAAAACTTAGTATCACGATCCACCTCCTTCATCTAGAATTTTTCTTCCATGGAATATCCTCCTGCTTTGTTCTATATTCAATATTTGTAAGAATGGTAGCCTCCTCCAATGCAAACTTTGTGGTTTTGTCTTTCCATATCATCCTCTGTTGAATAAATGATCTCTTATTTTCCAATTCTCTCTTAACTTTAAAAATATTTCCAAAAACTCTCTTATTCGAGATTTTAAGTTAGGATTTAAAATGCTTAAACTTTAATTAGAACACTCTCATCTTGGTATGACCGTCAACTATTATTTCTTCCCACAATGCCTTATGTACATAATAAAAAACTTATGATTGGAACCAAAATTTTTGAAATCAAAATGGTTTATTTAATGGATTTTCATTTAGATCAACTTCCAACCTAATTGGCCAATGATTAGAACCCATACACGAAAATATAGAGGATTCTATGAACAAATATATTTTTATAACATTTTCAGATAAAAAAAACAATCTAATTTAGAAGCAATATGATTTGTACCACCCCTATAGTTATTCCAAGTGTAACAGTCATTAGTTTTCAGAATGTTAACCAAAATAGAGGGATTCAATAAATTGATCTAATTCCACCAATATAGGATCCAACCTATCATTACCACCCTTTATTTCCTGGATAGGTGTTGTGATATTAACATCTCCACCCATAATCCATAATGAATTTCTTATAAATCGTTCGGTTGCCTGCAACTGCTTCAAGAAAACAAAAATCCAAGGGGATGGAGGGGACATAAACCACTGAAAGGAAGCATATTATTTTTTTCCCACATATTGAAATTTATGTGTTAGAATTCTATAAGATGCGGTCCATTCACGAAATAAAACCAATTGGGGATTCCACCACACTGATATCCCACTTCCATTCCTTGTAACTATTAAAAACATATGCTAACATCCTTTAAAACAAAAACCAACTATGTTGTTCATTGTCTCCTCATCCAATTTAATTTCTTGTAAAATTACAATTGTTGGAATTTCCTTTGTGATTTGATATCTAAGGCATCATTTTTTACCTCTACTATTGAGACTCCTTATTTTCTAGGAGCTGATTTTCATTTATAAAGTCTTCATACTTTGCAAACCCTTCTCTCGATTTGCTACTGTCGATTTTGAGATGCTCTCGTTTGTCCCGATGTGTTGCCTTGATTCTCTCTTTGGTTTGGTTATCTTCTTCTCCTTCTCCTTGTGTAATATTTTTGATAAATTTTCTTTACCTTTATCTTTGAATTTTTGGGAGGCTTGAGCTATTGTATCTCCTGGAGCAATCCATTTATTTGATTTCCAATGAAGATAAGCTTTGGAATATCTTTCTTTCTCCTCTTTGGCAAGATTGACAAGGTCCTTGAAAACCCATTCATTTACGATGGTGACTAATAGTTTTTCCTCTTTTGAGAGTTATGATGTATTATAATTTAAGAGAGGAACCACTTCCTCAAAACACTAGATTTATAGAATATTAGACCTAGCTTGTATATTTTCATATTTAGTACCCATTTTACGTTTCAAGGTCATATTTTCTAATATTTTCTCAGATGGAACAATGTCCATTTTGGTTGCAAGAATGTCTTGATTTTCCTCCTCCATAGTTTCAAGAAAAGAGAAAGAATTTGTTTCCTTAGAGGCCCTTGTGGTAATAGGGGTTTGATTACTTTGATTACGATGTTGATTGGGAAATCTTGTAAAACCATAATTAATCATTAAAGCACCCTGAATTTTTTCCTTATTCTTCAAGGGAAAATCTCAAATGAGGTGGCCATATTCATGACAAAGTCTACACAAGAACGACACATGCTCATAATCCAAGGGTTGTTTCAAATCTCTTTGTGTTAGTCCAATTATATGGAATTTGGAAGCGGTTGTGAGATATTCATATACACACATAACTGGGCATATGACATATTCCCCCCTATTTTTTTAACCTTTGATACCTTCACAAAATGACCCAAGACTTGACCTATGTCTTCTAAAATATCTGGTAATCAAATTTCAACAGGTATGGAATATAACCTAACGCATAGTGGTGCTGCTATAAATTCCTCTTTATGTGGGGAAAAACAAGCTTGAGAGTGCCTTATATAGAGGCACACATTATTTACAAAACAATGTTGTACAAAAGTGTCATATTTGTCTTCTAGATTTGAACAAATGGTCGTGAAAAAAACTTTGGAGCCAAGTCGCAAATATACCTCTCCATTTAGTTTCTAATTTTCTTGTATACCTCTCCCTTTTGTTGCTAATTTTCTTGTATCCAATGGTCGATCTCCTTTTTTTTCAACCAAATTCCAATAAAATTACAAATAAAAGCATGATCTATCATTATTTTCCTATCATCTAGAAATTTATTGGGAATTATGATTTTTTTGTTCTATGGGGCTTTGGGTACACATTGTCCCTGCAACCTGTTTTTCTATAGATCACCCATTGAGGACGATTTTGAATTCATGAAGAACCACAGTCAACTCCCAATTTTTGAAGAACCACAGTCAACTCCCAATTTTTTTACCTCTTCATTTGATTTTATTATAAGAATATTTTGGAAGGAAGGGGGAGCCCCTCCAACCTTAGATTTCATTTATTGGAAAACCCTTATTCCTAAAAAACAACAAACACACTATATACAATTCCAATTTTGGAGAAAATACAGAAGCAACTCCCACTAAAGACCCAAAATTATTCAGTACGAGTTATTGAGACATATTTTTTCCTTGTGTGTTAGTTTCAATTCTTCACAGAGCATGCATACCACAAAATCTAGCACAACCATATTTACCAATGTGGTTGATATACGCCGATAGGCATATATGAAACTCATGTAAAACCAAATCTATCAATGTGGTTGATATACGCCGATAGGATTATAACAACCACATTAATAATTATTAGGTGTATCTTGTTAATTAAAAACAACTTATATATGATTGTTACAAAGAATAATCCTCAAGATGCTTCCTTTCCAAGTCCAACCCCCTACCTCCCTCCTCCGAAAAGGTCCCGGATCCATGCAACCTTCCCTCTGCCTCTGCAAATCCCTCACCAAACTTGCTATCTAACCCCTTTTCAATCATATCCCCACCTGATGATGATCCCCCTCTTTCCAATCTCCCCCCACCTCTGGATCCTCCCATCACCTCACCCCCCATTCACGATATCACCACATATTCTCAAGAAATGGCATCCATTCGTATCACCAAAAACTCGTCCAAGGAGCATGGAGCATCTATGGAATCACATAAGAAGCAGGGTCCTGGAAGAAAATCAACAAAACAACAACGGAATGAAATGCACAAAAATTCATTGCATTAGGAACTCAAAATCCCATTGAAAATTATATATTGGGGCAGAATAGTAGAGATATAGGACAAAAGGAGAAGGGAGGGAAAGAAACTCTCCGAACTAACTTCATGCAATGATGAAAGTTCTCTCATGGAATAACAGGGGTTTAGGGCATCCCTCCAAAACAAAAGCCCTAAGGGATCTAATAATTCAAGAAAAGCCTGAAATTATCCTCCTTCAAGAAAATAAAAAAGGAGAAACAGATATGAGGAAAATAATAAGCAGAGAAAAGAAATATGATGGCACATTGTCAGAATCAAGAGGTGCCTCTGGGGGATTAGCTACACTTTGGTCAACTAACACATGGCATAAAAAAGGCACTATATTAAATCAAAATTTGCTCAAAATTGTTTTAGAAAACAACAGAAACCAACAGAGAATCATTGTGTACAATGTGTACAGTCCAAATCACTACAGAGAAAAAGAGTTATGCTGGAATTCCTTAAAGGAAGATATGAACAATGAAGAAAACAATAACATCATAATGGGAAGAGACTTTAATCTAATCCTACATGTGAATGAGAAAAGAGGAGGCTATTTTGGGGATGATCCCTTTAGAAGACAGCTTGAAAACTTAATGCAAGAACAGGAACTGGTGGATATAATGCCAAAGAACTGCAGATATACATGGAATAACAGGAGAATAGGAAAAGGAAATATTATGGAAAGGCTTGATAGGATTTTAGTAGCTGTCACACTCCTCTCACAGTTCTCCTTAGCGTCTGCTAATGTGCTCACCTTCATTGCATCGGATCATTATCCTATTACCCTTTCTCTTGTTGATCAGCACCCTCTTGGGCCCATTCCATTCAAGTACAACCCACTATGGAACAAAATTCAAGTTGAAAATCAGCTGGTGCGAAATGTGTGGCTTCAACACGTTGAAGGAATGCCAATATTCATATGGGAGACCAAAATGAAAAAGACAAAACAAGCTTTAAAAGATTGGGAAAAAATTCATTATAAGGAACCTGATAAGATCAAAGTAGAAATTAAAGCGAAACTGAAGGATGTCCATACCAATATAGACTCTCAAGGCCCAAGTCAAGACATCCTTAATCAGGAAAATGACCTCTACTGGCAGCTTCATCGTATAAACATGAAAGAGGAGGAGAAATGGCGCCTTAAATATAGAAACTTATGGCTCCAAGCTGGTGATAAGAATACAACCTTATTTCACAAGCAATCCACCGTGCACAAAGCTAAAAACAACATTTCTTCCATTAAAGATGAAACAGGGAATATACAAACAGATCAAGAAGAAATAAAACGAGCTGCAACTTCACATTTTAAAGACCTCCTCACTGAGACCAGTATGCCTGAATATTACTCGGACTTGCTTCAGTACCTCTCGCCTCTGATCACTGAAGAGATTAACAACTCACTCAACAGAGAAATAGCTGAAGATGAGGTTGAAAATGGTATTTGGACCATGCACCAGAATAAAGCCCTAGGACTAGACAAGTTTCCGATATCTTTCTATAGAGCTTATTGGGACCTCATTAAAAAATACCTTATGAAAATGATACAGTGGGCACGTCGGAAAAAAAAATTGGCGGATGTACTAACTCTACCTTCCTAGCCATCATACCTAAAGAAAATCGACCCTCTACCTTTTCTAGATTCAGACCTATCTCTCTCTACAATGTCTCATACAATCTCATCACAAAAATCTTGGCCACTCGCCTCAAGCCTCACATGAACAATCTCATCTCGGAAAACCAAGGAGGATTCATATCTCAAAGAAAAATCTCCGACTCTATCCTCATTGTTCAAGAAGCTATCAATTCCAGCATATCTCGAAATGAAAAGGGCTTCATCCTTAAGCTAGATCTCACCAACGCATTTGATAGGGTCAGGCACTCATTTCTCTTTGTTGTTCTACAAAAAATGGGATTCGATCAAAGCTTTCTTGACTTCATCAAATCCTACATCTCTGGGCCCTGGATATATCCCCTCATCAATGGAAGACAAGCTCCATGCTTCCAATCCACAAGAGGACTTCGGCAGGGCTGCCCCCTCTCTCCCTACTTGTTCATTCTTATGGAAGAATCCTTCAGCAGAGCTCTGGATCATATGAGATGGCTAGGTCTCACAATAGGTATAAAATATGGCAATGGAGTTTGAAATATGAATCATTGCCAATTTGCGGATGACACTTTGTTAATGGGAGGAGCATCCAATATTATTGCACAACGTTTTAAAAATGTATTGGATAAATTTATGCTCTTCTCTGGAGGCCTGATCAACCACATCAAAAGATGTGTCTATGGCTGGAATGCTTCTAGTCAATCTTTGCACAACATTGCCAATATATTTGGGGTACCTTGTAAGCAAAATTGGGATCATTTTAATTACTTGGGTATGTTGGTAAGTATCAAATCCTTGAAGGCTGAGGTCTGGAATGTTACTATTGATAAAATGAAGAGGAAAGTTCATCAATGGGGCTCCTCTTGGCTCAATCCCGTAGGTCGTTTCATTCTTCTTAAATATGGGTTATCTTCCCTTCCCCTATATCAATTTACTCTTCTGTAAGCCCCTACCAGTTTTCATATTAAAATTGAGGCAATCATCAGACATTTCTTATGGCAAGGCGGAAAGCATGACAAAAAAAATATAATCTCGTCAAATGGAATCAAGTAATTCAAGATCAGGAGCACGGAGGCATTGGAGTTTGCTCTCCCAAACTCATGAATAAAAAATTTGGAGGGAAGATTGTGTGGAGATTTATCAATGGGAACCAGAATTGGTGGAAAAAAGTGCTGGAAGTAAAATATTTAAATTTCACCCGGCAGCAGCTCCTGCAACAAGAAATCCCCAATAGACCCTGTTCCAAAATCTGGTCTTCATGTAAAAAAGCTATCCCCCTTCTAGCTCAAAATCTTTCAAAAGTTCCCAAAGGAGGAAACACTACTAATATTGGAATGGATCAAATTATGGGACAAATTCCCATCATGGATAGGCCTGATACTTAGAACATTCTCCACTACTACAACAACATGGACCTCAAATTTCTGAGTTAGTTTTCAAAATGGGATGCACAAACCCAAATGTGGATCGGATGGAACTTCCCTAACATTCCTCCTCACCTTGAAGATGAGCTCATAAATTTGCAATCCCACCTACATGGATTAACTCCTATTAAAAAAGATAGCATTGATGGATTCCGCTGGGACCCTTCAGGTAATTCCTTCAACATCAAGTCAGCATATCAATACCTATGCAAAGAGAATTATCCAGCGCCAATCTGGCTAGTATGGAGGACTGTCTGGCAGTCAGAAGAAATTCCTAAGATAATTTTTTTTATCAGGATTCTATGGAGAGGTAAAGTTCTAACTTCAAAAAACCTCAAAAAAAGAGGCACTATAGGACCTTATATTTGCCAAAACTGTCAAAATGTAGAGGAAACAATCTCTCATCTCTTTATCTAGTGCCCCTTCGCCATTCACTGCTGGACAGAGCTCACCAATTATTTTCAGCCCAATAGCACTCCTCCGAGCTCTATACCCGAGCTGATTCTTTCTTGGAAAAATAGTTTTTCTTGGAAAAATAAGAAGAATAAACTTCCGTGGAGGGTTTGGAACACTCTACCGTATGTGGTCTTGTGGAATATATGGCTCTCTCAGAACAACAAGATTTTTAGAGGCAAAGAGCCATCCTACAGGAAGCTCTGTAATAAAACTTGGAGTCTAACTCTTGAAACTATTTCTGTTAAAAGCAATTACAGGATCGATCCTAATGATCTGTGTGTGGAGTAAAAGATCTTCCTTCGTGATCTACTGACTAGAAGCACTAAGAATAACCCCTCCCCTAAAACTCAATGAAAATCTGATATCATTCGGAAAATTCAACTCAGAGAGAATGAATTTAGGGATTGGATCAAGACCAGTGGCAGACCCACACTATTTTTTGACGGTGCCTCGAAATCCAATCCGGGAATAGCTGGGGCAGGTGACAGCATAAGAAATGAAAGCGAGGATCCTCTCTTAACCTTTGAATGGAGTCTAGGCTCTCTATCCAATAATAGAGCAGAGGCTCTCGCTCTATTTCAAGGCTTAGTCCAATTGAAGAAGCTAAAAATACAAAACGCCATGATACTGGGCGACTCAACAATCATAATTCATTTTATGGTTCACAAACGTCCTGTTGCCAATGTAGCTCTCGAACAAGTCATCAACAGATGTCGTATCCTCTTACAAGAAATGAAAGAAGCCTCATTCTTTCACATCCTCTGAATCCACACCAGAGAAGCAGATATTTTGGCAAATCAAGCCTGCGATCGATCTCCAGGTCAATTGCTGTGCAACGATTCTATGTACCAAAACCCCCGTGCCTTAATCATGAACTTTGCTGGAATAAGATATTATTTGATCTCCAACCTTGGCATTTCTGACTTCGCTTGTGTTAATTTTACTTCTTATCACTCAATTCTCGTGACTCCTTCATCTTGGAATTCACATAGCAAGGCGCCTCCCCATCTGTGCGTTTCTATTTATTCCTCTATCCCCTGCCTTCTGCATCATCCTCTATATTTCTTTGACTGTTTAGCCTCTTCTTCGTGGCGTTTTGCGCCCCTTCTGATCTCTTCTCCTGGGTATAGCGGTGGATCCCAGAGCCCCCGTTGTTGTTTGCAGGTTGGTGCAGTCTTCCAGCTTCATCTTCAACCTCTTTGGCCTCGACACTCTCCATTCAGCATGGCTCGAAGTGAAAATTGTTTTCACTATGTGGAATTGCAGGCAGAGCTCGAACAAATTCGTGCACACCAGAAGAGTATTGACACAAAGCTAAAGAATGATGTTAAAGCCCTCGAGGATAGGCACCAGGCTGATGTTAACTTCTTTCTCTTAAGGGTCTCTTCTCTTCAAGCACAGTTCGACAATCTTTCGAACAAGTGCACTCATGCTGAAGAATCGGTTCAAATCCTAAAATACATGATAGAAAAATGCGTTGCCCCTAGTACTAGTTCCAACAAAAGGAACGCGGGGAATGAAGAAAATCCAGAGAACTCTACTGCGCACCAAATCAACCACATAAATATTGACTAATCTACCTGTCTCTCCTTAGCATGGCTTTTAAATATGTATTACTTCTTTCACAATTTGTCCGTATCTATAAATTTTCAGTATTTTCGCTCCTCTCGAATACTAGAATCAAAGGGCATGTAATACATAGTTGTAGTTGCACTCTTCATTACACAACAAGCAGATTTTCATGTAATTTTGAAGCTTTTGCTCTCTTCTTTTTTTTGGAATACAAACTAGCAACTGATTTTGTCAAAAAATAAATAAATGTTAATTTTATAAATTAATAATATCATTATAATTTAATAACATTAAATGTTAATTTTTAATAATTATTATGATTAATAATGTTATCTAAAAATTAATGTTTAAAATATTATTAATATTATATTAACCATGTTATTAATATTTTTAAATAAATAATATGGTTTTCAATATAAATTTAATTATTATTATTATTAATTTATATTTATATTTTCTTTAAGAAATATTATTTATAATAATAAAAACTATAATCTTATAAAAAATATATAAATAATTTATAAATTAATTTAAAAATATACAATAGATATTATAAAAGTAAGATGATATTTATTATAAATTTATTGTAATAAATATTATTATATATTTTTAATTATAATATTTATTAAAAACTAAAGCTAACCAAACTAAAATTAAGTTATAAAAATATAAAAAATAAAAATTTCAAATTATATAAAATATTAAGAAAGATCAATATTATATAACCAGTAGAATGTAAGATATAAAACTTAATATTATGAAGATTTAAGTAATGAGATTTATCTATACAACTTAATATTATGAAGTTTTAAGTAATGAGATTTATCAAAGATATATTTATAGAACCAAAATATCTCAAACTTAAAATTATGAAGTATTAATTGATTGGAATTATCAAAGTTTTATTTACTATTTGAAATGTTATTTGTTTTTAATATTTAATAATTTAAAATTATAAATTATGGAGATCTCATATGAGTTTTTTACATTCAATTTATTATACAAAGGCATAAATATGATTTTTGTAAATTTGTATTTCTTTTTTAACTAGAATATCCATTTACTTATGATGTGTTGTTTCTTGGAATGAACTTAGGCTCTTCATTGATTCAAAATATGTTACACAATATGTGCATTTTCCAATAAAATTTAATCTTTATTTGGTTTCTATTCACTCATTTTACATTGCATCCTATATACATTTAAGATGATTTTACCTTTTTTACTAGGAGTGCATTTTTACTCCTCATTGATTAAAATTAACTTATATAATATGTACATTTTTTTGGTAAAAAAATCTATTTGTTATTTTGTTCAAATTCTTGTATTTGGACTTATCAAAATGATATTTAATATTTGAAATTTTATTTTTAAAAAACTATTTAATAACATAAAATTATAAATTGTGGAAGGATATTACATTCAATTTATTGAAAAAATGCATAAATATGGATTTTGCATACTTCTATTTCTATTTTCATTGGAATGTCCATTTAATTATTATATGTTTGATCCTTGGAGTGCATTTAAATCTTTACATAGTTTTTTATTCACCCACTTTACATTGCACCCTATATGATTTTACTTTGATTTTCTAGTTCATTTGTACTCTTAGTTGATTCAAATTACCTTGTATAATATGTACATATTTGGTGAGAAAAAATTCTACTTTTATTTTATTCTTATTCATACATTTTATATTGTATCCTATATGCATTTTAACATCTAGTATAGAAATTAAAAAATAGATTTTAATTCAATATTTATATAATCTTGAATTTCATCGAAAGACGAAATTAGATTTCTTGTGTGAACTCCTATATTTTATTTTATAAGACACATCAAATATTCAAAAGAATGTAAAGTCAATTAATATAAAGGAAAACAAATGAATTTTGTATCTAGTTTGAAAGAAGTTTCGTCTCCTTTCTTTGCAAAGATTATAAAATATATATAATTTCCCTTTCAAGTTCGGTCCCTAAATTTGAAGCAAGAACATTTTTTTTTTTTCTTTCGTTTATGACCATGCAGATCAAGAATTTAGAGACTCGACCCTATGGTTGGCTATAGATAGGGTACTAACCCATTGGCTATAGATAGGGTACTAACCCAATTCCTAGTGCCATTGATTAAATGGTTAGTGGAGCTCTGTGACGTCATGCTCATCGCTAGCCAAAGCCAAAAGTACATATGACCATTAATCTAAAACATATATTCAAAAGGATATATTAAATTAAAACTAATTTATTTAATAATAACACGTATTTAACGAATTTTAAATGGACAAAAAATGGTAATTAAAGAAAATATATATGAATGTATGGATGAAATACTTATAGCAACTAGATATAAGCAATTGGGAAATGATTTCTGCACTTAGATCAAAATTAAAAACTGCACTAATTTATTGATGATGAGGGCCTCTTATGTATCACAAAAAAGCTCATTTTTCAATAAACCATTTCTGCACTAGGAGAAAGTGAAAGGTTTCTTAGTATTTCCAATCCACTTTTCCTCCATCTTCCCACTACCCATGTTTTGTGTACAAATTTCAATGCTCACACAACTATTATTACCAGTCCAAAAGAAATGGCTGCAATAGAAATATAAAAAGTTGCAAGCCCTTGTGGTAGTTTGTTTCCATAGTTGGACTGAGCTTATGTTTGAGAAAAAAATAATTAAAAGAAAACTTAGGCACCAAAACCCTTAAACTAAAATTAACAAAATAATACAATGGTTTGTTTCTACAAACAAATATTTTGGTGTGTGTTTCAATCCATTGAAGTACCTAAAAATCTAAAGACACAACCAATGTGGCCAATCCCTCGGCCATTGATTGAAAGTGGGAATAATTGAAAAGTGGTTAGAATCTAATATCTATGCTGAATCATGAAAATTAAACTTGACAAAGCAATAGTACTCTTGTTGGAAACATCCTACAAATAAGAGAGAGGCATGAATTCTATTTGAATTATTGAATTAAAGGAATTTATTTGGAGTATTTTGTTCCATTAGTGGATGATAATTCCAATAATCACATGTTTCATGATTAAATAAGCTTACCTTTCATGATTAAATGAGGGGATAATTTTAAGGGCCAAGTTCCTAGTAAAATGGGTCAATTTTTTTTATAATTTATCTATTTTTTTTTTAATCTCAATTTTTCATTAGGTTTGAATGAATTTTTGTATGTATGGTCCACTTTGCATGGTTAGGGGTGTCATTATTAAATGAGGAGGTAATTGTAGGTGCCACTTTGCATTTAGGAAAATAATGGTTTCTTTTTTTATTGTTTAACTTTTTATTGTTTTAATATCATTTTTGTTAATGGTCATAAGTGGAGATAAATGAGAGGAACAATAAATTTATAATGATTATTTGGTAAAAAAATAATTTAATTAGGGTTTAAACACTTGATTTAGATGTGCAAGGAAGTTATCACTTTTAATTTTATTCATTGATGGCTACCATGAGAATATACCTTCATTTTTTAGTTTACACTATTACATCAAGTAGATTAATTAGCAAAATGATTAAAGTAGCCAATTCTAACAGGTGGGATTCCTATCAGCTTAATAAAATCATTTTATATCATTATTTCGCTGAAATTGTGAATTTTTTGTTTTGTGGGGCTTTGGGTACACATTGTCCCCACAACCATTTTTTCCATAGATCACCCATTACAAGAGGATTCTGAATTCATGAAGAACCACAGTCAGCTCCCAATTTTTTTACCTCTTCATTTGATTTTATTGTAAGAATATTTTGGAAGGAGGGGGGAGCCCCTCCAACCTTAGATTTCATTTATTGGAAAACCCTTATTCCTAAAAACAACAAACACACTATATACAATTCCAATTTTAGAGAAAATAAAGAAACAACTCCCACCAAAGACCCAAAATTCTTTACTAGTTATTGAGACATAAATTTTCCTTTTGTTTTAGTTTCAGTTCTTCACAGAGCATGCATACCACCAAATCTAGTTACAATACCATTGACTCCTCCCCATCTACATCCTATAGGATTCATATTACCGTTTTTTGTAATTATTAATTACTAGTTTTGTACTTTATATTTATTTGGGGTTTGACATCCTATAGGATCCATACTACCTCTTTTTTAGCTATCAATTACTTGTTTTGTACTTTATATTTATTTTGGTTTTGTAACATTTTACTTCATTAAGAACCAACCATAGAAAAGACTAATATACTTCAAATGAGTTGTTTTTGTTGTATACTATTATAAAGCTTATGGGTTATGTAAAGAAAGAAAAGCTAGCTACAAGTTATTTTTATATGTTGCTTGTGTGTAAGACATCTCAATTTGTATGATTAAATTTTTGAAGACATTGAGTACAAAGATATTTATCCTAGATATATTTTAGATACAACAAGCTATGTCATCTCACATATGGGACCGTGTCCATAGAATGGTTCATTTAATTGGTTATTTTCTCACAATTAAAGTGAGCTATGTAATTTGGCATAATGAATCTTATTTCATTTTACAATTTCATCAACTATGGTCAAACAAAATATTCCCTTAAATGAGTCAAGTGGGAGGCTAGAAAATTGTTGTGGAGAAAGAGCATGGTTAGTGACATTTTAGAGTGGGAACACATGTGACTTATATTTGAATAATATGTGTTTTTCATGTAAGCACTAAGTCAGGGACTTGGATGATAATGCTTCCATGGTAAGTTTGGATTTGGTTTGAGATTTGTAGGTGGTTTTTGAGAGATCCTCTAAACTTCTTTATCTAATGATAGGATCATTTTGATCTCAATCATATGAGCGAGATGTTGTAGCTGTTGTAAATGGCAGTAAACATGTATTTTCTAAATCAATATAGAAGTGCTGGAGTGTCATTAAAATGAAGTATTAGATTAAATAACACACCATATTGATCTTAGTGGATGTTAATAATGATTGTAAAAAAAAAACATTGAGTAGGATCATTTAAGAATGTAATACAAATTTAAAAATAAAAATAATAAATTAATTTGATTTCATTTTTTTATATTGTAATTTTGTTTCTATTAATAAAATTAAAACTGTTTTTTCTAGAAAAAAATACAATATCCTTATCACATTAAATAAATATAAATAATAAAAATTCATATTTGTAACCTAAGTCACTAGGTTTCGTCAACAAAATTGATTAAACTAGAAGTTCCCAAAATTTCATTAGTTGGAAAATTTATTTGATGAGTTATACAATATGAAGCATACCAAACACAAAGATGAATAATTTCATGAAATTAGCTCAATATTTTATTGAAATTATTTTCAAGTTCATTAGGAAATAACACTTAATCCAAAGAGGTTATAAAAGAGAAATAAAACCTCAGAGGATAAAACTTAATGGATTTAAAAAAACTGAGGTAGATTGCACTAAGTTCTCTCTAAATGTCAAACTTGACAGCAAGGGAAAGAGCAATAAGTTATGCTAGATTTTGGAGGGTGTTGGGAGTAGTGTTATTGATTTACATAGTATAACACTAATTTTCTTTTAATAATATTTTTCATTCTTATTTTAATAATAATTATCATTTCTATTTATCTCCCTTTATCTTCACAATTTTAATATATTAATTATAGAAGTTTATATATTAAAAGATAATGATAATAAAAATGTGAAACTTCAATTAATAAAAAAACTAAATATATAAAAGAAACATATGTATAGCTAATATATATATATATAGTATACTCAATAATTTTATAAAGAGTTATATTAGAAGTATAATATTTCAATTAAATATATAAAATAAGCATATCTAAATTAAATAATTTATTTTAAGATTGAAAATTATATATATATTTTAGAGTTTTAATATTTGAATAAATTATACTACTTAAATATAAAGAAATTTGTGTATATTAACCAAATATTTTAATCCTTAAATTTTATTATTATTATTATTTATTATTTTTGAGTATATTTGTGTGTGTTTTTTTAAGTTATATAATAGACCTAAAATTATATAGATTTAGTTACCACCATTCTTATATATAATAGAGTTACAATTAACTATATGCATATACAATTTTCAAATTTGTAGTATGTCTAGATTAATATTGAATTTTATTTTCATAAATTTTCCTTGCTTTCTTGTTAAACAAGAACACTAACCATGTGATTTTTAAGTTGAAGTAGAAGAGAGAGACAAAATACATTTTATGCATGATCATAAAATAATATTTAGATTAAAAGAAAAATGAAGCAATATTAAATTATAAATGAATAAATAAATATTGAATCAATAAATAAATATATAAGCAATAAGAATCATTATTTTAGTGTAATATTTTTTTAAATAATTTATTTTATTTACTTTATTTTTTTTTAATATTTTTATGGAAAATCAAAATGAGAAAATAATAATTAAACTTGCTCATTATTCATATGAGTATGTAGTAATTATTACAAATTGTAATCCACATAAATTGTTGATGGTTTCTTATGTTTTTGCTAATAAAACATATACAGCTATAATATTTCTAATGAGCCACCATGCCTTTTTCTTTAGTGAATTATTTTGTCTTTCTTGTATATGTTTATTATGTGTTAGAGTTAGTTTTTTCCGAAGCTTCCTTTGTCAATAAGCTACTTATGGTGATTAATAACCTCACATAGAGATTTGTATTTTAAGGTGTTGTGCACTTCACAAAAAAATATTGGTGTCCTCCTCTTGACCCCAAGACACACCCAATAGTGATGCTACGAGTTTGAGAACTACAAAGGGGAGGTAGCCACCAAATATATCACCCACCCATAACAATAAAAGTTACCAACAAAGTGACTCAGACAACGTGCACCTCCAAGAAATGGGAATAAGGAATCGCAGTGTACCTTGAATTGACCGAAAGTGATAGCATAAACACAACGGAACCAAATGAAGACAACCAAACTTTGGACCAAATAGGTGCTGGAAACGGTGGAACGAGGACCGCAATTGACACTTAAATTGCCTTGGACCTCACTTGCTTAAACAAGAAAGTACCAATGCAGCTATTCCGTTAAAGACACTGAATCTATCTTGTAAAAAATAATTACAAAGGAGGAAGCTAAAATTGAGAGCATACCCTGAGAGTTGTTAAAGTGGAAGGCTCCACACTGAACATATGACAGATATTAGCCACTGTGGAGAAACAACCAAAAATATAGAAAACATTTGGCATTTCCTAGTCCCATAATGCGGCCGAGACCATAGTCTTAGCAGATGTCATGTATAATACTTCTCGCTAGGTTCCATCGTCCGAACAACTCAACATGATATGGTGATCATTAATGAAGTGGGATCGCTTATTAGACCATATCACCCCAACATCTGATCCTCGTATGCTTGCACCTCCATGGCCGCGTCAAGAGCACTAAGAGAATGTCGCATGGTATAATCAGACCCAACTACACAGCTACCCACCTCGGGAAACAAATGAGATAAACCATCATTCATATGACTGCTTCACGTAACACAGTACCAAGCCACGCATATGAGGATGTCAGCCAAGTGGATCTCATGTCATTTTCTCAAATGCCCGCAATCAGGGATCTTCCTGCCGACTACTGCTTCATTTCTGGAATTAGCAATGAAGCAAAACTTGCGTTTCCTCTAGAGTCTCCGTCAAAACTCAAAAAAATAATGGATTGAGGAGCAGGTTGAAAATAAAACTCTACGTTCTTCCTTGTACGATGTGTGTATTATGAAGTGAATAACTAGATTCTATCTCTGTTAAAAATGTGTATTATGAATTACATCCAGGGAGTTAAATAATTAAAAGTTAAATAGAAATTTAATGCATGGATTAAAAGCTTATGGGTTGAAAATTTCACCTTTGAGTTTTATTGTAGAAATTCTGTTTTCTTTTCATCGTAAGTGAAATTATTTGATTATATTTTCTCCTTTATAGTTGTGATTTTAATCTCCGCCACTTTGTGTTGAAAAGAGAATTCATATGATTTGATTTTTGCAAGTGTATCGCGAGGATTAAGTGAGTTCCCCAACTCTGTGTATACTTTTGTAACTGTGTTGCCTTGATTAAATTCATTTCCACAACAATGTGTGAACTCCTTATGTATGTTGAGGAAAATAATTTCCCGTGCCTCTTAAAATTTTAACATGGTATGGGAGTGGGTTTAAAATCTCAGTAAAAGGTAGTGTTTTTACTAAGGAGTTAAAAATTTGTTTTGAGGAGCATATTCTCTAGAGGTGAGAAAGTTTTCACAGAGTGAGAAACTTTTTACACAATAAGAAAGTTATTTTTACACATTGAAAATGGCAGCAACTAGCACAAGCTTGACTAATCTACAAATACCGTAGTTTAATGGAAAAAAATATGATTATTGGGCTATAACAATGAAGGCTTTGTTTTCTTCTCAAGATATTCAGGAATTGGTGGAGAATGGTTTCCAGGAACTAGCACATGAAGCAAATACAACTTTGACACAAGGAGAAAGAGATTTGTTGAGGGACAACATGAAGAAGGACTCCAAGCCCCTCTTCTATATTTTTCAGGAAGCTCATGAAAGTATCTTCTCAAGGATTGAAACAACAACGAAGTCCAAGCAAGCGTGGGATACTCTTGAGACAACCTATCAAGGGATGACAAAGGTGAAGACAACAAAATTACAAATGATGAGAAGAGCTTTTGAGACAATTTGTATGAAAGAGTCTGAAAATGTAGATTCATTCTTTACATATGTAATTGGGTTGGTTACCCAAATTAGGTATCATGGTGAGACACTTGAGGAAAGGAAAATAGTTGAGAAAGTGTTAAGAAGTCCGCGAGCAAGATTTGTTGCCATCGTTGTGGCAATAGAAGATACAAAGGATCTCTCACAATTTTCAGTGGATGAGCTTCATGCATCACTGATTTCTCATGAACACGGACCGAACAAAGGAAAAAAGTCCTCATTGGAGCATGCCTTCAAGACACAAGTTTCATTTGGTCAAGGTAGAGGTCGACAAAGAACAAATTATAGAGGAAGAGGAAGAAGCCCACACAGAGGTGGAAGAAACATCCCTTCAAGCTCCAGTGGAAGGTGAAGAAATCAAAATCCAAGCCAAGGCCCAGGCCAAAATCAAGCGCAAGGTCAGAAGTATGATAAATCTCAAGTCCAATGTCATTATTGTAAGAAGTATGGTAATTGTCAAAATGAATTTAGAAAGAAGAAATATGACATAAGTAACAAACCAAATGCAAATTTCATAAAGGAAAATTAGAACCGCGATAGCATGTTTTTAGCTTCTAATGTAGCAGAAGAAAAATAAGGGGATGTATGGTTCTTTGATTTAGGGTGTAGCAACCACATGACTAGAAACATAGAAATGTTTTCCAATCTAGATGAAAGTGTCAAATCTGAAGTGACATTAGGGACTCATAGTAAGGTCTCGGTCATGGGAAAAGGAAGAGTTGACATTCTTACCAAGAAGGGAGAGAAGAAGTTCATGCCAGATTTTTACTTTGCCCTTGGTTTTAAACATAACCTCATAAGCATTGGACAACTCATGCAAAAAGGCTACAATGTATTTTTCAAGAATGATGTGTGCAAAATTTTGGATAAGCCTCCAAGTAGACAGCTGATTGCAAAAGTTCATATGAGAAACAAGAGAATGTTTCCCCTCAAGCTAAGATCAGATTTGAAATAAGAATGTGCTCAAGGAAAAATATCAATGAATTCACAAAAGGATTAACGAAATGTAGCAATAGTCACACAAGAAAACTTTCAATCAGAAATTAAAGATGAAAATTGGTTATGGCATTTGATATTTGGTCATCTCAACTTCGGAGGTTTTAATTTGTTTCATAGGAAATGTATGGTGAAAGGATTGCCACTCATAGAAAAACTAGACAGCTTATGTGAAGGATGCATCTTGGGAAAACAACGTAGAGAATCATTTCCAGCATGGAAGTTTATAAGGGAGAAAGAACCTTTGGAAATTGTCCACTCATATTTATGTGGACCAATGAAAACACCATCATTCGAGGGAAGCCATTACATTTTGACCTTCATAGATGACTACAAAAGGAAGACATGAGTCTATTTCCTAAAACAAAAAAGTGAAATGTTTGAGCGCTTCCACCACTACAAAGCTCTTGTTGAGAATCAAAGTGGACACTACATCAAAGTGTTGAGGATTGACAGAGGTGGCGAATATATCTCAAGTGACTTCCTACGTTTTTGCAGGGAGCATGAAATTCAAAAGCAATTTACAACAAGGTATACACCTCAGCAAAATGGTGTCATGGAAAGGAAGAATAGGACCATCATGGAAATGACAAGGAGTATGTTGAAGGCAAAGCATTTTCCAAATGATTATAGGGTTGAAGTTGTCGTTTGTGCAACATATATTATTAATATGTGTCCAACCAAAAGTGTCATGAACATAGTTCGTGAAGAGACATGGAGTGGAATAAAGCAATATGTCACTCTTACGAGAGTGTTTGGATGTGTGTCATATGCACATGTCCCGGATGAGTTGAGGAAGAATTTGGACAGCAAGGGGGAGAAATGTATATTTTTTGGATAAAATGATGAATCCAAGGCATACAAGCTCTACAATCCATCAACCAAGAAGGTAATAATCAGCAGAGATGTTTAGTTCATAGAAGAGGAAGCATGGGATGGAAGTTTAGAGAAGAGACTCAATGTGAAGACATGTATGTCACATGAAGACAAAGAGGAATTGATCGCACCAAGTAGTTCCTCAACAATGACTCCTCCTCCACCTACATAAGTTCAACAAAGCACACCGCAAACAAATAATATGACAGTGTTACGCAACCAAGAAAGTGCTTCTCCAAGCACACCACAAAGATCCACAACTCTGTCTAATTAAAATGCAACACCAAGAACATCTTGCGGAAGCATAAGACGACACAACTTCAGAAATTTAAGTGAAATATATCAACAAGATGAAGTTGATAGCAGCGCTGGTCTGAATTATTTATTTTCATTATTTTTTCATGTAGATGACACAATCCACTTTGAAGATGCAGTCAAAGAAGATAAATGGGTTGCGGCACTGGATGAAGAAATAAGAGCAATAGAAAATAATGACACATCGGAGTTAGTGGACCTTCTGCAAGAAAAATAATTTATTCGAGTGAAGTGGTGCTATAGGACCAAGAGAAACATTGAAGGCAAGATTGAAAGGCATAAATCAAGGCTAGTTGTCAAAGGATTCAAGTGGCAGCATGGAAGAGACTATGCAGAGACATTTAGAGCAGTCATGAGGATGGAGACAATGCGTATAGTGTTGTGAATTTCCATGCAACATAAATGGAAGGTGTATCAAATGGACGTAAAATGAGCGTTCTTGAATGGAGTGCTGAAAGAGGAGGTGTACGTTGCGCAACCTCCTGGCTATGAGGTAGAAGGAAAAGAAGAAAAGGTATGTAGGTTGCGGAAATATCTCTATGGGCTGAAGCAAGCACCACGTGCATGGTATAGTAGAATAGATGCTTACTTGATGGACAATGGGTTCGAAAACTGTGACGGAGAATCTACGCTCTACATCAAAGAAAGTGAGAGTAATATTCTTATTGTTGTTTTGTATGTAGATGATTTTATTTTTACAAGGAGTGATGATTTTCCCATCGCTAATTTCAAAGTACTCATGAAAAGTGAGTTTGAAATGACTGACTTGGGGTTGTTAAGATATTTTTTGGCATAGAAGTGAAGCAAACAGAAAATGGTATTTTTATTTCTCAAGAAAAGTATGTTGTAGAAATTTTAGAGAGGTTCAATATGTAGAACAACAAGCCAACACCGACTCCAACTATCATGGGATTGAAGTTGAGCAAGGAAGATTGCAACAACAATGTAAATCTGACACTATACAAAAGTATGGTGGGTAGCCTAATGTATTTGACCACAACTAGGCCTGATATAATGTATGGAATGAGTTTGGTGTCGAGGTTCATGGAGACACCCAAGGACACACATTGGCAAGCAACGAAAAGGATTTTTAAGTATGTCAATGGGACAAAGGAGTATGGCGTTTTGTACTCTGCAACAAATTATTTTAGGTTGGTTGGTTACACTGACATTGATTGGGATGGATGTGTTGATGACAGAAAGAGAACGTCAGGATATGTATTTCATTTGGGTTTGGGAGCCATTTCATGAGCTTCGAAGAAGCAACAGATAGTATCATTGTTAACAACAGAAGCTGAATATGTCACCGCAACAACAACATCGTGTCAAGAAGTTTGGATGAGAAGGATGTTGTGGGATTTATGTCATGAACAAGATGGAGAAACCACTATTTCCTGTGATAACAGTTCAAAAATTGCACTATCAAAGAATTTTGTTTTTGACAAGAAGACAAAGCACATTGATGCTAAATATAATTTCATAAGAGTTTTAGTTAACAATGGTGAAATTGTGTTGCAGCATTACAGGTTAGAGGAATAATTTGCAGACATATTCACAAAGCCATTGGCATTTCAAAATTTTATTTATCTCAGAGATTGTTTGGGAATGGTCAATGACAACAGTTGCGATTAAGGGGGAGTGTTGGAAAATTAATCACAACCATCGCGTTTAATTTTTTCTCACAACGGCCATACCTCAGTGAATTTTTTTGTAGGTTGTGGATTGAGTTTGCAGAGAAGGAAAAGTTCTGAGAAGAGTACATGACCCATTCCAAAATAGAGTTAAATAAGTACGGTTCAAATAGAAATTTAATTCATGGATTAAAAGTGTATGGGAAAATATTTATTCCGTAAGCATTGTTTACTTCACGAAAACTTTGTAAAGTTCAGAAACTCATTTTTTCCCATACTATGTATTAAATTTTTTCTGTCATGAATTAAATGTCTTAGATATATATGTTTTGATTTTATATGTATGTAATAAGTCTCATGTAATGTGGCAGATGTAAGTCTGGAAAGACAAAAAGGAGAAAATCGCCTCCATATTTGAATGAATTTCATGTTTTGAAGTGATAATATTGTTATGGACTAAATCTACCTCAGGCTGAAGGAAGGTAGAGTTCACGGTAACATCAAACCATGCTCAGGCTGGTAGCTAGCCCTACCAGATCAGGAGAGGACTCTCTTCGGGTCAATCTCAGCAAAGATAATCAATAGGGCTTGAGATGACTTGAAACCAAGGCTGATTTTAGGCTAGGTATATAAGTAGAGAGGTTGGAATGAATTTTGAGGGTTTTTGTTAGATCAAAGGGAAAGGAAAATTTTGGGCTCAGGGATGAGGCCTAGTTTTTGCAAAGTTCTGATTGGGGCAACGAAGGAAATATTTTTGATGCTTTAGATTGAGTGAATGGATGATTTAGACCGGTGAGGAGATGAAGAGGGAAAGAGGCTATCAAGAATCCTCTTAAAACAGATGAAAAAATGGAAAATTAAACAAAACTCAAGGCAGAGCAAAGCAATCTAATGAATTCCACCTTTATAACTTGTTTTTTTAATTTAAGAAGACATAAGAAGGAAAATGGTGCACATGAACATCAGTAAACTTACAATCACATAGAGAAAAACACCATCAAAACACAAAGCCACATGGATCCAAAAGAGTGCTGCAAACCCTGGTCTATTCCTTTGCCAAAAATTGCAGAGATGAAATGTACAATGAAGTGCCAAGCAATCCCAAGTGTCCAACCCTGAAAATGACTGATGAATTACATGATATAGACAAGCCTAACCCATCCCCATGCCTCTAGGGGTCGAGCTCACCATTCTAGGAGCTGTTTCAACCATATCTAAACTAGGAACTGAAAAATAGGCAATGAAACAACTTGCCTCTATATGATAGGAAACCGATTCATTCACTTACATTTCACCCTTTGGTGAATAAATCTACTATGATGAGTAAAAATGTACCAAAATTACATCAAAGTCATGAAATTACATCAAATTACATTAAGAGTTACATCAAAAAGTCAAACTGGCCAAAACTAGGCGAAAATCTGAGCTGTTGAGTGAAAAATAGGCCAAATTTCCCTATGCGTCGCGCTTGAAATCTGTATGCGTCACGCTACTTTGAGGATGATTTTGAGGGTCTTCCCAAAGTTCAAATTGAGCGCAGGATAGCTCGATGGAAAGCCCTGCCTGTCTACTTTCCAACCCAAGTGGAATTTTTGGATTTGGTTGCCATTTTCCCTTCCAAAAATCAAATATCCCAAGACTGGTTCCTGTGTGCGCAAAAAGTGGCAGAAAGGCCATTTTTAGGGTGTTTTTGACCCTTCAGGCAACCCAAAACTTGTTCAAATCCTTAGGTAATTCATTAGCATGCATAAATTTTGATGAAAAATCCAAAAATACAAATTTTTCCTCCAGAAGAGCTGCCAATTGTAAGAGCGCGCCAAGTGGCGCGATGCGTCAAGCGGAAAAACCTCTTTTAAGACCAAAAATTTCAAAATTGACAAAATGTTTCCCAAATTTCTTGAAATTTGGGCTGAATGTCCACCATAAAGTGCTATGCTGGGCCAAAGAGGCTTCGGCCAAAATTTGGAGTCTATCATGCCTTTTACGACGCTTTAGTGCCCTCCTTAGCTTTGCCTTCAGAATTTTAATTCGCGCCTTGCAAACATGATTGCACGCCCAATAATGGTTCTTCATGCGCCACAACATGTTCTTTTCCCTGTTTGCCTTCATCAAAAGCTTCTCCAAGTGAATATTGACCCTTTCGAGCCAAGTCTCTCGATCAGCCTCTATCTCTTGCTGAATGGGTGTCATCTCGATTTGGCTTCTTTGGGCAGCCTGCCGGTTCTCACGGATGTTTTGCAACTCCATGATCGTATGTTGATCCTCCAACTGTTTGTTTCACTACTCCAAGTAGTTAATCACCCATTGAGCCCTCTAAAACTTGATGGTCAAGGCATCTATCTCAGCGTTCTGCTCCTAAATAATCTCTCTCAAATTTGAGCTAGGTGAGCTTAAATCATCATCAATGAGTACAAAATTAGTATCTTGGCTTCTTGAAGGCCCCTCATCCTGCATGGGCTTCTTCCCTCTGTCTTGTACCTGTACCTGTGCTGCTAATGACGGTGGCGAGATCCCTGCCACCCCGGGTGGAGATAGTACTCGTCGTGCTGCTGCAAATAATGCTCTAGTGCCTCTCTGATAAGTAACATACAATGGCACACTGATAGACTCTGTTTCGTGACCTTCAGGCTAATGTGAAGGTTCACCTGGCTCATGAATAACCTCTTGAGGAACTGCTAAAGCTGTAAAGAAATCATTAGCAATGAATTTTTCCCATGTGATACCCTGCAAGCCAAGCTGATGCAACACTACAATTTTAATGAGTGCATAGTGATAAATACTGTTGTACTGCTGCTCAGGAGTCTTCTTCTGCACAAGATTGGTCATTCTCTCAATGTTTCGGCACATGAAATAAGGAATGTTCATCATCCTCACTTTGGTGAAATGCATCAATAATCTAATATGATAAGCATAGAGGCGTGAGAACCGGCCCTCACAACTGAAATATCTGATGATGAGTTTCATTAGAGGCGCATAGGGCTCCTTCAAGAACCTGAAAGGAAACACTCGGCTGAGTTGCCTCACATAGCTAGGCCTGATATATGGTTCATAATGCACTTTTTCTACCTGCTGTATTTTGTTCCACTGTTCACCAACATTCGGTATTACGGTTGCTTGAGAAATGGTTTCCGGTGTCAAAGTGAAGGTTACACCAGCAAGAGTCACCTGACCATCATGCAAATGAAATACAAACAAATGATCCAAATCCTGATGATAATGAGTCCTAGCAATCATTTCACAACACTGAAAAAATGACTGTTGTTGAAAACATGCTATGGCAAGTGGACAGGCCTGCAATTGAGCCAATGAGGTGGGTTCTTCTCTCACATGTTTGCCGCTTTTATGAGGCCTTCTCGATGCATGTAAATCGGTGGTAGAATCACTGTCTTGGTCATATGAGGTATCAATATCCGTCTCCATGGTATTGAAAATCTATGCCAAGTATTTGATGATTTGTATGAAAATGAGAATTTGTTGCCAAATGTGTCAAATGAGAGACTGTGGGAAATAGGGAAGTGAGGATAATGGGGTTTAATCAAGTGAGATTTGATAATGTAGGGATAAGGGACAGTCACTTGATTGTTTGGGAAAGCTGGGGTTTTGGGAATTTTTACAAATGAAATGGGGAAAGGGAGAATGATAGGAAATGAAAAAACTTAGGGATAGGGATAATGGGAATGAGTGACTTGGGATATAAGGGAATAGGGGAGGACTGTAATGGTAATATTAACAGTGATGGGAAAGGAACCACAGGTGGAGAATGGAGTTGGAGTACTTGGCACCAAAATCAATTTAAAACACCAATTATAAAACCCTAAAGGAACATATTTTAACAAGAGAATAGGGTTTATAATTTTGGCATTCAAACTCTCTTATTTAACCTCAATCAACATCCAATGGCAATTTCAAAGTCTCATGAACTTACCTGGAACAAGGGAGGAAAAATCGTTTTCAAATTTGAGAGAGATGGCATGAATTTTTATGCTTCGGCCCAGTGCGTCGCGCGCACAACCCAGTGCGCCGCGCTCTCTGTGTGCATCGCGCAAGTTCAAATTAACACAGTGGTGAGTGGCCTTATGCGCCGCGCCCAACACCCAGTGTGCCGCGCCTGTAAACTCAACAACAGTTCAGCCTCCAAACACTGATTTCGCCCTCCACAATTTTCCTTTGGCTCTTTGATGACTCTCGGTATGCAAATAAATTGTTGAATATGAAAATATCTTATATATATAAAGGATTTTGATTTTTGATTTAGAAAACCCACTTTTGTAATGTTGCAGACTTTGGCACTTTTCACGTAACTCTGTTTTTTGTTTCCTTTTTGATTTTTAGTTGAATGATGAATTTCTTTTCTGTCTTTGCAGGGATAGCTGGCATGGAATTTGGAAAGGGTGACCAGGGCTGCGCCTAAAGAACTTCGAAACTGATTTTTTTTTGAGAATTACATTACATTTATTACGAAAGATGAAATTGACGATTGTTCTTCAAAACAGAGTTTTGAAGAAAAATCATTATCAAGCGTTATGATGATGAAATTTTTGTTTTGAAACCTTATTTGAAGCTTCCTCATGTGCCTGCTGCCATTATTAGACATTTTGCAGACCAAATTAGCGAAACCCTAGACCTAATGAACCCTAAAACCCTAAAATGAATTTTTGCCAAGCAAGAGACCAAACATGACTGTAAATGACTGAAAATGATTTAGATGAGTAAAATTGGACCAACAGGTACAATACATGACGAACATGAGTAAAAAGCCTCCTACCGTCAGATGACCTATGCTCCTAACGGAATGCAGATGACTGAACTGAATGAGACACCTAAAATGAAATGCAACAAGAGAAAGTTGATCTCTGACGGAGGGATGAAGAGACCGACTCTAACATTGGCTCCAATGGGGATGGTAGCTCCTTGGAGGTGCCAAGAACTACAAATTTCTGGGAGAGTAGGTAGTGCCTTTGTCCATTGGGCTATGGAGTCATAATTTTGGCAAACAACACAAGACTTTTGACTCATTTTATTGACTGAAAATCGACTCTAATTGACTCAATTTCAAACCAAACTGACTGATAGACTTTACTCGACAAACTCAAACCAAAGCTGAAGTTAATCTTCAGAGTTATAGCCTTTACTTCGGGCCCCAAACTGAAGAAAAGACTACAACACACACTTGCAATGAATTTGAAATAAGATGGTATGTACAGTGACAATGTAAAAAACAGAAAACATCTCAGAAATGATACTGCTTGAGCAGCCGACCATTGACCGACCCTCCTGGACAATTTTCCCCATTCATTTATTTCAGAAGAAAAGCATTCTAACCCCGATATGCAGCAATTTTGAAGGGACCTTTCCATAGATTTTCAAACTTACCATGCTTACCCTTTTCCTCGTTTCTTGCATCCCATTTCAGCACCACCTCTTCCAATTGAAACTTGTCTACTTTCACTTTTTTTTCATATATTTTCTTAATTCTCTCTTGCATCTTGAACGTGTTTTGGAAAACTTCTTCTCTAGTTTGCTGCAGATGGATCATTTGATTTATTCTTCTCTGCATATGATCTTCTTCACTGCCCACTTCCTGCAAAATTTTGACCACCGGAACTGCGAGAGAGGTAGGAAATACCGTGTCAACTCCATATACTAACTCAAAAGGGGACATACCAATGGATTTCTTCTGACTCACTCGGTCTGCCCAAAGTGCATTGACTAACTTCTTATGCCAACTCTTCTTGTTTATTTCCAACAGCTTTTTGATGATGTTGACTAGAGATTTGTTCGAGGACTCAGCCAATCCGTTTCCTTGTGGATGATAAGCGGTTGAGTGTCCCAAAATGATATGATACTTGTCACAAAACTCAATCATTCTTTTTGATTTGAAAGCTACTGCGTTATCAGTAATTAACTTATTCGGACAGCCAAAACGAGACAAAATATTATTCTCAAGAAAAGAATTTATTACCGAATCCGTGGCTTGCCTGGTGAGAATCGCTTCAATCCATTTCTTGAAATAATCCGTCGCTATGAGGATCCACCTATGCTGAGCTGAAGAAGCAGGATGAATTTCGCCAATGAAATCCAACCCCCACTGCTGAAAAGGTGCACTTACTTCGATAGGTTTAAGTGGCAAAGGCTGTAATTTCTTCCTCCCTTCAAAAATCTGACATTCATGACAACCTTTAACAGTCTTATATACATCAGCAAAAAGAGTCGGCCAATAATATCCCACTCTTAAAATCTTGTTGGCCGTTGCTTTCCAAAAAAGGTGACCCCCGCAATCTCCCTTATGGAAATCCTCCATAACCCGCTTTGCTTCTTCGTCCACCAAACAATTCAACAAAACACCACCGAGATCTTTCCAATAAAGTGTAGTATTCAAGATACAAAATTTTGCAGCCTTCAATTTAAATGTTCTACTCTTGTTTTTTGCCATGCCTGACGGTGGTGACAAATTTTGAAGCACATATACAATATCTGAATACCACGGAGAAAGAACAAAGATTTCTGATACCTGAATTGGCGAACTTTCCTCATTCTCTTCGGACATAGCAGCGATCAGATTTATGTCTAAGGCATGCAAATTTGATTTAGCCATTAGCTTAGCCAGCCCCTGTCCCTTGATAAGCTTTGTGGGCTTTATCTCGACATCGTACTAAAACAAAGCTGCAATCCACTTGCCTCGTCTCCCTTCTGGATCTGTTTGTACTAAAACATCCTTAACAGTAGCATTAGGAACATAAGCCAAAATATGAGAATGCAGAATATATACTCAAAAATATTTCAACGCTTTCACTAAAGCAAGAGCTTGCTTCTCAATAATGTTGTACTTCAAGGCTACATCTCTTATGGTTCGGCTGAAAAAAGCAATTGGTTTTTCATGCTCATCTCTTTTCTGCATCAATACTGCTGCCATAGTATGCTCCGAAGCAAATGAAAACAAAATAAAATCCTGAGTGTAGTCCGGGCTGATCAAAACCGGAGCTGAAGAAAGAGCCAACTTCACTAAATTGAAGGACTTTACAGCCTCCTCAGTCCACTTCACTACATTGTCTTTCTTAAGCATGTTTGTAATCTCTCTTAGGTGTTCTGCAAGATTTTGCACAAAGCGACGTAAAAAGTTCATCTTACCATTAAAAGACTGGATCTCCTTCTTGTTCCAGGGAGGGTCAATTTTCTGAATAGTACATGTGCTGGATCAATACAAATGACATCTTTTGAGATAATATGACCAAGTAATTTTCCCTCATCCATTTCAAACAAGCTCTTCTTCGGATTGAGTGACACACCGTATTTTCTGCACTTTTGAAAGACAATTTTCAAATGATACATGTGCTCTTCATCAGAATTAGAAAATACTGTCAAATCATCGAGATATACAACCATAAAAACATCCTTCTCATTTGCAAATGCCATATCCATTTCCCGCTGAAATGTCACACCAGCATTCTTTAAACCGAAAGGCATTTTTGTGTAATGGAAAGTTCCCCACGGAGTGGTGAACGCTGGTTTGTCTCTGTCATTCTCATGGACCAGAATTTGGTTATATCCAGAATAACCATTGAGTAGTGACATACGAGATGCTCCAACTACTCGTTGAAGTATATGATCCATTTTGGGCAATGGATAATTATCTTTCAAGGAAAATTTATTCAGATTCCTAAAATCAATGCACAAACGAATCTCATGTTGGAAATATGATGCAGAGTGTTGTCCTTGATGGCAACCCACTGAATGAAGATGAAGACATGCGACTGTTGACATGTGTTGTCCCTGAAAGGCAACCCACTTGATAAAGATGATGGCAACTTACTTGATGAAGTTGTGCTTGCTAGAATATGTTCTTGATGAAGAAAATATGATGTATCTACAGTGTATACAGAAGACAGTGAAGAAAGGAATTCAGATTGTGCTAAATCTATGGTGAAAGAGTATGTCTCAAGGAATACGCGGATCTGTCTAAGGGAAGTCGCGTATGCACGCGGAAAAGAACGTGCCAAGTCGCGTATGGGTTAAAGCGCTCTAAAAGTGCAAAACCAGGGGTAATCACCATGGTATTGACCCATTGTATTGGGTAATGATCCGCCTAATTGACCCCGTCCAGGAATACCATCGGATGTAATGTGGTTTTGGGCTCATGGTATTGAAAAAGGGGCTCATGGTATTGAAAAAGGGTAAACCTATATAAGGAGAAGAAATTCATTGTGCAAATGATGGGTGTGGTGCAAGATGTCTGAGCTTGAATGAATACTTCTCTCTGAAGTATATCTGAATGGAAAGGGTTACACTTGAATGATAAATCTGAATGTATGATGCACCAATGATGAAGAAGGGGATCTAGATCTGAATTGCCCTTGTATTTTCTAGATCTGATTATGGAAGGCTTAGATCCGTGATGAGGCGAGCATCCAGGTGAACATATGTCTGAAGCAAAAGGGTAGATCTGAACTGAATATCTGATCTGATGAAGTATGCTGCTCTGTAATGATTGAAGATCTATACGCTACTTCGCCGCGGAGGAAGCGCGTATATACGCAGCTTCGCTGAAGAGAAAGCGCGTATGTGCAATGAAATATACACTGAGGTATACGCTGGTTTGTGTGGACGGAAGCGCGTATATACGCGACATCAGTGAAGGGAAAGCGCGTATGCAAACTAGGGTTTGCTGAAGCAAGGGGTATGAAATATCTGATCTGTTCTGCTGTGTTTCTGCTATCTGATCTAAGTTGATAAGTATCTGTTGGTGATGTATGTTTGTGCTTAAAAGTATGGAAAGGGTCCAGTATGAAAATATGATGAAAGGTGGCCTGCAAGTGTTGTTCTATTGAAGTTGTTGGATCCAGTGTGAAAATTGATGAAACATGGTCCAAGGTGGTGCTGAGGGTTGTAGCCTTCAGTCAGGGGGTCGTAGCTCCCTTCCAGGTGAGGCTGGTAAACGAGAGCAGGGGGTCGTAGCTCCCTTCCAGGAGAGGCTGGTAAACGAGTCAGGGGGTTGAAGCTCCCTTCCAGGAGAGGCTGGTAAACGAGCGCAGGTGGGTGCCTGCGTGCTGGTCAAGTCTGCGCCAGCACATATGTTGTAAGATGTTTTCTCTATAATAAAATATTGAAGGCCGAGCAACTGCAGCGGTGGTTTTCTCCCGACTTGGGTTTCCACCTAAAAATCCCGGTGTTCATGTGTGATGCTTTGTGTGATGGTTTATTCTGTTCTTACTGCACATGTTTACTGTTTATAGAACATCTAATGAATGAATGATGGAATGATATAAGTGAAGAACTAATGGCATAATTATATCTCTGTGTATACGCGAGTTTTATGAAGGATATCCGCGTGTATACGCTAGTTGGCTTCAGAAAAGTAGCGTATGGGTTTTAGAGCATGAAAAAGTAAAAAGTTTTAGTTTGCCCTAAATACTGATTCACCCCCCCCTCTCAGTATTTTTCCAACAATTGGTTTCAGAGCAGGTTCTTCTGCAGAAGCTTGATCGCTTGAAGGAGATCCGTCGCAATGGGAAGTCAAGAAGGAGTGATGTCTATAAAGCCACCTCTATTCAATGTAAGCAATCTAATATTCTGGAAGGTACGAACAAAAGCATATCTGCAAAGTCTTGATGCAGATGTATGGGCAATCGTGGAAGAAGGTTATCAATACCTGTTTCGGGGAATTAACACCCTAGAGGTTGGTTGGGATACAACCTCCACAGAGCAGGGGCATGCTACTTAACAGAGACTCACACAACCATGCACATTCAGAAAAACTAAATAGAGCAGAATGAGAGAGTTACCCGTAGGTCCTACAGTTGAAGTAGATCCACGTGGGGTCCAAACCCCCAGCAACCGTCCTTCCTTCTTAACCTAAAAAACAAGAAGAAACCAGCACAAAGGACAGGTTGTACAGCATATATCTACTCTAAATGTCAGTGAGATTCATATAAAACATTAAATAAATCATAATGAATGCTTGTATAACAAATATTATCATACATAAAAGCATACACTAACACGTTTATTTCGGGAACAGCATGATACTTCTGTATTATAAATAGCACGTACAAAAGTAACAAGTGGAGAGATCACCTGATCCTTCCAAGGCCTTCGCAGACTGTCGTCCGGATCCGTCCAGCCCTTGCCTCGCTAAGACTCCTTCCAAACTGGTGCATACGAGATAACATATAAAGGGATGTGTATCTCAAGGAAACAAGGGTTTCCTACAATGAACTGGGAAAGTGCAGGAGGCACGGGGAATCAGACTTGGATAGGGAATACCAACAGAGTATAATATCAATAATTCTTTCTCTCCCTTAGGCCATACACATGAGGGCTTTTTATAGTCCCTCCAAGTAGTTTCAGCAGTTGGAAACAGTTGGCCACGGGCTGGGGTGGTTGAACTACCTGAGTAACCATCAACCCAGCGCGAAATTAGGGATTTTTATATATATTTTTAATCATTTTAATGGAATACGCGGAAAAGTCTAGCTGTACTCGCGTATACACGCGGAAAAACACGGGCATAGTCGCGTATGGAGGATTTTCCACTGTTTTTAAGTGAATTTGTCCAAGTCTGTAGGAATGGGTGCCCATAAAGCTATGAAGCAATCATGAATCATGTCAAGGTGAGAAATGATGCTATAACAGATGCCCCCTAATATATGAGGTTAGAAGGGGTACATGATGGCCGAAATGTATTATGCACATAGAAAGAACTTCGCAAGGACAAGAGAGGACTTCACCAGATTTCAGCCTGCCAAAAACCAATGAAAGAAATCAGAGAGTCAACTCATGCTGAGGCGGGCATACCCATGCTCAGTCAAAAATACATCATATGGAAAGTACTGAAATAGATCCAACATGTATACAAGTATAGCTGAACTGAAAGTACACAATGAATCATCTGAGCATGGCCTGGAAATACAAGTCTGAATCAATGTCCAAGTATCACATATAGAAAGTTGATCAAAGATGGTGCAACTAGATGTCTGATCAAATAAGTAACTGAATCTCCAAGTACCGGATCATAAGAGGTGGATCAAACGGTACAATCACGCAACTCGGGGACCAACATATAAGATGTTGCTGTGCTGAACTGCAACATATAAGGGTGGACGGCATCACTGGCAGATACTGAAAGGACTGTCAAAAGTGAACCGAAACATGCTGATGCAACCCGAGGTCTTCACTGATCACTATGGCACAATTCTACACAATGGGAATAAATGAGCTGAAGTCGACCATGTGAGAAATCGTTGGATTACCGGGCAATGATGTATCCCGTTAACCAACGCGAGACAACCCACCGATAATGATAATGAGTGTCAAGGTGCCCCAGTACAATCTGACAAGTGCGAATGAATGAGTTGAAGTCGAGCACTTGAAAGAATCTACCAATCAGGAGGAAATGATGAATCCCCACTGTCGATAGTGAAGAGTCTGCCACTGATGACTGCAAACCCTAAGGTACTGACAAAAAGACTCTAGACCTTATTCCCAGAGCAATGAGTCGGAGTCGATGGGAAAAGATCTCCTGGAAGGAAGGCATTAAGGCATCCCACATCAGTCCAGCGCGAGTGTAACCCGCAGGCCAAGATTTGGAAGGAATCGGACGAAGGAGAGTGATGGAACCAAAACCGAAGTACGTTTCCGACGTGCACAAGATGAAGCTAGCGCACGGAAGAAACCCTATGAACCAACCAATAATGAAAGCTGACACAGAGGCGAGAAATCCATCGATAGGGTCAAATGGAAATCAAGGTACTGCACGAATCCCAAGTGTGATAATGTGTGCTGACGTCGAACACAGGGGAAACCACTCAGTCAAAGACCCATAATGATGATAAAATGCTAAGCACGAGGTCACCTATCAATAATGGAAATAGGCCCAAGGTGCGGCTCTAGGTTTGCTCTCAGAGCAATGTGTCGTAGTCGATAAGAGACAAACCCGCCGTCAAGAAGTCAATGGGGACCTTCTCAAACTAGCACGAGCAGAAGACCAAAACATCTGATGTGATAGAACATGATACTGACAAGACCGGGAAGGCCGACTGAAGAATGAGTCAAGAGACACCGCAGAATGGCCGACTCAGGTTTAACTTCCCTTGAACAAAAACACGACTCATGATAACCATGGCAGTAAAAAGTGACACTGTATAAGTCTGTTATGCAGGAGGCAAAACAAACTCTCCATATGATTGGAAGAGATAACCAACCGGGGGAGAATTGACAAGTGAAACATGGTAAAGGCTGAACCTAGGTCAAAAACTAGAACCATCCCAAATGAAGGAAATATATATAAGTATATGTGCTTTGTTCAAGGGCGACAAACTGACTCTGTACTACCATCAAAATAACGAAGATACATCCCATTCCCGCTCTTTTTGTTATATTTTATTTTTTTGTCTTTTTCATATAATAAGCCTAAAAAGGAATAAAAGAATGCTATGGTACAATGGATAGAACGAGTATCAATAAAGCAGATGCACTAGTTCCTGGGATTGGAACAATCCTATGCTCAATGCAAGGTGGTGAAAACTGGTCAGTGATACTCAGAGAAACGTTCCATCCATGGGTAAAAAGGTGTCAAGTCGTGATAGCTAAATGCATGCAATGGTTAACTTGTACAGAAAGTGAAGGTCAAAATTTGGCTTAAAAATCGAGTCCAAATGAAGCCGGCTAAAGGCCAGGATAAACAAGTAGCCAATATGCAATGCAGTAATACAACTTAAACGACACCAGGGAGCCTCTAGGGTAAAATCCAGAAAAAATGATAAGTGATGAAGAAGAAGAATGAAGCTTCAACACATAAGACATGGTGGGACTAAAGAGGACTCCCGAGCCTACATAAAACGCAGCATGGGAAACAAGTGATAGCGAGGAACTAACTAGGAAGCCCATGTAAAGGAAGGCTCTACCACCAAGTCATGATTAAATAATTGGCGAGTGAAATGGGTGTAATACTCATGACCTGATGGGATCGACCCTAAGGCAAGTGATCAGTATGGAGGCTAGTATGCAAGATGCAACGGAAAGTGATTCCCTAACCTATATGCCAGTGAAGATCATATACCTGCCGTGAAGAGTCGGAAATGATGGATCAAAAACCGGGAAAAATCTCAAAATTTGTCAAAATGTACCTGAAAACATACCAAACTGGGCACTTCCAAGCAATCGAGTTATACAGCATAAGATAGATCGAAAAAATAAGCATCAGGAATTTTTGCGAAAATTTTCAACTTTTTAGCCATAAATAGACAAATTACCTCTCATTTGGTTCATTATTGCATAGCTGATTTGGAAAAAGTGCTCTGGAGCTAAAAAATTATTTCGTCAAATCAGGAACAACCGACCGTCGGAATTCAGCGAAACTTCAGGTAGGCTCCTTAATCATCCTGTTTATTCATTTTGTCTATTTGGAAATTAAAATTAAGTGATTTTTTGCTTTGAAACCCTTGCTAAAAATTGCGTATCTGCGCATACGCGGGTTCAATGAATGCAAGTCGCGTATACACGCGACTGTGCACAGGAAAAGTCGCGTATGCGCAGGTCCGATTGTAAAAAAGCGTGGCTAATGCAAATTTTGATGAAATTTCTCAGGATGACCATCTCTTGGAGGGAACGTGAGCATAGCGCAGTAGACCAAGAGGTCATGCAGGACCGCGCATCGCAAAACATCCTCCGAAATTGCGGATTGTTGAAATTCTTTAAAATGCCCAATATGAAAAGTAATGTGCGGTTGCTTGAAATGCTCGTAAATTACTGGGAACGAGATCAGGATTGCTTCATAATTGATCAGATGCCACTATGCATAGAAGTGGAGGATATATATTTCATCACTGGACTCTCCAGGAGGGGAGAACCAGTAGACCTGCACGGAAAACCCCTGGGAGGGTTAACCGTGAAAGATTATGTCCATGTATATTGCGTAGATAATTCCAAAAAGGTTGGAACGCAGATTGCAATTAGAGATATCAGGGATTTGCACATGAAGATCCTCCTTTTCACCATCAGCAGAGTGGCAGGATCTGCCTCACTACATCAGGCGTCCAGGACGCAAATGAGTATAGCTGTAGAGTGTTTGACTCATGTTTACGATTGGTGCACAACCCTGCTACAGAACATGAAACAACATCTGACTTCTATTCGCCAGGTAAAAACTAAACACTTTGGCTATCGTACCATTTTGACAACATTCTTCTTTGAGAGGATTCCAGCTTTGAGACCCAGAGTCATCTCGACTATCAGCAGCCCGCGGGACCCAAGAATTTCCCATTGGGCAGAGATGATGAAGAGACTGGGGGGTAGCGAAGTACCCCGGACCACGTGGGACGATGAGTTCTTCCTGTGGTGGGGAGAACAGATCATCGCAGTGGACGACTATCCCTATGACGGGATATACTTTCGAGGAGATCCAGATCTAGTACTTCCACCTGGCACAGCATGGGGAGAAGTCGGTAAGTTTTGCAAAAAAAAAATTGACTTATATGATTTTTTTGGATTTTTTCAAATATGTATGAAAAAATGAAAAATAAACATGTTTTTGATTGGATTCATAATGACTGACAATTTAAAATGATCATGTTTCAGATGTTGGACTAGTTCGTCCTGAGGGCCTATCGCGCCATAAGCGCCGCAGAGGTGAGGCAGAGACAGTGGATTCCGACAGGACTGTCCAGGCCGTGCAGAGAAACTTGGAGGGACTGACCCGCCAAATCCCTATGGCTGCCATGGACGACTTGCCGGAAGCCGTCCAGAGACGGGTTGTAGGAGTACCCCGGGACTGGGTTAGACTATTCCGCCGTGTGGCCACTGCAGTTATGTTCTATAGGAACACGACTTCTGGGCAGGGTCCTCAGGAGTAGACATATTTTATATATTAGATGACTGTATATTCTTTTTTTGAGACTGAACATGATGGGGCATAAGCCCAAGTTTTGTACGAGATTATGGATCCAAATTTTGTAAAGTTTTTTTGACACTCCGATGATATATATACAGCGATATTTGATGTGATGTGATAAATGTATCAAATGTATGATGTTTTCGATGATTAAAAATTTATTGTATTGAATGATTAATATGCCAATCTAATGCTTGATTAGCTAATGAGTCAGCAAACCAATTTTCAGCTCGAGGAATATGAATGAATGTTAGAAATTGAAATGACCTTTGTAACAAACGTACCCTCAAGAACAATCGTAATAAAAATGGATCTCATACCCGATAAGTGTTGTTCAACTGCGACACCACCAGCTGGGAGTCCAAGAAAACTACCAATGAATCAACACCCAAAGATATTGCCTCCGAGAGTAGATGAATGACTGCAGTGTATTCTGCTACATTATTGGAAGCAGGACCAATGCAGACTCCTCTTGATACCAATAGCTGACCGGAAGGATAATGAAGCACCCAAGTCGCGGAAGCTAAGTTCCGGGTGTGTCTACTAGCACCATCGGCGAAACCAAAATGACTCATGACATCCAACACAACCTGCCAAAGCAGATCAAAAACATCATCACCTCATCAAAAATCGAAAATCAATCAGATATGTACAAAGCAAAAACTACTATATACAAAGCAAAATGCCAGGCCAAAGCCTAGGCATAATACTTCTTCAAATAGAGCCCATTTCGGGGCTCCGGCAACTCGTTCCCTTCGAAGTCAACCAAGGTATACGCTCCTTTCTTAAGGAATTTTTTAACGATATAGGGGCCATACCACATCGATTTAAACTTTCCTGCCCCCAAGGCATCTTTTTCTTGGGCATAGACCAAAACAAGGTCACCTTTGGAAAAGACCCTATGCTTAACCGCCTTATCGTACTGAACTTTGACTCGGTTTTTATGCGCTTCATTCATCGTGGCACCATCCCGACGCTGCTCATCGAGATGTTCCAGATGAAGAAGCCGCTCTGCCAGACTAGAGGTGTCAGGAAGAAGCTCAACAGCTAATTTAAGGGAAGGAATCTCGCATTCAATGGGAAATAAGGATTCCACCCCGTGGACTAACTGAAATGGAGTAAAGCCAGTTGCAGTTTTAACTGACGTCCTGTATGCCCAAAGTGCAAGATATAGCATAATATGCCAGTTGGATCTATGATTATCAATTGTCCTTTGAAGAATTGTCTTCAAGGATTTATTCACGGCTTCCACTTGCCCATTGGCCTGAGGATAATATGGAGATGAATGCTCTTGCCGGAAACCCAATTTGAGAGCCAACTCAGCCATCATACTATTCTGAAAATGACTGCCATGGTCAGTTACAATCTCTCTAGGTATACCAAAACGAGCGATAACTTGGTTGAAAAGAAACAAAGCTGCAGTCTCACCATCGTTCCCAAAAGTAGGCATAGCCTCGACCCACTTCGTAAAGTAGTCTACTGCTACGATAATGTACTTGTGACCTTTTGCCGAAGGCGGGTTACAAGTAGTATAATCCATCCCCCACTTTGTAAAGGGTCTGACAGTAATGACTGGAAAAAGCGGAGCTGGATGAGCGCGCATTTTTCGAGTATACACCTGACACGGATGACACTTCTTGACCGATTCAATACAATCTTTGAAAATCGAGGGCCAAAAGTATCCAGCACGCAAAATCTTTTGGGTTGTAGCAAGCCCAGATAAATGACCCCCACAAGCTCCACTGTGAGAATCATTGAGCACAGCCTCAGCTTCTTCGAAAAATTAAGCAGCGTCTTAGGATTGAATCAACCCCTCGACGGTATAAAGCATCACCAATAATCAGATAATTCTTAGCCAAGTGACGCAGCTTATGACGCTCATCTTTCGAAAAATAAGAGGGAAACTTCGCAGTCTGGAGATACACAATGATATCCCCATACCAAGGATCTTGTGGAGAGATTAGAAACAAGTGTTCGTCCGGAAAGGACTCATCATAGATCATCTCCTCTCCACAAGGCAACTAGGAGATCAATTCCGCAAAGACTAATGACTTCTTGGATTTGGAAGACATGAACTCGAGATCAAATTCTTGTAAAATTACAATCCATCTATTATATTTTCCCCCAATCACTCGCCTGCTGAGGACAAACTGAAATGGATTGGCAGCTGCCAAGACATAAGTTTTGCGAAGAATAATGTAATGCCGGAGTCGCTGCACAGCGTGAACTGCTGCTAAGGCTAATTTTTCTATCGGAGTGTATCGCAGTTCAGGTCCTACCAGTCCTCGACTAAGGTAGTAAATAACATGCTCAACAAGAGCATCATCCTCCTGAACCAGAACCATACCAATGGTAGATTCTGCTGTAGCCAGATACAAAAGAAAATCTCTGCTATAATCGGGTGGACTCAGCAAAGGAGCAGAGGTCAATGCCTTTTTCAAGGCGTCGAATGAGCGTTGAGCGTAGTCATCCCAAAGAAAAGGAACTCCTTTCTTCAACAGTCTCATATATCCCTTTGTAATCTCAGCATAGTTGACGATAAACCTCCGAAGAAAATTAGACTTCCCTTGGAGACTTTGAAGCTAACGGATTGAAGACGGGGGAGGCAACCGCAGTATTGCCTCAACCTTGAAGGGATCTACCCGTATCCCTTCCCTAGACACGATAAATCCCAACAGCCGACCGGATGTTACCGCGAAAATGCACTTGTTCGGATTCAAACGAATTTTATAAAAACGACATCTTTCAAATATTTTCCGGAGGTGACTAGGATGATCCATCCTCTTTCGAGAATGAGCAGCTAGATCATCTAAGTATGCCTCGATAATCTTCTTGATGTCGTGGAAGGCGTAAGACATGGCCCGCTGAAAAGTAGCTCCAGCATTTTTAAGACCAAAAGGCATTTTCTTATATGCAAACGTACCCCAGGGACAAATAAATGCGGTCTTATGTTGATCTTCTGGACGGATAGTAATTTGATTATAACCAGAGAAACCGTCCATGAAGGAGAAAATCTCGTTACCGGCACACTCATCAATAATCTGATCGATGAAAGGTGTGGGGTAATTATCTTTAGGACACGCCTTATTCAGGTCTCTGAAATCAATGCACACTCGAATCGTTCCTTGCTTTTTATCTACCGGAACGGGGTTTGAAACCCATTCGGTCAGAGGAACTGGGAAAATGAATCCCGCCTTAAGCAGCTTTTCAACTTCAGCTTTGATAGCTGCTGCCTTCCTAGGATTAACCGGACGAAGTTTTTGCCTGACCGGCTTAGCGTTTTCATACGTCTTGATCTCATGCTGGACGATAGATGGGTCTATGCCAGGCATTTCCTCATAAGACCAAGAAAATACATCCCTATACTCTTTGAAAAGCTCGGTATAGATTTGAACCTCTTCACGGGAGCATTTAGCTCCAATGAAGACGTTCTCGACAATATTGGGATTCCTGGAGATGTTCACCGGGATAGTAGGAGAGATCACAGCCATGTTCCCTTCATCATATACGTGTGTTGGTGCCAAAGGGCTCAAGACTGGGTGAACAGGACCAGGAGACTGAGGACTTGGAAAACTTGTTTCGACTTCGCTCAAGTCAGGTAGGAAGTAAGACCGATGATGCAAATCATCCCACGGTCTAATACACAATCATCGCTTCCGGGGATTGCACCTCTTGAGATGGAAGAGTGGTATCTAGACAATCCTGGGCAGAAGAAGAAGTAAGCGTCCAAGCCGGAGCCACATCACCATCCAACTCTTCCGGTGAAAGAGGAGCTGGAACAGATTCTGCAGTGTCAACAATAGACTGATATGCAATCTCAGCTGCAGAAATCGGGAATGCCATTCCACCCACTTGACCTTCTGCTAATGTGGCAGTAGGGGAAGGTAAGGTCCAAGGGTCCGAAAAATAATGAGTTCGGAAGAACTCTCTTCGAAGGGGAGCCTTGGAGGATGAAACAACATTAATAGACACCTTAGGAGGAGGAAGATCGAAAGTACCCATCAGGGAAGAATACATTCCAACTCCTAGATTCTCAACAGGCGCCTTAGTATTATCCAACTTAGGAACAGATGAGTCAGAAGGCGCATCCAGGTCTACAGGAGGACAGTCCAGTTGATCCACTGTAACGATCCTCCCTTCGTGGGGGAAACATACAATTCGAAATAGTGAGGATGAAATGGCATCCATCTCATAAATCCAGTTCCTCCCCAACAGAAGGTTGTAGTCCAAGGGTGCATCCACTACCTCAACCTCTATGTTAACGGTTTTTCCCCCAACACAGATGGGAAAAGCTGGGACAATACCATGTGGTCTGTGAGAATGGCCATCGAACGCAGTAAGAACAGTGCTAGATGGAACAACTTTGGGAGATCCAAGTGTCTTCCAACATGCGAGAGACATCACGCATGTAGAAGCACCCTCATCAACAACCGTTCGAAAGATATTGCACTTCCGATACGACGATTTAATATGGAAAGCCATGTGATGAGGAAGTCTCTTCTTAAAGTTAGTCATATCGAAAGTAATCAGAAGAGAATTTTTCGGATCAACAGCCCCAATGGCAGTGAGCAAAGCACTGCGCTGAGCCGGACAAGACTGGAGTACCTCTAAAGCTGACATAGCACAAGGACTCTGCGCCAGATCTTCTACAATCGAGTAGTTTTGGGCAGCCCTCGCGTTCGGATTAATCGTTGACCGCTTAGAAGATGCTTTCGGCATCCGAGGCATAGACTCGACAGTTGGCTTCGTTATGTGAAGCGGCTCAGTAGCATCAGGAACTTCCTTAGCTTTCGAAGATTCCTCTCCGCCATAATCACGGGATCTCGTAGCGACATCCACGTGAGCACTCATCATAAAGATGTTCAATGGAATTTCCCCTTCCTGGGTACCTCCAGAGGAAGCCCCAGGATTTTGGTTCGCGCCAACAACTAATTACTGCCCTTGGGGAAAAGGGTTTGTTAGCACAGCCTGGGAACTAGAAGAACCCTGCTGAGATAACAGGCGCTGAGCATCTTGAATTTTAGGGCAAAGGTGCATGAGATGGTCTCCAGCACAAAGCTTGCATGGAAACTTCACTTTCTTTTTCTCCTTTTGACCCTCACCAACACGCTCGTTGGTTTTATTTGCATTGCCCTTCCCGTTCTTTCCCTTCTTCTTGTTATTACGTCCCTTATTCTTCCCATCGGATTGTTGATTTCCTTTGGGATCAGAAGCTTGGACAACATTTATGGACAAAGACTGGGAAGGTGATGAATCAGCAGGCACAGCCTGACCAGAAGGAGCAGATTGTAAAGACAACTACTGCAATTAAAGCAGTGGGTACTACTATTGGTGATCCGACAAACCCCGTCTACCCTCGGACCCGGAGTTTGGGTTTACCGATAAGTCATTTGGAGGCGAGAGCCAAGCGTGAGCTCACTTATAAGCATCCCAGGGCCCGGAGCCAAGTCAATTCTAACTCTGGGGCCCTAAAGATCAAACTTTAACTCCTCAGAAAATACCCAGATAGGGATACATCCTTTGAAATATCTGACTGCAGTGATTTCAGAAACCACTCGAGAAGGAACTCACCTGGAATATGGGCTTTGATAAGCCTCTTCCTTCTCCTCCATTCCTGAATGTGATCAGAAATTTGAGTTGCCTCATCTTGCTTAAAATTAGCCAGGAGTTCGGTCCCAGCCTCATATCTGACAGGCAACTGAAAATGGTTTAGAAATCATGCTGATGATTCTCAAATGTGTTAGCCTTTGATGGGTCAATGTGCCATTTGGCGACATTTCCGATTAGGGTGCGTTAGAAATGTCTCAACCTAATCAAATTCCTGAGTGAGAGTTCAAGAAACACACATAAGTGGAAAGAAATGGTGATGTGGTCGCGGATCCTCTCCATTCTTACCTTCAAGAATTGGAATGTACAGAGGAAGTTTGGTCGGGACCGAAGGCCACCTCGGACTATAGCAAAGATCGGGTCATTAGTCAGCACGACAAATGCGGCAGATTCCGTTTGCCGAAATGAAATGTGAGCGAACACAGAATTCCATCCTTGATGGGATGGATTTCCAACATTCTGAAAAGAATAGCCTGGATTTGATGAGGCACCAGGCTGCCAGAAAGGACTAGTAGAAAACGGAGAAGAACCTCCTCCCCACGCCGAGTTACCAAAACCCAGACTAGTTCCCCCCGCTGAAGTATTGACTGAAGAGGAAAGCCCCTGGTAGGGGTTCCATGCATTAGACAGAGGAGAAAAAGACTGATAAGCACTCGATGAAGGGAAAGAAGCATTCCCTTGATGACCCGTGAAGAACTGATTCCCTGCCCCAGCCGTTGTAAACACAGGATTCCATCCCGTAAAAGTAGTCGAACTTTGCCCCCCAGACCAAGGGTTGAAACTCTGGGTCTGGGACGTAAACGGAAACGACCCTAAAGAAGGATTGGAACTAGGAATATGCCCAGTCCCAAAGGGGAAACCCTGAAATGAAGCTGATCTACTAGCCATGTTAGACATGGGCGTAGATCCAGCTGCACCAGCGGAAAAGGAAAAAGAGGGATTCCCACTAAAGGGCATCCCTGAAGAGAAGGGACCAGAATGAGAAGCATGTGCTTGGGTGAACCCAGAGCCAAACACAGCAGCACTAGAAGCAATCGAAGATGAAGCAATAGTGCCCCCTGCTTCAGCAGAAGCAGGAGTCTGAATGCCTGCAGCACTCACGGTAGAAGCCGCATTCACAGTCGTGGCCATCGAAAGATAAGAATGATACGGAAGATCCGGCGGTCTCTCAGAGTCCGGTCCGATGTACTGAACAACAAACAGATAATCAGGAGGAAGAGGAGATGGACCTGTAGCAGGAGGCTCAGGTATATCTTCTATCTGAAAATCTTCTTCCTGAGGAAACAACACTCGCGAGGTGAGTGGAATGCTCCTTTCGGAACCGACACCGGAATCAGCTACGAAACCTTCAGACCTTGGTGGAGGATCTCTCTCCACAGCGTCAGACTCCACAGGGTGGTAACCACCTACTAAATCGCTCCTACGCCTTCTCGAAGAAGGCTCTGCACTCTCGAAAGATAACCCCCGGATTCTCCTCGAGCGTCGAGGCGCTTGATCAGCCACTTTTATAGATTTATTAAATTAGACTCAAAAAAGTGAAAAGCTAGGCAAGCTAGGAGCAAAGAGCACTCACTAAAAATAGAAATCCCTGAGAAACAGCAAGCAAACAACCTCCAAGTATTTCCGCTCCGGGTGATGAGGACCGGACACCAAAATACAGGAAAGCGAAGTATAGGGCCTTCCGAAAGCAGTCTGGGATGATTAGGGCCTAGAACAACTAGCGAAGGTATCAGAAACAGTTACGCCGACCTAACGACAGCCTTTGCCGGATCAAGCACCCAAGCTTCGCAAGGGCACCCCCCAGAAGTACTGCTGAAAGTGATGCAACGTCTGCATCAGGTACCACGGGTATTCCCCCCCGCAGTCACCTGTGTGGAACCTAGGAGTGGCAACTATGGACACCAATCCGTATCAGAAGCTGGGCGGAACGGTCTTGAGGTCAGATTCAGCTAATCGGAGGGGGGGTCTCCCTCTTCTCAACCTTCACTTCCCCTCGCGCTTGACTCTCGGATGAGAGCTTTCCCAGTCCACCTCACGGAGTTGGATTTCGCTCAATTAATCAACTTCTATGTTTGTTTGAGCGGCCTTGGAGAGTTAACTCTCCACTCACCTATTCCAAGGCCCTACAACCTAGCTAGTTGGTGATTGACACTTAGTAAAAATTGCTAGTTGATTTTAGATTAAATCGCTTATTTTAAGGGCTGTTATATTAAGTTACAAGGATATGGAGATGAAACGTATGATGTTCTTGACGCAAAAGAAATTAATAAAAACTTAACTACATGCACATGCAGTTCTTTGTCTTTCGATGAAAAGTAATCTCTATACAGGTTCTACAAGACTAAAAATTGTATTTTTCTTTTCGAATAGCAAACTCACACTCACAAAAACTAAGAATCTAACTAAATGCTGAAATGCACCTAATGCAAATCGCTACAAGCATGTAAATCCTAAGACGCAAAAATCTCTTAAAACAAGGTGAAATTTCCCAAAAAGCTCCCTCAGTTTTAACTCATCTTTTGTTGTCCAGAAAGCTAATTCTTGAAATCAAGAACTCTTAAAATAAGGACACCAAAAACACTTAAAAACAAGAAGAAGAAATCAAATGACAACTCCTCAAAATCAAGCCGAAAACTAGAAGCAAGAAACTTCACAAAAGCTCCAAAAGATATGGCAAAACGAAAATGAAAATGCAACAACAAAAACAAAAACAAGACAAAATGTTTTTTGAGTTTTTGAAATGCAAAAGCAAAAAGAAAAACAAATGTTTTTTGGGCTTTTTAGTTTTATAAAGCAAGAGCTCGAAGAGACCAAGCACAACTATCAAAATCCAAACCAAAACGGGACCGAATTTCAAGCACAAACTCCAACAATGCTCCCAAACCTTATAAAGCTAACTCGTAGCAAGATCAATAAGAGCAACAGAAGACCAAAAACTCAACCACTCAGTCTAGACAAATATTGTAAACTTGTTGCAAACAAAAACTCCAAAGAAGCAAGAAAAGTTCTTCGAAAATTGCAACAAAACCCTAGCCTATGGAACTCAAGAAAACTAATCAAAAACAAAGCAAAAATCACAATGCGAAGCACAACAAAAAGATAGGAGCAAGTCAGTGAGCAGAAGCTCTCTGTTATGATAAAGCAGAACAGCCAAGAATGCTCAGAAAGCGATCTTGGAACTCAATCCAGAAGTGCCAGCACCAGAAGCAACACTTTGCCAAAAGACTAGTTTTCGATCAACCGAAAGAGAGAAAAGACATGAAACCACTTCCTTCACACTCCAGTAAGTACAGAGACTCTGTAGAAATAGGCCTCCACAGCTAGAAAGGACCAAAAAGTCAAGAAACTCAAAAATTCAAAATCTGCCTAGGTATACGCTACTTCTCAGTTATGCAACCAACGTGCATACACGTCTGTTCTAAGGGAAAATCGCGTATACGCGGGTTCCTTCAGACAAAATTGCGTGTATACGCGACTGTGTGCAAAAGAAGTTGCGTATGCAAAGGTAAATAATGAAAAAAACAAAAATAACAAGCCTGGAAAAGACACCAAGACTTCAGATTGACTGCAAGAAAATAAACTGGACTGCAAATGCAAGTTAAAAATGTTGGGATCCTACCAAAAAGCTGAAACCACCCAACAGGAGAATCACAAAAGTGTGATCCCCAGTGGAGTCGCCAGTTCTGTTTCGGGGAATTAACGCCCTAGAGGTTGGTTGGGATACAACCTCCACAGAGCAGGGGCATGCTACTTAACAGAGACTCACACAACCATGCACGTTCAGAAAAACTAAATAGAGCAGAATGAGAGAGTTACCCGTAGGTCCTACGGTTGAAGTAGATCCACGTGGGGTCCAAACCCCCAGCAACCGTCCTTCCTTCTTAACCTGAAAAACAAGAAGAAACCAACACAAAGGACAGGTTGTACAGCATATATCTACTCTAAATGTCAGTGAGATTCATATAAAACATTAGATAAATCATAATGAATGCTTGTATAACAAATATTCTCATACATAAAAGCATACACTAACACGTTTATTTTGGGAACAGCATGATACTTCTGTATTATAAATAGCACGTACAAAAGTAACAAGTGGAGAGATCACCTGATCCTTCCGAAGCCTTCGTAGACCGTCGTCCGGATCCATCCAGCCCTTGCCTCGCTAAGACTCCTTCCAAACTGGTGCATACGAGATAACATATAAAGGGTTGTGTATCTCAAGGAAACAAGGGTTTCGAACAATGAATTGGGAAAGTGCAGGAGGCACGGGGAATCAGACTTGGATAGGGAATACCAACAGAGTATAATATCAATAATTCTCTCTCTCCCTTAGGCCATACACATGAGGGCTTTTTATAGTCCCTCCCAGTAGTTTCAGCAGTTGGAAATAGTTGGCCACGGGCTGGGGTGGTTGAACTACCTGAGTAACCATCAACCCAGCGCGAAATTAGGGATTTTTTATATATTTTTTAATCATTTTAATGGCATACGCGAAAAAGTCTAGCTGGACTCGCGTATACACGCGGAAAAGTATGGGCATAGTCGCGTATGGGGGATTTTACACTGTTTTTAAGTGAATTTGTCCAATTCTGTAGGAATGGGTGCCCAAAAGCCATGAAGCAATCATGAATCATGTCAAGGTGAGAAATGATGCCATAACAATACCCGGCAAGTATTCCTACTGATGCAGCTGAAAGAAAGAAGTATTAAAAAAATGCCAAAGCAGTGAATGTCTTATTGGGAAGCATGTCTGAATCAGAATTTGCTAAAGTGATGTAGCTACATTCAGCAAAAGAAATATGGGACAAAATCATTCTAAGCTATGAAGGAGACACAAAGGTAAAAAGTGCAAAACTCCAAACTCTTAGAAATGAATATGAAAATTTGAAGATGCATACTGATGAGAGTGTTGCCAGTTTCTTTCTTCGTCTGGATGATATTGTAAATCGAATGAGAAATTTGGGTGAAACCATAATTGATACTACTCTGGTGGAAAAGGTCTTAAGATCCTTGACTTCAAAATTTGACTCTAAAGTTTCAGCTATTGAAGAAAGGCAAGATCTGCAAACTCTTACTATTGTTCAATTACATGGTACTCTGACTGCTTTTGAAATGAGACAAGGAGGTCCTTCTAAAATAAGAGAAGCTGCTTTTAAGGCATCCACAAGAGGAAAAGAAAAGGAAGTTGTCAAAGAATCCAGCTATATATCCGATGAAGAAGAAGCGAATTTCGTGAGAAAGCTCCAACTAGGTACTGGAAGGTTCAAAGGTAAGCTTCCCTTCAAATGTTTTGAGTGTGGAAAAGTTGGTCACTATGTTGCTAAATGTCCTTATAGAGAAAAACATGGTAAAGGGAAACAATTTGAAAAGAGAAAGAGTTATTATGCAAAAGAAGATGATGATGAAGTGTCCAGTGAAGATGAAGAAGATTCTGACCATGATCTGAAAGTGCTCATGGCAAAGAAGCAAAAGAAGAAGTCTACTCGAAACAAGGAGATCTCTCAGAAAACATTGTTAGCAGAAATTGAATCAGATAGTGATTGGAGTCATGATTGTCTCATTGGTACACTGAATAGTGAAGAGAGTGAAAGTAAAGTTGTGGATCTAGAATAAGCTCTCAAGGTTAAAGATGAAGAACTACAAAAGAAGCAAGAAACTATCAACAAAGAGATGATCTCTCAAATGGAAAAACAAAAAGAAATGTTGAATGGATAGGAGGACAAGTATCAAAGGTTTCATACTTATGCATCCGATCGAATCAAAGAACTAGAAGCAAAAATCAACGATCTAAATGAAGATCTCAAAAAATCAAGCAAGAAGAATGAAGGACTTGAAGCCGCAATCATCTCTCTGCAAGCAGATCTTGAAGCATCAAGTAAGAAGAATGAGGAACCTCTACAACCATTTGAAAAGGAAGGCCTTGAAGCAGAAATCATCTCTCTCAAAGAAGATCTGGAAAAATCAAATAAGAAGAATGAAGAGCTGCAACAAACATGTGAAGAAAACGAAGATTGGTTGAAAGAAGACATTCTAAATCTGAAGGATCAAGTAGAAGATGAAAGAAGGAAAGAAGAAATCATGACAAAGCAATGTCAAGCCTTGGAGGTTGAGGTAAACATTCTCAAAGGTAAATTAGAAGAAAAGGTTAAACTTTTGAGGTTTCAAGATAGTACTAATATTTTGGACAATATTCTAAGTAATCAAAGGTCTCTTGCTATCAAACTTGGTCTTGGTTTCCATGAAACTGTTAAAGGAGAATCTAGCTCACAAGGAGGTGCTAAAGAATCAAAGGACATCAATGCAAAATCTGAAGTGTTGAAAGAGTCAAAAGATCAACCAACAATTATGAATTCTCAAAGGAATTCATTCAAAAATGTTGAATGTTTTAAATGTCATAACTATGGGCATGTTGCAGCAAATTGCAGAAGCAGAACAATTCAACCACAAACAAACAGGTACTCTGATAGCTTCAAGGGATATTGTTTCTCATGTAACAAGTATGGACATAAAGCAGCTGATTGTAAAAGGAGGAAGATTAGAAATACTCATCATGATTCTTATGCTTATTTCTCTGGACACATGAGATGTTATTTTTGTAACAAGTATGGACATGTAGAAAAGGAATGCAGGTTGAACAGATATGAGAAATTGGATAACTTCCAGCACACAAATAGAAAGTTTAAACAAATCTGGAAAAAGATGGAGGGATGGAATAAGAAGCAATCTAGAGAATAAAATGATATTTTTGTGGATGCTCTAGAAGACAATGATTTTCTTGAAGAAAACACTCAATTCAAGATGGAGGACCGATCAGAAATGTAGGGAATTCTGACCCTACTGCTGTCATCTACTTCTGAAGCTGACTTTTCTTATTGACTGCAGGAATGATGTGGGATACATTATGAGATTTAGTAATGTATCGTCACAGGGGGAGAAATGCATGATGACTCTCAAGGTTGATTTGATTATTCTGGTTATGTTTACTTCTGACAGTGCATTTGAAGATGCATAGTGATGAGAGTGTTGCCAGTTTCTTTCTTCGTCTGGATGATATTGTAAATCGAATGAGAAATTTGGGTGAAACCAACTTGATACTACTCGGTGGTAAGAACAAGATCCTTGACTTCAAAATTTGACTCTTTCAAAGTTTCACCAGTTGAAGAAAGGCAAGATCTGCAAACTGTTACTATTGTTCAATTACATGGTACCGACCGGCGGAAATGTAGACAAGGAGGTCCTTTCTCAAATAAGAGAAGCTCGCTTTTAAGGCATCCACAAGAGGAAAAGAAAGGAAGTTGTCAAAGAATTCAGCTATATATCCGATGAATAAGAAGCAAATTTCGTGAGAAAACTCCAACTAGGTACCGGAAGATTCAAAGGTAAGCCTCCCTTCAAATGTTTTGAGTGTGGAAAAGTTGGTCACTATGCTGCTAAGTGTCCTTATAGAGAAAAACATGCCAAGGGGAAACAATTTGAAAAGAGGAATATTTATTATGCAAATGAAGATGATGATGAAGTGTCTAGTGAAGATGAAGAAGATTCTGACCATGATTTGAAAGTGCTCATGGCAAAGAAGCAAAAGAAGAAGGCTACTCGAAGTAAGGAGATATCTCAGAAAACATGTATAGCAGAAATTGAAGAAGATGAATCAGATAGTGATTGGGGTCCAAATTTTCTCATTGGTACAATGAATAGTGAAGATAGTGAAAGTAAAGTTGTGGATCTAGAAGAAGCTCTCAAGGTTAAAGATGAAGAACTACAAAGGTCATCTAAGAAGCAAGAAACTATCAACAATGAGATGATCTCTCAAATGAAAGATCAAATAGAAATGCTGAATGGACAGGTGGACAAGTATCAAAGGTTTCATACTTATGCATCCAATCGAATTAAAGAATCAGAAGCGCAAATCAACGATCTAAATGCAGATCTCGAAAAATCAAGCAAGAAGAATGAAGGACTTGAAGCTGCAATCATCTCTCTACAAATAGATCTTGAAGCATCAAGTAAAAGGATTGAGGAACCTCTACAAACATTTGAAAAGGAAGGCCTTGAAGCAGAAATCATCTCTCTCAAAGAGGATCTGGAAAAATCAAAAAGGAAGAATGAAGAGCTGCAACAAACATGTGAAGAAAACGAAGATTGGTTGAAAGAAGAGATTCTAAATCTGAAGGATCAAGTAGAAGATGGAAGAAGGAAAGAAGAAAGCATGACAAAGCAATGTCAGGGCTTGGAGGTTGAGGTAAACATTCTCAAAGGTAAATTAGAAGAAAAGATTAAACTTTTGAGGTTTCAAGATAGTACTAATATCCTGGACAATATTCTGAATAATCAAAGGTCTCCTGCTATCAAACTTGGTCTTGGTTTCCATGAAACTGTTAAAGGAGAATCTAGCTCACAAGGAAGTGCTAAAAATTCAGAGGAAGTCAATGAAAAACCTTAAGTGTTGAAAGAGTCAAAAGATCAACCAAAAATCATGAATTCTCAAAGGAATTCATTCAAGAACGTTGAATGTTTTAAATGTCATAACTATGGGCATGTTGCAGCAAATTGCAGGAGCAGATCATTTCAGGCACAAACAAACAGGTTCTACTCAGAAAGGTACTCTAGTTTCTTCAGGGGATATTGTTTCTCATGTAACATGTATGGACATAAAGCAGTTGATTGTAAAAGGAGGAAGATTGGAAATACTCATTATGACTCTTATGCTTATTTCTCAGGACACATGAGATGTTATTCTTGTAACAAGTATGGACATGTAGAAAAGGAATGCAGGTTGAATAGATATGAGAATTTGGATAACTTCCAGCACACAAATAGAAAGTTTAAACAAATCTGGAAAAGGATGGAGGGATGGAATAAGAATCAATCTAGAGAAGAAAAGGATATTTTTGTAGATGCTCTAGAAGACAATGATTTTCTTGAAGAAAACACTCAATTCAAGATGGAGGACCGATCAGAAACGTAGGGAATTCTGACCCTACTGCAGTCATCCGCTTATGAAGTTGACTTTGTCTTACTGACTCCAGGAATGATGTGGGATACATTATGAGATTTAGTAATGTATCATCATAGGGGGAGCAATGCATGATGACTCTCATGGTTGATTTGATTATTCTGGTTATGTTTACTTCTGACAGCGCAGCTGATGTGGAAAGGACAGGTACAGGAGGTGAAAACTCAGGAGGAAATGAAGGAAGATGAAGATTTCTTTGTTTACCTACATGGTTATATTCTATCAGCATATATGACAGTTCCAAAGCAGGATACACGTATGCATTGATGATAAGAGAATTTATATGATAGCTGAAGATCTGGAGCAGAGGTTCAGGGGGAGCATCAGTCTGACTGTTAATAACTGTATTATTGACTCTGTGTCAGCTTAGTTTCTCAGTTCTAAATAATGATGATATAATACATAGTTTCTTGTGTTGAAGATTGTGGATGAGTCCTGTTTGCTTGTTGATGAAGAATATTCATTGTTGAGATGAAAGTCCTATAATTCGGAGATAAGGGCAGCCCATGCAGAGATTGTTGCTGATGACTTGCTGATGAACATTTTCAGGTTGCACAAGTTAAGAAGAAGCACTGGTCCATGGGGAGCAGCAGGTTAAATACTAATGATTGCATTGTTGGCAATATGACTGCTTATTCTTTGGTTTTTGTGATACTCATGCTCAAATGATGATGACTTGGTACATGGTTTAGTATGATGATATTTTGAGCCCTGGTTGCTGATAAGTATCTTTTGTGCTCACACACGGATGAGTTGGATGTCGTTTGATTCAGAAATAAGAATATATCATTACTATGGTTGAGATCTTTTGCCTACATATGTTACTTCATGTTAAACTGAAGATCATGGTGATATTGGACCACATGGATGATTTCTTGACACTTATTTGAACATGTTGTTATGGTATGATAATCTCTCTTGAAAATATTGTATTAATGCTCCAAAGAGTTCGAAGACTTGGTCACTATTGTGTTACAACCATTGGATGACGCTTGAAGACACAACTACACTATTCTATCTATCTGTAGTCTAGGGAAGCAGTCAAATATCTCGTAAGGAAGATGAATATCTATTTTCTCGCAGGATTAAATCGGGTCAAATATAGAAGATGGTAGTGGATACGCTTGGCTTCGAATACGTCGTTGCAGATATATGCGAGTTCCCCGCACATAACCGATGTCCGATTGCCGACAAATTTTTTGCTTGAGTCGCCCTCTTTTCAAAGACAAAACATAGCATGTTGCATTCCCCAGCATCGTTTTGGTATCGCTGGTGGTGTTCCAGTTCTCATAATTCTATTTCTCATGTTGTTGATAAAAATGCCTTGATGATTTGTTGGTGAAAGTGTTCAGGATGCACAAACTAAGGGGGAGCCTTAGTCACATGAAAAGGATGCTTGGATGCACAGATTCAAGGGGAGCAGTGACATTGCTGAGTATAATGCATTGTTGGCATTATGGTGGTTCTGAAATATGTTCTCTTTCTTGAGGACCTTCTGGTGTTGAAAAGTCATATTTGTATCTTGATGAAAAGGTCATTGTAATTTTCAGTCATGTAAGGACTTGTCAAAATTTGTAAACCCACTTGGTTGGGTAGCTGAGTCACTTTTTGTAAACCCACTTGGTTGGGTAGCTGAGTCAATTTTTTTTTGTAAAACCACTTGGTTGGGTAGTTGAGTCTCATATGTAAATCCACTTGGATGGATCTTTGATGTAAGTATGAGTCATTGGTGATAGGAAATTCGTAGAGTCATGTACTTTATTGAAAAATATGTTTGAAGATTCAACATGAACTCAGGGGGAGCTTGGTCACGTAAAGAGGAAATAGATTCCGTTAACATTTCTTCCTCATGAGGAGAAGAGTATGTTGGCTTTTTGATCCGCTCTCGCCTCGCTGCCTGTATGAGAGTGACATGGTGTTTGAATGGTGTCAAAAATGGAGAGAGTGACATGGTGTATTGTATTCTTAATGTACCTATCTGTTGTGGTAACCAAACACCATCGTGGTTGCCATCAAGTCCAAAGGGGGAGATTGTTGGCAATTTGATGCAGATTTTTGTCCTTGATGGCAACCCACTGAATGAAGATGAAGACATGCGATCACATATGTATGGTCTCTAAAGGAAACCCACTTGATAAAGATGATGGCAACTTACTTCTATGAATTGCGTGTTGTTAGGAATATGTTCGATGAAGAAAATATGATGTATCTACAAAGTAGCAATGTATGGCAATAAGAAATAAATTCATATTGCAAGCAATCAAGGAAAGAGCAGGTTCTGCTGCACACGCGGAACTTGCCTAAGGGCCGTATGCACGCGGAAAAGAACGTTCCAAGTCGCGTGCATGGGCTAAAGCACTCTAAAAGTGCAAAACCGTGGTGAATACCTATCATGGTATTAATCATTGTATTGGGTAATGATCCACCTAATTGACCCCGTCCAGAACAATACCTGATGGTAATGTGGTTTTGGGCCTGTGGTATTGAAAAAGGGGCTCATGGTATTGAAAAAGGGAAAACCTATATAAGGAGAAGAATTTCATTGTGCAAATCATGAGTGTGGGTGCAAGATGTCTGAGCTTGAATGAATACTTCTCTCTGGATTATATCTGAATGGAAAGGGTTACAATTGAATGAAGGATCTGAATGTATGATGCACCAATGAAGGAGTGATGAAGAAGGGGATCTAGATCTGAAATATACTTGTATTTGCTTATGGAAGGCTTAGATCCGTGATGAGGCGAACATCTAGGCGAACATCTGTTCGAAGTAAAAAGGTAACCGAATCGAATATCTCGATCCGAAGAAGTATGTTGCTCTATAATGGTTGAAGATATATATGCTACTGCGACAGGCGTATATACGTTCGAAGATAAAGCGTATGTGCAATGAAATACACACAGAGGTATACGTTTGTGGGACGAAAGCGCGATACACGCGGCATCGCTGGTGAAAGCACGTATGCAAAACTAGGGCTTGATGAAGTCCGTGGTAAGAAATGTCCATCCGTTCCGCCGGTTTACCGATATCCGTCGCTGAGTTATATGTATCTCTGCTTCATGGCTTCACCGTGCTTAAAAGTATGGAAAGGGTCCAGTCTGAAAATATGATGAAATGTGGCCTGCAAGTGGTGTCCTAAAGGAAGCTTTGGATCCAGTGTGAAAATTGATGAAACGTTGTCCATAGAGGTGCTGAGGGTTGTAGCCTTCAGTCAGGGGGTTGTAGCTCCCTTCCAGGTGAGGCTGGTAAACGAGATCAGGGGGTCGTAGCTCCCTTCCAGGAGAGGCCGGTAAATGAGTCAGGGGGTTGGAGCTCCCTTCCAGGAGAGGCTGGTAAACGAGTGCAGGTGGGTGCCTGCGTGCCGGTAGGAGTCTGCACCTGCACATATGTTGTAAGATGTTTTCTCTATAATAAAATATTGAAGGCTGAGCAACTGCAGCGGTGGTTTTCTCCCGACTTGGGTTTCCACCTAAAAATCCTGGTGTTCATGTGTGATGCTTTGCGTGATGGTTTATTCTGTTCTTACTGCACATGTTTACTGTTTATAGAACATCTAATGAATGAATGATGGAATGATATAAATGGCATAATTAGATCTCTGTGTATACGCGAGTTTTATGAAGGATATCCGCGTGTATATGGTAGTTGGCTTTAGCAAAGTAGCGTATGGGTTTTAGAGTATGAAAAAGTAAAAACTTTCAGTTTGCCCTAAATACTGATTCACCCCCCCCCCTCTCAGTATTTTTCCAACAATTGGTTTCAGAGCAGGTTCTTCTGCAGAAGCTTGATCGCTTGAAGAAGATCCGTCGCAATGGGAAGTCAAGAAGGAGTGATGTCTATAAAGCCACCTCTATTCAATGGAAGCAATCTAATATTCTGGAAGGTACGAACAAAAGAATATCTGCAAAGTCTTGGTGCAGATGTATGGGCAATCGTGGAAGAAGGTTATCAATACCCGACAAGTATTCCTACTGATGCTACTGAAAGAAAGAAGTATGAAATCAATGCCAAAGCAGTGAATGTCTTATTAGGAAGCATGTCTGAATCAGAATTTGCTAAAGTGATGCAGCTACATTCAGAAAAAGAAATATGGGACAAAATCATTCTAAGCTATGAAGGAGACACAAAGGTAAAAAGTGCAAAACTCCAAACTCTTAGAATTGAATATGAAAATTTGAAGATGCATAGTGATGAGAGTGTTGCTAGTTTCTTTCTTCGTCTGGATGATATTGTAAATCAAATGAGAAATTTGGGTGAAACCATAACTGATACTACTCTGGTGGAAAAGGTCTTAAGATCCTTGACTTCAAAATTTGACTCTAAAGTTTCAGCTATTGAAGAAAGGCAAGATCTGCAAACGCTTACTATTTTTCAATTACATGGTACTCTGACTGCTTTTGAAATGAGACAAGGAGGTCCTTCTCAAATAAGAGAAGCTGCTTTTAAGGCATCTACAAAAGGAAAGGAAAAGGAAGTTGTCAAAGAATCCAGCTACATATCCGATGAAGAAGAAGCGAATTTCGTGAGAAAGCTCCAACTAGGTACTGGAAGATTCAAAGGTAAGCTTCCCTTCAAATGTTTTGAGTGCGGAAAAGTTGGTCACTATGCTGCTAAATGTCCTTATAAAGAAAAGCATGGTAAAGGGAAACAATTTGAAAAGAGGAAGAGTCTTTATGCAAATAAAGATGATGATGAAGTGTCCAGTGAAGATGAAGAAGATTCTGACCATGATTTGAAAGTGCTCATGGCAAAGAAGCAAAAGAAGAAGCCTACTCGAAACAAGGAGATCTATCAGAAAACATGGTTAGCAGAAATTGAAGAAGATGAATCAGATAGTGATTGGGGTCATGGATGTCTCATTGGTACAATGATTGGTGAAGATAGTGAAAGTAAAGTTGTGGATCTAGAAGAAGCTTTCAAGGTTAAAGATGAAGAACTACAAAGGTCATCTAAGAAGCAAGAAACTATCAACAATGAGATGATCTCTCAAATGAAAGATCAAATAGAAATGCTGAATGGACAGGTGGACAAGTATCAAAGGTTTCATACTTATGCATCCAATCGAATTAAAGAATTAGAAGCACAAATCAACGATCTAAATGCAGATCTCGAAAAATCAAGCAAGAAGAATGAAGGACTTGAAGCTGCAATCATCTCTCTACAAACAGATCTTGAAGCATCAAGTAAGAAGATTGAGGAACCTCTACAAACATTTGAAAAGGAAGGCCTTGAAGCAGAAATCATCTCTCTCAAAGAAGATCTTGAAAAATCAAAAAGGAAGAATGAAGAGCTACAACAAACATGTGAAGAAAACGAAGATTGGTTGAAAGAAGATATTCTAAATCTGAAGGATCAAGTAGAAGATGGAAGAAGGAAAGAAGAAAGCATGACAAAGCAATGTCAAGCCTTGGAGGTTGAGGTAAACATTCTCAAAGGTAAATTAGAAGAAAAGATTAAACTTTTGAGGTTTCATGATAGTACTAATATTTTGGAAAATATACTGAGTAATCAAAGGTCTCCTACTATCAAACTTGGTCTTGGTTTCCATGAAACTGTTAAAGGAGAATCTAGCTCACAAGGAGGTGCTAAAGAATCAAAGGATATCAATGCAAAATCTGAAGTGTTGAAAGAGTCAAAAGATCAACCAACAATCATGAATTCTCAAAGGAATTCATTCAAGAACGTTGAATGTTTTAAATGTCATAACTATGGGCAAGTTGTAGCAAATTGTAGGAGCAGATCGTTTCAGCCACAAACAAACAGGTTCTACTCAGAAAGGTACTCTAGTTTCTTCAGGGGATATTGTTTCTCATGTAACATGTATGGACATAAAGCAGTTGATTGCAAAAGGAGAAAGATTAGAAATAATCATTATGATTCTTATGCTTATTTCTCTAGACACATGAGATGTTATTCTTGTAACAAGTATGGACATGTAGAAAAGGAATGCAGGTTGAACAGATATGAGAAATTGGATAACTTCCAGCACACAAATAGAAAGTTTAAACAAATCTGGAAAAAGATGGAGGGATGGAATAAGAAGCAATCTAGAGAAGAAAAGGATATTTTTCTGGATGCTCTAGAAGACAATGATTTTCTTGAAGAAAACACTCAATTCAAGATGGAGGACCGATCAGAAACGTAGGGAATTCTGACCCTACTACAGTCATCTACTTCTGAAGCTGACTTTTCTTATTGACTGCAGGAATGATGTGGGATACATTATGAGATTTATTAATGTATCGTCATAGGGGGAGAAATGCATGATGACTCTCAAGGTTGATTTGATTATTCTGGTTATGTTTACTTCTGACAGCGCATCTGTTGTGGAAAGGACAGGCACAGGAGGTACAAGCTCAGGAGGAAATGAAGGAAGATGAAAATTTTCTTTGCTTCACTTTCCATACGCGGGTTATATTCACTAAAGTAGCGTATACACGCGAGTTCCAGCAGACACAGTCGCGTATGCATTGATGATAAGAGAATTTATATGCTAGCTGAAGATCTGGAGCAGAGGTTCAGGGGGAGCATTAGTATGATTGTTAATAACTGTATTATTGACTCTGTATCAGCTTAGTTTCTCAGTTCTAAATAATGATGATATAATACATGGTTTCTTGTGTTGAAGATTATGGATGAGTCCTGTTTTCTTGTTGATGAGGAGTATTCATTGTTGAGATGAAAGTCCTATAATTCGGAGATAAGGGCAGCCCATGTAGAGTTTGTTGCTGATGACTTGCTGATGAACGTATTCAAGTTGAAAAGGAGCACTGGTCCAGGGGGAGTAGCAGGTTGAATACTAATGATTGCATTGTTGGTAATATGACTGCTTATTCTTTGGTTTTTGTGATACTCATGCTCAAATGATGATGACATGGTACATGGTTTATTATGATGAGATTTTGAGCCCTGATTGCTGATAAGTATCTTTTGTGCTCACACATGGATGACTTGGATGTCGTTTGATTGAGAAATAAGAATAGATCATTACTATGGTTGAGATATTTTGCCTACATATGTTACTTCATGTTAAATCTTGAAGATCATGGTGATATTGGACCACATGGATGATTGCTTGACACATATTTGAAGATGATGTTCTGGTATGATAATCTCTCTTGGAAAGAATGTATTGATGCTGCACGGAATATGAAGACTTGGTTACTAATGCGCTTATGCTACCACCATTGGATGACGCTTGAAGACACAACTACTCTGTTCTATCTGTAGTCCAGGGAAGCAGTCAAATATCTCATAAAGAAGTTGAACACTGTCTTTTCCTCACAGAGGATCAGATCTGGTCAAAATATAGAAGATGGTAGTGGATACGCGGGTTTCCTGAAACACAGTCGCGTATATACGGGAGTTCCTGCACATAAAACCGCGTATGTCTGATTGCTGACAAATTTTTTGCTTGGAGTCAGCTCTCTTCAGCACAGCTGCAGTGCTGTTTGGTATCTATGATACTGTTTGGTATCTCTGGTGGTGTTCCAGTTCTCATAATTCTTTTTCTCATGTTTTGATATAGATTCCTTGATGATTTGTTGGTAAAAGTGTTCAGGATGCACAAACTAAGGGGGAGCCTTAGTCACATGGAAAGGATGTTGGATGCACAGATTCAGGGGGAGAAGTGACATTGCTGAGTATAATGCATTGTTGGCATTATGGTGATTCTGAAATATGTTCTCTTTCTTGAGGACCTTCTGGTGTTGGTTATGAAAAGTCATATTTGTATCTTGATGAAAAGGTCATTGTAATTTTCAGTCATGTAAGGACTTGTCAAATTTGTAAACCCACTTGGTTGGGTAGCTGAGTCACTTTTTGTAAATCCACCTAGTTGGGTAGCTGAGTCACTTTTTGTAAACCCACTTGGTTGGGCAGCTGAGTCAAATTTTTGTAAACCCACTTGGTTGGGTAGTTGAGTCTCATATGTAAATCCACTTGGATTGATCTTTGATGTAAGTATGAGTCATTGGTGATAGGAAATTCGTAGAGTCATGTACTTTATTGAAAAATATGTTTGAAGATTCAGCATGAACTCAGGGGGAGTTTGGTCACATCAGCATATATCAGATCTGCAGAACGTTTCTTCCACATGAGGAGAAGAGTATGTTGGTTTTTGATCCGCCCTTTGCCCTTGATGTCAAAGGGGGAGAGTGACATGGTGTTTGAATGGTGTCAAAATAGAGAGAATGACATGGTGTCTTTGTATTCTTAATGTACCTATCTGTTGTGGTAACCAAACACCATCGTGGTTGCCATCAAGTCCAAAGGGGGAGATTGTTGGAAATATGATGCAGAGTGTTGTCCTTGATGGCAACCCACTGAATGAAGATGAAGACATGCGACTGTTGACATGTGTTGTCCCTGAAAGGCAACCCACTTGATAAAGATGATGGTAACTTACTTGATGAAGTTGTGCTTGCTAGAATATGTTCTTGATGAAGAAAATATGATGTATCTATTAGAGGTGCACAAGGCAAGTGAAGAAAGGAATTCAGCTTTGGTACAACTCATGGTGAAAGAGTGTGTCTCAAGGCATACGCGGAACCTGCCTATGGAAGTCGTGTATGCACGCGGAAAGGAACGTTCCAAGTCGTGTATGGGCAAAAGCGCTCAAAAAGTGCAAAACCAGGGGTAACCACCATGGTATTGACCCATTGTATTGGGTAATGATTCGCCTAATTAACCCCGTCCAAGAATACCATCGGATGTAATGTGGTTTTGGCTCATGGTATTGAAAAAGGGGCCCGTGGTATTGAAAAAGGATAAGCCTATATATAAAGAGAAGAAATTCATTGTGCAAAAAATGAGTGTGGGAGTAAGAGGTCTGAGCTTGAATGAATACTTCTCTCTGAAGTAGATCTGAATGGAAAGGGTTACACTTGAAGAATTATCTGAATGTATGATGCACCAATGATGAAGAAGGGGATCTAGATCCTCGAAATGTACTTGTATCTACTAGATCTGCTTATGGAAGGCTTAGATCTGTGATGAGGCGAACATCTAGGCGAACATCTGTCTGAAGTAAAAGGGTAAATCTGAACTGAATATCTGATCTGAAGAAGTATGCTGCTCTATAATGGTTGAAGATATATACGCTACTTCGCCGCAGAAGAAGCGCGTATATACGCGGCTTCTCTGAAGATAAAGCGCGTATGTGCAATGAAATATACACAGAGGTATACGCTGGTTTGTGTGGACGGAAGCGCGTATATACGCGACATCAGTGAAAGGAAAGCGCGTATGCAAAACTAGGGCTTGATGAAGTCTGTGGTAAGAAATGTCTGATCTGTTCTGCTGGTTTACTGATATCTGTCAGTGAGTTATATGTATCTGTTTCATGGTTGACTGTGCTTAAAAGTATGGAAAGGGTCCAGTTGGAAAATATGATGAAAGGTGGCCTGCAAGTGTTGTTCTATTGAAGTTGTTGGATCCAGTGTGAAAATTGATGAAACGTGGTCCAAGGTGGTGCTGAGGGTTGTAGCCTTCAGTCAGGGGGTTGTAGCTCCCTTCCAGGAGAGGCTGGTAAACGAGATCGGGGGGTCGTAGCTCTCTTCCAGGAGAGGCTGGTAAACGAGTCAGGGGGTTGGAGCTCCCTTCCAGGAGAGGCTGGTAAACGAGCGCAGGTGGGTGCCTGCGTGCTGGTCAAGTCTGCGCCAGCACATATGTTGTAAGATGTTTTCTCTATAATAAAATATTGAAGGCTGAGCAACTGCAGCGGTGGTTTTCTCCCGACTTGGGTTTCCACCTAAAAAATCCCGGTGTTCATGTGTGATGCTTTGTGTGATGGTTTATTCTGTTCTTACTGCACATGTTTACTGTTTATAGAACATCTAATGAATGAATGATGGAATGATATAAGTGAAGAACTAATGGCATAATTAGATCTCTGTGTATACGCGAGTTTTATGAAGGATATCCGCGTGTATACGCTAGTTGGCTTCAGCAAAGTAGCATATGGGTTTTAGAGCATGAAAAAGTAAAAAGTTTCAGTTTTCCCTAAATACTGATTCACCCCCCCTCTCAGTATTTTTCCAACATCTTACCTGTCTTCTTATGCACGGGCACCAAATTAGAAATCCAATCAGAAAATCTGATAGGAATGATGATTGCTACTTTTTACAACCTATTTACCTCCTTTTCAATTGATGGCAATAGCTTTGGATTGATTCTTCTCAGCTTCTGTCTGAAAGGCTTCTGATTTGCCTTGATTGGAATAGATTGCTGAATTATGTTCGTGTCGTATGTCTTCAAGTATGAATAGTCCCAAGAAAATACATCAGCAAAATATGACAATAAATTGATATACTTGGCTTTTACCTCTGGTGGCAATGCTTTGGAAAATTTCACCATCTTTGGATTTTCAGTTGTTCCAATATTCACCTCCTCAACTCCTTTCTTGGTTGGCCGCAAAGTTGGATTCCGAGATACATCATCTTGGTCAAAGAGCTCCTCTAAAGGTATCAAACCTTTAGGAATGACATTATCTTTTAGCTGCAATACTTCCATTTGATTTATTTGTACATCAAATCCACCATCATCATGTTCTACATCAATGGAGGTGTCTTTGAATTTACCTTTGTTTTGCAGAAATTCATCAATCTCCTCGACATCTTGGAACACTTTCCAATATCTCTGATTATCCGGGACAGTCGAACGATGCTTTACATGAATTTCGAATTTGTTACTTGAGTTCATTGAAATCTTCAAATTAATTGCTGCCTTAGCAAGCGCATCTGCAATACCATTCTGAATACGAGGAACACACGTCAAAGTATAGTCTGAAAACAATTTCATTATATCCAGAACTGCATTTCGGTAAGCCCTCATTTGAGGATGCTTCGCTTGATATTCACCTTTCACCTGCTTAATAACCAATTCGGAGTCGCCATATACTGCAATGCTGTTAGCCTTCAGCTTTCTTAGAATTTTCAGACCAGCAATCAAAGCTTCGTAATCAGCCTCATTGTTCGAACAATCAAAAGCCAATTTCTAAGAACATACCTGTACGTTACTAGGCACTTTGTTTGGGGCGGAAAAAGGACTGCGTACCCAAATTCCGATTCCAGCACCATCATTTCCCATTGCACCATCGAAATCCATGGTCCACAGACCATCTTCATCTTCTTCCAAGTGCTGAAACTCAGTTTGCTCTGTTATTTCTGCTTGTTGTCCATCAACTTTCTGCTGCTTTTGGAAGGCTGATTGCTCAGTGGAACTTTCAAGTTTTTGTCTTTCTTTCTTCAAAACTTCTCTGAAATTCTCGGTAATCTCTGGAATGTCCTCTACTTCAACTAAATGACTATCTACATCATTGAAACTATCTGAATACAAAACAAAACATTCTTTGTCGGAATCTGATCCAAACTAACAACCAAGTCTTTAATGAGCCCAATGCATCTTACTCTGCTAGAATCAAATGAATAAAGATCATGATACTTCCTCGTGATGTCCAAACCCAGCTTCTCCATGATTGCCCTTGGCATGAGATTATGGGAAGCTCCGGAATCAAACATGGCATTGTGCAACACAAAATCATGCAATCTATGGCTGATATAAAAAGGAGGCACATCACTGTCTGGAGACTCACCATCCAATGCTGGTCCAAAAATCAGTTCAGGTTGATCATCTTCCACATTCACCATATCAGACATTGGATCAAAATTCAAAATTTTAGAAACCTGAACCCTATAACTGCTGTTCTTCATTAATTCCGTCAAGGGAATGGATACCTTTAATTTAGAAATTTCATTTTCTAAACTAAAAGCTGAAGTCTTTTCTACCTCTTTGGCTGAAACATCCTTCTTTTCAGCTTTTTCCTTCGATACAATTGGCTGATTTTATTTTTCTGCTGATGATGATTTGCTAGTATTGGGATCAACTATCTCTTTTCCATTCTTTTGTGCAACAAGTGAATCATTATTTGGTGCTGAAACTTTCTTTCTCTTTTGGATTGGGTTAATAGGCACATATCTATTTCTCAGTAAATACTGTCTCTGCTGGGTTGTCAATGCATTCATATAACCTCTCTGATACTCATCTGACTCTTCTTCAAGAGCCGTGTCATTTGCCAAGATGAAATCTTCGTCTTTTTGTACCGCTGAACTTTGTGAATACTCCTCATCTTCAGTGATATAAATGGGAAAATCATCAGGAGTAAAGAAGTGATTCTCTTCCCCTATTACATCCTCTTCATTATCTGATTCGGGACCAACAAAATTCTACTGTAAAGGTGTCTTTACCTGCTGCTGTACTGCTGGTTCTTGTGCTCGCTGCTCTCGTTGTTTGATCCTGAATTGTGGTTGCTGCTGACCACAGAAGTTAGGATTTTGAATCTGCGGTTCAGGCTTATCAACTGCTAATCTTTCAATCATCTTTTCCACCTTACGAAGTACTTTATTTGAAGTGGAAGCTTCTTCTTTTATTGCTACTTTCTTTTTAGCTCTCAATCTAGCTCTCTTGTCATTCAAATTAGCTTCAACACTCACTGCAATCTTCTGCATCTCTTCTAAGGTGGCCGGATCTCTTTCTCTCAATTGATAGGCCATGTCCGGATCAAAACCATCCAGAAACTTAAGCAATGCTGACTTCCTAGAAGGCCTTAAATCATCAGGAATTGCATTGTAAACCGCATTAAATCTAATACAATAGTCTTGCACGGACTCACCAACATTTCGCTCGATCTTGGTATATTTAGAAGTGAACTGAAGAGTATCTTTCTTTACGTCCCATCGATCCAGGAACTGTCTCTGAAGCTCAGCCAATGTAGGAATAATTCTAGGTGGCAAGGCTCTGAACCACTTTCTTACTTCTCCTATGAAAGTTTGCACAAATAATATCATGGTTACATTTTCTGCATCAATTTCATGGAGATCAAAGAAATCTGGCATCTTGTCTACATGTTGTTGAGAAAGGAAAATTTGAGGAGTGTCGTCAAACAATGGAATCTTACTTTGGTAATCTGCAGGCATGTCATCCAAGTTCTGAGGCAATACAAGAGGTGCAAATCGAGTAGCCATTGCTCTTGGTGGATTCACAACCGGTCTCGGGGATATGGGTGGAGTGGGAGCAGTAGAGGTATGAGGTGTGTGTGGTGGGGATGGAGGCGGTACTAATGCAGATTTTTGATCAAAAATAGATGGTTGCACGGGGATAGTAGGAATGAAAGAAGGCTCGGTGGGAATTTGTGAATCAGAAGTAATTTTGGATGGCCTAAGAGTTTCAGAAGCAGACTCTATGAATTCAGGAATGTTCGTTGCCACAATAGAATTCTGAATATTCAAGATGTAACTATCAATGGATTTGTTAGCCTGTTCAATTTCAAGATACTTAATGAACTCGGGATTCAAAACAGTAGAATCAAGAGCACTTTGAGACTTAGTTTCGAACAACGACAACTCAAATTGTTCATCAAAATCGAGATCTTCAAGATACTCGAAAACAACGGGACATGAATAAGATTTAAACAAAGGAATCACGGGACCTTCTCGACGATGGATTATTGAAATCAGATTGGGATTCTCATACAATGGAGGTGGATCGGGATCTGGATTTTCTCTGGTATGTCTTCTGGAAGCCAGTGTGTAGAATTATGTTCAAAAATCAAAGGGACAAAACCGACTTGTTCAGTCTATCAAATTCTAGACTCAATCACCCAAAATTCCAGAATGATCTGATATACTGGGGCAATTCACAAGTTAAATGTTCCGTTTACAAACTAGACCGGAGATTGACTGAAGCAGCGTTTATCTACTTTCGCTAATGCAAAGCAAGAGCATTTCGAAGGCTACCTGGCATAACTTCAGGCTCCGTCTGTAGCTTATAAATCAAATAACACTAACAAGAAAATCATTTTTATGTCCCCAGTATGGTTGCCACTATGTTATGGCCTAAATCTACCTTAGGTTGAAGGAAGGCAGAGTTTAGGGTAACATCAAACCACGCTCAGTCTGGTAGCTAGCCCTACCAGATCAGGAGAGGGCTCTCTCCGGGTCAATCTCAGCAAAGATAATCAATAGGGCTTGAGATGACTTGAAACCAAGGCTGATTTTAGGCTAGGTATATAAGTAGAGAGGTTGGAATGAATTTTGAGGGTTTTTGTTAGATCAAAGGGAAAGGCAAATTTTGGGTTTGGGGATGAGGCCTAGTTTTTGCAGAGTTCTGATTGGGGCAAGGAAGGTAATCGTTTTGATGCTTTAGATTGAGTGAATGGATGATTTAGACTGGTGAGGAGCTAAAGAGGGCAAGAGGCTATCAAGAATCCTCTTCAAACAGATGAAAACATGGAAAATTAAACAAAACTCAAGGCAGAGCAAAGAAATCTAATGAATTCCACCTTTATAACTTGTTTGTTTAATTTAAGAAGGAATAAGAAGGAAAATGGTGCACATGAAAATCAATAAAATTAAAATCACATAGAGAAAAACACCATCAAAACACAGAGCCACATGGATCCCAAAGAGTGCTACAAACCCTGGTCTATTCCTTTGCCAAAAATTGCAGAGATGAAATGTACAATGAAGTGCCAAGCAATCCCAAGTGTCCAACCCTGAAAATGACTGATGAATTACATGATATAGACAAGCCTAACCCATCCCCATGCCTCTAGGGGTCAAGCTCACCATTCTAGGAGCTGTTTCAACCATATCTAAACTAGGAACTGAAAAATAGGAAATGAAACAACTTGCCTCTATATGATAGGAAACTGATTCATTCACTTACATTTCACCCTTTGGTGAATGAATCTACTATGATGAGTAAAAATGTGCCAAAATTACATCAATGTCATGAAATTACATCAAGTTACATTAAGAGTTACATCAAAAAGTCAAACTGGCCAAAACTAGGCGAAAATCTGAGCTGTTGAGTGAATAATAGGCCAAATTTCCCTATGCGCCGCGCCTGAAATTTGTATGCGTCGCGCTACTTTGAGGCTGATTTTGAGGGCCTTCCCAAAGTTCAAATTGAGTGCAGAATAGCTCGTTGGAAAGCCCTCCCTGTCTAATTTCCAACCCAAATGGAATTTCTTGATTTTGTTTCCATTTTCCCCTCCAAAAATAAAATATCCCAATACTGGTTCCTGTGTGTTCAAAAAGTGGTAGAAAGGCCATTTTTAGGGTGTTTTTGACCCTTCAGGACACCCAAAACTTGTTCAAATCCTTAGGTAATTCATGAGCATGCATAAATTTTGATGAAAAATCCAAAAATACAAATTTTCCTCCAGAAGAGCTGCCAATTGTATGCGCGCGCCAAGTGGCGCGACGTGTCGGGCGGAAAAACCTGTTTTAAGACCAAAAATTTAAAAAATTGAAAAAATGTTTCCCAAATTTCTTGAAATTTGGGCTGAATTTCCACCATCAAGCACTGTGCTGGGCCAAAGAGGCTTCGGCCAAAATTTGGAGTCTATCATGCCTTTTACGACGCTTTAGTGCCCTCCTTAGCTTTGCCTTCAGAATTTTAATTCGCGCCTTGCAAACATGATTGCGCGCCCAATAATGGTTCTTCACACACCACAACATATTATTTTCCCTATTTTCCTTCACCAATAGCTTCTCCAAGTGAATATTTACCCTTTCGAGCCAAGTCTCTCGATGAACCTCTATCTCTTGTTGAATGGGTGTCATCTCGGTTTGGCTTCTTTGGGCAGCCTGCTGGTTCTCATGGATGTTTTGCAGCTCGATGATCATATTCTGTTCCTACAACTGTTTGTTTCACTGGTCCAAGTATTTAATCACCCATTGAGCCCTTTGTAGCTTGACGGTCAAGGCATCTATCTCAGCCTTCTGCTCCTGAATAGTCTCTCTCAACTTTGAGCTAGGTGAGCTCAAATCATCATCAATGAGTACAAAATCAATATCTTGGCCTCTTGAAGGCCCCTCATCCTGCATGGGATTCTTCCCTTTGTCATGTACCTGTACCTGTGCTGTTGATGACGGTGGCGAGACCCCTTCCACCCCGGGTGGAGATAGTACTCGACGTGCTGCTGCAAATAATGTTCTGGTGCCTCTCTGATAAGTAACATACACTGGCACACTGATAGGCTCTGTCTCGTGACCTTCAGGCTGATGTGAAGGTTCACCTGGCTCATGAATAACCTCCTGAGGAACTGCTGAAGCTGTAAAGAAATCATGTTTTTGATTGGATTCATAATGACTAACAATGTAAACATGATCATGATACAGATATTGGACCAGTTCGACCTGAGGGTTTCCCGCGCCACATGCGTCGCAGGGGCGAAGCAGATACAGTGGATTCAGACAGGACTCTCCAGGCTGTGCAGAGGAACTTGGAGGGGTTAACCTGCCAAATACCTATGGCTGCCGTGGAAGACCTGCCGGAAGCCATCCAGAGACGGGTGGTAGGAGTGCCCCGAGACTGGGTACGATTATTCCGCCGAGTTGCCACCACGGTCACGTTCTATAGGAACACGACTTCTGGGCAGGGACCTCAGGAGTAGATAGATATTATGTATTAGATGACTGTATATTATTTTTTGAGACTGAACATGATCGGGGCATAAGCCCAAATTTTGTATGACCTTATGGACCCAAATTTTGTAAAGTTTTTGAACACTTTGATGATATATATACATCGATATTTGATGTGATGTGATAAATGTATCAAATGTATGATGTTTTTGATGATTAAATTTTTATTGTATGGAATGATTAATATGCCAATCAATTGCTTGATTAGCTAATGAGTCTGCTAACCAATTGTCAGCTCAAGGAATATGAATGAAAGTTAAAAATTGAAATGATCTTTGTAACAAACGTACCCTCAAGAACAACCGTAATAAAAATGGGTCACGAACCCGATAAGTATTGTTCAACTGCGACACCACCAGCTGAAAGTCCAAGAAAACTACCAACGAATCAACACCCAAAGATATTGCCTCCGAGAGTAGATAAACAACTGCAGTGTATTCTGCTATATTATTGGAAGCAGGACCAATGCAGACCCCTCTTGATACAAACAGCTGACCGGAAGGATAATGAAGCACCCAAGCCGTGGAAGCTAAGTTCCGGGTGTGTCTACTAGCACCATTGGCGAAACCAAAGTGACTCATGACATCCGACACAACCTGCCAAAGCAGATAAAAAACATCACCAACTCATCAAAGATCGAAAATCAACCAGATATGTACAAAGAAAAACTACTATATACAAAAGCAACATGCCAGGCCAAAGCCTAGGCATAATACTTCTTCAAATAGAGCCCATTTCGGGGCTCCGGCAACTCGTTCCCTTCAAAATCAACCAAGGTATACGCTCCTTTCTTAAGTACTTTCTTAACGATGAAGGGGCCATACCAAATAGACTTAAACTTTCCTGCCCCCAGGGCATCTTTTTCTTGGGCATAGACCAAAACAAGGTCACCTTTCGAAAAAACCCTGGGTTTGACCACCTTATCGTACTGGACTTTAACTCGGTTTTTATGCGCTTCATTCATCGTGGCGGCATCCCGACGCTGCTCATCGAGATGTTCCAGATGAAGGAGCCGTTCTTCAGGACTAGAAGTGTCAGGAAGAAGTTCAACAGCTAACTTAAGAGAAGGAATCTCGCAGTCAATGGGAAATACGGATTCCACCCCATGCACTAGCTGAAACAGAGTAAAGCCAGTTGCAGTTTTCACTGACGTCCTGTATGCCCAAAGTGCAGGATATAGCATAATATGCCAGTTGGATCTAGCTTTATCAATTGTCCATTGAAGAATTGTCTTCAAGGATTTATTCACGGCTTCCACTTGCCCATTGGCCTGAGGATAATATGGAGATGAATGCTCCTGCCGGAAACCCAATTTGAGAGCCAACTCAGCCATCATACTATTCTGAAAATGACTGCCATGGTCAGTGACAATCTCTCTAGGAATACCAAAACGAGCGATAACCTGGTTAAAAAGGAAAAGAGCTGCAGTCTCACCATCATTCCCAAAAGTAGGCATAGCCTCGACCCACTTCGTAAAGTAGTCTACTGCTACAATAATGTACTTGTGACCTTTAGCCGAAGGCGGGTTACAAGTAGTATAATCAATACCCCACTTTGTAAAGGGACCGATAGTAATGACTGGAAAAAGCGGAGCTGGATGAGCACGCATTTTTCGAGTATAGACTTGACACGGATGACACTTTTTGACCGATTCGATACAATCCTTGAAAATTGAGGGCCAAAAGTATCTAGCACGCAAGATCTTTTGGGCTGTAGCAAGCCCAAATAAATGACCCCCACAAGCTCCAGTGTGGGAATCGTTCAGCACAGCCTCAACTTCTTCGAGAGTTAAGCAGCGTCTCAGGATTGAATCAACCCCTCGACGGTATAAAGCATCACCAATAATCAAATAATTCTTGGCCAAGTGACGCAACTTACGATGCTCATATTTCGAAAAAGTAGAGGGAAACTTCGCAGTATGGAGATACACAATGATATCTCCATACCAAGCATCCTATGAAGAGATAAGAAACAAATGTTCATCCGGAAAAGATTCATCATACATCATCTCTTCCCCACAGGGCAACTCGGAGATCAACTCCGCGAAAACCAATGATTTCTTGGACTTGGCAGACATAAACTCAAGATCAAATTCCTGTAGAATCACAATCCATCTATTGTATTTGCCCCCAATCACTCGCCTACTAAGGACAAACTGAAATGGATTGGCTGCTGCCAAAACATAAGTTTTGCGAAGAATAATGTAATTCCGGAGTCGCTGCACAACATGAGCTGCTGCTAAAGCTAATTTTTCTATCGGAGTGTACCGGAGTTCAGGTCCTACCAATCCTCGACTAAGGTAGTAAATAACATGCTCTGCAAGAGCATCATCCTCCTGAACCAGAACCATACCAATGGTAGATTCTGCTGCTGCCAGATACAAAAGGAAATCCCTGCTATAATCAGGTGGACTCAATAAAGGAGCAGAGGTCAATGCTTTCTTCAAAGCATCGAATGAGCGTTGAGTGTAGTCGTCCCAAAGAAAAGGAACTCCCTTCTTCAACAATCTCATAAATCCCTTTGTAACTTCAGCATAATTGACGATAAACCTCTGAAGAAAATTAGACTTTCCTTGTAGACTTTGAAGCTGACGGATAGAGGACGGGGGAGGCAACCGAAGTATTGCCTAAACCTTGAAGGGATCTACCCTAATTCCTTCCCTAGACACAATGAATCCCAATAACCGGCCGGATGTAACCGCGAAAATGCACTTGTTCGGATTCAATCTAATCTTATAGAACTGACATCGTTCAAATATCTGCCAGAGGTGAGCAGGATGATCCATCCTCTTTCGAGAATGAGTAGCTAAATCATCCAAGTATGCCTCGATAATCTTTTTGATGTCGTGGAAGGCATATGACATGGACCGCTGAAAGGTGGCCCCATCATTTTTAATACCAAAAGGCATCTTCTTGTATGCAAACGTACCCTAGGGACAAATAAAGACAGTCTTATGCTGATCTTCAGGACAGATAGTAATTTGATTATATCTGGAGAAACCATCCATGAAGGAGAAAATCTCATTACCGGCACACTCGTCAATGATATGATCAATAAATGGTGTGGGGTAATTATCTTTAGGACATGCTTTATTTAGGTCTCTGAAATCGATGAAAACTCGAATCGTTCCTTGCTTTTTATCTACGGGAACGGGATTTGAAACCCATTCAGTCAAAGGAACAGGGAAAATGAATCCCGCCTTAAGCATCTTCTCAACTTCAGCTTTGATAGCTGCTGCCTTCGTAGGATTGACCAGACGAAGTTTTTGCCTCACCGGCTTAGCGTTTTCATACGTCTTGATCTCATGTTGGACAATAGATGGGTCTATACTAGGCATTTCCTCATAAGACCAAGCGAATACATCCCTATACTCTTTAAAGAGCTCGGTGTAAATTTAAATCTCTTCATGGGAACATTCAGCTCCGATGAAGATATTCTCGATAATATTGGGATCCCTGGAAACGTTCACCGGGATAGTAGGAGAAATCACAGCCATGTTCCCTTCATCATAAACCTGTGTTGGTGCTAAAGGGTTCAAGACTGGGTGAACAGGACCAGGAGACTGAGGACTTGGGAAACTAGTTTCAACTTCGCTCAAGTCAGGTAAAAAGTAAGACCGATGATGCAAGTCATCCCACGGTCTATCTATACTAGTCATGGCTTCCAGGATGGCCTCTTCAGATGGAAGAGTGGTATCAAGGCAATCCTGGGCAGAAGAAGAACTAAGTGTCCAAGCCGGAGCCACATCTCCATCCAACTCTTCCGGTGACAGAGGAGCTGGGATGGATTCTGCAGAGTCAACAATAGACTAATACGCAATCTCAGCTGCAGAAATAGGAAATTCCATTCCACCCACTTGACCTTCCGCTAATGTGGCAGTAGGGGAAGGTAAGGTCCAAGGGTCCGAAAAATAATGAGTTCTGAAGAACTCTCTTCGAAGAGGAGCCTTGGAGGATGAAATAGCATTTATATGCACCGTAGGAGGAGGAAGATCGAAAGTACCCATCAAGGAAGAATACATTCCAACTCCTAAATTCTCAACAGGCGCCTTAGTATTATCCAACTTTGGAACAGATGAGTCAGAAGACGCATTCAGGTCTACAGGAGGACAGTCCAGTTGATCCACTGTAACGATCCTCCCTTCGTGGGGAAAACATACAATCCGAAATAATGAGGATGCAATGGCATCCATCTCATAAATCCAGTTCCTCCCCAACAGAAGGTTGTAGTCCAAGGCTGCATCCACTACCTCAACCTCTATGTTAACGGTTTTGCCCCCAACACAGATGGGCAAAGTCGGGACAATACCATGGGGTCTGTGAGAATGACCATCGAACGCAGTAAGAACAGTGCTAGATGGAACAGCTTTGGGAGATCCAAGTGTCTTCCAACATGCGAGAGACATCACGCACGTGGAGGCACCCTCATCAACAACCGTTCGAAAGATATTGCACTTCCGATACGACGATTTAATATGAAAAGCCATGTGATGAGGAAGTCTCTTCTTAAAATTATTCATATCAAAAGTAATCAGAAGAGAATTTTTTGGATCAATAGCCCCAATGGCAGTGAGCAAAGCACTGCGCTGAGCCGGACAAGATTGGAGTACCTCTAAAGCCGACATAGCACAAGGACTCTGCGCCAGATCTTCCACAATAGAGTAGTTCTGGGCAGCCCTAGCATTTGGATTAATCGTCGAACGCTTAGTAGATGCTTTGGGCATCCGAGGCATAGACTCAACAGTAGGCCTTGTAATGTGAAGCGGCTCAGTAGCATCAGGAGTATCCTTAGCTTTCGAAGACTCTTCTCCGCCATAATCATGGGATCTCGTAGCGACATCCACGTGAGCACTCATCATGAATATGTTCGATGGAATTTCCCCTTCCTGGGTGCCCCCAGAGGAAGCCCCAGGATTTTGATTCGCGCCAACAACTAATTGTTGCCCTTGGGGAAAAGGGTTTGTTAACACAGCCTGGGAACTAGAAGAACCCTGCTGGGCTAACAAGCGCCGCGCATCCTGAATTTTAGGGCAAAGGTGCGTAAGATGGTCTCCAGCACATAGCTTGCATGGAAACTTCACTTTCCTTTTCTCCTTTGGACCCTCACCAACATGCTCGTTGGTTTTATTTGCATTACCCTTCCCGTTCTTGCCCTTTTTCTTATTATTTCGTCCTTTCTTCTTCCCTTCGGATTGTTGATTTCCTTTGGGATCAGAAGCTTGGACAACATTTATGGACAAAGACTGGGAAGGTGATGACTCAGCAGGCACAGCCTGACCAGAAGGAGCAGATTGCAAAGACAACTGCTGCAGTTGAGTAAGCAGGCTGGCTGCACCACTATTGATCGATCCGATAAGCCCATCACCATGCGGACCAGGCTTAGTTTTGGATAAGTCTAATTTGGAGCGAGGATAATTGGGAAAATATTTATAAAGGACCCCAGACTGAGAATAGATCAGTTCCAGCTGCTGGGCCCTAAAAATGGCCTGCTCCTCAGAAAATACCCTAGATAGGGATACATCTTTAGAAATTTCTGACTGCAGAGATTTCAGAAACCATTCCAAAAGGAATTCTCCTGGAATATGAGCTTTAATAAGCCTCTTCCTTCTCCTCCATTCCTGAATGTGGTCAGAAATGTGGGTTGCCTCGTCCTGCTTAAAATTAGCTAGGAGTTCAGTCCCAGCCTCATATCGGACAGGCAACTGAAAATGGTTTAGAAATGTAACATCCAGTTCTCCAAATGTAACAAAACTTCCCCCAGCTAGCTCAATATACCATTTGGCAGCGTTTCCCGTTAGGGTGCATTGAAATAATCTCAACCTAATCGAATCATCGATCAGGGAGTTCGAAGAACACCATAAATGGAAAGTAGTGATGTGGTCAGCCGGATCTTCTCCATTCTTACCTTCAAACTTTGGAATGTCTGAAGGAAGTTTGGTGGGAACCGGAGGCCACCCCGGACTATAAAGAATCGGATCATTAGTCAACTTCGATAGATCTGGCAAGTTTAACGTTGCCAGAAAAGGTAAGCGAGGCGGAGCCTGAGGATTCCATCCTTGATGGGATGGATTCCCAACATTCTGAAAAGAATACCCTGGATTTTATGAGGCACCAGGTTTCCAGAAAGGACTCATAGAAAAAGGAGAAGAACCTCCTCCCAACGCAGAGTTACCAAAGCCCAGACCAGTTCCCCCTGCTGAAGTATGAAATGAAGAGGAGAGCCCCTGATAGGGGTTCCAGGCATTAGAAAGAGGAGAAAAGGCATGGTAAGCACTCGATGAAGGGAAAGAAGTATTCCCTTGATGACATGCGTAAAACTGATTCCCTGCCCCCACTGTAGTGAATACAGGGTTCCACCCTATAAAAGTAGTCGAACTTTGCCCCCCAGACCAAGGGTTGAAACTATGGGTCTGAGAAGTAAAGGAAAAGGACCCTAAAGAAGGATTCAAACTAGGAATGTGTCCAGTTCCGAAGGGGAACCCCTGAAAAGAAGCTGATCCACTAGCCATGGAAGACATGGGCATAGATCCAGCTGCAGCAGCGGAAAAGGAAAAAGAGGGATTCCCACTAGTGGGCATCCCTGAACAGAAGGGACCAGAATGAGAAGCATGTGCTTGGGTGAAACCAGAGCCAAACACAGCAGCACTAGAAGCAATCGAAGATAAAGCAATAGTGCCCCCTCCTTCAACAGAAGCAGGAGTCTGAATGCCCGCAGCACTCACAGCAGAAGCCGCGTTCCTAGTCGTGGCCATCGAAAGGTATGAATGATATGGAAGATCTTCCGGTCTCTCCGACTCAGGTCCGATGTATTGAAAAACAAACGGATAATTAGGAGGAAGAGGAGATGGACCTGACGCAGGAGGTTCAGGTACTTCTTTAATTTTAAAATCTTCTTCCTGAGGAAATAAAACTCGCGAGGTGAGCGGAACGCTCCTCTCGGAACCGACACCAGAATCAGCTATGAAACATTCAGACCCTTGTGGAGGATCTATCTCCATTGCGTCAGACGTCACCGGGTGGTAACCATCTCCTAAATCACTCCTACGCCTTCGAGAAGAAGGCTCTGGAATCTCAGGAGATAACCCCGGATTCTCCTCGATCGACGAGGCGCTTGATCAGCCACTTTTATAGATTTTAAATTAGACTCAAAAAAGTGAAAAGCTAGGCAAGCTAGGAGCAAAGAGCACTCACTATAAGAAAAATCCCTGAGATACAATCAAGCAAACAGCCTTCAAGTATTTCCGCTCCGGGTGATTAGGACCGGACACCAAAATACAAGAAAGCGAAATATAGGACCTTCCGAAAGCAGTCTGGGATAATTACGGCCCAGGCCTACTAGCGAAGGTATCAGAAATAGTTACACCGACCTCCTAACGACAGCCTTTGCCGGCACAAGCACCCAAGCTTCGCAAGGGCACCCCCCAGAAGTACTGCTGAAAGTGATGTGACGTCTGCCTCAGGTACCACGGGTATTCCCCCCCGCAGTCACCTGTGTGGAACCTAGGAGTGGCAACTATGGGCACCAATCCATATCAGAAGCCGGGCGGAACGGTCTTGAGGTCAGATTCAGCTAATCGGAGGGGGGTATCCCTCTTCTCAACCTTCACTTCCCCTCGCGCTTGACTCTCTGGAGGAGAGCTTTCTCGGTCCACCTAACGGAGTTGGATTTCGCTCAATTAATCAACTTCTATGTTTTGTTTGAGCGGCCTTGGAGAGTTAACTCTCCACTCACCTAATCCAAGGCCCTACAACCTAGCTAGTTGGTGTATGACACTTAAAAAGCTTGCTAGTTGATTTTAAATTATATCGCTTATTTTAATGGGATGTTATGTTAAGTCAAAGGGATGCGGAAATGAAACTTATGATGTTTTGAAGCAGAAAGAAATTAATAAAAACCAAACTACATGCAAATGCAGTTATGGTATTTCGATGAAAAGCAACTTCTACACGGGTTCTATGAGATTAAAAATTGTATTTTTTTTTCTTTTCAGATAGCAAACTCACACTCACAAAAACTATGAAAATGACTAAATGCTTAAGTGCACCTGATGCAAATCACTACAAGCATGCAAATCCTAAGATGCAAAATCTCCTAAAGCAGAGTGAAATTTCCCAAAAGCTCCTTCAGTTTTAACTCTTTTTGGTTGCCCAGAAAGCTAGTTCCCGAAATCAAGAACTCTTAATATAAAGACACCAAAGACGTTTAAAAACAAGAGGAAGAAATCAATGACAACTCCTTTCCAAAAATCGAGTCAAAATCCAAAAGCAAGAAACCTCAACAAAGCTTCAAAAGATATAGTGAAATGAAAACAAAAATGCAAAAACAAAAGCAAGTAACAAGGAAAAATGTTTTTTGAGCTTTTGAAATGCAAAAACAAAAGAAAAGCAAATATTTTTTGAGCTTTTGAGTTTTATAAAGGAAGAGCTCGAAAAGACCAAGAAAAACTATCAAATCCCAAGCCAAACAACACTGAATTTCAAGCAAAAACTTCAACAATGCTCTAAATCTTATAGGGCTAACTAGTAGCAAGATCAATATGAGCAAAAGAAGACAAGAAAACTTAGCCACTCAGCCTAGAAGAATAGTGCAACCTTGACGCAAACAAAAACTTCAAAGAACCAAGAAAGACTCTTCAAAAGTTACAACAAGACCTAGCCAACTGAACTCAAGAAAACCAACCAAGAAATGGGCAAAAATTGTATTGCCAAGAAAAACACAAAGATAGGAAAGAGTAAATGAGCAAGAGCTCTCTGTTCTGATGAAGCAGAACAACCAAGAATGCCCAGAAGGAGATCTTGGTACTCAAACCAGAAGTGCCAGCACAAGAAACAACACTTTGCCAAAAAGACTAGTTTTCAATCAAACGAAAGAGAGAAAAAACCAAAGACCACTTTCTTCACAATCCAGAGGGTACAAAGACACTGCAGGAACAGGTCTCCTCAGACAGAAAGGACCAAAAAGCCAAAGAATCCAAAATTTCAAAATCTGCCTAGGTATACGCTACTTCATAGTTTAGCAACAAGCGTGCATACACGACTGTGCTAAAGGAAACACGCGTATACGCGACTCCCTTTAGACAAACTTGCGTGTATACGCGACTGTGTGAAGAAAAAAGCGCGTATATAAAGGTAAATAGTGAAAAAACAAAAAGGATCAAGCCTGGATAAGAAACCAGGACTTCAGTCTGACTGAGAAAGAGTAAACTGGACTGCAAATGAAAGTTAAAACTGTTGGAAACCTATTAAACAGCTGAAACCACCCAATAGGGGAATCACAAGAATGCGATCCCCAGTAGAGTCGCCAGTTCTGTTTTGGGGAAAATCACCCTAGAGGTTTGTTGGGTTTAAACCTCCACAGAGCAGGGCATGCTACTTAAGAAGGACTCAAACAACCATACATGTTCATGAAAAACTTAAATAGAGTAGATCGAGGAAGTTACCCGTAGGTCCTACGGTTGAAGCAGATCCCGCGGGGTCCAAACCCCCAGCAACCCTTCTTCCTTCTTAACCTGAAAGACAAGAAGAAACAAGCACAAAGAACTGGTTGTACAGCATATATCTACTCTAAATGTTAGTGAAATCCATATGGAACATTAGATAAACCATAAAAAATGCTTAAATAACAATATTCTCATGTATGCAAGTAGACACTAACACGTATATTTCGCGAACAAGATGGTTCTTCTATATTATAAATAGCATGTACAGAAATAATGAGTGGAGAGATCACCTAAATCCTTCCACGATCTTCGAGAAGACCATCGTCCGGATCCGTCCCACCCTTGCCTCGCTAAGATTCCTTCCGAACTGGTGCATACGAGATGACATATAAAGAGATGAGCATCTCCAGGAAACAAGGATTTCCTGTAATGCACTGGGAAGTGCAGGAGGCACGGGAATTCAGACTTGGATAGGGAATACCAACAGAGTATAATATCAATAATTTCTCTCTCTCCCTTAGGCCATGCACATGAGGGGCTTTTATACTCCCTCAAAGTAGTTTCAACAGTTGGAAACAGTTGGCCACGTGCTGGGGTGGTTGAACTACCAGAGTAACCATCAACCCAACCCGAAAATAGGGAATTTTTATATATTTTTTAATGATTTTAATGGCATACGCGGAAAAGTACATGTGGACTCACGTATACACGTGGAAAAGTCTGGGAATAACCGCGTATGGGGATTTTTACACTATTTTTTAGTGAATTTGTCCAAGTCTGTAGGAATGGGTGCCCAAAGCCATAAAATAAATCATGAATCATATGAAGGTGAGAAATGATGCTATAACAACTAGGTGAGCTCAAATCATCATCAATGAGTACAAAATCAATATCTTGGCCTCCTGAAGGCCCCTCATCCTGCATGGGCTTCTTCCCTTTTTCATGTACCTGTACCTGTGCTGCTGATGACGGTGGCGAGACCCCTTCCACCCCGGGTGGAGATAGTACTCGACGTGCTGCTGCAAATAATGTTCTGGTGCCTCTCTGATAAGTAACATACACTGGCACACTGATAGGCTCTTTCTCGTGACCTTCAGGCTGATGTGAAGGTTCACCTGGCTCATGAATAACCTCCTGAGGAACTGCTGAAGCTGTAAAGAAATCATTAGCAATGAATTTTTCCCATGTGATACCCTGCAAGCCAAGTTGATGCAACACTAAAATTTTAATGAGTGCATAGTGATAAATACTGTTGTACTGCTGCTCGGGAGTCTTCTTCTGCACAAGAGTGGTCATTCTCTCGATGTTTCGGCACATGAAATAAGGAATGTTCATCATCCTCACTCTGGTGAAATGCATCAATAATCTAATATGATAAGCATAGAGGCGTGAGAACCGGCCCTCACAACTGAAATATTTGATGATGAGTTTCATTAGAGGCACATAGGACTCCTTCAAGAACCTGAAAGCAAACACTCAGTTGAGTTGCCTCACATAGCTAGGCCTGATATATGGTTCATAATGCACTTTGTCTACCTGCTGTCTTTTGTTCCACTATTCACCCACATTCGGTGTTCCGGTTGCTTGAGAAATGGTTTCCGGTGTCAAAGTGAAGGTTACACCAGCAAGAGTCACCTGACCATCATGCAAATGCAATACAAACAAATGAGCCAACTCCTGATGATAATGAGTCCTAGCAATCATTTCACAATACTGAAAACATGACTGTTGTTGAAAAAATTCTATGGCAAGTGGACAGGCCTGCAATTGAGCCAATGAGGTGGGTTCTTCTCTCACATGTTTTCCACTTTTATGAGGCCTTCTCGATGCATGTAACTCGGTGTTAGAATCACTGTCTTGGTCATATGAGGTATCAGTATCCGTCTCCATGGTATTGAAAATCAATGCCAAGTATGTGCTGATTTGTATGAAAATGAGAATTTGGTGCCAAATGTGTTAAATGAGGGACTGTGGGAAATAGGGCAGTGAGGATAATGGGGTTTAATCAAGTGAGATTTGATAATGTAGGGATAACGGACAGTCACTTGATTGTTTGGGAAAGCTGGGGTTTTTGGAATTTTTACAAATGAAATGGGGAAAGGGAGAATGATAGGAAATAAAAAAACTTAGGGATAGGGATAATGGGAATGAGTGACTTGGGATATAAGGGAATAGTTGAGGACTGTAATGGTAATATTAACAGTGATGGGAAAGGAACCACAGGTGGAGAATGGAGTTGGAGTACTTGGCACCAAAATCAATTTAAAACACCAATTATAAAACCCTAAAGGAACATATTTTAACAAGAGAATAGGGTTTATAATTTTGGCATTCAAACTCTCTTATTTAACCTCAATCAACATCCAATGGAAATTTCAAAGTCTCATGAACTTACTTGGAACAAGGGAGGCAAAATTGTTTTGAAATTCGAGAGAGATGACATGAATTTTTATGCTTCGGACCTGTGTGCCGCGCGCACAACCCAGTGCGCCGCGCGCACAACCCAGTGCGCCGCGCTCTCTATGTGCACCGCGCAAGTTCAAATTAACACAGTGGTGAGCGGCCTTATGCACCGTGCTCAACCAGTGCGTCGCGCCCAATGCCCAATGCGCCGCGCCTGTAAACTCACCAACATTTTGGCCTCCAAACACTGATTTCGCCCTCCACAATTTGCCTTTGGGTCTTTGATGACTCTTGGTATGCAAATGAATTGTTGAATATGAAAATATCTTATATATACAAAGGATTTTGATTTTTGATTTAGAAAACCCACTTTTGTAATGTTGCAGACTTTGGGACTCTTCACATAACTCTGTTTTTTGTTTCCTTTTTGATTTTTAGCTGAATGATGAATTTATTTTTTGTCTTTGCAGGGATAGCTGGCATGGAATTTGGAAAGGGTGACTAGGGCTGCGCCTGAAGAACTTCACAACTGAAAAACTTTTGAGAATTACATTACATTTATTACAAAAGATGAAATTGACGATTGTTCTTCAAAACAGAGTTTTGAAGAAAAATCATTATCAAGTGTTATGATGATGAAATTTTTGTTTCGAAACCTTATTTGAAGCTTCCTCATGTGCCTGCTGCCATTATTAGACATTTTGCAGACCAAATTAGCGAATCCCTAGACCTAATGAACCCTAAAACCCTAAAATGACTCTTTGCCAAGAAAGAGACCAAACATGACTGTAAATGACTGAAAAATGATTTAGATGAGTAAAATTGGACCAGCAGGTACAAGACATGAGGAGCATGAGTAAAAAGCCTCCTACCATTAGATGACCGATGCTCCTAACGGAATGCAGATGACTGAACTGAATGAGACACCTAAAATGAAATGCAACAAGAGAAAATTGATCTCTGACGGAGGGATGAAGAGACCGACTCTAACATTGGCTCCAATGGGGATGGTAGATCCTTGGAGGTGCCAAGAACTACAGATTTCTGGGAGAGTAGGTAGTGCCTTTGTCCATTGGGCCGTGGAGTCATAATTTCGACAAACAACACAAGACTTTTGACTCATTTTATTGACTGAAAATCGACTCTAATTGACTCAATTTCAAACCAAACTGACTGATAGACTTGACTTGACAAACTCAAACCAAAGCTGAAGTTAATCTTCAGAGTTATAGCCTTCACTTCGGGCCCCAAACTGAAGAAAAGACTACAGCACACACTTGCAATGAATCTGAAATAAGATGGTATGTACAGTGACAATGTAAACAGCAAAAAACATCTCAGAAATGATACCGCTTGAGCAGACGACCATTGACTGGCCCTCCTGGACAATATTCCCTGTTCATTTCTTTCAGAAGAAAAGCATTCTGACCCCGATATGCAGCAATTTTGAAGGGACCTTTCCATATATTTTCGAACTTACCATGCTTATCCTTTTCCTCGTTTCTTGCATCCCATTTCAGCACCACCTCTTCAATTTGAAACTTGTCCGCTTTCACTTTTCTGTCATATGTTTTCTTAATTCTCTCTTGCAGCTTGAACGTGTTTTGGAAAACTTCTTGTCTAGTTTGCTTCAGATGGATCATTTGATTTATTCTTCTCTGCATATGATCTTCTTCACTGCCCGCTGCCTGCAGAAGTTTGACCACCGGAACTGCGAGAGAGGTAGAAAATACCGTGTCAACTCCATATACTAACTCAAAAGGGGACATACCAAATGATTTCTTCTGACTCACTGGGTCTGCCCAAAGTGCATTGAATAACTTCTTATGCCAACTCTTCTTGTTTATTTCCAGCAGCTTTTTGATGATGTTTACTAGAGATTTGTTCGAGGACTCAGCCAATCCGTTGCCTTGTGGATGATAATCGGTTGAGTGTCCCAAAATGATATGACACTTGTCACGAAACTCAATCATTATTTTTGATTTGAAAGCTGCTGCGTTATCAGTAATTAACTTATTCAGACAGCCAAAACGAGACAAAATATTATTCTCAAGAAAAGAAATTATTACCGAATCTGTGGCCTGCCTGGTGGGATTCGCTTCCATCCATTTCGTGAAATAATCCATCGCTGTGAGGATCCATCTATGCTGAGTTGAAGAAGCAGGATGAATTTCACCAATGAAATCCAACCCCCACTGCTGAAAAGGTGCACTTACTTCGATAGGTTTAAGTGGGAAAGGCTGTAATTTCTTCCTCCCTTCAAAAATCTGACATTCATGACAGCCTTTAACAGTCTTATATACATCAGCAAAAAGAGTCGGCCAATAATATCTCACTCTAAAAATATTGTTGGCCGTTGTTTTCCAAAAAAGGTGACCCCCACAATCTCCCTTATGGAAATCCTCCATAACCCGCTTCGCTTCTTCTTCCACCAAACAATTCAACAAAACACCACCGGGATCTTTCCAATAAAGTTCAGTATTCAAGATACAAAATTTTGCAGCCTTCAATTTCAATGTTCTACTCTTTTTTTTAGCCATGCCTGGCGGTGGTGGAAAATTTTGAAGCACATATACAATATCTGAATACCACGGAGAAAGAACAAATATTTTTGATACCCTGAATTGGTGAACTTTCCTCATTCTCTTCTGACATAGCAACGATCAAATTTATGTCTAAGGCATGCAAATTCGATTCAGCCATTAGCTTAGCTAGCCCCTATCCCTTGATAAGCTTTGTGGGCTTTATCTCCAAATCGTACTCCAACAAAGCTGCAATCCACTTGCCTCGTCTCCCTTCTGGATCTGTTTGTACTAAAACATCCTTAACAGCAGCGTTAGGAACATAAGCCAAAATATGAGAATGCAGAATATATACTCGAAAATATTTCAACGCTTTCAACAAAGCAAGAGCTTGATTCTCAATAATGTTGTACTTCAAGGCTGCATCTCTTATGGGTCGGCTGAAAAAAGCAATTGGTTTTTCATGCTCATCTCTTTTCTGCATCAATACTGCTGCCATAGTATGCTCCGAAGCAAATGAAAACAAAATAAAATCCTGAGTGTAGTCCGAGCTGATCAAAACCGGAGCTGAAGAAAGAGCCAACTTCACTAAATTGAAGGACTTTACAGCCTCCTCAGTCCACATCACTACATTGTCTTTCTTAAGCATGTTTGTAATCTCTCTTAGGTGTTATGCAAGATTTGGCACAAAGCGACGTAAAAAGTTCATCTTACCATTAAAACACTGGATCTCCTTCTTGTTGCGGGGAGGGTCAATTTGCTAAATAGCTTCTACATGTGCTGGATCAATAAAAATGCCATCTTTTGAGATAATATGACCAAGTAATTTGCCCTCATCCATTGCAAACAAGCTCTTCTTCGGATTGAGTGACACACCATATTTTCTGCACTTTTGAAAGACAATTTTCAAATGATACATGTGCTCTTCATCAAAATTAGAAAATACCGTCAAATCATCGAGATATACAACCAGAAAAGCATCCTTCTCATTTTCAAATGCCATATCCATTGCCCGCTGAAATGTCACACCAGCATTCTTTAAACCGAAAGGCATTTCTGCAGAATGGAAAGTTCCCCACGGAGTGGTGAACGCCGTTTTGTCTCTGTCATCCTCATATACCAGAATTTGGTTATATCCAGAATAACCATTGAGTAGTGACATACAAGATGCTCCAACTACTCGCTGAATTATATGATCCATTTTGGGCAATGGATAATTATCTTTCAAGGAAACTTTATTCAGATTCCTAAAATCAATGCACAAATGAATCTCACCTGTCTTCTTACGCACGAGCACCAAATTAGAAATCCAATCAAAAAATCTGATAGGAACAATGATTCCTGCTTTGTACAACCTGTTTACCTCCTTTTCAATTGATGGCAGCAGCTTTGGATTGATTCTTCTCAGCTTTTGTCTGAAAGGCTTCTGATTTGGCTTGATTGGAATAGTGTGCTGAATTATGTTCGTGTCGTATGTCTTCAAGTCTGAATAGTCCCAAGAAAATACATCAGAAAAAGATTACAATAAATTGATATAATTGGCTTTTACCTCTGGTGGCAATGCTTTGGACAATTTCGCCATCTTTGGATTTTCACTTGTTCCAATATTCACCTCCTCAACTCCTTTCTCGGTTGGCCACAAAGTTGGTTTCTGAGCTACATCATCTTGGTCGAAGAGCTCCTCTAAAGGTATCAAACCTTTAGGAATGACATTATCTTTTAGCTACAATACTTCCATTTGATTGATTTGTACATCAGCTCCACCATCATCATGTTCTACATCAATGGAGGTGTCTTTGAATTTACCTTTGTTTTGCAGAAATTCATCAATCTCCTCGTCATCTTGGAACACTTGCCAATATCTCTGATTATCCGGGACAGTCGGACGATGCTCTACATGAATTTCGAATTAGTTACTTGAGCTCATTGGAATATTCAAATTACTTGCTGCCTTAGCAAGCACATCTGCAATACCATTCTAAATACAAGGAACACACGTCAAAGTATACTCTGAAAACAATTTCAGTATATCCAGAACTGCATTTCGGTAAGCCCTCATTCAAGGATGCTTCACTTGATATTCACCTTTCACCTAATTAATAACCAATTCGGAGTCGCCATATACTGCAATCCTCTTAGCCTTCAGCTTTCTTAGAATTTTCAGACCAGCAATCAAAGCTTCGTACTCAGCCTCATTGTTCGAACAATCAAAAGCCAATTTATAAGAACATACCCATACATTACTAGGCACTTTGTTTGGGGCGGAAAAAGGACTGCGTACCCAAATGCCGATTCCAACACCATCATTTCCCACTGTACCATCGAAATCCATGGTCCACAGACCATCTTCATCTTCTTCCAAGTGCTGAAACTCAGTTTGCTCTATTATTTCTGCTTGCTGTCCATCAACTTTCTGCTGCTTTTGGAAGGCTGATTGTTCAGTGGAACTTTCAAGTTTTTGTCTTTCTTTCTTCAAAAATTCTCTGAAATTCTCAGTAATCTTTGGAATGTCCTCTACTTCAACTAACTGAATATCTAAATCATTGAAACTATCTGAATACAAAACAAAAGACTCTAAATATGTATGTACATAATTAATCGGATGATTAACCGGTTTCTCCTTGCTTGTAATCATATATTTCATCTTTTGTTCCCAGTACAACTTTCTCATTTTCCTGAACACAGGAATGGTAGCATAGGAGAAATCAAGCTGCAATGTTCCCTTTAGTTTCGCTCCCCAAGATCTGGAAAGAAGCATGCCAAATCTAGGAGGAATATCTGCCACAACCACATCCATCAAAACATTCTTTGTCGGAATCTGATCCAAACTAACAACCAAGTCTTTAATGAGCCCAATGCATCTTACTATGCTAGAATCAAATGAATAAAGATCATGATACTTCCTCGTGATGTCCAAACCCAGCTTCTCCATGATTTCCCTTGGCATGAGATTATGGGAAGCTCCGGAATCAAACATGGCATTGTGCAACACAAAATCGTGCAATCTAAGGCTGATATAAAAAGGAGGCACATCACTGTCTGGAGACTCTCCATCTAATGCTAGTCCAAAAATCAGTTCAGGTTGATCATCTTCCACATTCACCATATCATACATTGGATCGAAATTCAAAATTTTAGAAACCTGACCCCTATAACTGCTGTTCTTCATTAATTCCATGAAGGGAATGGATACCTTTAATTTATAAATTTCGTTTTCTAAACCAAAATTTGAAGTATTTTCTACCTCTTTGGCTAAAACATCCTTCTTTTCAGTTTTTTCCTTCAATACAATTGGCTGATTTGATTTTCCTGCTGATGATGATTTGCTAGTATTGGGATCAACTATCTCTTTTCCCTTCTTTTGTGCAACAGGTGAATCATTCTTTGGTGTTGAAACTTCCTTTCTCTTTTGGATTGGGTTAATAGGCATATATCTATTTCTAAGTGAATACTATCTGTGCTGGGCTGTCAATGCATTCATATAACCTCTCTGATACTCATCCGACTCTTCTTCAAGAGCTGTGTCATTTGCCAAGATGAAATCTTCGTCTTTTTGTACAGCTGAACTTTGTGAATACTCCTCATCTTCAGTGATATAAATGGGCAAATCATCAGGAGTAAAGAAGTGATTCTCTTCCCCTGTTACATCCTCTTCATTATCTGATTTGGGACCAACAAAATTCTACTGTAAAGGTGTCTTTACCTGCTGCTGTACTGCTGGTTCTTGTGCTCGCTGTTCTCGTTGTTTGATCCTGAATTGTGGTTGCTGCTGACCATGGAATTTAGGATTACGAATCTGCAGTTCAGGCTTATCAAGTGTTAATCTTTCAATCATCTTTTCCACCTTACGAAGTACTTGATATGAAGTGGAAGCTTCTTCTTTTATTGCTACTTTCTTTTCAGCTCTCAATCTAGCTCTCTTGTCATTCAAATTAGCTTCAACACTCACTGCAATCTTCTGCATCTCTTCTAAGGTGGCTGGATCTCTTTCTCTCAATTGATAGGCCATGTCTGGATCAAAACCATCCGGAAAATTAAGCAAAGATGACTTCCTATAAGGCCTTAAATCATCAGGAATTGCATTGTAAACCGCATTAAATCTAATACAATAGTCTTGCACAGACTCACCAACATTCCGCTTGATCTTGGTATATTCAGAAGTGATCTGAAGAGGATCTTTATTTACTTCCCATCGATCCAGGAACTGTCTCTGAAGCTCAGCCAATGTAGGAATACTTCTAGTTGGCAAGGCTCTGAACCACTTTCTTACTTCTCCTCCGAAAGTTTGCACAAATAATCTCATGGTTACATTTTCTGCATCAATTTCGTGGATATCAAAGAAATCTGCCATCTTGTCTACATGTTGTTGAGCAGGAAAAATTTGAGGAGTGCCGTCAAACGATGGAATCTTACTTTGGTAATCTACAGGCATGTCATCCAAGTTCTGAGGCAATACAAGAGGTGCAAATCGAGCAGCCATTGCTCTTGGTGGATTCACAACTGGTCTCGGGGATATGGGTGGAGTGGGAGCAGTAGAGGTATGAGGTGTGTGTGGTGGGGATGGAGGCAGTACTAGTGTATATTGTTGATCAGAAATAGATGGTTTCACGGGGATAATAGGAATGAAAGAAGGCTTGGTGGGAATTTGTGAATCAGAAGTAATTTCGGATGGCCCAAGAGTTTCAGAAGAAGACTTTATGAACTGAGGAATGTTCATTGCCACAATAGAATTCTGAATATTCAAGATGTAACTATCAATGGATTTGTTAGCCTATTCAATTTCAATATACTTAATGAACTCGGGATTCAAAATAGTAGAATCAAGAGCACTTTCAGACTTAGTTTCGAACAACGACAACTCAAATTGTTCATCAAAATCGAGATCTTCAAGATACTCGAAAACAACGGGACATGAATAAGATTTAAACAAAGGAATCACGGGACCTTCTTGATGATGGATTCTTGAAATCAGATTGGGATTCTCATACACTGGAGGTGGATCAGGATCTGGATTTGCTCTGGTATGTCTTCTGGAAGCCAGTGTGTAGAATTATGTTCAAAAATCAAAGGGACAAAACTGACTTGTTCAGCTTATCAAATTCTAGACTCAATCACCCAAAAGTCGAGAATGATTTGATATACTGGGGAAATTCACAAGTTAAATTTTACATTTACAAACTAGACCGGAGATTGACTGAAGCAGCGTTTATCTACTTTCTCTAATGCAAAGCAAGAGCGTTTCGAAGGCTACCTGGCATAACTTCAGGCTCCGTCTGTAGCTTATAAATCAAATAACACTAACAATCAAACCATTTTTATGTCCCCAGTATGGTCGCCACTATGTTATGGCCTAAATCTACCTCAGGCTGAAGGAAGGCAGAGTTCAGGGTAACATCAAACCATGCTTAGTCTGGTAGCCAGCCCTACTAGATCAGGAGAGGGCTCTCTCCGGGTCAATCTCAGCAAAGATAATCAATAGGGCTTGAGATGACTTGAAACCAAGGCTGATTTTAGGCTAGGTATATAAGTAGAGAGATTGGAATGAATTTTGAGGGTTTTTGTTAGATCAAAGGGAAAGGAAAATTTTGGGTTCGGGGATGAGGCCTAGTTTTTGCAGAGTTCTGATTGGGGCAAGGAAGGAAATCATTTTGATGCTTTATATTGAGTGAATGGATGATTTAGACCGGTGAGGAGATGAAGAGGGAAAGAGGCTATCAAGAATCCTCTTAAAACAGATGAAAACATGGAAAATTAAACAAAACTCAAGGCAGAGCAAAGCAATCTAATGAATTCCACCTTTATAACTTGTTTGTTTAATTTAAGAAGAAATGAGAAGGAAAATGGTGCACATGAACATCAGTAAACTTAAAATCACATAGAGAAAAACACCATCAAAACACAGAGCCACATGGATCCCAAAGAGTGCTGCAAACCCTGGTCTATTCCTTTGCCGAAAAATGTAGAGATGAAATGTACAATGAAGTGCCAAGCAATCCCAAGTGTCCAACCCTGAAAATGACTGATGAATTACATGATATAGACAAGCCTAACCCATCCCCATTCCTCTAGGGGTTGAGATCACCATTATAGGAGCTGTTTCAACCATATCTAAACTAGGAACTGAAAAATAGGCAATGAAACAACTTGCCTCTATATGATAGGAAACTGATTCATTCACTTACATTTCACCCTTTGGTGAATGAATCTACTATGATGAGTAAAAATGTGCCAAAATTACATAAAATTCATGAAATTACATCAAGTTACATTAAGATTCACATAAAAAAGTCAAATTGGCCAAAACTAGGCGAAAATCTGAGCTGTTGAGTGAAAAATAGGCCAAATTTCCATATGCGTCGCGCCTGAAATCTGTATGCGTTGCGCTAATTTGAGGCTAAGTTTGAGGGCCTTCCCGAAGTCCAAATGGAGCGAAGGATAGCTTGTTGGAAAGCCCTTCCTGTCTAATTTCCAACCCAAGTGGAATTTCTGGATTTTGTTGCTAGTGTCCCCTCCAAAAATCAAATCTCCCAAGACTAGTTCCTGTGTGTGCAAAAAGTGGCAGAAAGGGCATTTTTAGGGTGTTTTTGACCCTTCAAGCAACCCAAAACTTGTTCAAATCCTTAGTTAATTCATGAGCATGCATAACGTTTGATGAAAAATCTAGAAATACAAATTTTTCCTCCAGAAGAGCTGCCAATTGTAAGCATGCGCGAAGTGGCGCGACGCGTCGGGCGGAAAAACTTGTGTTAAGACCAAAAATTTCAAAATTGACAAAATGTTTCCCAAATTTCTTGAAATTTGGGCTGAATTTCCACCATCAAGCGCTATGCTGGGCCAAAGAGGCTTCAACCAAAATTTTGAGTCTATCATGCCTTTTTCGACGCTTTAGTGCCCTCCTTAGCTTTCCCTCCAGAATTTTAATTCGCGCCTTGAAAACATGATTGCACGCGCAATAATGGTTCTTCATTTGCTACAACATGTTCTTTTCCCTATTTTCCTTCGCCAACAACTTCTCCAAGTGAATATTGACCCTTTCGAGCCAAGTCTCTCGATCAGCCTCTATCTCTTGCTAAATGGGTGTCATCTCGGTTTGGCTTCTTTGGGCAGCTTGCCCGTTCTCACGGATGTTTTGCAACTCCATGATCGTATGTTGATCCTCCAACTATTTGTTTCACTGATCCAAGTATTTAATCACCCATTGAGTCCTCTGCAACTTGACGGTCAAGGCATCTATCTCAACCTTCTGCTCCTGAATAGTCTCTCTCAACTTTGAGCTAGGTGAGCTCAAATCATCATCAATGAGTACAAAATCAGTATCTTGGCCTCCTGAAGGCCCCTCATCCTGCATGGGATTCTTCCCTCTGTCTTGTACCTATACCTACGCTGCTGATGACGGTGGCGAGACCCCTTCCACCTCGGGTGGAGATAATAATCGCCGTGCTGCTGCAAATAATGCTCTGGTGCCTCTCTAATAAGTAACATACACTGGCACACTGATAGGCTCTGTCTCATGACCTTCAGGCTGATGTGAAGGTTCACCTGGCTCATTACTAACCTCCCGAGGAACTGCTGAAGCTGTAAAGAAATCATTAGCAATGAATTTTTCCCATGTGATACCCTGCAAGCCAAGCTGAGGCAACACTACAATTTTAATGAGTGCATAGTGATAAATACTGTTGTACTTCTGCTCGGGAGTCTTCTTCTGCACAAGAGTGGTCATTCTCTCGATGTTTCGGCACATGAAATAAGGAATGTTCATCATCCTCACTCTGCTGAAATGCATCAATAATCTAATATGATAAGCATAGAGGCGTGAGAACCGGCCCTCACAACTGAAATATCTAATGATGAGTTTCATTAGAGGTGCATAGAACTCCTTCAAGAACCTAAAAGGAAACACTCGGTTGAGTTGCCTCACATAGCTAGGCCTGATATATGGTTCATAATGCACTCTGTCTACCTACTGTATTTTGTTCCACTGTTCACCCACATTTGGTATTCCGGTGTCAAAGTGAAGGTTACACTAGCAAGAGTCGCCTGACCATCATGCAAATGCAATACAAACAAATGAGCCAACTCCTGATGATAATGAGTCCTAGCAATCATTTCGCAATAATGAAAACATGACTGTTGTTGAAAACATGCTGTGGCAAGTGGACAGGCCTGCAATTGAGCCAATGAGGTGGGTTCTTCTCTCACATGTTTGCCACTTTTATGAGGCCTTCTCGGTGCATGTAACTCGGTGGTAGAATCACTGTCTTGGTCATATGAGGTATCAGTATCCGTCTCCATGGTATTGAAAATCTATGCCAAGTATGTGCTGATTTGTATGAAAATGAGAATTTGGTGCCAAATGTGTCAAATGAGGGACTGTGGGAAATAGGGCAGTGAGGATAATGGGGTTTAATCAAGTGAGATTTGATAATGTAGGGATAAGGGATAGTCACTTGATTGTTTGGGAAAGCTGGGGTTTTGGGAATTTTTACAAATGAAATGGGGAAAGGGAGAATGATAGGAAATGAAAAAACTTAGGGATAGGGATAATGGGAATGAGTGACTTGGGATATAAGGGAATAGGGGAGGACTGTAATGGTAATATTAACAGTGATGGGAAAGGAACCACAGGTGGGGAATGGAGTTGGAGTACTTGGCACCAAAATCAATTTAAAACACCAATTATAAAACCCTAAAGGAACATATTTTAACAAGAGAATAGGGTTTATAATTTTGGCATTCAAACTCTCTTATTTAACCTCAATCAACATCCAATGGAAATTTCAAAGTCTCATGAACTTACATGGAACAAGGGAGACAAAATCGTTTTGAAATTTGAGAGAGATGGCATGAATTTTTATGCTTCGGCCCTGTGCGCCACGCGCACAACCCAGTGCGCTGCGCTCTCTGTGTGTGCCGCGCAAGTTCAAATTAACATAGTGGTGAGCGGCCTTATGCACTGCGCTCAACCAGTGCATTGCGCCCAATGCCCAGTGCGCCGCACCTGTAAACTCACCAACAGTTCGGCCTCCAAACACTGATTTCGTCCTCTACAATTTGCCTTTGGCTCTTTGATGACTCTTGGTATGAAAATGAATTGTTGAATATGAAAATATCTTATGTATACAAAGGATTTTGATTTTTGATTTAGAAAACCCACTTTTGTAATGTTGCAGACTTTGGCACTTTTCACATAACTCTGTTTTTTGTTTCCTTTTTTATTTTTAGCTGAATGATTAATTTATTTTATGTTTTTGCAGGGATAGCTCACATGGAATTTGGCAAGGGTGACCAGGGCTGCGCCTGAAGAACTTCACAACTGAAATTTTTTTGAGAATTACATTACATTTATTACAAAAGATGAAATTGACGATTGTTCTTCAAAACAGAGTTTTGAAGAAAAATCATTATCAAGTGTTATGATAATGAAATTTTTGTTTCGAAACCTTATTTGAAGCTTCCTCATGTGCCTACTGCCATTATTAGACATTTTGCAGACCAAATTAGCGAAACCCCAGACCTAATGAACCCTAAAACCCTAAAATGACTCTTTGCCAAGCAAGAGACCAAACATGACTGTAAATGACTGAAAATGATTTAGATGAGTAAAATTGGACCAGCAGGTACAATACATGAGGAACATGAGGAAAAAGCCTCCTACCGTCAGATGACCGATGCTTCTAACGGAATGCAGATGACTGAACTGAATCAGACACCTAAAATGAAATGAAACAAGAGAAAATTGATCTTTAACGGAGGGATGAAGAGACCGACTCTAACATTGGCTCCAATGGGGATGGTAGCTCCTTGGAGGTGCCAAGAACTATAGATTTCTGGGAGAGTAGGTAGTGACTTTGTCCATTGGGTTATGGAGTCATAATTTCGACAAACAACACAAGACTTTTTACTCATTTTATTGACTGAAAATCAACTCTAATTGACTCAATTTCAAACCAAACTGACTGATAGACTTGACTCGAAAAACTCAAACCAAAGCTAAAGTTAATCTTCAGAGTTATAGCCTTCACTTCGGGCCCCAAACTGAAGAAAAGACTACAGCACACACTTGCAATGAATCTGAAATAAGATGGTATGTACAATGACAATGTAAACAGCAGAAAAAATCTCAGAAATGATACCGCTTGAGCAGCCGACCATTGACCGGCCCTCCTGATAAATCTTCCCCATTCATTTCTTTCAGAAGAAAAGCATTCTAACCCCAATATGCAGCAATTTTGAAGGGACCTTTCCATAGATTTTCAAACTTACCATGCTTACCCTTTTCCTCGTTTCTTGCATCCCATTTCAGCACCACCTCTTCCAATTGAAACTTGTCTGCTTTCACTTTTCTGTCATATATTTTCTTAATTATCTCTTGCAGCTTGAACGTGTTTTGGAAAACTTCTTCTCTATTTTGCTACAGATGGATCATTTGATTTATTCTTCTCTACATATGATCTTCTTCACTACCCGCTTCCTGCAGAAGTTTGACCACCGGAACTGCGAGAGAGGTAGGAAATACCGTGTCAACTTCATATACTAACTCAAAAGGGGACATACCAATGGATTTCTTCTGACTCACTCGGTCTGCCCAAAGTGCATTGACTAACTTCTTATGCCAACTCTTCTTGTTTATTTCCAGCAGCTTTTTGATGATGTTTACTAGAGATTTGTTCGAGGACTCAGCCAATCCCTTTCCTTGTGGATGATAAGTGGTTGAGTGTCCCAAAATTATATGATACTTGTCACAAAACTCAATCATTATTTTTGATTTGAAAGCTGCTGCGTTATCAGTAATTAACTTATTCGGACAGCCAAAACGAGACAAAATATTATTCTCAAGAAAACAAATTATTATCGAATCCGTGGCCTGCCTGGTGGGAATCACTTCCATCCATTTCGTGAAATAATCTGTCACTGTGAGGATCCATCTATGCTGAGCTGAAGAAGCAGGATGAATTTCGCCAATGAAATCCAACCCCCACTACTGAAAATGTTCACTTACTTTCATAGGTTTAAGTGGCAAAGGCTGTAATTTCTTCCTCCCTTCAAAAATCTGACATTCATGACAGCCTTTAACAGTCATATATACATCAGCAAAAATATTCGGCCAATAATATCCCACTCTCAAAATCTTGTTGGCCGTTTTTTTCCAAAAAATGTGACCCCCGCAATCTCCCTTATGGAAATCCTCCATAACCCGCTTTGCTTCTTCTTCCACCAAAAAAATCAATAAAACACCACCGGGATCTTTCCAATAAAGTGCAGTATTCAAGATACAAAATTTTGCAGCCTTCAATTTCAATGTTCTACTCTTATTTTTAGCCATGCCTGGCGGTGGTGGCAAATTTTAAAGCACATATACAATATCTGAATACCACGGAGAAAGAACAAATATTTATGATACCCTGAATTGGTGAACTTTCCTCATTCTCTTCGGACATAGCAGCGATCAGATTTATGTCTAAGGCATGCAAATTCGATTCAGCCATTAGCTTAGCTAGCCCCTGTCCCTTGATAAGATTTGTGGGCTTTATCTCCAAATCTTACTCCAAAAAAGCTGTAATCCACTTGCCTCGTCTCCCTTCTGGATCTGTTTGTACTAAAACATCCTTAACAACAGCGTTAGGAACATAAGCCAAAATATGAGAATGCAGAATATATACTCGAAAATATTTCAACGCTTTCAACAAAGCAAGAGCTTGATTCTCAATAATGTTGTACTTCAAGGCTGCATCTCTTATGGTTCGGCTGAAAAAAGCAATTGGTTTTTCATGCTCATCTCTTTTTTGCATCAATACTGCTGCCATAATATGCTCCGAAGCAAATGAAAACAAAATAAAATCCTGAGTGTAGTCCGAGCTGATCAAAACCGAAGCTGAAGAAAGAGCCAACTTCACTAAATTGAAGGACTTACAGCCTCCTTAGTCCACTTCACTACATTGTCTTTCTTAAGCATGTTTGTAATCTCTCTTAGGTGTTCTGCAAGATTTGGCACAAAGCGATGTAAAAAGTTCATCTTACCATTAAAAGACTGGATCTCCTTCTTGTTGCGGGGAGGGTCAATTTGCTGAATAGCTTCTACATGTGCTGGATCAATACAAATGCCATCTTTTGAGATAACATGACCAAGTAATTTTCCCTCATCCATTGCAAACAAGCTCTTCTTCGGATTGAGTGACACACCATATTTTCTGCACTTTTGAAAGACAATTTTCAAATGATACATGTGCTCTTCATCAGAATTAGAAAATACCGTCAAATCATCGAGATATACAACCAGAAAAACATCCTTCTCATTTTCAAATGCCATATCCATTGCCCGCTGAAATGTCGCACCAGCATTCTTTAAACCGAAAGGCATTTTTGCAGAATGGAAAGTTCCCCACGGAGTGGTGAACGCAATTTTGTCTCTGTCATCCTCATATACCAGAATTTGGTTATATCCAGAATAACCATCGAGTAGTGACATACAATATGCTCCAACTACTCGCTGAATTATATGATCCATTTTTGGCAATGGATAATTATCTTTCAAGGAAACTTTATTCAGATTCCTAAAATCAATGCACAAACGAATCTCACCTGTCTTCTTACACACGGGCACCAAATTAGAAATCCAATTAGAAAATCTGATAGGAACGATGATTCCTACTTTGTACAACCTGTTTACCTCCTTTTCAACTGATGGCAGCAGCTTTGGATTGATTCTTCTTAGCTTCTGTCTGAAAGGATTCTGATTTGGCTTGATTGGAATAGTGTGCTGAATTATGTTCGTGTCGTATGTCTTCAAGTCTGAATAGTCCCAAGCAAATACATCAGTAAAAGATTACAATAAATTTATATAATTGGCTTTTACCTCTGGTGGCAATGCTTTGGACAATTTCGCCATATTTGGATTTTCAGTTGTTCCAATATTCACCTCCTCAACTCCTTTCTCGGTTGGCCACAAAGTTGGTTTCTGAGCTACATCATCTTGGTAGAAGAGCTCCTCTAAAGGTATCAAACATTTAGGAATGACATTATCTTTTAGCTGCAATACTTCTATTTGATTGATTTTTACATCAGCTCCACCATCATCATGTTCTACATCAATGGAGGTGTCTTTGAATTTACCTTTGTTTTGCATAAATTCATCAATATCCTCGTCATCTTGGAACACTTGCCAATAGCTCTGATTATCCGGGACAGTCGGACGATGCTCTACATGAATTTCGAATTTGTTACTTGAGTTCATTGGAATCTTCAAATTACTTGCTGCCTTAGCAAGCGCATCTGCAATACCATTCTAAATACAAGGAACACACGTCAAAGTATACTCTGAAAACAATTTCAGTATATCCAGAACTGCATTTCGGTAAGCCCTCATTCAAGGATGCTTCACTTGATATTCACCTTTCACCTGCTTAATAACCAATTCGGAGTCGCCATATACTGCAATCCTCTTAGCCTTCAGCTTTCTTAGAATTTTTAGACCAGCAATCAAAGCTTCGTACTCAGCCTCATTGTTCGAACAATCAAAAGCCAATTTATAAGAACATACCCGTACATTACTAGGCACTTTGTTTGGGGCGGAAAAAGGACTGCGTACCCAAATGCCGATTCCAACACCATCATTTCCCACTGCACCATCGAAATCCATGGTCCACAGACCATATTCATCTTCTTCCAAGTGCTGAAACTCATTTTGCTCTGTTATTTCTGCTTGCTGTCCATCAACTTTCTGTTGCTTTTGGAAGGCTGATTGTTCAACGAAACTTTCAAGTTTTTGTATTTCTTTCTTCAAAACTTCTCTGAAATTCTCAGTAATCTCTGGAATGTCCTCTACTTCAACTATCTAACTATCTAAATCATTGAAACTATCTGAATACAAAACAAAAGACTCTAAATCTGTATGTACATAATTAATCAGATGATTAACTGGTTTCTCCTTGCTTGTAATCATATATTTCATCTTTTGTTCCCGGTACAACTTTCTCATTTTCCCGAACACAGGAATGGTAGCATAGGAGAAATCAAGTTGCAATGTTCCCTTTAGTTTCGATCCCCAAGATCTGGAAAGAAGCATGCGAAATCTAGGAGGAATATCCGCCACAACCACATCCATCAAAACATTCTTTGTCGGAATCTGATCCAAACTAACAACCAAGTCTTTAATGAGCCCAATGCATCTTACTCTGTTAGAATCAAATGAATAAAGATCATGATACTTCCTCGTGATGTCCAAACCCAACTTCCATGATTTCCCTTGGCATGAGATTATGGGAAGCTCCGGAATCAAACATGGCATTGTGCAACACAAAATAGTGCAATCTAAGGCCAATATAAAAAGGAGGCACATCACTGTCTAGAGGATCTCCATCTAATGCTAGTCCAAAAATCAGTTCAGGTTGATCATCTTCCACATTCACCATATCATACATTGGATCAAAATTCAAAATTTTAGAAACCCGACCCCTATAACTGTTGTTCTTCATTAATTCCGTCAAGGGAATGGATACCTTTAATTTAGAAATTTCATTTTCTAAACTAAAAGTTGAAGTATTTTCTACCACTTTGGCTGAAAAATCCTTCTTTTCAGCTTTTTCCTTCAATACAATTGGCTGATTTGATTTTTCTGCTGATGATGATTTGCTAGTATTGGGATCAACTATCTCTTTTCCCTTCTTTTGTGCAACTGGTGAATCATTCTTTGGTGCTGAAACTTCCTTTCTCTTTTGGATTGGGTTAATAGGCATATCTCTATTTCTAAGTGAATACTATCTCTACTGGGCTGTCAATGCATTCATATAACCTCTCTGATACTCATCCGACTCTTCTTCAAGAGCTGTGTCATTTTCCAAGATGAAATCTTCGTCTTTTTGTACAGCTGAACTTTGTGAATACTCCTCATCTTCAGTGATATAAATGGGCAAATCATTAGGAGTAAAGAAGTGACTCTCTTCCCCTATTACATCCTCTTCATTATCTGATTCGGGACCAACAAAATTCTGCTGTAAAGGTGTCTTTACCTGCTACTGTACTGCTGGTTCTTGTGCTCGCTGCTCTCGTTGTTTGATCCTGAATTGTGGTTGCTGCTAACCATGGAAGTTAGGATTTTGAATCTGCGGTTCAGGCTTATCAAGTGTTAATCTTTCAATCATCTTTTCCACCTTACGAAGTACTTGATCTGAAGTGGAAGCTTCTTCTTTTATTGCTACTTTCTTTTCAGCTCTCAATCTAGCTCTCTTGTCATTCAAATTAGCTTCAACACTCACTGCAATCTTCTGCATCTCTTCTAAGGTGGCCGGATCTCTTTCTCTCAATTGGTAGGCCATGTCTGGATCAAAACCATTCGGAAACTTAAGCAAATATGACTTCCTAGAAGGCCTTAAATCATCAGGAATTGCATTTTAAACCGCATTAAATCTAATACAATAGTCTTGCACAGACTCACCAACATTCCGCTTGATCTTGGTATATTCAGAAGTGATCTGAAGAGGATATTTCTTTACTTCCCATCGATCCAGGAACTGTCTCTGAAGCTCAGCCAATGTAGGAATAATTCTAGGTGGCAAGGCTCTGAACCACTTTCTTACTTCTCCTCCGAAAGTTTGCACAAATAATCTCATGGTTACATTTTCTGCATCAATTTCGTGGATATCAAAGAAATCTGCCATCTTGTCTACATGTTGTTGAGCAGGAAAAATTTGAGGAGTGCCGTCAAACAATGGAATCTTACTTTGGTAATCTGCAGGCATGTCATCCAAGTTCTGAGGCAATACAAGAGGTGAAAATCGAGCAGCCATTGCTCTTGGTGGATTCACAACCGGTCTCGGGGATATGGGTGGAGTGGGAGCAGTAGAGGTATGAGGTGTGTGTGGTGGGGATGGAGGCAGTACTAGTGCAGATTGTTGATCAGAAATAGATGGTTTCACGGGGATAGTAGGAATGAAAGAAGGCTCGGTGGGAATTTGTGAATCAGAAGTAATTTCGGATGGCCCAAGAGTTTCAGAAGCAGACTCTATGAACTCAGGAATGTTCATTGCCACAATAGAATTCTGAATATTCAAGATTTAACTATCAATGGATTTGTTAGCCTGTTCAATTTCAAGATACTTAATGAACTTGGGATTCAAAACAGTAGAATCAAGAGAAATTTCAGACTTAGTTTCGAACAACGACAACTCAGATTGTTCATCAAAATCGAGATCTTCAAGAGACTCGAAAACAGCGGGACATGAATAAGATTTAAACAAAGGAATCATGGGACCTTCTCGACGATGGATTCTTGAAATTAGATTGGGATTCTCATACACTGGAGGTGGATCAGGATCTGGATTTGCTCTGGCATGTCTTCTGGAAGCCAGTGTGTAGAATTATGTTCAAAAATCAAAGGGAAAAAACTGACTTGTTCAGCTTATCAAATTCTAGACTCAATCACCTAAAAGTCGAGAATGATTTGATATACTGGGGATATTCACAAGTTAAATTTTACATTTACAAACTAGACCGGAGATTGACTGAAGCAGCGTTTATCTACTTTCGCTAATGCAAAGAAAGAGCGTTTCGAAGGCTACCTGGCATAACTTCAGGCTCCGTCTGTAGCTTATAAATCAAATAACACTAACAATAAAACCATTTTTATGTCCCCAGTATGGTCGCCACTATGTTATGGCCTAAATATACCTCAGGCTGAAGGAAGGCAGAGTTCAGGGTAACATCAAACCATGCTTAGTCTGGTAGCTAGCCCTACTAGATCAGGAGAGGGCTCTCTCCGGGTCAATCTCAGCAAAGATAATCAATAGGGCTTGAGATGACTTGAAACCAAGGCTGATTTTAGGCTAGGTATATAAGTAGAGAGGTTGGAATGAATTTTGAGGGTTTTTGTTAGATCAAAGGGAAAGGAAAATTTTGGGTTCGGGGATGAGGCCTAGTTTTTGCAGAGTTCTGATTGGGGAAAGGAAGACAATCGTTTTGATGCTTTAGATTGAGTGAATGGATGATTTATACTGGTGAGGAGCTGAAGAGGGTAAGAGGCTATCAAGAATTCTCTTCAAACAGATGAAAACATGGAAAATTAAACAAAACTCAAGGCAGAGCAAAGTAATCTAATGAATTCCACCTTTATAACTTGTTTGTTTAATTTAAGAAGACATAAGAAGGAAAATGGTGCACGTGAACATCAGTAAAATTACAATAACATAGATAAAAACACAATCAAAATATAGAGCCACATGGATCCCAAAGAGTGCTGCAAACCCTGGTCTATTCCTTTGCCAAAAATTGCAGAGATGAAATGTACAATGAAGTGTCAAGCAATCCCAAGTGTCCAACCTTGAAAATGACTGATGAATTACATGATATAGACAAGCCTAACCCATCCCCATACCTCTAGGGGTGGAGCTCACCATTATAGAAGCTTTTTCAACCATATCTAAACTAGGAACTGAAAAATAGGCAATGAAACAACTTGCCTCTATGAGATAGTAAACTGATTCATTCACTTACATTTCACCCTTTGGTGAATGAATCTACTATGATGAGTAAAAATGTACCAAAATTACATCAAAGTCAAGAAATTACATCAAGTTACATTAAGAGTTACATCAAAAAGTCAAACTGGCCAAAACTAGGCGAACATCTGAGCTGTTGAGTGAAAAATAAGCCAAATTTCCCTATGCGCCGCGCCTAAAATTTGTATGTGTCGCGCTACTTCGAGGCTGATTTTGAGGGCCTTCCCGAAGTCCAAATTGAACGCAGGATAGCTCGTTGGAAATCCCTACCTGTATAATTTCCAACCCATGTGGAATTTATGGATTTTGTTGCCATTTTCCACTCCAAAAATCAAATCTCCCAAGACTGGTTCCTGTGTGTGCAAAAAGTGGCAGAAAGGCCATTTTTAGGGTGTTTTTGACCCGTCAGGCAACACAAAACTTGTTCAAATCCTTAGGTAATTCATTATAATGCATAAATTTTTATGAAAAATCCAAAAATATAAATTTTTCCTCCAGAAGAGTTGCCAATTGTAAGCGCGCGCCAAGTGGCGCGACATGTCGGGCGGAAAAACCTGTTTTAAGACCAAAAATTTCAAAATTGACAAAATGTTTCCCAAATTTCTTGAAATTTGGGCTCAATTTCCACCATCAAGTGCTATGCTGGGAAAAAGAGGGTTCGGCCTAAATTTGGAGTCTATCATGCCTTTTACGGCGCTTTAGTGCCCTCCTTAGCTTTGCCTTCAGAATTTTAATTCGCGCCTTGAAAACATGATTGCGCGCCCAATAATTGTTCTTCATGCGCCACAACATGTTATTTTCCCTGTTTGACTTCACCAAAAACTTCTCCAAGTGAATATTGACCCTTTCGAGCCAAGTCTCTCGATCAACCTCTATCTCTTGCTGAATGGGTGTCATCTCGGTTTGGCTTCTTTGGGCAGCCTGCCGGTTCTCACGGATGTTTTGCAAATCCATGATCGTATGCTGATCCTCCAACTGTTTGTTTCACTGCTCTAAGTAGTTAATCAGACATTGAGCCCTCTGCAACTTGACGGTCAAGGCATCTATCTCAGCCTTCTGCTCCTGAATAGTCTCTCTCAACTTTGAGCTAGGTGAGCTCAAATCATCATCAATGAGTACAAAATCAGTATCTTGGCCTCATAAAGGCCCCTCATCCTGCATGGGATTCTTCCCTCTGTTCTGTACCTGTACCTGTGTTGCTGATGACGGTGGCGAGACCCCTTCCACCCCAGGTGGAGATAGTACTCGGCGTGCTGCTGTAAATAATGCTCTGGTGCCTCTCTGATAAGTAACATACACTGGCACACTGATAGGTTCTGTCTCATGACCTTCAGGCTGATGTGAAGGTTCACCTGGCTCATTAATAACCTCCCGAGGAACTGCTAAAGCTGTAAAGAAATCATTAGCAATGAAGTTTTCCCATGTGATACCCGGCAAGCCAAGCTGAGGCAACACTACAATTTTAATGAGTGCATAGTGATAAATACTGTTGTACTTCTGCTCGGGAGTCTTCTTCTGCACAAGAGTGGTCATTCTCTCGATGTTTCGGCACATGAAATAAGGAATGTTCATCATCCTCACTCTGGTGAAATGCATCAATAATCTAATATGATAAGCATAGAGGCGTGAGAACCGGCCCTCAGAACTGAAATATCTAATGATGAGTTTCAGTAGAGGCGCATAGGACTCCTTCAAGAACTTGAAAGGAAAAAATTGGCTGAGTTGCCTCACATAGCTAGGCCTGATATATGGTTCATAATGCACTCTATCTACCTGTTGTCTTTTGTTCCACTGTTCACCCACATTCGGTATTCCGGTTTCTTGAGAAATGGTTTCCGGTGTCAAAGTGAAGGTTACACCAGCAAGAGTCACCTAACCATCATGCAAATGCAATACATACAAACGAGCCAACTCCTAATGATAATGAGTCCTAGCAATCATTTCACACTACTGAAAACATGAATGTTGTTGAAAACATGCTGTGGCAAGTGGACAGGCCTGCAATTGAACCAATGAGGTGGGTTTTTCTCTCTTCTCTCACATGTTTGCCAATTTTATGAGGCCTTCTCAGTGCATGTAACTCGGTGGTAGAATCACTGTCTTGGTCATATGAGGTATCAGTATCCGTCTCCATGGTATTGAAAATCTATGCCAAGTATGTGCTGATTTGTATGAAAATGAGAATTTGGTGCCAAATGTGTCAAATGAGGGACTGTGGGAAATAGGGCAGTGAGGATAATGGGGTTTAATCAAGTGAGATTTGATAATGTAGGGATAAGGGATAGTCACTTGATTGTTTGGGAAAGCTGGGGTTTTGGGAATTTTTACAAATGAAATGGGGAAAGGGAGAATGATAGGAAATGAAAAAACTTAGGGATAGGGATAATGGGAATGAGTGACTTGGGATATAAGGGAATAGGGGAGGAATGTAATGGTAATATTAACAGTGATGGGAAAGGAACCACAGGTGGAGAATGGAGTTGGAGTACTTGGAACCAAAATCAATTTAAAACACCAATTATAAAACCCTAAAGGAACATATTTTAACAAGAGAATAGGGTTTATAATTTTGGCATTCAAACTCTCTTGTTTAACCTCAATCAACATCCAATGGCAATTTCAAAGTCTCATGAACTTACTTGGAACAAGGGAGGCAAATCGTTTTGAAATTTGAGAGAGATGGCATGAATTTTTATGCTTCAGCCCTGTGCGCCGCGCGCACAACCCAGTGCGCCGCGCTCTCTGTGTGCACCGCGCAAGTTCAAATTAACACAGTGGTGAGCGGCCTTATGCGCCGTGCTCAACTAGTGCGTCGTGCCCAACGCCCGGTGCGCCGCGCCTATAAACTGACCAACAGTTCGGCCTCCAAACACTGATTTCGCCCTCTACAATGTGCCTTTGGCTCTTTGATGACTCTTGGTATGCAAATGAATTGTTGAATATGAAAATATCTTATATATACAAAGGATTTTGATTTTTGATTTAGAAAACCCACTTTTGTAATGTTGCAGACTTTGGCACTTTTCACATAACTCTGTTTTTTGTTTCCTTTTTGATTTTTAGCTGAATGATGAATTTCTTTTCTGTCTTTGCAGGGATAGCTGGCATGGAATTTGGCAAGGGTGACCAGGGCTGTGCCTGAAGAACTTCATAATTGAAATTTTTTTGAGAATTACATTACATTTATTACAAAAGATGAAATTGATGATTGTTCTTCAAAACAGAGTTTTGAAGAAAAATCATTATCAAGCGTTATGATGATGAAATTCTTGTTTCGAAACCTTATTTGAAGCTTCCTCATGTGCCTACTACCATTATTAGACATTTTGCAGACCAAATTAGCGAAACCCTAGACCTAATGAACCCTAAAACCCTAAAATGACTCTTTGCCAAGCAAGAGACCAAACATGACTGTAAATGACTGAAAATGATTTAGATGAGTAAAATTGGACCAGCAGGTACAATACATGAGGAACATGAGTAAAAATCCTCCTACCGTCAGATGACCGATGCTCCTAACGGAATGCAGATGACTGAACTGAATGAGACACCTAAAATGAAATGAAACAAGAGAAAATTGATCTCTGATGGAGGGATGAAGAGACCGAATCTAACAAATTTAAAGTTTGGTTAGTTGTGATTTGGTTGTAAAATTCTCACGTCTGATTTTTACCGCAACAACTCTTTTTTACTCTATTTCACCGTGAGTAAAATTATTTGATTATATTTTCTTCTTTATAGTTGTGATTTTAATCTCCGACACTCTATATTGAAAACATTATTCATATGATTTGATTTCCCCAACTTTATGGTATGGATTAAGTGAGTTATGCAACTCTGTGTAAACTTATGTAACTCTATTGTCTTGATTAAATTCATTTCTGCAACTTTGTGTGAACTCCATGTGTTGAGGAAAACAATTTCCCCTACCTCTTAAAGATTTAACAACCTCTACATTTTTAGTTTTTGAAAAATATGCAAATATTCTTCATTCAAATTCCCATTTCTCGGATGTTAGCACACGTTTTCTCTAACATTTATAAAAATTTGTTCTTGTACCATATAATAAAGTCTACATTTTCCTTCAAAAACCCTTATAATTTCTATCCTTCCATAAATTATATCAAGAGAAATTGACCATTAGATGCCATGTACACAAATTCCATGTATACTAAAACTTATCTCAATACCATTCTATCAACTAAGTCTTGATATCCATTGAATTTGGTAAATCTTGGTTAAATAAAACATGAACAAAATCCGCAATTGTTCGCGAATAAGCGCAACAGATACGTAAATTACCTGAATTCTCCTCTTCCTATATAAATAACGAACATCACAATAGACTTTATACACTTTTTATTTGCAATAAATCCTAGGTTAACACACGTTCCCATGCTATAAACCAAAGAAAAATAGAGGCCCTAGTCCATCCATGATTATTCCAGACTATACTCCATATTTGATTAGCTGCCTGAGGGCAAATATGCTTCTTCTAAAGAAAAGGTACCTGATTTCCTTTTTCCCCAACATAATATATCATTTTTGAAAGAGATTTGTCATTGTATACCTTCAAGAAATTGTTGAAATTTTTCTGAGGATAAAGAGTTATTCAAGTATTACCAATTTCTTTGTGTTTTCCACTATCTCCATCTCGGAGATGAATTCATTTGACTCCATTAATATTCTACTTCAAGATATCTTGTAGATTGTGTCCACTTTTCTACATAAAGAAGATTTCTTAGTTCAAATATGTTTGGATTACGTAATATGAATCTTCCCAAAATGAGGCATTTTTACCATATCTAATATCCCAGAAGTAGAATTGACTTACCTTATCCTTTGCCTCAAAAGCCTAGTTCCGAATTTTCAAAAAATTTAGAAAAACTTCATAATATAACCTATCAACTTGTGTATTGAGAGCCAAATATTTATTTTCCTATATCTTATTCCAAATTTGGTTACCACCCTCAATTCATGACCACCACAACTTCATTACACAATTTGTACCAACGAGAGAGAGATCCATGAGGCCCAAACCTCCATTTGATTTCGGTAAAATCAACTTATCCCATCCAATCAAGGCTCACTTACATGTTTTGGTTGAAAATTTTGAGAAAAAATTCATACAAAGAGTTATGAGATGCTGGAAGACATTGATTTAGATTGGCATTAATGAAAGTTGTTAGTTTGGAAGCATGTTAATAACTTCTTTCGTCAAAACAAGATGGCTAGGAAAATTTAGGAATCAAAACACAAAATTTTTCACTCAGCGAGGAGTCTTCTTGAATATATATATCCCAGTGTGGGAGCCCTATGATAGTTCTAAACTATCACTAATCCTAATTACTTAGCTAGAACTGCACCTCTAGTATATTCCATAACATGAGAGATCCTTTGTTGCTCCAATTATGGGTAGTTGAAGAAAACTTTTTTTTTCTCTTTAATCACCAACTTCCCTTAAGCTGACATGAATATGTGGAAAATCCTCTACATCCATGGCACGTCTCTCGTGGTGGGTAAACCAAATAATATTACATCATCTACAAACAAAATATCGGTGATTGGAAAATCTAGAAATATATATAACCATAATTCCCTACTTTATGAAACATTCTTCCAAGAACTTCCATAACTACTATAAAAACAAATTGAGATAGAGGATCACCCTTCCTGATAACTCTGGAAGAGTGAATGCTCTATGAAGGTGATCCATTTACCAACATGGGAAATAAATATATATTGATAAGTGATCCCACCCACTCCATACAAAGCTCTGAAAATCCAAAAGCTTGTAAGACTTGTAATAAAAAAGGACAAAATAATTATATCACAGGCTTTAGATAAATCCAATTTTATGAACACACGTAGGTGGTTAGTTTGTTTGAGTTAGTGCATTATTTCCTGCACTACCATGATTCTATCTGGAATCTTCCTTCTCTCTACAAACATCATTTGAGATTAAGGGATCAAGTTCGGAAGAAAAAAATTCATTCCCTAATTCTTTATAAATAAAATTACTTATTCCTATGGGTTTGAAGTCATCCAAACTTTTTGGTTTCCCTGGATTTGGTGCTAAGGAGATAAATGTTGCAATCAATGTTACAAATATGTTCCTAGCATATAGTGACACTTCCACTACCTCATGAAATTATTTGGCCATGAAACTCCAACAATCCTGATATAAATATGTTGTATAACCAGCAGGATCAAGTGCCTTGTTTTTTGGCATATTCATAATGAATGCTTCTACTTTTCACAAGGAGACCGGTCTCATTAATGATTTGATATGGTCCTTGCTTATAATTTTGGGAATATGGTTTATGATTGACGTAGTAGAGACAAAAGTAGATGTACTTGAGATATCTAGAGTCCATAGTTTTGTAAAGTATTTTACCAATTGAAATTTTATGCCATATTGTTACAGCTTCCTCCCACCATCCTTTTTAGTAATGGAGAATATTCTGTTATGATGACAATGTTGAATCACTAGCATTAAGAAAAAACTTAGTTTTATGACCCCCCTCCTTCATTCATTGAATCCTATACTTTTTCTTCCATTGAAGATCCTCCTGATTCCTTCTATCTTGAAGATTTGTAGGAATGGTAGCATCCTCCAATGCCAACTTTGTGGTTTTGTCTTCCCATATCATCCTTTGTTGAAGAAATGATCTCTTGTTTTCCAATTCTCACTTATCTTTACAAATATTTGCAAAAATTCTCTTATTCCAACTTTTAAGTCATGATTTCAATTGCTTAAAGTTTAACTGGAACACTCTCATCTTGGTATGACCTTCAACTGTTATCTTTTCCCACAATGCCTTAAGTAGATAGAAAAAAATTTATGATTGGAACCCAAAATTTTGAAATCAGAATGGTTGATTTAATGGAGTTTCCTTTAGATCAACTTCCAACCTAACTGGAAAATGATTAGAAACCATACACTACAATATAGAGGCTTCTATGAACATATTTTGATAACATTTTCACATAAAAGAAACAATCTAATCAATAAGAAATCTGATTTTTACCCCCTACGATTATTCCAAGAGTAACAACAATTAATTTTCGGAATGCCAACCAAATAGAGGGATTCTATAATTTGATCGAATTCCACTGATATAGGATCCAATCTACCATTACCACCTTATATATATATATATATATATATATATCTTGTGATATTAAAATATCCACCCATAATCCATAATGAATTTCTTATAAATCATTTGGTTTCCTATAACTACTTCAAGAAAAAAAAAATTCCAAGGGGATGGGGGGGCTATAAACCACTGAAAGGAAGTCATATTATTTTGTTCCCACATATTGAATTTTCCATGTTAACATTATATATGATGTCAACCATTCATCAAAACAAAACCAATTGGGGATTCCACTATAGTTATATCCCACATTCATTCCTTGTAGCCATTACAAACATATGCGCACATCCTTTAAAACAAAAACCAACTATGTTGTTCATTCTCTCCCTTGCAAATTTCATTTCTTGTAACATTAAAATTGTTGGAATTTGATTTGTGATTTGATATCGAAGGTATCATTTTTTACCTCTACTATTGAGACTCCTTATCTTCCAGGAGCAGATGTTCATTTATAAAGCCTTGGGACTTTGCAAAAACTTCTCTCAGCTTGCTATTGCCTATTTTGAGATGCTCTCAGTTTGTCCCTATGTGTTTCCTTGATGCTCTTAGTTTTCCTTATGTCCCTATGTTTTTCTCATCATGTAATATTTTTGATAAAATTTATTTCCCTTATCTTTGAATGTCTGGGAGGCTTTAACTATTTGATCTCTTCGAGCGGTCCATTTCTTTGATTTCCAATGAAGATAAGATTTGGAATACCATTCTTTCTCCTATTTGGGAAGATAGGCAAGGTCCTTGACAACACATTCATTTACAATGGTGACTAATACTTGTTCCTCTTTTGAGAGGTTCAATATATTATGATCTAAGAGAGGAACCACTTCCTTGAAACAATAGAATTCTACAAGATAATACCTAGTTTTTATATTTTCATCTTTAGTACCCATTTTACATTTGAAGGTCATATTTTCCAATATTTTCTGAGATGGAACAATTTCAATTTCAGTCGCATAAATATCTTGATTGTCCTCCTCCATAGCTTCAAGCATAGAGAAATAATTTGTTTCCTTAGAAAACTTTGTGTTAATAAGGGTTTGATTACATTGATTACGATGTTGATTGGGAACTCTTGTAAAACCATCATTAATAATTAAACCACATTGAGTTTTTTCCTTATTCTTCAAGGGATACTGTCCAATGAGGTGGCCATTTTCAAGACAAAGTCTATATGAGAACATCAGATGCTCATAATCCAAGGGTTGTTTCCAAATCTCTCCTTCTTAGTCCAATTCTATGGAATTTGGAAGTAGTTGTGAGATATTCTTACACACACATAACTGATCATATGACTTATTCCTCCCCCCCTTTTTAAGCTTTGATACCTTCACAAAACGACCCAATACTTGACCTATGCCTTCAAAAATGCTCGGTAACCAAAATTCAACATGTAAGGAATATAAACTAACCCATAGTGGTGTCACTATAAATTCCTCCTTGTCTTGGTTAAAAAAAGCTTCTAAGTGCCTTATCGGGAATTGTGAATTTTTGGTTCTATATGCCTTTGGGAACACATTTTCCACACAACCCATTTTTCCATAGATCACCCATTACACGATGATTCCGAATTCATGAAGAACAATAGCCAACTACCAATTTCTTTACCTCTTTAGTCGATTTTCCCTGTAAGAATATTTTGGAAGGAGGGGGAGCCCCTCCCACCTTAGATTTCATTTCTTGGAAAACCCTTATTCCAAAAAAAAACAAACACACTATATACAATTCTAATTTGGGACAAAAGAGAGGATCAACTCCCACGACAGAACAAAAATTCTTCACTATGAGTTATCTAGATATAAATTTTCCTTGTGTATTAGTTTCATATCTTCATAGAGAATTCATACCAATGACTCTAATTTCAATACCAATCACTCACTCCCATCGACATTGATTTGAATGGAGGATGTTAGTAATTCTTAGCTAATTTCTCTTTCATAATTTGAAACAAATTTCTTATGTGTGCTTAAGGGTTCAAGTTCTCCTACAAATTATCAAGCCTCATGAGTGTTTTTAATGTTAATTTAATGAACAATTTAACATAAAATAAGGTTGAAAAATAAGAAATAAAAGTAAATTACATCACCATACAATAGATCAACACAGGTATTTGATAAACAAGTTCACCCCTCCTTGGCTACATCTCCTCGGTCCAGCTTCCATAGCTTCGACCTCTATATTATGCTCAAATTAGAAAAATTTCCCATTTATAATGATTTTCTTCTCCTGAAACCTACCCCAATGAGTCCAGATTGCCTAAAATGGTCATATAGCCTCTTTCTGCACCTAATTTGGTCGAAAAATCCAAAAGTTATGACCTTTTCAATTTTTCCCAAAATTTCTTGCATAAATTTAGCTAACTGGAGCTAAATTTGGTTAGCTAGAGTTAAAATGCCAGTTCCGCCAAAATTATCGGACTGCCAAGTTAATCCTCATTAACATAATTAACTGCGATTAGTTCTAATTAAGAAATGCTTAGCACTTAAATCGCCCTTAACAAATAACTCCATATTAGTGTATTAACTAAACCTGTTTAGCGTTCTAATCCTGCGCTTAAGGCTAATCGAGATTAGTGCAATTAAATGAAGTTTATGATAATTAAATCCTATATTATTTTTAACTTCGTGCTTAAGGATTAATCCTGTGACTGTGGTCATGAGGTATGGTCATATAGGTTGGGGGTTGGCCCCCTTTACCCCCTTGTCGGCATATTTTGTAAAAATTAAATATATGAACAAACCTATAGTGGTTAAGAAATATCATGTGGCATGATAGTAATTGGTGTGCGTGTTTATTGGGAGGTTGCGAGGCTGAACCCTGGCGCCTCCATCCTATCTTCAACCAAAACTTTTTACACCACACCACCATGGAGGGGGGACACGTGGTGGTCCCATGCTACACCATGTGTCCTCTCCCCATTGGACCACTTTCCACCACTTAAAAATTTCCACATCACCAAAAATTTCAACCAATCAAACTCTGACACCTGGTAGGCTATCATTCGTGAGAGGACTTTTACCAAACATTGACACTACCCAGTTAGCATACCATGTGAGCAATACGAACTACTCATTGGGCTCCCTCCCACCTTAGAGCTCCATATTTTGCCGGTTTGTGTAGACAGACAGAACTCATTTCCGGGAGCATACGTAGTCCATTTTTTTGAAATGAAGTGTCTCATGTTCAGAACAAAGAGAACTACGCAGTCGTTTAGGTTTCACAACATTCTGAGAACTTTTCTTTTTGAGCACAAAACTAAGCCCCTGATGATTCCTCCACATTGTCAGCCTTTTGGACCCCAAAATATATTTCATTACTGAACATGTGGATTAGGGTACATTTCCCTCACCCTTTGAGTCTCAATCCAAAGGCATTTTCCCAATTTTGACAATTTGAGCTTTTCATAAAAATTAATCTTTTTCCTTCATTCGGGAGACCATGTGTTGTTGTTGTAGACACCGTCATGCCATTGCTATTGTAGACAGCATCATGCTGCAATTTCTTAGAATTTGCAGAACAACAAGCTGTCCTTGAAGAAAAAAAATTGTTTCCACCTCGGTTATCAATCAAATGAAACTTGAAAACTATCTCATATTGAAAATTGTCGAAATGGAAATTTTTAGATTTTCTTTCCTTGTACTTGCGTCAAATTTTGACCAAGTGTTTTTGCCATTGCCATGTACCGTTTTGAGAGAAAAACAAGTACTTGTGGAACCTATGCCTTCCTTGTCAAATTTTTTTGGTGCTTTCTCTTTGACCTTTGCACTCTCTTGCAACGACATACTATTTCCATCATTGTTCAACAATGATGTGGACTGTTGCAAATCTTTCACATCTTGTTTACCTCTTTTCAAAGGAAACTTGTTAGAGTCCCAAAACATCTTATAAAAACATTAGAAATTTCAATGAAATCATATTGATCATTTGATGCATCTTTCTGAAAGGTCTCATTCAAAATGTCTCTATTCTTGAACATTAACAAAGTTAAATTTTGACTTGCATTCACTATTCTCTTCATTTCTCCTCCATGTATAAGAGACAAAATTACCTTCTTCTTATGCACTCTAACTATGTACTCAATTCCATCCCTAAACAAGTGATACTTATTGTCATGGAGATTAAATACTACTTTCCTGTCATAAAGATAAGGAATTCCCAAAACAAGACTTGAAATCCCAAGAGGCACTACACCAAGTTCAAATTCGTCAAGGAAGTTTGAATTGATTGCAAAACTTAGGATTCAATTCCTTGTTACCTCCAAATTTTCATTCTTTCATATCCACCCTAAAGGATAAGTTATTGGATGTGTAACAGTTTCAAGATTTAACCTCTTAACTAAGTCTTCAAATAACAAATTAACTTGAGAACCACTATCAAATAGTGTGTCTATTTTGGTATGTTTTGAAATAACCCTAATATGAAAGAGTTCAATTCCTGTATCTTCATCTCAAGTTACATTAGAACAACTTGAAGAAATAGTGCTTGCTATGTTCTTACCTTTCAAACCCATTGTTGTAATCTTGGTTTCATCTCGTGAATCTCAACCTAAGTCATGTTCAATTATTGCAACAATTTTCCCCTTCTCTTTGGCTTTAAGTTTGTTTGGATTCATCTCTGGATGGAGTTGCCAACAATGGTATTCATCATGGCCATTCTTTGAACAATGATTTTCCCTTTCTATATTTTAATAGAACCATTTTTCTTTACTCTTCTATTAAACATACCGCTTCCTTTACCCTCATAATCAAGGAAACTATCACTTTTCTCATCTGCAATATGTTTCCCTCTTTCTTCTAGATGTATGGCTTGAACACAAACCTCATCTATGCTTTTGGATTCCTAAGTTTGTCTCCTGAACTCTTGAATCGAGGACATCCCCAATTCAATTACCAGACAACATCCCAAGATGTCACATAACCTCATTAGAAGACCACTCCACGTCTTCAATTAATGAGGGATCCTTCCCTAGATCCGCAACTAGCATACTATCTCGAAAACCATCCATATTGAGACTTACTTCCACTCTGTTGGAATTTTACTCCCAACCACCACAATAAATAAACAGTGGTGCAACCCACAAACTTCATAAATTTTTGAGAGCAGAGAAGGACAAGCAGCAGATCCGAGATCTGGAGGCATTTCCATGCAACCAACAACAAACCAAGTACTGATCCATCCTCTGCGTTTATTGCTTTCAACCACCGCATTGACTCATCCTTTTCCCACACTTATTTTTCCTCAAATTTTATAGTTTACTCATAACCCTTTCTGATATTAAGTTAAATCCCCGCCGATGTGATATCAGTGAGACCCACATATACCATACACCGCATTGCAAAACCCGTAAACCCTTTGTATTTTCACAAAACCTTTAATTCATGAATTTTTCACTTACCACAACTTACCGTGTCATAGCATGCACTTCACAAGATTCAAGTCTTAACATTAAGCCCTCACCGTATGTTATGTCTCCGCCGATGCGATATCGGTGGGACCCACCTAAACATTTACCACCTGCAAGTTCACAATCACAAGTTTTTAAATTTACCTTCCGCTGCTCACAAGTTATGTTATATGTTTTGCGATGCGATATCGCTGTTGCACATCGCAATCGCACAAGTTTAAGTTTTTCCACAGTTCCTGCAGGCTATGTTATTTTGGGTGCAATGCGATATGTGCCACGTCACTATTGCACATTGCAGCTCACAAAGTTTAATGAATAGCTTCGAGAGTTAAAGTTAAAATTTATGATTTGCGTGCATGTAATGTGGACCAGAACCATATTGCATAATATTTCAGATCTGCCAGCTTGTGTTTTTGAACGCGTTTTTACGTCTCTTCATGTATAAACTGTAATACAGTCTGTTGGCTCCTTGTTATTTGCAAGATTGGCAAGAAAAAACATTGCAGAGAACCACATCAAACCAATTTGGAGTCCAAGGACCTAGCCTTCCTGGACTCAGAGAGGGCTCTCTCTATGTAAATGTTTATAAATGATATGTCTTTATGATTTTGTATTATGATTTTAGTCTAGTTTTGATGTTCTTAGGACTATTTATTTTGTTTGATTGGATTGGTTGATATATATACTAATGGTGTGTTTAATTGATGAATTGTTTCAGTTGAATAGATAGATCATGAGAAACATTAATCCATTGGGCTATGGAGTCATAAAAGGATTTAATTGTTCATCAACTTTGCAAGGGTTTTCATAGGGCAAGCTAACTATATCAAGTGGATCTCTTAGATTAGATGCAATATGAAATGAAAATAAGTTGTGAAAGAAGCAAAACTAAAAGTCAGTTAAGAATCTTTTAACTCTACTTCAATAAGAAAAGCCTTTTAGGTAACTGTTTGAGGCAAACCAAAGGACATGGTATACCATAGAATTATTTTGCTAGACTTTAATAAGAAAACCTTTAAGACAACAATCCAATAATTCTAGAATTAATTTCAGACAAAGAAAAAATTCACGATAACAATGAGTGCAACTAAAGGGCAAGATACACCTACCTTGTTTAATCAAATACTCTAAAGACCTTCAAAGTGACAGTTTGAGGCAAACCAGAGGACAGGGCATACCATAGACTTCCATGGCTAGACTCTACTAAGTATGCTTCAAAGAAATTTCGTAAGAAACAATATTTCAAGCTACACCAAAGGACAGGGCATACCATACATTTCTTTGGTTTGACTCTATTAAATCATTTCCAAGACAACAAGTTAGATGGAACTAGAGAGAAATTAAGAATTCTCCAATCAGACCTTGCAGAACAAAAAATTGAGATAAAGAATGCAGACAGAAATAGGGTGCCAAGACACCATATCCTAATATAAAATTTATTTTCTTTTATCAGAGAAATAATGGACATAATGGAAAACAGAAGGAAAAAATTGACAAAGAAGGAAAACTTCACCATTAACATAGCTCAAGAATCTTGTGAACGTGCTTGAATTACCGATATTCAAAATAGTTACATTACTCCAGTACAATAGATCTCTGCAACTGAGAGCTTCCTAAAATCCATCCTAGCAATCCATCCTTTAATCAACAACCAACTTCTAGCCAAAACAACCAACCAACCAACACTAAAAATGAATCATACATGCAATATTTATATGAAAAATGAGGAGGTGATCCTAATCTAGGGATTCAGATTCTATTTATTACAGATTTAATGCATTTTTGACTCACTGTAATAATAACTCATCACTTAACTGTTTCAACTAACTTTTGGATATGTTTTGAATTTAAGGCTTTCTAAATAATTTTTACAATAAATGTTGAATGGTTGAGAAATATCTCTGACTTTTTGTAATAACTGTTGATTTCTTTTTTGAAATAAAACATGTTGTAGGTGGAAATATGTGTCTTTGAAGAATTAAATTCTTTTGGTTTAGTCATTCGAATCTGCTTTGGTGTTAATCTGTCTTTGGTTTATCCTTTAAACTCTTTTTTAGGCCTTTAACACTTGGATTTATCTTTGATGTCTACTTTACTGTCTTTTATTTTAATTCTACCTTTATCTATGTTTTGTGACTAATACTTTTGATTTTTCCTTTAATCCTCCAATCTTCACTGTTACGGTCTTCTGAGTGTTTTGTTTTCCTTTTCTTGCATCTTTGTTTATATTTACTGAGTAGTGGAGCATCTTCTGTTGTTGGAGTGCTTCGATAACCACTAATGATCATGATTCATTGGTGATTATGCTCAATTTTATGCCTTTGGTCCTTCTAATGAAACACAATTCTCTGGATCGTCACCCAGATCACTTATTCAATCAATTTCGGACCCTAAGAATGCATTTCTCACATTCCTGCCATGATACCTGCACAATAAAACAATAATTTAGTTTTTAAAACCTGAGTTCATGGCTTTTCTATGTTTATTCGTGGTTTTTGAGCTTTTGGAGCACTGCAGAGGTGTTAATAGCGGATTAGGCTTCATCGTAGAGCCACGGGGCTCTAGAAATTTTGAATCGGATCGTGGTATCGGGATTTGGCACAAAAGAGGGATAGTTATTTTCACATGGGATGAGGAGTGGTAAAGAGTTTTGGGTAGACGAGTGCGATTCCATAGATTGGGTGATGCGTGGCGGAGGGTACGAGCAGTGAAACCACCCATTTCATAGGGTTTGGGGTTGTTTAATCCCCGCCAAATAATGGTGCGATAAGGGTTGTGGGCTGTTGGATCTCGAGGGAGGAGATCAACGATGGCCAGGTGTTATGAGCAGCAAGTGAGGCTGAGTGGTGGGGCCCAGACAGATAGGTGGTGAGATTCCATTGTAGCATGGGCTTTAATGAAGAGTGGGGTCCAGGGGTTAATAGAATAAGCAAAAGTGCTTATTTATAAAGAGAGGGGGAAGGTTATATGGGGTTCTTTACGAAAGCACAGGGTTAAAACTTTAAAGCAAGGGGCTTTAAACATTTATTAAAGGGGCAGGGAAAAACACACAAAGGGTCAGGTTCTTATATTAAAATAGAGTTTTAATATAAAATATGGGTCCCAAAAGGTTTAAAATTTTGATTAAAAACAATGTAAAAAAGGAATTTTATACATTGTTTTAAGGAAATAAGGGAAATTTATGAGGTGAGGGAGTTAAGTGGAGTTTTTATGAATGAAAGTGGGTTTTTAGGGGGGAAAATGAGGAAATGAGGGTTTAGGTAGGAAAAAAGGATGAAAACGAGAGGATTAAGCCCAAGCATGATTTTTTTAAGATCAGGAGGGCCATTTTGAGAAGGAAAAATGAGAAATAGTGAAAAAGGTTTTATGAAGATAATGAAGGCAGTGAGATTTCTGAAGATAGCTGTTAGTGAAGAAATTTTATCTTCAACAGACTGTAGAAAATCCATAGTCACCTAGTGAAACTATAGAATACAGGAGGATAACATTGGCTCCAGCTGGGGAGGGCAGCTCCTTTAGGAGGTGTCAAGAACCTCAGAGTTTAAATCTCTAGAATATTTAGATCAGTGCCTTATCGTACTTGGCATATTTTTCATCCTGCAACTGTTGATTAGCTACTATTATTTGAAGTTGTGATCTTTAAGATTTGAAAAACATGCTTGCTTCAACTCAACTCTACCTACTCATCATACTTTCCTAGCATTTTTTCTTCATTTGGGTGCATTTAGATTGGCAAACCCTTAACATCATTTTTCTTTTGAAAACATGAAACTATCTATTTCTACTCTTATATCATCCAAAAGCTTAGATTAGACTAATGAGCTCTTTTATTTCTCTACCTAATATACTTTTCTGTCAAGTTTAAATGGTTTGACAAATTTTCATTCTCTAATCTGTCAATAGGAAATTGAAAGAATGACCAAATCAAGATTAAGCAGTTTTATTTGTCATGAGTTGTGGCATTTTTAGACAAGATGAACATAGATTTTATTTTCACGAAAGTAAAACTTAAAATACTGAGGGCTATAATCTAGAATTTTTCATTCATCCCTCTCTTTCCTTTTTGGTTCAGATTTAAGCTTTGGAACCAATATCTTTTCCTATCTAATCTACTGATAAACCAAGTTTAAATAGTTTGGAAAATATTCATTTACTAACTTATTAGCGAAAATTCAAAATTTGTTCAATCATGATTAGGTTGGATGATTGAACAAGTCTTCTTTTTCAAAAGTAGTGGCATTTGGACTTTCACACTTTCAGAAACACTCCTTTTTTTGTATGGGGCATTACCTTTTCTTTTATCTGCCCTCTTTTCTTATTTTATCTGTTTTTGTGTTTATTTTTTTTGATCTTTTCATTCAATAAGTGTTATATACAATGAATGAAGCCTTAAACTGAGGTCTGAAACTGAAATAATGCTTGAGCATCCTGCCATTGACATGAACTCCAAATAGTTCTATTCCATCCATTTCTTGTAGAAAAAATGCATTGATACCTCTTGCTGAATGGATGATGTATGGACCTTTCCATAGATTGTCGAATTTTCCATGCTTACCCTTGTCCTCTCTTCTTGAATCCCACTTCAACACTTTGTCTCCACTGTTGAAATCATTTGCCTTGGTCCTTTTATCAAAAAGCTTCTTTATGTTTTCCGGCACTTACTGTGTTCTGTTATATACTTCTTCTCTGGTTTGCTGTAGCTGAACAGTCTGGTTCATTCTCCTTTGCATGCCATTTTCCTCAGACTGTGCTTCTTGGATGAGCTTCATCATTGGCACTCCCAATCTTGTTGGAAAAACTACATCTTCTCCATAAAATAGCTAATAGGGAGACATTCCAATTGATTTTTTATTTGTTAATCTGTCTGCCCATAATGCATGTACTACTTTGCTATGCCATGATTTTTTGTTCTCTTCCAACAACTTTTTAATGATGCTTACCAAACTTTTGTTTGAGAATTCTGCTAATCCATTACCTTGAGGGTAATAAGCTATATAATGGCCCAATGAAATCTGAAATTTGTGGCAAAATTCCACCATTTTCTTGGATCTAAAGGCAACAACATTGTTAGTAATGATCTTTCTAGGGCAGCGAAATCTAGACAAAATGTGATTTTCAAGGAATTTGATAATTGATCAGCCTATGGAAGTTCTAGAAGGGATGTCCTCTATCCAATTTCTAAAATAGTTAGTTGCAATAAGGATCCATTTGTGCTGGGCAGAGGAGGTAGGGTGGATTCTCCAATAAAATCTAGACCCCATTGTTGAAAAGGAGCTTCAAGAGAAATATGATGTAAAGTTAAGGGCAATAGTTTTCTTTTGCCCTCAAAGATTTGGCACTTATGGCAGGAAATTACCATTTTATGGATCTATTGAAAGAGGGCGGGCCAATAGTAACCAGCTCTAAGGATTTTGTTGACAGTGTTTTCTAGTAGAGGTGGCCTCCAATGTTCTCCTTCATGAAACGAATGCTTGATCTTATCTGCACAATCGTCAGGAAAAAAATTTAAGCAATATACCACTAGTATTTTTCCAATATAAAACTTTATCTAAAATGCAGAAGTTCACAACTTTTAACTTTAAGAATCTAGCCTTTGTTTTGGACAAACCAGGAGGGACATTCAGATTGAAAAGCACATATAAAATATCAGCATACCAAGATGAATTCAAAAATTCTTCTTCGATAGGTGGAGTTGCTAGCTTCTCTTGTTCATCTAATGCATTAATCATATTCATGTCCAGTGCTTGAAAATTTGTTTCAGCCATGAGTTTAGCCAGTCCTTGCCCTTTCATTAGCTTGGTGGGCTTGATTTCCAGATCATATTATAATATAACAACAATCCACTTACCTCTTTTTCCATCAGGATCTCATGTTAGTATGTCTTTTACCACTGTGTGAGGCACAAATGCAATGATGTGTGAGTGCAAAATGTATACTCTGAAATCTTTCAATGCCTTGAACAAGGAAAAATCTTGTTTTTCCATTATGTTGTATTTCAGAGGTGCATCTCTTAATGCCTTGCTGAAAAATGCTGTGGGTTGCTCTTGTCCTTTTATATTTTTCTGCAGTAAGAGAGCAGCAACAGTGTGTTCTGATGCAAAAGAAAATACAAAGAAATCTTTGGTAAAATCAAGGCTGATCAGAACTAGTGTTTGGGTAAGTGCTTGTTTTACCAGTTCAAAGGATTGATTTGCTTCTAAGGTCCATTTGACTCCTATTTCACTTTTCAGCATGTTTGTGATGTTTCTTAGGAGTTATGCAATGTTTGGTATGAACATTATTAAGAAATTTATCTTTCCAATGAAAGATTGTAGCTCTTTGAATGTTTCTAGGATGACTAATTTTCAATATTCATTCAATCCTTTTTGGGTCAATCTTAATCCCTTCTTCAGATATGATGTGGCATAAAAGTTTTCCTTCTTGAAGGCCAAGCAGATTTTTTTTGGTATTCAAAGACAAACCATATTTTCTACACTTTTCAAAGACTTTTCTTAAGTGAGCTAGGTCCTCTTCATCAGTTTTTGAGTAGACTGCGATTTCATTAAGGTATATCACAATGAAGTAACCTATTTCTTTAGATAAAGCAATATCCATGGCTCTTTGGAAGGTGGCACCAGCATTCATTAACCCAAAAATAATTTTAACATACATGAAGGTGCCAAAGGGTGTAGTGAAAGCTGTCTTGTGTTGATCATCTAGGTGTACCAACACCTAATTGTATCCTGAAAAGCCATCTAGTAAAGATATTCTTTTAGAACCTACTACCCTTTGTAAAATGTGATCCATTTTTGGTAAAGGGTAGTTGTCTTTCAGGGAGGCTTTGTTTAAATTTCTGAAGTCTATGCATAGCCTAATTTCTCTTGTTTTCTTCCTCACCGATACAAGATTTGAAACCCATTCTGAGTATCTCAGAGGGACTATTATTCCAACATCGTACATGTTCTTAATTTCTTTCTCTACCAGGGGTCATTGCACAGGGTTTATTCTGCGCACTTTCTGTTTAAAGGGCTTCTAGTTTTCTTTGAGAGGGATCTTATGCTAGATTATCTTAGTATCATATGATTTTAAATCTTCATAACTCCAAGAAAAAACATCAGTAAATTCTCTGAAAAGATCAAGATATTTCCGTTTTATATGAGCTGGCAGTGTTTTGGATAGTTTTATCATTTTGGGTTCTTGTTCACCACCTATATTGCACTCTTCGATTTCAGCTTCAGTGGGTTCCATCTTTGGCTTCCTAGCAACATCATTAAAGTCAAACAGTTCTTCTAGAGGAACTAGTCCCTTTGGTAAGTTATCATTATTGGACTACAACACTTCAAAGTCTTATTTTTATAAACTTGTGAACAACTCTGTTTTATGTGGGTGTTCCTTTGTTAACAGATTTATATCAGCCTTATCAAGAGGTTCTTCTTTATAATTTTGTTCCTTAGCAGAGCATTCTTCCTCATGATCCGAGTTTGAATTTGGAATTTCAAACTCATTTCTAGACTGCAGGAAATCTTCTTTCTGTTTATCTCCTTCAAAAAATTTCTAGTATTTTATGTTATCTAGGACTACTGGTCTATATTTGACTTGTACTTTGTATTGTTTGCTATGATAAGGCTTTTGACATGTACTGGCTGCAAATACTAGACCATTGGCAAGGATGTTTTGGTTTCTAGGGACAAAGGTAAGATCATATTCTTTGAATGTTTTCAAGAGGTCAAGGACATCATCCATGTATGATTTTAATCTAGGATGTTTGGTTGTGTATTCTCCCTTAATCTTCCTAATGAATAACTTAGAATCTCCATGAACAACTATCCTCTTGGCTCCTAATTTCTTCAGTAATTGTAGCCCTAGGAGGAGTGCCTCATATTCAGCTATGTTATTTGTACATTGAAAGTTTAGCTTGTATAAGTGACCTTCTGCGTGATTGTTCTCTGTGTTATGCACCCATACACCTGCTCCTAAACCAGTTTTACCACAATAACCATCAAAAATCATACTCTATAGAGGTTCAATTTCAGATTTGTCATTATGGTCATTGTGGTTGCCACTATGTTGTTTATTATGATGTTCTTTAGGGTTCCCACTATGTTTGTCATTGTTTTGTTTTATATGGTCTGCACTATGTAGGTTGTTTTCTGTTTGGGCCAATTGTTTTGACTTCTCCTCCTCGTTCTCTTCTTTTTCTACAATTTTTTTTCATTTTCTGCTACTTTTTCATTAACATTTTCATCATTGTAAAGGATAAATGAATCAAGATCAGTGTGAATAGAATAAAGAGTGGAGTTATCTGGTTTTTCTTGACTACTAACCATGTATTCCATGTGAGTTTCCCTATACATTCTTCCTGGTTGGCTGAAAATAGGGCTGATAGTAGCATAGGTCATGTCCATTTGTAGGGTGCCTTGGAGTTTAACACACCATGATCTTGAAAGGAGCATGCCATATTTAGGAGGAATATCAGCCACTATAATATCCATTACTAGGCTCTTAGCTGATATTTCTGCTAAATTAACACATAGATCTTTTATTAGGCCTAGACATTTAACTCTACTGGAATCAAAATAGTATAAATATTTGTATCGTCTAGTTATCTCAAAGCCTAGTCTTTCCATTACTATTTTTGGCATGAGGTTGTGCGAAGCTCTTGAGTCTAACATGGCATTGTGGATAGTTTTACTATGGATGTTTAAAATGACATAAAATGGAGGAACACCACCTTCTTGAAATTTTCCTTCCACTTCTGATCCAAATAGAAGTTCAATCTTGTCATCATTTAAATTCACAGAATCAACATTTTCTCCTATGTTTAAATATTTCAAAAGTTGGGATCTATATACATCTTGAGTGACTAATTCAGTAAGAGGAATAGAGATTTCAATCTTGGAAATTTCATTCTCTATACTGAAAGGTGTTCGAGTTTTTAAAAGGTTGAAATCCATTTTTTCAGACACTGTTTTCATAGCAATTTCAACTTGCTGGTTTTTATTAAGAAATCCAGTTATAACGATTTTGTTAGGGGCACCAACTGCATTGCTAGTGCTGCTTTGGTCACCACTGTTCTTGCCACTAGGTTGGCTATTTTTTTTTTCATTTTTATTGGAACTTTTAGCCATTATGTTTAGATTTTCTATTCTCTTTTTAGTAATGTTTTCAAGGATCTTCCTAGCAGAAATTTCAGAGTTCCTTTTCTTAGGAGTATCTTCGTTTTTCTTTCTTTTGCGGTCATACTATCTATGTACTTCCATGATGGAATTTTCAAAGCCTTGTTTATAGTCTTCAAATTCTAGGCTTTCTTATTCAAATTTGGTTGGGGAAAACATGCCTTTTTCTTCCTCAGTGAGGAAAACAATATCCTCATTATTTACTCCCTTTAAATTTATGTGACTTTCCTTTGTTCCTTCAATCACCCCTTCATCCTCATCAACATAGTTTTCTTGGAGAGGAGGTCTGATTTGCTGATCAGGACCTCTATGTCTTATCTGAGGGGGGTTTCTCCTAAAGTTTTGGTTTTGGTTCTGATTTTGATTTCTGTTTTGAGGAGCTATTTAGTTTTCTCTAGGGTAAGATCTCTCGTTTACATTCATCCTCTCCATCATCCTTTCCATGGTTTTGACTAAGTTATCAATCTTTGTATCATATGTGGAGGCTACATCTTCTTCCCTATATGTGACTCTTTTTTCATTCTTCATTTTAGCTCTTTTGACAATCAGATTGGCTTTTACACTTACTACTCCCCTTTGCATGTCTTCTAATGTGAGGGGTTCTCTTTCTCTTAATTGATAAGCCATCTTTGGATCAAAACCAACAGGGAATTTCATTAGAGCTAGACCTTGAGGAGGTTTCATGTGTGTAGGGAGGGCATTGTATACACTATTGAACCTAGTGCAGTATTGTTGAACACCTTCTCCAACATTTCTCTTAATGTTTTCATACTCTGATAATATCTGGAGAGGGTTCTTCTTGAATTCCCATTTGTTTAAGAATAGTTGATGAAAATTAGGGAGGTCATTTATGCTATTAGGGGTTAGACCTTTAAACCATTTTCTTACCTCTCCCCCTAAGCTTTGAGAAAACATTATTAGTTTAACAGTTTCATCATTTATTTATTGTCTGTCAAAATAGTCATTCATTCTATCCACATGTTATTGAGCATTAGTATAACTACTTGCATCATATAAAGGAATCTTGGATTGATAGTCCTGTGGTAGAGCAACTAAAGGTAATGGTAGAACTAGTGGAGCATACCATGTTGCCATGATATGTGGTTGGGGAAAGAAAGGAGGGTTTCCGAAAGGAGGGTTTACAAAAGGAGGTACAGGGTTAAATAGATGAAGGTGAACAGTGGGGGATGAGGTTAGTACAATAGGAATCTGCGGTAAGGTGGATGGGTCTAAAACTGTCTGAGCTATCCAACTCTGAGATCTAGTCCTAGACAAGCTTTGTTCTAAGAGTGAGTCAGATAGGATATTCTGCAAGTTTTTGAGGTTTTCAGGTAGGGAACTTGCCTTGTGGATAGGTCTGCTAACAATTGGATTTTTAGGTCTAGGAGACTTCCTAAGGATTCTTTGAGGATTGTCAACTATTGCAGGAGGATTTGGGTCTGGATGAGATCTGGTACAGATTTTTCTAGAAGCCAGAACTTGGACACAAAAATAAAAAAGGTTTAAAAGGTATAACAGTCTTAAGACAAAAACCAATCTATAAAATAGATACTTAATTCAAAAAAGTATTCTTGGCTGGGTTTTGTTGAGGTTTAATGATAGAATAAGTTTCCCAATGGAGTTTATGGAAAACTAGTTGAGTCACTAGGTGGAGGATTTTTACTATCTTAAGGCTGGTTGTTGTCCACCATCAGCAACCCGATACCATTCTTGGGTAACACTTGATTCATCTAAATTAAAATGAGTTTTTCTAAGTTTTTGAGGTTATATTCAAGATGTTTAATACTCAGTATTCTCCAGTATGGTCGCCACTATGTTGGCTCCCTGTGATTTGCAAGATTGGCAAGAACAAACTTTGCAGGGAACCACATCAAACCACTTTTGAGTCTAAGGACCTAGCCTTCCTGGACTTAGAGAGGGCTCTCTCTATGTAAATGATTATAAATGGTATGTCTTTATGATTTTTTATTATGATTTTAGGCTAGTTATGAAGTTATTAGGACTATTTGTTTTGTTTGATTGGATTGGTTGATAGAGAGATTAATGGTGTCGTTAATTGATGAATTGTTTCAATTGAATAGATAGACCATGAGAAACATTAATCCATTGGGCTATGGAGTCATACAAGGATTTAATTGTTCATCAAATCTGCAAGGGTTTTCATAGGTCAAGCTAACTATATCAAGTGGATCCATTAGACTAGATGTAATATGAAATGACAATAAGTTGTGAAAGTAGCAAAACTAAAAGTAAGTTAAGAATCTTTTAACTCTACTTCAACAAGGAAAACCTTTTAGGTAACTGTTTGAGGCAAGCCAATGGACATGGCATACCATAGACTTCTTTGGCTTGAATCTATTAAATCATTTCCAAGACAACAAGCTAGGTGGAACTAGAGAGCAATTAAGAATTCTCCAATCGGACCTTGCAAAAGAAAACATTGAGATAAAGGATTCAGACATAAATAGGGTGTGAAGACAACATATCCTAGTATAAAATTTTTGTTCTTTTATCAGAGAAATAATGGAAAAAATGGAAAACAGAAGGAAAACATTGACAAAGAACAAAATCTTCACCATTAACATATCTCAAGAATCCCGTGAACGTGCTTGTATTACTGATGCTCAAAATAGTTACATTACTCCATTACAATAGTCTGTGCAACTCAGAGCTTCCTCAAATCCACCCTATCAATCCATCCCTTAATCAACAACCAACTGCTAGCCAAAACAACCAACCAACCAACACTAAAAATGAATCATACATCCAGTATTTATATGAAAAATGAGGAGATGATCCAAATCTAGGGTTTCAGATGCTATTTATTACAGAGTTAATGCATTTTTGACCTTTGAGACCATGCAAGGCCCAAGGCAAAATATCTGAGAATGACTCATTGTAATAATAAATCCTCACTTAACTCTTTGAGCTAATTTTCAGATATGTTTTGAATTTAAGGCTTTCTCAATAATTTTTACAATAACTGCTGAGTGTTTGAGAAATATATCTAACTATTTGTAATAACTGTTAATGTATTTTTTGAAATAAAACATGATGTAGGTGGAAATATGTGTCTTTGAAGAAGTAAATGCTTTTGGTTTAGTCATTCAAATATTCTTCGGTGTTAATTTGTCTTTGGATTATCCTTTAAACTCCTGTTTAGGCCTTTAACACTTGGATTTATCTTTGTTGTCTGCTTTGCTGTATTTTCTTTTAATTATGTGTTTATCTATGTTTTGTGACTAATCCTTTTGATTTGTCTTTTAATCCTCCAATCTTCACTGTTATGGTCTTCTGAGTGTTTTGTTTTCCTTTGATTATATCTCTGTTTGTATTTACTGAGAAGTGGAGCATATTTTGTTGTTGGAGTGCTTGGATAACCACTAATGATCATGATTTGTTGGTGATAATGCTCGATTTTATGCCTTCGGTCCTTCTAATGAAACACGATTCTCTGGATCGTCACCCAGATGACTTATTCAATCAATTTCAGACCGTAAGAATGTATTTATTGCATTCATCCCATGATACATACAATATAAAACAACCAAATAGTTTTTAAAACCTACGTTTGTGGCTTTTTTGTGTTTATTCAGGGTTTTTGGGCTTTTGGAGCACTACAGAGGTGTTAATAGCGGATCGAGCTTCATCGCAGAGCCACAGGGCTTTGGAAATTTTGAATTGGATGACGGTATCAGGATTTGGCACGAAGGAGGGAGAGTGGTTTTCGCATGGGATGAGGAGTGGTAAATGTTTTTGGGCGGATGAGTGCGATTCCATAGATTAGGTGACGCGTGGCAGAGGGTACGAGCAATGAAACCGGCCATTTTGCAAGGTTTGGGGCTATTTAACCCCCACACATATAATGGTGTGATAAGGGTTGTGGGTTGTTGGATCTTGAGGGAGAAGATCAATGGTGGTCGGGTGTTATGAGCGGTGGGTGAGGATGAGTGGTGGGGCCCGAATGTATAGGTGGTGGGATTCCATTGTAGCACAAGGTTTAATGAAGAACGAGGTCTATGGGTTAATAGAATAAGTGAAAGTGCTTATTTATAAGGAGAGGGGGAAGGGTTATATGGGGTTCTTTACCAAAGCGCAGGGTTAAAACTTTAAAGCAGGGGGCTTGAAACGTTTATTAAAGGGGCGGGGAAAAACCCACAAATGGTCAGGTTCTTATATTAAAACAGAGTTTTAATATAAAAGATGGATCCCAAAAGGTTTAAAATTTTGATTAAAACAAAGTAAAAAAGGATTTTTTTACATTTTTTAAGGAAATAAGGGAAATTTATGAGGTGAGGGAGTTAAGTGAAGTTTTTAGGAATGAAAGTGGGTTTATAGGGGGGAAAATGAGGAAATGAGGCTTTAAGTACGAAAAAAGGATGAAAATAAGATGATTAAGACCAGACATGAGTCTTTTAAGATCAGGAGGGAAATTTTGAGAAGGCAAAATGAGAGATAGTGAAAAAGGTTTTATGAAGATAATGAAGGCAGTGAGATTTCTGAAGATAGCTGATAGTCAAGAAATGATATCTTCAGCATATTGTATAAAATCCATAGTCACCTAGTGAAACCGTAGAATACATGAGGATAACACGGTTTGCATACCATTTTTAATGAAAGAATGGGTATTTTCACAGCCCAATGATGATTAGCTGTTGAACGTCCATTTGGAAATTGAATTGCATTGAATAGATTATATTTTTCAGGCTTCGTCCATTTGTATTAAAAATAAATGTAATTTCATTTTGTATATAAAGTGATGGAATAGAAAACAGTAGTTTGTTCCTCTCCTGTGTATTACTCTGCCTGTGTGTATGACTCTTTAATTTCCGCAATTTGTTGTAATCTATGTGTTGTGGGGAAACAAATTTCCTCTGTTTATTATATTGAGATATTTCAACATGGTATTAGAGCAGGTCTAGGCTCTCAGTAAAATAAGAAGCTCTCTTTACTGAAGAAGCTGTAATATTGATTGGAGAAGGATATTTCTCCAGTAGTGAGAAAGCTTCTGTTTTACACAGTCAAGTTGATTGTTTGTTTACACAGTCAAAATGGTAGCAGCCAGCACAAGTCTAACAAATCCACAATTACCACAGTTCAATGCTAAAAATTATGATTATCGGGCCATTACAATGAGGGCCCTATTTTCTTCACAAGATATATGGGAGATGGCGGAACAAGGTTTCCAAGAACTAGCAGACAAAACAGCGTTGGCTACTTTGACATCAATAGAAAGAGAATTGTTGAGAGACAATAAGAATAAGGACTCCAAATACGTCTTCTATCTCTACTAAGTAGTACATGAGGGTATTTTCCCAAGGATTGCAATAGCAAAAAAATCTAAGGAGGTGTGGGATCTCAAGATAGGCTATCAATGCATGGAGAAGGTGAAGAAAGAAAATTTACAAATGTTGAGGAGAGATTTTGAAACTCTTTGTATGAAAGAGTCTGATAAAATAGAATCATTCTTCACACATGTGATTGGGTTGGTTACCCAGATAAGGTATCATGGAGAGACACTTGAGGAAAGATGAATAGTGGAGAAAATCTTGAGAAGTCTACCTTCAAGATTTGATCCCATAGTGGTGGCAATAGAAGAGACAAAGGATCTCTCACAATTATCAATGGATGAGCTTTGTGCATCCCTGATGTCTCATGAACATAGACTGAACAAAACAACGAAGTCCTCATTGGAGCAATATTTCAATACACAAATTTCTTTTGGTCGAGGTAGAGGTCAAGGAAGATCAAACTACCGAGGAAGAGGAAGAAGCCCACAACGAGGTGGAAGAAACATCCTTGCAAGCACAAGTGTAAGGGGTAGCAACCATAATCAAAGCGAAGTTTGAAGCCAAAGACAAGCACAAGGACAAAGGTATGACAAATCCCAAGTCCAATGTCATTATTGTAAAAAGTATGGGGATTATGCCAATGAATGTAGAAAGAAACAAAATGACATGAAAAATAGGCAAAATGTTAATTTTGAAAAATAAAGTCAAAACCAGAGTAATGTGCTTCTAACATGTAATGTAGCACATGAAAAACATGAAGATGTATGGTTCTTAGACTCAGGAATTAGTAACCACATGACTTGAAACATAGCAATGTTTTCCAATATTTATGAAAATGTGAAGTCTGAAGTGACAACAGGGACTGAAATAAAAGTATCCGTCATGGGAAAAGGAAGAGTATCAATACTCACAAGGAAGGGAGAAAATAAATTTGTGTGAGATGCATATTATGTACCTAGCCTGAAATGTAACCTTCTGAGCATTGGACAGCTCGTGAAAAAGGGCTACAATGTGTTTTTTAAGAATAATGTGTGCACTCTCACAGACATTGAAAAAGTGCACATGGAAAAGTTAGGATGTTTCCTCTCAAGCTCTATACATACTTGAAGAAAGGAGGTGTGCTAGTAGCAGTCACACAAGAGGTCCTTCAATAAGAAGTGAAATATGAGAACTGGTTATGGAATTTGAGATTTGGACATCTCAATTTTGGAGGTTTGAACCTCGTGCATAGAAAAGGAATGGTAAAACGATTACCACTCATTGAGGAACCAGACAGCCTATGTGAAGGCTGCATCTTGCGCAAACAACATAGAGAATCATTTCTAGCAGGAAAGAGTATAAGGGAAAAGGCACCCTTAGAGATTGTCCACTCATATTTGTGTTGACTAATGCAAATGCCATCATTAGCTGGCAGTCACTATATTTTGACAGTCATAGATGATTGCACCAGAAAGACATGGGTGTATATCTTGAAACAAAAAAGTGAAGTATTTGAATAGTTATGCCACTTCAAATCTCTTGTTGAGAAGCAGAGTGGGCACTACATCAAAGTGCTAAGAACTGACAGAGGTGGAGAATATATCTCCAAATATTTCCTACGTTTCTATAGGGAGAATGGCATACACAAGAAGTTTACCCTAAGTTAAACACCACAACAAAATGGTGTTGTAGAAGGGAAGAATAGGACCATCATGGACATGGTCAGAAGTATGCCGAAGGAAAAACATTTGCCAAATGATTATTGGGCTGAAGCTGTCAATTGTGCAGTGTATATTTTGAATAGATGGCAAACCAAAGTGTTTGGAATCTATAATGCACCTTTTTGACCATACATTTTGATATCATTCCACTCTTTTCTAGTCCATATTTAAAGTCTATACTGTCACTTTCATTCATTCTTCCAAAGGTATATAAAATTCTTCTCTTTACTATATGTTTAATTTGTTTTACATGTAATTTTACATTACTTTCATATTTAATCATTAATCGAAAATATATAGTTGCTGAGACAGTTTGAAGACTGCAGTTAATCTATCATGGTTGTTTGAAGACCGTGTTGCTGAAACAGTGCACAGTCCGTTCCTAAAACAGTCAACAGTATGTAAATCCCGTTGCTGAAACAGCCCGTGATTTGCGATTTTGAGGCAGTATTTCAGGCACGATAGCAATAGGAAAAGATAAGTAAGGAAGCTATTACACTGGCCGTAACAACTGCACCATGAAGCCAGTACCATCGTAACCATTGTAGCAACATTTTTCTATGGAAGAACAGAAAGGTCCTATTTCAGTATAGAAGATCAGATTGGGTTAAAAATAGGATTTCTATAATGTAATCAATTGTAATAGATGTCTCCTCTTTAAAAAGAGGAGACATCAGCATTAGAGGGGAGATTAGACTACGAAAGGTTTATTCTGAAAGAGACTTACAGAGAAGGAATGTGAATCCTTTGTAATATGTTATATTTGACAGATGAATAAAAGCTTGTTCTGAGCATTTCATTTTAATTCCTTCTTTAGGGGAATCTTGTGAGAAGGAAAGGGCCCACCTTCTTCACAAGATTCACCCATTTGTTTCCGTAGTTTGTTAATTGTTCTCTTCATTTATGCCTTGTTAAACTCTGTTTGCTGAAATCATTTATGCAGTGTTGGAACTTTGTTATCTATTGCTGAGACTCTGTTTCCATTACTTGTTATATTGTTTTCATACAATTCATTCCCAGGTAATTGTGGATTAGTTTAATCTTGTTTACGGAATGAGTTTGTGAAGGCTTGGTAATCAGAAACAGGTGCTGAAGATTCCTACTTGGGGAATAGGGTCCTGTTCTCTGTTATAGCATAACTGGTCTTTCTTTCTGCAGATTGGTTTCCTTTCCTGGATTGTTATCTTCTTAATGTAATCCAAGATTCTTTTGGTAATTGTCTGCAATAAAAGGATTGTCTTTGTTGTAACTCAAGTAGACTTCAGTTTGTTGAAACAAGGTGTGCTTAGTGTAATTTTTACTACAACATTTCATTGCTTTTGAGATTGAGCATATACAGTGTGTGATTTCCTTTGAAATAAACAGAATTCCCTGGGTTGACAATTTATGTAGCACTTGAATTGTTTAAATTAATAAACAATTAAAGTGACCAACATTTTGGCGCCATTGCCAGGGAAGGAAATTGTAGATTTCAAAAGCATTGATGTTTTTCTTTCAGATGTACAGATTGCATGAGAGGACACATAACCCATAAGAAAACTAACCCTACAGGTGGCAAGGGCAAAGGAAAGGGAGGAAGAAAGACCTTTATTGACGAGATCGTATCAAAAGCTGAATCTTCTCAGAGGCTAAGCTCTCGAAGGCCAAAGCCTCAACACTCCTGTCTATCAAATTATGAAACAAAAGAAATTGTGAGCCTTGAGAACGTTGAGGAACCAGAAAGAAACATTGAAAAGCCAACGGAAAACATTGAGGAGCCAGTAGAAAACATTGAGGACCGAGCAAGTGCAGTAGGAGATCAAACAATGGAAGGGAACAATGAAGGATTCTTCGATGGAGGACAAGTAGATCCTGAAGGAGAGGGAAAAGATGATAATTCTCTCTCTACCTTGGGATTTCCTATTGATGATCTCCCTAGAGGAGCAACTCCCACGAAGAATATCCCACTTTCAGCCTTACCTAACTTCCATGGTTTATCTTCTAAAGATCCTGACGAATTTCTTTTTGAATTTGATATATTATGTAGAAGTTATGATTATGTTACTAATGCCCAAAAGTTGAAGCTATTTCTAGCAACACTAAAAGGAAATGCACTAAGGTGGTTCATGAGTCTTGGAGGCCATGTAATCACAACATGGGAACAGATGAAACATAAGCTTATGCTTAAATATCAATACTACTGCCGGACAAGAGAAAAAAGAGAGGAACTATTTAAGATGGTACAAAAAGAGGACAAGAATCTGGAGGACTTTGTGGAAAGACTACAATACAACTTGCGGAGATCCAATCATCCTGATGTAAGTAAGAATATTCTTAAAACGATATTATTAAAATAAGTAAGGGATGACTATCTAGATATGCTGAATATGCTTGGTAAAGGGGAAATATCTAAAGAATCATATGATGAAATTGTTAACCTCTATAAAAGATGTTCAAGAGGAGCTGCAAGGAATAGATCAAACAACAGAGATACCACATATTCAAGAGTTTAAAAATCAGCCAGTGGAGGAGAAACAAGAGCTAAAATGGGTAATTTACTTGAGGAATTTAAAACTGAGATGTTAAGTTCTTTTGATTCAAAAATTGACACCTTGCAGGTTAAGAAGAAACAAGCCGAAGCAGAAGTAGCTTTGGCTGTCTTTTGTCCCAAATGCATAGATAAACACCCACTAAGGGAATGCCCGTTGGACAAGGTGCCAATTTGCACCCTTTGTGAGAAATATCATGAAACACAACAATGCCCTTCTTTACTAGGAATAAAAGCAGCATTGCAACCAACTGAAGAAGAAGCTGAAGCAGTCTATCTGGTGACACAGAGAAGGCAATGGAAACCACGAGGACAAGGTATGAACTCTAATATGCCATTTACATCTTCTAATCGTTGGAACAATTATCCTTCTTTTAGTCAAGCAAATTACCCTCCCTTTAATCAAATGCAATACCCACCCTTCAATCAAATGAATTACCCACCCATGCCACAAACAAACCCTCCCTTTGTAGATCCTGCAATGTGGATTCCTTGGCCCCCACAACAACAATCTTATTTTAACCAATGGAATCCGAATTGGAGGGGTCAACAACTCCCGTTTCCAAATCAATTTCCTCAATTTTAGAAACCACTTCCTCTACCATCAGGTGCTACACCGAATAATCAAATGATAAGACCCCAACTACCTGTACAGCCAAATCCCAACCCCAATAATAAATCTGTGCAAGTGATTGATATTCAGAACTAGCCTATACTTCCTGTTTTCCCTGCACAATGTAATGACATTCATTTACGTTCTGGGAAAATAGTTGAACCCATTATCGATGATGTTACCTCTTTTGATTCTGATAAAGAAGAGACTAAAAAACATGATTCACATAAAGAGGTACAACCACCCTCTAATAAGGGTGCTGAAACAATAGAAACACCATTCCTTGAGTGTTTAGTTTTAACTAGAATGCCTGAGCCACCTGCTTTTAATCTTCTAAGGGAATTACAGAATCTATATGTTAAAATTCCACTTTTACAAGCACTAAGAGATGTACCAATTTATGCTAGAACTATGAGGGATATTTGTGTCAAGAAACCTGGTAGGAAAGCTAAAGATCCCCTTACAGTTCATGTTATGGGTGATCTATCTGCATTAATGTTTGGTAAAACTCCCCCAGTTAAATATGGTGATCCCGGCCATCCTACTGTCATAGTGCAAATTGGAAAAACAATAATCTGTCAAGTTTTGGTAGATTTAGGTGCTGCTATAAATATTATGACCCTTGAAACTTCACAACTATTACAGCTGAAGAACATAATCAGAGATACACCAACCATTCTAGATTTGGCTGACAGTTCTATAATCAAACCAGAAGGAGTTATTGAAGACCTAGTTAACTCAGTTGAATACTGGAATTACCCAGTTGACTTTGTGGTGTTACAGACTAAAACAAAGTTGGGGGGACATCCTCTAATTCTGGGAAGTCCCTGGCTAGCCACAGCTGATGCCTTTATCAGCTGTAGATCTGGTTTAATGACAATTTCCAATGGATATGAAACTAAGCAGCTTACTCTCTACCCTCATGCTACACCCATGATTAATAATGATAATTCTGTATGGATGGACTATGATGATCATGCTATTCAACCTATTTTGACTATTGGACAAGCTTTAAGCTTTAATGATACCACTGAGGATGAGGTAATTAATAATTTTATTTGTGAACCCTCCTTTGTGATTCCAGAAACACATAATCAGCTGGCTGCACTTTTGAAATCAGATACCCAAGAAAATCTTAAACTTGAAGATCTACCTCAAACATCAACCACCATCTCTTCTAAAAGTATAACAATAGAAATCGAACCTGGCAAAACACTGAACATAAACCCCAACTTGACAGTTGCTTAAACACAACAAATAATGAAGTTACTTCTTTAAAATAAAGAAGCATTCGCATGGGACTATACAAATATGAAGGGAATCTCTCCTAAATTATGTACTCACTGAATCTATATTAAGGAAGGTTGTCGACCAGTCTATCAACCCCAAAGACGAATGAACCCTAATTTAAGAGAAATTGTCAAAGAGGAACTTCAAAAATTGCTTAATGCAGGGTTTATATATCCTATATCTGATAGTGAATGGGTTTCCCCATTGGTAATATTTCCTAATAAAAATAGGAAATGGAGAGTGTGTGTAGATTATAGAGCCTTAAACAAAGCCACTCAAAAAGACCACTTTCCTTTACCATTCATTGATCAGGTGTTAGATAGTTTTTTAGGGAAGAAATTCTTCTCCTTTTTAGATGGATTTAGTGGGTATAATCAAATCAAAATTGCACCTCAAGACCAAGATAAGACCACTTTTACTAGTCCTTGGGGAACTTTTTCCTATAGAGTTCTCCCATTTGGACTATGTAATGCACTAGAAACCTTTCAAAGGGAAGTTATAGGAATATTTTCTGATATGCTGAATGACTCCATGGAAATATTTATGGATGAATTTACCCCTTATGGTGTGTCTTTCGAAGATGCATTACAAAATCTCTAGAAAGTACTTAAACGATGTATACAAGCTCACCTCTCCTTAAGCACCGAAAAATGTCATATGATGATGAGTGAAGGAGTAGTTCTTGGACATTTTATTTCATCTCAAGGAATTCAGGTAGATCCATCCAAAATACAAGTCATTCAGAACCTTCCTATTCCTAAAACACAAACAGATGTGAGAAGTTTCCTAGGACATGCTAGATATTACAGGAGATTTATTAAGAAATTTTCCAAAATAGCTTCTCGTTTGTTTGTGTTACTTATGAAAAATGCTGAATTCAAGTGGACTAATATTTGCCAGGAGGCCTCTGTAGAACTCAAGCATCATTTATCCACAGCTCCTATTTTGAGAGGACCTGATTGGGCACTTCCCTTTCATATATCTTCTGATGCTTCAGATACTACAATTGGAGATTTCTTGGGACAAGAGGAAAACCATCTTCCTTATGCTATCTACTTTATCAGTAAGAATATGACTCCTGCTGAGCTTAATTATATAGTTACCGAAAAGGATTTTTTAGCAGTAATTTATGCTATTAATAAATTTCGACATTACATTACTGGTTACTCTACTTTCGTCCATACTGATCACTCGGCTATTAAGTATTTAATGAACAAATCTGTCACAAATGCTCAAGTCACCAGATGGTTATTTTTATTACAAGAGTTTGATATTACAATTGTAGATAGACCAGGTAAAGAAAATGTTGTTGCTGATTTCCTTTCTTGGTTAAAAACTGATGATAATATTCCAGTAGATGATTCCTTTCCTGATGAATATTTATTTGCAGTATCTGCTCACTCACCATGGTATGCGGACATTGCCAATTATCTGGTTGCAGGGAAGTTACCATCACACCTATCACATCGAGAGAAAAGAAAAATCATTCAACAAAGTGCTCGGTATAGTTGGATAAGTGGGTGTCTTTTCTATACAGGACTTGATCATGAATCTGAATATGCATTAGAGAAGATGAGGTGTATGATATACTAAAAGCTTGTCATGATGGCCCTTGCAGAGGGCATTTTTCTGATAAGAGAACGACACATAAAATTCTTAGGATGGGTTATTATTGGCCCTCACTCTTTAAAGATGCAAAGAAATATGTGCGGGCTTGTGATAGTTGTCAAAGAATGGGTCAACCTAATCATAGAGATGAAATGCCATTGAACCCCCAGGTAATACTTGAACCATTTGAAAGACGGGCCTTAGACTTTATAGGACCCATTAATCCTCCATCCAATCAAAGAGTTTATATATTTGTATGCACAGATTATTTGAATAAATGGGTGGAGGCTAAAGCACTCCTTAGAGCTAATGAAAAAGCTGTCCTAGCTTTCCTATTTGAAGAAATCTTTGTTAGATTTGGAGTCCCTAGAGAGCTAGTTACAGATGGAGGACCTCCTTTCACTTCTCATGGTTTCAAAGCCACCCTTCAGAAATATCACATTCATCATAGAATGACTACACCATACCACCCCCAAGCCAATGGGCAGGTGGAGAGTACAAACAAAGTAATAGAAGCCATTCTAACAAAAACAGTGAAGGACAACCGGAAGGATTGGTCTCAAAGGCTCCCTGAAGCACTATGGGCTTATAGAACTACCCAGAGAAATACTACAGGATTTTCACCCTATGAATTGGTTTATGGTAAAAGTGTTGTTTTTCCTGTGGAATTTGAAATTAAAACCTTAATGACTACTTTAACTGTTAACCTTGATTTGACTAATGCACAGACAGCTAGCTTGCAGCAGCTTCAGGAATTGGATGAAAAAAGATTAGATGCCATTCATCAGACAACTATGATCCAACAACAAAGAACAAAGTGGAATGATAAAATAATCAAGCATAAGCAGTTCCAAAAAGGTAATTGGGCTTTATTGTATGATTCTCAATTTGAAAACTTTCAAGGGAAGCTACGTACAAGATGGCTGGGACCCTACGAAAAAAAAACTGTTTTTCCCAATGGAACAGTAAGGCTCTTAAAAATTGATGACTTCAAAACACCACTATTAGTAAATGGTCATCGACTTTGTCTGTTCCAGTGCCCTATTTCCAAAGAAGATTTTAAGGCCACTTGCATGGCAGATGCACATTATCTCTTTTTAGGGGAGTTTTCTGCCCCTCATTGCAATTAATTTTTCTGAATTATATTTTTAGCACTAGATTAGATTTATTAAACTAATAATCCTTGTCAAGTGCTGGCATGTTGCAATTGATTATTTTTCAGATTCTTGATTAAGGAAAGGCTTACGAATGAAGGACAATTTCACCAAAAGCAGATCCAAGCTTCATTTTGAGAAGCTTTGCTTCCCTCACTTCAACTCATTCATATTTCACTTCCCCATCTTTCAGTAACATTTCATCATTCATTTCCCTCATTTATTTTCCCCTTTTCATGTCATTTTCCCTATTTTACCATTGCTGAAACACCACTTCATCCATTTTTCCCGTTGCTGAAACACCATTCTTCAGCAAATTTCCCCACTTTTTTTACATTGTTGAAACACCATTCTTCAGCAAACACCTTCCCCATTTTTCCACTGTTAAAATACCACTCCTCAGCAACACTTTCCCTATTTTCCCATTGCTGAAACACCACTTTTCAGCAGTATTTCATCCATTTTTCCGTTTCCGAAACACCATTTATTTCTCCAAAAGATATGACTATGCAACATTTTCTGTCATTAAATCACCTTCTTCAATTCTTTCATTCTCACTTCTTTTACTCCTTATGTAATCCCGTCCTTTCACTACCTTCTCCTATGATGAAATATACCTCTAATATAATCTCCGTCATGTTTAAAAAAGCCTCTAAAAGTTCTTCCATGAATATTGAGTTATTATAAGCAAGCAAAATATTCTTCAAAGTATAAATCAAAGGTAAATATGAGGTATGTAAATTTTATATATAATTACAATTAAACTATGGTTTAATGAGAATATTTCACAAATCCCCATACATTTAAAGTCATGATTACAACCATAGTTGGGGGGAATATCGAAACTATATTCCATCATTTCACAAAATGCCAATTACCATCAGATTTCTTACCCATCACCTTGTCTCTTCACCATTATTCCATGTTCTCATTCGCAAAATTTACTCTGTTCGAAGTTTGGTAACTTGGTCTTTTGACTGTGCATTTTACCAAAGCTGGTTAACTATGGGAGGACCTGCTATTCGACACGAGCTCGGCTCGATAGCTCTGCTTGAATTATACCCAGAGGCATATCGGATTTTTCAACAGGCAGGTTGGGTAGGATATTTTCAAAGGCTTCCAGAATTTGACCCACAATAGGTCCTTGAATTTGTAAAAAATATTCAGGAAGATCATTCTACTGTCCAATGAGTTCAAATTCCAGTCTCAGAGGGTGACATAGCTCAGGTTTCAAGTCTACCAACCACTGACACATGATGGTTTAGTCGAAAGCATATCATTCTGAATGCACAACAGGATTTTCTCCTCCCAGGAGAGCAAGTCGAGCTTAAAGGCCGGGGTGTCCGACTATTTCATTACCGCCTCCTTGGCCCAAAGTTGCAGAGTTTGTTAAAGATTACCTCACATGTGAAGGCCACTACCAGGTAGTCTATCAGCATGATTTTGTCTTATTAAACCATTTATGGCATGGTAGACTAGTGAACATTCCTTACTATTTACTTGGATGCATTATAAATATGTCATATTATTGTAGACAGATAAAATTCCATCTCCTCTCCCTCACTCATTGTTTGGTCAATTTAGTGTGTCCTAAATTGCTGCATTTAATTGTCAATCCGGGAATCGTAAGCTGATGAAGTGCGGCGCACTATATGTGCAAGATAACCTCTTTCTTAACTTTTTGTCGTTTGTGGTCTTTCTAAGGTAAAATGGAAATTCTAAAGTGAAAAACAAGCTTGGTTATATTTGTTCAAGGAAGTGATTTCCCCTATAATGATTTACCAATCTTGAAACTTTAAAAGCAAATTGAAATTACAATGACAAGACTTGAAAGAAAGTAAAAGTGTACTGCTGAAATGAAAAGTGCCGCTAATCTAATGAATCAAAACAAGAAACTAGTGAACATGAAAACTAAACTATTCTTGCTGCCAACTGAACACAAAAGAAACTACGCTTATGGAAATTCAAAATTGCAATGAAATAAATCTAAATCAGATTACATCAATTCATTTTCTGACCCTTCATCATTAGACCAGCTATGACTTGCGGAAGTAATCATAAACAACTTGTGTAGCTGATTATTTAATTTGCAGAAAGTAAACTAATACTAAACCATACACACATAATTCAATCCCTCGCCATCAGTCCAGCTGTGGCTTTCGGAGGCAACTGAAGATGTCATACATGATTTAATATATCTAAATTTGCAGAAAAGGAACTAATACTAAACTACACATTTCATCATGCGGCCCCTCACCATCAGTCCAGCTGTGGCTTTCGGAGGTAACTGAAGACGCTATGAGCAGCTTAATATATCTAATTTTGCAGAAAGGAAACTAATACTAAACTACACCTTTCATCATGCAGCCCCTCACCATCAGTCCAGCTGTGGCTTTCGGAGGTAACCGAAGACACTATGAGTAGCTTAATATATTTAAATTTAACTACTGAATCAGATAAACAAAACTAAAACATACAAAACAAGACTGAAGTTAAACAAAAGCCGTGGAAAGAAAACTAGCAGCAGAATAATGTCAGTTTCATATCATTAGCCAAAATACTATGAAAATGCCCCGGGCTGTCTACCTAAAACCTGCACAAGAAAACTGATCAGTGATTTGACAATCATAAAAACATGAAAGACAAGAATTCAATGGAAATTAATGAACAGAAATGAAGCAACTATGAAATATGAACATGTAATGAGTTATGATACAATGACTGTTTAAAGAAATGAAATGAAAAATATATACATTAATACACAGAACCTCGGCTGAGCAGGGGCCCTCTACGCAGCTTTGGTAACGATCCTCAACACAAATTAAGTTGAAAACATAGTTCTTCACATTAAAAAGCAATTCATTACAGACTGGTAGTATTACGGCTCAAGGCAGCGTAATCACTACATAACAGAGTACGCACATCAACTCAACAGCTATGATCAACTAACAACTATCAACTAACTCTACGTGCGTATGCAAACGCTCTATATAAAGCAATAAACTGTAACTGTCTCCTGAAGTTTATGATGGCAGCCAGCACGTAGACCACTAAGGCCACGGATATAGGAGTATGGCCATGTTGGAAAACGGATCTATGGAAGGTGGGCGCTTGAATTCAACTCCAGAACTTTGCACAGATGTCAATTAACCTCCGCAAGCTTAGAAACGGCCATATGGATGTTTATATGCCACGAAACAGAGTCCAGCCGACATAGAACTCCATAGTTGACTTCCACGTGGATGGCTTTGACCGCGGCTTTCTTTGACAAATTTACTTGAACCAATAGGACACGAACCATGTCCTTGTCATTCCTAGCCTGCCCATGTGGCTCGTTTCCTTCGTAGACACCTGTAACATTGATTTCCACAAAATAGTTGCGGAAAGTTGCAGCAGCTGCGGAAAGTGACAAGTTTCCGCAGCTGTATGAACAAAATCTAAATCAAATAGAAAACACACAAACATAATTAAAAACCATGTTAGATACCCTTTTGCACATGATATTGACAATTTTTGGAGGTTTAGGTGAGTGAAAAAGATATGGAAAAGTGTATGGAAAAGAGACAAATTCGGGACTCAACATACCCCCACTGTGAAGGTGTTGCATGTCCTCATGCAACCAAAATTTTGATATTCTTTGTTCAATTCATGTGCCTTGATACCTCAGCCAGCACATCTAACCCCCTTCTCTTCTTCTCTGGTACTGCCATCATTCTGGGTTTCTTCATTAAGCACCTGAATTTGATATTCACAAGTGCTCTGCTCAATTTTTGGCATTTCCTTTTTAGCTTCTTATTCTTCTTTTGCCAAATACCCAAATGTAACATAGTATTGTCATGGATAATCTTGTCCAGTTTGCCTTTCTCTTTGAGTGTTTCATTTTCGTTTTTGATATGCCGGTTCAAAAGCTCAAGCTCAAAAATCTCCTGTTTTAATGACTGAACCAAGTCATCCTGCAATGTATGAGGCTGAGTAGAAGAGGTACTTGGACCTGTGGCTGCCTTCTACAGGGATTCTATATAGTCATAGACCTCCTGCTGTTTGGGGTCTACTTCCGATGTCTTTTTCATTGGACTGTCCTCAAAATGCTGCAAGGGAGAATTATGTTCAAAATTTGGGTGGGGAGAACTTTCATCAATATTTTGCTGAGAATAAGATGGAGTACGCTCATTGTCTGATTGGGAGTGAAAGGAGTCAGGTTCACTAACTGACTGAAATGGACTATTGTCAGTTGGAGACTGTTCAGATGTCTCCTCACCCAAATCAATGAAATGAGGACTTTTAATTTGTGTTTTTCTCAGTTTTCCCTTAAGCCTACTGCTTCTCCTCACATGCTGTGGTACACTACCCTTTTGTCCTTGTTTTCCTGTTTTTTCCTTCTTGGATAGAGATGACTGTTTTTGAAGAAAAATTAATCTTTCAGATAGAACTTGGTGATCTTCTTCTTCTTCAGAAGAAGTTTTATGGACAGCCTCAATAATTTCTTTCCCTTTTGATATTATTGGCTTCTTAGTTTTAACTTCCTTCTTCTTCCTTTTTATCAATCTTTCTTCCCTATCATTTTTCTTCATAGTAGTAGTAGAAGTATCTTGGATTTCATCTACTGTTCTTTTCCTTCTACTTCTTTTTGCTGTGCTAGCTGCGGGAACTTTCTGTGTAGGAGCAACTTGGGTTTCAACATCCATTTTCTTTCTTCTACTCCTTCTAATTGGATTACCTTCAGGAATTTCCTGAGGTTCTTCAAAGAAGTTTCTTACTAAGAATTGTTCCCAAGTATCTTCTCTTTCTTTTAGTTCCTTTTCAATCAAATTTTTTATAAGCCCATGATGATATAAATGAGGCTCTACATCTCCTAGGTGTTTTTGCACAGTCACAGCCATTTTCTTCAAGCTATTGAATAGGAAGTAAGGAAGATTGAGAGTTTGGTTTTCAAGAAAATTCATCAATATCCTAGTATGATACATGTACATAGAGCCAAAGCGGCCTTCACATGTGATAAATTTATGAACAATGAGTAATAAAGTGGCCCATTCATCTTTTATTGCATGCACAGGGATTCCTCTTTTGAAAACAGTGATATCCATACCTTGATTTCGGAGGATTGTTCTCCATGCCTCATCACTGATACTTTTGTTTTTGAAACAACGTTCTCCTTCCTGAAGAAGCTCTGTGGCTGCTGCTATTGATGCTTCATTGACTAAAAACTTGAGGTCTCCCACTTCTGCTTCCGAGCCATCAAATGATCTTGCAAACGCTTTGGTAACTTCTCTGTGGTAACCCCTGAATTTTTGAATAAAACACATCCATTTAGCTTCCCTCAGCATCTCTTTTGCTTGTGGAAATCCCTCTATGAACTTTGGTCCTTCCGGCTCTGCCCTTAATAATTTTCCCATTTTATTTCTCTGTGCTTCACAGGCTTGCCTCTGTGAGGGTTTAAGTGGAAATAGAACGATGGAATACACAGAATCGAGCACAATGCTGTGGGGATGTTATCACAAAACGGAAATGAGCACCATAAACAGAATGGAATAAGACTGTGGGTGGATATACGGGAATGAGAGTGAGCAAAAGGAACGGAATGGAATGAAACAGAGAGTGAGAATGAGTAGAGTGGGGTTTTTGTAAACACGACAGAGAAACGACAAAGAGGTTAACAAAGTATAATGCATTCGGCCGCATTTTGAATTTTTGGTGGCTGTGTCATAAATATGAACACGTTTCGATCAATGATTATGAAGTTATGCGGCTTGTAAGAGTCCTTTGTCAACTCAAATACGTATCATTATCTACGGTGGGATATTTGAACATGAGTGAGAGTCGGAATTTCAATAATGAAACCGTTTGTGAATAAATGCAAGAGGATAACATAGAGATCGTGGAAGGTTACGGGATTGTCAAGATAATCATTGCGCGTTATGGGTAGAGCTCATAGTTTAAAATTACATAAAAATGTGTTTTTCGATACTATTTGAAATAAAATTTATTCATACCTTTGGAATCTTTGCTTTTGCCCTTGGTCTTCAACTGATTGATCTTCATTAGTGTCTTGAATGTCCCATTGATCCTCTCCTGCATTTTATTTCATGATTTATGAAAATAACAACTAACTGTACATTCTTTTTGAAAACAGAGTAGTAGCAGCTGCGGAATCTGCTTCTGGCTGCGGAAACTGGAGTCAGCTGCGGAAACAGATGTCAGCTGCGGAAACTGACACAACTATCACTTGGCTGAAATAGAAATGAACAAATGAAAAATGACCAGGTGAAAATGGTCATAAAAGGATTTTTATTGATGGAATGGATGAAATGAAGTGGAATGAAGTGTAATGAAGTGAAATGAAATGAAATGAAGTGGAATGAAATGGAGTGGGTGGTGAGATGAAATGAAATGAAAAACAGATTTTTTTGGAAAATATAGAGTGTCAGGTGTCCCTGATTTTCACTCCATATTTTCTGTATAAGACTGCCAATCAATGATTGGTTTTCAGGCTTATACCATTTTTTTTTCTCTTTTTTTTTCTCCTTTTTTTTTTTTTTTTTATAACTTGAAAAACAAAAGCTAGCTTGGTAGAGAAGAAGGATTCTTCTCTACCAGCTTGATTGCAGAACTTTCTTGAAACAACTTGACAAAATCCTCTTTAGAGAGTGGCTTTTGATAAACTTTCAATCTATGGCCATTCACTAAAAGAGGAGTTTGAAACTCATCAATGGTCTTGATTCTTACAACTCCATTGTTAAAGATCTTGTCAATCTCATATGGCCCAAGCCAATGAGTCTGAAATTTCCCTTGAAAGTCTTTAAACTTGGAGTCAAATAACAATGCCCAATCTCCTTCTTGAACCTTCTTCTCTTTGATATATTTGTCATGCCACTTAGTTCTTTGATATTGAACTAGATCGGTTCTTAGAATTGCTTCTTGTCTGATCTCATCTAGCTCATTCAATTGCTCCATTCTAAGCTTTTGAGCTTCTGATAAGTCCATTCCCAACTGAACTGCTATCTTGAAGGTCTTGACTTGGAACTCAATGGGGAACAAGACTTCTTTCCCATAAACAGGTTCATAGGGAGAATGTCCTGTTGTATTCCTCCATGTAGTTCTGTAGGCCCACAAGGCTTCTGGAAGCCTTTTTGCCCAATCTCTTCTATGTAGATGAACAGTTTTGGTGATGATACTTTCAAGAACTTTGTTTGTGGACTCCACTTGACCATTTGCTTGTGGATGGTAAGGAGTAGATTTTCTGTGCTTGATTTTATATTCTTCCATCAACTTCTCCACCAAGTTTGATGTGAATTGGCTCCCCTGATCTGTTACAATTTCTCTTGGAACACCAAAGCGAGTAAAAATATCCTCATAAAGAAAATGAACAACTGAATTTTCAGTAGCAGATACTAATGCTTTAGCTTCTACCCATTTAGTAACATAATCGGTGCAAACCAATATATACTTCTTTTGCTTAGATGGTGGATTAATAGGTCCAATGAAATCTAAAGCCCATTTTTCAAAGGGTTCAATGAGTACCTGTGTTTGCAATGGCATTTCATTTGAAAGGGTAGGTTTCCCTACTCTTTGGAAGCTATCACACCTTTTGACATATTGTTTTGCATCTTTGAAGAGGGAAGGCCAATAATATCCCAAGGAAAGGATTTTATAGGCCGTCCTTTTGTTCGCAAAGTGTCCACCGCATGGTTCATCATGACATGCCTTAAGAATATCAGGCATTTCATCTTCCCTGACACATCTTCTGATCACAAGATCTGGCCCTGTTTTAAACAATTCGTTAGAAATCCTTGAATATCTTGAACTCTCCTGAATAATTTTTCGTTTTTCTCTTGGAAATAAATGTGAAGGTAGTTTCCCTGTAACCAAATAGTTAGCAATATCTGCATACCAAGGGGTCTTAATAGTTACTGCAAACAAATATTCATCAGGAAACTTATCTTCTTCAGGAGAATCTTCTTTAGTATTCTGAATCCTAGACAAGAAATCAGCTACTGTATTCTGTTTTCCTGGTCTATCCAACACAGTAATATTGAATTCTTGCAAAAGTAAAAGCCATCTTGTCACTCTGCCATTAGTAACGGGTTTGTTCATTAAATATCTAATTGCAGAATGGTCAGTATGAATAAAAGTTTCATAGCCTGTTATGTAATGTCTAAACTTATTAATTGCATGAACAACAGCTAAGAACTCTTTTTCAGTCACAGTATAATTCAACTCTGTGGGAGTCAAATTTTCACTGGTGTAATAAATGGCATAAGGAATTAAATCTTTTTGACCCAACACAGCTCCAAGAGCTGTATCTGAAGCATCTGTAGAAATATGGAAAGGAAGTTTCCAATTTGGTCCTCTCAAGATAGGTGCTTCAGATATTCTTGTTTTCAAAGTTTCAAAAGCTGATTGACAATCGGGATCCCATTTAAATTCACAGTCTTTTGTAAGCAACTTGAAGAGTGGAGATGCTATTTTAGTGAAGTTTTCTATAAATCTTCTATAGTAACCAGTAAATCCTAGAAAACTTCTAACATCTCTTTGACAATTTGGAATAGGCAACTTGGATATGACTTCAACTTTTGATCTATCAACCTTAATTCCATCTCCTGAAATATGATGTCCTAAAACAATCCCTTCAGTAAACATCATAAAGCATTTTTCATGGCTTAATGAAAGGTTTGTTTCGTTACATCTTATGAGAACTTTTTCCAAATTTTCTAATGCCTCTTCAAATGAATTACCATAAACTGTAAAATCATCCATATAAACCTCTACACAATCATGGATTAGATCAGAAAAAATTCCTAGTACTGCTCTTTGGAATGTTGCTGGTGCATTACATAACCCAAAAGGAAGCACTCGGTAGGCAAAAGTTCCCCATGGACAAGCAAATGTGGTCTTATCTTGATCTTCAGGTGCTACCTGTATTTGATTATAGCCACTAAAACCATCCAAAAATGAAAAGTACTTTTTACCTGCTAATGTATCTAATACCTGATCAATAAAAGGCAAAGGAAAGTGATCCTTCAAAGTTGCTGTGTTCAACTCCCTGTAATCAATGCATACTCTCCATTTACCATTCTTTTTAGGTACTATAACCAAAGGAGAAACCCATCGGCTATCTGAAATTGGATAAATGAAGTTTACATTGAGAAGTTTTGGAGCTCTTCTTTCACTATCTCCATAAGATTTGGATTCATCCTTCTTTGAGGTTGTCTGATTGGTCTACTGTTTTCCTCAATATAGATATGATGGATGCAAGTCTTAGGATCAATACCCTTCATGTCAGTATACTCCCATGCAAATGCAGTAGAATGTTTTTGCAAGATTCTGGTTAATTCTTCTTGTTGTGACTTCTCCAGATGTTTATTAATATTCAATGTCTTTTCTCGAAAAATCTCAAAAGCAGAATTACCAAACTCTTCCATAGAGTAGAGAGACATTTGTCTTGATGATAAATATTCTATGTCAGATTCCAACTGAAATTGTGTGGGGTCATATTATGAAGTTATCTCAAAATTTTCTAATGTGTTCAGAATTTGACTATCCTCACTAATTTCAGAAATGGTAAAGACAGGTTGTATAATGTTCTCATCATCGACCCATTCATTGTCTCCTATTTCTGTAATTGCTCTTGCGGGAGGATACAAATTGAATTTCTTTGTCGAATTACCATTAGAAATGTACATGTCTCCAGATCTACAACTAATAAAAGCATCAGCTGTGGCCAGCCAAGGTCTTCCTAAGATAATTGGATGTCCTCCTAGATTACTTTTTGGAGTCAAAATCATAAAGTCTACTGGATATTCCCAAGAATCTAAGGAGACTGAAATATCTTCTAATACACCATCTGGTTTAATAACCGATCGATCTGCAAATTGCAATAAAGTAGGTGTAAAAAGAAGGTTAGGAAGTTTTAACTGTTCCATAGTCTGTCTACTCATAATGTTGATAGCAGCCCCTAAGTCAATCAATGTGTTTGGAATTTATATCCCATTTATATGTGTCTTGACAATTGGACTTCCTGGATCTACATATTTCTACATGGCAATTTTTCCCATCATAATGTCTGCAATCTTTCCTACCAGGTGGATTCTTCTTGTGTCCTTTAGCTTTCTTCCTGGTCTTTTGAAACTCAACTCCTTTATGGTTTTTGCTAGAATAGGAATTTCTCGAATAGCTTGTAGCAATGGAATCTTGATACAAACATTCTTCAATTCATCTAGAAAGTCATAGTTAGGCAACAAGATTTGTTTTTCCACCCCCTTATCAATTTGTAGTCTTTCCGGAAAAGGAGGTGTAGATGAAGATACGGGTTGCTCAACTATAGGAGTTGTGGATGTTAGCTTTTCTTTTTCTTTTTGAATTTTTGAATTTTGAAGAGATTCTTCCTCAGAACCCTTATTGACTTGAAGAGAGTCCTCCTCAGAGGTATCTTGCTCTTGAATGTCTATAGAAGGTTTTTCTAAAACTCTACGAGATCTGAGTTGTACATCGTTGAGAGGAACAATCATATAGGTAGGAAATTGTTGTCCTTCTACCATATAAGTAGTTTGAGGATTCTTATTGTTAGGATTTGGCAATGGCTGAGCTGGAAGTCGATTTGTCTTCTGTTGGTATGGGAGTATGAGTTGAGGATTTGTATTTTGTTGAGAAGGTTGATGTTGTGGAAATGGCAATGAAAGTTGTTGTGGATTTTGGCTTGGAAATTGTGGAGCTTGTTGATTTTGAAAAGATGGAGGATATTGATAGAATTGAGCAAATCTCCCATAAGGATTTTGCATTCCTTGTACCCATGGCTGATATGAATTTTGATGTTGGGGCCAAGGTTGTTGCCAAGGAGTCCAATTTGGTGGGGTTTGAAAATTCATAGGGTTATTAAACCCTTGAGATTGTTGTCCCTACCAAGGTCTCCTTGCGACAAAACAGAGAGATTCTATTGAATTTGGATCTTCTTGAAAAACAGATTTGAGTCCAGGGATTGAAGGACAATCCTTGATCTCATGATTTTATGAGCAAATCATACATGTTTCTACAACTTTTGCATCCAAGGGACATTCCCTTAAAGCATGTTTCTTTCTACATTTCGAACAAAAGATGGCTAAAGCATCTGTTTCTGCTTTCTGCTTGTTTTGGATTTTAAGGGTATCTAGTTGTTCACTAAGATTCCCTAAGATATCAGTTTTAAACTCATCAAGCATATTACCAATCTCTGCCCTACTTACTGATCCAGTTGCAGATTTGTTAGCCCTAATAAGAGAAGAATCCCTAGGCCCTTTTCCGGTTTTAGATCTTCCCCTTGAGAATTGGATACATAGTTCTGTTATATCATGAAATGGGAGTTGAGAAATGTCTCCTTTACCCATCATGTTTAAAATGTCTATCCATTCATCTCTAATGGCTTTTAATAGGAGGGATTTCAAGGTTTCATTATCTAAGTTGCTCATCTTTGCTCTTTTCAAGTTGTATTAAAATCTTTCAATTAAGTCTTCCAAATTTTCATCTTCTTTTTGCATCATTTTGAATACCTCATCCTTGTGATTGGTGGGCATACAATAGTCCAAGTATCTATCCAAAAATGTTTGTTTCATATCATTCCAAGTCCTAATAGATTGAGTGGTTAATCCCATGAACCATTTCAAAGCAGATCCCTTCAAAGTTGAAGGAAACAGTTTGAGTTTTTGAGAATCTTCCATATAGTCATAAGTTCGGCACACTACTTCAAACTCAAACAGAAATGTTTCAGGATCCTCACTTGGTAATCCATAAAAGTTAGGAAGAACAGATGGTGAGATATTTTTCATTGTTGCATGAGTTTATATATCGGCTATAGAGAATCAAGCGGGTGTCCCTATTTCTACACATTTCTTCCTTCACCATTGTTATCTTCATTATCTACTTCCTCTATCCTTCTCTGTTGTCCTTCCTCTTGCCATGATAGTTTCTTTAGAGTCCTTATAGTCCTCTAGTTCTTCTACCAAGGAAGGATGAGAGAAAGTCTCTTTGTTTTCTAAGTGGGTTTTAGTAGGTGGTATAGGAGAATCCTCTAATTCAGCTGTTCCTTGACTTCCAAAAATCTTAAGGCTAGGGATAGATGGTGGTGAATCTGGTCTATGCCTTGAAGAAGATGGAGTTGTGAAAATCGAACTCTTGGCTTTAGCTATAAACCTTCCCCTAGAATCTCTTGCTCTATGCATGTCATTTTTTTTATTTATTTATTTTTTAAAAGTTGGGCTAATAATTCTCTTTCTGATCTTCCAGATCACACTAGGTGCAAGAAGAGAGCATACTTAAGAAATTACTAAACCAATAACTCTCTTTTCTGATCCTCCAGATCACACTAGGTGCAAGAGGAGAGCATACTTCAAGAAGTTATCAAGTTTTCCCTTCTTTTATGATTTTATATTTTTTTTAAGAAATTGGCTACCTAGTTACACTTCCCCGGCAACGGCGCCAAAATGTTTGGTCAATTTAGTGTGTCCTAAATTGCTGCATTTAATTGTCAATCCGGGAATCGTAAGCTGATGAAGTGCTGCGCACTATATGTGCAAGATAACCTCTTTCTTAACTTTTTGTCGTTTTTGGTCTTTCTAAGGTGAAATGGAAATTCTAAAGTGAAAAACAAGCTTGGTTATATTTGTTCAAGGAAATGATATCCCCTATAATGATTTACCAATCTTGAAACTTTAAAAGAAAATTGAAATTACAATGACAAAACTTAAAAGAAAGTAAAAGTGTACTGCTGAAATGAAAAGGTGCTGCTAATCTAATGAATCAAAACAGGAAACTAGTGAACATGAAAACTAAACTATTCTTGTTGCCAACTGAACACAAAAGAAACTACGCTTATGGAAATTCAAAATTGCAATGAAATAAATCTAAATCAGATTACATCAATTCATTTTCTGACCCTTCATCATTAGACCAGCTATGACTTGCGGAAGTAATCATAAACAACTTGTGTAACTGATTATTTAATTTGCAGAAAGTAAACTAATACTAAACCATACACACATAATTCAATCCCTCGCCATCATTTCAACTGTGGCTTTCGGAGGCAACTGAAGATGTCATACATGATTTAATATATCTAAATTTGCAGAAAAGGAACTAATACTAAACTACACATTTCATCATGCAGCCCCTCACCATCAGTCCAGCTGTGGCTTTCGGAGGTAACCGAAGACGCTATGAGCAGCTTAATATATCTAATTTTTCAGAAAAGGAACTAATACTAAACTACACATTTCATCATGCGGCCCCTCACCATCAGTCCAGCTGTGGCTTTCGGAGGTAATCGAAGACACTATGAGTAGCTTAATATATTTAAATTTAACTACTGAATCAGATAAACAAAACTGAAATGTACAAAGCAAGACTGAAGTTAAACAAATGCTATGAAAAGGAAACTAGCAGCAGAATAATGTCAGTCTCATATCATTAGCTAAAATACTATGAAAATGCCCCGGGTTGTCTACCTAAAACCTGCACAAGAAAGCTGATCAGTGATTTAATAATCATAAAAACATGAAAGACAAGAATGCAATGGAAATTAATGAACAGAAATGAAGCAACTATGAAATATGAACATGTAATGGGTTATGATACAATGATTGTTTAAAGAAATGAAATGAAAAATATATACATTAATACACAGAACCTCGGCTGAGCAGGGGCCCTCTACGCAGCTTTGGTAACGATCCTCAACACAAATTAAGTTGAAAACAGAGTTCTTCACATTAAAAAGCAATTCATTACAGACTGGTAGTATTACGGCTCAAGGCAGTATAATCACTACATAACAGAGTACGCACATCAACTCAACAGCTATGATCAACTAACAACTATCAACTAACTCCACGTGCATATGCAAACGCTCTTTATAAAGCAATAAAATGTAACTGTTTCCTGAAGTTTATGATAGCAGCCAGCACGTAGACCACTAAGGCCACGGATATAGGAGTATGGCCATGTTGGAAAACGGATCTATGGAAGGTGGGCGCTTGAATTCAACTCCAGAACTTTACACAGATGTCAATTAACCTCCGCAAGCTTGGAAACGGCCGTATGGATGTTTATATGCCACGAAACAGAGTCCAGCCGACATAGAACTCCATAGTTGACTTCCACGTGGATGGCTTTGACCGTGGCTTTCTTTGACGAATTTACTTGAACCAATAGGACACGAACCATGTCCTTGTCATTCCTAGCCTGCCCATGTGGCTCGTTTCCCTTAAATGAACACAACGATGATTTCCACAAGCCGAGCTGCGGAAAGTTGCGACGGTACTTGTGAGAAGTGACAAGTTTAAGCATTTTATTATGAACAAAATCTAAATCAAATAGAAAACACACAAACATAATTAAAAACCATGTTAGATACCCTTTTGCACATGATATTGACAATTTTGGAGGTTTAGGTGAGTGAAAAAGATATGGAAAAGAGACAAATTCGGGACTCAACACTCATCATCATCTTGTCCACTTATTAATCCAAAAAGGCTTTGCTGAACAAAACCCTCCTTTGGACAATTTACCCATAGACCCTAAGCAAGCTGTTGAAAATCCTCAATAAATTCCTAAAAATCCCCATGAGCAACAACCAAAGAACATCCCTGAACCTCCAGAAGTCCCACCCGCAAAACCAATTGACCCAAATTCCCCTCCCACCATACCTACTCCATCCTATAATTTAGAGGAATCATCTAACCCGACTATCCACATTTCTAATGATGATTTCCTAACTGATAATCCCTCTCCCTCTGCCTCCAAAGGAAAAGAAAAAACCATGATCGCCCTTCGACCAAAAATATGAAGGAGAGCCTCAACTCAAGCAGCTATTACTTTTGATAGCCCTTCCCTTCAAGAAAAACCCATTCATAAAAAGAAGCGAACTTCTACCTTTTCTGCCTTTTTACCCAGACAACGAATGAGGGCGTCAACTGAAGCAGCCACCATTACTACTACCTAGACTCTCCACCCATTCTTTTAACAGCCCATACACCATCACAACCCAAAATCCCATAATTTTTACATGTCTCACCCAAAGGCACTGAAACACAAGAACTAGATGCCCAGGGTACTATGACATCATTTTCTTTCGAACAAGTAGCTGTCACAAAAGAGCCAACTACTCATTTAGTAGCTCCCACACAAGAACCAACTATAGCTGCCACACAAGAACCAACTACAGCTGAAACACAAGAACCAGCTATTGATATACAGGAACTAGATGCCCAGGATGTTGCACATCACGTAGTTGTTACATAAGAACCAACTAATCCTTCAGTAGCTGCTACACAAGAACTAGTTACTGAGACTGTGATTGTTACACAAGGCCCAGTCACCATGGCTTCCCTCTTACAAGAAAATGAGTTTTTAAAATCAGAATTAGAGGCCTATAAGTGAGAATTGGTAATGGCAAGGGAAGCCTATGACAAGGAACTTAATTTGTATACCCTAGCTCATGCAGCATCCATGGAAGAAAAAGACAAAGAAAATGATAAGTATAAGGAATACATGTGCGGCCAATGCGGAAATATTTATCATCAAGCCGGCTATAAAATAATTCAAGTTCCAATGTCGGGAGCATCTACATCTTCTGCAGTCAAAGAGGAATGCCTTACTGTTACACAGGAACCAGTAGGGCCTTCAAAAATTTCAGAAAAAGAAGTTGATTTACAAGTACCCTGCCCTACTGTAACTAATTCTACTACTCAGACTATACCTCAGCCTACCACTTGCAATGCTGGAACACAAACTGAACCATGGGATGAGCTGGAAATAATGAAAAAGTGGAGGAAAGAGTATGCCATTTTGCAAGATAAAACCTTGCAGCAGCACAAATTAGTTTGGCATAATCATATATATTCTAACTGGGAGATCTTGGAGCAAACACTCTAGCAATCTAGAGTTTACAAGAAGGAGAATAAAGAGCTAAAAGGAAAATTGCTCCTAATGTTTGAACTGGTACAAAAATTATTGGCTACTAGGAAACCATCTCTAAATTACTCTTTATTTCTCTCAGAGCGCCTTGTTTACTTTTAGTTGAAAGCAGTCAAAGATGGAAGGCCCCATGAGGTGCTTACATCTGAACAGTTTGTGAAAAAATTTGCAGAAGTCTCCACCAGTGATCAGCACTTACTATGTGAGTTGTACCTTCACAATGAAGCCATCCCTGAAAACAGAAATATTAATCTTAATCCTCTTGTTGGCGACATTCAGATCAGGGCATTTGCCTCTTTCCTTGCTAATCAGATTACATGGCAGACTGCTTTTCTTGCAACCAGGCATAATGAAGACAACCGTCTTCTCTGGATAAGGCTAGAGCCCCAAAACCCTGCCATCTTTGTGGTAGAATATCATCAATTTTTGAAGAAACCAGAGATGATTGAACATATACAGCAATTACAGGCTTCAGTACTCTAGGATTGTTACCATTTTATTGAAGCCAAAGAAACTGCTGCCTTGAGAGCAAATAATATGTTTTGGCAACAATCTTCTAAGGAAAAGCAGGAGTATAATCCTTTTAGTCCTACTAATCTCGAAACTGAATTGTCTAGAGTACCCAATTATATCAAATGTGTTCAACAATGTGCTGAAAAGTGGATAGGGTACCACTTTCATTTTACTATTTTGTGGATGCCAACAGAAGAATATCATGCTCATCATAGGTTGGCCAACAAGGATGAAGCAGTAGCTTGGCAGAGATTGAAAAATTCACAAGGGTTCAGAGCTTTAACAGACAACACCTACCATAGCTACTGCCTAAGTAATTTACATGCCAAAAGCCAGTATCTGGACTCTGACTCAGATTAAAGTTGCCTGAGGACATGCAACCTTTTCAGTTGGGGGGGATGTTAGGACTCTATAATGCACCTTTTTGACCATACATTTTGCTATCATTCCACTCTTTTCCAGTCCATATTTAAAGCCTATACTATCACCTTCATTCATTCTTCAAAAGGTATATAACATTCTTCTCTTTAATATATGTTTAATTTGTTTTACATGTAATTTTACATTACTTTCATATTTAATCATTAATTGAAAATATATAGTTGCTGAGACAGTTTGAAGACTGTAGTTAATCTATCATGGCTGTTTGAAGTCCGCATTGCTGAAACAGTCCACAGTCCGTTGCTAAAACATTCAATAGTACGCAAATCCTATTGCTGAAATAGCCCGTGTTTTGCGATTTTGAGGCAGTATTTCAGGCACGACAGCAACAGGAAAAGATAAGTAAGGAAGCTATTACACTGGCCATAACAACTGCAGCATGAAGCTAGTACCATTGTAACCATTGTAACAACATTTTGCTATGGAAGAACAGAAAGGTCCTATTTCAGTATAGAAGATCAGATTGGGTTAAAAATAGGATTTCTATAATGTAATCAATTGTAATAGATGTCTCCTATTTAAAAAGAGGAGACATCAGCATTAGAGGGGAGAATAGACTACGCAAGGTTTATTCTTAAAGAGACTTACAGAGAAGGAATGTGAATCCTTTGTAATATGTTATATTTGATAGATGAATAAAAGCTTGTTATGAGCATTTCATTTTAATTCATTCTTCAGGGGAATCTTGTGAGAAGGAAAGGGCCCACCTTCTTCACAAGATTCACCCATTTATTTCTGTAGTTTGTTAATTGTTCTTTTCATTTATGCCTTGTTAAACTCTGTTTTCCGAAATCATTTATGCAGTGTTGGAGCTCTGTTATCTATTGCTGAGACTCTGTTTCCATTACTTGTTATATTGTTTTCATACAATTCATTCCTAGGTAATTGTGGATTATTTTAATCTTGTTTACGGAATGAGTTTGTGAAGGCTTGGTAATCAGAAACAGGTGCTGAAGATTCCTACTTGGGGAATAGGGTCTTGTTCTCTGTTATAGCGTAACTGGTCTTTCTTTATGTAGATTGGTTTCCTTTCCTAGATTGTTATATTTTTAATGTAATCCAGGATTCTTTTGGTAATTGTCTGCAATAGAAGGATTGTCTTTGCTATAACTCAAGTAGACTTCAGTTTGTTGAAACAAGGTGTGATTAGTGTAATTTTTACTACAAAATTTCATTTCTTTTGAGATTGAGCATATACAGTGTGTGATTGCCTTTGAAATAAACAGACTTCCTTGGGTTGAAAATTTATGTAGCACTTGCATTGTTTAAATTAATAAACAATTAAAGTGACCAACACAAAGCTATTAGGAGCAGAGTTCTGGAAGAAGCATGGATTGGAACAAAGCAGTTTGTCACTCACATGAAAGTATTTGGATGTGTGGCATATGCACATGTCCCAGATCAACTAAGGAAAAATTTGGACAACAAGGGGAAGAAGTGTATCTTTGTTTGATACAGTGATGAATCCAAGGCATAAAAACTCTATAATCCATCAAACAAGAATGTTATAATCAACAGAGATGTGTCGTTAATTGAAGAATAAGCTTGGGATGGAAGCTTAGAGAAAGCAGTGAACATGAAGACATGTGTGTCTCACGAAGAGCAAGAGGAATTGATGGCTCAAAATCATTCCTCAACGGTGGCTCCTCCTCCACCTTCACAAGCACAACAAACCAAACCGCAAGCAAGAGACAAAACAACCTTGAGAAATCAAGGAGGTGCTTCTCCAAGCACACCACAGGGATTAGAAACTCCCTCGAGTTCAAGTGGAACTCCAAGAACACCAAGAATACCAAGATTTAGAAATTTGAGTGAAATTTATGAGTAAGAAGCTGATAATAATAATGGTCTGAATTCCTTATTTTCTTTTTTTTGTCATGTTCATGACCCAATTCATTTTGAAGATGCAGTAAAAGAAGAAAAATGGATTGAAGAAATGAATGAAGAGATTGGTGCAATAGAAAAGAATGATACATGGGAGTTAGTAGGCCTCCCACAAGATAAAGAAGTCATTAGAGTAAAATATGTCTATAAGACCAAGAGCAGTGCTGAAGGAAAAATAGAAAGGCATAAAGCAAGACTTGTTGTAAAAGGCTTCAAGAAAAAATAAGGAGGAGATTATGAAGAAACCTTTGCACCAGTTGCAAGGATGGAGAGAGTGTGGATAGTGTTGTCCATAGCATCACAAAAAAAGTGGAAATTCTACCAAATGGTTGTGAAGTCAAAATTCTTGAATGGAGTGTTGAAAGAGGAGGTATATGTTGAACAACCTCCAAGCTATGAGATTGAAGGGCAAGAGCACAAAGTGTGCAAGTTGAAGAACACTCTTTATGGGCTGAAGCAAGCACCAAGAGCATGGTACAACAAAATTTATGCTTATTTGACATAAAATGGGTTTAAAAAATGTGATGGTGAACCCACAATCTACATTAAAGAAAAGATGGTAATATCCTTATTTTTGTTTTATATGTAGATGATTTAATTTTCACATGCCATGAAGTTTCTCTCATTGCTGATTTTAAAGTAGTCATGAAGAGTGAATTTGAAATGACTGATTTGGTTTTTTTGAGATATTTTATGGGCATAGAAGTAAAGAAAAATGAAAAGGGAATTTTTATTTCCCAAGAAAAATATGTTGAAGAAGTTTTGAAGAGGTTTAACATGCAGAACTGCAAAGCAGAAGTAACTCCAAATGTCATGGGGTTGAAACTAAGCAAGGAATATCACAACAAGAATGTCGATATGACATTCTGCAAGAGCATAGTTGGCAGTTTAATGTATTTGACTGAAATTAGGCTTCATATTATGTATGATGTAAGTTTAATTTCCAAATTCATAGAGACACCAAGGGAGACACATTGGCAAGCAACCAAGAGAATATTGAGGTATGTGAATGGAACGAAAGAGTATGGTGTCCTATACTCCTCATCTGATAATTTTAAATTGATTGGTTACACTAATAGTGATTGGGTTAGAAGTGTAGATGGTAGAAAGAGCACATCTGTGTATGTGTTTCATTTGGGATCAGGAGCCATTTCATGGCTTCCAAGAAGCAACCAATAGTTGCTTTATCAATAGTAGAAGAAGAGTATGTAGCAACAACAACAACAACCTATCAAGCTATTTGGATGAGAAGGATGGTCAGATATTTTTGTCATGAGAAAGATAAAGGAACCACAATTTCTTGTGATAATAGCTCAGCAATAGTATTGTTAAAGGATTTTTTTTTCCACAAGAGAACAAAGCATATTGATGCAAAATATCATTTTATAAGAGAATTGGTTAACAATGGTGAGATTTTTTTTGTAGCATTGCAGGACAGAGGAGAAATTTTTTGATATCCTCACAAAGCCATTAGCACAGAAGAGTTTTGAGTATCTCAGAAAATGTTTGGGAATGACCGATGGTGGCAGTTGTGATTAAGGGGGAGTGTTGGAATTTTACTCCCAACCACCACCATAAATAAATAGTGGCACAACCCACAAACTTCATCAATTTTTGACAAGAGATAAGGACAAGCAGCAGATCCGAGATCTAGAGGCGTTTCCATGCAACCAACAACAAACCAAGTATCGAGCCATCCTCTACGTTTATTGTTTTCAACCACCGCATTGACTTACTGTTTGCCCGCACTTCGCCGCCCGCAAATTTTATAGTTTACCTAGAAGCCTTTCGGCTATTAAGTTAAATTCCTGCCAATGCGATATTGGCAAGACCCACATATACCATCCACCACATTGCAAAACCTACAAACCCTTTTTATTTCAGCAAAACCTTTGATTCGTGCATTTTGCACTTACCACAACTTACCATGTCGCGGCCCACACTTCGCAAGATTTAAGTCTTAACCTTAAGCCCTCACCGTATGTTATGTCTCCGCCGATGTGATATCAGCGGACCCAGCTAAACCTTTATGGCCCGCAAGTTTGAAATCACAAGTTCTTAACTTTACCTTCTGCCGCTCGCAAGTTATGTTATATGTTTTGTGATGTGATTCATTCTCACACATTGCAATCACATAAGTTTAAGTTTTCCCGCAGCGCCTGTAGGCTATGTTATTTTGGGTTTGATGCAATATGTGCCACGTCACTATCGCACATCGCAACCCGCAAAGTTTAATGAATAGCACCGAGAGTTAAATTTAAAATCGTCGATTTGTGTGCATGCGATGTCGACCAGAACCATATTGCATAATATTTCAGATCTGCTAGTTTGTGTTTTTGAACGCGTTTTTACGTGTCTTCATGTATAAATTGTAATACAGTCTCCGTACCATTTTGAATGAAAGAATGGGTCTTTTGATAGCCCAAGGATGATTAGTTGTTGAACGTTCGTTCAACAATTGAATTGCATTGAATAGTTTAGGTTTTTTAGGCTTTGGATATTTTTATTTAAAAGAAATGTAATTTCATTTTGTATACAGAGTGATGGAATAGAAAATAGTATTTTTTTCCTCTCCTGTGTATTACGCTGCGTGTGTGTATGACTGTTTAATTTCCACAAATTTCTGTAGTCTCTGTGTTGCGGGGAAACACATTTCCTCTGTGTATTGTATTGAGAAATTTCAACACAATCGATCTCTCAAATAGTGGCTTTAGACACATCTTAACTCCTAGTCATTCTATGGACGATCTCCCATCTATCGAGATACATAGGTGCTAATAGTTGTACTGGAGAGTTATCTAGGGAAGCCCGCTAGATACATAATGCATCTAGAAGCAGTTTTTCAAAATAACGCCTTTAACTCATTATTGATCTGATTATGAATTTCACCCTCACTTAATCTACAAAGAAGTTACAATACAAATTTTTTTAGCAGTAATATAACTATATCTCCACTGATATTATATGTGTTGCCCTTCAAAAAATTCAATGATAGACATATTTTTAAAGAAAGTTGGATTATCAATCCAAACTGGAGCTTCGATTAAGCGGCTGATTTCTCTATCGAGATCTTTGATTAGGTGCCAGGTTTCTCAATCGTGTACGCTTTAAGGTCTATGAACCTAGAAATCATGTTGTGATGTAGTGGATCACATGAAGCACACCAATTTGAATCCCATGATGCTATAATCTTCTGAACCAAAGATATTAAGTAGAAAATCTATAAAATCATTGGAGAAATGAGTGTCATAAATGAATCAACATGACTACCTTACTTCTATTGCGCTTTACAAGGTAATATTTTAATGGGAATGAAAAAGAATATTGGTACAAATCGAGCTATATGCACACTTCTCTCAACACACAGATATACGCTAACTCCGTCATGTATGGATCCAAAATTAATGGTTTTTTTTAACAACGTGAGCCTCTTCTTCTACACAGTTGCGTTAACACCATAGAACAGGCTCGACGCACTCTGCTACATATATACATACGCGTCCTGGGCAGTAACCAGAACTATGCACTGTGGTGTGGAAGTCAAAATTCCAAGGATTCGTTACCTAAATAGAAATATATCGCCATTTTCGTGCACACATTGATGACCCCCTTCTACGAATTCAATTCAAACTAAGGCAGAAGCAATAATAATCAAACTTCCAGTTAAATAACTCCAGAAATATTCCAGTTGAAGTTAAGCGTTTGAGTTAAATTTGCAATGTCCATCGAAAGACATCGTCTCCTATTCTACAGGTTTGAGTGGCCAACAATTCATGCTTCTATATACAAACTAACACATTATGAATCAACAACAAATTACACTCTCTTTGCAACAAATTAGACTCTCTTTGTGCCCCTCGGCCTTCACATAACGGGTTAGCCTAGATAGGCTCTCATACCATGATAAAACTAATTAAAACACTCATATATTTAAAACTGATTAAAACACTCATATATTTAAAACAAAGGCATATGCTTTAGAACACACATGATTACATTCAGATTACTCTAATATATAGAATTTCTTAGAGCTAACTTATTGCTAAGTTAGAAAGAAAGGTTGAGAGAATTTCTCAACCATCACAAACCAACATCTCAAATATAGGATGTAAGCATTAATTCCAACAAGAGTATGTTCAGTTACATCAATGTGGGAACATGTGATGTATATTTGAATTGTAATATGTGTTTTCCATATAAGCATTAAGGGAGGGACTTGGATGATAATTCTTCCACTGTAATTTTGGAGTTCGTTTGAGATTTGTAGGTGGTTGTCGAGAGATCCTCTCAACTCCTCGCTCTAATTTTAGAATCATTTTGATCTCAGTCCAACTAAATCTGTGTATCATATTTGTAAATGAGAAACTGAGCAACCAAATATTAGTAAGTTGTAGCAGTAGTAAATGTTAGCTCAATTTGCAGTGTCCTTAAAATGAAGTATTAGATAAAAAAATAGAGCATATTGATCTTAGTGGATGTTAATCATGATGGTGAGTAATCAAAAAAACATGTAGTAGGATCAATTAATAATTTAATAAAAATTAAAAAGAATTACAAATAATAAATCATTTTAATTTCATTTTTTATATTGTACTTTTGTTTGTATTAATAAAATTACAAAAAAAAATGTTCTAGCAAAAAATTCCAATATCCCTATCACATTAAGTATATTTAAATAGTAATAATTCATATTTGTAATTTAAGTCACTAGGTTTTGTGAACAAAAATTATTAAATTAGAAATTCACAAAATTTCATTAGCTGGAAAATTCATTTGAGAAGGTACCCAATCTCAAGCATACCAAACACAAAGATGAATAGTTTGAAATTAGTTTAAAATTCTATTGAAATTATTTTAGAGCTCATTATGAAATAACACTTAATTCAAAGAGGTTATAAAAGCACAATGAAACCTTAAAGGATAAAACTTAATGGCTTTAAAAAAATTGAGGTTCATTTCAGGATGTTCTCTCTAAATGTCAAACTTGACTAAAAGGGAGAGACCCATAAGTTAAGCTAGCTTTTGGAGGATGTTGAGAGTAATTTTTTTTATTTACATTACATAATTCATTTTTTTTAATATTTATTTTCATTTCTATTTTAATAATAGTTATCATTCCTATTTGTCTCTCTTTATCTTCACAATTTTAATATATTAATTATATAATTTTATATATTAAAAAACAATTATAATAAAAGTATAAAACATCGATTAAATAAAAGAAATAAATATATAAAAGAAACATATGTATAGCCAATAAATATTTTAATCTTTAAATTTTCATATATATATATATATATATATATATCTAAACAATGATAGAAGTATAATATTCAATTAATAATCAAAGTTAAATATTTAAAATAAACATAAGTAAATTAAATAATTTATTTTAAGATTCAAATGGTGTTGTCATTTATTATATATATAAATTAGAAGTGTAATATTTCAATAAATTATAAGACTTAAATATATAGAAATTTTTGTATATTAACAAAATATTTTAATCCTTAAATTTTATTATTATTTATTATTTTTGAGTATATATATGCTTGTGCTTTTTTAGTTATACCATACTCATTAAAATTATATAGATTTAGTTATCACTATTCTTATATATAATAGAGTTACAGCGAATTATATGCATATACAATTTTGAAATTTGTAGTATCTCTAAGCTTGCTTTCTTGTCAAACAAGAACAATAACCATGTGATTTATGTTAAAGTAGAAAACACAACCACTATATATTTTATGTATGACCATAAAACAAATATTTAGATTAAAAGAAAAATTAAGCAATATTCCATTATTAAAAAAACAAATAAATATTGACTAATTAAATAAATATATAAGCAATAGGAATCATTATTTTAGTGTAATATTTTTTTAAAATAATTGATTTTCACTATTTTATTTTTCTTAAATAGATTTATGGAAAAAGAAAATAATAAAATAATAATTAAACTTGCTCATTATTCATAAGAATATGTAGTAATTATTAAAAATTTGTAATCCACATAAATTGTTGTTTCCTAGTGCCTTTTATTTAGTGAATTATTTTGTCTTGCTTGTATGTCTTTATTAAGTGTTATAGTTAGCCTTTTCCAAAGATTCCTTTCTCACTAAGCTACCTATATATTTATTAAGTGTTAGAATTATTCTTTCCCAAAACTTCCTTTCTCAATAAATTGCCTATAGTGATTGGTAAGCTGACATAAGGATTTGTATTTGCTGGTTGCTATATAATGTAGTTGTTATATGAGCTTTTCAACATTGCCAACCATACAAAAATTTTATATGGTATGAGTATATATTTTTTTTATTAATGGAATTTCACAATTTTTTCTAAATTCAATTTTTTCTTTTTAGTCATTGTGTTTTCAAATCTGAGTTTTATCAGGCCTGCCACTTCTTTTTATCCAAGGTTTCTAAATTCAACTTGACACTGAATTTTTGTTAGCTTTATTAAGCATTTACTGTCAGATTGTGGGATTTATTTTTGTTTGATAAATGGTTTTATTTGATAAATGGTTTTAGCTTTTTATTTGATAAATGGTTTTATTTGATAAATGGTTTTAGCTTTTTATCCAATGTAGCTTTTTTCAACTTGACACTGAATTTTTGTTAGCTTTATTAAGCATTTACTGTCAGATTGTGGGATTTATTTTTGTTTGATCCGCTAACGGCTACATTGGTAAATGGTTTTATGTAAATGCCCTAACAAAAGATCCACCCTGCGGCAAGTGCCCGCCCGCAATGGAATTTGCTGCTTAGATCCCTGCGTCGTACCCTACAAATGCCCGCCGAAAAACAAAACATATAATATTATATGTTACTAGGGGTCTTGAATATTTAAATAAATATTTGCTATATGGTACTAGACATTTGTTATTTCTCCATGTAATAATGGAAGGATGATTATGGAACCTAAAATCAAATTTAGTTATTTGCTTTTGATTATGAAACTTCAAATCAAATGTGGTTCTCAATTATGGAACCTAAAATCAAATGTAGTTCTTTCTTTTTGTAATAGTTTTCATTATATATACTTTTAATTCATAAATAAAATGGATTTTGTTTGAGTTATAGATTTTTTTTAGTGAGGTTGTAAATTTTTATTTCATTTTATTTTTATAATTATTTTGAGTTTGATTAATTAAAATTTTAATGAAATTTAATTTTACTTTACTATTATATATATATTTTGAATATTTTTCTTTGAGGTATGATATATTTATATTATTGGTTTTCTTTATTTTTAATTTAATTTAATTTTATAGGATTTTATTTTTAACTTCAATTGTAAAATATTTTTAATATTTATAAAAATTATTTTATAATATATTTATTAATTAGTAATGTTTTTACCTATGAAAGTAAAATTTAGGTAACATGATGTTTTATTAGGATACTTAGCAAGGAAAAAGTTTATTAATTTGGAATCTTATTGATTTTAGTTAGTCTAACAAAATAAGAAGAAATTTTGTGATAATAATTTTTGACATATTGTTAATTTTCTTCATAATTGAAGAGTTTTCTGCTTCATGTTCATTTTTATTTGGTTGATGTTTATCTTTATTTTAGATTTGAAAATATTAATATGAATTCTGAGTTGCTGATGTTAGACTATTCAAATGTCTTCCATCGTAGGATCAACAGCCTGTGTCAATTGACTCCTTAACTAATAAATATCATGTCATTACTCTTAACTCTCAATGGTTCCTTGCTTCACAAGCCTTATCATCTCAACCACTGGCTTTGCTCAGGATGTTATAGTAAGAAGAGTATCAAGCATAACGCTGCAGGAGCCCTATTATTTAAACCGTCCATTGATGCATGATCCCTAGTAGGAAGAGTATCACGTACTTATGGTGTCACAAGGCGTGGTTTAGTGAGAAACAAGTGCTTGTCTCTATTTGTGGACTTGTGTGGACCCTATCATCTAAACCACCCATAGCTGCAAAATACATATTGACATCCAAGATCACATGAAGATCCAGGTAATTATTCCCCCTGGAACTACCTTATTCACGGGCCTTCAGCATTTGAGAACTTGACTGTGTACAGACTCATGAGTAATAGATAAATCTCAATTTTGAATCCCACTCCTATGCCCAACTATGGGGCAAGGCAAGACAAATTGAAATTCCTAACATAAGAATCCTCGGAACTAGTCTCTAGAAATCCTACCTCTAGATCAGTAATGAGCACCAAGCAATTCAAGTTATGGGATTTCCTCCTCAGTCCTTTATTTTGGGTGAGGGAATTATTCTAAAATTTATATGTTATTCCCTTTTCTTTTCTGCACCACCAATAGTTTCTCTGCACAAAAACATATTCACATTTATAAGTCCTCGTCCAGTCCTATTATATTTCCTTATTACAGCACATGCCCCCTCTTCAATCCACTTAAGTACCAACCAAACCTACCTCCAAAGATTGGTATGTCAGAAAGTAAAGTGTAGAGTGGTTGTTTATTTTCATCTCTTCTGTTGGCTGCGGACTCTCAATCCAAGGGGAATGAAAAATAATGGTATTGAGGTGTTTTTTCTAGCTCAATTAAGTGGGATATGACCCAGCATCATGTATAGTGGAGAAAATACCTTATATTTTCTATGTATTAATAGCATATCTATGTGTCAAAATATCGTTATTGAAGTTGGTGTGACATTTGATCAAATGGAGCTAGGTCAACTGATGGATTTGGACTTGTTTATTGAGCACTTATTGTAATGGTAATAGTTCATGTTTCTCCAATATGACTTTTAACATAGCTCTTGCCTTTTTGGGTATTGTTATGTATTCCTCTAGCAAATTATTTCTTCTTCTCAATTATGATAAGGAATATTTTTGTGCATGTGGAGTAAAGCTCAATTGGTAGTCATTGCACATGATGTTGATCCAATTGAGTTGGTATCTTGGAGCTGTATGCATATTTATAATCTCTGTTAATTGTTTTTTTAGCATGACAAAGTTCATAGAAGCTTAAATTGTACGCAATATGTGATTACCTTTTATGGGAAGCGCATATGTAGAACTTCTGCACTATGAAATTTTTTTATTGTCAGTAATATATGAATTTTTTTATGGGAAACTGATAAGTAGGACTTCTGCACTATGCAATTTTGTTTGATGTGGATTGTGCATAAAAAAAAAGAAACAAACTCCCTTTACTTCTTGAAAAATGAGGAGAAGATGGAATTTAGCAAGATTGTTGAGGCAATAAAGGTGTACGATGGGGACTTGGAATTATGGCAACCAACTCTCACAAAAGAACAAAGGCCAAGGATGAACATTTGGCCAAGGAAGCTCACTTAAGAATAACTCCATGTTGAAATTTTTATTGGATTGTCTTTTCTAGTTTGTTGTAATTTTATTTATAGGTATAATAAGATATCAAGTTTGTACTAAGGAATTATCTAAAGCCACTTTTAGCTAAAGGCATGTCAACTTTTCAATTGGATAAATTGTTGATTAAGAAATATTTCATACATTCATTGGTCTTATGAATTCTCTACAAGTTTTTGTATGTTGTGATGATGATATCTTCATTTTTCCCTTCTGTATTTAGTGTTATTAATATTTATTATTATAAAATTTTAATCATGTACAATGTTTAAATATGCATGCAAATATCTATTTCCAACTATCTATTTTGGTTTTTGGCCTTATTTTAAGGCCACAAGAGCAATATGCTCAATCATTTTCCTTTCTAACATTTTAGAATTTCTTGGTACTTGATTAGAAGATGGTTTACTTGAGAATGAAATGAGAATTTTCTCTTTCTTGAATTGATCCTAGTTTTATTAAAATATATCTTTTTATTTTTCAATTTGTTTAAACCTCACATTAACCTATACTTAATTAATTTAGATGGATGCTTATTTTATACCACCTTGGGAACTACTTTGGATAAACCCTTTTTATAGATAAGCTACAAGCACCCCACGCCTCTTTATCTACCAACCTCTTTGGTAGCATCATCTCAAATTATAGGACCTTTTTGTCAAATTTTCATTGTTGTCAAAATGTAACCATTTTCCTTAATTTGTAAATGGAGATTTTTTAGCCTCTCCTTCAGCTGTAGCAGGACTGTGAATTTTGGCACATTTTTCAAGTTTGAGGTTAGACTTAAACTTGTTGCCACCACCTGCTACAAATATTGAAGAGTCCTAACAAGGAATATGAATATATGGGACTCAATTTCCACCTTCATGTGCAATGTCTAAGGGGTTCATATGATATATTGAAGTAGTTGGTCAAACAGTAAAATTAACATGTGATCCAAATGGTGCAGCTGATATTATTTTGTTTCCAGATATAACAGAAACACATGAACATATAAACCTTGACAACTCTCATGCTGGTCTTGAGATAGATATTGGAAAGTATTCTAGCTTAAATGAATCAATGAGACCTCTTTTGAAGTTCATGACAGCCTCAAATCACTCCCACAAAGTGGATTTAAGTGGGAATATTTTTAAACAATTTTGTGAGGAGCAGAGAGAAGCTTGAAGAGATGTTGAATTGTCTAAATGCTAAGCTTTGAAGGAATATTTTAGAATAGGTATTATTTATGGAAAAGAGATTAATGTCTCAATTGATAGCTTTAAAGGAAGATTTGGGAAGAGGTATTATTCGTGGAAAAGACCTAATGAATCATTTGATAGATTCATAATATTATGTGAGGTAGATGAGATTTTTTTGTGACTCGCATTTCATGATAATTATGTGTTATCTTGACAAAAATAAAAAATCCCAATTATGTTATGTTATATTTTATGATAATTATATGTGATTTATTTTTAATCCAAAATATTATCTCCTTGTTTTTTGCTTATGCCTAACTTTTTATGGGAATTTGAATGGATCAATTTGTTTGGATTGCTTGGATAATAGAATTGTTCTCTCTTTTGTGGCCAGTGTGTAATTCCTACAATTACTCTGAATTTAAGGGCCATTGCCTGACAGAAGGAATTATTTGTTCTTTTCAAATATTTATGTGAAAGCTCCTCTCTCATTTCCAACTTCATGTAAATTATTCTCAAATTAAATAAGCTTTGCCTTAGTGTAGAACTTATTTTCCTTGTACACACTGCTATCTATCATTTCCAAATTTATATTAATTTAGTTGTTTAACTCAATACCCCTTAGTCTATTTACGTTGGTCTGGAAAATGGAAATGTCCTTCCAAAGTCCTTGGAGTTGTCAACGAGGCAACCGGATCACTATTAAAAAAAATAGGAGACATACAATCATTTCCATAGTGGTGAGAAATATTTGGGTGGTAATTGGGTGACTTATGAGCACGGAAAAAAAAAGGCAGACTTATAAGCACTGGAAGTGCTGTGAGAAATATTTGGGTGACAAATAGGTATCTTATGTGCATGGAAATATGTTTTGGCCCTCACATGAATTTATAATTTATATGTTCAATTGAATAGCCCTTAGTTTATTTACATTGGTCTCACAAATTCCAATGTCCTTGAAACTTGTCAAGGAGTAAACTAGATCACTATTAAAAAAATAGGAGACATATAACCACTTGCAATGTTGTAAGAAATGTTTGGGTGACAAATTTGTATCTAAGGTGCATACTTGTCAGTTAACCTTCATTTCTGGTTTTGACAAAATGAAATGAATAAATTCAAATTAGGTTTGGTTGGTCAAGAATTGGATGTGGCAATTGAAGTTTTCCTTGAAGAAATGGTGGGCTAACATCCTTACTTTTGTTCAACATCATCAAATTTATCCTCCACCAGCATGCATAGGAACGGTATAGTACCCTTCCCAACTGATGAAAATATTGGAACTTCCTTACCATCATTGCAAGACACCTCAGTGGATGTGATAATAAAGGAAGAATAAAAGCATTTTATACAAACATATCCAAATGCTATAAATACAAAGGGCAACCTGAGGATCAAGGGTAAGTAATATAATTTTTTAATTGAAAAATACAAAAACATGGTAATTTGAGATAGAATCAAAGATGCCATAATATTTGTGTGAATATGAGGCCACATACACCTATTGATCATAAGATGGAACACACACACATAGTGATTGCACATAGGAAAACGGAGGTTGTTAGCTTACACAACACCAAAAAATTGTTGTTTATTTCTTTTACAACAATGAATTTGTGCTTCTCTCAATCCTTTCTTTAGATTCTCTTATTTATCACATGTACTTTTCATATGGATCTTGATGCATCAATTTCCACTTGTTATAAACAAACAATGTTTATAGAGAAAGAGATTCACCTAATTTCGATACACAAACCATCCCATAGAAAAGTACAAAATAACGAAAAGAAAGATAATCACTATACCTCCAATACCTTGTCCCACACATACACATGTGCTTTCCTTCCTTCATAGATTGACCTCAGTTCAGACCTTTTGTCCAAATTTCTATTTCAAAGTTATCCGAAAACTTGATTCTACAATGAGGTAGCAGCCCCTTATATATAGTGACTATCTCATATCTTTCTAGGAAAACATGACTTCTATGAGGTGAGTCAACTTATTTGAGCATCTCTTGTAATGTTCCTTTTTCGGGAATTTCTGCTATTTGGTCCTCAAGGACGCTGTATAAGGAAGCTGATGCAAAAATAAGCAAGAAGGGGGCTTGGATCCCCTTGTTAGCTCATTAAACACTTCTCTTCTAGAAGTTGAGCCCAAAGAAATGAGCCTAGAGGGGATTCAGATCTCCCCAAACTAGGTCCCTTAAAGAATGCTCAAATGGAGAGCTTACAACAATATAAGAACATAACCATGAAACTCCGCAAATATGAATATACCATAAGAGGAAAATTTTATGCAGCCAACATTATATTATTATATCAGCAATAATGTACAAGAAAATTATGAGGGACAAGCCACTCAAGCTATGAGAACTAATCTCCAAGGATCAAGCAATGAAATACAGTTGTTGCTGCAATTGCATAGAATGCTGGAAGGCAGTGATTGCACTGTCTCTATGAGAGTAGTAGCTGCTAAATACATACAAAATGATAATGTGGCTGAAGGATATAAAGAAATTCCCACAAATGGAAATATGGGCTCCAATACAAAATCTCTAGCCAATCCAGGAGGGATTGCTAGAAATGTCGGAAAATGTACAGTGTGATGAATGATTTGTGACTACAAATGAATCAAAATGAGAATGAGGCTATGGAAGATATGAAATAATCATGCCCTCCTCTGATAATGTTCTCAAGCAAAGGGCTGATCCATTTTACTCAAAAACACTCCTCCTGATAAGCTCCAATGGTTCTTCCACCAACTGCCCACAAAAATAACGCATTTTCTTCCCTAGACTGCACTGTGAGAGATGGTTAATGATTGGCTTGGTGCCAAAGAAATGAAATAAATCCCAGAGTCTCCTGTGTTTCTCCTCCAAATAATATGCAAGAACTCCACCGAAGAACAAGCCAGGAATGACTCTCAGAGTTCCTATGTTGCTTTTCCCAGCAACACAATGTTTTCTACCCAACAGAATAACGCTGTAGCTGAAGACCTAAGCTTGGAAAAATTCTGGAATGAGGAAATGAAGCTCAAACCCTCTCCTTCTTTGAGGATGAGGAAGGGATTCCCGACCGGGAACACCCTTGGGTTCAAGAACAGTACAACCCTGCTAAACAACCCGGGATGCAAGTCTTTGTAGACCCAACGAGAATAATAAGCTAATGCATAATGAAAATGGGCTGCCATCTCCTCCTTATAAGAAAGTGATCTCCTCTCACCATGGGTCCCATTCACACTTTCCACCTAGTTCATGCACGTGGAGCCTCCTCTAAAATTGCACTGCCTTGTCATGAAGATTTCCTCTCTTGGACAACGTTGTTGACTTAGTCAAAGATGGATAAATCAAAGTGATCCCGATCATAGTCACACCCTTAGGTGCTTAATCCAACTGCTTATTCATCCTACTTTCACACAAGGAGTGTTATTTCTTCATCTAAGGGTGTTAAGGGCTCTCCTTACCCATTTTATTCAACAAAATAAAAAGATTCTAACTATAATGTTCCTTTTAGCTTGAGGCTAAAAATTGGGAACATTACACTGTGTAGCACAAAATTATCCTACTCCAGGAATAACACTGTGACTGAAGGAGGTAGCTTTGGCCAAATGCTGGAATGAGGAATTTCTTGATACCATTGTAATGTTCCTTTTTCAGGAATTTCTGCAATATGGTCCTCAAGGACACTGTATAAGGAAGGTAGTGTAAGAATAAGTTGAAAGGGGGCTGGGATCCCCTTGTTAACTCATAAAAAACTTCTCTTCCAGAAGTTGAGCTGAAAGAAATGACTCTAGATGGGTTATTCAGATCTCCCCAAACTAGATCCCTTAAAGAATGCTCAAAGAGAGAGCTTACAACAATACATGAACACAATCATTAAACTCTGAAATATGAATGAAAAATAAGATGAAATATATTACAACCATCATGTACATTAATATATCAGCAGCAATATACAGAAATATCATGAGGAATAAACCCCTCATGCAATGGGAATCAACCTCCAAATATTAACACATGAAATACAAGAGATGCAGCAACTGCATAAAATGCCGGAAAGCAGTGAATGCGCTGTCTCTAGGAGTGTAGCTACTGCTATAGATGTGCATACATGAAATATAATTGAAATATGCACACTTCTCTCAAACACATAGATAAATAATTGTAAAAAGAGTTTCAAAATAAGGGAATCTTGGATTGATAGTCCTGTGGTAGAGCAACTAAAGGTAATGGTAGAACTAGAGGAGCATACCATGTTGCCATGATATGTGGTTAGGGAAGGAAAGGAGTGTTTCCGAGAGGAGGGTTTACAAAAGGAGGTACAGGGTTAAATGGAGGAAGGTGAACAGTGGGGGATGAGGTTAGTACAATAAGAATCCACGGTAAGGTGGATGGGTCTAAAACTATCTGAGTTATCCAACTCTGAGATCTAGTCCTAGACAAGCTTTGTTCTAGGAGTGATTCAGATAGGATATTCTGCAAGTTTTTGAGGTTTTCAGGTAGGGAACTTGTCTTGTGGATAGGTCTGCTAACAGTTGGATTTTTAGATCTAGGAGATTTCCTAAGGATTCTTTGAGGATTGTCAACTATTGCAGGAGGATTTAGGTTTGGATGAGATCTGGTAAAGATTCTTCTAGAAGCTAGAACTTGGACCCAAAAATCAGAAAGTCTTAAAAGGTATAACAGTCTTAAGACACAAACCAATCTGTAAAATAGATACTTAATTCACAAAAGTATTCTTGGTTGGGTTTTGTTGAGGTTTAATGATAGAATAAGTTTCCCAGTGAAGTCTATGGAAAACTAGTTGAGTCACCAGGTGGAGGATTTTTACAATCTCAAGGCTGGTTTTTGTCCACCATCAGCAACCCGGTACCATTCTTGGCTAACACTTGTTTCATATAAATTAAAATGAGTTTTTCTGAGTTTTTGAGGTTATATTCAAGCTGTTTAATACTCAGTATTCCCTAGTATGGTCACCACTATGTTGGCTCACCGTGATTTGCAAGATTGGCAAGAACAAACTTTGCAGGGAACCACATCAAACCAATTTTGAGTCTAAGGACCTAGCCTTCCCGGACTCAGAGAGGGCTCTCTCCATGTAAATGATTATAAATGGTATGTCTTTATGATTTTGTATTATGATTTTAGGCTAGTTATGAAGCTATTAGGACTATTTGTTTTGTTTGATTGGATTGGTTGATAGATAGAGTAATGGTGTCATTAATTGATGAATTGTTTCAGTTGAATAGATAGACCATGAGAAACATTAATCCATTGGTCTATGGAGTCATACAAGGACTTAATTGTTGATCAACTCTGCAAGGGTTTTCATAGGTCAAGCTAACTATATTAAGTGGATCCCTTAGATTAGATGTAATAGTGTTAATAGTGGATCGAGCTTCATCGCAAAGCCACATGGCTCTGGAAATTTTGAATTGGATGACGGTATCAGGATTTGGCGCGAAGGAGGGAGAGTGGTTTTTTCATGGGATGAGGAGTGGTAAATGGTTTTGGGCGGATGAGTGCTATTCCATAGATTAGGTGACGCGTGGCAGAGGGTACGAGCACTGAAACCTCCCATTTCGCAGGGTTTGGGGCTATTTAACCCCCACACATATAATGGTGTGATAAGGGTTGTGGGCCGTTGGATCTCGAGGGAGGAGATCAATGGTGGTCGGGTGTTATGAGCAGCGGGTGAGGATGAGTGGTGGGGCCCGAATGGACAGGTGGCAGGATTCCATTATAGCACGAGGTTTAATGAAGAGTGAGGTCTAGGGGTTAATAGAATAAGTGAAAGTGCTTATTTATAAGGAGAGGGGGAAGGGTTATATGGGGTTCTTTACCAAAGCGCGGGGTTAAAACTTTAAAGCAGGGGGCTTTAAACATTTATAAAAGGGGCGGGGAAAAACACACAAATGGTCGGGTTATTATATTAAAATAGAGTTTTAATATAAAATATGGGTCCCAAAAGGTTTAAAATTTGATTAAAAACAATGTAAAAAATGAGTTTTTTACATTTTTTTAAGGAAATAAGGGAAATTTATGAGGTGAGGGAGTTAAGTGGAGTTTTTAGGAATGGAAGTGGGTTTATAGGGGGGGGAATGAGGAAATGAGGCTTTAGGTACGAAAAAAGGATGAAAATAAGAGGATTAAGCCCAAACATGAGTTTTTTAAGATCAGGAGGGAAATTTTGAGAAGGCAAAATGAGAGATAGTGAAAAATGTTTTATGAAGATAATGAAGGCAGTGAGATTTCTGAAGATAGCTGATAGTCAAGAAATGCTATCTTCAGCATACTGTAGAAAATCCATAGTCACCTAGTGAAACTATAGAATTTAGGAGGATAACATGGTCTGGATACCATTTTTAATGAAAGAATGGGTCTTTTCACAGCCCAAGGACGATTAGTTGTTGAACGTCCATTTGGAAATTGAATTACATTGAATAGATTATGTTTTTCAAGCTTCGTCCATTTTTATTAAAAATAAATGTAATTTCATTTTGTATACAGAGTGATGGAATATAAAACAGTAGTTTGTTCCTCTCCTATGTATTACTCTACCTGTGTGTATGACTCTTTAATTTTCGCAATTTGTTGTAATCTATGTGTTGTGGGGAAACACATTTCCTCTGTTTATTATATTGAGATATTTCAACATGGTATTAGAGTAGGTCTACGACTCTCAGTAAAATAAGAATCTCTATTTATTGAAGACGCTATAATATTGATCTGAGAAGGATATTTATCCAGCAGTGAGAAAGCTTCTGTTTTACACAGTCAAGTTGATTGTTTGTTTACATAGTCAGAATGGCACAGCAAGCACAATTTTAAAACACCCACAATTACCACAGTTCAATGCTAAAAATTATGACTATTGGGCCATTACAATGAGGGCCCTATTTTCTTCACAAGAGATATGGGAGCTTGTGGAACAAGTTTTCCAAGAACCAGCAGACGCAACAACGTTGGCTGCTTTGACATCAACAGAAAGAGACTTGTTGAGAGATAATAAGAAGAAGGACTCCAAATATGTCTTCTATCTCTACCAAGTAGTACATGAGAGTATTTTCCCAAGGATTGCAATAGCAACAAAATATAAGGAGGCGTGGGATCTCAAGACAGGCTATCAACGCATGGAGAAGGTGAAGAAAGAAAATTTACAAATGCTGAGGAGAAATTTTGAAACTCTTTGTACAATTATTTTGAGATTTATAATTATTTTGAGTTTGATTAATTAAAAGTTTTGGGGATTTAATTTTTTATTAATATCAATTTGAGAAATGAAATTTAATTTTACTTTACTATTATACATATATATATATATATATATATATATATATATATATATATATATATATATATATATATATATATATATATATATATATATTATGTATATTTTGATTTGAGGTATGATATATTTATATTATTGGTTTTTTATTTTATTTTTAATTTAATTTAATTTTATAGGATTTTATTTTTAACTTTAATTGTAAAATATTTTTAATATTTATAAAAATTATTTTATAATATATTTATTAATTAGTAATGTTTTTACCTATGAAACATAAAATTTAGGTGACATGATGTTTTATTAAGATACTTAGCAAAGAAAAAGTTTATTAATTTGGAATCCCATTGATTTTAGTTAGTCTAACAAAATAAGAAGAAATTTTGTGATAATAATTTTTGACATATTGTTAATTTTCTTCATAATTGAAGAGATTTCTGCTTCATGTTCATTTTTATTTGGTTGATGTTTATCTTTATTTTAGATTTGAAAATATTAATGTGAGTTCTAAGTTGTTGCTGATGTTAGACTATTCAAATGTCTTCCATCGTAGGATCAATAGCCTATGTCAACTGTTAATTGACTCCATAACTAATAAATATCATGTCATTACTCTTAAATCTCAATGGTTCCTTGTTTCAAAAGCCTTATCATCTCAACCACTGGCTTTGCTCAGTATGTTATAGTAAGAAGAGTATCAAGCATAATGTTGCACGAGCCCTATTATTTAAACCGTCCATGGATGCACGATCCCTAGTAGGAAGAGTACATGTACTTATGGTGTCACAAGGTGTGGTTTAGTGAGAAACAAGTGCTTGTCTCTATTTATGGATCTGTGTGGACCCTATCATCTAAACCACCCATCGTTGCAAAATACATATTGACATCCAAGATCACATGAAGATCCAGGTAGTTAGTCCCCCTGGAACTACCTTATTCATCGGCCTTTAGCATTTGAGAACTTGACTGTGTACAGACTCATGAGTAATAGATAAATCTCAATTTTGAATCCCACTCCTATGCCCAACTATGGGGCAAGGCAAGACAAACTGAAATGCATAACATAAGAATCTTGGGAACTAGTCTCTAGAAATCCTACCTCTAGATTAGTAATGAGCACCAAGCAATTCAAGTTATGAGATTTCCTCCTCAGTCCTTTATTTTGGGTGAGGGAATTATTCTAAAATTTATATGTTATTTCCTTTTATTTTCTGCACCACCAATATTTTCTCTGTACAAAAACATATTCACATTTATAAGTCCTCGTCCAGCCCTATTATATTTCCTTATTACATCACATGCCCCCTCTTCAATCCACTTAGGTACCAACCAAACCTACCTCCAAATATTGGTATGTCAGAAAGTAAAGTTTAGAGTGGTTGTTTATTTTCATCTCTTCTACTAGCTGCGGACTCTGAATCCAAGGGGAATGAAAAATAATGGTATTGAGGTGTTTTTTCTAGCTCAATTAAGTGGGATATGACCTAGGTGCATCATGTATAGCGGAGAAACTACCTTATATTTTCCATGTATTAATAGCATATCTATGTGTCAAAATATCATTATTGAAGTTGGTGTGACATTTGATCAAATGGAGCTAGGTCAACTGATGGATTTGGACTTGCTTATTGAGCACTTATTGTAATGGTAATAGTTCATGTTTCTCCAATATGAATTTTAACATAGCTCTTGCATTTTTGGGTATTCTTATGTATTCCTCTAGAAAATTATTTCTTCTTATTAATTATGATAAGGAATATTTTTGTGCATGTGGAGTAAAGCTCAATTGGTAGTCATTGCACATGATGTTGATCCAATTGAGTTGGTATCATGGAGTTGTATGCATATTTATAATCTCTGTTAATTGTTTTTTTAGCATGAAAATTTTTATAGAAGCTTAAATTGTATGCAATATGTGATTACCTTTTATGGGAAGCCGATATGTAGAACTTCTGCACTAAGAAATTCTTTTATTGTTGGTAATATATGATTTTTTTTTATGGGAAACTGATAAGTAGAACTTATGCACTATGCAATTTTTTTGTTGTGGATTGTGCACAAAAAAGAAGAAGCAAACTCTCCCTTTACTTCTTGAAAAATGAGGAGAAGATGGAATTTAGCAAGATTTTTGAGGCAATAAAGGTGTACGGTGTGGACATGGAATTATGGGAACCAACTCTCACAAAAAAACAAAGGCCAAGGATAAAATTTTTGCCAAAGAAGCTCACTTAAGAATAACTCCATGTTGAAATTTTTATTGGATTGTCTGGTAAAATTTTTATTGGATTGTCTTTTGTAGTTTGTTGTAATTTTATTTATAGGTATAATAAGATATCAAGCTTCTACTAAGGAATTATCTAAATCCACTTTTAGCTACAGGCATGTCAATTTTTCAATTGGATAAATTGTTGACTAAGCAATATTTCATACATTCATTGGTCTTATGAATTCTCTACAAGTTTTTGTATGTTGTGATGATGATATATTCATTTTGTCCTTCTGTATTTAGTGTTATTGATATTTATTATTATAAAATTTTAATCATGTACAATGTTTAAATATGCATGCAAATATCTATTTCCAACTATCTATCAATTTTGGCATATTTTTTCAAGTTTGAGGTTAGACTTAAACTTGTTTCCACCACCTGCTACAAATATTGAAGAGTCCTAACAAGGAATATGAATATATGGGACTCAGTTTCCACCTTCATGTGCAATGTCTGAGGGGTCCATATGATATATTGAAGTAGTTGGTCAAACATTAGTATTAACATGTGATCCAAATGGTGCAGCTGATATTATTTTGTTTCCATATATAACAGCAACACATGAACATCTAAACCTTGAAAACTATGATGCTGGTCTTGAGATAGATATTGGAAAGTACTCTAGCTTAAATGAATCAATGAGACCTCTTTTGAAGTTCATGACAGCCTCAAATTACTCCCACAAAGTGGATTTAAGTGGGAATATTTTTAAACAATTTTGTGAGGAGCAGAGAGAATATCGAAGAGATGTTGAATTGTCTAAATGCTAAGCTTTGAAGGAATATTTGAGAATAGGTATTATTGATGGAAAAGACATCAATGTCTCATTTGATAGCTTTAAAGTAAGATTTGGGAAGAGGTATTATTCATGGAAAAAACCTAATGACTCATTTGATAGATTCATAATATTATGTGAGGTAGATGAGATTTTTTTGTGACTCACATTTCATGATAATTATCTGTTATCTTGACAAAAATACAAAATCCCAATTATGTTATGTTATATTTTATGATAATTATATGTGAATTCTTTTCAATCCAAAATATTATCTCCTTGTTTTTTGCTTATGCCTAAATTTTATGGGAATTTGAATGGATCAATTTGTTTGGTTTGCTTGTATAATAGAATTTTTCTCTCTTTTGTGGCCAGTGTGTAATTCTTACAATTACTCTGAATTTCAGGGCCATTGCTCGATAGAAGGAATTATTTGTTCTTCTTCAAATATTTATGTGAAATCTCCTCTCTCATTTCCAACTTCATGTAAATTATTCTCAAATTAAATAAGCTTTGCCTTAGTGTAGAAATTATTTTCCTTGTACACACTGCTATCTATCATTTCCAAATTTATATTAATTTAGTTTTTTAACTCAATACCCCTTAGTCTATTTACATTGGTCTGGAAAATGGCAATTGCCTTCCAAATTCCTTGAAGTTGTCAACGAGGCAACCAGATCACTATTAAAAAAAAATAGGAGACATACAATCATTTCCACAGTGGTGAGAAATATTTGGGTGGTAATTGGGTGTCTTATGAGCATGGAAAAAAAAGGCAGACTTATAAGCACTAGAAGTGCTGTGAGAAATATTTGGGTGACAAATAGGTATATTATGTGCATGGAAATATGTTTTGGCCTTACATGAATTTATAATTTATATGTTCAATTTAATAGCCCTTATTTTATTTACATTGGTCTTGTTAGGATTCTGGACACCACATATCTCCATAATGGTATGATATTGTCCACTTTGGGCCTAAGACCTCATGGCTTTGCTTATGGGCTTTACCCCAAAAGGCCTCATACCAATGGAGATATTTGTCCATCCTTATATACCCATGATCCTCCCCACTTCTAGTCAATGTGGGACTTTGGTCGTATACCCAACAATCCTCCCCTCGAACAAAGGACCATCGAGCCTCCCCTCAAACGATTATCCATCTGTCCACTCTCTACCAACTAGGATTCTCTGCTCCAATGCGTTGGAAGCACACGCCTTACATGGAGCACCACCTGCCTCGAGAGCTTGCTCTATCCCAGGTCAACTCCTCTTCACCGTGTTGGGACCAGGACACGTCCATGAAGAATCCGGAGCATACCGCCTGTGTAACCGAGCTCATCCATGGATCCCATCGTGATATTACCGGGGCCCACCACCTTCGTTTGGCATTCGAGGATTCATCCACTTCGCTAACTTCGGGGCATGGCTCTGATACCACTTGTTAGGATTCTGGACACCACATATCTCCACAATGGTATGATATTGTCCACTTTGGGCCTAAGCCCTCATGGCTTTGCTTATGGGCTTTACCCCAAAAGGCCTCATACCAATGGAGATATTTGTCCATCCTTATATACCCATGATCCTCCCCACTTCTAGTCAATGTGAGACTTTGGTCGTATACCCAACAGGTCTCACAAATTCCAATGTCCTTGAAACTTGTCAAGGAGGAAACTAGATCACTATTAAAAAAATAGGAGACATGTAACCACTTGAAATGTTGTAAGAAATATTTGGGTGACAAATTTGTATCTAAGGTGCATACTTGTCAGTTAACCTTGATTTCTGGTTTTGACAAAATGAAATGAATAAATTCAAATTAGGTTCGGTTGGTCAAGAATTGGATGTAGCAATTGAAGTTTCCCTTGAAGAAATGGTGCACTAACATCCTTACTTTTGTTCAACATCATCAAATTTATCCTCCACCAGCATGCATAGGAACGGTATATTACCCTTCCCAACTAATGAAAATATTGGAACTTCCTTAACATCATTGCAAGACACCTCAGTGGATGTGATAATAAAGGAAGAATAAAAGCATTTTATACAAACATATCCAAATGCTATAAATACAAAGGGCAGCCTGAGGATCAAGGGTAAGTAATATAATTTTTTAATTGAAAAATACAAAAACATGGTAATTTGAGATAGAATCAAAGATGCCATAATATTTGTGTGAATATGAGGCCACATACACCTATTGATCATAAGATGGAACACACACACTTAGTGATTGCACATAGGAAAGCGGAGGTTGTCAGCTTACACAACACCAAAAAATTGTTGTTTATTTCTTTTACAACAATGAATTTGTGCTTCTCTCAATCCTTTCTTTAGATCTTCATATTTATCACATGTATCCTTCATATGGATCTTGATGCATCAATTTCCACTTGTTATAAACAAACAATGTTTATAGAGAAAGAGAGTCACCTCATTCCTATACACAAACCATCCCACAAAAAAGTACAAAATAACGAAAGGAAAGATAATCACTATACCTCCAATACCTTGTCCCACACATACACATGTGCTTTCCTTCCTTCATAGATTGACCTCAGTTCAAACCTTTTGTCCAAACTTCTATTTCAGAGTTAACCGAAAACTTGATTCTACAATGAGGTAGCAGCCCCTCATATATAGTGACTATCTCATGTCTTTCTAGGCAAAAATGACTTCTATGAGGTGAGTCAACTTATTTGAGCATCTCTTGTAATGTTCCTTTTCCGGGAATTTCTGCTATGTGGTCCTCAAGGACGCTGTATAAGGAAGCTGATACAAAAATAAGTAAGAAGGGGGCTTGGATCCCCTTTTTAACTCATTAAAAACTTCTCTTCTAGAAGTTGAGCCTAAAGAAATGACCCTAGAGGGGTTATTCATATCTCCCCAAACTAGGTCCCTTAAAGAATGCTCAAATAGAGAGCTTACAACAATATAAGAACATAACCATGAAACTCTACAAATCTGAATATACCATAAGAGGGAAATGTTATGCAGTTAACATAATATTATTATATCGGCAATAATATACAAGAAAATCATGAGGGACAAGCCACTCAAGCTATGAGAACCAATCTCAAATGATCAAGCAATGAAATACAAGAGTTGCTACAATTGCATAGAATGCTGGAAGGTACTGAATGCACTGTCTCCATGAGAGTAGAAGCTGCTGAATACATACAAAATGGTAATGTGGCTGAAGGATACAAAGAAATTCCCACAAATGGAAAATGGGCTCCAATACAAAATATCTAGCCAATCCAGGAGGGATTGCTAGAAATGCCAGAAAATGTACAATGTGACGAATGATTTGTCACTGCAACTGAATTAAAATGAGAATGAGGCTATGTCAGATATGAAATACTCATGCCCTCCTTTGATAATGTTATCAAGCAAGTGACTGATCCCTTTTACTCAAAAACACTCCTCATGATAAGCTCCAATGGTTCTCCCAGCAACTGTCCACAAAAATAATGTAGTTTCTGCCCTAGACTGCACTGTGAGAGATGGTGAATGATTGTCCTGGTGCCAAATATATGAAATAAAGCCCGAGATTCTCCTCTGCTGCTCCTCCAAAAAATATGCAAGAACTCCACCAAAGAACAAGCCAATAATGACTCTGAGAGTTCCTCTGTTGCTTCTCCCAACAACACAACGTGTTCTGCCCAACAGAATAACGCTGTAGGTGAAGAGCTAAGTTTGGAAAAATTTTGGAATGAGGAAATTAAGCTCAAACCCTCTCCTTCCTTGAGGATGATGAAGGGATTCTTGACTGAGAACACCCTTGGGTTCAAGAACACTACAACCCTGCTAAACAGCCCGAGGATGCAAGTCTTTGCAGACCCAACGAGAATAATAAGCTAATGCATAATGATAATGGGCTGCCATCTCCTCCTTATAAATCAAGTGAACTCCTCTCACCATGGGTCCCATTCACACTTGCCACCTAGCTCATGCAAATGGAGCCTCCTCTAAAACTGCGCTGCCTTGTCATGAAGTTTCCCTCTCTTGGACAACATTGTTGACTTAGTCAAAGATGGCTAAATAAAAGTGATCCTGATCATATTCACACCCTTAGGTGCTTAATACAACTGATTATTCATCCTCCTTTCACACAAGGAGTGTTATTTCTTCATCTAAGGGGATTAACGGGTCTCCTTACCCATTTTATTCAAACAAATAAAAATATTCTAAATATAATGTTCCTTTTAGCTTGAGGCTAAAAAATGGGAACATTACACCCTATAGAAAAAAATTATCCTGCTCCAGGAATAACGCTGTGATTGAAGGAGGTAGCTTTGGCCAAATTGCAGAATGAGGAATTTCTTGATACCACTGTAATGTTCCTTTTTCAGGAATTTCTGCAATATGGTCCTTAAGGAAGCTGTGTAAGGAAGGAAGTGTAAAAATAAGATGAAAGGGGGCTGGGATCCCCTTGCTAACTCATAAAAAACTTCTCTTCCAGAAGTTGAGCCGAAAGAAATGACTCTAGATGGGTTATTCAGTTCTCCCCACACTAGATTCCTTAAAGAATTCTCAAAGAGAGAGCTTAAAACAATACATGAACACAATCCTTAAACTCTGAAATCTGAATGCAACATAAGATGAAATATATTACAGCCATCATGTACATTAATATATCAGCAAAAATATACATAAATATCATGAGGAATAAACCCCTCATGCAATGGGAATCAACCTCCAAAGATTAACACATGAAATAATTGCATGCATGAAATATAACTGAAATATACAAAGAAATTCCCAAGAATAGAAGAATGGGCTCCAATACAAGATTTCTAGACAATCTAGGAGAGATTGCTAGAAATGCCGGAAAATGTACAATGTGACAAATGATTTGTCACTGCAACTGAATCAAAATGAGAATGAGGCTATGGCAGATCTGAAATACTCATGCCCTCCTCTGATAATTTTCTCAAGCAAAGGGCCTATCCCTTTTGCTAAAAAACACTCCTCCTGATAAGCTCCATTGGCTCTCCCAGCAACTGTCCACACAAATAAAGCAGTTTCTACCCTAGAATGCGCTATGAGATATGGTGAATGATTGGCCTGGTGCCAAAGATCTAAAATAAAGCACGGGAGTCTCCTCTGCTACTCTAAAGAATATGCAAGAACTCCACCAAATATCAAGCCAAGAATGACTCTGAGAGTTCCTCTATTGCTGCTCCCAACAACACAAAGTTTTTTGCCCAACAGAATAACGCTGTAGCTGAAGAGGTAAGCTCAAACCCTCTCCTTCCTTGAGGATGAGGAAGGGATTCCTGACCAGGAACACCCTTGGGTTCAAGAACACTACAACCCTGCTAAATAGCTCAGGGATGCAAGTCTTTGTAGACTCAACGAGAATAATAAGCTAATGCATAATGAAAATGGGCTTCCATCTCCTCCTTATAAAGCAAGTGAACTCCTCTCACCATGGGTCCATTCACACTTGCCACCTAGCTCATGCAAGTAGAGCCTCCTCTAAAACTGCGCTGCCTTGTCATGAAGATTCCCTCTCTTGGACAACGTTATTGACTTAGTCAAAGATGGTTAAATCAAAGTGATCTCGATCATATTCACACCCTTAGGTGCTTAATACAACTGCTTATTCATCCTCCTTTCACACAAGGAGTGTTATTTATTCATCTAAGGGGGTTAAGGGGTCTCCTTACCCATTTTATTCAACAAAATAAAAAGATGCTAACTATAATGTTCCTTTTAGCTTGAGGCTAAAAATTGGGAACATTACATCTCCTCGGCAGATTTGTTCAAGGGTATATGAATCACACTTTGAGCTAACTTGGTAGAGCCTTTAGAAAAGGTTTTGGAGCATACAAATTACATCAATACTTTTTCTACATATGTGTAACACTTATTCATATACGTGACTCTTATAAATAAATAAATAAATATATATATATATATATATATATATATTGATGACAATATTACAGACCCCTAGAGACATCAAGAAGAAGTATTAGACCTATAATAAAACTTGCTTTATCATGAAACCCATGATGCAAGTATTACAAAAATACATTTTATTATATATATATATATATATATATATATATATAGATTTATTTATTTATTTATGACAAGATTACAGACCCCTAAAGACATCAAGAAGAAGTATTAGACCTATAATAAAACTTTCTTTCTCATGAAACCCATGATGCAAGTATTACAAAAATACATTTTATCATCTTTGTCTTCTTCATTAAATAAATTCATAATTACTAGTCATTATGAACACCGAAACTAGTTACACTTTTCAACACTTCCTCTTAACTTGGGAGGTATTCATAATGGTACATGGTCACTCTAAATCTGAAGAATCTCATAAGAATAATTCAATTGGCAATCCATCTGGTATAGCATCATATGAACCAGCATTGTTATAGTGTTGTTATAGTGCAAGGCCTTGATTAACAACTCTATCTCTCCATGAGACCATGAGTTACAATGATGGGAAGACCAATGATTATAAACACCTTCATCATTCTCTCCAAGGTACATACTCCACCCACGTGTTCAATCAGTATGACCTCCTAGGATTTTTCTTATTAAGATATATAATCCTTAAAGAATATGTGTCCTTTCACGACTACTCTTTCCATGGATGGCCTAATACATCCCAAAAGAGTATTGGATGCGAGATGATTACCCAATCCTCCATTATTTTCTTCCAAGGTGAAGGCCACAATGACATGTCTATCTCTCACTGTCAACTAGGGAGGACATATTCCACAAAGGAATATACCTATACCAAGGAATGTACCTAAGCTTCCTCTTCGCTTAATAATTACTAAGTTTCTTCCAAGTAATAAACTTATTACCATGCTTCCTCTTAATCAGGAACGTGCCACAACTATTCATGATGAACTCGTTCTTTGATGTCATGAATTGAGGAGCCTTCATCTTTGGGATATCTTCATTAGGGCACATGTAATCCATCACTTTCATCCATGAGTCATGTCTTCATAAAATGATCCATCAATATTCTCATCTCATCTAGATTCATGTCTTTCTCCTCTACTTCGGACCATATTTATTTCAAGGATACCTCATCATGCCATATGAGTATCAATTGGGGAAGGCATATACTTCCATTTGGAAGCCATGTATAAGCTCATCATATATTTTTCAATTATAAATATTTAAAATTAAATCTACCTATGTGATGATATTTCATCGAGAAATATTTTTATAGGCATCCAAATCCTTCGTACAGATTGACACATCTCCAAAATATATGTATTGTCAAGGGTATATTTTCTCGACCTCTCATTAGAGCCTACATATCTTCCGAGGAGAATTTCCAATCAAGTATCCATAACTTCCTTGGATGTTGACTCACTCTGACCATGGTTTATTTCTTCCTTCTTTCTCCACACAATTTGATTTTATTCCGAGGAACTTCCAATGTCGAGCTCCTTGATAATATGCAATCATCTCATATACTATATGAGAAAATATTATGTTGATTTCATCTGTAATGGAAACATATTCATTGGAAGAATTTCTTCTTTCTTTTATCATAATTCTAAAGATAGAAGTAGATTACTTGCAACCATATGACTACATAGAATCATGTGTCAACATAAATATATATACCTCATTTCCTTCTTTTGAGTTATCCTACAAATTTTTTTCTTAGAGTGAAGAGTTTAATTCCCTTGACTTGCTTCATCAATATGTCATCGTATCCTAATAACCAGAACATTGTTTCTTATCCATATTTATTTCTTTCTTCTGAGCACCATACTTTCCAAATTTTCCTTTCCTTCTTGACATGGTAGTATTGGATTTATTTGTTCTAGTTTCTTTTGTCTTACATAAATACCATAGAAGGTGAAATGGTATTGCTTGTTTCTTCCCATTTGTGATTGAAGTGATGCTTCCCCATTCCCTTGGTAGAGCATTTAGTACCATAGTGAGTATTTCTCCATAAGAAAGTACTTCTCCTAATTTTTGTAGTTGATCTCGAATTGCGGAAATATTCATAAAATATGAAGTTATTCCTTCATACCTTGACATATTCAAATTGAATAGTTCTTGTCTTAGATAAAATATTTCTCCTACAGTACTTAACGAGAATAGATCCAATAATTTATCATATACTTATTTTGAGGATTCTAGATTTGATACATAGGGATTGAGAGAGTCTTTTATGGATTCCATAATAATACTTTGGGCTCTTATATCTCCCTTCATGTATTTGTTATAATCTTGAGTATCTTATTTTTATGGTTCAAATGAAGATCTTTTTACATAGTCCATTACTTAATTTTCAATTAAGTTTAGATCTGTCCTTATCTTCCATGCACAAAAGTTTTAAGTCCGAGAGAATTTGTCGCTTTCCTTACAAAAATTCATTTTGAAATATTCAGATGAGGAAATTAGGATACTTACTTGAGTGTATGATTCCTTCTTCTATAAAATTACTTGTTGATGATGAAGTAGAAGACAATATGAAATTCCTCTTAGGTTGAATTATTTAGGAGATGGGAGGAGGGCTATATCACCTTGAATCCTTTAATGATGTCTTCTTCATGTGTATGTCCTTTGCATAAGGGTGTTGATATTCTTAATATTGATTTCCAATTTATGAAAATTGCCCCTTTAGAATCTAAGGATTGACTTTTCAATGTAGATCTATGACTTTCTTCTAGAAAATTGATCCTTGATATTCTTTGTACTTGAGTGAATTCTTGTCAAATAACCCTTTCTAGCACCTTAGATTTGATTCCATGTTGATAATTTAGTAGTGATGGAGCCATAACTATAGTTTACAAATAATCTGTGGACTTGTGGGTTAGGACCCACATAAACTGCTTATACACAATGTAATACAATTCGGAGTTCAATAACATACATGCGTGAAGCGATCAAACAAATCTCTTTAAAATATAATGAAAATAACCCAAAACACGTTACATACACACGGATTTCTTGCTAGAGGTTCCCAACATACTTCGAACCAATCACAAGCATTTGCAATCGCCTACCCGGAACTTTTAACTCTTTCTGAATATGCTAAACCACAAAAATTGCGAAGTGCACTATTGCACAAAGCCGGCACGTGGCTTCCCCTCATCACATCGCATCCTTCATCTTTCTCACATTGCATCGCAACCCATTTCACATACTGTGCGAATTCTTAACGGTATCCACTATTACTTGTGAAATGCGCAATCACGATTCATCATCCATCATTGATATGTTGCATGATCCAGTGGCTCATGTCTGTGTCTGTGAATTCATCACATCTTATATTTTCTAACTTGCGAAGTCATCACAACCATTCATCTTTTGCCCTCGAATCTGGGATTTAATCGCGACCGACCGTTCACCTTATTGTGAATCTTCTTCGCCTCTTTTTCCTGCTCTAATCTCTACTTAAAAATCTTAAACCCTTGTCTCTGTGATTCAATCCTTGTCATCAATTCTTCTCTCAGAATTCTTCTAAGTATTTCTGTCTTTAATCGATTGCTCCTCTTTCAGCAGTTGCCGCTCGGCAATACTGTTTTCTCCATGCTACTCCTCCTGAGCTTCTTCATAATTCTTTAATGCTATCTCTCCTGAGCTTCATTCAGTTTGTAAATGTGGGGATCCCTCTTGAGCTTGTTCTTCATCTCTCATACCTTGATCTCTGCCATAGCTTTGCCTTTGCAAATTTCACAGCAACTTCATCCTCTCGCTCAATCTGTCTATTCATTAATAGAAATAACATGTATATATAAAATACACAGACAAGAACACAAACCAGATTAACCTTCCTGCTGTGTGATTAAATGGAATACTCAATTTCGATAGGGAAATAAAACAAACAGTTTAAAATAGAGAGTCTGATCCAAATACAAAAAAACTTGGAACTAAATTAGAAATGAAAATACATAGAACTAAGCCTTGGGATGGTTGGCTTTTACATTTTCTTTTGATTTGTTTTCACCCCTCTCTCACACACATATTTCCCTCTCATTCTATTTTTTTTATCTATGGATGGAAGAACCCCACAATGGTGGATTTGGTTTGGTTTTATGCCTTTCCCAAAATTCCCATATGGTTGAGAAACTATCATTCAGTTTCAAAATATTTTATTCAATTAAATACTTAACTAATCCTAATTTAACCATTCATTTATTCTATAAATTACAATGGTTGTGTTAGCCCAAATTAACTTAAAAAAAATAAAAATAAAGTCTTCAAATTCTTTGGACTGCTAGTCCTCTTCCGAAGCCACAATATGTGACCATATTGTCACATTGTTGGCTCGACCTCAATTCTCTTACATCAGACTCCCGAGGTAAAAGAATTCATGACCTCCTGGTCATGATTCTTCAATCCTTGAATCTTCGAGGATCCCAAACTCTATTTTACTGCTCTCCATAAGTTTCATTGTGTTCGCCATTCTTTAGCTGCAATATACTAGGCTTCCATACTTTGTATTGTAGTGCTCCACTGCTTCTACCTTCAGTGTTCTTCACTTTCCAAACAATTCCACAGTGGACTCCTTTGTTCATTTTGTTGTAACACTTCTTAGGTATTTTCATTAAATCCCATAGTTCATCTATGGTTTATTGCAATTCAATATTCTGTTGTAATCTAATATTATTTCTAGTCCTCTTCCAACACATTCTACTACACTATGTCCGAGATATTGTTGCAAATATTGCTCCGGACATTGTTTCCACTCAAACTTCCTGAATATCTCTGAAGATATCTCCCTCTACAACATCCCTCTTCTTTTCCTTGTTTGCAAATTTACAATCAAAAGGTAAATTTCCTTCTAATTCTCTGACTGTAGTAATATATTTATTCACTCTTTCCTGTATACTAGATGACATAATTAAGTTTTGGAAACTAGTATCTATCTCTATTTCTACTACAGTTTGAAATGGTCCCATCTTATTGTTTGCAATCCCTATCTCTTGCTCAAATGCATTCAACAAGAAACTCAGCCATTCCATAATTATTTGATTCCCTTCAAGTACCTCTTTATTATGTTGTATTATAGTTTCAACATAACTCGCTTCCTCTTCCATGACAATTTTCCATTGTTTTCGTTTTGCTTCTTCACTAGTTCTAGTAGTCAATTCAGTCTTTTCCACTTCTAGGAATGACTTTCCTTTAGCTCGAGACGTAACTGCCTCACTTTCATCTTTATGGTTTTCTTCTTCCTTGTTACTAAGAAAACCTATTTGTGACGCTGATTCTTCATCTTTAATGAGAATAAAATTCTGATTCGCTATTACTATGAAAATCCTAAATGTTCATCCAACAATCTTCCTTTTGCTATTTAGGCAAGCCAATTCCTCTTTGTCCTCATCAAGAACAAGTTTCATCCTATGAGGCATTACTAATTCATATCCATTAAATTTACTCCCTTCATTAAATGAGGAACTTATGAATTCCTTCTGCGGCAACAAATCAACTTTTCCTTCATCACAAAGACACTCTTCGTCATACCTTGCTTGACAGTTTTCTTCTTCATTATGCTTTGCTAAATAAACTTCAGCTTTACTTGAGACAATTCCAAGAGATGGATTGTCTTCTACACAACCTGCAAGCACATTCAAATTGTCAGCGTCAAACTCACAAGACCCAGTGGTCTTATTTGATGACTCAATCACCAAAATTTCTTTTGTTGTTCTAAGGCTCTTTTAGGACTCAGAAAGTTTTCACTAGTATTCTTTTCAACATTATCAAGCATAACATATGAATGCTTGATATTATCTTTTTCCTCTTTATGTTCTTGGCCATCATGATAAGCCAAGTCCTCCTTGTTTTTAGCTTTCACAGTAGGCTGGAAATCATTGCTGGTTCTCATCCTTCAAAGGATCCATGAAACCATCAGCTAGTCTCATGTCTTCATCCTCATTACTACTATCACCAAGAATGGACAATTTCTCAGGTTCACATAAGTAAATATCTTCCTCAGCACACTCTTATGCTGCAACTCATCTCCTTTGAGTTCTTCTTCTAGTTGTACACGTGTTTCATGTCTCAGCCTACTGCAAATGACCTCACTTGACTCTTTTCTTCCAAAGAACCCAACCATACCTTTGGTGTTCCATATTCCCCTGTATGAATTCTCTTAACACTTCTAGTTGCACTTTTATCTCAGATAATTCGCTATCAAGTTTATTCTTACTTGATATTTCATAATCTCCCTTAGAACCTTTACTATGACCATCAGTAGCCATAGTATTCTTTCCTTTATGAACTCCTCTTTGTTCATCATGGACTATAGACAATCCATCTCTACAATTTCACTCCATCAACCTGTCTGTAGATACCACACCAAGCTTTTCCATGCTTAGTCTTTTACTGGCATCTCTGTTGATTTCTTTCTTTTGATTGTGACTTCTCCTTGGGCCTTTCAGATAACCATCAATGGTCATCTCTTCTTCTTCCCTCTGTGGAATCATCTTGATCACCTTGTGAGCTGCAACAAACCTCTTTTACCTTCTTCATCCTCTTCAATGTCTGTAGCCACATACACCAAAAACTCCTATATCTCCTTTGAGAGTTCGGACATCTCTTCTGGGAACTCCATTTCTTCATCTTATGTTATGATCACTACATATTCATTCTGCCCTCCATCTTCCATGGAAATTCCTAATGGTTTTCCTTCATCCTAAATACCTGTTATTTCTTCAATAGGCCTCCTATTAGAATTATTATCATTTTCTTCAAAATATAATCCATGTTCCAGTTCATATGCAATAAATTTCCTTTCATTCTCTGCTACTCTAATTAATGCTTCCTCTTCTTGAGCATTCAACCTATGCTCCCTCTTCATCTATAGCCCATGCCATTTAAATTTCTTCCTCATAATCCATCCACACCTATGTTTTTCATCACTCCTTTGTAGCAACTCCATCAACAGATCAAGATGGGTTCTCATCTTAGCTATTTCTCTCTTATATTATTCATTAGCCATATGCTTCCATATGCCATTTCTCTTGGCATATTCCTTCTTCACTTTCTAGTTTATGGAAAATGAAAATGATAAAATAATAATTAAACTTTCTCATTATTCATACCAGTATGTAGTAATTATTAAGAATTTGTAATCCACATAAATTGTTCTTTCCTAGTGCCTTTTATTTTGTGAATTATTTTGTATTTCTTGTATGTATTTATTAAGTGTTATAGTTAGTCTTTTCCAAAGTTTCCTTTCTCACTAAGTTACCTATATGTTTATTAAGTGTTAGAATTATTCTTTTCCAAAACTTCCTTTCTCAATAAGTTGCCTATAATGATTGGTAAGCTGACATAAGGATTTTTATTTGTTGGTTGCTATATAATGCAGTTGTTGTATGAGATTTTCAACATTGCCAACCATACTATCAAACCAAGAGGTAACTCCTCAAAATCAGAATGTGTATTAGCTGAAGAATGCATATGGATTTATACATGGAGGTGAGGCTATTGGGATTCATCTCCCAATGACTCTTGGTCTTCCTTATTTCCTAATATTATTTATTATACAAAAATACATATCCACACCCATCCCATAGGATTAGGTGTCAAAATTCCCCCCTTTAATCCGAAGGGATGTTGGTGAGCCCAAGCATCGATCTGAACTTTTCAAACTTTTCTCTTCCAAGTGCTTTGGTGAAGATATCAGCAGTTTTCTCATTTGTGGAACAATGATGTAGATGGATGGTTTTGGCTTGAACATGATGTCGAATTAGATGGTATTTTGTATTGATGTGCTTTGTTCGATCATGGAACTTTGGGTTCTTGGCCAACTTTATTGCAGAGGTGTTGTCGATCATGAGTGGTGTTGAATACGTTTGTTTCATCTGCAAATCTTCTAGGATTTTTCTGAGCCACACAATTTCTTTTGTTGCTTCAGCTGCTGCCACATATTCTGCCTCGGTCGTGGAATCTGCTGGAACTGACTGTTTGCGTGATCTCCATGAGACAGCTCCTGATCCAAGACTCATGGTGTAACTTGTAGTAGACACCCCTGTTTCTTTGTCGCCATCAAAGTCTGAATCAGAGTATCCGATCAAGTTGAAGTCGCCTACCTGTGTATATTTGAGTCCAAAGTCTTGAGTCCCCTTCAAGTACCTTAGCACTCTTTTTGCAGCAGACCAATGTCCTTCACAAGGTTTTTGCATGAACCTTGAGAGGATTCCAACAGCAAATGAAAATGTCAGGTCTGGTGGTGGTCAAGTAGATAAGACTTCCTACAAGCTGTCTATACTTAGTTGCATCCTCAAATTCCTTCCCTTCAACAGATGTGAGCTTCAAGTTTTGTTCCATTGGAGTGGTTAAGGGTTTACAATCATCCATGTTAAATTTGTTCAATAGATCTCCAATGTACTTCTTTTGAGAAATAAATATGAATTTAGGATGTTGAATTACTTCAATACCCAAATAGTAATGAACATGACCCAAATCAGTCATTTCAAAACCTTTCTTCAACTCTTTCTTCATGGATGAAATATAGCTCTCATTGTTTCCTGTTATCAAAAGATCATCTACATATACCACAAGATATACAACTATTTTTCCAACTTTCTTAACAAACAAAGTTGCATCATCAAGATCAAAATGATTGAAATCAAGTTTCAGAAGATGCTCGGTCAATTTCTCATACCAGGCTCGTGGTGCTTGCTTGAGGCCATACAAGGATTTTACAAGTGTGCAAACTTTGTGTTCTTGACCCTTTATCACAAATCCTTCTGGCTGGGACATATAAACTTTCTCCTTTAGATCTCCATTCAAGAAGGCTGTTTTTACATCCATCTGATGGACTTTCCATCCATTCTGAGCTGCTAAGGCAAAGAGAGTCCGGATGGTGGTCCATTTTGCCGTGGGAGCAAAAGTTTCTTCATAATCGACTCCTTCTTTTTGTGTGAATCCTTTTGCCACAAGCCTAGCCTTGTGCTTGTCAAGTGAGCTGTCTGCTTTGTACTTGTTCTTGTAGACCCACTTACAACCAATTGGTTTCGTTCCCAAAGGCGGATCAACCAGCTTCCAAGTGCCATTCTTTATCAAGGCATCATACTCCTTCTGCATCGCTTCTTTCCATTCATCATGAGAAGCGGCTTCTTTGAAGGAAGTTGGTTCATGATCTATAGACAAACTCAATTCACAATTATAAGCAATATCCATATCAATAGGGGAATCAGAATTATCTACATCACCTTCGATTTGTTGAGTGTAACTTCTTGTTCCTGTTTTTCCAACCTCATCAGGATGAACATTCTCCAATGTCTTTGTCAGCCATTTGGGAGGACCTTTCTGAGATGGCCCAGGTTGGTCATTTGACTGAGTTGGGATTGATTCAAGATTCAATCTCCCAATTCTGTCAATCACATCATCCAATGTGTCATCCGTGGTTGTTTCTTCATGTGGGGGAGAGAGTGCTTCAGGATATGATTCCATAGTTTGATTCAATATTGGAATCCCCCCTTCAAGATGTGGAATCACATTATCAAATTCTTGGAAAGACTTTGCATGTGTGAATCTATCCAGGCGATCAAGTTGCCGCTCAACAACCTTGTCACTCTTGGAAGATTCAAGAAATATGACATCTCTTGCTATTACAAATTTCTTGTTTGCTTCATCATAGAGACGATATCCTTTGGAGGTATTGGAGTACCCCAAGAAGATACATTTTCTACTTCTAGCACCAATTTTGTTCCTTTGACCCTTGGGTATCAAGGCATAACAGGTGGACCCAAAGACCCTGAAATGCTTTACCGAAGGAATGTGGCCATGCCACATTTCAAAAGGAGTTTTGTTTCTAATTGAACTTGAAGGACACCTATTCTTAATGTAAACAGCACATAGAACTGCATCAGCCCAAAACATCAATTTTACATTCTTGAAAAATAACATGGAGTGGACCATATTTAAAATAGTTCTGTTCATTCTTTCAGCTACACCGTTCTGTTGTGGATTATATGGCACAGTTGTTTGATGTTTGATTCCATGTTGACGAAGATAATTTTCAAATTCGTTTGAGGTGTATTCTTTTCCATTATCAGTACATAGAGAGCCAATATGTGTTTGTGCATCATTTTCAATCCATACATGAAAATTCTTGAAAGTTTGAAAAGCATCAGACTTATTCTTCAGTAAGTAAATCCAACACATCCTGGTGTTGTCATCAATAAATGTCATCATGTATTTGTTTCCATTTGCAGAAGCAATAGGCATAGGGCCACATAAATCTGAATGAACAAGTTCAAGTTTTCTATGTGCTCTGGAGTGTGAATCATGAAATGGCTGTTTGCTATGCTTTCCTAGAATACAAGCATCACATTCCTTAGGTTTTCTAGGAATTGTAGGCAATACATCAACACCATTTTTCTTCAACAAACGAAGGCTGTCATAGTTTAAGTGTCCAAATCTAACATGCCATAAAAGACTTGATGGAAATGTACCTTCATCATGATGTGAACTGAATGCAAAGTTTTGAGCATGAGCAGATGAACCTTTCAGCTTCAAGAGTATCCCTTCTTCTATTCCCTCCATGACAAGTGAGTGATCTGATGCTTTTATGACCTCTGCCTTGCCATCAAACAAGTGAATTGAGTGTCCTTGCTGCCAGATTTCGACCAGGGACATCAAGTTTCTCTTCAACTCCGGGAGGTATAGAACCTCATGTAGGATATGATCTGGAAGACCAGGCAGTTTAAGCCTGACTGTGCCAAGCCCTGATGGCTTGAGTTTGGATTTATCTACGAAATATACTGCTCCATCAACTTTGTCAGTGAATTCTTCAAAAAAATCTTTTCTAAATGTCATGTGACATGTTGCTCCTGAATATAGCAACCAATCATCTCTCCATGAAGTAAATGAAACATCAAATAGGTTTTCAGTTACTCCATTGTTACAATGTGCTAGAACAGAATGAGCTAGTTCAGCTGGTTTACCTTTGTCTTTGTCATTAGTTTTACCTCTGTCTTGATTTGTTTGCTGTTGAGCTTTAGATTGTCTGCCCCCCTTTTCTCTGAAGTTTATTCTTCGTCTTCTGCCTTCTCTTCCTCTGGATGGACCTGAAGCATGTCTCTTTTCTCTCTGTGCCAAGTAGGCAGTCTCTTTAGAATATGAAGGGACTGTCATCTTCTTTTGAAGGAGGAGAGAAAAAAAACTTTGCTGGAAAAAAAAATCTTCTGAAGAGGAAAAAATTCTGCTATAAAAACTTTCAACTCTTGAAATCTGCTCAATTAAAGGGGAAAAAACTCTTGCTGGAAAAATACTCTGAGTTTTAAAAAACTCTTTGCTGGAAACTAAATTCTGCACAAAAACTCTTGCTAAAGACTGAATTCTGCATCAAAAAATATGTGTATTTTTTGTTTTGTTTGGAGAAAAAAAAATTTGTATGGGAAGCAATTTTTATGAAATGGTAGGGCGATATGAAATGTTTATGGGAGGGCGATATTGTGAAAATGGGAAGTGGTATGGGAGGGTATTATAATGCAGGTAAAGGGCATAATGGGAAGTGAATATTACAAATGGAGCAGAGTATTACAAATGAAATGTTATATTACAAATGGAGCGGAGTGAATATTGTATGAATGGAGCGGAGTGAATATTACAAATGGAGCGGAGTGAATATAGAGCGTTTAAAATGTAATGAAAGCATATAAAATAGACAGCGTATGAAATAGACAGCGTATATGAGAATGCAATCAACACGATATATAAAAAGCGTGTTATATAAACGATGAATGGACAGCGGTATAACATAATGTATGAGCGGTATTGGGGCGTGGTATTGAAAGATGGGCAGCGTAATATATATTGAGGCAGTGTTGTATTGTGCGCAACGTTGTATGGAAAGAAAACAAGCGTTGTATATGAGCGGTATTGACAGTGCGTGGTAATGAATATGAATAGGGGCGTATTGAATATGTCAAACCGGTGTAACTGTTGTATGGACAGAAAACCAGGAGGCAGCGTTGTATGATAAGATGACTGTGTGTATTGGAATGACAGCGTATTAAATATATCTGAAAGGGCGTAAGTGATATGGAGGCAGCGTTGTGTGTATAAGAGTCACAGAGTGCGTATAAGAGTGCGTATAACTGATATGAATGACAACCAACACGATATGAATGACAGTGTTGTGTATAAACGCTGATACCAGTATTGTAAAAACGCAGATGGATTTGTATATAATCGATGCAGAAGAGAATGGAGGGCAGTGTTGCATGTGCAGCGGAGGGGAAGTCGATGTGGGAGACGGGTATGGAGAAGAGGAAAAATACACGCAGTGGTAGGATGGACGTAGGGTAGGGGAGATGGCGCGGAGTTGTGGGATGGGAGGGCGCTGTATGTTGAGAGGTGAGGGATGAATGTGGAATGTAGGGATGGGAGAAAGTTGAGGGAATGGAGTGAGTCGATGGAGAATGGAGGAGGCCAAAAGGCCGTTACAAAAAATTTTGAAATGGAATCTTTGCAGAATGGTAGAGGAGGCTGCAATTTGCAGTGTTTCAGAAACTGCAGGATTGCACCACAGGCAGAAATGATCTGATACCATGTCAAACCAGGAGGTAACTCCTCAAAATCAGAATGTGTATTAGCTGAAGAATGCATATGGATTTATACATGGAGGTGAGGCTATTGGGATTCATCTCCCAATGACTCTTGGCCTTCCTTATTTCCTACTATTATTTATTATACAAAAATACATATCCACACCCATCCCATAGGATTAGGTGTCAACACATACAAAAAATATTATATGGTATAAGAGCATACCTTTTTTTTATCAATGGAATTTCACAATTTTTTCTAAATTCAATTTTTTTTTGTCATTGTGTTTTCAAATCTAAGTTTTATTAGGCCCGCGACTTCTTTTTATCCAAGGTTTCTAAATTCAACTTGACACTGAATTTTTTTTAGCTTTATTAATCATTTACTCTCAGATTTTGGGATTTATTTTTGTTGATCTGCTAACAGTTACATTGGCAAATGGTTTTATGTAAATTCCCTAGCAAAAGATCTACCCTTGGCCACTAACTTCTTTGCTCTTTTTTTTTTTTAAGATGCAAAAATAACTAAGGAGGTGAAAAAGCTAGTTCTGGCCTCTATTATATGGATTGCCATCCTATTCTTGCTGATCGAACAATCAAGTGGGAAGGCCCCTGGTTGTTACATAGTGTCTGACTGCGGCAAGTGCCCACCCACTATTAGGTATAACTGCCGCAATGGAATTTGCGTCGTACCCTACAAATGCCTGCCGAAAAACATTTAAATAAATGATATTACATGTTACTAGGGTTCTTGAATATTTAAATAAATATTTGCTATATGTTACTAGACATTTGTTATTTCTCCATGTAATAATGGAAGGATAATTATGGAACCTAAAATCAAATCTAGTTCTCTCTTTTTGTAATGGTTTTCATTATATATACTTTTAGTTAATATATAAAATGGTTTTTGTCTGGGTTATAGACTTTTAGTGACATTGTAAATTTTTTTTCAGTTTTTTTTATAATTAACTTGAGTTTGATGTAATTAAAATTTTAGGGGATTTGATTTTATATTAATATCAACTTAAGAAATGAAATTTAATTTTACTTTAGTATTGTGTGTGTGTGTGTGTATATATATATATATATATATATATATATATATATATATATATATATATATATATATATATATATATTCTTAATACTTTAATTTAAGTTATGATATACTTATATTACTGGTATTTTTTTAAATTATTTTTCTTTATTTTATAGGATTTTATTTTTAATCTTAATTGTAAAATATTTTTAATATTTATGAAAATTATTTTATAATATATTTATTAATTATAATTTTTTTTTACCTATGAAACATAAAATTTAGGTGACATGATGTTTTATTAAGATAATTAGTAGGGAAAAAGTTAATTAATTTGGAATCCCGTTGATTTTAGTTAGTCTAACAAAATAGGAAGAAATTTTGTGATAATAATTTATGACATATTGTTACTTTTCTTCATAATAGAAGAGATTTCTGCTTCATGTTCATTTTTATTTGGTTCATGTTTATCTTTATTTTAGATTTAAAAATATTAATGTGAGTTCTGAGTTGCTGCTGATGTTAGACTATTCAAATGTCTTGCATAGTAGGATCAACAACCTGTGTGAATTGTTAACTGACGCAACTAATAAATATCATGTCATTACTCTTAACTTTCAATGGTTCCTTGTTTCACAAGCCCTATCATCTCAACCACCGGATTTGCTCGAGGTGTTGTAGTAAGAAGAGTATTAAGCATAACGTTGCACAAGCCCTATTATTTAAACCATCCATCGAATCACAATCCCTATTAGGAAGAGTCTCACATACTTATGGTGTCACAAGGCGTGCTTTAGTGACCAACAAGTGCTTGTCTCTATTTCTTGATCTGTGTGGAACTTATCATCTAAACCGCCCATCACTGCAAAATACATATTGACATCCAAGATCACGGGGAGATCCAGGTTGTTAGTCCCCCTGGAACTACCTTATTCATGGGCCTTCCACATTTGAGAACTTGACTGTGTACAGACTCATGAGTAATAGATAAATATCAATTTTGAATCCCCCTCCTATGCCCAACTATGGGGTAGGGCAAGGCAAACTGAAATTCCTAACATAAGAATCATGGGAAATACTCTCTAGAAACCCTGCCTCTAGATCAGCAATGAGCACCAAACTGTTCAAGTTATGGTATTTCCTTCTCATTCCTCTATTTTGGGTGAGGGAATTATTCTAAAATTCATATGTTATCTCCTTTTCTTATTTGCACCACCAATATTTTCTCTACACAAAAACATATTCACATTTATAATTCCTTGTCCAGCCCTATATTTCCTTATTACAGCACACGCCCTGTCTTCAATCCACTTAGGTACCAACCAAACCCACGTCCAAAGATTGGTGTGTCAGAAAGTAAAGTGTAGAATTGCTTTTTATTTTCATCTCTTCTGCTAGCCGTGGACTCTAAATCCAAGTGGGAATGAAAAAAAATGGTATTGAGGTGTTTTTTTCTAGTTCAATTAAGTGAGATATGACCTAGATGCATCATGTATAGTGGAGAAACTACCTTATATTTTCCATGTATTGATAGAGTATCTATGTGTCCAAATATCATTATTGAAGTTGGTGTAACATTTGATCAAATAGATCTAGGTCAACTGATGGAATTGAACCTACTTATTGAGCACTTATTGTAATGATAATAGTTCATGTTTCTCCAATATGCATTTTAAAATAGCTCTTGATTTTTTGGGTATTGTTATGTATTCCTCTAGCAAATTATTTCTTCCTCTTAATTCTGATAAGGAATATTTGTGTGCATGTGGAGTAAAGCTCAATTGGTAGTCATTCCACATGATGTTGATCCAATTGAGTTGGTATCTTGGAGCTGTATGCATACTTATAATCTCTGTTAATTGTTTTTTTTTAGTATGACAGAGTTCATAGAAGCTTAAATTGTATGTAATATGTGATTAATTTTTATGGGAAGCAGATATGTAGAACTTCTAAAATATGAAATTTTTTTATTGTTAGTAATATATGATTACTTTTTTATGGGAAACTGATAAGTAGAACTTCTACACTATGCAAAATTTTTGTTGCAGATTATGCACAAAAAAAATAGCCTCTCCCTTGACTTCTTGAAAAATTAGGACAAGATGGAATTTATCAAGATTGTTGAGGCAATAAAGGTGTACAATGTGGAAGTGGCATTATGGGAACCAAATCTCACTAAAAAACAAAGGCCAAGGATAAAATTTTGGCCAAAGAATCTCACTTAAGATTAACTCCATGTTGAAATTTTATTGGATTGTCTATTGAAATATTTATTGGATTGTCTTTTTTAGTTTGTTGTAATTTTATTTATAGGTATAATAAGATATCAAGTTTGTACTAAGGAATTCTCTAAAGCCACTATTAGTTGGAGGCATGTCAATTTTTCAATTGGATAAATTGTTGATTAAGCAATATTTCATACATTCATTGGTCTTATGAATTCTCTACAAGTTTTTGTATGTTTTGATGATGATATCTTCATTTTTTCCTTCTGTATTTAGTTTTGTTGATATTTATTATTATATACTTTTAATCATGTAGAATGTTTAAATATTCATGCAACTATCTATTTCCAACTATCAATTTTGGTTTTTGGCCTTATTTTAAAGCCACAAGAGCTATATTCTTAATGATTTTCCTTTCTAACATTTTAAAATTTCTTGGTACTTGATTAGAAGATGGTTTACTTGAACATGAAATGAAATGACTTGAATGATTTATGTTTGATTCAAAGACATTTTCTCTTTCTTGAATTAATCCTAGTTTTATTAGATTATCTCTTTTTATTTCTCAATGTGTTTTAACCTCACATTAACCTATACTTAGTTAATTTAGATGGATGCCTATTTTATACCACCTAGGGAACTACTCTGGATAAACCCTTTTTCTAGATAAGCTACAAGCACCCCAAGCTCTTTATCTACCAACCTCTTAAGTAGCATCATCTGAAATTATAGGACCTTTTTGTCAACTTTTAATTGTTGTCAAAATGTAACCATTTTCCTTAATTAGTATATGCATATTTTTCAGCCTCTCCTTTAGCTATAGCAGGAGCGTCATTTTTGGCACATTTTTCAAGTTTGAGGTTAGGCTTAAACTTGTTTCCACCACTTGCTACAAATATTGAAGAGTCCTAACAAGGAATATGAATCTATTGGGCCTAAGTTTCCACCTTGATGTGAAATGTCTAAGGGGTCCATATGATATACTGAAGTATTTGTTCAAATAGTAAAATTAACATGTGATCCAAATGGTGCAACTGATATTATTTTGTTTGCAGACATAAAACAAAACATGAACATATAAATCTTGACAGCTTTGATGCTTGTCTTGAGATGGATGTTGGAAGTATTCTAGCTTAAATGAATCAATGAGACCTCTTTTGAAGTTCATGACAGCCTCAAATCACTCCCACAAAGTGGATTTTAGTGGGAATATTTTTAGACAATTTTGTGAGGAGTAGAGAGAAGCTCAAAGAGATGTTGACTTGTCTAAATGCTAAGCTTTGAAGGAAGATTTGAGAATAGTTATTATTGATGGAAAAAATAGTAATGTCTCAATTGATAGCTTTAAAGGAAGATTTGGGAAGAGGTATTATTTATGAAAAATACCTAATGACTCATTTGATAGATTCATAATATTATGTGAGGTAGATGATATTTTTTTGTGACTCACATTTCATGATAATTATGTGTTATCTTAACAAAAATAAAAAATCCCAATTATGTTATGTTATATTTTATGATAATTATATGTGATTTCTTTTTAATCCAAAATATTGTCCCCTTGTTTTTTTCTTATGCCTAACTTTTCATGGGAATTTGAATGGATCAATTTGTTTGGATTGCTTGGCTAATAGAAATTTTTTCTCTTTTGTGGCCAGTGTTTAATTGCTACAATTGCTCTGAATTTCAGAGCCATTACCTGATAGAAGGAATTCTTTGTTCTTATTCAAATATTTATGTAAAAAATCCTCTCTCATTTCCAACTTCATGTAAATTATTCTCAAATTAAATAACCTTTTCCCTAATGCAGAAATTATTTTCTTGTACACATTACTATCAGTTCCAACTTTATATTAATTTAGTTGTTTAATTGAATACCCCTTAATCTATTTACATTGGTCTCACAAATGGAAATGTTCTTCCAAAGTCCTTGAAGTTGTAATTGAGGCAACCATATCACTATTAAACAAAATAGGCGACATAAAATCATTTCCACACTCTGAGAAATATTTGAGTGGTAATTGGGTGTATTATAAGCATGGAAAAGAAAAAGCCAGACTTATAAGCACTAGAAGTTCTATGAGAAATATTTGGGTGACAAATATGTATCTTATGTGCATGGAAATATGTTTTGGCCCTCACATGAATTTGTAATTTATATGTTCAATTGAATAGCCCTTATTTTTTTTACATTGGTCTCAAAAATTCCGATGTCCTTGAAACTTGTCAAGGAGGAAACTAGATCACTATTAAAAAAATAGTAGATATGTAACCACTTGCAATGTCGTAAGAAATATTTGGGTGATAAATTTGTATCTAAGGTGCATACTTGTCAGTTAACATTCATTTCTGGTTTTGAAAAAATGAAATGAATAAATTTAGATTAGGTTTGGTTGGTCAAGAATTGGATGTAGCAATTGAAGTTTCCTTTGAAGAAATGGTGGGCTAACATATTTACTTTTGTTCAACATCATCGAATTTATCCTCCACCAGCATGCATAGGAACGGTATAGTATCCATCCCAACTGATGACAATATTAGAACTTAACATCATTGCAAGGCACCTCAGTGGATGTGATAATAAAGGAAGAATAAAATAATTTTCTACAAACATATCTAATTGCTATAAATACAAAGGCAACTGAGGATCAAGGGTAATTAATATAATTTTTTAATTGAAAAATACCAAAACATGGTAATTTGAGATAGAATCAAAGATTCCATAATATTGGTGTGAATATGAGGCCACATACACCCATTGATCATAAGATGGAACACCCAGTTTTAGTGACTGCACATAGGAAAACGGAGGTTGTCAGCTTACACAACACCTAAAAATTGTTATTTATTTGTTTTACAACAATGAATTTGTGCTTCTCTCCATACTTTCTTTACACACTCTTATTTATCACATTTATCCTTCATATGGATCTTGATGCATCAATTTCGACTTGTTATAAACAAAAAATGTTTATAGAGAAAGAGAGTCACCTCATTCCGATACACAAACCATCCCACAGAAAATTACAAAACAACGAAAGGAAAGATCATGACTTCTATGAGGTGATTCGACTTCTTCGAGCATATCCTTGATAGAGTTTTTCAAAGTTATATGAATCACACTTTGAGCCAAATTGGCAGAGCCTTTAGACAAGGTTTTGGAGCATACAAATTACATCAATATTTTTTCTACGTAAGTGTAACATATATTCATATAAGTGAATCTTAATTTTATACATATATATTTATGGCAAGAGTACAAACCCCTAAAGACATCAAGAATAAGTATGAATGCATGTACTAGTTTGCTATGCCATGATTTTTTGTTCTCTTCCAACAACTTTTTAATGATGCTTACCAAACTTTTGTTTGAGAATTATACTAATCCATTACCTTGAGGGTAATAAGCTGTAGAATGGCCCAATGAAATCTAAAGTTTGTGGCAAAATTCCACCATTTTCTTGGATCTAAAGGCAACAACATTGTCAGTAATGATCTTTCTCGGGCAGCGAAATCTAGACAAAATGTGATTTTCAAGGAATTTGATAATTACTCAGTTTGTGGAAGTTCTAGAAGGGATGTCTTCTATCCACTTTATAGAATAGTTAGTTGCAGTAAGGATCCATTTGTGCTGGGCAGAGGAGGTAGGGTGGATTCTCCAATAAAATCTAGACGCTGTTGTTGAAAAGGAGCTTCAACAGAAATAGGATGTAAAGTTAAGGGCAACAGTTTTCTTTTTCCCTCAAAGATTTGGCACTTATGGCAAGAAATTACCATTTTATGGATGTCTTGAAAGAGGTTGGGCCAATAGTAGCCAACTCTAAGGATTCTGTTGACAATGGTTTTCCAGTAGAGGTGGCCTCCACTGTTCTCCTTCATGAAACTAATGCTTGATCTTATCTGCATCATCGTCAAGAAAACATTTAAGCAATATACCACTAGCATTTTTCCAATATAAAACTTTATCTAAAATGCAGAAGTTCAAAACTTTTAACTTTAATAATCTAGCCTTTGTTTTGGACAAACCAGGAGGGACATTCGGATTCAAAAGCACATATAAAATGTCAACATACCAAGATTAATTCAAAAATGCTTCTTCGATAGGTGGAGTTGCCAGCTTCTCTTTTTCATCTAATGCATTTATCATATTCATGCCTATATTGCACTTTTTGATTTTAGCTTCAGTGGGTTCCATCTTTGGCTTCGTAGCAACATCATTAAAATCAAACAGTTCTTCTAGAGGAACTAGTCCCTTTGGTAAGTTATCATTATTGGACTACAACACTTCAAAGTCTTCTTTTTATAAACTTGTGAACAACTCTGTTTTATGTGGGTGTTCCTTTGTTAACAAATTTATATCAGCCTTATCAGGAGATTCTTCTTTATAAGTTTGTTCCTCAGCAGAGCATTCTTTCTCATGATCTGAGTCTGAATCTGGAATTTCAAACTCATTTCTAGACTGTAGGAAATATTCTTTTTGTTTATCTCCTTCAAAAACTTGCTAGTATTTTATGTTATCTGGGACTACTGGTCTATATTTGACTTGTACTAGACCATTGGCAATGATGTTTTGGTTTCAAGGGACAAAGGTAAGATCATATTCTTGGAATTTTTTCAAGAGGTCAAGGACATCATCCATATATGATTTTAATCTAGGATGTTTGGTTGTGTATTCTCCCTTAATATGCCTAATGAATATCTTAGAATCTTCATGAACAACTATCCTCTTGGCTTCTAATTTCTTCAGTAATTGTAGCACTAGGAGTAGTGCCTCATATTCAGCTATGTTATTTGTACATTGAAAGTTTAGCTTGTATGAGTGACCTTCTTCATGATTTTTCTCTATGTTATGCACCCATACACCTGCTCCTAAACCAGTTTTACCACAATAACCATCAAAACTCATACTCCAAAGAGGTTTAATTTCAGATTTGTCATTATGGTCATTGTGGCTGCCACTATGTTGTTTATTATGCTGTTCTTTAGGGTCCCCACTATGTTTGTCATTGTTTTGTTTTATATGGTCTACACTATGTAGGTTGTTTTCTTTTTGGGCCAACTGTTTTGACTGATCCTCCTCATTCTCTTCTTTTTCTACAATTTTTTTTCATTTTCTGCTACTTATTAATTAAAATTTTCATCATTGTAAAGAATAAATGAATCAAGATTAGTGTGAATAGAATAAAGAGGGGAGTTATTTAGTTTTTCTTGACTGCTAACCATGTATTCCATGTGAGTTTCCCTATACATTCTTCTTGGTTGGCTGAAAACAGGGCTGATAGTAGCATAGGTCATGTCCATTTGTAGGGTGCCTTGGAGTTTAGCACCCCATGATCTTGAAAGGAGCATGCCATATTTAGGAGGAATATCAGCCACTACAATATCCATTACTAGGCTCTTAGCTAATATTTATGCTAAATTAACACAGAGAGGTTTTATTAGGCCTAGACATTTAACTCTACTGGAATCAAAATAGTATAAGTATTTGTATGGTCTAGTTATCTCAAAGCCTAGTCTTTCCATTACTACTTTTGGCATGAGGTTGTGTGAAGCTCCTGAGTCTAACATGGCATTGTGGAGAATTTTACCATGGATGTTTAAACTGACATAAAATGGAGGAACACCTCCTTCTTGAAATTTTCCTTCCACTTTTGATCCAAATAGAAGTTCAAGCTTGTCATCATTTAAATTCACAGAATCAACATTTTCTCCTATGTTTAAATCTTTCAAAAGTTGGGATCTATAGACATCTTGAGTGACTAAATCAGTAAGAGGAATAGAGATTTCAATCTTGGAAATTTCATTCTCTATACTGAAAGGTGTCTGATTTTTTAAAAGGTTGGAATCCATTTTTTCAGACACTGTTTTCGTAGCAATTTCAACTTGCTAGTTTTTATTAGGAAATCCAGTTAAAACAATTTTTTTAGGGGCACCAACTGCATTGCTAGTGATGCTTTGGTCACCACTATTCTTGCCACTAGGTTGGCTGTTTTTTCTTTCGTTTTTATCAGAACTTTATGCCATTATATTTAGATTTTCTGCTCTCTTTTTAGTAATTTTTACAGGGATCTTCCTAGCAGAAATTTCAAAGTTCCTTTTCTTGGGAGTATATTCGTTTTTCTTGCTTCTGAGGTCATACTATCTATGTACTTCCATGATGGAATTTTCAAAGCCTTGTTTATAGTCTTCAAATTCTAGGCTTTCTTATTCAAATTGGGTTGGGGAAAACATGCCTTGTTCTTCCTCAGTGAGGAAAAAAATATCCTCATTAATTACTCCCATTAAATTTATGTGACTTTCCTTTGTTCCTTCAATCACCCCTTCATCCTCATCAACATAGTTTTCTTGGAAAGGAGGTCTGATCTAATGATCAGGACCTCTGTGTCTTATCTGAGGGGGATTTCTCCTAAAGTTTTGGTTTTGGTTCTGATTTTGATTTCTGTTTTGAGGAGCTGTTTGGTTTTCTCTAGGGTAAGATGTCTCGTTTACATTCATCCTCTCCATCGTCCTTTCCATGGTTTTGACTAAGTTATCAATCTTTTTATCATACGTGGAGGCTACATCTACTTCCCTATATGTGACTATTTTTTCATTCTTCATTCTAGCTCTTTTGACAATCAGATTGGATTTTACACTTACTGCTCTCCTTTGCATGCCTTCTAATGTGAGGGGTTCTCTTTATCTTAATTGATAAGCCATATTTGGATGAAAACCATCAGGGAATTTCATTAGAGCTAGACCTTGTGGAGGTTTCATGTGTGTAGGGAGGGCATTGTATACACTATTGAACCTAGTGCAGTATTATTGGATACCTTCTCCAACATTTCTCTTAATGTTTTCTTACTCTAATAATATCTGGAGAGGGTTCTTCTTGACTTCCCATTTGTTTAAGAATAGTTGATGAAAAGTAGGGAGGTCATTTATGCTATTAGGGGTTAGACCTTTAAACCATTTTCTTGCTTCTCCCCTGAAGCTTTGAGAAAACATTATTAGTTTAACAGTTTCAACATCTATTTATTATCTGTCAAAATAGTCATTCATTCTGTCCACATGTTGTTGAGGAGTAGTATAAATACTTGCATCATATAAAGGAATCTTGGATTGATAGTCCTGTGGTAGAGCAACTAAAGGTAATGGTAGAACTAGTGGAGCATACCATGTTGCCATGATATGTGGTTGGGGAAAGAAAGGAGGGTTTCTGAGAGGAGGGTTTCCAAAAGGAGGTACATGGTTAAATGAAGGAAGGTGAATAGTGGGGGATGAGGTTAGTACAATAGGAATCTTCGGTAAGGTGGATGGGTCTAAAACTATCTGAGTTATCCAACTCTGAGATCTAGTCCTAGACAAGCTTTGTTCTAGGAGTGAGTCAGATAGGATATTCTGCAAGTTTTTGAGGTTTTCAGGTAGGGAACTTGCCTTGTGGATAGGTCTGCTAACAGTTGGATTTTTAGATCTAGGAGACTTCCTAAGGATTATTTGAGGATTGTCAACTATTGCAGGAGGATTTGGGTTTAGATGAGATCTGGTACAGATTCTTCTAGAAGCCAGAACTTGGACCCAAAAAATAGAAAGGTTTTAAAGTATTCTTGGCTTGGTTTTGTTGAGGTTTAATGATAGAATAAGTTTCCCAGTGGAGTCTATGGAAAACTATTTGAGTCACTAGGTGGAGGATTTTTACTATCTTAAGGCTAGTTGTTGTCCACCATCAACAACCCGATACCATTCTTGGCTAACACTTGATTCATCTAAATTAAAATGAGGTTTTCTGAGTTTTTGAGGTTATATTCAAGCTATTTAATACTTAGTAGTCCCCAGTATGGTCGCCACTATGTTGGCTCCCCATGATTTGCAAGATTGGCAAGAAAAAACTTTGTAGGGAACCACATCAAACCACTTCTGAGTCTAAGAACCTAGCCTTCCTGGACTCAAAGAGGGCTCTCTCCATGTAAATGTTTATAAATGATATGTATTTATGATTCTGTATTATGATTTTAGGCTAGTTCTGAAGTTATTAGGACTATTTGTTTTGTTTGATGGGATTGGTTGATAGATAGAGTAATGGTGTCATTAATTGATGAATTGTTTCAGTTGAATAGATAGACCATGAGAAACATTAATCCATTGGGTTATGGAGTCATACAAGGGTTTAATTGTTCATCAACTCTGCAAGGGTTTTCATAGGTCATGCTAACTATATCAAGTGAATCCCTTAGATTAGATGTAATATGAAATAACAATAAGTTGTGAAAGTAGCAAAAATAAAAGTCAGTTAAGAATCTTTTAACTCTACTTCAACAAGGAAAACCTTTTGGGTAACTGTTTGAGGCAAACCAATGGACATGGAATACCATAGACTTCTTTGGCTTGACTCTATTAAATAATTTCCAAGACAACAAGCTAGGTAGAACTAGAGAGCAATTAAGAATTCTCCAATGAGACCTTGCAAAAGAAAACATTGAGATAAAGGATTCAGACAGAAATAGGGTGCGAGGACAACATATCCTAGTATAAAATTTTTGTTCTTTTATTAGAGAAATAATGGAAAAAATGGAATATAGAAGGAAAACATTGACAAAGAACAAAATCTTCACCATTAACATATCTCAAGAATCCTGTGAACGTGCTTGTATTACTGATGCTCAAAACAGTTACATTACTCCAATACAATAGGTCTATGCAACTCAGAGCTTCCTCAAATCCACCCTATCAATCCATCCTTTAATCAACAACCAACTGCTATCCAAAACAACCAACCAACCAATACTAAAAATGAATCATACATGCAGTAATTATATGAAAAATGAGGAGGTGATCCTAATCTAGGGTTTCAGATGCTATTTATTACAGAGTTAATGCATTTTTGACCTTTGAGACCATGCAAGGCCCAAGGAAAAATATCTGAGAATGACTCAGTGTAATAATAAATCCTCACTTAACTCTTTGAGCTAACTTTCAGATATGTTTTGACTTTAAGGCTTTCTCAATAATTTTTACAATAACTGTTGAGTGTTTGAGAAATATCTTTAACTGTTTGTAATACCTGTTAATTTATTTTTTGAAATAAAACATGTTGTAGGTGGAAATATTTGTCTTTGAAGAAGTAAATGCTTTTGGTTTAGTCATTCAAATCTTCTTCGGTGTTAATTTGTCTTTGGTTTATCCTTTAAACTCCTATTTAGTCCTTTAACACTTGGATTTATCTTTGTTGTCTGCTTTGCTGTCTTTTATTTTAATTCTACCTTTATCTCTGTTTTGTGACTAATCCTTTTGATTTGTCTTTTAATCCTCCAATCTTCAATGTTATGGACTTCTGAGTGTTTTGTTTTCCTTTGATTGTATCTCTATTTTTATTTACTGAGCAGTGGAGCATCTTTCGCTGTTGGAGTGCTTGGATAACCACTAATGATCATGATTTGTTGGTGATTATGCTCGATTTTATGCCTTCGGTCCTTCTAATGAAACGCGATTTTGTGGATCGTCACCCAGATTACTTATTCAATCAATTTCAGACCCTAAGAATGCATTTCTTGCATTCCTACCATAATACCTGCAATATAAAACAACCAATTAGTTTTTAAAACTTGCATTTGTGGCTTTTCTGCGTTTATTCGGGGTTTTCAGGCTTTTGGAGTGCTGCAGACGTGTTAATAACGGATCAGGATTCATCGCAGAGCCACAGGGCACTGGAAATTTTAAATTGGATGAAGGTATTAGGATTGGACGCGAAGGACGGAGAGTGGTTTTTGCATGGGATGAGGAGTGGTAAATGGTTCTGGGAGGATGAGTGTGATTCCATAGATTAGGTGACGCATGGCAGAGGGTACGAGCAGTGAAACCACCCATTTCACAGGGTTTGGGGCTATTTAATCCCCACACATATAATGGTTTGATAAGGGTTGTGGGTCGTTGGATCTCAAGGGAGGAGATCAATGGTGGTCGGGTGTTATGTGTGGCGGGTGAGGATGAGTGGTGGGGCCCAAATGGACAAGTGGTGGGATTCCATTGTAGCACGGGGTTTAATGAAGAGCGAGGTATAGGGGTTAATAGAATAAGTGAAAGTGTTTATTTATAAGGAGAGGGGGAAGGGTTATATGGGGTTCTTTACCAAAGCGCGGGGTTAAAACTTTAAAGCATGGGGATTTAAACATTTATAAAAGGGGCAGGGAAAAACACACAAATGGTTAGGTTCTTATATTAAAACAGAGTTTTAATATAAAAGGTGGGTCCCAAAAGGTTTAAAATTTTGATTAAAAACAATGTAAAAAAGGAGTTTTTTACATTTTTTTTAAGGAAATAAGGGAAATTTATGAGGTGAGGGAGTTAAGTGAAGTTTTTAGGAATGGAAGTGGGTTTATAGGGGGGGAAATGAGGAAATGAGGCTTTAGGTATGAAAAAAGGATGAAAATAAGAGGATTAAGCCCATACATGAGTTTTTTAAGATCAGGAGGGAAATTTTGAGAAGGCAAAATGAGAGATAGTGAAAAGGGTTTTATGAAGATAATGAAGGCAGTGAGATTTCTGAAGATAGCTGATACTCAAGAAATGCTATCTTCAGCATACTGTAGAAAATCCATAGTCACCTAGTGAAACTGTAGAATACAGGAGGATAACACGGTTTGCATACCATTTTTAATGAAAGAATGGGTCTTTTCACAACCCAAGGACGATTAGTTGTTGAATGTCCATTTGGCAATTGAATTGCATTGAATAGATTATGCTTTTCAGGCTTCGTCCATTTGTATTAAAAATAAACATAATTTCATTTTGTATACAGAGTGATGGAATAGAAAACAGTAGTTTGTTCCTCTCCTGTGTATTACTCTACCTGTGTGTATGACTCTTTAATTTCCACAATTTGTTGTAATCTATGTGTTGTGGGGAAACACATTTCCTCTATTTATTATATTGAGAGATTTCAACATGGTATTAGAGCAGGTTTAGGATCTCAGTAAAATAAGAATCTCTCTTTATTGAAGAAGTTGTAATATTGATTTGAGAAGGATATTTCTCTAGCAATGAGAAAGCTTATGTTTTACATAGTCAAGTTGATTTTTTTTTTACACAGTCAGAATGGCAGCAAGCACAAGTCTAAAAAATCCACAATTACCACAGTTCAATGCTAAAAATTATGATTATTGGGCCATTACAATGAGGGCCCTATTTTCTTCACAAGAGATATGGGAGCTGGTGGAACAAGGTTTCCAAGAACCAACAGACGCAACAACGTTGGCTACTTTGACATCAACAGAAAGAGACTTGTTGAGAGATAATAAGAAGAAGGACTCCAAATACGTATTTTATCTCTACCAAGTAGTACATGAGAGTATTTTCCCAAGGATTGCAATAGCAACAAAATATAAGGAGGCGTGGGATCTCAAGACAGGCTATCAACGCATGGAGAAGGTGAAGAAAGAAAATTTACAAATGCTGAGGAGAGATTTTGAAACTCTTTGTATGAAAGAGTCTGATAAAATATAATCATTCTTCACACATGTGACTGGGTTGGTTACCCAGATAAGGTATCATGGAGAGACACTTGAGGAAAGAAGAATAGTGGAGAAAATCTTGAGAAGTCTACCTTCAACATTTGATGCCATAGTGGTGGCAATAGAAGAGACAAAGGACCTCTCAGAATTCTCAGTGGATGAGCTTTGTGCATCCCTGATGTCTCATGAACATAGAATGAACAAAACAATGAGGTACTCATTGGAGAAAGCTTTCAACACACAAATGTCTTTTGGTCGAGGTAGAGGTCAAGGAAGATAAAACTACCGAGAAAGAGGAAGAAACCCACAACGAGGTGGAAGAAACAACCCTGCAAGCACAAGTGTAAGGGGTAGCAACCATAATCAAAGCAAAGGTTGAAGCCAGAGTCAAGCACAAGGACAAAGGTAGGAAAAATCCCAAATCCAATGTCATTATTGTAAAAAGTATGGGGATTATGCCAATGAATGTAGAAAGAAACAAAATGACATGAATAATAGGAAAAATGTTAATTTTGAAAAATAAAGTCAGAACCAGAGTAATGTGCTTCTAACATGTAATGTAGCACAAGAAAAACATGAAGACGTATGGTTCTTAGACTCAGGAATTAGTAACCACATGACTGGAAACATAGCAATGTTTTCCAATATTTATGAAAATGTGAAGTCTAAAGTGACAACAGTGATTGAAATAAAAGTATCCGTCATGGGAAAAGGAAGAGTATCAATACTCACAAGGAAGGGAGAAAATAAATTTGTGTGAGATGCATATTATGTACCTGGCTTGAAATGTAACCTTTTGAGCATTGGACAGCTCGTGAAAAAGGGCTACAATGTGTTTTTTAAGAATAATGTGTGTACTCTCATGGACATACCTCCAAGTAAAAGGGTCATTGCAAAAGTGCACATGGAAAATTTAGGATGTTTCCTCTCAAGCTAAAAACATACTTGAAGGAAGGAGATGTGGTAGTAGCAATCACACAAGAGGTCCTTCAAGAAGAAGTGAAATATGAGAACTGATTATGGAATTTGAGATTTGGACATCTCAATTTTGGAGGTTTGAACCTCGTGCATAGAAAAGGAATGGTAAGAAGATTACCACTCATTGAGAAACTAGATAGCCTATGTGAAGGCTGCATCTTGCACAAACAACACAGAGAATCATTTCCAACAGGAAAGAGTATAAGGGAAAACGCACCCTTAGATATTGTCAACTCATATTTGTGTTGACCAATGTAAACGCCATCATTAGCTGGCAGTCACTATGTTTTGATAGTCATAGATGATTTCACCAGAAATACATGGGTGTATATCTTGAAACAAAAAAGTGAAGTATTTGAACAGTTATGCCACTTCAAATCTCTTGTTGAGAAGCAGAGTGGGCACTACATGAAAGTGCTAAGAACTGACAGAGGTGGAGAATATATCTCCAAATATTTCCTACATTTCTGTAGGGAGAATGGCATACACAAGAAGTTTACCCTAAGTTAAACACCATAGAAAAATGGTGTTGTATAAGGGAACAATAGGACCATCATGGACATGGTCAGAAGTATGTTGAAGGAATTTTTTTTTCCAAATGAGTATTGGGCCAAAGCTGTCAATTGTGCAACGTATATTTTGAATAGATGGAAAACCAAAGCTATTAGGAGTAGAGTTATGGAAGAAGCATGGATTGGAACAAAGCAGTTTGTCTCTCACATGAAAGTATTTGGATGTGTGGCATATGCACATGTCTGAGATAAACTAAGGAAAAATTTGGACAACAAGGGGGATAAGTGTATCTTTGTTTGATGCAGTGATGAATCCAAGGCATAAAAACTCTATAATCCATCAACCAAGAATGTTATAATCATTAGAGATGTGCAGTTAATTGAAGAATAAGCTTGGGATGGAAGCTTAGAGAAAACAATGAACATGAAGACATGTGTGTCTCATGAAGAGAAAGAGGAATTGATGGCTCAAAATAATTCCTCAATGATGGCTCCTCCTCCACCTTCACAAGCACAACAAACCAAACTGCAAGAAAGCAACAAAACAACCTTGATAAATCAAAGAGGTGCTTCTCCAAGCACACCACAGGGATTAGAAACTCCCTCGAGTTCAAGTGGAACTCCAAGAATGCCATGAATACCAAGATTCATAAATTTGAGTGAAATTTATGAGTAAGAAGATGATAATAATAATGGTTTGAATTCTTTATTTTCTTTGTTTTGTCATGCTGATGACCCAATTCATTTTGAAGATGCAGTAAAGAAGAAAAATGGATTGAAGCAATGAATGAAGAGATTGGTGCAATAGAAAAGAATGATACATGGGAGTTAGTGGACCTCCCACAAGATAAAGAAGTCATTGGAGTAAAATAGGTCTATAAGACCAAGAGAAATGCTGAAGGAAAAATAGAAAGGCATAAAGCAAGACTTGTTGTCAAAGGCTACAAGAAAAAATAAGGAAGAGATTATGAAGAAGCCTTTGCACCAGTTGCAAGGATGGAGAGATTGTGGACAGTGTTGTCCATAGCATCACAAAAAAAGTGGAAAGTCCACCAATTGGATGTGAAGTCAGAATTCTTGAATGGAGTGTTGAAAGAGGAGGTATATGTTGAACAACCTCCAAGCTATGAGATTGAAGGGCAAGAGCACAAAGTGTGCAAGTTGAAGAACACTCTTTATGGGCTGAAGCAAGCACCAAGAGCATGGTACAACATAATTGATGCTTATCTGACATAAAATGGGTTTCAAAAATGTGATGGTGAACCCACACACTACATTAAAGAAAATGATGGTAAGATCCTTATTTTTTTTTTATATGTAGATAATTTAATTTTCACATGCCTTGAAGTTTCTCTCGTTGCTGATTTTAAATCAGTTATGAAGAGTGAATTTGAAATGACTGATTTGGTTTTTTTGAGATATTTTCTGGGCATAGAAGTAAAGAAAAATGAAAAGGGAATTTTTATTTCCCAAGAAAAATATGCAATAGAAGTTTTGAAGAGGATTAACATGCAGAACTGCAAAGTAGAAGTAACTCCAAATGTCATGGGGTTGAAGCTAAGGAAGGAATATCGCAACAAGAAATGTCGATATGAAATTCTACAAGAGCATAGTTGGAAGTTTAATGTATTTGACTAAAATTAGGCTTAATATTATGTATGATGTAAGTTTAATTTCCAGATTCATGGAGACACCAAGAGAGACACATTGGCAAGCAGCTAAGAGAATATTGAGGTATGTGAATGGAACGAAGGAGTATGGTGTCCTATACTCCTCAACTGATAATTTTAAATTGGTTGGTTACACTAATAGTGATTGGGCTAGAAGTGTAGATGGCAGAAAGAGCACATCTGGGTATGTGTCTGGGTATGTGTTTCATTTGGGATCGGGAGCCATTTCATGGCTTCCAAGAAGCAACCAATAGTTTCTTTATCAACAGTAGAAGAAGAGTATGTAGCAGCAACAACAACAACCTATCAAGCTATTTTGATGAGAAGAATGGTCATCGATTTTTTTCATGAGAAAGTCAAAGGAACCAAAATTTCTTGTGATAATAGCTCAACAATAGCATTGTCAAAGGATTTTTTTTTTCCACAAGAGAACAAAGCATATTGATGCAAAATATCATTTTATAAGAGAATTGGTTAAGAATGGTGAGATTTTTTTGCAGCATTGCAGGACAGAGGAGAAATTTGTTGATATCCTCACAAAGCCATTAGCAAAAAAGAGTTTTGAGTATCTCAGAAAATGTCTGGGAATGACCGATGGTGGTAGTTGTGATTAAGGGGAGTGTTGGAATTTTACTCCCAACCACCACCATAAATAAACAGTGGCGTAGCCCACAAACTTCATCAATTTTTGACAGGAGATAAGGACAAGCAGCAGATCCGAGATCTAGAGGCATTTCCATGCAACCAATAGCAAACCAAGTATCGAGCCATCCTCTACATTTATTGTTTTCAACCACCACATTGACTTACCATTTGCCCGCACTTCGCCGCCCGCAAATTTTATGGTTTATCCAAAAGCCTTTTGGCTATTAAGTTAAATCCTCGCCAATGCGATATTGGCAAGACCCACATATACCATCCACCACATTGAAAAACCTGCAAAACCTTTGTCTTTCCACAAAACCTTTGATTCGTGCATTTCACACTTACCACAACTTACCACGTCGCGGCCCACACTTCGCAAGATTTAAGTCTTAATCTTAAGCCCTCACCGTATGTTATGTCTCCACCGATGTGATATCAGCGGACCCACCTAAACCTTTACGGCCCGCAAGTTCAAAATCACAAGTTATTAACTTTACCTTCTGCCGCCCACAAGTTATATTATATGTTTTGTGATGCAATTCACTCTCGCACATCGCAAGTGCACAAGTTTAAGTTTTCCCGCAGCGCCCGCAAGCTATGTTATTTTGGGTTTGATGTAATATGTGCCACGTCACTATCACACATTGCAACCCGCAAAGTTTAATGAATAGCACCGAGAGTTAAATTTGAAATCATCGATTTGTGTGCATGCGATGTAGACCAGAACCGTATTGCATAATATTTCAGATTCGCTAGTTTGTGTTTTTGAATGCGTTTTTATGTGTCTTAGTGTATAAATTGTAATACGGTCTCCGTACCATTTTAAATGAAAGAATGGGTCTTTTGATAGCCCAAGGATGATTAGTTGTTGAACGTTCGTTCGTCAATTGAATTGCATTGAATAGTTTAGGTTTTTCAATCTTCGGCTATTTTTATTTAAAAGAAATGTAATTTCATTTTGTAGACAGAGTGATGGAATAGAAAATAGTAGTTTTTTCCTCTGCTGTGTATTACGCTGCGTGTGTGTATAACTATTTAATTTCCGCAAATTGTTGTAGTCTCTATTTTGTGGGGAAACACATTTCTTCTATTTATTGTATTGAGAAATTTCAACACAATCGATCTCTCAAATAGTGGCTTCAGACACAGCTTAACTCCTAGTCATTCTATGGACGATCTCCCATCTATCGAGATACATAGGTGCTAATAGCTCTACTTGAGAGTTATGTAGGGAAGCCCGCTAGATACAGAATGTATCTAGAATCAGTTTTTCAAAATAATACCTTTAACTCATTATTTATTTGATTATGAATTTCACCCTCACTTAATCTACAAGCAAGTTACAGTACAATTTTTTTTAGCAGTAATATAACTATATCTCCGCTTATATTATCTATGCTGCCCTTCAAAAAATTCAATGATAGACATATTTTTAAAGAAAGTTGGATTATCAATCCAAACTAGAGCTTCGATTAAGCGGCTGATTTCTCTATCGACATCTTTGATTAGGTGCCAAGTTTCTCAATCGTGTATGCTTTAAGGTCTATGAACCTAGAAATCATGTTGTGATGCAGTGGATCACATGAAGCACACCAATTTGAATCCCACGATGCTAGAATCTTCCGAACCGAAGATATTAAGTAGAAAATCTATAAAATCATTGGAGAAATGAGTGTCATAAACGAATCAACATGGCTACCTTGCTTCTATTGCGCTTTACAAGGTAATATTTTAATGGGCATGAAAAATAATATTGGTAAAAATCGAGCTATATGCACACTTCTCTCAACACACAGATATATGCTAACTCCACCATGTAGGGATAGAAAATTAATGGTTTTTTTTTAACAACGTGAGCCTCTTCTTCTACACAGTTGCGTTAACACCACGGAACAGGCTCGACGCACTCTGCTACATATATACATACGTTAACACCACGGAACAGGCTCGACGCACTCTGCTACATATATACATACGTGTCCTGGGCAGTAACCAGAACTATGCGCTGTGGTGTGGAAGTCGAAATTCCAAGGATTCATTACCTAAACAGAAATATATCGCCATTTCTCGTGCACACATTGATGACCCCCTTCTATAAATTCAATTCAAAGTACGACAGAAGCAACAATAATCAAACTTCCAGTTAAATAACTCCAGAAATATTCGAGTTGAAGTTAAGTGTTTGAGTTAAATTTGCAATATCCATGGGAATACATGTTTGAGTGGCCAACAATTCATGCTTCTATATACAAACTAACAAGTTATGAAGCAACAACAAATTACACTCTCTTTGCAACAAATTAGACTCTCTTTGTGCCCCTCGGCCTTCACATAACGGGTTAGCCTAGATAGGCTCTCATACCATGATAAAACTAATTAAAACACTCATATATTTAAAAAAAAGGCATATGCGTTAGAACACACATGATTACATTCTGATTACTCTAATATATAAAATTTCTAAAATATAACTTATTGCTAAGTTAGAAAGAAAGGTTGAGAGAATTTCTCAACCATCACAAACCAACATCTAAAATATAGGATGTAAGCATTAATTCCAACAAGAGTATGTTCAGTTACATCAATGTGGGAACATGTGATGTATATTTGAATTATAATATGTGTTTTCCATATAAGCATTAATTGAGGGACTTGGATGATAATTCTTCCACTGTAATTTTGGAGTTCGTTTGAGATTTGTAGGTGGTTGTCGAGAGATCCTCTCAACTCCTCTCTCTAATTTTAGAATCATTTTGATCTATGTCCAACTAAATCTGTGTATCATATTTGTAAATGAGAAACTGAGCAGCGGAATATTAGTAAGTTGTAGCAGTAGTAAATGTTAGCTCAATTTGCAGTGTCCTTAAAATGAAGTATTAGATCAAAAAATAGAGCATATTGATCTTAGTAGATGTTAATCATGATGGTGAGTAATCAAAAAAACATTTAGTAGGATCAATTAATAATTTAATAAAAATTAAAAAGAATTACAAATAATAAATCATTTTAATTTCATTTTTTATATTTTACTTTTGTTTCTATTAATAAAATTACAAACAAAATGTTCTAAAAAAAATTCCAATATCCCTATCACATTAAGTATATTTAAATATTAATAATTCATATTTGTAATCTAAGTCACTAGGTTTTGTGAACATAAATTATTAAATTAGAAATTCACAAAATTTCATTAGCTAGAAAATTCATTTGAGAAGGTACCCAATCTCAAGAATACCAAACACAAAGATGAGTAATTTGAAATTAGTTTAAAATTCTATTGAAATTATTTTAGAGCTCATTATGAAATAACACTTAATTCAAAGAGGTTATAAAAACGCAATAAAACCTTAAAGGATAAAACTTAATGGCTTTTAAAAAAAATTGAGGTTCATTTCACGATATTTTCTCTAAATGTCAAACTTGACAAAAAAGGAGAGACCAATAAGTTAAGCTAGCTTTTGGAGGATGTTGAGAGTAATTTTTTTTATTTACATTACATAACTCATTTTTTTTAATATTATTTTTTATTTGTATTTTAATAATAGTTATCATTCTTATTTGTCTCTCTTTATCTTCACAATTTTAATATTTTAATTATATAATTTTATATATTAAAAGACAATTATAATAAAAGTGTAAAACATCAATTAAATAAAAGAAATAAATATATAAAAGAAAAATATGTGTAGCCAATAAATATTTTAATCTTTAAATTTTCATATATATATATATATATATATATAAAATGATAGAAGTATATTATTTCAATTAAATATCAAAGTTAAATATTTAAAATAAACATAAGTAAATTAAATAATTTATTTTAAGATTCAAATGGTGTTGTTATTTATTATATATATAAATTAGAAGTGTAATATTTCAATAAATTATAAGATGACTTAAATATATAGAAATTTTTGTATATTAACAAAATATTTTAATCTTTAAATTTTATTATTATTTATTTTTTTGAGTATATATAGGCTTGTGTTTTTTTAGTTATATATATGCTTGTGTTTTTTTTAGTTATATCACACTCATTAAAATTATATAGATTTAGTTATCACTATTCTTATATATAATAGAGTTACAACTAATTATATGCATATACAATTTTGAAATTTGTAGTATCTCTAGCTTAATACCTAATTTTATTTTAAAAAAATTAGCTTGCTTTTTAGGTTAAAGTAGAAAGCACAACCACTATATATTTTATGTATGACCATAAAACAAATATTTGGATTAAAAGAAAAATTAAGCAATATTCTATTATTAAAAAAACAAATAAATATTGACTAATTAAATAAATATATAAGCCATGGGAATCATTATTTTAGTGTAATATTTTTTTAAAATAATTGATTTTCATTATTTTATTTTTCTTAAATAGATTTATGGAAAATGAAAATGATAAAATAATAATTAAACTTGCTCATTATTCATACGAATATGTAGTAATTATTAAGAATTTGTAATCCACATAAAGTGTTGTTTCCTAGTGCCTATTATTTAGTGAAGTATTTTGTCTTTCTTATATGTCTTTATTAAGTTTTATAATTAGCCTTTTCCAAAGATTCCTTTCTCACTAAGCTACCTATATGTTTATTATATGTTTATTAAATATTAGAATTATTCTTTCCCAAAACTTCCTTTCTCAATAATTTGTATTTGCTGGTTGCTATATAGTGCAGTTGTTATATGAACTTTTCAAGATTGCCAACCATACAAAATTTTTATATAATATGAGTATACTTTTTTTTATTAATGGAATTTCACAATTTTTTCTGAATTCAATTTTTTTTTCCATTGTATTCTCAGGGTTGCTACTTCTTTTTATCCAAGGTTTCTAAATTCAACTTGGCACTGAATTTTTGTTAACTTTATTAAGCATTTACTCTTAGATTGTGGGATTTATTTTTGTTTGATCTGCTAACGGTTACATTAGTAAATGGTTTTATGTAAATGCCCTAGCAAAAGATCCACCCTTGGCCACTAACTTCTTTGCTTTTTTTTTTTTTTTTAAATTGCAGAAATGACTAAGCACGTGAAAAAGTTAGTTTTGGCCTCTATTATATGGATTTCCATCCTATTTTTGCTGTGATCGAACAATCAGGTGGGCAGGCGCCTGGTTGTTAGTGATTGCGGCAAGTGCCCGCCCACGATTGGGTATAACTGCCGCAATGGAGTTTGCTGCTTAGATCCCTGCGTCGTACCCAACAAATGCCCCCCGAAAAACATTTAAATATATAATATTATATGTTACTAGGGGTCTTGAATATTTAAATAAATATTTGCTATATGTTACTAGACATTTGTTATTTCTCCATGTAATAATGGAAGGATGATTATGGAACCTAAAATCAAATTTAGTTATTTGCTTTTGATTATGAAACTTAAAATCAAATGTGGTTCTCAATTATGGAACCTAAAATCAAATGTTTTCATTATATATACTTTTAATTTATAAATAAAATGGTTTTTGTTTGAGTTATAGATTTTTAGTGAGATTGTAAATTTTTATTTCATTTTATTTTTATAATTATTTTGAGTTCGATTAATTAAAAATTTTGGGGATTTGATTTTTTATTAATATCAATTTGAAAAATGAAATTTAATATATATATATACTCTGAATATTTTGATTTGAGGTATGATATATTTATATTATTGTTTTTAATTTTATTTTTAATTTAATTTAATTTAATAGGATTTTAATTTTAATTTTAATTGTAAAATATTTTTAATATTTATAAAATTTATTTTATAATATATTTATTAATTAGTAATGTTTTTACCTATGAAATATAAAATTTAGGTGACATGATGTTTTATTAAGATACTTAGCAAGAAAAAAGTTTATTAATTTGGAATCTCATTGATTTTAGTTAGTCTAACAAAATAAGAAGAAATTTTGTGATAATAATTTTTGACATATTGTTACTTTTCTTCATAATTGAAGTGATTTCTGCTTCATGTTCATTTTTATTTGGTTGATGTTTATCTTTATTTTAGATTTGAAAATATTAATGTGAGTTCTGAGTTGCTGTTGATGTTAGATTATTAAAATGTCTTCCATCGTAGGATCAAGCCTGTGTCAACTGTTAACTGACTCCTTAACTAATAAATATCATGTCATTACTCTTAACTCTCAATGGTTCCTTGTTTCACAAGCCTTATCATCTCAACCAGTGGCTTTGCTCAGGATGTTATAGTTAGAAGAGTATCAAGCATAACGCTGCACGAGCCCTATTATTTAAACCGTCCATGGATGCACTATCCCTAGTAGGAAAAGTATCACTTACTTATGGTGTCACAAGGCGTGTTTTAGTGAGAAACAAGTGCTTGTCTCTATTTATGGATCTGTGTGGACCCTATCATCTAAACCACCCATCGCTGCAAAATACATATTGACATCCAAGATCACATGAAGATCCAGGTAGTTAGTCCCCCTAACTACCTTATTCATGGGCCTTCACCATTTGAGAACTTGACTGTGTACAGACTCATGAGTAATAGATAAATCTCAATTTTGAATCCCACTCCTATGCCCAACTATGGGGCAAGGCAAGACAAACTAAAATTCCTAACCTAAGAATCCTGGGAACTAATCTCTAGAAATCGTACTTCTAGATCAGTAATGAGCACCAAGCAATTCAACTTATGAGATTTCCTCCTCAGTCCTTTATTTTGGATGAGGGAATTATTCTAAAATTTATATGTTATTTCCTTTTCTTTTCTGCACCACCAATATTTTCTCTGCACAAAAGCATATTCACATTTATAAGTCCTCCTCCAGCCCTATTATATTTTCCTTATTACAGCACATGCCCCCTCTTCAATCCACTTAGGTACCAACCAAACCTACCTCCAAATATTGGTATTTCAGAAAGTAAAGTGTAGAGTGTTTGTTTATTTTCATCTCTTCTACTGGCTGCGGACTCTGAATCCAAGGGGAATGAAAAATAATGGTATTGAGGTGTTTTTTCTAGCTCAATTAAGTGGGATATGACCTAGATGCATCATGTATAGTGGAGAAACCACCTTATATTTTCCATGTATTATTAGCATATCTATGTGTCAAAATATCGTTATTGAAGTTGGTGTGACATTTGATCAAATGGAACTAGGTCAACTGATGGATTTGGACTTGCTTATTGAGCACTTATTGTAATTGTAATAGTTCATGTTTCTCCAATATGACTTTTAACATAGCTCTTTCTTTTTTGGATATTGTTATGTATTCCTCTAGCAAATTATTTCTTCTTCTTAACTAGGATAAGGAATATTTTTGTGCATGTGGAGTAAAGCTCAATTCGTAGTCATTGCACATGATCTTGATCCAATTGAGTTGGTATCTTGGAGCTGTATGCATATTTATAATCTCTGTTAATTGTTTTTTTAGCATGACAAAGTTCATAGAAGCTTAAATTGTATGCAATATGTGATTACTTTTTATGGGAAGTCGATATGTAGAACTTCTGCACTATGAAATTTTTTTACTGTAAGTAATATATGATTTTTTTTTATGGGAAACTAATAAGTAGAACTTCTGCACTATGCAAATTTTTTTGTTGTGGATTGTACACAAAAAAAAGAAACAAACTCTCCCTTGACTTCTTGAAAAATGAGGAGAAGATGGAATTTAGCAAGATTGTTGAGGCAATAAAGGTGTACAATGTGGACTTGGAATTATGGGAACCAAATCTCACAAAAAAACAAAGGCCAAGGATAAAATTTTGGCCAAAGAAGCTCACTTAAGAATAACTCGATGTTGAAATTTTTATTGGATTGTCTTTTGTAGTTTGTTGTAATTTTATTTATAGGTATAATAAGATATCAAGTTTGTACTAAGGAATTCTCCAAAGCCACTTTTATCTAGAGGCATGTCAATTTTTCAATTGGAAAAATTGTTGATTAAGCAATATTTCATACATTCAGTGGTCTTATGAATTCTCTACAAGTTTTTGTATGTTGTGATGATGATATATTCATTTTGTCCTTCTGTATTTAGTGTTATTGATATTTATTATTATAAAATTTTAATCATGTACAATGTTTAAATATGCATGCAAATATCTATTTCCAACTATCTATTTTGGTTTTTGGCCTTACTTTAAAGCCACAAGAGCTATATGCTCAATCATTTTCCTTTCTAATATTTTAGAATTTCTTGGTACTTGATTAGAAGATGGTTTACTTGAGCATGAAATGAGAAATTTTCTCTTTCTTGAATTGATCCTAGTTTTATTAAAATATATCTTTTTATTCCTCAATGTGTTTAAACCTCACATTAACCTATACTTAATTAATTTAGATGGATGCCTATTTTATACCGCCTTGGGAACTACTTTGGATAAACCCTTTTTCTAGATAAGCTACAAGCACCCCACACTCTTTATCTACCAACCTTTTTGGTAGCATCATCTCAAATTATAGGACCTTTTTGTCAAATTTTCATTGTTGTCAAAATGCAACCATTTTCCTTAATTTGTAAATGCAGATTTTTCAGCCTCTCCTTCAACTGTTGCAAGAGCATCAATTTTGGCACATTTTTCAAGTTTGAGGTTAGACTTAAACTTGTTGCCACCACCTGCGACAAATATTGAAGAGTCCTAACAAGGAATATGAATATATGGGACTCAGTTTCCACCTTCATGTGCAATGTTTGAGGTGTCCATATGATATATTGAAGTAGTTGGTCAAACAGTAATATTAACATGTGATCTAAATGGTGCAACTGATATTATTTTGTTTCCAGATATAACAGCAACACATGAACATCTAAACCTTGAAAACTCTGATGCTATTCTTGAGATAGATATTGGAAAGTACTCTAGCTTAAATGAATCAATGAGACCTCTTTTGAAGTTCATGACAACCTCAAATCATTCCCACAAAGTGGATTTAAGTGGGAATATTTTTAAACAATTTTGTGAGGAGCAGAGAGAAGCTCGAAGAGATGTTGAATTGTCTAAATGCTAAGCTTTGAAGGAATATTTGAGAATAGGCATTATTGATGGAAAAGACATTAATGTCTCATTTGATAGCTTTATAGTAAGATTTGGGAAGAAGTATTTTTCATGGAAAATACCTAATGACTCATTTGATAGATTCATAATATTATGTGAGGTAGATGAGATTTTTTTGTGACTCACATTTCATGATAATTATGTGTTATCTTGACAAAAATACAAAATCCCAATTATGTTATGTTATGTTTTATGATAATTATATGTGATTTCTTTTTAATCCAAAATATTATCTCCTTGTTTTTTGCTTATGCCTAACTTTTTATGGGAATTTGAATGGATCAATTTGTTTGGATTGCTTGGATAATATAATTGTTCTCTCTTTTGTGGCTAGTGTGTAATTCCTACAATTACTCTGAATTTCAGGGCCATTGCCTGACAGAAGGAATTATTTGTTCTTCTTCAAATATTTATGTGAAAGATCCTCTCTCATTTCCAACTTCATGTAAATTATTCTCAAATTAAATAAGCTTTGCCTTAGTGTAGAACTTATTTTCCTTGTACACACTGCTATCTATCATTTCCAAATTTATATTAATTTAGTTGTTTAACTCAATACCCCTTAGTCTATTTACGTTGGTCTGGAAAATGGAAATGTCCTTCCAAAGTCCTTGGAGTTGTCAACGAGGCAACCGGATCACTATTAAAAAAAATAGGAGACATACAATCATTTCCATAGTGGTGAGAAATATTTGGGTGGTAATTGGGTGACTTATGAGCACGGAAAAAAAAAGGCAGACTTATAAGCACTGGAAGTGCTGTGAGAAATATTTGGGTGACAAATAGGTATCTTATGTGCATGGAAATATGTTTTGGCCCTCACATGAATTTATAATTTATATGTTCAATTGAATAGCCCTTAGTTTATTTACATTGGTCTCACAAATTCCAATGTCCTTGAAACTTGTCAAGGAGTAAACTAGATCACTATTAAAAAAATAGGAGACATATAACCACTTGCAATGTTGTAAGAAATGTTTGGGTGACAAATTTGTATCTAAGGTGCATACTTGTCAGTTAACCTTCATTTCTGGTTTTGACAAAATGAAATGAATAAATTCAAATTAGGTTTGGTTGGTCAAGAATTGGATGTGGCAATTGAAGTTTTCCTTGAAGAAATGGTGGGCTAACATCCTTACTTTTGTTCAACATCATCAAATTTATCCTCCACCAGCATGCATAGGAACGGTATAGTACCCTTCCCAACTGATGAAAATATTGGAACTTCCTTACCATCATTGCAAGACACCTCAGTGGATGTGATAATAAAGGAAGAATAAAAGCATTTTATACAAACATATCCAAATGCTATAAATACAAAGGGCAACCTGAGGATCAAGGGTAAGTAATATAATTTTTTAATTGAAAAATACAAAAACATGGTAATTTGAGATAGAATCAAAGATGCCATAATATTTGTGTGAATATGAGGCCACATACACCTATTGATCATAAGATGGAACACACACACTTAGTGATTGCACATAGGAAAGCGGAGGTTGTCAGCTTACACAACACCAAAAAATTGTTGTTTATTTCTTTTACAACAATGAATTTGTGCTTCTCTCAATCCTTTCTTTAGATCTTCATATTTATCACATGTATCCTTCATATGGATCTTGATGCATCAATTTCCACTTGTTATAAACAAACAATGTTTATAGAGAAAGAGAGTCACCTCATTCCTATACACAAACCATCCCACAAAAAAGTACAAAATAACGAAAGGAAAGATAATCACTATACCTCCAATACCTTGTCCCACACATACACATGTGCTTTCCTTCCTTCATAGATTGACCTCAGTTCAAACCTTTTGTCCAAACTTCTATTTCAGAGTTAACCGAAAACTTGATTCTACAATGAGGTAGCAGCCCCTCATATATAGTGACTATCTCATGTCTTTCTAGGCAAAAATGACTTCTATGAGGTGAGTCAACTTATTTGAGCATCTCTTGTAATGTTCCTTTTCCGGGAATTTCTGCTATGTGGTCCTCAAGGACGCTGTATAAGGAAGCTGATACAAAAATAAGTAAGAAGGGGGCTTGGATCCCCTTTTTAACTCATTAAAAACTTCTCTTCTAGAAGTTGAGCCTAAAGAAATGACCCTAGAGGGGTTATTCATATCTCCCCAAACTAGGTCCCTTAAAGAATGCTCAAATAGAGAGCTTACAACAATATAAGAACATAACCATGAAACTCTACAAATCTGAATATACCATAAGAGGGAAATGTTATGCAGTTAACATAATATTATTATATCGGCAATAATATACAAGAAAATCATGAGGGACAAGCCACTCAAGCTATGAGAACCAATCTCAAATGATCAAGCAATGAAATACAAGAGTTGCTACAATTGCATAGAATGCTGGAAGGTACTGAATGCACTGTCTCCATGAGAGTAGAAGCTGCTGAATACATACAAAATGGTAATGTGGCTGAAGGATACAAAGAAATTCCCACAAATGGAAAATGGGCTCCAATACAAAATATCTAGCCAATCCAGGAGGGATTGCTAGAAATGCCAGAAAATGTACAATGTGACGAATGATTTGTCACTGCAACTGAATTAAAATGAGAATGAGGCTATGTCAGATATGAAATACTCATGCCCTCCTTTGATAATGTTATCAAGCAAGTGACTGATCCCTTTTACTCAAAAACACTCCTCATGATAAGCTCCAATGGTTCTCCCAGCAACTGTCCACAAAAATAATGTAGTTTCTGCCCTAGACTGCACTGTGAGAGATGGTGAATGATTGTCCTGGTGCCAAATATATGAAATAAAGCCCGAGATTCTCCTCTGCTGCTCCTCCAAAAAATATGCAAGAACTCCACCAAAGAACAAGCCAATAATGACTCTGAGAGTTCCTCTGTTGCTTCTCCCAACAACACAACGTGTTCTGCCCAACAGAATAACGCTGTAGGTGAAGAGCTAAGTTTGGAAAAATTTTGGAATGAGGAAATTAAGCTCAAACCCTCTCCTTCCTTGAGGATGATGAAGGGATTCTTGACTGAGAACACCCTTGGGTTCAAGAACACTACAACCCTGCTAAACAGCCCGAGGATGCAAGTCTTTGCAGACCCAACGAGAATAATAAGCTAATGCATAATGATAATGGGCTGCCATCTCCTCCTTATAAATCAAGTGAACTCCTCTCACCATGGGTCCCATTCACACTTGCCACCTAGCTCATGCAAATGGAGCCTCCTCTAAAACTGCGCTGCCTTGTCATGAAGTTTCCCTCTCTTGGACAACATTGTTGACTTAGTCAAAGATGGCTAAATAAAAGTGATCCTGATCATATTCACACCCTTAGGTGCTTAATACAACTGATTATTCATCCTCCTTTCACACAAGGAGTGTTATTTCTTCATCTAAGGGGATTAACGGGTCTCCTTACCCATTTTATTCAAACAAATAAAAAGATTCTAACTATAATGTTCCTTTTAGCTTGAGGCTAAAAATTGGGAACATTACATCTCCTCGGTAGATTTGTTCAAGGGTATATGAATCACACTTTGAGCTAACTTGGCAGAGCCTTTAGACAAGGTTTTTGAGCACACAATTTACATCAATACTTTTTCTACGTATGTGTAACACTTATTCCTATACGCGACTCTTATATATATATATACACACACACACACACACACACACACACACACACACACACACACACACACACATATATATATATATATATATATATATATATATATATATATATGACAAGATTACAGACCCCTAAAGACATCAAGAAGAAGTATTAGACCTATAATAAAACTTGCTTTCTCATGAAACCCATGATTCAAGTATTACAAAAATACATTTTATTATATTTGTCTTCTTCATTACATAAATTCATAATTACTAGTCATTATGAACACCAAAACTAGTTACACTTTTCAACACTTCCTCTTAACTTGGGAGGTATTCATAATGGTACATGGTCACTCTAAATCTGAAGAATCTCATAAGAATAATTCAATTGGCAATCCATCTAGTATAGCATCATATGAACCAACATTGTTATAGTGTTGTTATAGTGCAAGGCCTTGATTAACAACTCTATCTCTCCACGCGACCATGAGCTACAATGATGGGAAGACCAATGATTATAGACACCATCATCATTCTCTCCAAGGTACATACTCCACCCACGTGTTCACTCAGTATGACCTCCTAGGATTGTTCTTATTAATATAGATAATCCTCAAAGAATATGTGTCTTTTCATGACTACTCTTTCCATGGATGGCCTAATACATCTCAAAATAGTATCGGATGCGAGATGATTACCCAATCCTCCATTATTTTCTTCCAAGGTGAAGGCCACATGACATGTCTATCTCTCATTGTCAACTAGGGAGGACATATTCCACAAAGGAATATACATATACCAAGGAATGTACCTAAGCTTCATCTTCGCTTAAGAATTACTAATTTTCTTCCAAGTAATAAACTTATTACCATGCTTCCTCTTAATCAAGAATGTGCCACAACTATTCATGACGAACTCGTTCTATTGATGTCATGAATTGAGGAGCCTTCATCTTTGGGATATCTTTTTTAGGGCACATATAATCCATCACCTTTCATCCATGAGTCATGTATTCATAAAATGATCCATCAATATTCTCATCTCGTCTAGATTCATGTCTTGCTCCTCTACTTCGGACCATATTTATTTCAAGGATATCTCATCATGCCATATGAGTATCAATTGGGGAAGGCATATACTTCCATTTGGAAGCCATGTATAAGCTCATCATATATTTTTCAATTATAAATATTTAAATTTAAATTTACCTATGTGATGATCTTTCATCGGGAAATATTTTTATAGGCATCCAAATCCTTTGTACAGATTGACACATCTCCAAAAGATATGTATTATCAAGGGTATATTTTCTCGACCTCTCATTAGAGTCTACATATCTTCTAGGGAGATTTTCCAATCAAGTATCCATAACTTCCTTGGATGTTGACTCACTCTGACCATGGTTTTATTTCTTTCTTTCTTTCTCCACACAATTTGATTTTATTCTGAGGAACTTCCAATGTCGAGCTCCTTGATAATATGCAATCATCTCATATACTATATGAGAAAATATTATGTTGATTTCATCTGTAATGGAAACATATTCATTGCAAGAGTTTCTTCTTTATTTTATCATAATTCTAAAGATAGAAGTAGATTACTTGCAACCATATGACTACATAGAATCGTGTGTCAACATAAATATATATACCTCATTTCCTTCTTTTGAGTTATCCTACAAATTTTTTTCTTAGAGTGAAGAGTTTCATTCCCTTGACTTGCTTCATCAATATGTCATCGTATCCTAATAACCATAACATTGTTTCTTATCCATATTTGTTTCTTTCTTCTGAGCACTATACTTTCCAAATTTTCCTTTCCTTCTTGACATAGTAGTATTGGATTTATTTGTTCGAGTTTCTTTTGTCTTACATAAATACCATAGAAGGTGAAATGGTATTTCTTGTTTCTTCCCATATTTGATTGAAGTGATGCTTCCCCATTCCTTTGGTAGATCATTTAGTACCATAGTGAGTATTTCTCCATAAGACAATACTTCTAATTTTTGTAGTTGATCTCGAATTGTGGAAATATTCATAAAATATGAAGTCATTCCTTCATACCTTGACATCTTCAAATTGAATATTTCTTGTCTTAGATAAAATATTTCTCCTATATTATATAACGAGAATAGATCCAGTAATTTATCATATATTTATTTTGAGGATTCTAGATTTGATACATAGGGAATGAGAGATTCTTTTATGGATTCCATAATAATCCTTTGGGCTCTTATATCTCCTTCATGTATTTGTTATAGGCTTGAGTATCTTCTTTTTATGGTTCAACTGAAGATCTTTTTACATAGTCCATTACTTAATTTTCAATTAAGTCTAGATCTGTCCTTATCTTCTATGCACAAAAGTTTTAAGTTCGAGAGAATTTGTCGCTTTCCTTACAAAAAGTCATTTTGAAATATTCAGATGAGGAAATTAGGATACTTACTTGAGTGTATGCTTCCTTCTTTTATACAATTACTTGTTGATGATGAAGTAGAAGACAATATAAAATTCCTCTTAGGTTGACTTATTCAGGAGATGGGAGGAGGGATAGATCACCTTGAATCCTTCAATGATGTCTTCTTCATGTGTATGTCCTTTGCATAAGGGTGTTGATATTCTTAAGATTGATTTCCAATTTCTGAAAATTTCCTCTTTAGAATCTGAGGATTGACTTTTCAATGTATATCTATGAATTTCTTCTAGAAAATTGATCCTTGATATTCTTTGTACTTGAGTGACTTCTTGTAAAATAACGCTTTCTAGCACCTTAGATTTGATTCCATGTTGATAATTTAGTAGTGATGGAGCCATAACTGCAGTTTACAAATAATCTGTGGACTTGTGGGTTAGGAACCACATAAACTGCTTATACATAATGTAATACAATTCGGAGTTCAATAACATACATATGTGAAGTGATCAAAACAATCTCTTTATAGTATAATGCAAATAACCCAAAACACGTTACATACACACGGATTTCTTGCTAGAGGTTCCCAACATACTTCGAACCAATCGCAAGTGTTTGCAATCGCCTACCTGCAACTTTTAACTCTTTGTGAATATGTTAAACCACAAAACTTGTGAAGTGCGCTATTACACAAAGCCGACACGTGGCTTCCCCTCATCACATCGCATCGCAACCCATTTCAAATACCGTGTGAATTCTTAACGGTATCCAATATTACTTGTGAAATGCTCAATCACGATTCATCATCCATCATTGATCTGTTGCACAATCCAGTGGCTCATATCTGTGTCTGTGAATTCATCACATATCATATTTTCTGACTTATGAAGTCATCACAACCATTCATCTTTTGCCCTCGAATATGGGATTTAATTGCGACCGATCGTTCACATTATTGCGACTCTTCTTTGCCTCTTCTACCTGCTCTAATCTCTGCTGCAAAATCTTAAATCCTCGTCTCTGCGATTCAATCCTCGTCGTCAATTCCTCTCTCAAAATTCTTCTAAGTATTTCTATCTTTAATTGATTGCTCCTCTTTCAGCAGTTGCCACTCTGCAATACCGTTTTCTCCATGCTACTCCTCCTGAGGTTCTTCGGAATTCTTCAATGCTATCTCTCCTTAACTTCATTCAGTTTTTAAGTGTGGGGATCCCTCTTGACCTTGTTCTTCGTCTCTCATCCCTCCATCTCTGCCATAGCTTTGCCTTTGAAAATTTCACAGCAACTTCATCCTCTCGCTCAATATGTTTATTCATTAATAGAAATAACATGTATATATAAAACACACTGACACAAAAAAAACCAGATTAACCTTCCTACTGTGTGATTAAATGGAATACTCAATTTTGACAAGGAAATAAAACAAACAATTTAAAATACAAAGGCTGATCCAAATACAAAAAATCTTGGAATTAATTTAGAAATGAAAATACACAGAACCAAGCCTTGGGATGGCTGGTTTTTACATTTTCTTATGATCTATTTTCACCCCTCTCTTGCACACCTATTTCCCTTTGGTTCTATTTTTTTATCTATGGATGGCAGAACCCCACAATGGTGGATTTCGTTTGGTTTTCTGCGTTTCCAAAAATTCCCATATGGTTGAGAAACTATCATTCAGTTTCAAAACAGTTTATTCAAAAAAATACTTAACTAATCCTAATTTAACCATTCATTTATTCTGTAAATTACAATGGTTGTGTTAGCCCAAATTAACTTAAAAAAAATACTTTAAAAAAAATAAAAATAAAGTCTTCAAATTCTTTGGACTGCTAGTCCTCTTCCGAAGCCACAACATGTGACCATATTGTCACATTGTTGGCTCGACCTCAATTCTCCTGCATCAGACTCCTGAGGTAAAAGAATTCATGACCTCCTGGTTATGTGTCTTCAATGCTTGAATCTTTGAGGATCCCAAACTCTATTTTACTTCTTTCGATAAGTTTCATTGTGTTCGCCATTATTTAGCTGCAATCTACCAGGCTTCCATACTTTGTATTGTAGTTCTCCACTTCTTATACCTTTAGTGTTATTCACTTTCCAAACAATTCCACAGTGGATTCCTTTGTTCATTTTGTTGTAACTCGTCTTAGGTATTTTCATTAAATCCCATAGTTCATCTATGGTTTATTGCAATTCAATTGTTTGTTGTAATTCTAATATTATTTCTAGTCCTCTGCCAACACATTCTACTACACTATGTCCGAGATATTGCTTCAAATATTGCTCCGGAGATTGTTTCCACCCAAAATTCCTGAATATCTCTGAAGATATCTCCCTCTGAAACATCCCTCTTCTTTTCCTTGTTTGCAAATTTAAAATCAAAAGGTAAATTTCCTTCTAATTCTTTGACTGTAGTAATATATTTATTCACTCTTTCCTGTATACTAGATGACATAATTAAGTTTTGGAAACTAGTATCTATCTCTATTTCTACTACAGTTTGAAACGGTCCCATCTTATTGTTTGCAATCCCCTTCTCTTGCTCAAATGCATTCAACAAGAAACTCAGCCATTCACTAATTACTTGATTCCCTTCAAGTACCTCTTCAGTATGTTGTATTATAGTTTCAACATAACTCGCTTCCTCTTCCATGACAATGTTCCATTGATTTCCTTTTGCTTCTTCACTTGTTCTAGTAGTCAATTCAGTATTTTCCACTTCTAGGACTGACTTTCCTTTAGCTTGAGACATAACTTCCTCACTTTCATCTTTATGTCTTTCTTCTTCCTTTTTACTATGAAAACCTATTTGTGACACTGCTTCTTCATCTTTAATGAGAATAAAATTCTGATTCTCTATTTCTATGACAATCCTAAATGTTCGTCCAACAATCTTCTTTTTGCTATTTAGGCAAGCCAATTCCTCTTTGTCCTCATCAAGAACAAGTTTCATCATATGAGGAATTACTACTTCATCTCCATTAAAGTTACTCCCTTCATTAAATGAGGAACTTATGAATTCTTTTTGTTGTAACAACTCAACTTTGCCTTCATCACAAAGACACTCTTCATCATACCTTGCTTGAAAATTTTCTTCTTCATTATGCTTTGCTAAATAAACACTTCAGCTTTACTTGTGACAATTCCAAGAGATGGATTGTCTTCTACACAACCTGCAAACACATTCAAATTGTCAGCATTAAAGTCACAAGACCCAGTGGTCTTATTTGATGACTCAATCACCAAATATTTCTTTTGTTGTTCTAACGCTCTTTCAGGACTCATAAATTTTTCACTAGTATTCTTTTCAACATTATCAAGCATAACATATGAATGCTTGATATTATATTTTTCCTCTTTATGTTCTTGGCCATCATCATAAGCCAAGTCCTCCTTGTTTTTAGCTTTCACAGTAGGCTGGAAATCATTTCTTGCACTTAGTTGTGCATGTGCATGTACATGAAACTCAACTGTCTCATTTTTTTCTTAAACAAAATTGAAATTTTGTCTTCTCGCTTCATTTGTTATGAAAACATCAGCAAATTGTCTTTCTTTACCTATTTCAGCTGCAAACATACAATAATAATTTGTTTCAAAACCATAAGGATCCATAGCCTCTCTTGTTGTCTCAAACATCATCTCTTTCCGCTGGTTCTCATCCTTCAAAGGATCCATGAAACCATCAGCTGGTCTCATGTCTTCATCCACATTACTACTATCACCAAGAATGGACCGTTGCTCAGGTTCACATAAGTAAATATCTTCCTCAACACACTCCTATGTTGCAACTTAGCTCCTCTGAGTTCTTCTTCTAGCTGTACACATGTTTCATGTCTCAGCCTACTGTAAATGACCTCACTTGACTCTTTTCTTCCAAAGAACCCAACCATACCTTTGGTGTTCCATATTCCCTTGTATGAATTCTCTCAACACTTCTAGTTGCACTTTTATCTCAGCTAATTTTCTATCAAGTTTATTCTTACTTGATATTTAGTAATCTCCCTTAGAACCTTTACTATGACCATCAGTAGCCATAGTATTCTTTCCTTTATGAACTCCTCTTTTTTCATCATGGACTACAAAAAATCCATCTCTACAAGTTCACTCCATTAACCTGTCTGTAGATACCACACCAAGCTTTTCCATGCTTAGTCTTTTACTGGCATCTCTGCTGATTTCTTTCTTTTTATTGTGACTCCTCCTTGAGCCTTTCAGATAACCATCAATGGTCATCTCTTCTTCTTCCCTCTCTGGAATCGTCCTGATGCACCTTGTGAGCTGCAACAAACCTCTTTTACCTTCTTCATCCTCTTCAATGTCTGTAGCCACATACTCCAAAAACTCCTATATCTCCTTTGAGAGTTTGGACATCTCTTCTGGGAACTCCATTTCTTCATCTTATGTTATGATCACTGCATATTCATTCCGCCCTTCATCTTCCATGGAAATTCCTAATGGTTTTCCTTCATCCTCAATACCTGCTATTTCTTCAATAGGCCTCTTGTTAGAATTATTATCATTTTCTTCAAAATATAATCCATGTTCCAGTTCATATGAAATAAATTTCCTTTCATTCTCTGCTACTCTGATTAATGCTTCCTCTTCTTGAGCATTCAACCTATGATCCCTCTTCATCTATAGCCCATGCCACTTCAATTTCTTCCTCATAATCCATCCACACCTTTGGTCTTCATCACTCCTTTGTAGAAACTCCATCAATAGATCAAGATGGGTTCTCATCTCAGCTATTTCTCTCTATTATTCTTCATCATTCATCTACTTCCATATGCCATTTGTCTTGGCATATTCCTTCTTCACTTTTCACGGTTTGTAAAAAGAAAATAATAAAATAATAATTAAACTTGCTCATTATTCATAAGAATATGTAGTAATTATTAAAAATTTGTAATCCACATAAATTGTTGTTTCCTAGTGCCTTTTATTTAGTGAATTATTTTGTCTTGCTTGTATGTCTTTATTAAGTGTTATAGTTAGCCTTTTCCAAAGATTCCTTTCTCACTAAGCTACCTATATATTTATTAAGTGTTAGAATTATTCTTTCCCAAAACTTCCTTTCTCAATAAATTGCCTATAGTGATTGGTAAGCTGACATAAGGATTTGTATTTGCTGGTTGCTATATAATGTAGTTGTTATATGAGCTTTTCAACATTGCCAACCATACAAAAATTTTATATGGTATGAGTATATATTTTTTTTATTAATGGAATTTCACAATTTTTTCTAAATTCAATTTTTTCTTTTTAGTCATTGTGTTTTCAAATCTGAGTTTTATCAGGCCTGCCACTTCTTTTTATCCAAGGTTTCTAAATTCAACTTGACACTGAATTTTTGTTAGCTTTATTAAGCATTTACTGTCAGATTGTGGGATTTATTTTTGTTTGATCCGCTAACGGCTACATTGGTAAATGGTTTTATGTAAATGCCCTAACAAAAGATCCACCCTGCGGCAAGTGCCCGCCCGCAATGGAATTTGCTGCTTAGATCCCTGCGTCGTACCCTACAAATGCCCGCCGAAAAACAAAACATATAATATTATATGTTACTAGGGGTCTTGAATATTTAAATAAATATTTGCTATATGGTACTAGACATTTGTTATTTCTCCATGTAATAATGGAAGGATGATTATGGAACCTAAAATCAAATTTAGTTATTTGCTTTTGATTATGAAACTTCAAATCAAATGTGGTTCTCAATTATGGAACCTAAAATCAAATGTAGTTCTTTCTTTTTGTAATAGTTTTCATTATATATACTTTTAATTCATAAATAAAATGGATTTTGTTTGAGTTATAGATTTTTTTTAGTGAGGTTGTAAATTTTTATTTCATTTTATTTTTATAATTATTTTGAGTTTGATTAATTAAAATTTTAATGAAATTTAATTTTACTTTACTATTATATATATATTTTGAATATTTTTCTTTGAGGTATGATATATTTATATTATTGGTTTTCTTTATTTTTAATTTAATTTAATTTTATAGGATTTTATTTTTAACTTCAATTGTAAAATATTTTTAATATTTATAAAAATTATTTTATAATATATTTATTAATTAGTAATGTTTTTACCTATGAAAGTAAAATTTAGGTAACATGATGTTTTATTAGGATACTTAGCAAGGAAAAAGTTTATTAATTTGGAATCTTATTGATTTTAGTTAGTCTAACAAAATAAGAAGAAATTTTGTGATAATAATTTTTGACATATTGTTAATTTTCTTCATAATTGAAGAGTTTTCTGCTTCATGTTCATTTTTATTTGGTTGATGTTTATCTTTATTTTAGATTTGAAAATATTAATATGAATTCTGAGTTGCTGATGTTAGACTATTCAAATGTCTTCCATCGTAGGATCAACAGCCTGTGTCAATTGACTCCTTAACTAATAAATATCATGTCATTACTCTTAACTCTCAATGGTTCCTTGCTTCACAAGCCTTATCATCTCAACCACTGGCTTTGCTCAGGATGTTATAGTAAGAAGAGTATCAAGCATAACGCTGCAGGAGCCCTATTATTTAAACCGTCCATTGATGCATGATCCCTAGTAGGAAGAGTATCACGTACTTATGGTGTCACAAGGCGTGGTTTAGTGAGAAACAAGTGCTTGTCTCTATTTGTGGACTTGTGTGGACCCTATCATCTAAACCACCCATAGCTGCAAAATACATATTGACATCCAAGATCACATGAAGATCCAGGTAATTATTCCCCCTGGAACTACCTTATTCACGGGCCTTCAGCATTTGAGAACTTGACTGTGTACAGACTCATGAGTAATAGATAAATATCAATTTTGAATCCCCCTCCTATGCCCAACTATGGGGTAGGGCAAGGCAAACTGAAATTCCTAACATAAGAATCATGGGAAATACTCTCTAGAAACCCTGCCTCTAGATCAGCAATGAGCACCAAACTGTTCAAGTTATGGTATTTCCTTCTCATTCCTCTATTTTGGGTGAGGGAATTATTCTAAAATTCATATGTTATCTCCTTTTCTTATTTGCACCACCAATATTTTCTCTACACAAAAACATATTCACATTTATAATTCCTTGTCCAGCCCTATATTTCCTTATTACAGCACACGCCCTGTCTTCAATCCACTTAGGTACCAACCAAACCCACGTCCAAAGATTGGTGTGTCAGAAAGTAAAGTGTAGAATTGCTTTTTATTTTCATCTCTTCTGCTAGCCGTGGACTCTAAATCCAAGTGGGAATGAAAAAAAATGGTATTGAGGTGTTTTTTTCTAGTTCAATTAAGTGAGATATGACCTAGATGCATCATGTATAGTGGAGAAACTACCTTATATTTTCCATGTATTGATAGAGTATCTATGTGTCCAAATATCATTATTGAAGTTGGTGTAACATTTGATCAAATAGATCTAGGTCAACTGATGGAATTGAACCTACTTATTGAGCACTTATTGTAATGATAATAGTTCATGTTTCTCCAATATGCATTTTAAAATAGCTCTTGATTTTTTGGGTATTGTTATGTATTCCTCTAGCAAATTATTTCTTCCTCTTAATTCTGATAAGGAATATTTGTGTGCATGTGGAGTAAAGCTCAATTGGTAGTCATTCCACATGATGTTGATCCAATTGAGTTGGTATCTTGGAGCTGTATGCATACTTATAATCTCTGTTAATTGTTTTTTTTTAGTATGACAGAGTTCATAGAAGCTTAAATTGTATGTAATATGTGATTAATTTTTATGGGAAGCAGATATGTAGAACTTCTAAAATATGAAATTTTTTTATTGTTAGTAATATATGATTACTTTTTTATGGGAAACTGATAAGTAGAACTTCTACACTATGCAAAATTTTTGTTGCAGATTATGCACAAAAAAAATAGCCTCTCCCTTGACTTCTTGAAAAATTAGGACAAGATGGAATTTATCAAGATTGTTGAGGCAATAAAGGTGTACAATGTGGAAGTGGCATTATGGGAACCAAATCTCACTAAAAAACAAAGGCCAAGGATAAAATTTTGGCCAAAGAATCTCACTTAAGATTAACTCCATGTTGAAATTTTATTGGATTGTCTATTGAAATATTTATTGGATTGTCTTTTTTAGTTTGTTGTAATTTTATTTATAGGTATAATAAGATATCAAGTTTGTACTAAGGAATTCTCTAAAGCCACTATTAGTTGGAGGCATGTCAATTTTTCAATTGGATAAATTGTTGATTAAGCAATATTTCATACATTCATTGGTCTTATGAATTCTCTACAAGTTTTTGTATGTTTTGATGATGATATCTTCATTTTTTCCTTCTGTATTTAGTTTTGTTGATATTTATTATTATATACTTTTAATCATGTAGAATGTTTAAATATTCATGCAACTATCTATTTCCAACTATCAATTTTGGTTTTTGGCCTTATTTTAAAGCCACAAGAGCTATATTCTTAATGATTTTCCTTTCTAACATTTTAAAATTTCTTGGTACTTGATTAGAAGATGGTTTACTTGAACATGAAATGAAATGACTTGAATGATTTATGTTTGATTCAAAGACATTTTCTCTTTCTTGAATTAATCCTAGTTTTATTAGATTATCTCTTTTTATTTCTCAATGTGTTTTAACCTCACATTAACCTATACTTAGTTAATTTAGATGGATGCCTATTTTATACCACCTAGGGAACTACTCTGGATAAACCCTTTTTCTAGATAAGCTACAAGCACCCCAAGCTCTTTATCTACCAACCTCTTAAGTAGCATCATCTGAAATTATAGGACCTTTTTGTCAACTTTTAATTGTTGTCAAAATGTAACCATTTTCCTTAATTAGTATATGCATATTTTTCAGCCTCTCCTTTAGCTATAGCAGGAGCGTCATTTTTGGCACATTTTTCAAGTTTGAGGTTAGGCTTAAACTTGTTTCCACCACTTGCTACAAATATTGAAGAGTCCTAACAAGGAATATGAATCTATTGGGCCTAAGTTTCCACCTTGATGTGAAATGTCTAAGGGGTCCATATGATATACTGAAGTATTTGTTCAAATAGTAAAATTAACATGTGATCCAAATGGTGCAACTGATATTATTTTGTTTGCAGACATAAAACAAAACATGAACATATAAATCTTGACAGCTTTGATGCTTGTCTTGAGATGGATGTTGGAAGTATTCTAGCTTAAATGAATCAATGAGACCTCTTTTGAAGTTCATGACAGCCTCAAATCACTCCCACAAAGTGGATTTTAGTGGGAATATTTTTAGACAATTTTGTGAGGAGTAGAGAGAAGCTCAAAGAGATGTTGACTTGTCTAAATGCTAAGCTTTGAAGGAAGATTTGAGAATAGTTATTATTGATGGAAAAAATAGTAATGTCTCAATTGATAGCTTTAAAGGAAGATTTGGGAAGAGGTATTATTTATGAAAAATACCTAATGACTCATTTGATAGATTCATAATATTATGTGAGGTAGATGATATTTTTTTGTGACTCACATTTCATGATAATTATGTGTTATCTTAACAAAAATAAAAAATCCCAATTATGTTATGTTATATTTTATGATAATTATATGTGATTTCTTTTTAATCCAAAATATTGTCCCCTTGTTTTTTTCTTATGCCTAACTTTTCATGGGAATTTGAATGGATCAATTTGTTTGGATTGCTTGGCTAATAGAAATTTTTTCTCTTTTGTGGCCAGTGTTTAATTGCTACAATTGCTCTGAATTTCAGAGCCATTACCTGATAGAAGGAATTCTTTGTTCTTATTCAAATATTTATGTAAAAAATCCTCTCTCATTTCCAACTTCATGTAAATTATTCTCAAATTAAATAACCTTTTCCCTAATGCAGAAATTATTTTCTTGTACACATTACTATCAGTTCCAACTTTATATTAATTTAGTTGTTTAATTGAATACCCCTTAATCTATTTACATTGGTCTCACAAATGGAAATGTTCTTCCAAAGTCCTTGAAGTTGTAATTGAGGCAACCATATCACTATTAAACAAAATAGGCGACATAAAATCATTTCCACACTCTGAGAAATATTTGAGTGGTAATTGGGTGTATTATAAGCATGGAAAAGAAAAAGCCAGACTTATAAGCACTAGAAGTTCTATGAGAAATATTTGGGTGACAAATATGTATCTTATGTGCATGGAAATATGTTTTGGCCCTCACATGAATTTGTAATTTATATGTTCAATTGAATAGCCCTTATTTTTTTTACATTGGTCTCAAAAATTCCGATGTCCTTGAAACTTGTCAAGGAGGAAACTAGATCACTATTAAAAAAATAGTAGATATGTAACCACTTGCAATGTCGTAAGAAATATTTGGGTGATAAATTTGTATCTAAGGTGCATACTTGTCAGTTAACATTCATTTCTGGTTTTGAAAAAATGAAATGAATAAATTTAGATTAGGTTTGGTTGGTCAAGAATTGGATGTAGCAATTGAAGTTTCCTTTGAAGAAATGGTGGGCTAACATATTTACTTTTGTTCAACATCATCGAATTTATCCTCCACCAGCATGCATAGGAACGGTATAGTATCCATCCCAACTGATGACAATATTAGAACTTAACATCATTGCAAGGCACCTCAGTGGATGTGATAATAAAGGAAGAATAAAATAATTTTCTACAAACATATCTAATTGCTATAAATACAAAGGCAACTGAGGATCAAGGGTAATTAATATAATTTTTTAATTGAAAAATACCAAAACATGGTAATTTGAGATAGAATCAAAGATTCCATAATATTGGTGTGAATATGAGGCCACATACACCCATTGATCATAAGATGGAACACCCAGTTTTAGTGACTGCACATAGGAAAACGGAGGTTGTCAGCTTACACAACACCTAAAAATTGTTATTTATTTGTTTTACAACAATGAATTTGTGCTTCTCTCCATACTTTCTTTACACACTCTTATTTATCACATTTATCCTTCATATGGATCTTGATGCATCAATTTCGACTTGTTATAAACAAAAAATGTTTATAGAGAAAGAGAGTCACCTCATTCCGATACACAAACCATCCCACAGAAAATTACAAAACAACGAAAGGAAAGATCATGACTTCTATGAGGTGATTCGACTTCTTCGAGCATATCCTTGATAGAGTTTTTCAAAGTTATATGAATCACACTTTGAGCCAAATTGGCAGAGCCTTTAGACAAGGTTTTGGAGCATACAAATTACATCAATATTTTTTCTACGTAAGTGTAACATATATTCATATAAGTGAATCTTAATTTTATACATATATATTTATGGCAAGAGTACAAACCCCTAAAGACATCAAGAATAAGTATGAATGCATGTACTAGTTTGCTATGCCATGATTTTTTGTTCTCTTCCAACAACTTTTTAATGATGCTTACCAAACTTTTGTTTGAGAATTATACTAATCCATTACCTTGAGGGTAATAAGCTGTAGAATGGCCCAATGAAATCTAAAGTTTGTGGCAAAATTCCACCATTTTCTTGGATCTAAAGGCAACAACATTGTCAGTAATGATCTTTCTCGGGCAGCGAAATCTAGACAAAATGTGATTTTCAAGGAATTTGATAATTACTCAGTTTGTGGAAGTTCTAGAAGGGATGTCTTCTATCCACTTTATAGAATAGTTAGTTGCAGTAAGGATCCATTTGTGCTGGGCAGAGGAGGTAGGGTGGATTCTCCAATAAAATCTAGACGCTGTTGTTGAAAAGGAGCTTCAACAGAAATAGGATGTAAAGTTAAGGGCAACAGTTTTCTTTTTCCCTCAAAGATTTGGCACTTATGGCAAGAAATTACCATTTTATGGATGTCTTGAAAGAGGTTGGGCCAATAGTAACCATCTCTAAGGATTTTGTTGACAGTGGTTTTCTAGTAGAGGTGGCCTCCACTGTTCTCCTTCATGAAAATAATGCTTGATCTTATCTGCATCATCGTCAGGAAAACATTTAAGCAATATACCACTAGCATTTTTCCAATATAAAAATTTACCTAAAATGTAGAAGTTCACATCTTTTAACTTCAAGAATCTAGGCTTTGTTTTGGAAAAACCAGGAGGGACATTCGGATTGAAAAGCACATATAAAATGTCAGCATACCAAGATTAATTCAAAAATGCAACCCATTTCACATAATGTGCGAATTCTTAACGGTATCCACTATTAATTGTGAAATGCGCAATCACGATTCATCATCCATCGTTGATATGTTGCACGATCCATCGGCTCATGTCTATGTCCGTGAATTCATCACATATCATATTTTCTGACTTGTGAAGTCATCACAACCATTCATCTTTTGACCTCGAATCTGGGATTTAATCGTGACCGACCATTCACCTTATCGCGACTCTTCTTTACCTCTTCTACCTGCTCTAATATCTGCTGAAAAATCTTAAACCCTCATCTCTGCGATTCAATCCTCGTCGTCGATTCTTCTCTCATAATTCTTCTAAGTATTTCTGTCTTTAATCAATTTCTCCTCTTTCAATAGTCGCCGCTCTGCAATACCGTTTTCTCCACGCTACTCCTCCCGAGCTTGTTCAGAATTCTTCAACGCTATCTCTGCTGAGCTTCATTCAGTCTATAAATGTGGGGATCCCTCTTGAGCTTGTTCTTCATCTCTCATCCCTCGATCTATGCCATATCTTTGCCTTTGCAAATTTCACAGCAGCTTCATCCTCTCGCTCAATCTGTCTATTCATTAATAGAAATAACATGTATATATAAAACACACAGACAAAAGAAAAAACCAGATTAACCTTCCTGCTATGCGATTAAATGGAATACTCGATTTCGACAGGGAAATAAAACAAATAGTTTAAAATAGAGAGTCTGATCTAAATACAAAAAAACTTGGAATTAATTTAGAAATGAAAATACACAAAACCAAAGCCCCACGGGGGTAGATGAGTTGGTAATTGAAATGCGGTGAAGTTCGTTTGTAAGGAGAGCCCGTATAGGAGGTCACGAGTTCAAATCCCTCGGGCTAAAGCAGAGCGTGTTGAGAGGGGTGGGCGCATGTTCCCAATGGCTATAGTGGTAGCGGTCAGAATCGACCCCATGTAACGTGAGTCGCGAGGCTGCCCAAGTTGCTGATACCACTGTATTTAAAAAAAAAAAAAAAAAATACACAGAACCAAGCCTTGGGATGGCTGGTTTTTACATTTTCTTCTGATTTGTTTTCACCCCTCTCTCACACACCTATTTCGCTCTCGTTCTCTTTTTTTATCTATGGATGGCAGAACCCCACAATGGTGGATTTGGTTCGGTTTTATGCCTTTCCCAAATTTCCCATATGGTTGAGAAACTATCATTTAGTTTCAAAACAGTTTATTCAACTAAATACTTAACTAATCCTAATTTAACCATTCATTGATTCTATAAATTACAATGGTTGTGTTAGCCCAAATTAACTTATGGAAGTCTTCAAATTATTTGGACTGCTAGTCCTCTTTCGAAGCCACAACATGTGACCACATTGTCACATTGTTGGCTCGACCTCAATTCCACTGCATCAGACTCCCGAGGTAAAAGAATTCATGATCTCCTGGTCATGTGTCTTCAATGCTTGAATCTTCGAGGATCCCAAGGTTTGTTTTACTGCTCTCCATAAGTTTCATTGTATTTGCCATTCTTTATCTGCAATCTACCATGCTTCCATACTTTGTATTGTAGTGCTCCACTGCTTCTACCTTCAATGTTCTTCACTTTCCAAACAATTCCACAGTGGACTCCTTTGTTCATTTTGTTGTAACTCCTCTTAGGTATTTTCATTAAATCCCATAGTTCATCTATGGTTTATTGCAATTCAATATTCTGTTGTAATCTAATATTATTTCTAGTCCTCTACCAACACATTCTACTACACTATGTCCGAGATATTGCTGCAAATATTGCTCTGGACATTGTTTCCACCCAAACTTCCTGAATATCTCTGAAGATATCTCCCTCTACAACATCCCTCTTCTTTTCCTTGTTTTCAAATTTACAATCAAAAGGTAAATTTCCTTCTAATTCTCTGTCTGTAGTAATATATTGATTCACTCTTTTATGTATACTAGATGACATAATTAAGTTTTGGAAACTAGTATCTATCTCTATTTCTACTACATTTTGAAACAGTCCCATCTTATTGTTTGCAATCCCCTTCTCTTGCTCAAATGCATTCAACAAGAAAATCAGCCATTCACTAATTACTTTATTCCCTTCAAATACCTCTTCAGTATGATGTATTATAGTTTCAACATAACTCGCTTCCTCTTCCATGACAGTGTTCCATTGTTTTCCTTTTGTTTCTTCACTAGTTCTAGTAGTCAATTCAGTCTTTTCCACTTCTAGGACTAAATTTCCTTTAGCTTGAGACATAAATGCCTCACTTTCATCTCTATGGCTTTCTTCTTCCTTGTTACTAAGCAAACCTGTTTGTGACATTGCTTCTTCATCTTTAATGAGAATAAAATTCTGATTCTCTGTTTCTGTGACAATCCTAAATGTTCGTCCAACAATCTTCTTTTTGCTATTTAGGCAAGCCAATTCCTCTTTGTCCTCATCAAGAACAAGTTTCATCATATGAGGAATTACTACTTCATCTCCATTAAAGTTACTCCCTTCATTAAATGAGGAACTTATGAATTCTTTTTGCTGTAACAACTCAAATTTGCCTTCATCACAAAGACACTCTTCATCATACCTTGCTTGAAAATTTTCTTCTTCATTATGCTTTGCTAAATAAACACTTCAGCTTTACTTGTGACAATTCCAAGAGATGGATTGTCTTCTACACAACCTGCAAACACATTCAAATTGTCAGCATTAAACTCACAAGACCCAGTGGTCTTATTTGATGACTCAATCACCAAATCTTTCTTTTGTTGTTCTAACGCTCTTTCAGGACTCATAAATTTTTCACTAGTATTCTTTTCAACATTATCAAGCATAACATATGAATGCTTGATATTATATTTTTCCTCTTTATGTTCTTGGCCATCATCATAAGCCAAGTCCTCCTTGTTTTTAGCTTTCACATTAGGCTGGAAATCATTTCTTGCACTTAGTTGTGCATGTGCATGTACATGAAACTCAGCTGTCTCATTTTTTTCTTAAACAAAATTGAAATTTTGTCTTCTCGCTTCATTTTTTATGACAACATCAGCAAATTGTCTTTCTTTACCTATTTCAGCTGCAAACATACAATAATAATTTGTTTCAAAACCATAAGGATCCATAGCCTCTCTTGTTGTCTCAAACATCATCTCTTTCCGCTGGTTCTCATCCTTCAAAGGATCCATGAAACCATCAGCTGGTCTCATGTCTTCATCCACATTACTACTATCACCAAGAATGGACTGTTGCTCAGGTTCACATAAGTAAATATCTTCCTCAACACACTCCTATGTTGCAACTTAGCTCCTTTGAGTTCTTCTTCTAGCTGTACACATGTTTCATGTCTCAGCCTACTGCAAATGACCTCACTTGACTCTTTTCTTCCAAAGAACCCAACCATACCTTTGGTGTTCCATATTCCCTTGTATGAATTCTCTCAACACTTCTAGTTGCACTTTTATCTCAGCTAATTTTCTATCAAGTTTATTCTTACTTGATATTTCGTAATCTCCCTTAGAACCTTTACTATGACCATCAGTAGCCATAGTATTCTTTCCTTTATGAACTCCTCTTTTTTCATCATGGACTACAAAAAATTCATCTCTACAAGTTCACTCCATTAACCTGTCTGTAGATACCACACCAAGCTTTTCCATGCTTAGTCTTTTACTGGCATCTCTGCTGATTTCTTTCTTTTTATTGTGACTCCTCCTTGAGCCTTTCAGATAACCATCAATGGTCATCTCTTCTTCTTCCCTCTCTGTAATCGTCCTGATCCACCTTGTGAGCTGCAACAAACCTCTTTTACCTTCTTCATCCTCTTCAATGTTTGTAGCCACATACTCCAAAAACTCCTATATCTCCTTTGAGAGTTTGGACATCTCTTCTGGGAACTCCATTTCTTCATCTTATGTTATGATCACTGCATATTCATTCCGCCCTTCATCTTCCATGGAAATTCCTAATGGTTTTCCTTCATCCTCAATACCTGTTATTTCTTCAATAGGCCTCTTGTTAGAATTATTATCATTTTCTTCAAAATATAATCCATGTTCCAGTTCATATGAAATAAATTTCCTTTCATTCTCTGCTACTCTGATTAATGCTTCCTCTTCTTGAGCATTCAACCTATGCTCCCTCTTCATCTATAGCCCATGCCATTTAAATTTCTTCCTCATAATCCATCCACACCTATGTTTTTCATCACTCCTCTGTAGCAACTCCATCAATAGATCAAGATGGGTTCTCATCTCAGCTATTTCTTTCTTATATTATTCATTATCCATATGATTCCATATGCCATTTCTCTTGGAATATTCCTTCTTCACTTTCTGGTTTATGGAAAATGAAAATGATAAAATAATAATTAAACTTGCTCATTATTCATACGAGTATGTAGTAATTATTCAGAATTTGTAATCCACATAAATTGTTCTTTCCTAGTGCCTTTTATTTAGTGAATTATTTTTTCTTTCTTGTATGTATTTATTAAGTGTTATAGTTAGTCTTTTCCAAAGCTTCCTTTCTCAGTAAGTTACCTATATGTTTATTAAGTGTTAGAATTATTCTTTTCCAAAAATTCCTTTCTCAATAAGTTGCCTATAATGATTGGTAAGCTGACATAAGGATTTGTATTTGCTGGTTGCTATATAATGTAGTTGTTGTATGAGATTTTCAACATTGCCAACCATACAAAAAATATTATATGGGATAAGAGCATACCTTTTTTTTATCAATGGAATTTGACAATTTTTTCTAAATTCAATTTTTTTTTTGTCATTGTGTTTTTAGATTTGAGTTTTATCAGGCCTGTGACTTCTTTTTATCCAAGGTTTCTAAATTCAACTTGATACTGAATTTTTGTTAGCTTTATTAATCATTTACTCTTAGATTGTGGGATTTATTTTTGTTGATATGCTAACAGTTACATTGGTAAATGGTTTTATGTAAATGCCCTAGCAAAAGATCCACCCTTAGCCACTAACTTCTTTGATTTTTTTTTTTTTTGAAGATACAGAAATAACTAAGGAGGTGAAAAAGCTAGTTTTTTTCTCTATTATATGGATTTCCATCCTGTTCTTGTTGATCGAACAATCACGTGGGAAGGCCCCTGGTTGTTACATAGTGTCTGACTGCGGCAAGTGCCCGCCCACGATTGGGTATAACTACCGCAATGGAATTTGTGTCGTACCCTACAAATGCTCGCCGAAAAACATTTAAATAAATATTATTACATGTTACTAGGGGTCTTGAATATTTAAATAAATATTTTCTATATGTTACTAGACATTTGTTATTTCTCCATGTAATAATGGAAGGATAATTATGGAACCTAAAATGAAATCTAGTTCTCTCTTTTTGTAATGGTTTTCATTATATATACTTTTAATTAATATATAAAATGGTTTTTTTTTGGATTATAGACTTTTAGCGACATTGTAATTTTTTTTATAATTATTTTGAGTTTGATGTAATTAAATTTTAGGGGATTTGATTTTATCTTAATATCAACTTGAGAAATGAAATTTAATTTTACTTTAGTATTATATATATATATATATATATATATTCTGAATATTTTAATTTGAGGTATGGTATATTTATATTACTGGTATTTTTTTAATTTATTTTTCTTTGTTTTATAGGATTTTATTTTTAATCTTAATTGTAAAATATTTTTAATATTTATGAAAATTATTTTATAATATATTTATTAATTATTTATTTTTTTACCTATGAAACATAAAATTTAGGTGACATGATGTTTTATTAAAATAATTAGCACGGAAAAAGTTAATTAATTTGGAATCCCATTGATTTTAGTTAGTCTAACAAAATAGGAAGAAATTTTTTGATAATAATTTATGACATATTGTTACTTTTCTTCATAATAGAAGAGATATCTGCTTCATGTTCATTTTTATTTGGTTCATGTTTATCTTTATTTTAGATTTGAAAATATTAATGTGAGTTCTGAGTTGCTGCTGATGTTAGACTATTCAAATGTCTTACACAGTAGGATCAACAACCTGTGTGAATTGTTAACTGACTCAACTATTAGATATCATGTCATTACTCTTAAATCTCAATGGTTCCTTGTTTCACAAGCCCTATCATCTCAACCACTGGATTTGCTCGAGGTGTTGTAGTAAGAAGATTATTAAGCATAACGTTGCATGAGCCCTATTATTTCAACCATCCATCGATGCACAATCCCTAGTAGGAAGAGTATCACGTACTTATGGTGACACAAGGCGTGCTTTAGTGAGCAACAAGTGCTTGTCTCTATTTCTTGATCTGTGTGGACCTTAATATCTAAACCGCCCATTGTTGCAAAATACATATTGACATCCAAGATCACAGGAAGATCCAGGTTGTTAGTCCCCCTGGAACTATCTTATTCATGGGCCTTTCATATTTGAGAACTTGACTGCGTATAGACTCATGAGTAATAGATAAATATCAAATTTGAATCCCACTTCTATGCCCAACTATGGGGTAGGGCAAGGCAAACTAAAATTCCTAACATAAGAATCGTGGGAGCTACTCTCTAGAAACCCTACCTCTAGATCAGTAATGAGCACCAAATTGTTAAAGTTATGGTATTTCCTTCTCATTCCTCTATTTCTGGTGAGGGAATTATTCTAAAATTCATATGTTATCTCCTTTTCTTATTTTCACCACCAATATTTTCTCTACACAAAAACATATTCACATTTATAAGTCCTCGTCCAGCCCTATATTTCCTTATTACAGCACACGCCACGTCTTCAATCCACTTAGGTACCAACCAAACCTACGTCCAAAGATTGGTGTGTCAGAAAGTAAAGTGTAGATTGGTTTTTTATTTTCATCTCTTCTGCTGGCCGTGGACTCTAAATCCAAGTGGGAATGAAAAAAAATGGTATTGAGGTGTTTTTTTCTAGCTCAATTCAGTGAGATATGACCCAGATGCATCATGTATAGTGGAGAAACTACCTTATATTTTCCATGTATTGATAGAGTATCTATGTGTCCAAATATTATTATTGAAGTTGGTGTGACATTTGATCAAATGGAGCTAGGTCAACTGATGGATTTGGACCTGCTTATTGAGCACTTATTGTAATGGTAATAGTTCATGTTTCTCCAATATGCATTTTAACATAGCTCTTGATTTTTTTGGTATTGTAATGTATTCCTCTAGCAAATTATTTATTCCTCTTAATTATGATAAGGAATATTTGTGTGCATGTGGAGTAAAGCTCAATTGGTAGTCATTTCAGATGATGTTGATCCAATTGAGTTGGTATCTTGGAGCTGTATGCATATTTATAATCTCTGTTAATTGTTATTTTAGCATGGCAGAGTTCATAGAAGCTTAAATTGTATGTGATATGTGATTAATTTTTATGGGAAGCAGATATGTAGAACTTCTGCACTATGAATTTTTTTTATTTTAAGTAATATATGATTACTTTTTTATGGGAAACTGATAAGTAGAACTTCTACACTATGCAATATTTTTGTTGCAGATTGTGCACAAAAAAAAAACAGCCTCTCCCTTGACTTCTTGAAAAATTAGGACAAGATGGAATTTATTGAGATTGTTGAGGCAATAAAGGTGTACAATGTGGAAGTGGCATTATGGGAACCAAATCTCACTAAAAAGCAAAGGCCAAGGATAAAATTTTGGCCAAAGAATCTCACTTAAGAATAACTCCATGTTGAAATTTTATTGGATTGTCTGTTGAAATACTTATTGGATTGTCTTTTGTAGTTTGTTGTAATTTTATTTATAGGTATAATAAGATATCAAGTTTGTACTGAGGAATTATCTAAACCCACTATTAGCTGGAGGCATGCCAATTTTTCAATTGGATAAATTGTTGATTAAGAAATATTTCTTACATTCATTGGTCTTATGAATTCTCAACAAGATTTTGTATGTTTTTATGATGATATCTTCATTTTGTCCTTCTATATTTAGTGTTGTTGATATTTATTATTATATACTTTTAATCATGTACAATGTTTAAATATGCATGAAAATATCTATTTCCAACTATCAATTTTGGTTTTTGGCCTTATTTTAAAGCCACAAGAGCTATATGCTCAATCATTTTCCTTTCTAACATTTTAAAATTTCTTGGTACTTGATTAGAAGATGGTTTAATTGAACATGAAATGAAATGACTTGAATGCTTTATGTTTGATTCAAAGACATTTTCTCTTTCTTGAATTAATCCTAGTTTTATTAAATTATATCTTTTTATTTCTCAATGTATTTTAACCTCACATTAACCTATACTTAGTTAATTTAGATGGATGCCTATTTTATACTGCCTAGGGAACTACTCTGGATAAACCCTTTTTCTAGATAAGCTACAAGCACCCCAAGCTTTTTATCTACCAACCTCTTAAGTAGCATCATCTCAAATTATAGGACCTTTTTGTCAACTTTTAATTGTTGTCAAAATGTAACCATTTTCCTTAATTAGTATATGCATATTTTTCAGCCTCTCCTTTAGCTGTAGCAGGAGCATCAATATTGGCACATTTTTCAAGTTTGAGGTTAGACTTAAACTTGTTTCCACCACCTGCTACAAATATTGAAGAGTCCTAACAAGGAATATGAATATATTGGGCCTAAGTTTCCACCTTCATGTGCAATGTCTGAGGGGTCCATATGATATATTGAAGTAGTTGTTCAGTAAAATTAACATGTGATCCAAATGGTGCAACTGATATTATTTTGTTTGCAGATATAAAACAACACATGAACATATAAATCTTAACAGCTTTGATGCTTGTCTTGAGATAGATGTTGGAAGTATTCTAGCTTAAATGAATCAATGAGACCTCTTTTGAAGTTCATGACAGCCTCAAATCACTCCCACAAAGTGGATTTAAGTGGGAATATTTTTAAACAATTTTGTGAGGAGTAGAGAGAATCTCGAAGAGATGTTGACTTGTCTAAATGCTAAGCTTTGAAGGAAGATTTGAGAATAGTTATTATTGATGGAAAAAACAGTAATGTCTCAATTGATAGCTTTAAAGGAAGATTTGGGAAGATGTATTGTTCACGAAAAATACCTAATGAATCATTTGATGGATTCATAATATTATGTGTGGTAGATGATATTTTTTTGTGACTCACATTTCATGATAATTATGTGTTATCTTAACAAAAATAAAAATTCCCAATTATGTTATGTTATATTTTATGATAATTATATGTGATTTCTTCTTAATCCAAAATATTATCTCCTTGTTTGTTGCTTATGCCTAACTTTTCATGGGAATTTGAATGGATCAATTTGTTTGGATTGCTTGGCTAATAGAATTTTTCTCTCTTTTGTGGCCAGTGTTTAATTCCTACAATTACTCTAAATTTCAGAGCCATTGCCTGATAGAAGGAATTCTTTGTTCTTCTTCAAATATTTATGTGAAAACTCCTCTCTCATTTCCAACTTCATGTAAATTATTCTCAAATTAAATAACCTTTGCCCTAGTGCAGAAATTATTTTCTTGTACACACTGCTATCAGTTCTAACTTTATATTAATTTAGTTGTTTAATTGAATATCCCTTAATCTATTTACATTGGTCTCACAAATGGAAATGTGCTTCCAAAGTCCTTGAAGTTGTAATTGAGGCAACGAGATCACTATTAAACAAAATAGGTGACATAAAATGATTTCCACACTCTGAGAAATATTTGAGTGGTAATTGGGTGTCTTATGAGTATGGAAAAAAAAAGCCAGATTTATAAGCACTGGAAGTGCTCTGAGAAATATTTGGGTGACAAATAGGTATCTTATGTGCATGGAAATATGTTTTGGCCCTCACATGAATTTGTAATTTATATGTTCAATTTAATAGCCCTTATTTTTTTTAGATTGGTCTCAAAAATTCTGATGTCCTTGAAACTTGTCAAGGAGGAAACTAGATCACTATTAAAAAAGTAGCAGATATGGAACCACTTGCAATGTCGTAAGAAATATTTGGGTGATAACTTTTTATCTAAGGTGCATACTTGTCAGTTAACCTTCATTTTTGGTTTTGAAAAAATGAAATGAATAAATTCAAATTAGGTTTGGTTGGTCAAGAATTGGATGTAGCAATTGAAGTTTCCCTTGAAGAAATGGTGGGCTAAAATCTTTACTTTTTTTCAAAATCATCGAATTTATCCTCGACCAGCATGCATAGAAACGATATAGTACCCTTCCCAACTGATGACAATATTGGAACTTCCTTAACATCATTGCAAGACACCTCAGTGGATGTGATAATAAAGGAAGAATAAAATAATTTTCTACAAACATATCCAATTGCTATAAATACAAAGGCAATTGAGGATCAAGGGTAAGTAATATTATTTTTTAATTGATAAATACCAAAACGTGGTAATTTGAGGTAGAATCAAAGATGCCATAATATTGGTGTGAATATGAGGCCACATACACCCATTGATCATAAGATGGAACACCCACATTTAGTGACTGCACATAGGAAAACGGAGGTTGTTAGCTTACACAACACCTAAAAATTGTTGTTTATTTGTTTTACAACAATGCATTTGTGCTTCTCTCCATCCTTTCTTTACATTCTCTTATTTATCACATGTATCCTTCATATGGATCTTGATGCATCAATTTCCACTTGTTATAAACAAAAAATGTTTATAGAGAAAGAGAGTCACCTCATTCCGATACACAAACCATCCCACAGAAAATTACAAAATAACGAAAGGAAAGATCATCACTATACCTCCAATACATCTTCCCACACATACACATGTGCTTTCCTTCCTTCATTGATTGACCTCAGTTCAGACCTTTTTTCCAAACTTCTATTTCAGAGTTATTTGAAAACTTGATTCTACAATGAAGTTGCAACCCCTTATATATAGTGACTCTCTCATGTCTTTCTAGGAAAACATGACTTCTATGAGGTGAGTCGACTTATTCGAGCATATCCTCGACAGAGTTGTTTAAGGTTATATGAATCACACTTTGAGCCAACTTGGCAGAGCCTTTAGATAAGGTTTTGGAGCATATACATTACATCGATATTTTTTCTACGTAAGTGTAACACGTATTCATATAAGTGACTCTTAATTTTATACATATATATTTATGACAAGAGTAAAAACCCCTAAAGACATCAAGAAGAAGTATTAATGCATGTACTAGTTTTCTATGCCATGATTTTTGGTTCTCTTCCAACAAATTTTTAACGATGCTTACCAAAATTTTGTTTGATAATTATGCTAATCGATTACCTTAAGGGTAATAAGCTATAGAATGGCCCAATGAAATATGAAATTTGTGGCAAAATTCCACCATTTTCTTGGATCTAAAAGCAATAACATTGTCATTAATGATCTTTCTAGGGCAACGAAATCTAGACAAAATGTGATTTTCAAGGAATTTGATAATTACTCAGTTTGTGGAAGTTCTAGAAGGGATGTCTTCTATCCACTTTGTAAAATAGTTAGCTGCAGTAAGGATCCATTTGTGCTGGGAAGAGGAGGCTAGGTGGATTCTCCAATAAAATCTAGACCCCGTTGTTGAAAAGGAGCTTCAACAAAAATAGGATGTAAAGTTAAGGGCAACAATTTTCTTTTGCCCTCAAAGATTTGGCACTTATGGAAGGAAACTACCATTTTATGGATGTCTTGAAAGAGGGTGGGCCAATAGTAACCATCTCTAAGGATTTTGTTGACAGTGGTTTTCTAGTAGAGGTGGCCTCCACTATTCTCCTTCATGAAAATAATGCTTGATCTTATCTGCATCATCGTCAGGAAAAAATTTAAGCAATATACCACTAGCATTTTTCCAATATAAAAATTTACCTAAAATGTAGAAGTTCACAACTTTTAACTTTAAGAATCTAGGCTTTGTTTTGGAAAAACCAGGAGGGACATTCGGATTGAAAAGCACATATAAAATGTCAGCATACCAAGATTAATTCAAAAATGCTTCTTCGATAGGTGGAATTGCCAGCTTCTCTTGTTCATCTAATGCATTTATCATATTCATGTCCAGTGATTGAAAATTTGTTTCAGTCATGAGTTTAGCCAATCCTTGCCCTTTGATTAGCTTGGTGGGCTTGATTTCCAGATCATATTATAATATAACAACAATCCACTTACCTCTTTTGCCATTAGGATATTGTGCTAGTATGTCTTTTACCACTGTGTGAGTGCAGAATGCATACTCTGAAATCTTTCAATGCCTTGATCAAGGCAAAATCTTGTTTTTCCATTATGTTGTATTTCAGAGGTGCATCTCTTAATGTCTTGCTGAAAAATTCTATGGGCTGCTCTTGTCCTTTTATATTTTTCTGCAGTAGGAGAGCAGCAACGGTGTGTTTTGATGAAAAAGAAAATATGAAGAAATCTTTGGTAAAATCAAGGCTTATCAGAACTAGTGTTTGGGTAAGTGCTTGTTTTACCAGTTCAAAGGATTGCTTTGCTTCTAAGGTCCATTTGTCTCCTATTTCACTTTTCAGCATGTTTGTGATGTTTCTTAGGAGCTATGCAAGGTTTGGTATGAACATTATTAAGAAATTTATCTTTCCAATGAAAGATTGCAGCTCTTTGAATGTTTCTAGGATGGCAGATTTGCAGTATTCCTTCAATCCTTTTTGGGTCAATCTTAATCCCTTCTTCAGATATGATGTGGCATAAAATTTTTCCTTCTTGAAGGCCAAGTAGATTTTTCTTGGGATTCAAAGACAAACCATATTTTCTACACTTTTCAAAGACTTTTCTTAAGTGAGCTAGGTGCTCTTCATCAGTTTTTGAGTAGACTGCAATTTCTTCAACGTATATCACAATGAAGTAACCTATTTCTTTAGAGAAAGCAATATCCATGGCTCTTTGGAAGGTGGCACCAGCATTCATTAACCCAAAAGGAATTTTAACATACATGAAGGTGCCCCAGGGTGTAGTGAAAGTTGTCTTGTGTTGATCATATGGGTGTACCAACACCTAATTGTATCCTGAAAAGCCATCTAGCAAAGATATTCTTTTAGAACCTACTACCCTTTGTAAAATGTGATCCATTTTTGGTAAAGGGTAGTTGTCTTTTAGGGAGGCTTTGTTTAAATTTCTGAAGTCTATGCATAGCCTAATTTCTCTTGTTTTCTTCCTCACTGATACAAGATTTGAAACCCATTCTGAGTATCTCTGAGGGACTATTATTCCAACATCGTACATGTTCTTAATTTCTTTCTCTACCAGGGGTAGCTGCACAGGGTTTATTCTGTGCAGTTTCTGTTTAAAGGGCTTCTAGTTTTCTTTGAGAGGGATCTTATGCTAGATTATCTCAGTATCATATAATTTTAAATATTCATAACTCCAAGAAAACACATCAGTAAATTCTCTGAAAATATCAAGATATTTCTGTTTTATATGAGCTGGCAGTGTTTTGGACAGTTTTATCATTTTGGGTTCTTGTTCACTGCCTATATCGCACTCTTCGATTTCAGCTTCAGTGGGTTCCATCTTTGGCTTCCTAGCAACATCATTAAAATCAAACAGTTCTTCTAGAGGAACTAGTCCCTTTGGTATGTTATCATTATTGGACTACAACACTTCAAAGTCTTATTTTTCTAAACTTGTGAACAACTCTGTTTTATGTGGGTGTTCCTTTGTTAACAGATTTATATTAGCCTTATCAGGAGGTTCTTCTTTATAATTTTGTTCCTCAGCAGAGCATTCTTCCTCATGATCTGAGTCTGAATTTGGAATTTCAAACTCATTTCTACACTGCAGGAAATATTCTTTCTGTTTATCTCCTTCAAAAACTTGCTAGTATTTTATGTTATCTGTGACTACTGGTCTATATTTGACTTGTACTGTGTATTGTTTGCTATGATAAGGCTTTTGACATGTACTGGCTGCAAATACTAGACCATTGGCAATGATGCTTTGGTTTCTAGGGACAAAGGTAAGATCATATTCTTTGAATGTTTTCAAGAGGTCAAGGACATCATCCATGTATGTTTTTAATCTAGGATGTTTGGTTGTGTATTCTCCCTTAATCTTCCTAATGACTAACTTAGAATCTCCATGAACAACTATCCTCTTGGCTCCTAATTTCTTTAGTAATTGTAGCCCTAGGAGGAGTGCCTCATATTCAACTATGTTATTTGTACATTGAAAGTTTAGCTTGTATGAGTGACCTTCTGCATGATTTTTCTCTGTGTTATGCACCCATACACCTGCTCCTAAACCAGTTTTACCACAATAACCATCAAAACTCATACTGCAAAGAGGTTCAATTTCACATTTGTCATTATGGTCATTGTGGCTGCGAATATGTTGTTTATTATGTTGTTCTTTAGGGTCCCCACTATGTTTGTCATTGTTTTGTTTTATATGGTCTACACTATGTAGGTTGTTTTCTATTTGGGCCAACTGTTTTGACTGATCCTCCTCATTCTCTTCTTTTTCTACAATTTTTTTCATTTTCTGCTACTTGTTCATTAACATTTTCATCATTGTAAAGGATAAATGAATCAAGATCAGTGTGAATAGAATAAAGAGGGGAGTTATCTAGTTTTTCTTGACCGCTAACCATGTATTCCATGTGAGTTTCCCTATACATTCTTCTTGGTTGGCTGAAAACAGGGCCGATAGTAGCATAGGTCATGTCCATTTGTAGGGTGCCTTGGATTTTAGCACCCTATGATCTTGAAAGGAGCATGCCATATTTAGGAGGAATATCAACCACCACAATATCCATTACTAGGCTCTTAGCTAATATTTCTGCTAAACTAACACAGAGATCTTTTATTAGGCCTAGAAATTTAACTCTACTCGAATCAAAATAGTATAAATATTTGTATGGTCTAGTTATCTCAAAGCCTAGTCTTTCCATTACTACTTTTGGCATGAGGTTGTGTGAAGCTCCTGAGTCTAACATGGCATTGTGGAGAATTTTACCATGGATGTTTAAGCTGACATAAAATGGAGGAACACCTCCTTGAAATTTTCCTTCCACTTTTGATCCAAATAGAAGTTCAAGCTTGTCATCATTTAAATTCACAGAATCAACATTTTCTCCTATGTTTAAATCTTTCAAAAGTTGGGATCTATATACATCTTGAGTGACTAATTCAGTAAGAGGAATAGAGATTTCAATCTTGGAAATTTCATTCTCTATACTGAAAGGTGTCTAAGTTTTTAAAAGGTTGAAATCCATTTTGTCAGACACTGTTTTCGTAGCAATTTCAAATTGCTAGTTTTTATTAGGAAATCCAGTTAAAACAATTTTGTTAGGGGCACCAACTGCATTGCTAGTGTTGCTTTGGTCACCACTATTCTTGCCACTAGGTTAGCTATTTTTTCTTTCGTTTTTATCAGAACTTTCATCCATTATATTTAGATTTTCTGCTCTCTTTTTAGTAATTTTTTCAAGGATCTTCCTAGCAGAAATTTCAGAGTTCCTTTTCTTGAGAGTATCTTCATTTTTCTTGCTTATGAGGTCATACTATCTATGTACTTCGATGATGGAATTTTCAAAGCCTTGTTTATAGTCTTCAAATTCTAGGCTTTCTTATTCAAATTGGGTTTGGGAAAATATGCCTTGTTCTTCCTCAGTGAGGAAAACAATATCCTCATTATTTACTCCCATTAAATTTATGTGACTTTCCTTTGTTCCTTCAATCACCCCTTCATCCTCATCAACATAGTTTTCTTGGAAAGGAGGTCTGATTGCTGATTAGGACCTCTATGTCTTATCTGAGGGGGGTTTCTCCTAAAGTTTTGGTTTTGGTTCTGATTTTGATTTCTGTTTTGAGGAGCTCTTTGGTTTTCTCTAGGGTAAGATGTCTCGTTTACATTCATCCTCTCCATAATCCTTTCCATGGTTTTGACTAAGTTATCAATCTTTGTATCATATGTGGAGGCTACATCTACTTCCCTATATGTGACTCTTTTTTCATTCTTCATTTTAGCTCTTTTGACAATCAGATTGACTTTTACACTTACTACTCCCCTTTGCATGTCTTCTAATGTGAGGGGTTCTCTTTCTCTTAATTGATAAGCCATTTTTGGATCAAAAACATCAGGGAATTTCATTAGAGCTAGACCTTGTGGAGGTTTCATGTGTGTAGGGAGGGCATTGTATACACTATTGAACCTAGTGCAGTATTATTGGACACCTTCTCCAACATTTCTATTAATGTTTTCATACTTTGATAATAGCTGGAGAGGGTTCTTCTTGACTTCCCATTTGTTTAAGAATAGTTGATGAAAAGTAGGGAGGTCATTTATGCTATTAGGGGTTAGACCTTTAAACCATTTTCTTACCTCTCCCCCTAAGCTTTGAGCAAACATTATTAGTTTAACAATTTCATCATCTATTTATTATCTTTCAAAATAGTCATTCATTCTATCCACATGTTGTTGAGCAGTAGTATAACTACTTGCATCATATAAAGGAATCTTGGATTGATAGTCCTGTGTTAAAGCAACTAAAGGTATTGGTAGAACTAGTGGAGCATACCATGTTGCCATGATATGTGGTTGGGGAAAGAAATGAGGGTTTATGAGAGGAGGAATTACAAAAGGAGGTACAGGGTTAAATGGAGGAAGGTGAACAGTGGGGGATGAGGTTAGTACAACAGGAATCTGTGGTAAGGTGGATGGGTCTAAAACTATCTGAGTTACCCAACTCTGAGATCTAGTCCTAGAAAAGATTTGTTCTAGGAGTGAGTCAGGTAGAATATTCTGTAAATTCTGGAGGTTTTCAGGTAGGGAACTTCTCTTATGGATAGGTCTGCTAAAAGTTGGTTTTTAGATCTAGGAGACTTCCTAAGGATTCTTTGAGGATTGTCAACTATTGTAGGAGGATTTGGGTCTGGATGAGATCTGTTACAGATTCTTCTAGAAGCCAGAACTTGGACCCAAAAATTAGAAAGGTTTAAAAGGTATAGTAGTCTTAAGACACAAACCAATATGTAAAATAGACACTTAATTCACAAAATTATTCTTGGCTGGGTTTTGTTGAGGTTTAATGATAGAATAAGTTTCCTAGTGGTGTCTATGGAAAACTAGTTGAGTCACCAGGTGGAGGATTTTTACTATCTTAAGGCTGGCTGTTGTCCACCATTAGCAACCCGATACCATTATTGGCTAACAATTGATTCATCTAAATGAAAATGAGGTTTTTTGAGTTTTTGAGGTTATATTCAAGCTGTTTAATACTCAATATTCCCCAGTATGGTCGCCACTATGTTGGCTCCCTGTGATTTGCAAGATTGGCAAGAACAAACTTTGCAGGGAACCACATCAAACCACTTTTGAGTCTAAGGACCTAGCCTTCTTGCACTCAGACAGGGCTCTCTCTATGTAAATTTTTATAAATGATATGTCTTTATGCTTTTTATTATGATTTTAGGCTAGTTATAAAGTTATTAGGACTATTTGTTTTGTTTGATTATATTGGTTGATAGATAGAGTAATGGTGTCATTAATTGATGAATTGTTTTAGTTGAATAGATAGACCATGAGAAACATTAATCCATTGGGCTATGGAGTCATACAAGGATTTAATTGTTCATCAACTCTGCAAGGGTTTTCATAGGTCATGCTAACTATATCAAGTGGATCCCTTAGATTAGATGTAATATGAAATAACAATAAGTTGTGAAAGTAGCAAAACTAAAAGTCAATTAAGAATCTTTTAAATCTACTTCAACAAGGAAAACCTTTTAGGTAACTGTTTGAGGCAAACCAATGGACATGGAATACCATAGACTTCTTTGGCTTGACTCTATTAAATCATTTCCAAGGCAACAAGCTAGGTGGAACTAGAGAGCAATTAAGAATTCTCCAATCAGACCTTGCAAAAGAAAACATTGAGATAAAGGATTCAAACAGAAATAGGGTGTGAAGACAACATATCCTAGTATAGAATTTATGTTCTTTTATTACAGAAATAATGGAAAAAATGGAATACAGAAGGGAAAAATTGACAAAGAACAAAATATTCACCATTAACATACCTCAAGAATCCCGTGAACGTGCATGTATTACCGATGCTCAAAACAGTTACATTACTCCAGTACAATAGGTCTGTGCAATTCAGAGCTTCCTCAAATCCACCCTATCAATCCATCCTTTAATCAACAGCCAACTGCTATCCAAAAAAACCAACCAACCAACACTAAAAATGAATCATACATGCAGTATTTATATGAAAAATGAGGAGGTGATCCTAATCTAGGGTTTCAGATGCTATTTATTATAGAGTTAATGCATTTTTGACCTTTGAGACCATGCAAGGCCCAAGGAAAAAATATCTGAGAATGACTCACTATAATAATAAATCCTCACTTAACTCTTTGAGCTAACTTTCAGATATGTTTTGACTTTAAGGCTTTCTCAATAATTTTTACAATAACTGCTGAGTGTTTGAGAAATATCTCTCACTATTTGTAATAACGGTTAATGTATTTTTTGAAATAAAACATGCTGTAGGTGGAAATATGTCTCTTTGAAGAAGTAAATGCTTTTGGTTTAGTCATTCAAATCTTCTTCGGTGTTAATTTGTCTTTGGCTTATCCTTTAAACTCCTGTTTAGGCCTTTAACACTTGGATTTATCTTTGTTGTCTGCTTTGCTATCTTTTCTTTTAATTCTGCCTTTATCTCTGTTTTGTGACTAATCATTTTGATTTGTCTTTTAATCCTCCAATCTTCACTATTATGGTCTTCTGAGTGTTTTGTTTTCCTTTGATTGTATCTTTGTTTGTATTTACTGAGTAGTGGAGCATTTTTTATTGTTGGAGTGCTTGGATAACCACTAATGATCATTATTTGTTGGTGATTATGCTTGATTTTATGCCTGCGGTCCTTCTAATGAAACATGATTCTCTGGATCATCACCCATATGACTTATTCAATCAATTTCAGACCCTAAGAATGCATTTCTTGCATTTCTCCCATAATACCTGCAATATAAAACAACCAATTAGTTTTTAAAACCTGTGTTTGTGGCTTTTCTACGTTTATAAGGGGTTTTCGGGCTTTTGGAGCGCTGCAGAGGTGTTAATAGCGGATCGAGCTTCATTGTAGAGCCACAGGGCTCTTGAAATTTTGAATTGGATGACGGTATCAGGATTTAGCGCGAAGGAGGGTGAGTGGTTTTCTCATGGGATGAGGAGTGGTAAATGGTTTTGGGCGGATGAGTGTGATTCCATAGATTAGGTGATGCATGGCAGAGGGTACAAGCAGTGAAACCACCCATTTCGCAGGGTTTGGGGATATTTAACCCCCACACATATAATGGTGTGATAATGGTTGTGGGTCGTTGGATCTCGAGGGAGGATATCAATGGTGGTCGGGTGTTATGAATGGCATGTGAGGATGCGTGGTGGAGCCCGAATGGACAGGTGGTGGGATTCCATTGTAGCATGGGGTTTGATGAAGAGCGAGGTCTAGGGGTTAATAGAATAAGTGAAAGTGCTTATTTATAAGGAGATGGGGAAGGGTTATATGGGGTTCTTTACCAAAACGCGGGGTTAAAACTTTAAAGCAAGGGGCTTTAAAAATTTATAAAAGGGGCAGGGAAAAACACACAAATGGTCGAGTTCTTATATTAAAACAGAGTTTTAATATAAAAGATGGGTCCCAAAAGGTTTAAACTTTTGATTAAAAACAATGTAAAAGGGAGTTTTTTACATTTTTTTAAGGAAATAAGGGAAATTTATGAGGTGAGGGAGTTAAGTGGAGTTTTTAGGAATGGAAGTGGGTTTATAGGGGGGAAATGAGGAAATGAGGCTTTAGGTACAAAAAAAGGATGAAAATAAGAGGATTAAGCCCAGATATGAGTTTTTTAAGATCACGAGGGAAATTTTGAGAAGGCAAAATGAGAGATAGTGAAAAAGGTTTTATGAAGATAATGAAGGCAATGAGATTTCTGAAGATAGCTGATAGTCAAGAATGCTATCTTCAGCATACTGTAGAAAATCCATAGTCACCCAGTGAAACTATAGAATACAGGAGGATAACATGGTCTGCATACCATTTTTAATGAAAGAATGGGTCTTTTCACAACCCAAGGACGATTAGTTGTTGAATGTCCATTTGGCAATTGAATTGCATTGAATAGATTATGTTTTTTAGGCTTTTTCCATTTGTATTAAAAATAAATGTAATTTCATTTTGTATACAGAGTGATGGAATAGAAAACAGTAGTTTGTTCCTCTCCTGTATATTACTCTGCCTGTGTGTATGACTCTTTAATTTCCGCAATTTGTTGTAATCTATGTGTTGTGGGGAAACACATTTCCTTTGTTTATTATATTGAGAGATTTCAACATGGTATTAGAGCAGGTCTAGGCTCTCAGTAAAATAAGAAGCTCTCATTACTGAAGAAGCTGTAATATTGATTTGAGAAGGATATTTATCCAGCAGTGAGAAAGCTTATGTTTTACACAGTCAAGTTGATTGTTTATTTACACAATCAGAATGGCAGCAGCAAGCACAAGTCTAAACATCCACAATTACCACAGTTCAATGCTAAAAATTATGATTATTGGGCCATTACAATGAGGGCCCTATTTTCTTCACAAGAGATATGGGAGCTGGTGGAACAAGGTTTCCAAGAACCATCAAACGCAACAGCGTTGGCTACTTTGACATCAACAAAAAGAGACTTGTTGAGAGATAATAAGAAGAAGGACTCAAAATACATCTTCTATCTCTACCAAGTAGTACATGAGAGTATTTTCCTAAGGATTTCAATAGAAACAAAATCTAAGGAGGCGTGGGATCTCAAGACAGGCTATCAACGCATGGAGAAGGTGAAGAAAGAACATTTACAAATGCTGAGGAGAGATTTTGAAACTCTTTGTATGAAAGAGTCTGATAAAATATAATCATTCATCACACATGTGATTGGGTTGGTTACCCAGATAAGCTATCATGGAGAGAAACTTGAGGAAAGAAGAATAGTGGAGAAAATCTTCAGAAGTCTACCTTCAAGATTTGATGCCATAGTGGTGGCAATAGAAGAGACAAAGTATCTCTCACAATTCTCAGTGGAAGAGCTTTGTGCATCCCTGATGTCTCATGAACATAGACTGAACAGAATAATGAAGTCCTCATTGGAGCAAGCTTTCAACACACAAATGTCTTTTGGTCGAGGTAGAGGTCAAGGAAGATCAAACTACTGAGGAAGAGGAAGAAGCCCACAACGAGGTGGAAGAAAAAACCCTGCAAGCACAAGTGTAATGGGTAGCAACCATAATCAAAGCGAAGGTTGAAGCCAGAGTCAAGCACAAGGACAAAGGTATGACAAATCCCAAGTCCAATGTCATTATTGTAAAAAGTATGGGGATTATGCCAATGAATGTAGAAAGAAACAAAATGACATGAAAAATAGGCAAAATGTTAATTTTGAAAAATAAAGTCAGAACCAGAGTAATGTGCTTCTAACATGTAATGTAGGACAAGAAAAACATGAAGATGTATGGTTCTTAAACTCAGGAATTAGTAACCACATGACTGGAAACATAGCAATGTTTTCCAATCTTTATGAAAATGTGAAGTCTGAAGTGACAACAGGGACTGAAATAAAAGTATCCATCATGGGAAAAGGAAGAGTATCAATACTCACAAGGAAGGAAGAAAATAAATTTGTGTGGGATGCATATTATGTACCTGACCTGAAATGTAACCTTCTGAGCATTGGACAGCTCGTGAAAAAGGGCTACAATGTGTTTTTTAAGAATAATTTGTGCACTCTCATGGACATACCTCCAAGTAAAAGGGTCATTGCAAAAGTGCACATGGAAAAGTTAGGGTGTTTCCTCTCAAGCTGAGAACATACTTGAAGGAAGGAGGTGTGGTAGTAGCAGTCACACAAGAGGTCCTTCAAGAAGAAGTGAAATATGAGAACTGGTTATTGAATTTGAGATTTGGACATCTCAATTTTGGAGGTTTGAACCTCGTGCATAGAAAAGGAATGGTAAAATGATTACCACTCATTGAAAAACCATACAGCCTATGTGAAGGCTACATCTTGCTCAAACAACACAGAGAATCATTTCCAGCAGGAAAGAGTATAAGGGAAAAGGCACCCTTAGAGATTTTCCACTCATATTTGTGTTGACCAATGCAAACACCATCATTAGCTGGCCGTCACTATGTTTTGACAGTCATAGATGATTTCACCAGAAAGACATGGGTGTATATCTTGAAACATAAAAGTGAAGTATTTGAACAGTTATTCCACTTAAAATCTCTTGTTGAGAAGCAGAGTGGGCACTACATCAAAGTGCTAAGAACTGACAGAGGTGGAGAATATATCTCCAAATATTTCCTACGTTTCTGTAGGGAGAATGGCATACACAAGAATTTTACCCTAAGTTAAACACCACAGAAAAATGGTGTTGTAGAAGGGAAGAATAGGACCATCATGGACATGGTCAGAAGTATGCTGAAGGAAAAACATTTTCCAAATGAGTATTGGCCTAAAGTTGTCAATTGTGCAGCGTATATTTTGAATAGATGGCAAACCAAAGCTGTTAGGAGAAGAGTTCTTGAAGAAGCATGAATTGGAAAAAATCAGTGATCCAGGTGGATATTGGTGGTCACCCACCTATTCCAGTTGGGGCTCCACCATTGTCTATTTCATTTTTTCAGTTTCGGCACAGTTTACTATTTTTAGCAGTTTTTCGGGTCCTAAACTTTCGGAGCCGTTTTGAGGCCCTAAACGTCGTTTTTTGGGAAAACGGAGAGCAACATGGCTCCATGGACCAATGTTTCTCATTCCAAATTTGTAGTCCTCGGATAGATCTTTCTAACGAGGTATGGTACGCGTCAAACAGAGATCGTATGCCAAAGTTACGCCCCTGGGAAGTTGAAACACCAATTTACCCAAATGGGGCCCATAGTTTTGGCGCTTCATCTCCTAGGGTTAGGTTTTTGGTTGTTTAGGATTTCCCATTGTTTCTAAATGATAAATAGGCCCTCGAGCCTCATTGTAACTCAGTTCAGAGGCCTGTAGCTGCCACATCTCTTCTCAGAGATAGCTACCAGCGCCCTAGCTAGTTTTATTTCCATTCTGCCTGTAAGCAAATTTCAGTTCTTTGATATTAATGAAATGAAGTGTTATTTCCACCGCATCTCTGTATTTATGGTTATATGTTTATTCTTGCATCTCCGCATAAATCCGGATCAAGCAGGCCAGAGCGGTCCGTTTTTTCTCGATCCTTCTTTGCATGTCCCCAACGAGGTCGGTATATAAGCTAGGCTCGATTCGGTGGAATCTTTGCAAGATCAACTCCGCAAACCCTGACGACCCCCATGGGGGACGAAAAGAAAGATGAGGGACAGGAGATCCTATCGAATATTGCTCGAGGAGGCCCTCGAAAACAAAGGAACGCGATGATGGATAACTTTGCTCGTATCCTTCAACGGCTACCCATTGCGCCGCACCGCATCTAGCAAAGCTACTCCGGAGGCGCGACTCCTTTTAAGGTACAAGTAAATTTTGGACATTCCCATATTTGAGGGTCAAATAGATGCGAGATGCCATAGATAGATGGTTGAATCTGTTAGAAGGATATTTCTCGGTTCATGACTTTTCAGACCGGGAGAAGATTATTTTTGCACTCCTCAAAGCTACCCCCCATGTTAATGACTGGTGGGAAACCTACTGTGAGAACAAAGACCAGACGGAACCCTCTCCGTTCTCGGCCGTACCAACTTGGAATTCTTTCTGAGACGCCGTCAAGGAACAGTACTATCCTATGGGGAGCTATGAGGACAAGTACATACAATGGACCACGCTGCGACAACAAAGGGATCAAGATGTGCATGAGTTGACGAATCTGTTCCATACCCTGCGCACAAAGTTGGGTATCAAAGATTCAGAGAAACATTTGGTGCTAAAGTATCGTAGTTGTCTACACAGATACATACAGATCAAGATGTGCATGAGTTGATGAATCTGTTCCATACCCCTCGACATCTCCTCGCTTCGTACGGGGACAGCCTGGCAGAGGCCGCCAAGACGTTGCAATTCAAGCAGAAGAAGCGAGACTTTGGATCTGCGAATCAAAAGCAAGGGAAAGGTGCTTCCAAACCACAGAACAAAGGACTGAGCCAAGGCATGGCAGCTAAAGACAACTCATTGGAGCCACAAGAAAAGAACAGCACCGCAAAGACAAAGAAGGACACGGGAAAGTGGTGTGAGTTCCATAAGAGCTCCACTCACAACACAAGTGAGTGTCGGGCTAAGCAGTCGCTAGTGGCCGAGATGAGGGCTTCTGAGTCAGATGCATGCTCTGACTCCAAATCAGAACTTGAAAAGGTGAATGAAAAAGGGAAATAGATTATTGATGTAGAGCCCAACGCCACTGTTGCCACTGCAAAGATCCAAAAGGAGGAACCAGAAGATCCAGAGGAGGAGGAACGTCTCTTCCACTCGCATGTAAGAAGTGTCGCTCTTCAACATAGTTGCCGACAATGGAGCCAAAAACCCTCATTTCAAGCAGACGCCTGGCGGCTGGGCTTGTCGACCACAGCTCACCCACATCCATACCCCATCGGGTGGTTTCACCAAGGACGAGATCTCCGCGTCAGCCGGCAGTGTCGCCTTCCCTATAGCATCAAGCCCTTCACGGATGAGGTATTATGTGACGTTGCTCCTATTGATGTTTCTGATGTATTATTAGGACAACCATACTTATGGAAGCATCATGCTCTGTATGAGTCTCGGCCTCGTGCTATTATTGTTAGTTTGGGAAATAAGTTGTACAGGATACCAGAGGTACCACCTCCTGCCGCTATCTCTTTGCCACGTTGTGCACGTGTTCGTCTCCAAACCAGGAAATTTTGTTTTCTGATAGATCCGCCCTGTGGCAGAAGAAGACTGAAGCCACGACCTCCAGTAGGGCCTCTCCGCACAACAAGCCCAGCCACGGATGGGTGGCTGTGGAGGAGCATGTGACAGGTCACCTCACCCACAGGGGTTCCTCTGCACTGTCAGGTCAAGCACCCGATTGATCTGACCCCCGGTGCGCCGCTACCTAATGGACCAATCTATCGGCGCTCTGTTCTGGAGAATGATGAAATCAAAAGGCAGATTCAGGAGATGTTGCAGAAAGGTCACATCAGACCAAGTTCATCGCCCTGTGGGAGCCCGATCGTGTTGGTACAGAAGAAGGATGGGACGTGGAGACTCTGTATTGACTATCGGGCGCTGAACAAGATCACTGTCTGGAATAGGTACCCAATCCCACGAATTGATGACCTTCTGGACCAACTCAAAGGTGCAAAATATTTCAGCAAGATCGACCTGAAGTCTGGGTATCACCAGGTACCAATTGAACCCTCCGATGTGTGGAAGACTGCCTTCAAAGCCAAGGAAGACCTTTTCGAATGGCTGGTCATGCCTTTCGGGTTGACGAATGCTCCCGCCACCTTCATGAGGATGATGGATGACATCTTGCGGCCATTCACCAACTCATTTGTAGTGGTGTACTTGGATGATATTCTGATCTTCAGCCATACTTGGGAAGAGCACCTTCACCACATCCGACAAGTCCTCCAAACACTGCGGCAACACAAGTTGTGTGCCAATTTGGAGAAGTGCACTTTTGGCATGACCCAGGTTCAATATCCGGGATACATTATTGATGAAAGGGGGGTGCATGTGGATCCAGCCAAGATCCAAGTCATTCGGGATTGGCCAGACCCAACCACTATAACAGAGCTTCGCAGCTTTCTGGGTCTTGCTAATTTCTATCGGAGGTTCGTGTTGGGATTCTCTCATATCACTTGGCCCTTGAGTCAAGTCACCAAGGGAGGAGCGAGAGCAAATTTTTTTTTGTCGGAACCTCAACAGAAGGCGTTCATAGAACTGAAAAACCGCCTCTGTTCCGCCCTAGTGCTCACTTTACCAGACTTGCAACAGCCATTTGAGATCGAGACAGATGCCTCTGACTATGCTATTGGGGCAGTTCTTACTCAACAGGGACATCCAGTGGCATTTCACAGTGAGACATTGTCTGACACAGTTCGCAAGTAACCCACATATGACAAAGAAATGTACTCCATTGTGCAAGCTTGTCGACAATGGAAGCATTACATTTTGGGGAAGGAAACAATCATCCACACAGACCACAGGCCCCTGCAGTTCATACAGACACAAGGGAAGTTGCAGAATGATCACCATCAGAAGTGGTCCACATATCTGCAACAGTTTCATTTGAAAATCAAGTACAAGAAGGGTAGCACCAATCATGTTGCAGATTGCCTCAGCCGACCACCGATCGTGGCACTCACCACTGTGCTCAACTCTTGTGGGCACGAGACTTCTGATTGGCCGCTTCTCTATGAGAGTGACCCAGAATTTGGCCAAACTTACAAGGCACTCTTGGGGGGTACGCAAGTTCCAAATTTTCACCTCCAAGATGCACTTTTATGTCACATGGGACACCTTTGTGTTCCTTCAAGCGAGCGTGCCAAGATGATATGGGAAGCACACTACAGTCGAGTCGCTGGGCATTTCGTGGTCGAGAAAACAGTAGCAATCCTGCAGAAGTATTTCTATTGGCCGAACCTTCGAAAGGATGTCGAGAAGCACATCAGATCCTGCACTGCTTGTGCCATTGCCAAACCGACCACCAAGAAGCAAGGCCTATATACTCCTCTACCTACCCCTAGTCGACCTTGGGAATCCATCTCCATGGATTACATGTCGGGCCTGCCTTCTACTAAGCAGGGAAATGACTGTGTTTTTGTGGTCGTCGACAGATTCTCGAAGATGGCCATTATGGCGGCATGCAAGAAGAATATCACAGCAGAAGCCACTGCTAAACTCTTCTTTGAACGAGTGTGGGTGCACTTTGGGATCCCAAAGTCTATCATATCAGATCGGGATAGCAGGTTACTCAGCACATTTTGGTCCAGCCTCTGGTCGATGTTGGATACCAAGCTCACCAAGTCCACAGCTTTCCATCCCCAAACAGATGGCCAGACAGAGGTCGTCAACAGAATGATTGTACACATTCTGCGCATGTACAATTCAAAGCATCCACGCACATGGGACGAGAGCCTCCCCTATGTACAACATAGTTATAACAGGGCTCTCCACAGTTCAATTGGCCATAGCCCCTTTCAGGTGGGCTTGGGATTCCAGCGACTATGTCCCATTGACGTAGCCATGCCATTTGCAGCTGCTCAGGCCGATTCAGCTCATGTCCAGTCTGAAGTTGACAAAGCAAGTAGCTTCATCGAGCGCATTCAACACATCCGCCAACAGGTTCATGATATATTGGACCGAGCCAATGCCAAGTACAAGCAACGCCATGATCAACACCGGGTGCCACACAACTTCCAGGTGGGCGACAAAGTATGGCTACATTTGCAGAAGGAGCGCCTCACTGGACCCCACCGCAAGCTCCGCCCGCTCCGATACGGGCCATACACCATCACCAAGGCTGTAGGGAACAATGACTTCGAGCTCAGTATTCCACCATTCCTTGGTCTGCACCCAGTCTTCAATGTGGATCGCCTTCGTCCTTACTTCCCACCTCTACTGGACACCTCGGACATTGCAGAACAACTCACACCAACAAAGTTAAATCCAGACTGCATGGAACAAGCCACCATAGATTGTATCATGGACATGAAAATCAAGAACACTCGCCAGCAGAAGATCCAACTATATCGGGTTGTCAAAGCTGGCCAACTCCTGCACCAAGGAAAGTGGTTCACCAGGGACCAAGTTCAGCAGAAATTTCCTCATCTCATGGAGGAACTTAACGCAATGGGGACCATTGCTTCCTCAGGGGGGAGGAATGATCCAGGTGGATATTGGTGGCCACCCGCCTATTCCACTTGGGCCCCCACCATTGTCTCTTTCGTTACGGCACAATTTACTATTTTTAGTAGTTTTTCGGTCTCAAACTTCCGAGCTGCTTCGAGGCCCTAAACGACGTTTTTGGAAACTGACTAATGCCGCTCATTCAAATTTTTACTCCCCTGACAGATCTTTCTAACGAGGTATGGTACGCGTTTTAAACGGAGATCGTATGCTGTGTTACGCTCGGGAAGTTGAAACACCAATTTACCAAATGCAGGTCACGCTTATGCCTATCTCCTAGGGTTAGGGTTTTGAAGTTGTTTATGCGAGATTTCATTGTTTCTAAATGACAATAGGCTCCCAGCTCATTGTAATTTTGGGCCAGAGGCCTCAGAGCTTGCACATCTCTTCTCAGAGATAGCTACCAGTGCCCTAGCTAGTTTTATTTCCATTCTGTCTGTAAGCAAATTTCAGTTCTTTGATATTAATGAAATGAAGTGTTATTTCCGTTGCATCTCTGTATTTATGATTATATGTTTATTCTGTTGCATTCCTGTATAAATCCGGAACAATCAGTTTGTCACTTAGATGAAAGTATTTGGATGTGTGGCATATGCACATGTCCGAGATCAACTAAGGAAAAATTTGGACAACAAGGGGGAGAAGTGTATCTTTGTTTGATACAGTGATGAATCCAAGGCATAAAAAATCTATAATCCATCAACCAAGAATGTTATAATCAGTAGAGATGTGCAATTAATTGAAGAATAAGCTTGGGATGGAAACTTAGAGAAAACAGTGAACATGAAGACATGTGTGTCTCACGAAGAGAAAGAGGAATTGATGGCTCAAAATAATTCCTCAATGGTGGCTCCTCCTCCACCTTCACAAGCACAACAAACCAAACCGCAAGCAAGCAAAAAAACAACCTTGATAAATTAAGGAGTTGCTTCTCCAAGCACACCACAGGGATTAGAAACTCCTTCGAGTTCAAGTGGAACTCCAACAACACCAAGAATACCAAGATTTAGAAATTTGAGTGAAATTTATGAGTAAGAAGTTGATAATAATAATGGTTTGAATTCTTTATTTTCTTTGTTTTGTCATGTTGATGACCCAATTCATTTTGAAGATGTAGTAAAAGAAGAAAAATGGATTGAAGCAATGAATGAAGAGATTGGTGCAATAGAAAAGAATGATACATGGGAGTTAGTGGACCTCCCACAAGATAAAGAAGTCATTGGAGTAAAATAGGTCTATAAGACCAAGAGCAATGCTGAAGGTAAAATAGAAAGGCATAAAGCAAGACTTGTTGTCAAAGGCTACAAGAAAAAATAAGGAAGAGACTATGAAGAAACCTTTGCAGCAGTTGCAAGGATGGAGAGAGTGTGGACAATGTTGTCCATAACATCACAACAAAAGTGGAAAGTCTATCAAATGGATGTGAAGTCAAAATTTTTGAATGGAGTGTTGAAAGAGGAGGTATATGTTGAAAATCCTCCAAGCTATGAGATTGAAGGGCAAGAGCACAAAGTGTGCAAGTTGAAGAACACTCTTTATGGGCTGAAGCAAGCACCAAGAGCATGGTACAATAGAATTGATGCTTATCTGACATAAAATGGGTTTCAAAAATGTGATGGTGAACACACACTCTACATTAAAGAAAATGATGGTAAGATCCTTATTTTTGTTTTATATGTAGATGATTTAATTTTCACATGCAATGAAGTTTCTCTCATTGTTGATTTTAAAGTAGTCATGAAGAGTGAATTTGAAATGACTGATTTGGTTTTTTTGAGATATTTTCTGGGCATAGAAGTAAAGAAAAATGAAAAGGGAATTTTTATTTCCCAAGAAAAATATGCTGAAGAAGATTTGAAGAGGTTTAACATGCAGAACTGCAAAGTAGAAGTAACTCCAAATGTCATGGGGTTGAAGCTAAGCAAGGAATATCGCAATAAGAATGTCGATATGAAATTCTACAAGAGCATAGTTGGCAGTTTATAGTATTTGACTGAAATTAGGCTTCATATTATGTATGATGTAAGTTTAATTTCCAGATTCATGGAGACACCAAGAGAGACACATTGGCAAGTAGCCAATAAAATATTGAGGTATGTGAATGGTACGAAGGAGTATGGTGTCCTATACTCCTTAACTGATAATTTTAAATTGATTGGTTACACTAATAGTGATTGGGCTAGAAGTGTAGATGGCAGAAAGAGCACATATGGGTATGTGTTTCATTTGGGATCGGCAGGCATTTCATGGCTTCCAAGAAGCAACCAATAATTGATTTATCAACAGTAGAAGAAGAGTATGTAGCAACAACAACAACAACCTATCAAGCTATTTGGATGAGAAGGATGGTCAGCGATTTTTGTCATGAGCAAGACAAAGGAACCACAATTTCTTGTGATAATAGCTCAGCAATAGCATTGTCAAAGGATTTTTTTTTTCCACAAGAGAACAAAGCATATTGATGCAAAATATCATTTTATAAGAGAATTGGTTAACAATGGTGAGATTTTTTTGCAGCATTGCAGGACAGAGGAGAAATTTGCTGATATCCTCATAAAGCCATTAGCACAAAAGAGTTTTGAGTATCTCAGAAAATGGATGGGAATGACCGATGGCGGCAGTTGTGATTAAGGGGGAGTGTTGGAATTTTACTCCCAACGACCACCATAAATAAACAGTGGCGCAACCCACAAACTTTATCAATTTTTGATAGGAGATAAGGACAAGCAGCAGATCTAAGATCTAGAGGCATTTCCATGCAACCAAAAGAAAACCAAGTACCGAGCCATCCTCTACGTTTATTGTCTTAAACCACCACATTGACGTAATGTTTGCCCGCACTTTGCCACCTACAAATTTTATAGTTTACCCAGAAGCATTTCGGCTATTAAGTTAAATCCTCGCTAATACGATATTGGCAAGACCCACATATACCATCCACCACATTGCAAAACCTGCAAACCCTTTGTATTTCCACAAAACCTTTGATTCGTGCATTTCACACATACCACAACTTACCACGTCGCAGTCCACACTTCACAAGATTTAAGTCTTAACCTTAAGCCCTCACCGTATGTTATGTCTCTGCTGATGTGATATCAGCAGACCCACCTAAACCTTTACGGCCCGCAAGCTCGAAATCACAAGTTCTTAACTTTACCTTCTGTTGCCTGCAAGTTATGTTATATGTTTTGTGATGCGATTCACTCTCACACATCGCAATCACACAAGTTTAAGTTTTCTCGCAGCGCCCACAGGCTATGTTATTTTGGGTTTGATGCAATATGTGTCATGTCACTATCGCACATCGCAGCCCGCAAAGTTTAATGAATAGCACTGAGAGTTAAATTTAAAATCGTCGATTTGTGTGCATGCGATGTAGACCAGAACCATATTGCATAATATTTCAGATCCGCCAGTTTGTGTTTTTGAACGCATTTTTACGTGTTTTCATGTATAAATTGTAATACGGTCTCCATACCATTTTGAATGAAGGAATGGGTCTTTTGATAGCCCAAGGATGATTAGTTGTTGAACGTACGTTCATCAATTGAATTGCATTGAATAGTTTAGGTTTTTCAAGCTTCGACTATTTTTGTTTAAAAGAAATGTAATTTCATTTTGTATGCAGAGTGATGGAATAGAAAATAGTAGTTTGTTCCTCTCCTGTGTATTACGCTGCATGTGTGTATGACAGTTTAATTTCCGCAAATTGTTGTAGTCTCTGTTTTGTGGGGAAACACATTTCCTCTGTTTATTGTATTGAGAAATTTCAACACAATGGATCTCTCAAATAGTGGCTTCAGACACAACTTAACTCCTAGTCATTCTATGGATGATCTCCCATCTATCGAGATACATAGGTGCTAATAGCTATACTTGAGAGTTATTTAGGGAAGCCCACTATATACAGAATGTATCAAGAATCAGTTTTTCAAAATAACACCTTTAACTCATTATTTATCTGATTATGAATTTCACCCTCACTTAATCTACAAACAAGTTACAATACAAAATTTGTTTAGCGGTAATATAACTATATCTCCGCTTATATTATATGTGCTTCCCTTCAAAAAATTCAATGATAGACATATTTTTAAAGAAAGTTGGATTATCAATCCAAACTGGAGCTTTGATTAAACGACTGATTTATCTATCGAGATCTTTGATTGGGTGCAAGGTTTCTCAATTGTGTACACTTTAAGGTCTATGAACCTAGAAATCATGCTGTGATGCAGTGGATCACATGAAGCACACCAATTTGAATCCCACGATGCTATAATCTTCTGAACCAAAGATATTAAGTAGAGAATCTATAAAATCATTGGAGAAATGAGTGTCATAAACGAATCAACATGGCTACCTTGCTTCTATTGCGCTTTACAAGGTAATATTTTAATGGACATGAAAAATAATATTAGTACAAATCGAGCTATATGCACACTTCTCTCAACACACAGATATATGCTAACTCCGCCATGTATGGATCCAAAATTAATGGTTTTTTTTTTTAACAACGTGAGCCTCTTCTTCTACACAGTGGCGTTAACACCACAGAATAGGCTCGACGCACTTTGCTACATATATACATACGCGTCATGGGTAGTAACCAGAACTATGCGCTATGGTGTGGAAGTCGAAATTCCATGGATTCATTACCTAAACATAAATATATTGCCATTTCTCATGCACAAATTGATGACCCCCTTCTATGAATTCAATTGAAAGTACGGCAGAAGCAACAATAATCAAACTTCCAGTTAAATAACTCCAGAAATATTCTAGTTGAAGTTAAGCATTTGAGTTAAATTTGCAATGTCCATCGGAAGACATCGTCTCCTATTGTACAGGTTTGAGTGGCCAACAATTCATGCTTCTATATACAAACTCACACACTATGAAGCAACAACAAATTACACTCTCTTTTCAACAAATTAGACTCTCTTTGTGCCCCTCGGCCTTCACATAATAGGTTAGCCTAGATAGGCTCTCATACCAAGATAAAACTGATTAAAACAATCATATATTTAAAACTGATTAAAACACTCATATATTTAAAACAAAGGCATATGCGTTAGAACACACACGATTACATTCGGATTACTCTAATATATAGAATTTCTCAGATCTAACTTATTGCTAAGTTAGAAAGAAAGGTTGAGAGAATTTCTTAACCATCACAAACCAACATCTCAAATATAGGATGTAAGCATTAATTCCAACAAGAGTATGTTCAGTTACATCAATGTGGGAACATGTGATGTATATTTGAATTGTAATATGTGTTTTCCATATAAGCATTAAGGGAGGGACTTGCATGATAATTCTTCCACTGTAATTTTGGAGTTAGTTTGAGATTTGTAGGTGGTTTTCGAGAGATCCTCTCAAATCCTCTCTCTAATTTTAGAATCATTTTGATCTCAGTCCAACTAAATCTGTGTATCGTATTTGTAAATGAGAAACTGAGCAACCGAATATTAGTAAGTTGTAGCAGTAGTAAATGTTAGCTCAATTTGCAGTGTCCTTAAAATGAAGTATTAGATAAAAAAATAGAGCATATTGATCTTAGTGGATGTTAATCATGATGGTGATTAATCGAAAAAACATTTAGTAAGATCAATTAATAATTTAATAAAAATTAAAAAGAATTACAAATAATAAATCATTTTAATTTCATTTTTTATACTGTACTTTTGTTTCTATTAATAAAATTAAAAACAAAATGTTCTAGCAAAAAATTCCAATATCCCTATCACATTAAGTATATTTAAATAGTAATAATTCATATTTGTAATCTAAGTCACTAGGTTTTGTGAACAAAAATTATTAAATTAGAAATTCACAAAATTTCATTCGCTGGAAAATTTATTTGAGAAGGTACCCAATCTCAAGCATAAAAAGCACAAAGATGAGTAATTTGAAATTAGTTTAAAATTCTATTGAAATTATTTTAGAGCTCATTATGAAATAACACTTAATTCAAAGAGGTTATAAAAGCGCAATAAAACCTTGAAGGATAAAACTTAATGGCTTTAAAAAAATTTGAGGTTCATTTCACGATGTTCTCTCTAAATGTCAAACTTGACAAAAAGGGAGAGACCAATAAGTTAAGCTAGTTTTTGGAATATGTTGAGAGTAAATTTTTTTATTTACATTACATAATTCATTTTTTTTAATATTAATTTTCATTTCTATTTTAATAATAGTTATCATATAGTTATCATTCCTATTTGTCTCTCTTTATCTTCACAATTTTAATATATAATTATTAAAAGACAATTATAATAAAAGTGTAAAACATCAATTAAATAAAAGAAATAAATATATAATAGAAACATATGTGTAGCCAATAAATATTTTAATCTTTAACTATATATATATATATATATATATATATATATATATATATATATAAACAATGATAGAAGTATAATATTTCAATTAAATATCAAAGTTAAATATTTAAAATAAACATAAGTAAATTAATTTATTTTAAGATTCAAATGGTGTTGTCATTTATTATATATATAAATTAGAAGTGTAATATTTCAATAAATTATAAAACTTTAATATATAGAAATTTTTGAATATTAACAAAATATTTTAATCCTTAAATTTTACTATTATTTATTATTTTTGAGTATAGATATGCTTGTGTTTTTTTAGTTATACCATACTCATTAAAATTATATAGATTTAGTTATCACTATTCTTATATATAATATAGTTACAACTAATTATATGCATATACAATTTTGAAATTTGTAGTATCTCTAGCTTAATACCTAATTTTATTTAAAAAAATTAGCTTGCTTTCTTGTCAAACAAGAACAATAACCATGTGATTTATGTTAAAGTAGAAAACACAACCACTATATATTTTATGTATGACCATAAAACAAATATTTGGATAAAAAGAAAAATTAAGCAATATTCCATTATTAAAAAAACAAATAAATATTGACTAATTAAATAAATATATAAGCAATAGGAATCATTATTTTAGTGTAATATTTTTTTAAAATAATTGATTTTCACTATTTTATTTTTCTTAAATAGATTTATGGAAAATAAAAATGATAAAATAATAATTAATCTTGCTCATTATTCATAAGAATATGTAGTAATTATTAAGAATTTGTAGTCTACATAAATTGTTGTTTCCTAGTGACTTTTATTTAGTGAATTATTTTGTCTTGCTTGTATGTCTTTATTAAGTGTTATAGTTAGCCTTTTCCAAAGATGCCTTTCTCACTAATCTACCTATATGTTTATTAAGTGTTAGAATTATTCTTTCCCAAAACTTCCTTTCTCAATAAGTTGCCTATAGTGATTGGTAAACTGACATAAGGATTTGTATTTGCTGGTTAAAATATAATGCAGTTGTTATATGAGCTTTTCAACATTGCCAACAATACAAAAATTTTATGGAATTTCACAATTTTTTCTAAATTCAATTTTTTTTTTTCATTGTGTTTTCAAATCTGAGTTTTATCAAGCCTGCTACTTCTTTTTATCCAAGATTTCTAAATTCAACTTGGCACTGAATTTTTGTTAGCTTTATTAAGCATTTACTGTCAGATTGTGGGATTTATTTTTGTTTGATCCGCTAACGGTTACATTGCTAAATGGTTTTATGTAAATGCCCTAACAAAAGATCCACCCTGCGGCAAGTGCCCGCCCATGGTTGGGTATAACTGCCGCAATGGAATTTGCTGCTTAGATCCCTGCGTCGTACCCTACAAATGCCCGCCGAAAAACATTTAAATATATAATATTATATGTTACTAGGGGTCTTGAATATTTAAATAAATATTTGCTATATGTTACGAGACATTTGTTATTTCTCCATGTAATAATGGAAGGATGATTATGGAACCTAAAATCAAATTTAGTTATTTGCTTTTGATTATGAAACTTAAAATCAAATGTGGTTCTCAATTATGGAACCTAAAATCAAATGCAGTTCTTTCTTTTTTAATGGTTTTCATTATATATACTTTTAATTCATAAATAAAGTGGTTTTTGTTTGAGTTATAAATTTTTAGTGAGATTGTAAATTTTTATTTCATTTTATTTTTATAATTATTTTGAGTTTGATTAATTAAAATTTTATGGGATTTGATTTTTTATTAATATTAATTTGAGAAATTGTTGAGATAATGCCTCATTTATGATGCATACTAGGGATTGGTTTGGTTTGTTGGAGGATGTTGAGAGATTCTCTCAACTACTCCGTCCAAGAGTGGAATTAGTTGGATCTCAGCAGCATTATAAATATTGTAATGTATTAGTGTGATTGAATATAGGAATTAATTGTTTGTGTGTTATTCCTGTTCAATGGATGCTCTCTCCAATTTCTAATATGGTATCAGAGCCTAATTGGGCTTAATCCCTCACGGGAGTGCCTAGGAAAATGAAATAATTTGAGAAAGAATTTCTGTACATAAGTACATTAGATAGGTACTATGGTAGCCAGATTTTGAGTCTCGGTTTTCTGAGTGTTCTGCTTTTTATTTTACCTTCTACTATGGTAGCAAGTGAAGACGTTTTATTTACTCGGCTATTTGGATGTGTTGGCAATGATTTCTCACACATGAGTGTTTTATCCTTTCTGCACTGCGCCAGGCCATACACTGAGTCTGCACCTATTACTTGCTTCGCCGTAGCAAAACTAGAAGGTGAAGAGGACGTTGAACACTGCAATATTGTTGTGGGCAGCGTTGTTGGTGAGTGTTGAAGAAGAACACAGCGTTGGAGGAGGTTTGAGCATTGTAGGTTGTTGAAGCTGGCTCTGAACATAGGTTCTACAGTGAAGGCCTTTGGACGCGGAATGTACGATCTTTGAGTGGCAGCGTGGGTTGTTGTGAGTGAACAACCTGAGCATTGCTGGGAAACGATTATGTGTTTTCTTTTTGCTAGGATTCAAGCTAACGCCATATAAAACAGGAGAGGATAGATGCCCCTCGTCATTTTGCAGATTCAAGTGATCCAAATCACTTCAACGGGGATAAGCATTCCGGTGTATGGTGGAGGATATTCTCTCATTGACTAAGAGTGGAACGGTTCACCTATCACTGTTTCTCTGACGCCGAAACCACCGTTAATCTAGGGGTTTTTTTGAAACGTTTTTGAAGCTGCTGGCCACTCGAGGAGATAGAAGATCGACCGATGGGAGATCAGCCACTTATTTCAAATGGCGCTTCACTTCTTGCATTCTCCTGGGCCATGGACAAGAAAAGCGTAATACCCGGACTCGAGTAACTGTTTAAACTAGATTAGGATCCATCGGTGTTTAGATAATTTATATCATGGATATTAACAAGAATTTGCGAAGAAGTTTAGCTCTAGCGGGGCCAATCATTGGACAGTTGCTTGCCGCTATGCAAGCCCTCTTCTCAATACTCTCAGTATCCAACATTTAAACTTTTACATTCAATGGAATTCACGCGGTTTGCAGCTTGTTTAGTGCAATCTTGGGGGGATCGAGCCAACAAAATGAAGCTGCAATATTCACTAATTTAGCGGTCAAAAAGCAGTGAAAGTCGTTGCCTATTTTATTAATTATTTGAATGATGTTTGGATAATTTCATAAATTTTGTTGTTGTGAGATTTGTAGTGTAGAACCAACTATGAACAATTTAGCATAATTTAAATTAGCCGTTCTCTACGTTCTACAGGGACGAGAGAACAATTGGCTAATTTGATTGTGTGAATTTGTTATATGCTGATATTGTTGTGCTACAGGCCAAGAGCATTAGTTACAGGTTACAGTATGAGATCCATTTGTGTGAAGCAGGTCAAGTTGTTAGATTAGCTCTTGAACACATTTAGTATTCAGACCATTTGCCTAGCCACTGATGGATAGCCGAAAGCGAAATATCTAACAGATGGTGATTGGTCCATAGGATGGTTCATCACTTGTCAGCTCTTATCGCGGAAGCCCCGATGAGCCGAATTGTCAATACTGTTGATCTTGCAAAGTTCATTATTGCTCGTCACAAACAAATGTATTTTAAATGGGTTGAATGGTAGCTCGAAAATGGTGGAGAAAAGAGCATTGTCTATGAGATCTCAGAGTGGGTACAAATGTTAATGAAGACCAGGGCAGACAAATGTTTGTATTAATTTAGTGTGTTCTCCATTTCTGTAATGTAGGCATTAAGGGAGGGTGTTGAGATAATGCCTCATTTATGATGCATACTACAGATTAGGGATTGGTTTGGTTTGTTGGAGGATGTTGAGAGATTCTCTCAACTACTCCCTCTAAGAGTGGAATTAGTTGGATCTCAGCAGCACTATAAATATTGTAATGTATTAGTGTGATTGAATATAGAAATTAATTGTTTGTGTGTTATTCCTGTTCAATGGATGCTCTCTCCAATTTCTAATAGAAATGAAATTTAATTTTACTTTACTATTATATATATATATATATATATATTTATTTATTGAATATTTTGATTTGAGGTATGATATATTTATATTATTGGTTTTTTTTTTAATTTTTAATTTAATTTAATTTTATAGGATTTCATTTTTAACTTTAATTGTAAAATATTATTAATATTTATAAAAAGTATTTTATAATATATTTATTAATTAGTAATGTTTTTAAGCATGAAACATAAAATTTAGGTGATATGATGTTTTATTAAGATACTTAGCAAGGAAAATGTTTATTAATTTGGAATCCCATTGATTTTAGTTAGTCTAACAAAATAAGAAGAAATTTTGTGATAATAATTTTTGACATATTGTTACTTTTCTTCATAATTGAAGAGACTTCTGCTTCATGTTCATTTTTATTTGGTTGATATTTATCTTTATTTTAGATTTGAAAATATTAATGTGAGTTCTGAGTTGCTGTTGAGGTTAGACTATTCAAATGTCTTCCATCCTAGGATCAACAGCGTGTGTCAACTGTTAACTGACTCCTTAACTAATAAATATCATGTCATTACTCTTAACTCTTAATGGTTCCTTGTTTCACAAGCCTTATCATCTCAACCACTAGCTTTGCTCAGGATGTTATAGTAAGAAGAATATCAAGCATAACGCTGCACGAGCCCTATTATTTAAACCGTCCATGGATGCAGGATCCCTAGTAGGAAGAGTATCACGTACTTATGGTGTCACAAGGCGTGGTTTAGTGAGAAAAAAGTGCTTGTCTCTATTTATGGATTTGTGAGGACCCTATCATCTAAACCACCCATCGCTGCAAAATACATATTGACTTCCAAGATCACATGAAGATCCAGGTTTTTAGTCCCCCTGGAACTACCTTATTCATGGGCCTTCAGCATTTGATAACTTGATTGTGTAAAGACTCATGAGTAATAGATAAATCTAAATTTTGAATCCCACTCCTATGCCCAACTAAGGGGCAATGCAAGACAAACTGAAATTCCTAACCTAAGAATCCTGGGAACTAGTCTCTAGAAATCCTACCTCTAGATCAGTAATGAGCACCAAGCAATTCAAGTTATGAGATTTCCTCCTCCGTTCTTTATTTTGGGTGAGGGAATTATTCTAAAATTTATATGTTATTTCTTTTTCTTTTCTGCACCACCAATATTTTCTCTGCACAAAAACATATTCACATTTATAAGTCCTTGTCTAGCCCTATTATATTTCCTTATTACAGCACATGCCCCCTCTTCAATCCACTTAGGTACCAAACAAACCTACCTCCAAATATTGGTATGTCAGAAAGTAAAGTGTAGAGTGGTTGTTTATTTTCATCTCTTCTGCTGGGGACTCTGAATCCAAGGGGAATGAAAAATAATGGTATTGAGGTGTTTTTTCTAGCTCAATTGAGTGGGATATGACCCAAATGCATCATGTATAGTGGAGAAACTACCTTATATTTTCCAGGTATTGATAGCATATTTATGTCTCAAAATATCGTTATTGAAGTTGGTGTGACATTTGATCAAATGTAGCTAGGTCAACTGATGGATTTGGACTTGCTTATTGAGCACTTATTGTAATGGTAATAGTTCATGTTTCTCCAATATGAATTTTAACATAGCTCTTGCCTTTTTGGGTATTGTTATGTATTCCTCTAGCAAATTATTTCTTCTTCTTAATTATGATAAGGAATATTATTGTGCATGTGGAGTAAAGTTCAATTGGTAGTCATTGCACATGATGTTGATCCAATTGAGTTGGTATCTTGGAGTTGTATGCATATTTATAATCTCTATTAATTGTTTTTTTAGCATGACAAAGTTCATAGAAGCTTAAATTGTATGCAATATCTGATTACCTTTTATGGGAAGCCGATATGTAGAACTTTTGCACTATGCATTTTTTTTTTGTTGCGGATTGTGCACAAAAAAAAAAGAAACAAACTCTCCCTTTACTTCTTGAAAAATGAGGAGAAGATGGAATTTAGCAAGATTGTTGAGGAAATAAAGGTGTATGATGTGGACTTGGAATTATGGGAACCAACTCTCACAAAAAACCAAAGGCCAAGGATAAACTTTTGGCCAAAGAATATCATTTAAGAATAACTCCATGTTGAAATTTTTATTGGATTGTCTCTTGAAATTTTTATTGGACTGTATTTTGTAGTTTGTTGTAATTTTATTTATAGGTATAATAAGATATCAAGTTTGTACTAAGGAATTCTCTAAAGCCACTTTTAGCTAGAGGCATGTCAATTTTTCAATTGGATAAATTGTTGATTAAGCAATATTTCATACATTCATTGGTCTTATGAATTCTCTACAAGTTTTTGTATGTTGTGATGATGGTATCTTCATTTTGTCCTTCTGTATTTAGTGTTATTGATATTTATTATAATAAAATTTTAGTCATGTACAATGTTTAAATATGCATGCAAATATCTATTTCCAACTATGTATTTTGGTTTTTGGCCTTATTTTAAAGCCACAAGAGCTATATGCTCAATCATTTTCCTTTCTAACATTTTTGAATTTCTTGTTACTTGATTAGAAGATGGTTTACTTGAGCATGAAATGAGAAATTTTCTCTTTCTTGAATTGATCCTAGTTTTATTAAAATATATATTTTTATTTGTCAATGTGTTTAAACCTCACATTAACCTATACTTAATTAATTTAGATGGATGCCTATTTTATACTACCTTGGGAAGTACTTTGGATAAACCCTTTTTCTAGATAAGCTACAAGCACCCCATGCTCTTTATCTACCAACCTTTTTGGTAGCATCATCTCAAATTATAGGACCTTTTTGTCAAATTTTCATTGTTGTCAAAATGTAAACATTTTCCTTAATTTGTAAATGCAGATTTTTCAGACTCTCCTTCAGTTGTTGCAGGGGCATCAATTTTGGCACATTTTTCAAGTTTGAGGTTAGACTTAAACTTGTTGCCACCACCTGCTACAAATATTGAAGAGTCCTAACAAGGAATATGAATATATGGGACTCATTTTCCACCTTCATGTGCAATGTTTGAGGGATCCATATGATATATTGAAGTAGTTGGTCAAACAGTAAAATTAACATGTGATCCAAATAGTGCAGCTGATATTATTTTGTTTCCAGATATAACAGCAACACATGAACATCTAAACCTTGACAAATCTAATGTTGGTATTTAGATAGATATTGGAAAGTACGCTAGCTTAAATGAATTAATGAGACCTCTTTTGAAGTTCATGACAGCCTCAAATCACTCCCACAAAGTGGATTTAAGTGAGAATATTTTTAAACAATTTTGTGAGGAGCAGAGAGAAGCTCTAAGAGATGTTGAATTGTTTAAATGCTAAGCTTTGAAGGAATATTTGAGAATAGGTATTATTGATGGAAAAGACATTAATGTCTCATTTGATAACTTTAAAGTAAGATTTGGGAAGAGGTATTATTCATGAAAAAGACCTAATGACTCATTTGATAGATTCATAATATTATGTGAGGTAGATTTGATTTTTTTGTGACTCACATTTCATGATAATTATGTGTTATCTTGAAAAAAATACAAAATACCAATTATGTTATGTTATATTTTATGATAATTATATGTGATTTCTTTTTAATCCAAAATATTATCTCCTTGTTTTTTTCTTATGCCTAACTTTCTATGGGAATTTGAATGGATCAATTTGTATGGATTTCTTGGATAATAGAATTGTTCTCTCTTTTGTGGCCAGTGTGTAATTCCTACAATTACTCTGAATTTCAAGGGCATTGCCTGACAGAAGTAATTCTTTGTTCTTCTTAAAATATTTATGTGAAAGCTCCTCTCTCATTTCCAACTTCATGTAAATTATTCTCAAATTAAATAAACTTTTCCTTAGTGTAGAAATTATTTTCCTTGTACACACTGCTATCCATCATTTCCAAATTTATATTAATTTAGTTGTTTAACTCAATACCCCTTAGTCTATTTACATTGGTCTTGAAAATGGAAATGTCCTTCCAAAGTCCTTGAAGTTGTCAACGAGGCAACCGGATCACTATTAAAAAAAATACGAGACATACAATCATTTCCACAGTGGTGAGAAATATTTGGGTGGTAATTGGGTGTCTTATGAGCATGGAAAAAAAAAAAGCCACTTATAAGCATTGGAAGTGCTGTGAGAAATATTTGGGTGACAAATAGGTATCTTATGTGCATGGAAATATGTTTTGGCACTCACATGAATTTATAATTTATATGTTCAATTGAATAGCCCTTAGTTTATTTACATTGGTCTCACAAATTACAATGTCCTTGAAACTTGTCAAGGAGGAAACTAGATCACTATTAAAAAAATAGGAGACATGTAACCACTTGCAATGTTGTAAGAAATATTTGGGTGACAAATTTGTATCTAAGGTGCATACTTGTCAGTTAACCTTCATTTCTAGTTTTGAAAAAATGAAATGAATAAATTCAAATTAGGTTTGGTTGGTCAAGAATTGGATGTAGCAATTGAAGTTTCCATTGAAGAAATGGTGGGCTAACATCCTTACATTTGTTCAACATCATCAAAATTATCCTCCACCAACATGCATAGGAACGGTATAGTACCCTTCCCAACTGATGAAAATATTGGAACTTTTTTAACATCATTGCAAGACACCTCAGTGGATGTGATAATAAAGGAAGAATAAAAGTATTTTCTACAAACATATCCAAATGCTATAAATACAAAGGGCAGCATGAGGATCAAGGGTAAGTAATATAACTTTTTAATTGAAAAATACAAAAACATGGTAATTTGAGATAGAATCAAAGATGTCATAATATTGGTGTGAATATGAGGCAACACACACCTCTTGATCATAAGATGGAACACACACACTTAGTGATTGCACATAGGAAAACGGAGGTTGTCAGCTTACACAACAACAAAAAATTGTTGTTTATTTCTTTTACAACAATGAATTTGTGCTTCTCTCAGTCCTTTCTTTAGATCTTCTTATTTATCACACGTATCCTTCATATGCATCTTGATGCATCAATTTCCACTTCTTATAAACAAACAATGTTTATAGAGAAAGAGAGTCACCTCATTTCTATACACAAACCATCCCACAGAAAATTACAAAATAACGAAAGGAAATATCATCACTATACCTCCAATACCTTGTACCACACATACAAATGTGCTTTCCTTCCTTCATAGATTGACCTCAGTTCAGATCTTTTGTCCAAACTTCTATTTCAGAGTTATCCGAAAACTTGATTCTACAATGAGGTAGTAGCCCCTTATATATAGTGACTGTCTCATGTATTTCTAGAAAAGCATGACTTCTATGAGGTGAGTCAACTTATTTGAGCATCTCTTGTAATGTTCCTTTTTCAGGAATTTATGCTATGTGGTCCTCAAGGACGCTGTATAAGGAAGCTGATGAAAAAATAAGCAAGAAGGGGGCTTGGATCCCCTTGTTAACTCTTTAAACACTTATCTTCCAGAATTTGAGCCCAAGTAAATGAGCCTAGAGGGGTTATTCAGATCTCCCCAAACTAGGTCCCTTAAAGAATGCTCAAATAGAGAGCTTACAACAATATAAGAACATAACCATGAAAATCTGCAAATCTGAATATACCATAAGAGGGAAATGTTATGAAGATAACATTATATTATTATATCAGCAATAATATACAAGAGAATCATGAGGGACAAGCCACTAAAGCTATGAGAACCAATCTCCAATGATCAAGCAATGAAATACAGGAGTTGCTGCAATTGCATAGAATGCCGGAAGGCAGTGACTGCACTATCTCTATGAGAGTAGAAGCTGTTGAATACATAAAAAATGGTAATGTGTTTGAAGGATAAAAATAAATGCCCACAAATGGAAAGATGGACTCTAATACAAAATCTGTAGCCAATCCAGGAAGGATTGCTAGAAATGCCGGAAAATGTACAATGTGACAAATGATTTGTCACTGCAACTGAATCACAATGAGAATGAGGCTATGGCAGATCTGAAATACTCATGCCCTCCTCTTATAATTTTCTCAAGCAAAGGACTGATCCTTTTTACTCAAAAACACTCCTCCTGATAAGCTCCAATGGTTCTCCCAGCAATTGTCCACACAAATAACGCAGTTTCTGCCCTAGAATGCACTGTGAGAGATGGTGAATGATTGGCCTAGTGCCAAAGATCTAAAATAAATCTCGGGCGTCTCCTCTACTACTCCTCCAAAGAATATTCAAGAACTCCATCAAAGAACAAGCCAAGAATGACTCTGAGAGTTCCTATGTTGCTTCTCCCAACAACACAACGTTTTCTGCCCAACAGAATAACACTGTAGCTAAAAAGATAAGTTTGGAAAAATGCCGGAATGAGGAAATGAAGCTCAAACCCTCCCCTTTTTGAGGATGAGGAAGGGATTCCCGACTGGGAACACCCTTGGGTTCAAGAACACTACAACCCTGATAAATAGCTCGAGGATGCAAGTCTTTGAAGACCCAACGAGAATAATAAGCTAATGCATAATGAAAATGGGCTGCCATCTCCTCCTTATAAAGCAAGTGAACTCCTCTCACCATGGGTCCCATTCACACTTGCCACCTAGCTCATGCAAGTGGAGCCTCCTCTAAAATTGCACTGCCTTGTCATGAATATTCCCTCTCTTGGACAACATTGTTGACTTAGTCAAAGATGGCTAAATCAAAGTGATCCCGATCATATTCACACCCTTAGGTGCTTAATACAACTTCTTATTCATCCTCCTTTCACACAAGGAGTGTTATTTCTTCATCTAAGGGGGTTAAGGGGTCTCCTTACCCATTTTATTCAAAAAAATAAAAAGATTCTAACTATAATGTTCCTTTTAGCTTGAGGCCAAAAATTGGGAATATTACACCCTGTAGCACAAAATTATCTTAATCCAGGAATAACGCTATGACTGAAGGAGGTAGCTTTGGCCAAATTCTAGAATGAGGAATTTCTTGATACCACTGTAATTTTCCTTTTTTGGGAATTTCTGCAATATGGTCCTCAAGGATGTTGTATAAGGAAGGAAGTGTAAAAATAAGCTGAAAGGGGGCTGGGATCCCCTTGCTAACTCATAAAAAACTTCTCTTCTAGAAGTTGAGCTGAAAGAAATGACTCTAGATGGGTTATTCAGATCTCCCCAAACTACATCCCTTAAAGAATGCTCAAAGAGAGAGCTTATAGCAATACATGAACACAATCATTAAACTCTGAAATATGAATGCAACATAAGATGAAATATATTACAGCCATCATGTACATTAATATATCAGCAAAAATATACAGAAATATCACGAGGAATAAACCCCTCATGCAATGGGAATCAACCTCCAAAGATTAACACATGAAATACAAGAGATGCAACAACTGCATAAAATGCCGAAAGCAGTGTCTGCGCTATCTCTAGGAGTGTAGCTACTGATATATATGTGCATACATTAAATATAATTGAAATATACAAAGAAATTCCCAAGAATAGAAGAATGGGATCCAATACAATATTTCTAGACAATTTAGGAGAGATTGCTAGAAATGTCGGAAAATGTACAATGTGACAAATGATTTGTCACTGCAACTGAATCAAAATGAGAATGAGGCTATGGCAGATCTGAAATACTAATGCCCTCCTCTGATAATTTTCTCAAGCAAAGGGCTGATCCCTTTTACTCAAAAACACTCCTCCTAATAAGCTCCAATGGCTCTCCCAGCAACTGTCCACACAAATAACGCAGTTTCTGCCCTAGAATGCGTTGTGAGAGATGGTGAATGATTGGCCTGGTGCCAAAGATCTGAAATAAAGCCCATGAATCTCCTTTGCTACTCCTCCAAAGAATATGTAAGAACTCCACCGAAGAAAAAGCCAAGAATGACTCTGAGAGTTCCTCTATTGCTGCTCCCAACAACACAATGTTTTCTACCCAACAGAATAATGCTGTAGCTGAAGAGGTAAGCTTGGCCAAATGCTAGAATGAGGAAATGAAGCTCAAACCCTCTCCTTCCTTGAGGATGAGGAAGGGATTCTCGACCGGGAACACCCTTGGGTTCAATAACACTACAACCCTGCTAAACAGCCCGAGGATGCACGTCTTTGCAGACCTAACGAGAATAATAAGCTAATGCATAATCAAAATGTGTTGCCATCTCCTCCTTATAAAGCAAGTGAACTCCTATCACCATGGGTCTCATTCACACTTGCCACCTATCTCATGCAAGTGGAGCCTCCTTTAAAACTGTGCTACCTTGTCATGAAGATTCCCTCTCTTAGACAACGCTATTGACTTAGTCAAAGATGGCTAAATCAAAGTGATCCCGATCATATTCACACCCTTAGGTGCTTAATCCAACTGCTTATTCATCCTCCTTTCACACAAGGAATGTTATTTCTTCATCTAAGGGGGTTAAGGAGTCTCCTTACCCAATTTATTCAACAAAATAAAAAGATGCTAACTATAATGTTCCTTTTAGCTTGAGGCTAAAAATTGGGAACATTACATCTCCTCAGCAGATTTGTTCAATGGTATATGAATCACACTTTGAGCTAACTTGGCAGAGCCTTTAGACAAGGTTTTGGAGCATACACATTACAACAATAATTTTTCTACGTATGTGTAACACTTATTCATATACGTGACTCTTATATATATATATATATATATATATATATATATATATATATATATATATATATATATATATATATATATATATAGATATATATATATATATATATATATATGTATATATATATGTATATATATATATATATATATATATATATATATATATAAGTAGGTATGTATATATATATATATATATATATATATGTATATATATATATATATGTATATATATATATGTATATATATATATATGTATATATATATATATATATATATATATATATATATATATATATATACATATATATGCATAATATTAAGGCACTCACTAAAGACAACAAGAAGAAGTATTAGACCTATACTAAAACTTGCTTTCTCATGAAACCCATGATGCAAATATTACAAAAATACATTTTATTATATATATATTTATTTATGACAAGATTACAGACTCTTTAAGACATCAAGAAGAAGTATTAGACCTATAATAAAAATTTCTTTCTCATGAAACCCATGATGCAAGTATTACAAAAATACATTTTATTATCTTTGTCTTCTTCATTACATAAATTCATAATTACTAGTCATTATGAACACCGAAACTAGTTACACTTTTCAACACTTCCTCTTAACTTGGGAGGTATTCATAATGGTACATGGTCACTCTAAATTTGAAGAATCTCATAAGAATAATTCAATTGGAAATCCATCTGGTATAGCATCATATGAACTAGCATTTTTATAGTGTTTTTATAGTGCAAGGCCTTGATTAACAACTCTATCTCTCCATGAGACCATGAGCTACAATCATGGGGAGACCAATGATTATAGACACCTTAATCACTCTCTCCAAGGTACATACTCCACCCACGTGTTCACTCAGTATGACCTCCTAGGATTGTTCTTATTAAGATAGATAATCCTCAAAAAATATGTGTCCTTTCACAACTACTCTTTTCATGGATGGCCTAATACATCCCAAAAGAGTATCAGATGCGAGATGATTACCCAATCCTCCATTATTTTCTTCCAAGGTGAAGGCCACAATAACATGTCTATCTAGGGATGACATATTCCACAAAGGAATATACCTATACCAAGGAATGTACCTAAGCTTCCTCTTCGCTTAAGAATTACTAAGTTTCTTCCAAGTAATAAACTTATTACCATGCTTCCTCTTAATCAGGAACATGCCACAACTATTCATGACGAACTCGTTCTATTGATGTCATGAATTGAGGACTCTTCATCTTCGGGATATCTTCATTAGGGGACATACAATTTATCACTTTTATCCATGAGTCATATCTTCATAAAATTATCCATCAATATTCTCATCTCGTCTAGATTCATGTCTTGCTCCTCTACTTCGGACCATATTTATTTCAAGGATATCTCATCATGCCATATGAGTATCAATTGGGAAAGGAAAATACTTCCATTTGGAAGCCATGTATAAGCTCATCATATATTTTTCAATTATAAATATTTAAAATTAAATTTACCTATGTGATGATCTTTCATTGGGAAATATTTTTATAGGCATCCAAATCCTTCGTACAGATCGACACCTCCAAAAGATATGTATTTTCAAGGGTATATTTTCTCGACCTATCATTAGAGTCTACATATCTTCTGAGGAGATTTTCCAATCAAGTATCCATAACTTCCTTGGATGTTGACTCACTCTGACCATGGTTTTATTTCTTCCTTTCTTTCTCCACACAATTAGATTTTATTCCGAGGAACTTCCAATGTCAAGCTCCTTGATAATATGAAATCATCTCATATACTATATGAGAAAATATTATGTTGATTTCATCTGTAATGGAAACATATTCATTGGAAGAGTTTCTTCTTTCTTTTATCATAATTCTAAAGATATAAGTATATTACTTGCAACCATATGACTACATAGAATCGTGTGTCAACATAAATATATATACCTCATTTCCTTCTTTTGAGTTATCCTACAAATTTTTTTCTTAGAGTGAAGAGTTTCATTCCCTTGACTTGCTTCATAAATATGTCATCATATCCTAATAGCCATAACATTGTTTGTATCCATATTTATTTATTTCTTCTGAGCACCATACTTTCCAAATTTTCCTTTCCTTCTTGACATAGTAGTATTGGATTTATTTGTTCCAGTTTCTTTTGTCTTACATAAATAACATAGAAGGTGAAATGGTATTGCTTGTTTCTTCCCATATGTGATTGAAGTGATGCTTCCCCATTCCTTTGGTAGAGCATTTAGTACCATACTGAGTATTTCTCCATAAGACAGTACTTCTCCTAATTTTTGCAGTTGATCTCAAATTGCGGAAATATTCATAAAATATGAAGTTATTCCTTCATACCTTGACATCTTCAAATTGAATAGTTCTTGTCTTATATACAATATTTCTCCTATAGTACTTAACGAGAATAGATCCAGTAATTTATCATATATTTATTTTGAGGATTCTAGATTTGATACATAGGGAATGAGAGAGTCTTTTATGGATTCCATAATGATCCTTCGGGCTCTTATATCTCCCTTCATGTATTTGTTATAAGCTTGAGTATCTTCTTTTTATGGTTCAAATGAAGATCTTTTTACATAGTCCATTACTTAATTTTCAATTAAGTTTAGATATGTCCCTATCTTCCATGCACAAAAGTTTTAAGTCCGAGAGAATTTGTCACTTTCCTTACAAAAATTCATTTTGAAATATTCAGATGAGGAAATTAGTATACTTACTTGGGTGTATGATTCCTTCTTCTATAAAATTACTTGTTGATGATGAAGTAGAAGACAATATGAAATTCCTCTTAGGTTGACTTATTTAGGAGATGGGAGGAGGGCTAGATCACCTTGAATCCTTCAATGATGTCTTCTTCATGTGTATGTCCTTTTCATAAGGGTGTTGATATTCTTAAGATTGATTTCCAATTTCTGAAAATTTCATCTTTAGAATCTGAGGATTGAATTTTCAATGTAGATCTATGACTTTCTTCTAGAAAATTGATCCTTGATATTCTTTGTACTTGAGTGAATTCTTGTCAAATAACCCTTTCTAGCACCTTAGATTTGATTCCATGTTGATAATTTAGTAGTGATGGAGCCATAACTGAAGTTTACAAATAATCTGTGGACTTGTGGGTTAGGACCAACATAAATTGCTTATACACAATGTAATACAATTCGGAGTTCAATAACATACATACGTGAAGCGATCAAACAAATCTCTTTATAATATAATGCAAATAACCCAAAACACGTTACATACACACTGATTTCTTGCTAGAGGTTCCCAACATACTTCGAACCAATCACAAGCATTTGCAATCGCCTACCCGCAACTTTTAACTCTTTGTGAATATGCTAAACCACAAAACTTGCGAAGTGCATTACTGCACAAAGCCGACACGTGGCTTCCCCTCATCACATCACATCCTTCATCTTTCTCACATCGCATTGCAACCCATTTCACATACTGTGCGAATTCTTAACAATATCCACTATTACTTATGAAATGCGCAATCAAGATTCATCATCCATCATTGATCTATTGCATGATCCAGCAGCTCACGTCCGTGTCTGTGAATTATTTACATATCATATTTTCTGACTTGCGAAGTCATCACAACCATTCATCTTTTGCCCTCGAATCTGGGATTTAATCGCGACCGACTGTTCACCTTATCGCGACTCTTCTTCGCCTCTCCTGCCTACTCTAATCTCTGTCGAAAAATATTAAACCCTCATCTCTGCGATTCAATCCTCGTCGTCGATTCTTCTCTCAGAATTCTTCTAAGTATTTCTGTCTTTAATCGATTGCTCCTCTTTCAGCAGTCACCGCTCTACAATACCATTTTTTCCATGCTACTCCTCCATAGCTTCTTCAGAATTCTTCAATGCTATCTCTCCCGCGCTTCATTCAGTCTGTAAATGTGGGGATCCCTCTTGAGCTTGTTCTTCGTCTCTCATCCCTCGATCTCTGCCATAGCTTTGCCTTTGCAAATTTCACAACAACTTCATCCTCTCGCTCAATCTGTCTATTCATTAATAGAAATGACATGCATATATAAAACACACAGACAAAAACAAAAACCATATTAACCTTCCTGTTGTGCGATTAAATGGAATACTCGATTTCTACAGGGAAATAAAACAAATAGTTTAAAACAGAGAGTTTGATCCAAATATAAAAAAACTTGGAATTAATTTAGAAATAAAAATACACAGAACCAAGCCTTGGGATGGCTGGTTTTTACATTTTCTTCTGATCTGTTTTCACCCCTCTCTCGCACACCTATTTCCCTCTCGTTCTCTTTTTTTATCTATGGATGGCAGAACCCCACAATGGTGGATTTGGTTCGGTTTTATGCCTTTCCCAAAATTCCCATATGGTTGAGAAACTATCATTCAGTTTCAAAACAGTTTATTCAACTAAATATTTAAATAATCCTAATTTAACCATTCATTTATTCTGTAAATTACAATGGTTATGTTAGCCCAAATTAACTTAAAAAAAGACTTAAAAAAAATAAAAAATAAAGTCTTCAAATTATTTGGACTGCTAGTCCTCTTCCGAAGCCACAACATGTGACCATATTGTCACATTGTTGGCTCGACCTCAATTCTCCTGCATCAGACTCCCGAGGTAAAACAATTCATGACCTCCTCGTCATGTGTCTTCAATGCTTGAATCTTCGAGGATCCTAAACTCTGTTTTACTACTCTCTAGAAGTTTCATTGTGTTTGCCATTCTTTAGCTGCAATCTACCAGGCTTCCATACTTTGTATTGTAGTGCTCCACTGCTTTTACCTTCATTTCTTCACTTTCCAAACAATTCCACAGTGGACTCCTTTCTTCATTTTGTTGTAACTCCTCTTAGGTATTTTCATTAAATCCCATATTTCATCTATGGTTTATTGCAATTCAATATTATGTTGTAATCTAATATTATTTCTAGTCCTCTGCCAACACATTCTACTACACTTTGTCCAAGATATTGCTGCAAATATTGCTCTGGACATTGTTTCCACCCAAACTTCTTGAATATCTCTGAATATATCTCCCTTTGCAACATCCCTCTTCTTTTCCTTGTTTGAAAATTTACAATCAAAAGGTAAATTTCCTTCTAATTCTCTGACTGTAGTAATATATTATTCACTCTTTCCTGTATACTAGATGACATAATTAAGTTTTGGAAACTAGTATCTATCTATATTTCTACTACAGTTTGAAATGGTCTCATCTTATTGTTTGCAATCCCCTTCTCTTTCTCAAATGCATTCAACAAGAAACTTAGCCATTCAATAATTACTTGATTCCCTTAAAGTACCTCTTCAGTATGCTGTATTATAGTTTCAACATGACTCACTTCCTCTTCCATGACAATGTTCCATTGTTTCCTTTTGCTTCTTCACTAGTTCTAGTAGTCAATTCAGTCTTTTCCACTTCTAGGACTGAATTTCCTTTAGCTTGAGACATAACTGCCTCACTTTCATCTTTATGGCTTTCTTCTTCCTTGTTACTAATAAAACCTATTTGTGACACTGCTTCTTCATCTTTAATGAGAATAAAATTCTGATTCTCTATTTCTGTGACAATCCTAAATGTTCGTCCAACAATCTTCCTTTTGCTATTTAGGCAAGCCAATTCCTCTTTGTCCTCATCAAGAACAAGTTTCATCCTATGAGGCATTACTACTTCATCTCCATTAAAGTTACTCCCTTCATTAAATGAGGAACTTATGAATTCCTTCTGCGGTAACAACTCAACTTTTCCTTCATCACAAAGACACTCTTCATCATACCTTGCTTGACAACTTTCTTCTTCGTTATGCTTTGCTAAATAAACACTTCAGCTTTACTTGAGACAATTCCAAGAGATGTATTGTCTTCTACACAACCTGCAAACACATTCAAATTGTCAGCGTTAAACTCACAAGACCCAGTGGTCTTATTTGATGACTCAATCACCAAATATTTCTTTTGTTGTTCTAAGGCTCTTTCAGGACTCATAAATTTTTCACTAGTATTCTTTTCAACATTATCAAGCATAACATATGAATGCTTGATATTATCTTTTTCCTCTTTATGTTCTTGTCCATCATCATAAGCCAAGTCCTCCTTGTTTTTAGCTTTCACAGTAGGCTGGAAATCATTGCTTGCACTTAGTTGTGCACGTGCATGTACATGAAACTCAACTATTTCATTTTTTTTCTTAAACAAAATTGAAATTTTGTCTTCTCGGTTCATTTGTTATGACAACATCAGTAAATTGTCTTTCTTTACCTATTTCAACTGCAAACATACAATAATAATTTGTTTCAAAACCATAAGGATCCATAGCCTCTCTTGTTGTCTCAAACATTGTCTCTTTCCGCTGGCTCTCATCCTTTGAAGGATCCATGAAACCATCAACTGGTCTCATGTCTTCAACCTCATTACTACTATCACCAAGAATGGACCATTGCTTAGGTTCACATAAGTAAATATATTCGTCATGACACTCTTATGCTGCAACTCAACTCCTTTGAGTTCTTCTTCTAGATGTACATGTGTTTCATGTCTCAGCCTACTACAAATGACCTCACTGACTCTTTTCTTCCAAAGAACCCAACCATACCTTTGGTGTTCCATATTCCCCTGTATGAATTCTCTCAACACTTCTAGTTGCACTTTTATCTCAACTAATTCGCTATCAAGTTTATTATTACTTGATATTTCATAATCTCCCTTAGAACCTTTACTATGACCATCAGTAGCCATAGTATTCTTTCCTTTATGAACTCCTCTTTGTTCATCATGGACTACAAACAATCCATCAACTTGTCTGTAGATACCACACCAAGCTTTTGCATGCTTAGTATTTTACTGGCATCTCTGCTGATTTCTTTCTTTTGATTGTGACTCCTCCTTGAGCCTTTCGGATAACCATCAATGGTCATCTCTTCTTCTTCCCTCTCTGGAAACATCCTGATCCACCTTGTGAGCTGCAACAAACCTCTCTTACCTTCTTCATCCTCTTCAATGTTTGTAGCCACATACTCCAAAAACTCATATATCTCCTTTGAGAGTTCAGACATCTCTTCTGGGAACTCCATTTCTTCATCTTATGTTATTATCACTGCATATTCATTCTGCCCTCCATCTTCCATGGAAATTCCTAATGGTTTTCCTTCATCCTCCATACCTACTATTTCTTCAATAGGTCTCCTATTAGAATTATTATCATTTTCTTCAAAATATAATCCATGTTCCAGTTCATATGCAATAAATTTCCTTTCATTCTCTGCTGCTCTGATTAATGCTTCCTCTTCTTGAGCATTCAACTTATGCTCCCTCTTCATCTATATCCCATGCCATTTAAGTTTCTTCCTCATAATCCATCCACACCTATGTTTTTCATCACTCCTCTGTAGCAACTCCATCAATAGATCAAGATGGGTTCTCATCTCAGCTATTTCTCTCTTATATTATTGATTAGCCATATGCTTCCATATGCCATTTCTCTTGGCATATTCCTTCTTCACTTTCTGGTTTATGGAAAATGAAAATGATAAAATAATAATTAAACTTGCTCATTATTCATACGAGTATGTAGTAATTATTAAGAATTTGTAATCCACATAAATTGTTCTTTCCTAGTGCCTTTTATTTAGTGAATTATTTTGTCTTTCTTGTATGTATTTATTAAGTGTTATAGTTAGCCTTTTCCAAAGCTTCCTTTCTCACTAAGTTACCTATATTTTTATTAAGTGTTAGAATTATTCTTTTCCAAAACTTCCTTTCTCAATAAGTTGCCTATAATGATTGGTAAGCTAACATAAGGATTTGTATTTGCTGGTTGCTATATTATGCAGTTGTTGTATGAGATTTTCAACATTTCCAACCATGCAAAAAATATTATATGGTATAAGAGCATACCTTTTTTTTTATCAATGGAATTTCACAATTTTTTCTAAATTCAATTTTTTTTGGTCATTTTGTTTTCAGATCTGAGTTTTATCAGGCTTGCGACTTCTTTTTATCCAAGGTTTCTAAATTCAACTTGACATTGAATTTTTGTTAGCTTTATTAATCATTTACTCTCAGATTGTGGGATTTATTTTTTTTGATCTGCTAATAGTTACATTGGTAAATGGTTTTATGTAAATAACCTAACAAAAGATCCACCCTTGGCCACTAACTTCTTTGCTTTTTTTTTTTAATAGTTGCAAAAATAACTAAGGAGGTGAAAAAGCTAGTTTTGGCTTCTATTATATGGATTGCCATCCTGTTCTTGCTGATTGAACAATCAAGTGGGAAGGCCCCTAGTTGTTACATAGTGTCTGACTGCGGCAAGAGCCCGCCCACGATTGGGTATAACTGCCGAAATTGAATTTGGGTCGTACCCTACAAATGCCCGCCGAAAAACATTTAAATAAATAATATTACATGTTACTAGGGGTCTTGAATATTTAAATAAATATTTGCTATATGTTACTAGACATTTGTTATTTCTCCATGTAATAATGGAAGGATAATTATGGAACCTAAAATCAAATCTAGTTCTCTCTTTTTGTAGTGGTTTTCATTATATATACTTTTAATTAATATATAAAATGGTTTTTGTTTGGGTTATAGACTTTTAGTGACATTGTAATTTTTTTTCTCATTTCTTTTTATAATTATTTTGAGTTTGATGTAATTAAAATTTTAGGGGATTTGATTTTATCTTAATATCAACTTGAGAAATGAAATTTAATTTTGCTTTAGTATTATATATATATATATATATATATATATATATATATATATATATATATATATATATATATATATAATAGTATATATTCTGAATATTTTAATTTGAGGTATGATATATTTATATTACTGGTATTTTTTTAATTTATTTTTCTTTATTTTATAGGATCTTATTTTTAATTTTAATTTTAAAACATTTTTAATATTTATGAAAAATATTTTATAATATATTTATTAATTATTAATTTTTTTACCTATGAAACATAAAATTTAAGTGACATGATGTTTTATTAAGATAATTAGCAGGGAAAAAGTTAATCAATTTGGAATCCCGTTGATTTTAGTTAGTCTAACAAAATAGGAAGAAATTTTGTGATAATAATTTATGACATATTGTTAATTTTCTTCATAATAGAAGAGATTTCTGCTTCATGTTCATTTTTATTTGGTTCATGTTTATCTTTATTTTCGATTTGAAAATATTGATGTGAGTTCTGAGTTGCTGCTGATGTTAGACTATTCGAATGTCTTCCATAGTAGGATCAACAACTTGTGTGAATTTTTAACTGACTCAACTAATAAATATCATGTCATTACTCTTAACTCTCAATGGTTCCTTGTTTCACAAGCCCTATCATCTCAACCACTCGATTTGCTTGAGGTGTTGTAGTAAGAAGAGTATTAAGCATAATGTTGCACGAGCCCTGTTATTTAAACCATCCATGGATGCACAATCCCTATTAGGAAGAGTATCACGTACTTATGGTGTCACAAGGCGTGCTTTGGTGAGAAACAAGTGCTTGTCTCTATTTTTGGATCTGTGTGGACCTTATCATCTAAACCGCCCATCGCTGCAAAATACATATTGACATCCAAGATCACAGGAAGATCCAGGTTGTTAATCCCCCTGGAACTACCTTATTCATGGGCCTTCCGCATTTGAGAACTTGACTGGGTACAGACTCATGAGTAATAGATAAATATCAATTTTGAATCCCACTCCTGTGCATAAATATGGGGTAGGGCAAGGCAAATTGAAATTCTTAACATAAGAATCGTGGGAACTACTCTTTAGAAACCCTACCTCTGGATCAGCAATGAGCACCAAACTCTTCAAGTTATGGTATTTTCTTCTCATTCCTCTATTTCGGGTGAGGGAATTATTCTAAAATTCATATGTTATTTCCTTTTCTTATTTGCACCACCAATATTTTCTCTACACAAAAACATATTCACATTTATAAGTCCTCGTCTAGCCCTATATTTCCTTATTACAGCACATGCCCCATCTTCAATCCACTTAGGTACCAACCAAACCTACGTCCAAAGATTGGTGTGTCAGAAAGTAAAGTGTAGATTGGTTTTTTATTTTCATCTCTTCTGCTGGCCATGGACTCTGAATCCAAGTGGGAATGAAAAAAAATGGTATTGAGGTGTTTTTTTTATAGCTCAATTAAGTGAGATATGACCCAGATGCATCATGTATAGTGGAGATACTACCTTATATTTTCCATGTATTGATAGAGTATCTATGTGTCCAAATATAATTATTGAAGTTGGTGTGACATTTGATCAAATGGAGCTAGGTCAACTGATGGATTTGGACTTTCTTATTGAGCACTTATTCTAATGGTAATAATTCATGTTTCAACAATATGCATTTTAACATAGCTGTTGCTTTTTTGGGCATTGTTATGTATTCCTCTGGAAAATTATTTCTTCCTCTTAATTATGATAAGGAATATTTGTGTGCATGTGGAGTAAAGCTCAATTGGTAGTCATTTCAGATGATGTTGATCCAATTGAGTTCGTATCTTGGAGCTGTATGCATATTTATAATCTCTGTTAATTGTTATTTTAGCATGACAGAGTTCATAGAAGCTTAAATTGTATGTGATATGTGATTACTTTTTATGGGAAGCAGATATGTAGAACTTCTGCACTATGAAATTTTTTTATTGTAAGTAATATATGATTACTTTTTTATGGGAAACTGATAAGTAGAACTTCTACACTATGCAATTTTTTTGTTGCAGATTGTGCACAAAAAAAAAAACAACCTCTCCCTTGACTTCTTGAAAAATTAGGACAAGATGGAATTTATCGAGATTGTTGAGGAAATAAAGGTGCACAATGTGGAAGTGGCATTATGGGAACAAAATCTCACTAAAAAACAAAGGCCAAGGATAAAATTTTGGCCAATGAATCTCACGTAAGAATAACTCCATGTTGAAATTTTATTGGATTGTCTCTTGAAATACTTATTGGATTGTCTTTTGTAGTTTGTTGTAATTTTATTTATAGGTATAATAAGATATCAAGTTTTTACTGAGGAATTCTCTAAACCCACTATTAGCTGGAGGCATGTCAATTTTTCAATTGGATAAATTGTTGATTAAGAAATATTTCTTACATTCATTGGTCTTATGAATTCTCTACAAGATTTTGTATGTTTTGATGATGATATCTTCATTTTGTCCTTCTATATTTAGTGTTGTTGATATTTATTATTATATACTTTTAATCATGTACAACGTTTAAATATGCATGAAAATATCTATTTCCAACTATCAATTTTGGTTTTTGGCCTTATTTTAAAGCCACAAGAGCTATATGCTCAATCATTTTCCTTTCTAACATTTTAAAATTTCTTGGTACTTGATTAGAAGATGGTTTACTTGAACATGAAATGAAATGACTTGAATGCTTTATGTTTGATTCAAAGACATTTTCTCTTTCTTGAATTAATCCTAGTTTTATTAAATTATATCTTTTTATTTCTCAATGTGTTTTAACCTCACATTAACCTATACTTAGTTAATTTATATGGATGCCTATTTTATACCACCTAGGGAACTACTCTGGATAAACCCTTTTTCTAGATAAGCTACAAGCACCCCCAAGCTTTTTATCTACCAACCTCTTAAGTAGCATCATCTCAAATTATAGTTCCTTTTTGTCAACTTTTAATTGTTGTCAAAATGTAACCATTTTCCTTAATTAGTATATGCATATTTTTCAGCCTCTCCTTTAACTGTAGCAGGAGCATCAATTTTGGCACATTTTTCAAGTTTGAGATTAGACTTAAACTTGTTTCCACCACCTGCTACAAATATTGAAGAGTCCTAACAAGGAATATGAATCTATTGGGCCTAAGTTTCCACCTTCATGTGCAATGTTTGAGGGGTCCATATGATATATTGAAGTAGTTGTTCAGTAAAATTAACATGTGATCCAAATGGTGCAACTGATATTATTTTGTTTGCAGATATAAAAACAACACATGAACATATAAATCTTAACAACTTTGATGCTTGTCTTGAGATAGATGTTGGGAGTATTCTAGCTTAAATGAATCAATGAGACCTCTTTTGAAGTTCATGACAACCTCAAATCACTCCCACAAAGTGGATTTAAGTGGGAATATTTTTAAACAATTTTGTGAGGAGTAGAGAGAATCTCGAAGAGATGTTGAATTGTCTAAATGCTAAGCTTTGAAGGAAGATTTGAGAATAGTTATTATTGATGGAAAAAACAGTAATGTCTCAATTGATAGCTTTAAAGGAAGATTTGGGAAGATATATTGTTCACGAAAAATACCTAATGACTCATTTGATGGATTCATAATGTTATGTGAGGTAAATGATATTTTTTTGTGACTCACATTTCATGATAATTATGTGTTATCTTAACAAAAATAAAAATTCCCAATTATGTTATGTTATATTTTATGATAATTATATGTGATTTCTTCTTAATCCAAAATATTATCTCCTTGTTTGTTGCTTATGCCTAACTTTTCATGGGAATTTGAATGGATCAATTTGTTTGGATTGCTTGGCTAATAGAATTTTTCTCTCTTTTGTGGCCAGTGTTTAATTCCTACAATTACTCTGAATTTCAGAGCCATTGCCTGATAGAAGGAATTCTTTGTTCTTCTTCAAATATTTATGTGAAAACTCCTCTCTCATTTCCAACTTCATGTAAATTATTCTCAAATCATTATTGAAGTTGGTGTGACATTTGATCAAATGGAGCTAGGTCAATTGATGGATTTGGACTTGCTTATTGAGCACTTATTGTAATGGTAATAGTTCATGTTTCAACAATATGCATTTTAACATAGCTCTTGCTTTTTTGGGCATTGTTATGTATTCCTCTGGAAAATTATTTCTTCTTCTTAATTATGATAAGGAATATTTGTGTGCATGTGGAGTAAAGATCAATTGGTAGTCATTTCAGATGATGTTGATCCAATTGAGTTGGTATCTTGGAGCTGTATGCATATTTATAATCTCTCTTAATTGTTTTTTTTAGCATGACAGAGTTCATAGAAGCTTAAATTGTATGTAATATGTGATTACTTTTTATGGGAAGCAGATATGTAGAACTTTTGCAGTATGAAAATTTTTTATTGTAAGTATTATATGATTACTTTTTTATGGGAAACTGATAAGTAGAACTTCTACACTACACAATTTTTTTGTTGCAGATTGTGCACAAAAAAAAAACAACCTCTCCCTTGACTTATTGAAAAATTAGGACAAGATGGAATTTATCAATATTGTTGAGGCAATAAAGGTGTACAATGTGGAAGTGGCATTATGGGAACCAAATATCACTAAAAAACAAAGGCCAAGGATAAACGTTTGGCCAAAAAATCTCACTTAAGAATAACTCCATGTTGAAATTTTATTGGATTGTCTGTTGAAATACTTATTGGATTGTCTTTTGTAGTTTGTTGTAATTTTATTTATAGGTATAATAAGATATCAAGTTTGTACTAAGGAATTCTCTAAAGCCACTATTAGCTGGAGGCATGTCAATTTTTCAATTAGATAAATTGTTGATTAAGCAATATTTCATACATTCATTGGTCTTATGAATTATCTACAAGTTTCTGTATGTTTTGATGATGATATCTTCATTTTGTCCTTCTGTATTTAGTGTTGTTGATATTTATTATTATATACTTTTAATCATGTACAATGTTTAAATATGCATGCAAATATCTATTTCCAACTATCAATTTTGGTTTTTGGCCTTATTTTAAAGCTAGAAGAGCTATATGCTCAATCATTTTCCTTTCTAACATTTTAAAATTTCTTGGTATTTGATTAGAAGATGGTTTACTTGAACATGAAATTAAATGACTTGAATGCTTTATGTTTGATTCAAGGACATTTTCTCTTTCTTGAATTAATGCTAGTTTTATTAAATTATATCTTTTTATTTCTCAATGTGTCTTAACCTCACATTAACCTATACTTAGTTAATTTATATGGATGCCTATTTTATACCGCCTAGGGAACTACTCTGGATAAATATTTTTTCTAGATAAGCTACAAGCACCCCAAGCTCTTTATCTACCAACCTCTTAAGTAGCATCATCTCGAATTATAGGACCTTTTTGTCAACTTTTAATTGTTGTCAAAATGTAACCATTTTCCTTAATTAGCATATGCATATTTTTTAGCCTCTCCTTTAGCTGTAGTAGGAGTGTCAATTTCGGCACATTTTTCAAGTTTTAGGTTAGACTTAAACTTGTTTCCACCACCTGCTACAAATATTGAAGAGTCCTAACAAGGAATATCAATCTATTGGGCCTAAGTTTCCACCTTCATGTGCAATGTCTGAGGGGTCCATATGATATATTGAAGTAGTTGTTCAGTAAAATTAGCATGTGATCCAAATGGTGCAATTGATATTATTTTGTTTGCAGATACAAAAACAACACATGAACATATAAATCTTGACAGCTTTGATGCTTGTCTTGAGATAGATGTTGGAAGTATTCTAGATTAAATGAATCAATGAGACCTCTTTTGAAGTTCATGATAGCCTCAAATCACTCCCACAAAGTGGATTTAAGTGGGAATATTTTTAAAAAAATTTGTGAGGAGTAGAGAGAATCTCGAAGAGATGTTGACTTGTCTAAATGATAAGATTTGAAGGAAGATTTGAGAATAGTTATTATTGATGGAAAAAACAGTAATGTCTCAATTGATAGCTTTAAAGGAAGATTTGGGAAGAGGTATTATACATGAAAAATACCTAATGACTCATTTGATAGATTCATAATATTATGTGAGGTAGATGATATTTTTTTGTGACTCACATTTCATGATAATTATGTGTTATCTTAACAAAAATAAAAAATCCCAATTATGTTATGTTATATTTTATGATAATTATATGTGATTTCTTTTTAATCCAAAATATTATCTCCTTGTTTGTTTCTTATGCCTAAATTTTCATAGGAATTTGAATGGATCAATTTGTTTATATTGCTTGGCTAATAGAATTTTTCTTTCTTTTGTGGCCAGTGTTTAATTCCTACAATTACTCTGCATTTCAGAGCTATTGTCTGATAGAAGGAATTCTTTGTTCTTCTTCAAATATTTATGTGAAAAATCCTCTCTCATTTCCAACTTCATGTGAATTATTCTCAAATTAAATAACCTTTGCCCTAGTGCAGAAATTATTTTCTTGTACACACTTCTATCAGTTCCAACTTTAGATTAATTTAGTTGTTTAATTGAATACCCCTTAATCTATTTACATTGGTCTCACAAATGGCAATGTGCTTCCAAAGTCCTTGAAGTTTTAATTGAGGCAACCATATCACTATTAAACAAAAGAGGCGACATAAAATCATTTCCACACTATGAGAAATATTTGAGTGGTAATTGGGTGTCTTATGAGCATGGAAAAAAAAAAAAAGCCACACTTATAAGCACTGGAAGTGCTGTGAGAAATATTTGGGTGACAAATAGGTATCTTATATGCATGGAAATATGTTTTGGCCCTCACATGAATTTGTAATTTATATGTTCAATTTAATAGCCCTTAGTTTTTTTACATTGGCCTAAAAAATTCCAATGTCCTTGAAGCTTGTCAAGGAGGAAACTAGATTACTATTGAAAAAATAGCAGATATGTAACCACTTGCAATGTTGTAAGAAATATTTGGGTCATAACTTTGTATCTAAGGTGCATACTTGTCAGTTAACCTTCATTTCTGGTTTTGAAAAAATGAAATGAATAAATTCAAATTAGGTTTGGTTGTTCAAGAATTGGATGTAGCAATTGAAGTTTCCCTTGAAGAAATGGTGGGCTAACATCTTTAATTTTGTTCAGCATCATCGAATTTATCCTCGACCAGCATGCATAGGAACATTATAGTACCCTTCCCAACTGATGAAAATATTGGAACTTCCTTAACATCATTGCAAGACACCTCAGTGGATGTGATAATGAAGGAAGAATAAAATAATTTTCTACCAACATATCCAATTTCTATAAATACAAAGGCAACTGAGGATCAAGTGTAAGTAATATAATTTTTAATTTAAAAATACCAAAACATGGTAATTTGAGATAGAATCAAAGATGCCATAATATTGGTGTGAATATGAGGCCACATACACCCATTGATCATAAGATGGAACACCCACATTTAGTGACTGCACATAGGAAAACAAAGGTTGTCAGCTTACACAACACCTAAAAATTGTTGTTGATTTGTTTTACAGAAATGCATTTGTGCTTCTCTCCATCCTTTCTTTACATTCTCTTATTTATCACATGTATCCTTCATATGGATCTTGATGCATCAATTTCCACTTGTTATAAACAAAAAAAATTTATAGAGAAAGAGAGTCACCTCATTCTGATACACAATCCATCCCACAGAAAATTACAAAATAACGAAAGGAAAGATCATCACTACACCTCCAATATGTCGTCCCACACATACACATGTGCTTTCCTTCCTTCATTGATTGACCTCAGTTCAGACCTTTTTTCCAAACTTCTATTTCAGAGTTATTCGAAAACTTGATTCTACAATGAAGTTGCAACCCCTTATATATAGTGACTGTCTCATGTCTTTCTAGGCAAACATGACTTCTATGAGGTGAGTCGACTTCTTCGAGCATATCCTCGGCAGAGTTGTTCAAGGTTATATGAATCACACTTTGAACCAACTTGGCAGAGCCTTTAGACAAGGTTTTGGAGCATACAAATTACATCAATATTTTTTCTACGTAAGTGTAACACGTATTCATATAAGTGACTCTTAATTTTATACATATATATTTATGACAAGAGTACAAATCCCTAAATACATCAAGAAGAAGTATTAATGCATGTACTAGTTTGCTATGCCATGATTTTTTGTTCTCTTCCAACAACTTTTTAATGATGCTTACCAAAATTTTGTTTGAGAATTCTGGCCTAATGAAATCTGTAGAATGGCCTAATGAAATCTGAAATTTGTGGCAAAATTCCACCATTTTCTTGGATCTAAAGGCAACAACATTGTCAGTAATGATCTTTCTAGGGCAACGAAATCTAGACAAAATGAGATTTTCAAGGAATTTGATAATTACTCAGTTTGTGGAAGTTCTAAAAGGGATGTCTTCTATCCACTTTGTAAAATAGTTAGTTGCAGTAAGGATCCATTTGTGCTGGGTAGAGGAGGCAGGGTGGATTCTCCAATAAAATCTAGACCCCGTTGTTGAAAAGAAGCTTCAACAGAAATAAGATGTAAAGTTAAGGGAAACAATTTTCTTTTGCCCTTAAAGATTTGGCACTTATGGCAGGAAATTACCATTTTATGGATGCCTTGAAAGAGGGTGGGCCAATAGTAACCAACTCTAAGGATTTTGTTGATAGTGGTTTTCCAGTAGAGGTGACCTCCACTGTTCTCCTTCATGAAACTAATGCTTGATCTTATCTGCATCATTGTTAGGAAAACATTTAAGCAATATAACACTAGCATTTTTCCAATATAAAACTTTATCTAAAATGCAGAAGTTCACAATTTTTAACTTTAAGAATCTAGCCTTTGTTTTGGACAAACTAGGAGGGACATTTGGATTGAAAAGCACATATTAAATATCAGCATGCCAAGATGAATTCAAAAATGATTCTTCGATAGGTGGCGTTGCCAGCTCCTCTTGTTCATCTAATTCATTAATCATATTCATGTCCAGTGCTTGAAAATTTGTTTCAGTCATGAGTTTAGCCAGTCCTTGCCCTTTGATTAGCTTGGTGGGCTTGATTTCCAGATCATATAATAATATAACAACAATCCACTTACCTCTTTTTCCATCAGGATCTCGTGTTAGTATGTCTTTTACCATTGTGTGAGGCACAAATGCAATGATGTGTGAGTGCAGAATGTATACTCTGAAATATTTCAATGCCTTGATCAAGGAAAAATATTGTTTTTCCATTATGTTGTATTTTAGAGGTGCATCTTTTAATGCCTTGTTGAAAAATGCTATGGGCTGCTCTTGTCCTTTTATATTTTTCTGCAGTAGGAGAGAAGCAACGGTGTGTTCTGATGCAAAAGAAAATATGAAGAAATCTTTGGTAAAATCAAGGCTTATCAGAACTAGTGTTTGGGTAAGTGCTTGTTTTACCAGTTCAAAGGATTGCTTTGCTTCTAAGATCCATTTGACTCCTATTTCATTTTTCAGCATTTTTGTGATGTTTCTTAGGAGTTATGCAATATTTGGTATAAACATTATTAACAAATTTATCTTTCCAATGAAATATTGCAGCTCTTTGAATGTTTCTAGGATGACTGATTTGCAATATTCCTTCAATCCTTTTTGGGTCAATCTTAATCCCTTCTTCAGATATGATGTGGCACAAAAGTTTTCATTCTTGAAGGGCAAGCAGAGTTTTCTTGGGATTCAAAGACAAACCGTATTTTCTACACTTTTCAAAGACTTTTCTTAAGTGAGGTAGGTGCTCTTCATCAGTTTTTGAGTAGACTGCAATTTCATCAAGGTATATCACAATGAAGTAACCTATTTCTTCAGAGAAAGCAATATCCATGGCTCTTTGGAAGGTGGCATCAGCATTCATTAACCCAAAAGGAATTTTAACATACATGAAGGTGCCCCAAGGTGTAGTGAAAGTTGTCTTGTGTTGATCATTTGGGTGTACCAACACCTAATTGTATCCTGAAAAACCATCTAGCAAAGATATTCTTTTAGAACCTACTACCCTTTGTAAAATGTGATCCATTTTTGGTAAAGGGTAGTTGTCTTTTAGGGAGGCTTTGTTTAAATTTCTGAAGTCTATGAATAGCATATTTTCTCTTGTTTTCTTCCTCACTAATACAAGATTTGAAACCCATTTTGAGTATCTCTCATAGGGACTATTATTCCAACATCGTACATGTTCTTAATTTCTTTCTCTACCACGGGTAGCTACACAGGGTTTATTTTGTGCAGTTTCTGTTTAAATGGCTTCTAGTTTTCTTTGAGAGGGATCTTATGCTAGATTATCTCAGTATCATATGATTTTAAATATTCATAACTCCAAGAAAACACATCAGTAAATTCTCTGAAAATATTAAGATATTTCTGTTTTATATGAGCTACGAGTGTTTTCGACAGTTTAATCATTTTGGATTCTTATTCACTGCCTATATTGCACTCTTCGATTTCAGCTTTAGTGGGTTCCATCTTTGGCTTCCTAGAAACATCATTAAAATCAAACAGTTCTTCTAGAGGAACTAGTCCCTTTGGTAAGTTATCATTATTGGACTACAACACTTCAAAGTCTTATTTTTCTAAACTTGTGAACAACTCTATTTTATGTGGGTGTTCCTTTGTTAACAGATTTATATCAGCCTAATCAGGAGGTTATTCTTTAAAAGTTTGTTCCTCAGCAGAGCATTCTTCCTCATGATCTGAGTCTGAATTTGGAATTTCAAACTCATTTCTAGACTGCAGGAAATATTCTTTCTATTTATCTCCCTCAAAAATTTGCTAGTATTTTATGTTATCTGGGACTAATAGTCTTTATTTGACTTGTACTGTGTATTGTTTTCTATGATAAGGATTTTGACATGTACTGGTTGCAAATACTAGACCATTGGCAAGGATGTTTTGGTTTCTAGGGACAAAGGTAAGATTGTATTCTTTGAATGTCTTCAAGAGGTCAAGGACATCATCCATGTATGCTTTTAATCTAGGATGTTTGGTTGTGTATTCTCCCTTAATCTTCCTAATGACTAACTTAGAATCTCCATGAACAACTATCCTATTGGCTCCTAATTTCTTTAGTAATTGTAGCCCTAGGAGGAGTGCCTCATATTCAGCTATGTTATTTGTACATTGAAAGTTTAGCTTGTATGAGTGACCTTCTGCATGATTGTTCCCTGTGTTATGCACCCATACACCTGCTCCTAAACCAGTTTTACCACAATAACCATCAAAACTCATACTCCAAAAAGGTTCAATTTCAGATTTTTCATTATGGTCATTGTGGCTACCACTATGTTGTTTATTATGCTATTCTTTAGGGTCCCCACTATGTTTGTCATTGTTTTGTTTTATATGGTCTGCACTATGTAGGTTTTTTTCTGTTTGGGCCAATTGTTTTGATTGCTCCTCCTCATTCTCTTCTTTTTCTACAATTTTTTTTCATTTTCTGCTACTTGTTTATTAACATTTTCATCATTGTAAAGGAAAAATGAATCAAGATCAGTGTGAATAGAATAAAGAGGGGAGTTATCTAGTTTTTCTTGACTGCTAACCATGTATTCCATGTGAGTTTCCCTATACATTCTTCTTGGTTGGATGAAAATAGGGCCAATAGTAGCATAGGCCATGTCCATTTGTAGGGTGCCTTAGAGTTTAGCACCCCATGATCTTGAAAGGAGCATGGCATATTTAGGAGGAATATTAGCCACTACAATATCCATTACTAGGCTCTTAGTTGATATTTCTGCTAAATTAACAAAGAGATCTTTTATTAGGCCTAGACATTTAACTCTATTGGAATCAAAATAGTATAAATATTTGTATGGTCTAGTTATCTCAAAGCCTAGTATTTCCATTACTACTTTTGGCATGAGGTTGTGTGAAGCTCCTGAGTCTAACATGGCATTGTGGAGAATTTTACCATGGATGTTTAAACTGACATAAAATGGAGGAACACCTCCTTCTTGAAATTTTCCTTCCACTTCTGATCCAAATAGAAGTTCAAGCTTGTCATCATTTAAATTCACATAATCAACATTTTCTCCTATGTTTAAATCTTTAAAAATTTGGGATCTATATACATCTTCAGTGACTAATTCAGTAAGAGGAATACAGATTTCAATATTGGAAATTTCATTCTCTATACTGAAAGGTGTCCGAGTTTTTAAAAGGTTAAAATCCATTTTTTCAGGCAATATTTTCGTAGCAATTTCAACTTGCTGGTTTTTATTAGGAAATACAGTTAAAACAATTTTTTTAGGGGCACCAAATGCATTGCTAGTGCTGCTTTGGTCACCACTATTCTTGCCACTAGGTTGGCTATTTTTTCTTTCATTTTTATCAGAAATTTCAGCCATTATATTTAGATTTTATTCTCTCTTTTTAGTAATTTTTTTAGGGATCTTCCTAGCAGAAATTTCAGAGTTCCTTTTCTTGGGAGTATCTTCGTTTTTCTTGCTTCTAAGGTCATACTATCTATGTACTTCCATGATGGAATTTTCAAAGCCTTGTTTATAGTCTTCAAATTCTAGGCTTTCTTATTCAAATTGGGTTGGGGAAAACATGCCTTGTTTTTCCTCAGTGAGGAAAACAATATCCTCATTATTTACTCCCATTAAATTTATGTGACTTTCCTTTGTTCCTTCAATCACCCCTTCATCCTCATCAGCATAGTTTTGTTGGAAAGGAGGTATGATTTTCTGATTAGGACCTCTATGTCTTATCTGAGGGGGGTTTCTCCTAAATTTTTGGTTTTGGTTCTGATTTTGATTTTTGTTTTGAGGAGCTCTTTGGTTTTCTCTAGGGTAAGATCTCTCGTTTACATTCATCCTCTCCATCATCCTTTCCATGGTTTTGACTAAGTTATCAATATTTGTATCATATGTGGAGGCTACATCTACTTCCCTATATGTGACTCTTTTTTCATTCTTCATTCTAGCTCTTTTGACAATCAGATTGGCTTTTACACTTACTACTCCCCTTTGCATGTCTTCTAATGTGAGGGGTTCTCTTTCTCTTAATTGATAAGCCATCTTTGGATCAAAACCATCAGGGAATTTCATTAGAGCTAGACCTTGTGGAGGTTTCATGTGTGTATGGAGGGCATTGTATACACTATTGAACCTAGTGCAGTATTATTGGACACCTTCTCCAACATTTCTCTTAATGTTTTCATACTCTAATAATATCTGGAGAGGGTTCTTCTTGACTTCCCATTTGTTTAAGAATAGTTGATGAAAAGTAGGGAGGTCATTTATGCTATTAGGGGTTAGACCTTTAAACCATTTTCTTACCTCTCCCCCTAAGCTTTGAGAAAACATTATTAGTTTAACAGTTTCATCATCTATTTATTGTCTGTCAAAATAGTCATTCATTCTGTCCACATGTTTTTGAGCAGTAGTATAACTACTTGCATCATATAAAGGAATCTTGGATTGATAGTCCTGTGGTAGAGCAACTAAAGGTAATGGTAGAACTAGTGGAGCATACCATGTTTCCATGATATGTGGTTGGGGAAAGAAAGGAGGGTTTCTGAGAGGAGGGTTTACAAAAGAAGGTACAGGGTTAAATGGAGGAAGGTGAACAGTGGGGTATGAGGTTAGTACAACAGGAATCTACGGTAAGGTGGATGGGTCTAAAGCTATCTGAGTTATCCAACTCTGATATCTAGTGCTAGACAAGCTTTGTTCTAGGAGTGAGTCAGATAGGATATTCTGCAAGTTTTTGAGGTTTTCAGGTAGGGAACTTGCCTTGTGGATAGGTCTGCTAACAGTTGGATTTTTAGATCTAGGAGACTTCCTAAGGATTCTTTGAGGATTGTCAACTACTGTAGGAGGATTTGTGTCTGGATGAGATCTGGTACAGATTCTTCTAGAAGCTAGAACTTGGACCCAAAAATCAGCAAGGTTTAAAAGGTATAATAGTATTAAGACACAAACCAATCTATAAAATATATACTTAATTCACAAAAGTATTCTTGGCTGGGTTTTGTTGAGGTTTAATGATAGAATAAGTTTCCCCAAAGGAGTTCATCGAAACTAGTTGAGTCACCAGGTGGAGGATTTTACTATCTTAAGGTCAAGTTATTGTCCACCATCAGCAACTCGATACCATTCTTGGCTAACACTTGATTCATCTAAATTAAAATGAGGTTTTCTGAGTTTTTGAGGTTATATTCAAGCTGTTTAATACTCAGTATTCCTATTAAGTTCCCTATATTAATAGTGTAGTCCCTTATTATGTTAGTGTAGCCCCACTTATTTTTATTTTTGTACCCCTGTAACCCCCATATTGTTATTATTGTGCCCTTACATTATTATTGTTAGGTCGGCTAGGATTACAATGTGGCCCCACTAGGATTATATTGTGGCCCCATGGACTCCTATATATAGAAGGAGGTTTTGTTCATTTGTATCATCCAAGAATTGTTAATTTATGTAATGTATTGGAGGTTGCCCCCTTGAAGTGGTTCATTTATAAGGCGTTGATATCTCTTTTCTTCTATTTTTGGAGTTGGTTACACAACATTTGGTATCAGAGCTTTGGATTCTAGGGTTTCGCTGCTCCAAATAGGTCATCGTGGAATTTTAGCTATAACGTTTTTTATACAAAGTTTCAGAAGCTGAAATTTTTAGGGTGCGAAGCCAAAGTCCTGAGGAAGCTTGTCTCAAAATTTCAGAGCTTGGTTCGCAATATTTTCGGACATATCATCTGTGGAAGTTAGGTATTTTTTCAGGTTCCTAAACAGGTCATCGTGGAATTTTCACTATAACGTTTTTTGTACGAAGGTTCAGAATCTGAAATTCATATGGTACGAATCTTAAATCCTGAGGAAATTATTCAAAAAATTTCAGAGCTTGGTTCTCAATATTTTTTGAGATATGATCTGTGGAAGGTAGTGCTTTTCAGGCTCCTGAATTTCATCTCAAAGAGGTGATCGTGGGAAAAGTTCAATAACTCTCTCTTTGGGCATCAGATTGGAGTGCCGTAAAAAGTGGTCACACGTACATGGAGTGTAGTTTCTTTTCTATCAATTTCAGAGACAAATACGAAACAGTGACACGTGGCAAGTCCCACAATTTCGCTCTACTGAACCAGTCCAGAATTAGGTCATTGTGGGAGATTGGACACAACTTTGTCTTGGAGAATCCAAATCAGGTCAGACCTGTGGCATTCAAAAGAGAATTCAGAGGGCTAATTTAGTGCTAAATTTAAAATATTTAAGGGCCACAATCACAGATATAATCCAATTTCAATATCGAGCTCCTCAAAAGCAAGAAAAAGGTGTGTATTGTTTTTTTCCGAATTGCATCAGTCTTGTTTGAAGAATCAAGTTGAATTGATTCCAAGGGCATATTGAAGAATTTTTGTCAGTAATGGGTTCTATTATGCCTCCAAAAAATAATTCCATATCCATTAAGCTCTCAGAAAGCTATACTATGACACATGAGGAGGAAGAATTGCAATATGAGATATCAAAATTACGGTACCAAGTGCAACAAATTTCGATCTTACGAAGAGCAACCGAAGATGAGATAGATGGTTTAAAAACAAAAATGGAGGCTAATTTGGATGGTTTGAAGGATCAAATAAAATCTATTATGGATGATAAAGTAGTGGAATATCACAATGAGCATCAACAACAAGTTCTTCAACTCTCAAAGGATAACCTAACTTTGGTGCAAAATCAAATGAAACAACCGGAAGATCAATATCACATCGAAAGAAGTTCTGAAGAAGTCACAAAAACAAGAACTCGACAAGTACGATCAATTTCAGAGTATCTCAGCAAGTGGAAGAACTTTCCTGTAGAAGATTCCACATGGGAGGATGAGAATTTTATACAGAAGCATCAAGAAATAATCAAGCGTTGAGGAAAATACTTGTTTGAAGGAGAGGGGCATGTTAAGTTCCCTATATTAATAGTGTAGTCCCTTATTATGTTAGTGTATCCCCACTTATTTTTATTTTTGTACCCCTGTAACCCCCATATTGTTATTATTGTGCCCTTACATTATTATTGTTAGGTCGGCTAGGATTACATTGTGGCCCCACTAGGATTATATTATGGCCCCATGCACTCCTATATATAGAAGGAGGTTTTGTTCATTTGTATCATCCAAGAATTGTTCATTTATGTAATGTATTGGAGGTTTCCCCCTCGAAGTGGCTCATTTCTAAGGCGTTGATATCTCTTTTCTTCTATTTTTGGAGCTGGTTACACAAAAATTCCCCAGTATGGTCGCCACTATGTTGGCTCCCCTTTATTTGCAATATTGGCAAGAACAAACTTTGCAGGGAACCACATCAAACCACTTTTGAGTCTAAGGACCTAGCCTTCCTGGACTCAGAGAGGGCTATATCTATGTAAATGTTATAAATGATATGTCTTTATGCTTTTGTATTATGATTTTAGGCTAGTTATGAAGTTATTAGGACTATTTGTTTTGTTTGATTGGATTGGTTGATAGATAGAGTAATGGTGTCATTAATTGATGAATTGTTTCATTTGAATAGATAGACCATGAGAAACACTAATCCATTGGGCTATGGAGTCATAGAAGGATTTAATTGTTCATCAACTTTGCAAGGGTTTTCATAGGTCATGCTAACTATATCAAGTGGATCCCTTAGATTAGATGTAATATGAAATGAAAATAAGTTGTGAAAGTAGAAAAAATAAAAGTCGGTTAAGAATCTTTTAACTCTACTTCAACAAGGAAAACCTTTTAGGTAACTGTTTGAGGAAAACCAATGGACATGGCATACCATAGACTTCTTTGGCTTGAATCTATTAAATCATTTCCAAGACAACAAGCTAGGTGGAATTAGAGAGAAATTAAGAATTCTTCAATCAGACCTTGCAAAAGAAAACATTGAGATAAAGGATTCAGACTGAAACAGGGTGTGAAGACAGCATATCCTAGTATAAATTTTTTTTTCTTTTATTAGAGAAATAATGGGAAAACTGGAATACAGAAGGAGAACATTGACACAGAACAAAATCTTCACCATTAACATATCTCAAGAATCCCGTGAACGTGCTTGTATTACTGATGCTCAAAACAGTTACATTACTCCAGTACAATAGGTCTGTGCAACTCAAAGCTTCCTCAAATCCACCCTATCAATCCATCCTTTAATCAACAACCAACTTCTAGCCAAAAAATCAACCAACCAACACTAAAAATGAATCATACATGTAGTATTTATATGAAAACTGAGGAGGTGATCCTAATCTAGGGTTTCAGATGCTATTTATTACAGAGTTAATGCATTTTTGACCTTTGAGACCATGCAAGGCCCAAGGCAAAATATCTGAGAATGACTCACTATAATAATAAATCCTTACTTAACTCTTTGAGCTAACTTTCGGATATGTTTTGACTTTAAGGCTTTCTCACTAATTTTTACAATAACCACTGAGTGTTTGAGAAATATCTCTGACTGTTTGTAATAATTGTTAATGTATTTTTTGAAATAAAACATGATGTAGGTGGAAATATGTGTCTTTGAAGAAGTAAATGCTTTTGGTTTAGTCATTCAAATCTTCTTCGGTGTTAATTTGTCTTTGGTTTATCCTTTAAACTCATGTTTAGGCCTTTAACACTTGGATTTATCTTTGTTGTCTGCTTTGCTGTCTTTTCTTTTAAATTTGCCTTTATCTCTGTTTTGTGACTAATCCTTTTGATTTGTCTTTTAATCCTCCAATATTCACTGTTATGGTCTTATGAGTGTTTTTTTTTCCTTTGATTGTATCTTTGTTTGTATTTACTAAGTAGTGGAGCATCTTCCGCTGTTGGAGTGCTTGGATAACCACTAATGATCATGATTTGTTGGTGATTATGCTCGATTTTATGCCTTCGGTCCTTCTAATGAAACACGATTATCTGGATCGTCACCTATTTGAATTATTCAATAAATTTCGGACCTTAAGAATGCATTTCTTACATTCCTCCCATAATACCTGCAATATAAAACAACCAATTAGTTTTTAAAACCTGTGTTTGAGGCTTTTCTGCGTTTATTCGGGGTTTTCGGGCTTTTGGAGCACCACGAAGGTGTTAATAGTGGATCAAGCTTCATCGCAGAGCCATAGGGCTCTGGAAATTTTGAATTGGATGACAGTATCAGGATTTGGCGCAAAGGAGGGAGAGTGGTTTTCTCATGGGATGAGGAGTGGTAAATGGTTTTGGGTGGATGAGTGCGATACCATAGATTAGGTGACATGTGGCAGAGGGTATGAGCAGTGAAACCACCCATTTCGCAAGGTTTGGGGCTATTTAACCCCCACATATAATGGTGTGATAAGGGTTGTGGGCCGTTGGATCTTAAGGGAGTAGATCAATGGTGGTCGGGTGTTATGATCGGCAGGTGAGGATGAGTGGTGGGGCCTGAATGGAAAGGTGGCGGGATTCCATTGTAGCACGGGGTTTAATGAAAAGCGAGGTCTAGGGGTTAATAGAATAAGTGAAAGTGCTTATTTATAAGGATAGGGGGAAGGGTTATATGGGGTTCTTTACCAAAGCGCAGGGTTAAAACTTTAAAGCAGGGGGCTTTAAACATTTATAAAAGGGGTGGGGAAAAACACACAAATTTTCAGGTTCTTATAATAAAACAGAGTTTTAATATAAAATATGGGTCCTAAAAGGTTTAAAATTTTGATTAAAAACAATGTAAAAAAGGATTTTTTTACATTTTTTTAAGGAAATTAGGGAAATTTATGAGGTGAGCGAGTTAAGTGGAGTTTTTAGGAATGGAAGTGGGTTTATAGGGGGGTAAATGAGGAAATTATGTTTTAGGTACGAAAAAAGGATGAAAATAAGAGGATTAAGCCCAGACATGAGTTTTTTAAGATCAGGAGGGAAATTTTGAGAAGGAAAAATGAGAGATAGTGAAAAAGGTTTTATGAAGATAATGAAGGTAGTGAGATTTCTGAAGATAGCTGATAGTCAAGAAATGCTATCTTTAGCATACTGTAGAAAATCTAGTCACCTAGTGAAATTGTAGAATACAGGAGGATAACGTGGTCTGCATACCATTTTCAATCAAAGAATGAGTCTTTTCACAACCTAAGGATGATTAGTTGGTTAACATCCATTTGGCAATTGAATTGCATTGAATAGATTATGTTTTTCAGGCTTCGTCCATTTGTATTAAAAATAAATGTAATTTCGTTTTGTATACAGAGTGATGGAATAGAAAACAACAGTTTTTTCCTCTCCTGTGCATTACTGTGCCTGTTTGTATGACTCTTTAATTTCTGCAATTTTTTGTAATCTATGTGTTGTGGGGAAACACATTTCTTCTGTTTATTATATTGAGAGATTTCAACATGGTATTAGAGTAGGTCTAGGCTCTCAGTAAAATAAGAAGCTCTCTTTACTGAAGAAGCTGTAATATTGATTTGAGAAGGATATTTGTCCAGCAGTGAGAAAGCTTCTCTTTTACACAGTGAAGTTGATTGTTTGTTTACACAGTCAGAATGGTAGCAGCAAGCACAAGTCTAACAAATCCACAATTACCATAGTTCAATGCTAAAAATTATGATTATTGGGCCATTACAATGAGGGCCCTATTTTCTTCGCAAGAGATATGGGAGTTGGTGGAACAAGGTTTCCAAGAACCAGCAGACGCAACAACGTTGGCTACTTTGACATCAACAGAAAGAGACTTGTTGAGAGATAAGAAGAAGAAGGACTCCAAATACGTCTTCTATCTCTACCAAGTAGTAAATGAGAGTATTTTCCCAAGAATTGAAATAGCAACAAAATCTAAGGAGGCGTGGGATCTCAAGACAGACTATCAATGCATGGAGAAGGTGAAGAAAGAAAATTTACAAATGCAGAGGAGAGATTTTGAAACTATTTGTATGAAAGAGTCTAATAAAATAGAATCATTATTCACACATGTGATTGGGTTGGTTACCTACATAAGGTATCATGGAGAGAAACTTGAGGAAATAAGAATAGTGGAGAAAATCTTGAGAAGTCTACCTTCAAGATTTGATGCCATAGTGGTGGCAATAGAAGAGACAAAGTATCTCTCACAATTCTCAGTGGATGAGCTTTGTGCATCCTTGATGTCTCATGAACATAGACTGAAGAGAACAACGAAGTCCTCATTGGAACAATCTTTCAACACACAAATGTCTTTTGATCGAGGTAGAGGTCAAGGAAGATCAAACTACCAAGGAAGAGGAAGAAGCCCACAACGAGGTGGAAAAAACAACCCTGCAAGCACAAGTGTAAGGGGTAGCAACCATAATTAAAGTGAAGGTTGAAGCCAGAGTCAAGCACAAGGAAAAAGGTATGACAAATCCCAAGTCCAATGTCATTATTGTAAAAAGTATGGGGATTATGCCAATGAATGTAGAAAGAAACAAAATGACATGAATAATAGACAAAATGTTAATTTTGAAAAACAAAGTCAGAACCAGAGTAATGTGCTTCTAACATGTAATGTAGCACAAGAAAAACATGAAGATGTATGGTTCTTAGACTTAGGAATTAGTAACCACATGACTGGAAACAGAGCAATGTTTTCCAATCTTTATGAAAATGTGAAGTCTGAAGTGACAACGGGGACTGAAATAAAAATATCCATCATGGGAAAAGGAAGAGTATCAATACTCACAAGGAAGGGAGAAAATAAGTTTGTTCGAGATGCATATTATGTACCTGGCCTGAAATGTAACCTTCTGAGCATTGGACAGCTCGTGAAAAAGGGCTACATTGTGTTTTTTAAGAATAATGTGTGCACTCTCATGGACATACCTCCAAGTAAAAGGGTCATTGCAAAATTGCACATGGAAAAGTTAGGATGTTTCCTCTTAAGCTCAGAACATACTTGAAGGAAGGAGGTGTGGTAGTAGCAGTGACACAAGAGGTCCTTCAAGAAGAAGTGAAATATGAGAACTGGTTATGGAATTTGAGATTTGGACATCTCAATTTTGGAGGTTTGAACCTCGTGCATAGAAAAGGAATGGTAAGACAATTACCACTCATTGAGAAACCAGATAGCCTATGTGAAGGCTGCATCTTGCGCAAACAACACAGAGAATCATTTCCAACAGGAAAGAGTATAAGGGAAAAGGCACCCTTAGAGATTTTCCACTCATATTTGTGTTGACCAATGCAAACGCCATCATTAGCTGGCAATCACTATGTTTTGACAGTCATAGATGATTTCACTAGAAAGACATGGGTGTATATCTTGAAACAGAAAAGTGAAGTATTTGAACAGTTATACCACTTCAAATCTCTTGTTGAGAAGCAGAGTGGGCACTACGTCAAAGTGCTAAGAACTGATAGAGGTGGAGAATATATCTCCAAATATTTCCTACGTTTCTATAGGGAGAATGGCATACACAAGTAGTTTACGCTAAGTTAAACACCACAGAAAAATGGTGTTGTAGAAGGGAAGAATAGGACCATCATGGACATGGTCAGAAGTATGTTGAAGGAAAAACATTTTCCAAATGAGTATTGGGTTGAAGCTGTCAATTGTGCAGCGCATATTTTGAATAGATGGAAAACCAAAGCTGTTAGGAGCAGAGTTCTGGAAGAAGCATGGATTGGAACAAAGCAGTTTGTCACTCACATGAAAGTATTTGGATGTGTGGAATATGCACATGTCCCAGATCAAATAAGGAAAAATTTGGACAACAAGGGGGAGAAGTGTATCTTTGTTTGATACAGTGATGAATCCAAGGCATAAAAACTCTATAATCCATCAACCAAGAATGTTATAATTAGTAGAGATGTGTAGTTAATTGAAGAATAAGCTTGGGATGGAAGCTTAGAGAAAACAGTGAACATGAAGACATGTGTGTCTCACGAAGAGCAAGAGGAATTGATCTCTCAAAATAATTCCTCAACGATGGCTCCTCCTCCACCTTCACAAGCACAACAAACCAAACCACAAGCAAGCAACAAAACAACCTTGATAAATCAAGGAGGTGCTTCTCTAAGCACACCACAGGGATTAGAAACTCCCTCTAGTTCAAGTGGAACTCCAAGAACACCAAGAATACCAAGATTCAGAAATTTGAGTGAAATTTATGAATAATAATTTGATAATAATAATGGTGTGAATTCTTTATTTCCTTTGTTTTGTCATGTTGATGGCCCAATTCATTTTGAAGATGCAGTAAAAGAAGAAAAATGGATTGAAGTAATGAATGAAGAGATTGGTGCAATAGAAAAGAATGATACATGGGAGTTAGTGGACCTCCTACAAGATAAAGAAGTCATTGGAGAAAAATAGGTTTATAAGACCAAGAGAAATGCTGAAGGAAAAATAGAAAGACATAAAACAAGACTTGTTGTCAAAGGCTACAAGAAAAAATAAGGAAGAGATTATGAAGAAACCTTTGCACCAGTTGCAAGGATGGAGAGAGTGTGGATAGTGTTGTCTATAGCATCACAAAAAAAGTGGAAAGTCTACCAAATGGATGTGAAGTCAGAATTCTTGAATGGAGTGTTGAAAGAGGAGGTATATGTTGAACAATCTCCAAGCTATGAGATTGAAGGGCAAGAGCACAAAGTGTGTAAGTTGAAGAACACTCTTTATGGGCTGAAGTAAGCACCAAGAGAATGGTACAACATAATTGATTCTTATCTGACATAAAATGGGTTTCAAAAACGTGATGGTGAACCCACACTCTACATTAGAAAATGATGGTAAGATCCTTATTTTTGTTTTATATGTAGATGATTTAATTTTCACACGCAATGAAGTTTCTCTCATTGCTGATTTTAAAGCAGTCATGAAGAGTGAATTTGAAATGATTGATTTGGTTTTTTTGAGATATTTTATGGGCATAGAAGTAAAGAAAAATGGAAAGGGAATTTTTATTTCCCAAGAAAAATATGCTGAAGAAGTTTTGAAGAGGTTTAACATGCAGAACTGCAAAGTAGAAGTAACTCCAAATGTCATGGGGTTGAAGCTAAGCAAGGAATATCGCAACAAGAATTTCGATATGAAATTCTACAAGAGCATAGTTGGCAGTTTAATGTATTTGACTGAAATTAGGCTTCATATTATGTATGATGTAAGTTTAATTTCCAGATTCATGGAGACACCAAGGGAGACACATTGGCAAGCAGCCAAGAGAATATTGAGGTATGTAATGGAACGAAGGAGTATGGTGTCCTATACTCCTCAATTGATAATTTTAAATTGATTGGTTACAATAATAGTAATTGGGCTAGAAGTGTAGATGGCAGAAAGAGCACATCTGGGTATGTGTTTCATTTGGAATCGGGAGCTATTTCATGGCTTCCAAGAAGCAATCAATAGTTTCTTTATCAACAGTAGAAGAAGAGTATGTAGTAGCAACAACAACAACCTATCAAGCTATTTGGATGAGAAGGATGGTCAACGATTTTTGTCATGAGAAAGACAAAGGAACCACAATTTCTTGTGATAATAGCTCAGCAATAGCATTGTCAAAGGATTTTTTTTCCACAAGAGAACAAAGCATATTGATGAAAAATATCATTTAATAAGAGAATTGGTTAACAATGGTGAGATTTTTTTGCAGCATTGCAGGACAGAGGAGAAATTTGCTGATATCCTCACAAAGCCATTAGCACAAAAGAGTTTTGAGTATCTCAGAAAATGTCCGGGAATGACCGATGGCGGCAGTTGTGATTAAGGGGGAGTGTTGGAATTTTACTCCCAACCACCACCATAAATAAACAGTGGCGCAATCCACAAACTTCATCAATTTTTGATAGGAGATAAGGACAAGCTGCAGATCCAAGATCTAGTGGCGTTTCCATGCAACCAACAGCAAACCAAGTACCGAGCCATCCTCTACGTTTATTTTTTTCAACCACCGCATTGACTTAATATTGCCCGCACTTCGCCACTCGCAAATTTTATAGTTTACCCAGAAGCCTTTCGGCTATTAAGTTAAATCCCCACCAATGCGATATTGGCAAGACCCACATATACCATCCACCACATTGCAAAACCTGCAAACCCTTTGTATTTCCGCAAAACCTTTGATTTGTACATTTCGCACTTACCACAACTTACCATGTTGCGGCCCACACTTTGCAAGATTTAAGTCTTAAACTTAAGCCCTCACCATATGTTATGTCTCCGCCAATGTGATATCAGCGGACCCTCCTAAAATTTTACGGCTTGCAAGTTCGAAATCACAAGTTCTTAACTTTACCTTCTGCTGCCCGCAAGTTATGTTATATGTTTTGTGATGCGATTCACTCTCACACATCGCAAACACACAAGTTTAAGTTTTCCCACAGCGCCCACAGGCTATGTTATTTTGGGTTTGATGCAATATGTGCTACGTCACTATTGCACATGGCAGCTCGCAAATTTTAATGAATAGCACCGAGAGTTAAATTTAAAATTGTAGATTTGTGTGCATGTGATGTAGACGAGAACCGTATTACATAATATTTCAGATCCGCCAATTTGTGTTTTTGAACGTGTTTTTATGTGTCTTCGTGTATAAATTGTAATACGATCTCCGTACCATTTTCAATGAAAGAATTTGTCTTTTGATAGCCCAAGGATGATTAGTTGTTGAACGTTCGTTCGTCAATTGAATTGCATTGAATAGTTTAGGTTTTTCAGGCTATGGCTGTTTTTATTTAAAAGAAATGTAATTTCATTTTGTATACAGAGTGATGGAATAGAAAATAGTAGTTTGTTCCTCTCCTATGTATTACGCTGCATGTGTGTATGACAGTTTAATTTCCGCAAATTGTTGTAGTCTCTGTGTTGTGGGGAAACTCATTTCCTTTGTTTATTGTATTGAGAAATTTCAACACAATCGATCTCTCAAATAGTGGTTTCAGACACAGCTTAACTCCTAGTCATTCTATGGACGATCTCCGATCTATAGGTGCTAATAGCTATACTTGAGAGTTATTTAGGGAAGCCCGCTAGATACAAAATGTATCTAGAATCATTTTTTCAAAATAACACCTTTAACTCATTATTTATCTGATTATGAATTTCACCCTCACTTAATCTACAAACAAGTTACAATACAAAATTTTCTTAACAGTAATATAACTATATCTCAGCTTATATTATCTGTGCTTCCCTTCAAAAAATTCAATGATAGACATATTTTTAAAGAAATTTGGATTATCAATCCAAACTAGAGCTTCGATTAAGCGGCTGATTTCTCTATCGAGATCTTTGATTAGGCACCAGATTTCTCAATCGTGTACGATTTAAGGTCTATGTTACACAGTAATTTGTCACCATCCCTACCATTCCCCGTCCCGCACAATGGAGGACCCATTTTGTGACCTGTGAACATTTTCATGCCTTGAAAACTCCATCAATGCATTCCTCTAAGCATGAGCTTCATTTGCCTTGAAGACATCTCCTTGCAAAAGTCATGAAAAACATCCCTTTTGGCATTGGCGCGGGTATGCAGTTAAGTGCTCGCGCCAATGGGGAAAATCCTGCAAAGAGGTCGCGCCAACTGGCGCTCTGTCATAGAGCAGTAGTCGCGCCACCCAAATTAGGGACTGTTTTTTAAATAAAGATGGTGGAAGTTGAGTTCCAACAAACTCACAAACCATTGCCTATCTTGAGTTGGGAGGTTTGGCTGCGGGAGTTCTATGGAAGGGAAGTGGTTTTTCCACCTCCCATGGAACTTTCCTTGTTAATAGGGCCAATCCCATAATAATAGGGATCCCAACTCCCTCCTTCCCCATCTATAAAAGCCTGCTCAAATCCATGGCAAGCTAGTCTTGAAGTGCCTAAGCTCTGAATCTCCATATTCCCAAGAGCCTTTTTCCCAAGTGCCTTTGTGTTGTAAAGAATCCCTTCTTTCCCTTAAGGCCCATTCAAGCGAGGAGACCATTGTTACGAGACTCTGGAGAGGTTTTCCCTTTCCTTGACGAGCTTTGCGAGACGTGGACGACCGGAGACCCGTTCGAAGGAAGCTGCGACGTCAGAACTTGGTTGTAACTTCTATTCGTTTATTACTTAATAGATGACTATGATTATGGTTCCACTCCGTTTTCCATCATGTTAATACGAGTAATATCTTTTCTGACCGATGTTTAGTTACGTATCTTGGTTTCTATGCTTGTTTGGTGTATCTTGTTCGTTTCTTCCATGTCGGTGTTCATCCGCGGAGATCGTGGAAGGATTGTGATCTGCCAGGGCTGAGGAACGGGGACGCTTCTTCTTCAGATCATAGCGTTGGAATCCAGGTAGGCTTCTATTCCTAGTCTTTCCATTCGTAACTAGGAGCTTGCGTCATAACATTGTTTGGTTGTTGCTAGACCCCTGCTGGGCTAGTAGGGATCGCCTCTGTCCGCAGAGGGGATTTACCTCCTCAACAAATTGGCGACTCCACTGGGGATTGTCCGGTTTTCATTATCTCGTTTATGTTGTCTCGCTTTGATTGTTTTATGTTTTCCCTTGCTTGATGAACCTTCTGGGTTGGATTCTTTCATTATTTTCTCTTTGGTTTGCTTAGCCATTGAGGCCTGCCGGAGTATCTTGTTTAATTTCTTTGAAAGCACAAAGCGTGCGGTTTTTAACCAGCAGTCGCTTAATAAAGCATATGTTGCCTTTGTACTTGTAATTGACCAGCATGAGGTGCATACAGTCGCGCCACCCACATAGTTGAGTTTGAGTTTCTTCATTTTTGAGCTCTCTGGATTTGATCAGTGTTTTTCTTCTTGATTTTCCGACTGCCTGAGTGTGTTGGAGTCTTGTTTGACTGGGAATTCACCTCTGTCCTTTGGTTGTTTTCTTTTATCTATCGATTTCACCTTTTGAGCCCTAGGGCATCTAGTGGCTTGATGTATCGAGCCCTCCTTGGGAGTTTTGGTGTCTTGATTGTCCTGTCAACTTGCTGATTGATTCTCCACATCCTCTTAGTAGTCGTTGATTGTTTTGTTGCGTTTTTCGAGTGATTGTTCATTCCTTCATTCGAAATTCGTTTGGCCTTGCTTTGGACCTAGATCACACGGTCCATTGGAAGCTTTTGAGTCTTTTCTTTGCTTTGAGAGACTTTGGTCGATTTGGGGATCTAATTGCTTGCATTGTTGAGTGAATTTTGTTTGTTTCGCTCTCTTGAATATCGTTTCTCAAGTTGCTCCATTTGTTTTCAAGTTTGTTTAGTGCATATTAGCTATTAAACATTGAAAATTTAAAAAAAAAAAAAATCTCTTTTGCTTTTGTTAATTAGTGCAAATTGTGATCTTTTCCATATCGCTAGTGATTAGTGTTTAAATGAAAAGTTTTCAATTGCATTAGTTGCATTAGAGATCTCATTGTTTGTCTTCCGTTCATTTCGTTTGTATAAAAGCTCTCAACTCTTATCTAACTAGTTTTCATTGAACGAAATGTTGCACTGTGGCATATAGATCTGCATTTAGGAGTCTTTCGAGACACTACATACGATAGGGCCTGAAAATTGAAACTTAATTGAAGATCAACTGTAAAATTTATTCAATTAACCTAAGGCAGCATTGGAACTTAACGCAACATATTTAGAAGGTCTAGGCTAGAGACGTGTTCCAGCGTCGTTAAACCTAGCAGCTGTCGTTCGCCTGTTGGCTTTTGACAGCGCTAGTACGGACTTGCGCTCCCCGTACCGTCGCGTATATAAAGGGAGACCCCTATAGGTTTGCAATCCTTTATCCACAGGAAGCCGAGTCTGCCGCCTTTTACCCGTGATACACCGAACACAGCATTCGGGGAGACTACCTGCACGTACGGAAAGTCCTTGGTCGATTTATGTTTCATTATTGAAACCAAGGTGTATATTGCAGTTCATGGATATTTGGTACACCCTTTGTGCCTAGTATTTCCTGAGCAGTCATTTGGTCTTTTCTGACTCCCTAAACTTGAAAAGACCGTCGAGCGCTTGTCCTTTCACGCTTGTATCAAATCTGAAAGAGATAGAGTCATATTTCTATTGTTTCTTGACTCTTAAAATATGAAACGATAGAGTTTCTTACTTTTCAATGCGGTAAAATTAATCACCCACGATTACACGTCTCCTTAGATATTGCTTGTTGACCGTTTGATCGCGTGTCTTAACTCTTTTTTTTCGGCCCGTGTGTGGTTTTGAGTTTTGATGGCAACTTTTTCAGAGTTTACCAACCAAGGAATCCCTTCAAAAGGGAATCCTGGTCATTTTCCTCCTTTTGGAAATGTTGGTGCTCCTTACATGGCGACGTTGTCCCTTCCTGGGTTAACTGTTGGGTTGCCTGTTTGGTTGTTCTCAACCTCTGTTGTCCCGGATGTCTCCACTACTGTTCAGTTAGTTCCTCCACCAGAACAACATCATGTTGATTCCAAGGTGGACCTCTCCCCTTCTTCGCCTGTTTCTGCGTCCTCATCTTCTACTTCGCTTGGTGAAAGCCTGGATTCGAGTAACCAGGTGGTTAAGAAGAAGAAGAAGAAGACAAAGAAGAAGAAGTCTGATAAGCGAGAGGCTAAAAGTGCCGCTATTGCTTCTGAGGAATCTCCTCTTGATAGGCCCTCCGACCCTCCACGGAAAGTCAAGTTCCCGTGCATGTTGTGCACGGGAGACCATCTGCTTCGAGATTGCCCTGGCATTCCTAAGGTGCTTGAAGCATGGTCCAACGGTCGTCCACCATTGTCTCTGACTTCCGGGAGCAAGTTTGGGGGCACATATTCGACTGGTGCTGATAAGACTCCTAAGAAGAAGGGTAATATTACCAATCCCTGTAAGTTATGTGAAGGGCACCATGCTATTCACCTTTTTCCTTGTATGGATGAAGCCAAGCGAGTCTTGGACAACCTGACTGTTTCTACACCACGCCTCCCGGCTAGTTATAAACAGCTTTCTTTGAGTCTTCCACCTGCTGATGCCGTGATTGGTCAAGAGTCATCCTTGGTCGATCCCACTCCTCTAGAAATTCAAATCCACGAATCCATCCCTGACCAACCATTGGTCGTAGGATCGGTTGAACTGGCACCGTCCACGGTACACCAGGTCTTTTCTGTCGAGAGTGGATCTCACACCCCCCATGTTCTACTAGTTTCTTCAGATTCTTCGGACTTGGAGAAAGACTCTCCTGTCCCTGTACTTCAAGAAGCCCCTCCTCCGCCTCCCATGATGGAGGCTCCGGAGGATATCCCTCCTGCCTTCGAGCTGGAGGTTATGGAGGATGCTTCTTCTACCGTAACATCAGGGGAAGACCTTCGCATGTCGATGGTAGCCCCTCTGAGTAGTTTGGTCGCTTCCTTTGATTGGAACCGATTTACAGGATTTCGCCTTCCGTCCTATGTGCCTTTCGAGATCACAGTACAGGCTCTTGGTCTGGTTGTACCCAGTACCATTATAGACGAAGGTGCGTCTGTTAGTATTTTGTCTTCAACTACCTGGCAAGCTTTCGGTTCACCGCCGCTTGCGCCTGTTACGCAGAATCTGTTGACATTCAATAGAAGAACGAGTCAACCATTGGGGATCCTTCCAAGGTTACCTGTTACTTTGGGAGGTAAAACCGTCCATATGGACGTGATGGTCGTTCCAGGCCCTTTGGATTTCAATCTGCTCCTGGGGCGCGATTACACCTATGCCATGGGAGCACTTGTCTCCTCCCTCTTTCGCGTGATGTGCTTTCCACATGACAGACGGATCGTGACCATTGATCAGCTCTCGTTCTTTGGTCCTAATATGGCATCTGGTCCGCCATCACCCCCTCCTGGTTTCTATCCACCCGTTGTATCTGCTCCACCACAGGTCAACTATGTGGCTGTACCAGGTACGTACTTTCGGTGATGATGCCGTAGTGCATAATGTGCTGGGGGCATTGGGTCCTGACTTCCAGGATGTTTCCCTTCCATCGGGAGTGGAACTCTTGGAAGCACCGCCTTCTTGTTCATTTTGATGTAAGTCGGTTAGAGCATGGTTTCCTCCCTGGGTCAAGCTCTTTAAAAAATGAAACCAGGATCTCGGAGCATAGTTCCTTCATTTGTGTCAAGCTCCTTAAAACATGAAACAAGTTGTTTGAGGATAGTTCTTTTAAGTGTGTCAACCTCGTTAAAATAATGACACACGAGCATGTTCAATTCGACTTTTTATTTTGAACCTTCACTCCATTTTCAATGGACTGAAGCTTGGGGGGCATGCACCTCGAATTGAGACATCATGCTGGGGGGCATGCCCGTCTTCCTCATTTCAAGCATAGTTTGCATATATGTGTGCTCATGTGTGCTTTTAAGCTTGCGTAAAAATGAAATGTAAATCCTAAGGACTAATCTGCATGGTGCTCATGATAGCACGTGACTGCACGCACTAGGCGCCTCAGGATTCGGTGGATCCGATTCGGAACTCCCACCGTGTGGCGCTGGTATGCCATCGGTACGTCTGCTAGCCGGGCATAGTCTGGGATCCCGTGGGCAATCCCCTCGAGGTTCTGGATCAGTTCATCTCCTCCGGTACCTTCTCCCTGAATCTCAGGGGCGAGTTGTGTCCTCCGGGAGATTGGAGACATCCCGGCTGGTCTCTCAGGTCCTACATCTGCATGCATATATAATTGTGTTAAGACGAATGTGTATTAACAAAAAAAAAAAACATATAAACATAAAATCAAAATATGAGGTCTTACCCAGCTCCTCGTCCCAGTCATCTCCTTCTGGTAGTGGGAGATCTGGGTCCCCAGTAAATTCAGTTCCCGAATAGGGCCAGTCTTCCACGACAATCAGCTGGCGCCGTAACCACCTAAAAAACTCTGGCCTCCAGGACATCTGTTGGCCACCTCCAGATCTGGGCATCAATGCTGCCCAGCGAGCCATCCTTGGCTCTCGTGGTATCAGACTCCCCACTGCGGCCCCTTGGCCCTGGAAGATTGGTAAACGTTCCAGAATGAACGATACCAAGATGGAACCATAACCGAACTGTTTCAGTTTTCCCTGTTTGCACTTTGTGAGCTGCCTTTTCATATTGATAGTTACTGCTTCTGCCCAGTTGAACAGTAAGGGACCCATGCATTCTGAGGCCAGCAGGAGTTGGGTCTTCGTGGCCTCGTGCGGAGCCTGCGACCCAGCAGCCCGCGTAATGGTATGGAGAACTACTCTCAGTGCTAGATCAGGAATAGTGTGGATGTCCACCTTCTTGCTTCCTGATCCTGTTTGTGCCCCTCGGCACACCCATGCCATTACTTCTTCCATCTTTTCCCCAGATGGTCTGCTTCCAGTCAGTACAGGGATTGGACCTCTGCGGGACAATCCAGTGATAAAATAAACATCGGTGACCTCCAGTTCTAACACCTGGTCTCGTAACCTGAACACCTGTTCATTTTCATCCCAGATGCTAATTAGATATTGGAGGAGCTCGGGCTGAGCTCGTAAACATGGTGTGAGGAAGAACTTTTTCAATCCACAGTCTCTAAGTGCATTCATGCAAGCTTGGCTTTGCATGGCCTGTTCATCCTCTTCTCCGTGCTCTCGTTCCTTCCATTCGATTGCCATTTTGAGTGATTATCTGCATTCACATGGTCAAAAACCCTTAGTTAGATCTTTGATGAGCTTCAAATTCCAAGCAATTTGGTCTAAATGTCGAAATTTTGGGCGAAATTTAAGGTTCGGCCGCTGGCGCGGCTGTTTTGCGAAAAGACGCGCCATGTGGCATGAGCCCTTTGTAAAAAAGAGCTCATTGGCGCGGGTTCGTGCCCGATACCCGCGCCAATGGGCGCAGCCCTAAAATTCTAAAAATGACCACACAGAACTGATTTTTAAGGGAAAGCTATTAAAAAATGAATGAAAATGAAGAGCAAAAGAGCGCCTCTTACCTGTGACAGACGAGAAGCTGAATGGTCGACTGGATTTGTCGCAATCACCGTCAAAAGTTTCTGCTCCAAAAGGACCACTGTTGCTTTCCACCAAGGTAAATAGTAAAAGTAATTTTATTTTTTACCAATTTGACATATTTATAACTTTTTCGACGTTAAATGAGTTTTAAAGTTATTTTTATCGAATATTTGCATATGTTATGTCGAAAATGGATTTTACGCTTGCTTGGTATGTGCAGCAGCAGTTTTTTGCGACTTAAAAGATGGAAACGAGTTGTATTTTATACTTTTTCGGACTCGGTAAATACACGAAAAAGTCACTCTGGAGTCATCTTTCAGCTCTTTTCAGACTCTCTAAATATGAAAAGATCGCCGAGGCCCTTGTCGTTTCGATCTCGTTAAAATGGACACGAATCGACATCCACCCAGTATAAGTTTAACCCTTTTTCGGGCTGGGATGGATTGATTACGAAAAAGGAATACCCTAGCCTATCGCGACTAGGAGGTTTTCCGGGATATTGTTTTCTACCTTTTCGGATCTGGGGAACTATTTACGAAAAGGGACCTGTGGAGTTTTCTTTTCCGCTGTCTTTTCAAACTCTCTAAACATGAAAAGACGCCGAGTTCTTCCTTTGTCAGACTCGTTAAACCCTGATGACATTGGATTCCGTCGAAATGACGTTCTCCGAGTTTCTCCTTCCTAGGACTCGTTAAATGCACTAGGATGGATTCGCCCGAAGGGCGGACTTATATTACAAGCATATGCTATCCCCTTCAAGCTTGTTATCAAAAATAATTGGGGTACTCGCCAGAAATGGTGAGGGAAAAATGGAACCATCATCGTTGTCGTCGGCAGTATGTCGCTCTTGAACATGGCACTTGTCTGCATCCGTGTCGGGTTGGGGACATCTCATCTTGTTGCTTCACTTTGCCTCCATGGGTTTGGGTAATCTCTTTTGACCTCTCATCTGTTCACTGCCTCGTCGCCATGACCTCTGATCCGTTGATGTCAAATACTGCCAAGTCCATTGTCGTGTCGTTCATGTGTTCAAGAGAAGCTGGCCTCTGCAAATATCAACCTTCCTCTGTTTCTCATACGATTCTGATTCACAACAAAAACATCATGTTCCTCTGTCTCGTGTCGATGATGTGGGAATCATTATGGCCCACCTTCGATCAAGGTCACTTCCTGTCGACTTCAACTCATTATCCGGGAAGTTGGGCTAGAGACTCCTGATGGTACCTTCGAGCCTGCATGCCTCAATGGCCAGGTTAAATAGCATTAAACGTGAAGTTTTACATCATTGACCTCCGATCGAGTGATTATGCCAGGTGTTCCGATACCAACTCATTTATTATGCCGTGAATTGTACCTGTATTACCTTGAGGGCCATTGTCATTATTGGTGGTTCCTCTACATGGCGATACATTAACAACTTTCATCATTGTTTGTGTCGAGCGATGTTCTTGCATGTTCGACTTCAGCTCACATATTCGCATGCTTGAACTTGTACTTTGTTTGGGTCGAGATGGAGCGCAAGACCCTGGATTGTGTCTGTTGTAATCCAGGCTGCGATTGTGGATTATTATCATTATGTACATGACTCATTGATTGGATGGCTGCGACCATACCTGAGTCTATTTGTTTGATCTTAGTTGGATGGCTGCGTCCATGCCCTGGATCCGGATTATAGCATACTCTGTTTCGGATGGCTGCGTCCATACCATATATACATCATGTACTTGAGATATCAGTTGTATCTTTCTGTGCAGGTTTTCCGACGGCGGGCCTTCAGTTGAACATGTTCTCGTAAAGAATTTCACCCCTCTCTCTCTCGGGCCTCATACTTTAGGGGGCATCTGTTACACAGTAATTTGTCACCGTCCCTACCATTCCCCGTCCCACACAATGGAGGACCCATTTTGTGACCTGTGAACATTTTCATGCCTTGAAAACTCCATCAATGCATTCCTCTAAGCATGAGCTTCATTTGCCCTGGAGACATCTCCTTGCAAAAGTCATGAAAAACATCCCTTTTGGAATTGGCGCGGGTAGGCAGTTCAGTGCTCGCGCCAATGGGGAAAATCCTGCAAAGAGGTCGCGCCAACTGGCGCTCTGTCATAGAGCAGTAGTCGTGCCAGCCAAATTAGGGACTGTTTTTTAAATAAAGATGGCGAAAGTTGAGTTCCAAAAAACTCACAAACCATTGCCTATCTTGAGTTGGGAGGTTTGGCTGCGGGAGTTCTATGGAAGGGAAGTGGTTTTGCCACCTCCCATGGAACTTTCCTTGTTGATAGGGCCAATCCCATAATAATGAGGATCCCAACTCCCTCCTTCCCCATCCTATAAGCACACTCCAAATCCATAGCTAGTCTGCAATATTATAAGCTACGAATCTCCATATCTAGACCCGCCTTTGTGTTGTAAAATCCCCTCTTTCCCTTAAGGCTGACTCAAGTAAGGATACCATTGTCACGAGACTACGGAGAGGTTTTCCCACTTTCCTTGGCGAGGCTTTGCGAACGTGGACGACCGGAGACACGTCGAAGGAGAAATTTGCGACGTCGAACTTGGTTGTAATCTCTCTTCGTTTATTATTTAATAGATGATTATGATTGTGGTTCCACTGCGTTTTCCATCATGTTAATGCGAGTAACATCCTTTCTGACTGATGTTTAGTTACGTATGCTGGTTTCTATGCTTGTATCTGTTCGTTTCTTCCATGTGCAGGTGTTCATCCGCGGAGATCGTGGAGGGATCGTGATCTTCCGAGGCTGAGGAACGAGGACGCTTCTTCTTCAGATCGTGGCGTTGGAATCCAGGTAGGCCTCTATCCCAAGTCTTTCATTCATAACTAGGAGCTTGCGTCATAACATTGTTTGATTGTTGCTAGACCCCTGCTGGGCTAGTAGGGATCGCCTTTGTCCGCAGAGGGGATTTACCTCCTCAACAGTCTATGAACCTAGAAATGATGCTGTGATGTAGTGGATCACATGAAGCACACCAATTTGAATCCCACGATGCTAGAATCTTCCGAACCAAAGATATTAAGTAGAAAATCTATAAAATCATTGGAGAAATGAGTGTCATAAACGAATCAACATGGCTACCTTGCTTCTATTGCACTTTACAAGGTAATATTTTAATGGGCATGAAAAAGAATATTAGTACAAATCGAGCTATATGCACACTTCTCTCAACACATAGATATACGCTAACTCCGCCATGTATGGATCCAAAATTAATGGTTTTTTTTAACAATGTGAGCCCATTCTTCTACACAGTTGTGTTAACACCATAGAACAGGCTTGACCCACTCCGCTACATATATACATACGCGTCGTGGGCAGTAACGAGAACTATGCGCTGTGGTGTGGAAGTCGAAATTTCAAGGATTCATTACCTAGACAGAAATATATCGCCATTTCTCATGCACACATTGATGAACCCCTTCTACGAATTCAATTCAAAGTACGGCAGAAGCAACAATAATCAAACTTCCAGTTAAATAACTCCATAAATATTCCAGTTGAAGTTAAGCGTTTGAGTTAAATTTGCAATGTCCATCGAAAGACATCGTCTCCTGTTCTACAGGTTTGAGTGGCCAACAATTTATGCTTCAACATACAACTTAACACATTATGAAGCAACAAAAAATTACACTCTCTTTGCAACAAATTAGACTCTCTTTGTGCCCCTTGGCCGTCACATAAAGGGTTAGCCTAGATAGGCTTTCATACCATGATAAAATTGATTAAAACACTCATATATTTAAAATTGATTAAAACATTCATATATTTAAAACAAAGGCATATGTGTTAGAACACACACGATTACATTCAGATTACTCTAATATATAGAATTTCTCAGATCTAACTTATTGCTAAGTTAGAAAGAAAGGTTGAGAGAATTTCTCAACCATCACAAACCAACATCTCAAATATAAGATGTAAGCATTAATTCCAACAAGAGTATGTTCAGTTACATCAATGTGGGAACATGTGATGTATATTTGAATTGTAATATGTGTTTTCCATATAAACATTAAGGGAGTGACTTGCATGATAATTCTTCCAATGTAATTTTGGAGTTCGTTTGAAATTTGTAGGTTGTTGTCTAGATATCCTCTCAACTCCTCTCTCTAATTTTAGAATCATTTTGATCTCAGTCCAACTAAATCTGTGTTTCATATTTGTAAATGAGAAACTAAGCAACCTAATATTAGTAAGTTGTAGCAGTAGTAGATGTTAGCTCAATTTGCAGTGTCCTTAAAATGAAGTATTAGATCAAAAAATAGAGCATATTGATCTTAGTGGATGTTAATCATGATAGTGAGTAATCAAAAAAACATTTAGTAGGATCAATTAATAATTTAATAAAAATTAAAAAGAATTACAAATAATAAATCATTTTAATTTTAATAATTATATTGTACGTTTGGTTCTATTAAAATTACAAACAAAATGTTCTAGCAAAAAATTCCAATATCCCTATCACATTAAGTATATTTAAATAGTAATAATTCATATTTATAATCTAAGTCACTAGGTTTTGTGAACAAAAATTATTAAATTAGAAATTCAAAAAATTTCATTAGCTGGAAAATTCATTTGAGAAGGTACCCAATCTCAAGCATACCAAACACAAAGATGAGTAATTTAAAATTAGTTTAAAATTCTATTGAAATTATTTTAGAGCTCTTTATGAAATAACACTTAATTCAAAGAGGTTATAAAAGTGCAATAAAACCTTAAAGGGTAAAACTTAATGACTTTAAAAAAAATTGAGGTTCATTTCACCATGTTCTCTCTAAATGTCAAACTTGAGGAAAAGGGAGAGACCAATAACTTAAGCTAGCTTTTGGAGGATGTTGAGAGTAATTTTTTTTATTTACATTACATAACTCATTTTTTTTAATATTATTTTTCATTTCTATTTTAATAATAGTTATCATTCCTATTTGTCTTTCTTTATCTTCACAATTTTAATATATTAATTATATAATTTTATATATTAAAAAACAATTATAATAAAAGTGTAAAACATCAATTAAATAAAAGAAATAAATATATAAAAGAAACATATGTGTAGCCAATAAATATTTTAATCTTTAAATTTTCATATATATATATATATATATATATATATATATATATATATATATATATATAAACAATGATAGAAGTATAATATTTGAATTAAATATCAAAGTTAAATATTTAAAATAAACATAAGTAAATTAAATAATTTATTTTAAGATTCAAATGGTGTTGTCATTTATTATATATATAAATTAGAAGTGTAATATTTGAATAAATTATAAGACTTAAATATATAGAAATTTTTGTGTATTAACAAAATATTTTAATCCTTAAATTTTATTGTTATTTATTATTTTTGAGTATATATATGCTTGTGTTTTTTTAGTTATACCATACTCATTAAAATTATATAGATTTAGTTATCACTATTCTTATATATAATAGAATTACAACTAATTATATGCATATACAATTTTGAAATTTGTAGTATCTCTAGCTTAATACCTAATTTTATTTTTAAAAAATTAGCTTGCTTTCTTGTCAAACAAGAACAATAACCATGTGATTTAGGTTAAAGTAGAAAACACAACCCCTATATATTTATATATGACCGTAAAACAAATATTTGTATTAAAAGAAAAATTAAGCAATATTCCATTATTAAAAAAACAAATAAATATTGACTAATTAAATAAATATATAAGCAATAGGAATCATTATTTTAGTGTAATATTTTTTAAAATAATTGATTTTCACTATTTTATTTTTCTTAAATAGATTTATGGAAAATGAAAATGATAAAATAATAATTAAACTTGCTCATTTTTCATACGAAAATGTAGTAATTATTAAGAATTTGTAATTCACATAAATTGTTGTTTCCTAGTGCCTTTTATTTAGTGAATTATTTTGTCTTTCTTGTATGTCTTTATTAAGTGTTATAATTAGCCTTTTCCAAAGATTCCTTTCTCACTAAGCTACCTATATGTTTATTAAGAGTTAGAATTATTCTTTCCCAAAACTTCTTTTCTCCATAAGTTGTCTATAGTGATTGGTAAGCTGACATAAGGATTTGTATTTGCTGGTTGCTATATAATGCAGTTGTTATGTGAGCTTTTAAACATTGCCAACCATACAAAAAATTTATATGGTATGAGTATATTTTTTTTTTATTAATGGAATTTCACATTTTTTTTTTCTGAATTCAATTTCTTTTTGTCATTGTGTTTTCAAATCTGAGTTTTATCAGGCCTGCTACTTCTTTTTATCCAAGGTTTCTAAATTCAACTTGGCACTGAAATTTTGTTAGCTTTATTAAGCATTTACTGTCAGATTGTGGGATTTATTTTTGTTTGATCTGCTAACGGTTACATTGGCAAAAGATCCACCCTTGGCCACTAACTTCTTTGCCTTTTTTTTTTTAATTGCAGAAATGACTAAGCAGGTGAAAAAGCTAGTTTTGACCTCTATTATATGGATTTCCATCCTGTTTTTGCTGATCGAACAATCAGGTGGGCAGATAGGTACTTGTATCATAGTGTTTGACTGCGTCACGTGCCCGCGCAGGATTGGGTATACCTGCAGCAGGGGAGTTTGCTGCTTAGATCCCTGCATCCCACCCCGCAAGTGCCCGCCGATTTAAATATATAATATTATATGTTACTAGGGGTCTTGAATATTTAAATAAATATTTGCTATATGTTACGAGACATTTGTTATTTCTCCATGTAATAATGGAAGGATGATTATGGAACCTAAAATCAAATTTAGTTATTTGTTTTTTATTATGAAACTTAAAATCAAATGTTGTTTTTTTGGGGTAATGGTTTTCATTATATATACTTTTAATTCATAAATAAAAATGGTTTTTGTTTGAGTTATAGATTTTTAGTGAGATTGTAAATTTTTATTTCATTTTATTTTTATAATTATTTTGAGTTTGATTAATTAAAATTTTAGGGGATTTGATTTTTTATTAATATAAATTTGAGAAATGAAATTTAATTTTACTTTACTATATATATATTGAATATTTTGATTTGGGGTATGATATATTTATATTATTGGTTTTTTTGTAATTTTTAATTTAATTTAATTTTATAGGATTTTATTTTTAACTTTAATTGTAAAATATTTTTAATACCTATAAAAATTATTTTATAATATATTTATTAATTAGTAATGTTTTTACTTGTGAAACATAAAATTTAGGTGACATGCTGTTTTATTAAGATATTTAGCAAGGAAAAAGTTTATTAATTTGGAATCCCATTGATTTCAGTTAGTCTAACAAAATAAGAAGAAATTTTGTGATAATAATTTTTGACATATTGTTACTTTTCTTCATAATTGAAGAGATTTCTGCTTCATGTTCATTTTTATTTGGTTGATGTTTATCTTTATTTTAGATTTGAAAATATTAATGTGAGTTCTCAGTTGCTGCTGACGTTAGACTATTCAAATGTCTTCCATCTTAGGATCAACAGCCTGTGTCAACTGTTAACTGACTCCTTAACTAATAAATATCATGTCATTACTCTTAGCTCTCAATGGTTCCTTGTTTCACAAGCCTTATCATCTCAACCACTAGCTTTGCTCAGTATGTTATAGTAAGAAGAGTATCAAGCATAACGCTGCGCTAGCCCTATTATTTAAACCGTCCATAGATGCACGATCCCTAGTAGGAAGAGTATCACGTACTTATGGTGTCACAAGGCGTGGTTTAGTTACAAACAAGTGCTTGTCTCTATTTATGGATCTGTGTGGACCCTATCATCTAAACCACCCATCGCTTCAAAATACATATTAACATCCAAGATCACATGAAGATCCAGGTATTTAGTCCCCCTGGAACTACCTTATTCATGGGTCTTCAGCATTTGAGAACTTGATTGTGTACAGACTCATGAGTAATAGATAAATCTCAATTTTGAATCCCACTCCTATGCTCAACTATGGGGTAAGGCAAGACAAACTGAAATTCCTAACATAAGAATCCTGGGAACTAGTCTCTAGAAATCCTACCTCTAGATCAATAATGAGCACCAAGCAATTCAAGTTATGGGATTTCATCCTGAGTCCTTTATTTTGGGTGAAGGAATTATTCTAAAATTTATATTCTATTTCCTTTTCTTTTCTGCACCACCAATATTTTCTCTGCACAAAAACATATTCACATTTATAAGTCCTCATCCAACCCTATTATATTTCCTTATTACAGCACATGCCCCCTCTTCAATCCACTTAGGTACCAACCAAACCTACCTCCAAAGATTGGTATGTCAGAAAGTAAAGTGTAGAGTGGTTGTGAATCCAAGGGGAATGAAAAATAATGGTATTGAGGTGTTTTTTCTAGCTCAATTAAGTGGGATATGACCCAGATGCATCATCTATATTAGAGAAACTACCTTATATTTTCCATGTATTAATAGCATATCTATGTGTCAAAATATAGTTATTGAAGTTGGTGTGACATTTGATCAAATGGAGCTAGGTCAACTGATGGATTTGGACTTGCTTATTGAGCACTTATTGTAATGGTAATAGATCATGTTTCTCCAATATGACTTTTAACATAGCTCTTGCCTTTTTGGGTATTGTTATGTATTCCTCTAGCAAATTATTTCTTCTTCTTAATTATGATAAGGAATATTTTTGTGCATGTGGAGTAAAGCTTAATTGGTAGTCATTGTAAATGATGTTGATCCAATTGAGTTGGTATCTTGGAGCTATATGCATATTTATAATCTTGGTTAATTGTTTTTTTAGCATGACAAAGTTCATAGAAGCTTAAATTGTATGCAATATGTGATTACCTTTTATGGGATGCCCATATGTAGAACTTCTGCACTATGAAATTTTTTTATTGTCAGTAATATATGATTTTTTTTTAATGGGAAACTGATAAGTAGAACTTCTGCACTATGCAATTTTTGTTGTTGTGGATTGTGCACAAAAAAAAGAAACAAACTCTCCCTTTACTTCTTGAAAAATGAGGAGAAGATGGAATTTAGCAAGATTGTTGAGGCAATGAAGGTGTAAGATGTGGACTTGGAATTATGGGAACTAACTCTCACAAAAAAACAAAGGCCAAGGATAAACTTTTGGCCAAAGAAGCTCACTTAAGAATAACTCCATGTTGAAATTTTTATTGGATTGTCTTTTGTAGTTTGTTGTAATTTTATTTATAGGTATAATAAGATATCAAGTTTGTACTAAGGAATTCTCTAAAGCCACTTTTAGCTAGAGGCATGCCAATTTTTCAATTGGATAAATTGTTGATTAAGCAATATTTCATACATTCATTGGTCTTGTGAATTCTCTACATGTTTTTGTATGTTGTGATGATGATATCTTCATTTGTCCTTCTGTATTTAGTGTTATTGATATTTATTAGTATAAAATTTTAGTCATGTACAATGTTTAAATATGCATGCAAATATCTATTTCCAACTATCTATTTTGGTTTTGGCCTTATTTTAAAGCCACAAGAGCTATATGCTCAATCATTTTCCTTTCTAACATTTTATAATTTCTTGGTACTTGATTAGAAGATGGTTTACTTGAGCATGAAATGAGAAATTTTCTCTTTCTTGAATTGATCCTAGTTTTATTAAAATATATCTTTTTATTTCTCAATGTGTTTAAACCTCACATTAACCTATACTTAATTAATTTAGATGGATGCCTATTTTATACCGCCTTGGGAACTACTTTGGATAAACCCTTTTTCTAGATAAGCTACAAGCACCCCACACTCTTTATCTACCAACCTCTTTGGTAGCATCATCTAATGTAACCATTTTCCTTAATTTGTAAATGAAGATTTTTCAGCCTCTCCTTCAGCTATAGTAGGAGCATCAATTTTGGCACATTTTTCAAGTTTGAGGTTAGACTTAAACTTGTTTCCACCACCTGCTACAAATATTGAAGAGTCCTAACAAGGAATATGAATATATGGGACTCAGTTTCCACCTTCATGTGCAATGTCTGAGAGGTCCATATGATATATTGAAGTAGTTGGTCAAACAATAAAATTAACATGTGATCCAAATGGTGCGCTGATATTATTTTGTTTCTAGATATAACAACAACACATGAACATATAAATCTTGACAACTCTGATGCTGGTCTTGAGATAGATATTGGAAAGTATTCTATCTTAAATGAATCAATGAGACCTCTTTTGAAGTTCATGACAGCCTCAAATCACTCCCACAAAGTGGATTTAAGTGGGAATATTTTTAAAAAAATTTGTGAGGAGTAGAGAGAAGCTCGAAGAGATGTTGAATTGTCTAAATGCTAAGCTTTGAAGGAATATTTGAGAATAGGTATTATTGATGGAAAAGACATTAATGTCTCATTTGATAGCTTTAAAGGAAGATTTGGGAAGAGGTATTATTCATGGAAAAGACCTAATGACTCATTTGATAGATTCATAATATTATGTGAGGTAGATGAGATTTTTTTGTGACTCACATTTCATGATAATTATGTGTTATCTTGACAAAAATACAAAATCCCAATTATGTTATGTTATATTTAATGATAATTATATGTGATTTCTTTTTAATCCAAATTATTATCTCCTTGTTTTTTGCTTATGCCTAACTTTTTATGGGAATTTGAATGGATCAATTTGTTTGGATTGCTTGGATAATAGAACTGTTCTATCTTTTGTGGCCAGTGTGTAATTCCTACAATTACTCTGAATTTCAGGGCCATTGCCTCACAGAAGGAATTCTTTGTTCTTCTTCAAATATTTATGTGAAAGCTCCTCTCTCATTTCCAACTTCATGTAAATTATTCTCAAATTAAATAATCTTTGCCATAGTGTAGAAATTATTTTCCTTGTACACACTACTACCTATCATTTCCAGATTTATATTAATTTAGTTGTTTAAATCAATACCCCTTAGTCTATTTACATTGGTCTGGCAAATGACAATGTCCTTCTAAAGTCCTTAAAGTTGTCAACTAGGCAACCGGATCACTATTAAAAAAAATTGGAGACATACAATCATTTCCACAGTGGTGAGAAATATTTGGGTGGTAATTGGGTGTCTTATGAGCATGGAAAAAAAAAGCCAGACTTATAAGCAGTGGAAGTGCTGTGAAAAATATTTGGGTGAAAAATACGTATCTTATGTGCATGGAAATATGTTTTGGCCCTCACATGAATTTATAATTTATATGTTCAATTGAATAGCCCTTAGTTTATTTACATTGGTCTCACAAATTCCAATGTCCTTGAAACTTGTCAAGGAGGAAACTAGATCACTATTAAAAAAATAGGAGACATGTAACCACTTGCAATGTTGTAAGAAATATTTGGGTGACAAATTTGTATCTAAGGTGCATACTTGTCAGTTAACCTTCATTTCTGGTTTTGACAAAATGAAATGAATAAATTCAAATTAGGTTTGGTTGGTCAAGAATTGGATGTAGTAATTGAAGTTTCCCTTGAAGAAATGGTGGGCTAACATCCTTACTTTTGTTCAACATCATCAAATTTATCCTCCACCAACATGCATAGGAGCGGTATAGTACCCTTCCCAACTGATGAAAATATTGGAACTTCCTTAACATCATTGCAAGACACCTTAGTGGATGTGATAATAAAGGAAGAATAAAAGCATTTTCTACAAACATATCCAAATGCTATAAATACAAAGGGCAGCCTGAGGATCAAAGGTAAGTAATATAATTTTTTAATTGAAAAATACAAAAACATGGTAATTTGAGATAGAATCAAAGATGCCATAATATTGGTGTGAATATGAGGCCACATACACCTATTGATCATAAGATGGAACACACAGACTTAGTGATTGCACATAGGAAAAAGGAGGTTGTCAGCTTACACAACACCAAAAAATTGTTGTTTATTTCTTTTACAACAATGAATTTGTGCTTCTCTCAATCCTTTCTTTAGATTCTCTTATTTATCACATGTATCCTTCATATGGATCTTGATGCATCAATTTCCACTTCTTATAAACACGCAATGTTTATAGAGAAAGAGAGTTGCCTCATTCCAATACACAAACCATCCCACAGAAAAGTACAAAATAATGAAAGGAAATATCATCAGTATACCTCCAATACCTTGTCCCACACACACACATGTGCTTTCCTTCCTTCATAGATTGACCTCAGTTCAGACCTTTTGTCCAAACTTCTATTTCAGAGTTATCCGAAAACTTGATTCTACAATGAGGTAGCAACCCCTTATATATAGTGACTATCTCATGTCTTTCTAGGCAAACATGACTTCTATGAGGTGATTCAACTTATTTGAGCATCTCCTGTAATGTTCCTTTTTCGGGAATTTCTGTTATGTGGTCCTCAAGGATGTTGTATAAGGAAGCTTATGCAAAAATAAGCAATAAGGGGGCTTGGATCCCCTTGTTAACTCATTAAACACTTTTCTTCCAGAATTTGAGCCCAAAGAAATGAGCCTAGAGGGGTTATTCAGATCTCCCCAAACTAGGTCCCTTAAAGAATGCTCAAATAGAGAGCTTACAACAATATACAAGCATAACCATGAAACTCTACAAATATGAATATACCATAAGAGGGAAATGTTTTGCAGCCAAAATTATATTATTATATCAGCAATAATATACAAGAAAATCATGACGGACAAGCCACTCAAGTTATGAGAACCAATCTCCAATGATCAAGCAATGAAATACAGGAGTTGCTGCAATTGCATAGAATGACGGAAGGCAGTGAATGTACTGTCTCTATGAGAGTAGAAGTTGCTGAATACATACAAAATGGTAATGTGGCTGAAGGATACAAAGAAATGCCCACAAATGGAAATATGGGCTCCAATACAAAATCTCTATCTAATCCAGGAGGGATTGCTAGAAATGCTGGGAAATGTACAATGTGACAAATGATTTGTCACTGCAACTGAATCAAAATGAGAATGAGGCTATGGCAGATCTGAAATACTCATGCCCTCCTCTAATAATGTTCTCAAGCAAAGGGCTGATCCATTTTACTCAAAAACACTCCTCCTGATAAGCTCCAATGGTTCTCCCAGCAACTGTCCACAAAATAGCACAGTTTCTGCCTTAGACTGCACTGTGAGAGGTGGTGAATGATTGGCCTAGTGCCAAAGATCTGAAATAAAGCCCAGGAGTCTCCTCTGCTTCTCCTCCAAAGAATATGCAAGAACTCCACCGAAGAACAAGACAAAAATGACTCTGAGAGTTCCTCTATTTCTTTTACCAGCGACACAACGTTTTCTGCCCAACATAATAATGTTGTAGCTGAAGAGGTAAGCTTGGAAAAATGCTAGATTGAGGAAATGAAGCTCAAACCCTCTCCTTCCTTGAGTATGAGGAAGGGATTCTCGACCGGGAACACCCCTGGGTTCAAGAACACTACAACCCTGCTAAACAGCCTGGGGATGCAAGCCTTTGCAGACCCAACGAGAATAATAAGCTAATGCATAATGAAAATTGGCTACCATCTCCTCCTTATAAGGCAAGTGAACTCCTCTCACCATGGGTCCCATTCACACTTGCCACCTAGCTCATGCAAGTGGAGCCTCCTCTAAAACTACGTTGCCTTGTCATGAAGATTCCCTCTCTTGGACAGTGTTGTAGACTTAGTAAAAGATGGCTAAATCAAAGTGATTCCGATCATATTCACACCCTTAGGTTCTTAATACAACTACTTATTCATCCTCCTTTCACACAAGGAGTGTTATTTCTTCATCTAAGGGGGTTAAGGGGTCTCCTTACCCATTTTATTCAACAAAATAAAAATCTTCTAACTATAATGTTCCTTTTAGCTTGAGGCTAAAATTTGGGAACATTACACCCTGTAGAAAAAAATTATCCTGCTCCAGGAATAACGCTGTGACTGAAGGAGGTAGCTTTGGCCAAATTCCAGAATGGGGAATTTATTGATACCACTGTAATATTCCTTTTTCGGGAATTTCTGCAATATGGTCCTCAAGGACATTGTATAAGGAAGGAAGTGTAAAATAAGTTGAAAGGGGGCTGGGATCCCCTTGTTAACTCATAAAAAAATTTTCTTCCAGAAGTTGAGCCCAAAGAAATGACTCTAGATGGATTATTCAAATCTCCCCAAACTAGATCCCTTAAAGAATGCTCAAAGGGAGAGCTTACAACAATACATGAACACAATCATTAAACTCTGAAATATGAATGCAAGATAAGATGAAATATATTACAGCCATCATGTACATTACTATATCAGCAACAATATATATAAATATCATGAGGAATAAACCCGTCATGCAATGGGAATCAACCTTCAAAGATTAACACATGAAATACAAGAGATGCAGCAATTGCATAAAATGCCGGAAAGTAGAGACTGCGCTGTCTCTAGGAGTGTAGCTGCTGCTATAGATGTAAATACATGAAATATAACTGAAATATACAATGAAATGCCCAAGGATAGAAGAATGGGCTCCAATACATGATTTATAGCCAATCTAGGAGAGATTGCTAGAAATGCTGGAAAATGTACAATGTGACAAATGATTTGTCACTGCAACTGAATAAAAATGAGAATGAGGCTATGGCAGATGTGGAATACTCATGCCCTCCTCTGATAATTTTCTCAAGCAAAGGGCTGATCCCTTTTACCCAAAAACACTCCTCCTAATAAGCTCCGATGGCTCTACTATCCACACAAATAACACAGTTTCTGCCCTAGACTGCGTTGTGAGAGAGGTGAATGATTGGCTTAGTGCCAACGATCTGAAATAAAGCCTGGGAGTCTCCTCTACTTCTCCTCCAAAGAATATGCAAGAACTCCACTGAAGAACAAGCCAAGAGTAACTTAGAGAGGTCCTCTATTGCTACTCCGAGCAACACAACATTTTCTTCCCAACAGAATAATGTTGTAGCTGAAGAGGTAAGCTTGGCCAAATGCCAGAATGAGGAAATGAAGCTCAAACCCTCTCCTTGCTTGAGGATGAGGAAGGGATTCCCGACCAGGAACACCCTTGGGTTCAAGAACACTACAACCCTGCTAAACATCTCGGGGATGCAAGTATTTGCGGACCCAATGAGAATAATAAGCTAATGCATAATGAAAATGGGCTGCCATCTCCTCCTTATAAAGAAAGTGAACTCCTCTCACCATGGGTCCCATTCACACTTGCCACCTAGCTCATGCAAGTGGAGCCTCCTCTAAAACTACGTTGCCTTGTCATGAAGATTCCCTCTTGGACAGTGCTGTTGACTTAGTCAAAGATGGCTAAATCAAAGTGATCCCGATCATATTCACACCCTTAGGTGCTTAATCCAGCTACTTATTCATCCTCCTTTCACACAAGGAGTGGTATTTATTCATCTAAGGGGGTTAAGGGGTCTCCTTTACCCATTGTATTCAACAAAATAAAAAGATGCTAACTATAATGTTCCTTTTAGCTTGAGGCTATTGGGAACATTACATCTCCTTGGCAGATTTGTTCAAGGGTATATGAATCACACTTTGAGCCAACTTGGGAGAGCGTTTAGACAAGGTTTTGGAGCATACAAATTACATCAATACTTTTTCTACGTAAGTGTAACACTTATTCATATACGTGACTCTTATATATATATATATATATTACAGACCCCTATAGACATCAAGAAGAAGTATTAGACCTATAATAAAACTTGCTTTCTCATGAAACGCATGATGCAAGTATTAAAAAAATACCTTTTATTATATATATATATATATGACAATATTACAGACCCTTAAAGACATCAAGAAGAAGTATTAGACCTATAATAAAACTTGCTTTCTCATGAAACCCATGATGCAAGTATTACAAAAATACATTTTATTATATTTGTCTTCTTCATTACATAAATTCATAATTACTAGTCATTATGAACACCAAAACTAGTTACACTTTTCAACACTTCCTCTTAACTTGGGAGGTATTCATAATGGTACATGGTCACTCTAAATCTGAAGAATCTCATAAGAATAATTCAATTGGCAATCCATCTAGTATAGCATCATATGAACCAACATTGTTATAGTGTTGTTATAGTGCAAGGCCTTGATTAACAACTCTATCTCTCCACGAGACCATGAGCTACAATGATGGGGAGACCAATGATTATAGACACCTTCATCATTCTCTCCAAGGTACATAATCCACCCACGTGTTCACTTATTATGACCTCCTAGGATTGTTCTTATTAAGAGAGATAATCCTCAAAGAATATGTGTCCTTTCACGACTACTCTTTCCATGGATGGCCTAATACATCCTAAAAGAGTATCGGATGCGAGATGATTACCCAATCCTCCATTATTTTCTTCCAAGGTGAAGGCCAAAATGACATGTCTATCTCTCATTGTCAACTAGGGAGGACATATTCCACAAAGGAATATACATATACCAAGGAATGTACCTAAGCTTCATCTTCGCTTAAGAATTACTAATTTTCTTCCAAGTAATAAACTTATTACCATGCTTCCTCTTAATCAAGAATGTGCCACAACTATTCATGACGAACTCGTTCTATTGATGTCATGAATTGAGGAGCCTTCATCTTTGGGATATCTTTTTTAGGGCACATATAATCCATCACCTTTCATCCATGAGTCATGTATTCATAAAATGATCCATCAATATTCTCATCTCGTCTAGATTCATGTCTTGCTCCTCTACTTCGGACCATATTTATTTCAAGGATATCTCATCATGCCATATGAGTATCAATTGGGGAAGGCATATACTTCCATTTGGAAGCCATGTATAAGCTCATCATATATTTTTCAATTATAAATATTTAAATTTAAATTTACCTATGTGATGATCTTTCATCGGGAAATATTTTTATAGGCATCCAAATCCTTTGTACAGATTGACACATCTCCAAAAGATATGTATTATCAAGGGTATATTTTCTCGACCTCTCATTAGAGTCTACATATCTTCTAGGGAGATTTTCCAATCAAGTATCCATAACTTCCTTGGATGTTGACTCACTCTGACCATGGTTTTATTTCTTTCTTTCTTTCTCCACACAATTTGATTTTATTCTGAGGAACTTCCAATGTCGAGCTCCTTGATAATATGCAATCATCTCATATACTATATGAGAAAATATTATGTTGATTTCATCTGTAATGGAAACATATTCATTGCAAGAGTTTCTTCTTTATTTTATCATAATTCTAAAGATAGAAGTAGATTACTTGCAACCATATGACTACATAGAATCGTGTGTCAACATAAATATATATACCTCATTTCCTTCTTTTGAGTTATCCTACAAATTTTTTTCTTAGAGTGAAGAGTTTCATTCCCTTGACTTGCTTCATCAATATGTCATCGTATCCTAATAACCATAACATTGTTTCTTATCCATATTTGTTTCTTTCTTCTGAGCACTATACTTTCCAAATTTTCCTTTCCTTCTTGACATAGTAGTATTGGATTTATTTGTTCGAGTTTCTTTTGTCTTACATAAATACCATAGAAGGTGAAATGGTATTTCTTGTTTCTTCCCATATTTGATTGAAGTGATGCTTCCCCATTCCTTTGGTAGATCATTTAGTACCATAGTGAGTATTTCTCCATAAGACAATACTTCTAATTTTTGTAGTTGATCTCGAATTGTGGAAATATTCATAAAATATGAAGTCATTCCTTCATACCTTGACATCTTCAAATTGAATATTTCTTGTCTTAGATAAAATATTTCTCCTATATTATATAACGAGAATAGATCCAGTAATTTATCATATATTTATTTTGAGGATTCTAGATTTGATACATAGGGAATGAGAGATTCTTTTATGGATTCCATAATAATCCTTTGGGCTCTTATATCTCCTTCATGTATTTGTTATAGGCTTGAGTATCTTCTTTTTATGGTTCAACTGAAGATCTTTTTACATAGTCCATTACTTAATTTTCAATTAAGTCTAGATCTGTCCTTATCTTCTATGCACAAAAGTTTTAAGTTCGAGAGAATTTGTCGCTTTCCTTACAAAAAGTCATTTTGAAATATTCAGATGAGGAAATTAGGATACTTACTTGAGTGTATGCTTCCTTCTTTTATACAATTACTTGTTGATGATGAAGTAGAAGACAATATAAAATTCCTCTTAGGTTGACTTATTCAGGAGATGGGAGGAGGGATAGATCACCTTGAATCCTTCAATGATGTCTTCTTCATGTGTATGTCCTTTGCATAAGGGTGTTGATATTCTTAAGATTGATTTCCAATTTCTGAAAATTTCCTCTTTAGAATCTGAGGATTGACTTTTCAATGTATATCTATGAATTTCTTCTAGAAAATTGATCCTTGATATTCTTTGTACTTGAGTGACTTCTTGTAAAATAACGCTTTCTAGCACCTTAGATTTGATTCCATGTTGATAATTTAGTAGTGATGGAGCCATAACTGCAGTTTACAAATAATCTGTGGACTTGTGGGTTAGGAACCACATAAACTGCTTATACATAATGTAATACAATTCGGAGTTCAATAACATACATATGTGAAGTGATCAAAACAATCTCTTTATAGTATAATGCAAATAACCCAAAACACGTTACATACACACGGATTTCTTGCTAGAGGTTCCCAACATACTTCGAACCAATCGCAAGTGTTTGCAATCGCCTACCTGCAACTTTTAACTCTTTGTGAATATGTTAAACCACAAAACTTGTGAAGTGCGCTATTACACAAAGCCGACACGTGGCTTCCCCTCATCACATCGCATCGCAACCCATTTCAAATACCGTGTGAATTCTTAACGGTATCCAATATTACTTGTGAAATGCTCAATCACGATTCATCATCCATCATTGATCTGTTGCACAATCCAGTGGCTCATATCTGTGTCTGTGAATTCATCACATATCATATTTTCTGACTTATGAAGTCATCACAACCATTCATCTTTTGCCCTCGAATATGGGATTTAATTGCGACCGATCGTTCACATTATTGCGACTCTTCTTTGCCTCTTCTACCTGCTCTAATCTCTGCTGCAAAATCTTAAATCCTCGTCTCTGCGATTCAATCCTCGTCGTCAATTCCTCTCTCAAAATTCTTCTAAGTATTTCTATCTTTAATTGATTGCTCCTCTTTCAGCAGTTGCCACTCTGCAATACCGTTTTCTCCATGCTACTCCTCCTGAGGTTCTTCGGAATTCTTCAATGCTATCTCTCCTTAACTTCATTCAGTTTTTAAGTGTGGGGATCCCTCTTGACCTTGTTCTTCGTCTCTCATCCCTCCATCTCTGCCATAGCTTTGCCTTTGAAAATTTCACAGCAACTTCATCCTCTCGCTCAATATGTTTATTCATTAATAGAAATAACATGTATATATAAAACACACTGACACAAAAAAAACCAGATTAACCTTCCTACTGTGTGATTAAATGGAATACTCAATTTTGACAAGGAAATAAAACAAACAATTTAAAATACAAAGGCTGATCCAAATACAAAAAATCTTGGAATTAATTTAGAAATGAAAATACACAGAACCAAGCCTTGGGATGGCTGGTTTTTACATTTTCTTATGATCTATTTTCACCCCTCTCTTGCACACCTATTTCCCTTTGGTTCTATTTTTTTATCTATGGATGGCAGAACCCCACAATGGTGGATTTCGTTTGGTTTTCTGCGTTTCCAAAAATTCCCATATGGTTGAGAAACTATCATTCAGTTTCAAAACAGTTTATTCAAAAAAATACTTAACTAATCCTAATTTAACCATTCATTTATTCTGTAAATTACAATGGTTGTGTTAGCCCAAATTAACTTAAAAAAAATACTTTAAAAAAAATAAAAATAAAGTCTTCAAATTCTTTGGACTGCTAGTCCTCTTCCGAAGCCACAACATGTGACCATATTGTCACATTGTTGGCTCGACCTCAATTCTCCTGCATCAGACTCCTGAGGTAAAAGAATTCATGACCTCCTGGTTATGTGTCTTCAATGCTTGAATCTTTGAGGATCCCAAACTCTATTTTACTTCTTTCGATAAGTTTCATTGTGTTCGCCATTATTTAGCTGCAATCTACCAGGCTTCCATACTTTGTATTGTAGTTCTCCACTTCTTATACCTTTAGTGTTATTCACTTTCCAAACAATTCCACAGTGGATTCCTTTGTTCATTTTGTTGTAACTCGTCTTAGGTATTTTCATTAAATCCCATAGTTCATCTATGGTTTATTGCAATTCAATTGTTTGTTGTAATTCTAATATTATTTCTAGTCCTCTGCCAACACATTCTACTACACTATGTCCGAGATATTGCTTCAAATATTGCTCCGGAGATTGTTTCCACCCAAAATTCCTGAATATCTCTGAAGATATCTCCCTCTGAAACATCCCTCTTCTTTTCCTTGTTTGCAAATTTAAAATCAAAAGGTAAATTTCCTTCTAATTCTTTGACTGTAGTAATATATTTATTCACTCTTTCCTGTATACTAGATGACATAATTAAGTTTTGGAAACTAGTATCTATCTCTATTTCTACTACAGTTTGAAACGGTCCCATCTTATTGTTTGCAATCCCCTTCTCTTGCTCAAATGCATTCAACAAGAAACTCAGCCATTCACTAATTACTTGATTCCCTTCAAGTACCTCTTCAGTATGTTGTATTATAGTTTCAACATAACTCGCTTCCTCTTCCATGACAATGTTCCATTGATTTCCTTTTGCTTCTTCACTTGTTCTAGTAGTCAATTCAGTATTTTCCACTTCTAGGACTGACTTTCCTTTAGCTTGAGACATAACTTCCTCACTTTCATCTTTATGTCTTTCTTCTTCCTTTTTACTATGAAAACCTATTTGTGACACTGCTTCTTCATCTTTAATGAGAATAAAATTCTGATTCTCTATTTCTATGACAATCCTAAATGTTCGTCCAACAATCTTATTTTTTATTATTTAGGCAAGACAATTCCTATTTGTCCTCATCAAGAACAAGTTTCATCCTATGAGGCATTACTACTTCATCTCCATTAAATTTACTCCCTTCATTAAATGAGGAACTTATGAATTCCTTCTGCGGCAACAACTCAATTTTGCCTTCATCAGAAAGACACTCTTCATCATACCTTGCTTGACAATTTTCTTCTTAATTATGCTTTGCTAAATAAGCTTCAACTTTACTTGAGACATTTCCAATAGATGGATTGTCTTCTACACAACCTACAAACACATTCAAGTTGTCAGCGTTAAACTCACAAGACCCAGTGGTCTTATTTGATGACTCAATCACCAAATCTTTCTTTTGTTGTTCTAAGGCTCTTTTAGGACTCATAAAGTTTTCACTGGTATTCTTTTCAACATTCTCAAGCATAACATATGAATGCTTGATATTATATTTTTCCTCTTTATGTTCTTGGCCATCATCATAAGCCAATTCCTCCTTGTTTTTAGCTTTCATAATAGGCTGGAAATCATTGCTTGCACTTAGTTGTGCATGTGCATGTACATGAAACTTAGCTGTCTCATTTTTTTCTTAAACAAAATTGAAATTTTGTCTTCTCGCTTCATTTGTTATGACAACATCAATAAATTGTCTTTCTTTACCTATTTCACCTGCAAACATACAATAATAAATTGTTTCAAAACCAGAAGGATCCATAGCCTCTCTTGTTGTCTCAAACATCATCTCTTTTTGGTGGTTCTCATCCTTTGAAGGATCCATGAAACCATCAGCTGGTCTCATGTCTTCATCCTCATTACTACTATCACCAAGAATGGACCATTTCTCAGGTTCACATAAGTAATTATCTTCCTCAGCACACTCCTATGTTGCAACTAAGCTCCTCTGAGTTCTTCTTCTAGCTGTACATGTGTTTCATGTCTTAGTCTACTGAAAATGACCTCACTTGAATCTTTTCTTCCAAGAACCCAACCATACCTTTGGTGTTCCATATTCCCCTGTATGAATTCTCTCAACACTTCTAGCTGCACTTTTATCTCAGCTAATTCTCTATCAAGTTTATTATTACATGATATTTCATAATCTCCCTTAGAACCTTTACTATGACCATCAGTAGCCATAGTATTCTTTCCTTTATGAACTTCTCTTTGTTCATCATGGACTACAAACAATCCATCTCTACAAGTTCACTCCATCAACCTGTCTGTAGATACCACACCAAGCTTTTCCATGTTTAGTCTTTTACTGGCATCTCTGCTAATTTCTTTCTTTTGATTGTGATTCCTCCTTGTGCCTTTCAGATAACCATCAATGGTCATATCTTCTTCTTCCATCTCTGGAATCATCCTGATCCACCTTGTGAGCTACAACAAACCTCTTTTACCTTCTTCATCCTCTTCAATGTCTGTAGCCACATACTCCAAAAACTCCTATATCTCCTTTGAGAGTTTGGACATCTCTTCTGGGAACTCCATTTCTTCATCTTATGTTATGATCACTGCATATTCATTTTTCCCTCCATCTTCCATGGAAAATCCTAATGGTTTTCTTTCATCCTCCATACCTGCTATTTCTTCAATAGGCCTCCTGTTAGAATTATTATCATTTTCCTCAAAATATATTACATGTTCCAATTCATATGCAATAAATTTCCTTTCATTCTCTGCTGCTCTGATTAATGCTTCCTCTTCTTAATCATTCAACCTATGCTCCCTCTTCATCTATAGCCCATGCCATTTAAATTTCTTCCTCATAATCCATCCACACCTATGTTTTTCATCACTCCTCTGTAGCAACTCCATCAATAGATCAATATGGGTTCTCATCTCAGCTATTTCTATCTTATATTATTCATTAGCCATACGCTTCCATATTCCATTTCTCTTGGCATATTCCTTTTTGGAAAAAGAAAATGATAAAATAATAATTAAACTTGCTCATTATTCATACGAGTATGTAGTAATTATTGAGAATTTGTAATCCACATAAATTGTTCTTTCCTAGTGCCTTTTATTTAGTGAATTATTTTGTCTTTCTTGTATGTATTTATTAAGTGTTATAGTTAGTCTTTTCCAAAGCTTCCTTTCTCACTAAGTCACCTATATGTTTATTAAGTGTTAGCATTATTCTTTTCCAAAACTTCCTTTCTCAATAAGTTGCCTATAATGATTGGTAAGCTGACATAAGGATTTGTATTTGCTGGTTGCTATATAATGAAGTTGTTGTATGAGATTTTCAACATTGCCAACTATACAAAAAATATTATATGGTATAAGAGAATACCTTTTTTTATCAATGGAATTTCACAATTTTATCTAAATTGAGTTTTTTTTTGTCATTGTGTTTTCAGATCTGAGTTTTATTAGTCCTGCGACTTCTTTTTATCCAAGGTTTCTAAATTCAACTTGACACTGTTTAGTTTTGTTAGCTTTATTAAGCATTTACTCTCAAATTGTGTGATTTATTTTTGTTGATTTGCTAACAGTTACATTGGTAAATGGTTTTATGTAAATGCCCTAGCAAAAGATCCACCCTTGGCCACAAACTTTTTTTTTTTTTTTTTTTTTTTTAATAAAGATGCATAAATAACTAAGGAGGTGAAAAATCCAGTTTTGGCCTCTATTATATGGATTTCCATCCTGTTCTTGCATATAGAACAATCAGGTGGGCAGGCCCCTGGTTGTTACATAAGGTCTGACTGCAGCAAGTGCCCGCCCACGATTGGGTATAACTGCCGCAATGGAATTTGCGTCGTACCATACAAATGCCCGCCGAAAAACATTTAAATAAATAATATTACATGTTACTAGGGGTCTTGAATATTTAAATAAATATTTTCTATAAGTTACCAGACATTTGTTATTTCTCCATGTAATAATGGAAGGATAATTATGGAACCTAAAATCAAATCTAGTTCTCTCTTTTTGTAATGGTTTTCATTATATATACTTTTAATTAATATATAAAATGGTTTTTGTTTGGGCTATAGACTTTCAGTGACATTGTAAATTTTTTTTTTTCATTTTTTTTATAATTATTTTGAGTTTGATGTAATTAAATTTTTAGGGGATTTGATTTCATCTTAATATCAACTTGAGAAATGAAATTTAATTTTACTTTATTTTATATATATATATATATATATATATATATATACTGAATATTTTAATTTGAGTTATGATATATTTATGTTACTGGTATTTTTTTAATTTATTTTTCTTTATTTTATAGGATTTTATTTTTAATTTTAATTGTAAAATATTTTTAATATTTATGAAAATTATTTTATAATATATTTATTAATTATTAATTCTTTTACCTATGAAAGATAAAATTTAGGTGACATGATGTTTTATTAAGATAATTAGGAGGGAAAAAGTTAATTAATTTGGAATCCTGTTGATTTTAGTTAGTCTAACAAAATAGGAAGAAATTTTGTGACAATAATTTATGACATATTGTTACTTTTCTTCATAATAGAAGATATTTCTGCTTCATGTTCATTTTTATTTGGTTCATGTTTATCTTTATTTTAGATTTGAAAATATTAATGTGAGTTCTGAGTTGCTGCTGATGTTAGACTATTCAAATGTCTTCCACAGTAGGATCAACAACCTGTGTGAATTGTTAACTGAATCAACTAATAAATATCATGTCATTACTCTTAACTCTCAATGGTTCCTTGCTTCACAAGCCCTATCATCTCAACCACTGGATTTGCTCGAGGTGTTGTAGTAAGAAGAGTATTAAGCATAACGTTGCACGAGCCCTATTATTTAAACCATCCATCGATGCACAATCCCTAGTAGGAAGAGTATCACGTACTTATGGTGTCACAAGGCGTGCTTTAGTGAGCAACAAGTGCTTGTCTCTATTTTTGGATCTATGTGGACCTTATCATCTAAACCGCCCATCGCTGCAAAATACATATTGACATCCAAGATCATAGGAAGATCCAGGTTGTTGGTCCCCCTGGAACTACCTTATTCATGGGCCTTCCTCATTTGAGAACTTGACTGCGTACAAACTCATGAGTAATAGATAAATATCAATTTTGAATCCCACTACTATTCCCAACTATGGGGTAGGGCAAGGAAAATTGAAATTCCTAGCATAAGAATCATGGGAAATACTCTCTAGAAACCCTACCTCTAGATTAGCAATGAGCACCAAACTGTTTAAGTTATGGTATTTCCTTCTCATTCCTCTATTTCGGGTGAGGGAATTATTCTAAAATTCATATGTTATTTCCTTTTCTTATTTGCACCAACAATATTTTCTCTGCACAAAAACATATTCACATTTATAAGTCCTCGTCCAACCCTATATTTCCTTATTACATCACACCCCCTATCTTCAATCCACTTAGGTACCAACCAAACCTACCTCCAAAGATTGGTGTGTCAGAAAGTAAAGTGTAGATTGGTTTTTTATTTTCATCTCTTTTGCTGGCCGTGGACTCTAAATCCAAGTGGGAATGAAAAAAAATGGTATTGAGGTGTTTTTTTCTAGCTCAATTCAGTGAGATATGACCCAGATGCATCATGTATAGTGAAGAAACTACCTTATATTTTCCATGTATTGATAGAGTATCGATGTGTCCAAATATCATTATTGAAGTTGGTGTGACATTTGATCAAATGGAGCTAGGTCAACAGATGGATTTGGACCTGCTTATTGAGCACTTATTGTAATGGTAATAGTTCATGTTTCTCCAATATGCATTTTAACATAGCTCTTGCTTTTTTGGGTATTGTTATGTATTCCTCTAGAAAATTATTTCTTCCTCTTAATTATGATAAGGAATATTTGTGTGCATGTGGAGTAAAGCTCAATTGGTAGTCATTTCACATGATGTTGATCCAATTGAGTTGGTATCTTGGAGCTGTATGCATATTTATAATCTCTGTTAATTGCTTTTTTTAGCATGGTATAGTTCATAGAAGCTTAAATTGTATGTAATATGTGATTACTTTTTATGGGAAGCAGATATGTAGAACTTCTGCACTATGAAATTTTTTTATTGTAAGTAACATATGATTAATTTTTTATGGGAAACTGATAAGTAGAACTTCTGCACTATGAAATTTTTTTGTTGCAGATTGTGCACAAAAAAAAACCAGCCTCTCCCTTAACTTCTTGAAAAATTAGGACAAGATGGAACTTATCAAGATTGTTGAGGAAATAAAGGTGTACAATGTGGAAGTGGCATTATGGGAACCAAATCTCACTAAAAAACAAAGGCCAAGGATAAACGTTTGGCCAAAGAATCTCACTTAAGAATAACTCCATGTTGAAATTTTATTGGATTGTTTATTGAAATACTTATTGGATTGTCTTTTGTAGTTTGTTGTAATTTTATTTATAGGTATAATAAGATATCAAGTTTGTACTAAGGAATTCTCTAAAGCCACTATTAGCTGGAGGCATGTCAATTTTTCAATTGGATAAATTGTTGATTAAGCAATATTTCATACATTCATTGGTCTTATGAATTCTCTACAAGTTTTTGTATGTTTTGATGATGATATCTTCATTTTGTTCTTTTGTATTTAGTGTTGTTGATATTTATTATTATATACTTTTAATCATGTACAATGTTTAAATATGCATGCAAATATCTATTTCCAACTATCAATTTTGGTTTTTGGCCTTATTTTAAAGCCACAAGAGCTATATGCTCAATCATTTTCCTTTCTGACATTTTAAAATTTCTTGGTACTTGATTAGAATATGGTTTACTTGAATATGAAATGAAATGACTTGAATGAATTATGTTTGATTCAAAGACATTTTCTCTTTCTTGAATTAATCCTAGTTTTATTAAATTATATCTTTCTATTTCTCAATGTGTTTTAACCTCACATTAACCTATACTTAGTTAATTTAGATGGATGCCTATTTTATACCACCTAGGGAACTACTCTAGATAAACCCTTTTTCTAGATAAGCTACAAGCACCCCAGGCTCTTTATCTACCAACCTCTTTGGTAGCATCATCTCACATTATAGGACCTTTTTGTCAACTTTTAATTGTTGTCAAAATGTAACCATTTTCCTTAATTAGTAAATGCATATTTTTCAGCCTCTCCTTTAGCTGTAGGAGGAGCGTCAATTTTGGCACATTTTTCAAGTTTGAGGTTAGACTTAAACTTGTTTCCACCACCTACTACAAATATTGAAGAGTCCTAACAAGGAATATGAATCTATTGGGCCTAAGTTTCCACCTTCATGTGCAATGTCTGAGGGGTCCATATGATATATTGAAGTAGTTGTTCAAACAGTAAAATTAACATGTGATCCAAATGGTGCAACTGATATTATTTTGTTTGTAGATATAAAAACAACAGATGAACATCTAAATCTTGACAACTTTGATTCTTGTCTTGAGATAGATGTTGGAAGTATTCTAGCTTAAATGAATCAATGAGACCTCTTTTGAAGTTCATGATAGCCTCAAATCACTCCCACAAAGTGGATTTAAGTGGGAATATTTTTAAACAATTTTGTGAGGAGTAGAGAGAAGCTCGAAGAGATGTTGACATGTCTAAATGCTAAGCTTTGAAGGAAGATTTGAGAATAGTTATTATTGATGGAAAAAACATTAATATCTCAATTGATAGTTTTAAAGGAAGATTTGGGAAGAGGTATTATTCATGAAAAATACCTAATGACTCATTTGATAGATTCATAATATTATGTGAGGTAGATGATATTTTTTTGTGACTCACATTTCACGATAATTATGTGTTATCTTAACAAAAATAAAAAATCGCAATTATGTTATGCTATATTTTATGATAATTATATGTGATTTCTTTTTAATCCAAAATATTATCTCCTTGTTTGTTGCTTATGCCTAACTTTTCATGGGAATTTGAATGGATCAATTTGTTTGGTTTGCTTGGCTAATAGAATTTTTCTCTCTTTTGTGGCCAGTGTTTAAATCCTACAATTACTCTGAATTTCAAAGCCATTGCCTGATAGAAGGAATTCTTTGTTCTTCTTCATATATTTATGTGAAAACTCCTCTCTCATTTCCAACTTCATGTAAATTATTCTCAAATTAAATAACCTTTGCCCTATTGTAGAAATTATTTCCTTGTACACGCTACTATCAGTTCCAAATTTATATTAATTTTGTTGTTTAATTGAATACCCCTTAATCTATTTACATTGGTCTCACAAATGGCAATGTGCTTCCAAATTCCTTGAAGTTGTAATTGAGGCAACCATATCACTATTAAAAAAAATAGGAGACATAAAATCATTTCCACACTCGGAGAAATATTTGAGTGGTAATTGGGTGTCTTATGAGCTTGGAAAAAAAAAAGCTAGACTTATAAGAACTGGAAATGCTATGAGAAATATTTGGATGACAAATAGGTATCTTATGTGCATGGAAATATGTTTTGGCCCTCACATGAATTTTTAATTTATATTTTCAATTGAATAGCCCTTAGTTTTTTTACATTGGTCTAAAAAATTCCGATGTCCTTGAAACTTGTCAAGGAGGAAACTAGATCACTATTAAAAAAATAGCAGATATGTAACCACTTGCAATGTCGTAAGAAATATTTGGGTGATAACTTTGTATCTAAGGTCCATACTTGTCAGTTAACCTTCATTTTTGGTTTTGAAAAAACGAAATGAATAAATTCAAATTAGGTTTGGTTGGTCAAGAATTGGATGTAGCAATTGAAGTTTCCCTTGAAGAAATGGTGGGCTAACATCTTTACTTTTGTTCAACATCATCGAATTTATCCTCCACCAGCATGCATAGGAACGGTATAGTACCCTTCCCAACTGATGACAATATTGGAACTTCCTTAACATCATTTCAAGACACCTCAGTGAATGTGATAATAAAGTAAGAATAAAAAAAAATTCTACAAACATATCCAATTGCTATAAATACAAAGGCAACTGAGGATCAAGGGTAAGTAATACAATTTTTTAATTTAAAAATTCCAAAACATGGTAATTTGAGATATAATCAAAGATGCCATAATATTGGTGTGAATATCAGGCCACATACACCCATTGATCATAAGATGGAACACCCACATTTAGTGACTGCACATAGGAAAACGGGGGTTGTCAGCTTACACAACACCTAAAAATTGTTGTTTATTTGTTTTACAACAATGCATTTGTGCTTCTCTCCATCCTTTCTTTACATTCTCTTATTTATCACATGTATCCTTCATATGGATCTTGATGCATCAATTTCCACTTGTTATAAACAAAAAATGTTTATAGAGAAAGAGAGTCACCTCATTCTGATACACAAACCATCCCATAGAAAATTACAAAATAACGAAAGGAAAGATCATCATTATACCTCCAATATGTCATCCCACACATACACATGTGCTTTCCTTGCTTCATTGATTGACCTCAGTTTACACCTTTTTTCCAAACTTCTATTTCAGATTTATTCAAAAACTTGATTCTACAATGAAGCTGCACCCCCTTATATACAGTGACTGTCTCATGTCTTTCTAGGCAAACATGACTTATTTGAGGTGAGTCGACTTCTTCGAGCATATCCTTGGCAGAGTTGTTCAAGGTTATATGAATCACACTTATAGCCAATTTGGCAGAGCCTTTAGACAAGGTTTTGGAGCATACAAATTACATCAATATTTTTTCTACATAAGTGTAACATGTATTCATATAAGTGACTCTTAATTTTATACATATATATTTATGACAAGAATACAAACCCCTAAAGACATAAAGAAGAAGTATTAGACCTATAATAAAACTTACTTTCTCATGAAACCCATAATGCAAGTATTACAAAAATACATTTTATTATATTGTCTTCTTCATTACATAAATTCATAACTACTAGTCATTATGAAGATCGAAACTAGTTACACTTTTCAACACTTCCTCTTAACTAGGGAGGTATTCATAATGGTACATGGTCACTCTAAATCTGAAGAATATCATAAGAAGAATTCAATTGGTAATCCATCTTGTATATCATCATATGCACCAACATTGCTATAGTGTTGTTATAGTGCAAGGCCTTGAATAACAACTCTATCTCTCCATGATACCATGAGCTACAATGATGAGGAGACCAATGATTATAGACACCTTCATCATTCTCTCCAAGGTACATATTCCACCCAGGTGTTCACTGAGTGTGACCTCCTAGAACTGTTCTTATTAGGGTAGATATTCCTCAAAGAATATATGTCTTTTCATGACTACTCTTTCCATGGATGGCCTAATACATCCCAAAAGAATATCAGATGCAAGATGATTACCCAATCCTCCATTATTTTCTTCCAAGGTAAAGGCCACAATGACATGTTTATGTCTCCCTGTCAACTAGGGAGGACATATTCCACAAAGGAATATACCTATACCAAGGAATGTACCTAATCTTCCTCTTCTCTTAATAATTACTAAGTTTCTTCCAAGTAATAAACTTATTACCATGCTTCCTCTTAATCAGGAACTAGTGACAACTATTCATGATGAACTCATTCCATTGATGTCACGAATTGAGGAGCCTTCATCTTTGGGATATCTTTATTAGGGCACATATAATCCATCACTTTCATGCATGAGTCATGTCTTCATAAAATGATCCATCAATATTCTCATCTCGTCTAGATTCATGTCTTGCTCCTCTACTTCAAACCATATTTATTTCATCATGCGACATGGGTATCAATTGTGGAATGCATATACTTCCATTTGGAAGCCATATATAACCTTATCATATATTATTCAATTATAAATATTTAAAAATAAATTTACCTATGTGATTATCTTTCATCAGGACATATTTTTATAGGCATCCACATCCTTTGTTCATATTGACACATCTCCAAAAGATATGTATTGTCAAGGGTATATTTTCTCGACCTCTCATTAGAGTCTACATATCTTCTGAGGAGATTTTCTAGTTTGGTATCCATAACTTCCTTGAATGTTGACTCACTCTGACCATGGTTTTATTTCTTCCTTTCTTTCTCCACACAATTTGATTTTATTCCGAGGAACTTCCAATGTACAGCTCCTTGATAATATGCAATCACCTCATATTATATATGAGAAAATATTATGTTGATTTCATCTGTTATGGAAGCATACTCATTGAAAGATTTTATTCTTTCTTTTATCATACTTCTAAAGATAGATGTAGATTACCTGCAACCATATGACTACATAGAATCAAGTGTCAACATAAATATATATACCTCATTTCCTTCTTTTGAGTTATCAGAAAATAGTTTTCCTTGGGGTGAAGAGTTTCATTCCCTTGACTTTCTTCATCAATATGTCATCGTATCCTAATAACCATAACATTTTTTCTTATCCATATTTCTTTCTTTCTTCTGAGCACCATACTTTCCAAATTTTCCTTTCCTTCTTGACATAGTAGTATTGGCTTTACTTGTTCTAGTTTCTTTTGTCTTACATAAATACCATAGAACGTGAAATGGTATTCCTTCCCATATGTGATTGAAGTGATGCTTCCCCATTCCTTTGGTAGAGCATTCAGTGCCATAATGAGTATTTCTCGATAAGACTGTACTGCTCCTAATTTTTGTAGTTGATCTCAAATTGTGGAAATATTAATAAAATATGAAGTTATTACTTCGTATCTTGACATCTTCAAATTGAATAGTTCTTGTATTAGATACAATATTTCTCCTATAGTACTTAAGGATAATAGCACCAGTAATTTATCATATATTTATTTTTAGGATTCTAGTTTTTATACATAGGGAATGAGAGAGTCTTTTATGGATTCCATAACTATCCTTCGGGCTCTTATATCTCCCTTCATGCATTTTTTATGAGATTGAGTATCTTATTTTTATGGTTAAACTGAAGATACTTTTACATAGTCCATTACTTTATTTTCAATTAAGTTTAGATCGGTCCTTATCTTCCATGCACAAAATTTTTTAGTCCAAGAGAATTTATCGCTTTCCTTACAAAGAGTCATTTTGAAATATTCAGATGGGGAAATTAGCATACTTACTTGAGTGTATGCTTCCTTATTTTATAAAATTACTTGTTGATGATGAAGTAGAAGACAATATGAAATTCCTCTTAGGTTGACTTATTCAGGAGATGGGAGGAGGGCTAGATCACCTTGAATCCTTCAATGATGTCTTCTTGATGTGTATGTCCTTTGTATAAGGGTGTTGATCTTCTTAAGATGGATTTCCAATTTCTAAAAATTTCCTCTTTAGAATCTGAAGATTGAATTTTGAATGTAGATCTATGAATTTCTTCTAGAAATTTGATCCTCGCTATTATTTGTACTTGAGTGTCTTGTTGTCAAATAACCCTCTCTAGCACCTTAGATTTGATTCCATGTTGATAATTTAGTAGTGATGGAGCTGTAACTGCAGTTTACAAATAATCTGTAGACTTGTGGGTTAAGGCCCACATAAACTCCTTATACACAGTGTAATACAATTCGGAGTTAAATAAACATACATACGCGAAGAGATCAAACAACTCTCTATAATATAATGCAAACAACCCAAAACACGTTACATACACACAGATTTCTTGCTATAGGTTCCTAAAATACTTCGAACCAATCGCAAGCATTCACAATTGACTGCCTACAACTTTTAACTCTTTGTGAATACGCTAAACCACAAAACTTGCAAAGTGCGCTATTGCGCAAAGCCAAGATGTGGCTTCCCCTCATCACATCACATCCTTCATCTTTCTCGCATCGCATTGCAACCCATTTCACATACTGTGTGAACTCTTAACGGTATCTGCTATTACTTGCGAAATTCGAAATCACAATTCATCATCCATCATTGATCTGTTGCACGATCCAATAGCTCATGTCTATCTCTGCCAATTCATCGCATATCATACTGTTTGACTTGCGAAGTCATCACAACCGTTCATCTTTTTCCCTCGAATCTAGGATTTAATCACGACTGATCGTTCACCTTCTCGCAGCTCTTCTTTTCCTCTTCTTCCCACTCTAATCTCTGTCATCAAATCTTAAACCCTCGTCTCTACGATTCAATCCTCGTCATTGATTCGTGTCTCAGAATTCATCTAAGTATTTCTTCCTTTAATCAATTTATCCTCTTTCAGTGGTCCCCACTCTGCAATATCGTTTTCTCCATGCTACTCCTCCTAAGCTTCTTTGGAATTCTTCAACGTATCTCTCCTGAGCTTCATTCAGTCTGTAAATGTGGGGATCCCTCTTGCACTTTTTCTTCGTCTCTCATCCCTCGATCTCTGCCATAGATTTTCCTGTGTGAAGATCATAGGAACTTAATCCTCTCGCTCAATATGTCTATTCATTAATAGAAATAACATGTATATATAAAACACATAGACACAAAAAAAACCAGATTAACCTTCCTACTGTGCGATTAAATGGAATACTTGATTTTGATAGGGAAATAAAACAAACAGGTTAAAACAGAGAGTCTGATCCAAATACAAAACACTTGGAATTAATTTAGAAATTAAAATACACAAAAACAAGCCTTGGGATGGTTGGTATTTACATTTTCTTCTACTCTTTGTTCACCCCTCTCTCGCACACCTATTTCCCTATCATTCTCTCTTTTTCTCTATGGATGGCATAACCTCATAATGATGGATTTGGTTCGGTTTTATGTCTTTCCCAAAATTCCCATATGGTTGAGAAATTGTCATTCAGTTTCAAAATAGTTTATTCAACTAAATAATTAACTAATCCTAATTTAACTACTCTTTTATTCTGCAAATTACAATGGTTGTGTTAGCCCAAATTAACTTAAGAAAATACTTAATAAATACATAAAAACAAAGTCTTCAAATTCTTTGGACTGCTAGTCCTCTTCCCAAGCCACAACATGTGACCAGCTTGTCACATTGCTGGCTCGACCTCAATTCTCCTACATCAGAATCCCGAGGAAAAAGAATTCATGACCTCCTAGTCATGTGTCTTCAATGCTTGAATATTCCAGGATCCCAAGCTCTGTGTTGTTGTTGTCCATAAGCTGCATTGTGTCTTTCATTCTTTAGCTACTCTTGGGTCCCTGTAATTTGGAGGATTGGAAATGACCAAAAAGACAAGGGTAACATCAAACCAAGTTTGGAGTCCTAGTATCTAGACTTCCTGGACTCAGAGAGGGCTCTCTCTATATTTGTATAAAATGTATGACTTGTATGCTTTCTTAGGAAGCTAATTTTAGGCTAGTTAAAGTGATAGGGTTTATTTGTTTTGTTTGTTTCATTGGGTAGGTTGTCAAGAAGAACAAATAGAGTAAGAGAAAATCAAACCATTGGGCTATGGGGTCTATGAAAGGCTTGAAAAGGATAACAATGAATCAAGGGTGTTTCATAGGGAAAGTTAACAGAGCCAAATGGATCTTAGTAGCTTATGTGAGTGACATGAACATTAAATTATGAGTGTAGTAGGTCTAAATGGAAATTAAGAATCCTTTAGCATATACTAGAACAAGAAGGGTCTTTAAGATCACTATGTTTAAGAAATAGCCAAAGACAGGGCATACCATAAACTTCTTTGATCAAACTTCACCAAGTAAACCCTAAGAAAACAATCCATCAAACACTAGAGAGCAAGAAAATTGTAAATTCTCTAGCGATTTTACCTTTAGATAAAGAAAAAATTCAAGCTAACATATAGTAATGATCAAAGAGTAGGGAACTCCTAAATTCCTTAATCAAACTATAAAGACCTTCAAAGTGACTATTTAAGGTGGAATAAAGGACAGGGAAAACCATAAACTTCTTAAGCCAAACCCTAATTAGTAAAATTCAAAGAAAAGGCCTCAGAAACAATGTTTTAAGCTACACCAAAGGATAGGGCATACCATAAATTTATTTGGCTTGAATCCATTAAACCATTTGTTACACATCATTTTTTCACTGTCCCTGCAATCCCCATCCTGCACATTGGAGGGTCATTTCTATGACTTATTAAAAGTGTTATTCCTTGCAAATACCTTCATTGCATCCCTCTACATGAAGGTAACATTCCTCTTAGTGACAATTTCCTGAACAGAGCATCAAAAACCCGTATTTTTGCCTTGGCGCGAGTAGCCAGTTCTACCCTCGCACCGATGTGGAATATTAACACTAGGGCCCGTGCCACCTGGCACTTTGTCCCAGTGTAATACCCACGCCAAGCTGTTTTGGGAATTTTTTTTAAAATTAGAGGTGGAGGTTCCATTCCAACCACCTTGGGGATGAGTCATTGGGAGTGGTTGAACTAAAACAACCATGAACTCCTTCCTTTAGTTAGTAGTTTCCACCTCCCTTGGAACACTCCTAAACGATAGGCCTCCCTTCCACCTTTGTAGGGATCCCAAACTCCTCCTTTTCCTCTATATAAACAAGCCTTCTCCCTTAATGAAATTTATTTGAACAAAGAGAATTATACAGCTGAAGTGCTAAACTTGCAGAACTGAACTATAGTTGAATAACTGAGTTATTGAGAAGGTATATCAAGAAGGAACTCCATCGAGAGGGCCCTTATCTCGTTCGAATTCCCCTACGAGCTTTGAGATGTGATTCGCCCAAACCCTGCTAGAGGAGACTGTAATGTTAGAGCATGGTTGTATCTCTTATTTCTACCTAATAATATAAGTGACTATTGTTTAGTTCCCATCTTGTATTTTGTCTTTATCAAATGCAATATGCTTATTCTTCTTTGACTGAATAGTAGTTTTTGGATGAAATTAGTATGTGGTTTGTGGTTATTGTTTTCTGATCTCTGTGCAGGTGTCCAAACGTGATAAGCGAAGGGGTTGTGACTTGCCAAATCAGGAGCGAGAGGGTCTCATCACCACTACGATTGTCGACGACAGCTTTGGACCATAGGTAGGGCATCTTATTGCATCCCCTTTAATTAAAATATCTAGGAACCTACACTCTAGCATGATTTCTTGTTACTAGACCCACTCTATGGCTAGAGGGATCGTCTCTGTCTGCAGAGAGGATTTACCTACATAACAAGTTGGTGAATCCACTAGGGATCAATGCGAGTTTGTCTTTGATCTTTTTGGGTCGTTTTTTTGGTTTTTGTCTTGTTGTTTATCTTTCTGTTTGTTTAACTGTGCTTCAAACCCATGTTCAGCCCTAGAGTGTCAAGATTGACCTCTGCTCTGTAGATTTTTCCCCTTTTCCTTGGTTAACTAGCTAGGCGTGGTTTTTCTCTAAACAGTCGCACCGATTGGTGCAGGTTGCTTTTGTAGCGCTCGTGCCATCCCTTGTTTGGCGCTGAATACCGCCTCATAGTCACGCCGACCACTGTAGGTTTTTGGGTGTGAGATTTTCTATGAGTTTTTGGTCTGTTGTACTTGTTTCTAGGTTATTTTTAAGAGTAATTGAAGTGTTTTGGACTATCTTTGATTTCTGGAGGTTTGTTTTCCTTAGTTGTTTGTCCATTTCTTATCAGTGTAGCTTGAGGTCTTAGGGTTTCAGAGTGCCTTGGTGCACTGAGCCTTCTGTTTGGAGATCAAGTTTCTTGATAGCTGTCAATTTCGTTCCCTGTTTAATTTCCCTTGGTCTCTTTGATCTTGTTGAGTATGTTCATTGGTTGAATTATCATTGCCTTTCTCATTTGATTCTTCTTCCTCTTACTCCAAGCACAGATTACATTACTTGTATGGGTCATTTTGGAGATTTCTCTTTGATCTGAAAAGTTTGTAGCATTACTTTGGGTATTGTTGTGTTTGTTTCATGTTGCTGGAGTCATTTTGCTTTGATTTTTACATTTGCTCTCTCAAGCTAGTGTTTAGTTTTGTTTTTCATGTTATTTAGTGCATTGTATGCTTTATTGCATTAAAAAAAAAACAAAATATTGCATTCTTTTTCCTTTGAAAATGAAACATTCCCTCGCTTAACTAGCATTGTATAGGCTAGGAAAGAGTTTTTTTTTCTATAGATTGCATTAGATGCATTAGTGGATTTTTTCGCATGATTTCATTATTCACTATTGCTTGAAAGTTTTCTTTCCTTATCGTAGATAGCTTTCATTGAACAAAAATGGTATCCTTCTGCATGTAGTTTTTCATTTAGGAAAATTTCAGATCTGACATATGTTAAGGCCTGGAAATTGAAACCTAATCCAAGACCAATGTTAAAATCTATTTCAATTACCCTAAGGAAACATTGAAACCTAATGAAATATTCTAGCGGTCTAAGTTAGAGACGTGTTTTGGCGTCTTAAAACCTAGTAGTTGTCGTTTGCCATTTGGTTCCAAGTAGCGCTAGTACAGACTTGTGCTCCCCGTACCATCGAGTATATAAAGAGAGACCCTTCTAGGTTGCAATAATTTTATCCATAGGAAGCTGAGTCTGCCACCTTGTAACCGTGATACAATGAACACAACATTCAAGGAGACTACCTGCATGTATGTTAAGTCCTTGGTAATTTCTCTTTCATTTGATCACCAAGGTGTATATGGCAGTTCATGGAAACCTATCCTATACTCTTTCTTAGAATACCTGAGTAGTCATTTTTTATCTTTATTAACTCTTTAAATTTGAAAATATCATCGAGAACTTGTCCTTTCACTCTCGTTCCAAATTGAAAGTGAATAGAGTCATCTTTTGCCTGTTTCTTAACTCTTAAAACATGAAACAAAAAATTTTGGTTTCAGTGTCGTAAAATAAACTACCCATGATCACACTCCCATTAAAAGTTTTAGCACTTGGCTTGTTTTTGTTTGCCTTGGTTTCTTGAGTCTTTGCTCGGATATCTCTTTCTCCTTCTTGTTGTGAAGCAGTCATGGTAGTGGAACCACCGGTTTCGTCATCCTTGCTCCCTTCTAGAGGTAGTCTTTTACCGGACAGTTCATTTGAAACTCCTCAATCCTCTAGGTCTACCGAGCTTCAGTAGCCTATTCTCTCATCAATCTTACCCCTTGCTACCCAATCTCCCATTGACGAGCCAGTTGAGTTCAATTGGCCTCTCTTGGGTGCTTGGTCTGGTTTTGGGGACGAGGAAGAATTCCCTCCTCTTACGTCGGGATCGCCATTTTTAGTTGTTGTTATACCTCTTAGCCCTTGTAGTCTTTTCGAAGATCTTACAGAGGAGTCATACATGGACACATCAGGTCTTATTGGCAGTGATGGAATTCCTGTTTCTAATGAAGAATATCAACTTTTTCCTGAAAACACCCCTCATGTATCTGCTCAATCTTCACCGTCGGTGTCACTTCCAGTCAGATATAGGTATTTGGGTCAGATTATTACTGGTGTTGCATCCATGGAAACATCTACTCCATCCAGGAGTCCAGTCCTTCCATCATTAGGACTGTCACCAATGACACCTACTTCGTCGCTTTCAGGTACATCTGTCCCAGTTCAACCTACTGTCTGCATGGCTACGTCTGCGTCGGTCACACAGTCACCAGCAGCCTCGATTGAGATATATGGTGGCCTTAATTTTGAAGAGTATCTATTATATGTTCATGAAAAAAACTCTCAAGTTTCTCAGCAGCCTCATTCTCCTGTTAACCCACCACACCATTATGACGAATATGGTAATTCTGTCTATTTGCCCTATCTTACTCCTCATCACTATGATGTTGTCGATACCCCCATCTATGTGTTTCCTACTCCCCATCATTATGATGAGCATGGCATTCCTGTTTATGACCCCTATGAAATCGTTCTTGATATTGGCAGTACTTATCAGGTGCAACCCCCTGGCCCACAAGGAAAACCCTTTCAGGGACAACCTTTAATTCAATCAGCGCTTGCATTAGGTCCTCAGGGACAACCTTACGGTCCACAAGGCCAACCTTTATAAGGTCGGCCTATGGTCCAACAAGGACAACCCCAAGAGCCTTTTGGTCAACCTTTGTATCAACTAGTACCTTCCTATGGTCCTGGGGGGAAAATCTATTCGTCATAGGGACAACCTTTTATACAACAACCAGGATCATATACTCAAACTGGTCCAAACGTTGGGCAACAAGGACAACCCTCTAGTCCTCCTCTGGGGCAACCTGGTCCATCATAACCATCAGGCCAACCTGCTCAGCAAGGGCAACCTGGTGGCCCTCAACATCCAGGAAAACCTGCCTCGTAGGGGAAACCTGCTCAACAACAATTTTACTCTGCTTCACAGCAGTGTCCTACTTTTCAGCAGCCTGTTCAGTCTACTCAGTAGCCGGTCCACCCTATTTATTTAGCTCAACAAGGCCCCACTTATCAACAACCATTTCAAATCCAAGGCGCTTATTTCCCTCGTGGTCAATATCGACCAGTATATAGTGCGCCTCAAGGCTTTACTTATCACCCTCAATCTCAGTTGTAGTATAATCAATCGTAAGGCCATGCTTACATTCCGCTACAAATTCTTTATGTTGCTCATCAACGACCTTAATGGTATACTCAGAATCAGTATCCTGGTCCTCAACCTCAATATCAACAGAATTATTCGGCTTATCCCCCATATTGTCGGAATCCTCTGGGATAGAACCAATGGGGGCAGAATTTTTCTCAAATAGGGTGGAATGTGAATTCGGGTTCTTATCAAGGACCTGCTATGCCTTTTAACCCTTAATTACCATTTCTTGCCACATTGGAGTTACCAAATGTGTCAAAGTTAACGAATGATCCAATTCTTCATAACCCATATTGGCCTCTGGTTTCGACTAAGATTCCTAGTGATTGTCCCAAATATTGGGACAAGTCTGGAGAAGACCCACAAGCACATGTTATGACTTACCACTTATGGTGTTCCTCTAACTATTGCATTGATGATTCTATTCGGCTTCATCTTTTCCAACAGCCTCTTACTGGTGCTACTGCTAAGTGAGATATCGAGCTCTCCATGGTATCTTTCAATATTTCAACTCTCTCACCATGGCGTTCCTTACTCATTTTCAGTTACCGGTTCGTTATGAAGCTGAGACACATCTCCTCACCTCCTTGAAATAGGACCGGGATACTCATATCTTGGACCATATTCATGAATGGAGACATCGTCGTCGCTTGATCAAATTTGAAATTCCTGATTAGCTTCTTACTCATTGGTTCACTACCTCCTTTGTCAATCAGATTGCGAAAGACATAGCCATGGGGGCATGTGTAATCAAGGAATAGGCCATTGCTCGTGCCCAGTACCTTGATCTCGTGTACTCTCAATCGGGCATATTGTATGATATTTTGACTAATTCCCCTCAACCTGGAACTTCTAAAGCACCGGCGACCCCATCCATCGACAGCATTATTAGTTCTGTGTCTCAGACTTCACATAAGTCTTCTTCTGCCAACTATGGGAAGAAAAAGTATAATTCTTCCAATGATATTGCTCCTCAGTCTAGCTCAAATCTTGGTAAAACCTCGGAGATCAATTCCGTTCAGGCCAATCCTGTGGATATGGCCTCTAAAGGAAAAAAGAAGGGTAAAGGCAAGCCCAAGGTCGATGCCCCTGTTAACACTAGAAAATCGCACAAAAAAATACGACATCAATTAATGTCAAGCCCAAGGGTTTACATGACAGGAATACATTATGGAATCGAGAAGTATTTAAAATCTCTAAGGTTTTGAGAAAATCAGATTTTAACTAGTCATAAATGCTCAAATGTACGCTTTTTCCTTTGATAAGAGCGTCTTCTGCGCACCTTTTTGCCCGATAAGCGCGCATTCATGGAAATGGAAAAAAGTCACTTTCCGGGACCACAACAAGCAAAGGACAATTAATACTTATGTGAAAGCCACCTAAGGACAGCCACCAGCGCCTCCTTAGACATTATGTGAGCACACAAAAGAATATTTGAGCACACAATGGAATCACAACTCTCCCTTGGGTCACCATCCATCATGTACCAAGGGAGGGAAGAAGGATTTGAATCTCACGTATATAAACCCAACAAGAGATGAACAAATGGTGATCACAAATTTATGCTAGCCAAAGTTGCCCAAGCAACACCAGCATTGTGTGTGACCTAGAGCCGGAGCTAAAGAGGACTTGATAGTTGGCCACCCAACATCTTAGTCCACCACAACAGAGAGAGAGAGTTAGACTGCATCAGAGGTAGAACTTGGAAGGCAAACATCCTTGCATTGGGACCTAGAGCCATTGCCTAGGGGCCCTTTGGAAAATGGGTAAGATTTCCTGTTATTCTAAACATTTAATAAGAAGAGGCCACCGAGCCGTCATTTGCATTATTACTGCTTGGAACTCTCTATATAGCTTCTTTTGTGTTTTTAGTTTTAGTTTAACCAGAGCATACTTCAGCATATCATTTCCATTAATTTTTATGCTTTTGAGCTCCCCCCACATTCTTCCTGTTACCAATAGTTTAGAGTATAGACCACACTCTCTAAGCTTGTACGATTTCGTACACCCGTGTATCGAATCCACAACAACAGGATTGGCGACTCCACTGACATGTTTCAAGTTTTTGTGGTTGTGCCATCTTTTGCAGCAAACCCTTTATCTATGCTAGAGTGGAGCTAACAGTCCTCTAATGCATCTTGTAGTTCCTAGACTCACTGAGGTGATAGAATGAAGAAGGTAGCTCCAAATATTTTTACTTGTAGGATTTTTGTGCGCAGTTTTTCCACACAGAGGCGCATTGCGCGCATTCCAGAGTGATCTACATGTAGGAAGGCACTCCTATCAAGGGCTTTTGCGCTCAAATTGCAGAGAGATTTTTTCTCCTTATTTTCTGCATTTTTTCTCCTTGTAAGTGCGTTGGGAAGCCCCTAATGTATCTGCCAACACCTGTGTTGATACCCCACAACTTTTGAGAACTCATTTTTTGTTGCTTTCTATAGGCATTTAGTTAGTTTTCATTTAAGTTTGTTTTTGCAAAAAGTGTTCACATAGTTTAAGTAGGGGGCGAATTAACCATTGATTTTCGAACAATTTATGTTTTTTTTTTCACATTCTGGTATGCACACTTAGCTTAACTAGTCTACGTAAGTGGCTCAAAGCCATGTATGCATAAGCTAGTGTAGAAATTGTTTAGTTTAAATTCAATTTTTACATTTAGGAAATTGCGGGACTATGATTGAATTTCCAATTAGAGGAAGTAATCTCTGTTGTCTTTGCACCATTTTGTGACCCTAGACAAGCATATGAATTCTCTACATTGTTGATTCACCATCTCCCTTTAGTCACTCACATAGAATAACTAGGAGGATTTGGAAGTAGCCCATTATCTGCAAATGCTTTCTATTTGAGCAAGGAACAATGTCACATAGTTTAACTAGGGGACTTTTGTAAAGGATCACCAATATCCATATGTTCAAATTATGAGATTGTTCACCATACACTCACACACATTCACCCACTAAGAAAAGAAATCCACCTAAAAATAACTTAAACCAACTCACTAAATTCTCCCCATAGGGGCCACAAGAGAATTTATAGTTTTGAGTTAGGGTCGAGGGGGTAGGCATCCAATAAGCCACCTTGATCACAATTCACATTGAAACATAGAAGTTGTGTTTTTAGGGATCTTTAAAATCCACCTATCAGCCCACGGAAAAGAAAACCCGAGTGCAACAGAGACCCGATTCAGAGGGGGCTAGGGTTAGGTGCAGTGTGTGCGGTATCAGTTGGGGCTACCTGACCCGGCTAATACTCGGTACTGTTAGCTAACTACCAAGAAGCCCAGGACTTGAATGCTCACGTGGGATGGTGGTTCTTAGTGGCCAAAACTAGGGCATCCTTTACCCTATAGGTGACGGTGCAGGCAAGCACCAGACCCTTTACCCTTACCTTGGTTGATTCTCTTCAGCTGACTAGGGGCATCGCCAGCTCTTACGGGACATTGTGCCATCACTCGCAAGAAATCCTCTTAAGGCCCAGTTACTTTTGAGTGTGTGAGGACGTATTAAGTCTTATAGGATTGTGAGTATCACGCGCAAACAAACAAAACCATTTTTTTCTTAATTGATCACATAGATTAAGTTAAAGGAAAATTCATTTCATTTTACTTTGTTTTATGTATGTGGCCATAAATTTTTCGTGATCACAGACTTGATCCCTCAAAATTTTTTTCCAAAATCTAACCTGGTCGACACTCAAATGGTTACAACGGAACCTCATCGGTCTAGGCGTCTTTTGGACCTCCCCCCATTACCGGGAGGGGTTCCAGGCCTTTCACCATTTAGGCGTCAAAGACGGAGCATTGCCTCAGTGGTTGGTTCCTCCTTTCCTGGAGAAACCTTATTTGGGAACCCTAGTCGGTCTCCCAACACCACACCACACACCACTCCCCCTTCATCTCCTGGGGAGCAGAGGAGTGCATCCCATACGCGAAGCTAGCTGAATTCAGAATAGGGTACGTCATAGACTAACCCTCGTTCTAACCAGAGATTCGTGTCTTCACACGTTGCCATGGTGTCAACCTCCCAATCACCCTTCTTAGTGGTATTAAATCTACCAGATTTGACCAAGCTCACCAATGACCCCATCGCACACGACCCGAATTGGTCTCCCATGCCTACGAAGCTCCCTTCAGACATACAAAAGTTTGAAGGCAAGCAAGCGGAAGACCGAGGAAATCATATAATGACCTTTCACCTATGGTGCTCATCGAATAGCATCATTGATGATACTATTCGGTTGAGGCTGTTTCAATGCACTCTTACGGGAGTGGCCGAAAAATGGTACATAGAGAAACCTCCTGCTTCACATAGAACCTTTAGCACCCTCGCTATCTCATTCCTCACATAATTTCAGTTACCTATTCACCACAATTCGGGAATGGAGCTACTGGCTCATTTCAGACAATCCCCCTCTACCCATATTTTAGAACATCTCCATGAGTGGAGACGACGTCACAGTTTATGCAAAGCACAAATCGATGACCGAGTCCTTTTAGATTTATTCTTGAAAACTCTGACGGCGGAGATTTCAAAGGATGTGGCGCAATGTAACCCCACATCCGAAGAGGATGCAATCAGTAAAGCCCAACATCTTGAATTGATCTACATGAAATCATGATACATATAAAGTATCCTGCCCAATGCCCCACACCTGCAATCTTATCAAGAAATACCAGGCACGTCTAACTCTGTAGACGGACTTATTGAGTCAATGACCCAAGGGTACCTAGGTAGAAACAGTCAGTATCCTTGTTACACACATGGGTCTACCCAGAACATGTCTCAACCCGGATTTCAAAGTCATCATATGTAGCAGCAAGATTTGACTAATAGGGCGCCAGCGTATCACCAAGGAGGACCTTATCCTCTGGCTGAGGGGACCCAGTACGAAGGAAGAAAAACTAACGGAAGAACTCCCCTCCAATGGCTAGGTGCAAACATGGGACAGCAATATGCTCAGTCCCAAGCACATAACCCACCTACGCAAAACAATGCACAGGTGAAATTTTTGTAGCCATCCCAAAATCAACCACAGCAGTATGATAAGGAGAATTATCCTCCTAACGTGGTTAAGGGAAAGGTAAAAAACAAGCCCAAAGGGAAACCTAGACAAGGGGACAACAACCAACAGTGCCCATCGCGATCCCAGGCTAGAGGTAACTCCAACTGGAATCAAAACTAGGAGCCAAGCAATGCCCAAAAGCAAGGAAAAAGGCCACCTCTACAGACAAGCCATTCTTGTTCAATATGTGGTGAGTACAGCCACTATACTCACCACTGTCTCGAACTCCCTGAGCTTAAAAATTTTCAGAGTAACCGAGGACAAGGGGGATCTTCCTAGAAAACTACGGTTATGCAAGAACCCTTCCCCTATCAAGGAATTGTTAGCACTCAGCAACAAAACCCCGATAATTCCGAGAAAAACAACCATGAAATTTACATGTCTAGGGAAGAAATGTTTTTCCAAACTTGGAATCATAGCTATGACACCCCACCAGACACCAGTAAGTCAGGGGCTAGTACGAACACGACGACTGCACCTTTAACCATTCCAAAGATTCCTTTGGAACTATTGCCAAAAATGGTCAAAGTGCTTAATAGGCGAGCAGGTAGCTACTCCAAAGCAGCCCACAATTACAGCATCGTAGATGATTTAGCTCAATCACCTGCTGTTATGTCCATATTAGAAGTACTGCAGTCGTGCCCAAAGCAACGGAAAGCCCTACTTTCCGCATTAGGCACCTTCGACCCTGCCGACACGCGCATGATGACTTTTGACTTAGAAAAAACCACCCCTAGGCTTCCCTCCATGGTTGCCTTCCAGATACCAGTATCAGTACAGAATATCACTATTCACCAATGTGTCATTGACATGGGCGCATCCACATGCATCATGTCAAAGAATGTATGGCAGAAGTTAGGAGCCCCTGAACTCAAACCTTCCGTCATCACACTTAGAGCATACGACGATCGTCCCTCGACCCCCGTCGGTCTCTTCCAAAATGTACCAGTTTGTTTAGCTGGCAAGACAGTCCACATAGACATCAAAGTCTTGGATGATCACTTCAATTACAATATACTCTTTGGGCAAAGTTACATGTACGCCATGTCTGCCATAGCATCCTCCATTTTCCACATCATGATGTTCCCCCACGAGGATCGAATCATCACAGTAGACCAGCTGATGCACAATGAAAAGTGTCCCTTGACCAACAAAGATATGGTTCTACCCTATGTAGATACAACCATAGATGGTAATTTACGGTATCAAGAATATGGCCCTGGCCAATTCAAACCCTCGTCCATCCTAGGGTCATTCCTAGGAGATCCTCCCATTATCCCTGAGGTATCGCGTAATGCCATAGGGGCCCTGATATGCATGATGTCCACATCAAGAACCGAGGTTAGTCAGGACATGAGCTCAAGTAGTAACGACACCAAGACATCAGCTACTACATCCTCCCTAGTCTATGCCGCCTCCCAAACTCCTTTCTTCTACCCAGCTCTTGGCTTCACCTCCCATCAGGTCTTGGAAACACTAGTATTACCTAATATATCATTGGCATTCCTAGTGTGGTATCTCGTTGCCCCTCTAGGAACGCTAGCTACCAACATTACTACATTTGGATTAAAGCCCCACAATCCTGAGGAGCCCCAACCTACCCAAGCAGTAGTCAAAATCGCCCCCGCAAGAGAAATTCCCATTGTGAAACCAACGACCATGACAAAGAAAATCGCCAAGAAAGGAAAGAAAGTGGTGAACCCCACCATGCAAAGGGAGTCATCAGCTTGCACTATATGTGATGTCACAGGACACCCTTCCCACATATGCCCGGAGTTGGACGAACTAAAACCACTCCTCGGCTGTGAGGCAGGCACCTCGACACGACATTCCCATAAAAAGGAACTTGCCCCCAAAAGTATAGGCAAGCCGCTGCGTACCAATCATGTATGCGCTCTTTGTGACACCTATGGGCATTATACCCACCATTTTCCAGAAATACCATGGTATAGGGATGCCTTACACGCGATCGAGCGATTTTATCAAGAGGATCCTCCCACCCAGTCTATCAATGACGAGCCTCGTATCCTCCTGTACCTGCAAGAGGAGAAACAATCATCAGAAAGACAGCCATTTGTCCCTCCTCCCCCCAAACCACCATACACCAACCAGGAATAGGGGAACTTGGTCGCCTCATCCTCTTGAGTTATCAGGTGCATTGATTACTGCAGATGGTTTGATTGAGTCTTTGGCCCAAGGTCACCTAGGCAGCAGTAATATGTATTCGGGGAGTTACCAGGCGTGTTGTCTACTGCAGACGATTTGATCATGTATTTGACCCATGATCTCCTAGGAAGCAGTAGCACCCATGGCACTTAGGGAGTTACCAGGTAGGTAGATTATGTAAATGGATTGATCAGGTCTTTGACCCAAGATCACCTAGGCAGTAGTAGTACCATGCACATCGATTCTGCAGACGGTTTGGTAGCAGTAGCACCATGCACGTCGATTCTACAGACAATTCGATTGGGTCTTTGGCCCAAGGACACCTAGGCAGTAGTAATCAATACCCTGGATACTCATACGAATCTACTTAGAACGTATCACAACCTACCTATCATGAAAGTCATCCCGACACTCATATACCAACCAGGGACAAGGGAACCGATATCCCCCATTCCCCGCACAACGTAATGCGACAGTCAATCTAGTGCAACCCTTCCTAGGCTCATCAACAACCATACAACTAGGAGAATTATGACAATCCTCCAAATTTTGCAAAAAAAATCCGAGGAACAAATAAAAGGGAGATCTAGGACAGGGGGCAGTAATTGGAAATGCCCCCCCTGATCTCAGTCTAGGGGAAATCCCAAATGAAATAAAAACTAGGAGCCAAGCAACAAATCCCAAGGGAAAACTGGAGATGAGAATATCTAATCACTAGACCGAATGTAGCACTGTGATCAGCACTCCATGACAAACAGAGGTGATGCCACACATTCGCACTCCTGAAAAAATAATTTTTTCATCACCGGCAGGTATGCACCCTCCCATATTCCTTTCCAAAGTTGATGTATTTCAATAATATTGGATGAAAAGAAGATGCTTTCACTTGAGGTAGTTGTTTTTTGCAGGAAGAACTCGCAAACTATTCACAACACCATCTGCTGAAATTTTTGGAGCAGGTATCATTCTACCCTCAGCATGATAGAGTCCCAGAAAACTTTAGATATCCTGACATCATTTCTCCATAAAAAATAAACCCTAGGGTCCTCATATCTGACCACATTTATCATCACCTCACCCTGCATATGATAAACGTCTACGTTGGTCGGTAGAGCCTCCCCTCCATGGCGATCGTCACCCAAAGTAGACCATACATCACCCCACAAGTGACACCATGGCCATACCATTTTAGTCCAAGAAGCACCTCATGCCCATCCACATATCATGCATAAGGTCAAGTTCACCATTTAAACTCAACCCCCCTTCCTGGATGATCAGGTTGTACAAGCAGATTGAAAGTGCACCTCCGTGCACCGCATTTGGCCCGCCATACCTCCATCAGCATAATCCCATCTGCGACATCTTCCGATTCATCAACCCCGCACATGAGACCAACCAATGGGACCCCTACCCCCAGTAAAACACCGCTCTCACACCTTCAGTGAGTGACCCTTTTTCATGTTTTGGGGTACCCGTCTCTATGTTTTGTACAAACCAAACCCCATTATTTTATTCTTTTGGTAGGTGTACAAAGACCATAAACGATGCCCTTCACCACTTCACCCTCATATTTCACCTTTTCTCCCATGGCAACAGTCCCCCATCTCCCTTGGTTGAAGTATTTCACCCCCCATGCATGCACCATTACGAAAATCATAGCCGGTTCACACCCGCCCTGGAAATCCTATCGACTCCAGGGATTTTTCCTTCAGAAATACCTATGACTGCCGCCAAGCTGCTCAAGCATACTTCAACCTTGGACCAAAAAATCCCCATCATCTTTTTTCAGCCACTACTCACCAACATGCCTATGTTAAACCCATCATATCCCGATCCTTGACCTCTCAGTTCAGTGACTCATGGTCTGGTTAAGGCTTCCTTTTTGTCGACCTCAACACCTTTTTTCCAAAAAGGAAGCGTTACCTTGGATGACCCGCCCCATGCAAAGGGGTATCCTCGGGTGGCACCGTGGGAGACATCATTTTCCACAGATGTCATCGATCCTCTTGACATTTGACTATAGCTTCATGTCACGATGGTATTGTACCTTACAACCATTTCACTTTGATCAAGATCCATCGAAGACCCGTGCCTTCATAAGCGTCTCTGACAACAATGCTTACATGGGAAGGTTCCAGCCAGTACATATGCGTACATGGCACAGTGATATTCCATACCAGGATTATGCATATGGGTACCAAATTCCACCTATCGTCAAAGGAAAAACGCCCTTGAGGGCATCAACAGTCGTCGTCAACAACCACCAGCATCACTGCCATAGCAGTAGCACAGACAACACATGTATCTCTCAATTTTGTTTAACCATCCATAACATCACGAGCATGGGACATGCCCGGCTCGTTGAAATTTTGTAAATATGTTGTATATTTTGTTTTCTTGCAGGGGGTCCCTTAGGCCATGTTTATCTCAGAAACGGTTCAAGGTGTTGTCAATTCCAAGAATACACGCAGACCCCCCCCTCTCTCTCTCTCTCTCTCTGTGCATATAATACATAAAAGAAACTATAATTTATTTCGGCTATACAGTTCTTCCTAGACCTCACACATTACAGGGCAACTGTTAACACTGGAAAATCGTACAACAGAAGATGACATCAATTAATGTCGAGCCCAAGGATTTACAGGACAGGAATACATTATGGAATCAAGAAGTATTTAAAATCTCTAAGGTTTTGAGAAAATCAGATTTGAACTAGTCATAAATGCTCAAATGCGCGCTTTTTCCTTTGATAAGAGCGTCTTCTGCGTGCCTTTTTGCCCGATAAGCGCGCATTCATGGAAATGGAAAAAAGTCACTTTCCGTGCCACAATAAGTAAAGGATAGTTACTCCTTATGTGAAAGCTGCCTAAGGATAGCCACCAGCGCCTCCTTAGACATTATGTGAGCACACAAAAGAATATTTGAGCACAGAATGGAATCAAACCTCTCCCTTAGGTGACCATCCATCATGTACCAAGGGAGGGAAGGAGGATTTGAAGCTCACCTATATAAACCCACCAAGAGATGAAAAAATAGTGATCACAAAGTTATGCTGGCCAATGTTGCCCAAGCAACACCAGCATTGTGTGTGACCCAGAGCTGGAGCTAAAGAGAACTTGATAGTTGTCCACCCAACATCTTAGTCCACCACAGCAGAGAGAGAGAGTTAGACTGCATCAGAGGCAGAACTTGGAAGGAAAACATCCTTGCATCGGGACCTAAAGCCATTGCCTAGGGGCCCTTTGGCAAGTGGGTAAGATTTCCTTTTATTCTGAACATTTCATAAGAAGATGCCACTGAGCCATCATTTGCATTATTACTATTTCGAACTCTCTATATAGCTTCTTTTGTGTTTTTATTTTTAGTTTAACCAGAGCATACTTCAACATATCATTTCCATTAATTTTTATGCTTTTGAGCTTCCCCCACATTCTTCCTGTTACCAATAGTTTAGAGAGTAGACCACACTCTCTAAGCTCATGCAATTTTGTACACCTGTGCATCGAATCCACAACAACCCTGAAACTAGATTCGTCCAAATCTCGTGTTGATGATGGTTCGCAGCGTAAGCTGAAGTACCCCTGTCTGATTTGTGATGAAGAGCACTACACCAAGGACTGTCCTTGACGGGCTGAAGTAAGTAGATTGCTCAAGGGCACTCAAGGTACTCCTACTATTCTTAAAGAACCGTTTCCGTCTCAGCAGACACAGATGTTCAAACAACCTCAATCATCTGCTCCATTTGGCTCTCAGGTGTTCATGATGAATGGTTCTGCATCCATTTCTATCGCTACTCAGTCAAAGGATTACGCTGGGTCACGTGAGGAAACAGGGAAGGATATCGCTGATGGTCCTCCTCCCCCACCTATTTCCGGCCCTCTTGAGATTGAAAGGCCCAGTGCTGAACCCGTTATGCGACCACCTTCCAAAGGTGTTCTCCAGAAGTTTTATTATAATGCAAATGCCCGTGCTGCTCAACATTATAGTATTGTTGAGGGTTTGGCATAGGCACCATCCGTGATGTCCGCGTTAGAAGTACTTCAGATTTTTTTGTGTCAGCGGAAAGATTTATTATTTTCAATCGGCGGTGTTGATCCTGCTGATACTAGCCTTCTCGCTTTCAATCTAGATAATTTCATTCCACGACTTCTGCACCAGATTGCACTCATTATACAAGTCTTTATTAATGGTCTCGACATTCATCAAGCCATTTTGGACGAAGGTGAATCAACTTGCATCATGTCAGCTTCTTGCTGGAAATCCATTGGCTCTCTAGCCTTGAATTCCTCACCAAATACCCTTGAAGCATTTTTTGGAAGGGAATCAAAACCTTTGGGTGTTCTCGCAAGTTTTCTGATTACCTTGAAAGGGAAGATAGTCAATGTTGAAGTAGAAATAGTTTATGCCAAACTCAATTACAATCTTATACTTGGTCGCAGTTGGACTCATGCTATGCTTTATGGTCCGTCCACCCTCTTCCGTGTTTTGAAATTTCCACATGAGGGCAAGATTGTTACTGTCGATCAATTGTCATTCTTCACCTCTTCTTCGAAGAACAACATTCCATATGTGGATAAGATCCCTACTCCCTTCGAGAGCATTGGGCTGGGTCTCTTCAAAGATCCAGCCCTCATGGGTATTTTTCCCCTTTCACCACCAAAGACTGTTCAAATTAATTGATCTCTCGGTCCAATGACCCATGGATTGTTCCTTCGCCTGAACAAGTAAATTCATTTGGTGATTCAATGCCTTTGATTCCGATTGAAATCTATTATTTTGAACTCATTTCTGCGTCAGATACTCCACCCTCTGATGGTGCTCCTTTGAGCTCGTCTCTTGACGTATATTCTCAATCCCCTTGGTTCGGAAATTTAAACTCGTCAAATCCTTGAAATAAGTGTTTCCTTCTGATGAAGCCATTGTGGAAACCATGTCTCTCGAAGACCTGCCGTGGGACGATGGTCATCATCGTTCTTCATTTATGCCTGGCCTCGGGGCTATGTCTACATGTGTTGAGTGTTTTTCATCTCAAGCTCCTTCTCCTCAGCTTCAAATTCCAATCTTGACACATGAATTCTTTACAGAATGAAACTTGTGCAATGTCACACAGACGATGCTTATTGACATTTCCGTGAAGTCAGGAATCATCGAGAACATCCATGTGGGGGTCACATGTTCTTCAAATGAAGTCCAAGTTTATACTAGCCTTTTCGGTGAATTCTGTGATGTCTTCACATGGTCCTACGAAGAAATGCCTAGCATTGATCCTATTATAGTGGTGCATGAAGTTCCTACCTATCTCGGTTCGAAGCCTGTTCGCCGATGTCTTTGTCTGGTGCACCCTAGAAAGGCTACGACCATTAAAGGTGAAGTTGAAAAACTTCTCAAAGCTAGTTTCATTTATCCAATTCCCTTGACAGAATGGGTTTCAAACATCATTCCTGTCGATAAGAAATGGGGAACTATCCATGTCTGTGTTGATTACCATGACATAAATCAGGCTTGTCCTAAAGATAATTATCCTACTCCCTTCATCGATCAGATCATTGATGACTTTGTCGGGAGTGAGATTTTTTCCCTTACGGATGGCTTTTCTGGATATAATCAGATTAAAATTCTCCCAACTGATTAGCACAAGACAGATTTTATTTGTCCTTGGGGTACCTTCACATAAAAGAAACTCCCTTTTGGCTTGAAGAATGCCAGGGCCACATTCCAGCGAGTAATGTCCTACGCTTTCCATGACATTCATCACATCGTTCAGCCTTACCTAAATGACCTTCTGGCTCATTCAGCTAAGCGTAGGTACCATCCAGATCATCTTCGTCAGATCTTTCTTCGTTTTCGACACTACAACATTCGGCTTAATCTGCATAAATGCATCTTCTGCGTTGATTTCGGTAGAATTTTAGGGTTTATCATGTTTAAAGACAGAATTCACCTCAATCCACTCAAGGTTGAGGCTATTGTCAATCTCCCATATCCATCCTCATTACATCAGTTGTAGAGTCTGCAAGGAAAGGCGAATTTTCTATGCTTTTTTATACCGAACTATGCAAAAGTAGCTAAAGGATACACATGATTTTTGAAATAGGACATCCCTTTCTATTGGGATGAGATTGCTCAACAATATTTTGATGCACTCAAGACATTGTTGGTCAATGGTCCTTTACTACGTCCTCCAAATTATCACTGTGATTTTTCCCTCTATTTAGCTACCGCTTTTAGTACAATTTCTATGGTTTTGGTACAAGATGATGATGATGGTAACAAACATGTCATTTATTACTTGTCTCGTAACCTTCTTGATCCTGAAACGCATTATGCTCATGTCGAGAATTTAGCACTAGCCGTGGTCCAGGCCGTTTAGTGCTTTCGTCATTATATCCTTTTGCGTACAGTGACTGTGATTTCCGATTGCAACCCCATGACCTATATTTTGTCTCGAAAATTGCTGGGGGGGAAATAATTGAAGTGGATCGTTATCCTTCAAGAGTTTTATTTGGATTTTACTGCTACCAAATCAAAGAAATCACTACTTTTTGTTGATTTGATTTGTTCCCTCCCTTCAAACTCTGCTTCGTCTCGTTCTGAGGACTGTATTCCAGATAACACACTTTTCTTGATTAGAATCCTCGACCCTTGGTATGGTGATATCATCATATATCTCCAGACATCCACATTCCTATCTGAGTTGACAAAGGATGCCCACCGCCGTATCCGGCATCACTCGCAACCTTATCGTATAGTCGGAGATACGCTCTATCATGTTGGAGTTGATTTCGTAATCTACCGATGTTTGACCCTCAAGGAAGCTAAGAAAGTATTGAATTATTGTCGTAGTGGCGCTTGTGGTGGTCACATGTCTGGCTATGCTACTGCACAAAAGATACTTCGTGCTGGTTATTTTTGGCCTTCCATTTTCAAAGACTGTATTGTCGCAGTTCGTAAATGTCATGATTGCCCGATTTATCACCTCAAATTACATGTGCCACCTGTTCCTCTTCACCCTATCATTACCGTTGGTCCCTTTGCAAAGTTGGGCATCGATTTTATGACGTGTAACCCTCACTCGGCCGGGGGGGATGCTTATATCATTGTAGTCATGGACTACTTCACCAATTGGGCTGAAGCAATGCCTACACTTGACGTTGACGATAATACAACTGCTCAGTTCATATTCAATCATATTATTGCTAGGTTTGGTGTCCCTCAAGCCATCATTATTGATCATGGTTCCCATTTTCGGCATTATATGGCGGAGGAGTTGACTTCTAAGTTGGGTCTGCATCATGACAACTCAACACCGTACTACCCTCAAGAAAATGGCCAGGTTGAAGTTGTGAACAAATTTCTTGTCACAATGCTTTAGCGTAAGATTGGGATCCACAAATAAAACTAGCATCTCATGCTATTTTTGGCTCTCTGGGCATACCAAACTTCGACTAAGAGTGTGACCGGATTCACCCCTTTTTAGTTGGTTTACGGTCTGGAAGCTACTCTCCCGATTGAGTTTGAAATACCTTTGCTCAAGTTAGCTGTGGAATTACTGCCAAACATTTCGCTAGAAGAAGAGAATCTCCTTTACTTAGAGAGGTTGGATGAAACTCTTCGCTTAGCCTCTTTAGTCATCGAAGCACAAAAGAAGCGAGTCAAAGCTCATTTTGATCAATCAGTTTCCCCTCGTTCTTTCATTGAAGGAGATCTCATCCTCATGTATGACCAAGCTCATGATAAGCTAGGGGAAAGAAAATTTCAACCTATGTGGCATGGGCCATACATTGTTAAACTTGTGTTGCAAAATGGGGCCTATGAGCTAATTAACTACAAAGGTCATCCTCTTGAACAACCCAGAAATGGGTTGTATCTCAAAAAATATTATGCATGAGTCATTCATGCATAACAGGTGTACATAGGTGTTATTTTCATTTTTGTACATGTTTTTGGGTTTGGTGTGCTTTGTGAGCGTTTTCCTCACATTGGGTCTTGAAACTCTGTGCATCATAAACGTCAAAAATATATGCGTAGGAAATATATGTAAGGCAATATATATATATATATATATATATCACATGTTTGAAACTCTGTGCATCATAAACGTAAAAAATATATGTATGTTACTGTTACATCCTGAGACATCATGTCTCGCAAAATATGTAGATAAAATAAACCTAGGTGTCTAATCAGCATGATGCTCGCGATAACATGTCACGACCCGTACTAGCCACCTCAGCAAGTGGTTGATTCAGCTGGGCACCCCTACAGTATGTCTCTGATATGCATGAGAAAAATCATCAAAATGTGTATAATCTGGGACTCCTCAGGTGATCCCCTCTAGGTTGCGCACTATCTCATCTTCCTCGTTGCCCTTGCCCTGAGGGTCGAAATTGCGAGGGATTCGCCTCACTATCAGTGACATACCGACAAGTCTCTTTGGGCCAACATCTGCATCACACAGATTTAATGTCAAGAACATACATAAATAAACAAAGAAAAATAATAATACTCATAAAACTTAAAAATTGAGTCTCACCTAAATCTTTATCCCAATCTTCTCCCTCTGAGAGTGGGAGGTTTGGATCATCAGTGAAATCTATGCCAGAGTAGGGCCAATCCTCCACGACAATCAATTGTCGATGGAGCCAATCAAAAATTTTTGGCACCCAAGACATCTTTTGGCCACCCCCTGCCCTTGGCATTAGTGCTGCCCATCGAGCCATCCGTGGTTCTCTCGTTGGTGGTGTCAGAACTATGACCTCCTGTCGCTGAAAAATTGGTAATCGTTCTAAGAAGAACGATACCAAGATGGATCCATAACAAAATTGTTTCAGTTTTGTCTTCTTTCATTTGGTTAGTTGGCACTTCATGTTTATGGTCACGGCCTCTACCCAGTTGTAAATGGTTGGTGCCATGCAGTCTACAACAAGAAGCAACTGTGTCTTTGTTGCTTCATGTGGTTCTTGTGATCCCACATCCCATGTGATGGTATGCAATACCACGCGTAGTGTCAAATCAGGGATAGTTTGTATATCAACTTTCCCACTACTTGAACCTTTCCGCGCTCCTCGACATACCCTGTCTATCACCATGGTAATGTTTTTTGTGTAGGGACGGGTGCCGGTTAGGAGTCGTGATGCACCCCTCTGCGATAATCCTTTGATGAAGTACACATCAGAGACATAAATCTCAAGTTCTTGATCCTGTAGGATGAATTTCTCTTGATTTTCGTCCCATATACTGATCAGATATTGTAGCAATTCTGGTTGGGCTTGGATACATGGTGTTAGAAAGAATTTTAGCAAGCCACAGTTTCTGAGGGCTTCCATAACTCCCTCATTTTCCATGGCTAGCTCATCTTCTTTGCTATGTTACTGTTCTTTCGTTTCAATGACCAGTTTTTTCCTTTCTACCTGCAAACACACACATATGAGTGGTATTAGTCAATGTTCATCCTTAAATTTGTAAACAATTGGGAAATTTGGTGCATACTTTTGCTAGAAATTGGTTTGCGCCATTGACGCGACTATTTCTAAAATATTCGTACCAATGGGCATGCCCTAGTGTAAAAAATTGAGCGGTTGGCGTGACTCCATGCCCGAAACCCGTACCAACCGCGCAGCCCTAATTTTTACAATTCCTCCTCCAAAATTCAAAATTGACAAATGCAGGAAGTGAGAAATAGCTTAAAATGACAAGAGGGATCTCAGGTCTTGCCTGGAGTTGACAGATTTGCGATTGATCTACTGGATTGGCCGCTATTGTCACCACAAGATTGCACAGTAAAATGGGTAACTATTGCTCCACAAGAGGTAAAAAGTGAAAAGTAATTATTTTTACCATTTTTGGCATTTTATAATTTTTTCACAACCCTAATTAGGTTTTAAGGCATGTTTTTCGATTCTTTATTATTATTTTCGAAAAATAGATTTTACACGTGTCTCTTGTGCAGCAACAGGTTTTTCATGCGACAATGATGAAGTAATGAGTTATATTTTATACTTTTTCGGACTTGGTAAAAACACGAAAAAGTCACTACTGGAGTCATATTTCAGCTCTTTCTCTGACTCTCTAAAACTGAAAATATTGTTGAGACACTTGTCATTTTGAACTTGTTAAATGGCTGTGAAAAAATATCTACCCAGTATACATTTACTCCTTTTTCGGGCTGGGATGGATTATTTACGAAAAATGAATACCTTAGCCTATCACGACGAAGAGGTTCTTTCAGAATTTGTTTTCTACCTTTTCGGATCTGTGAGACTACATACGAAAAGGGACTACTGGAATTTTCTTTTCTGCCTTCTTTTCAAACTCTCTAAACATGAAAATATGTCGAGTTCTCCCTTTTTTAGACTCGTTAAACTCTGATGACATCGGACTTTGTCACCATGACGTTATTCGAGTTCCTCCTTCCTAGGGATCGTAAAATGTACTAGGATGGATTTGTCCAAAGGAAAAACTTATAGTGAAAGCATATGCTATCCCCTTCAAGCTTGTTTTCAAAAATAATTGGGGTACTCGCCAGAAATGGTGAGGGGAAATGGAACCAGATTTTAGTTTTGTTGGCAGTATGTCACTCTTGAAAATAGCACTTGTCTGCATTCGTGTCGGGTTGGGGACATCTCATTTCATCATTTTTTCTTCCATGGGTTTGGGTAATCTCTTTTTACCTCTCATTTTCTCTTTTCCACATCATCATGACCTTAGATGCTTTGATGTCAAATACTGCCAAAACTAGTGTCGTGCTGCTGATATGTTCAAGAGAAGTTTGCCTCTGCAGTTTTCAACCTCCCTTTGATTCTTTGTTGGTCCTGATTCACAAAAATCATATTCCTCTGTCTCGTGTTGATGACATGGGAAACATTATGGCCCACCTTCGATCAGGTCACTTCCTATCGATTTTAGCTCATTATCCAGGAATTTGATGTAGAGACTCCCTTCTAGTACCTTGGAGCCTGGATGCCTCAATGGTAGGTTTTTCGTATTTTACGCAAGTTTCACATCATTGGCCTTCGATCGAATGATTCTGTAGATATTCGACGTCAGATCACTATTCACATTCCGTGGATCGTACCTTTTTTTACCTTGAGAGCCATTGTCATTATTGGTGGTTCCTCTCGCGTCTGTTAACAACTTTCATCATTGGTTGGTAATCAGATGATTTTCTTACATGTTCGACTTCAACTCATATATTCGCATGCTTGAATTTGTACTTATTCGGATAAGGATGGAGCGCAAGACCCTGATTTTTTCCTGTTAAATTCCACGTTGTAGGTTCTTTATGGATTATCATGACTTATTGCATGACTCTTTGATTGGATGGCTGCAACCATACTTGAGTCTGTTTGTTGATCTTTACTGGTGGATGGCTGCGTCCATATTTCGATCTCAATTTTTGTGTACTCTATTATGGATGGCTGCACCCATACCACATGTTCATGTATTAGAGATATTAGTTGTATTTGTAATTGTAGGTTTTTCAACAGCGGTGTTTGGTTCGAACGCTTTCTCATAAATCATTTCACCCCTCCCTCTCCCTCGGACCTCATGCTTTAGGGGGCATCTGTTACACAACATTTTGTCACTGTCCCTGAAATCCCCATCCCACACATTGGAGGGTCATTTTTGTGACTTATGAAAAATGTTATGCCTTGCAAAGACCTTCATTGCATCCCTCTACATGAAGGTAACATTCCTCTTGGTGAAAATTTCGTGAACAAAGCATCAAAAACCCCTATTTTTTCCTTGGCACGAGTAGCCAGTTATACCCTCATGCCGAAGTGGAATATTAACATTAGGGCTTGCACCACCTAGTGCTCTGTCCCAGTGTAATACCCGCGCCAAGATTTTTGGGAATTTCATTTAAAAATAGAGGCAGAGGTTCCATTCCAACCACCTTGGGGATGAGTCACTGGGAGTGGTTGAACTGAAACAACCATGGACTCCTTCCTTTAGTTAGTAGTTTCCACCTCCCTTGGAACACTCCTAAAGGATAGGCATCCCTTCCACCTTTGTAGGGATCCCAACCTCCTCCTTTTCCTCTATATAAACAAGCCTTCTCCCTTTATGAAAGCTAATTGAACAAAGAGAATTATACAACTGAAGTGCTGAACTTGGAGAATTGAACTATAGCTGAATAAATGAGTTATTGATAAGGTAGATCAAGAAGGAACTCCATTGAGAGGGCCCTTAGCCCGTCTGAATTCCTCGACAAGCTTTGATACGTGCTTCGCCCGAACCCCACTAGAGGAGACTACAGCGTTAGAGCATGGCTGTGTCTCTTCCTTCTACCTAATAATATAAGTGACTATTGTCTGGTTCTCATCTTGTATTTTTTCTTTATCGAATGCAATATTCTTAGTCTTCTTTGATTGACTAGTAGTTTTTGGATGAAATTAGTATGTGGTATGTGGTTATCGTTTTCTGATCTCTGTGAAGGTGTCCAAATGCGATAAGCGAAGGGGTTGTGACTTGCCAAATCAAGAGCGAGAGGGTCTCATCACCACTATGATTGTCAATGACAGCTTTGGACCACAAGTAGGCCATCTTATTGCGCCCTCTTTCATTCAAATATCTAGGAACCTACACTCTAGCATGATTCCTTGTTACTAGACCCACTCTAGGGCTGGAGGGATCGTCTTTGTCCGCAAAGAGGATTTACCTACATAACACCATTCTTAAGACAAACAAGCTGAGTGGAACTAGAGAGAAATTAAGAATTCTCTAATCTGACCTAGAAGAGGAAAACATTAGAGCCATAGGAGTAGACATATTTAAGGTGTCTCTAACAGCATATCTTAAGCTAAATTTTCTATTCTATTGCAAGAGAAAGATGCACAATATGGAAAACATAATAAGACAAGTACTAGATTAGAAAAACATCACCATTAACCATGTTCAGGAATCCTGCAAATGTGCTTGCTCCATTTCCATTCAAATCAAAACATTCACAAAACTCTAAAGCCAATTTCTTCTCAACTCCAAGTCTATGTATTGAGCTCAACAATCAACCAACAACCAACTATAGCATACATGAAATATTTATTTGCCAAATGAGGAGTTGGAAACCCTAGATAGGGTTTCTAGAAGTCATTAATTACACAATAAATGCATTTGACCATTGAGATGATGCAAGGCCGAAGGCACAAATATCCCAAATTAATTAAATGAAAAAATAAATTCTAACATAACTCCTTAGCTAATTTTAGAGATATTTTCCATTGAAGCCTTCAAAATAAAATTTTCAATAACTTCTTCTGTATTTTTTTGACTTTCTGGCAAAGGGCGCAGTGCCACTGACTGAGGGTGTAGCACCAAAATTGGAAAAATTTTGTTTTTTTACAGCTGAGTTTTGGAGGCCTTCCCGGTGTCCAAATGAGCTCCATGATAGATCATTGCAAAGTATGTCTTGTATAGTTTCCAAATATGCCTTTAGTTTCTAGATTGGAACCCATTTTCCTACTCAAAAATATATTCTCCCAAGACTTCTAAGGGCGCAACGCCAGTGCTGAAAATAGGGCAAAAAGGTGTTTTTAGGTGGGTTTTGGCCCTTTTAAGGGACCAGTTTTGCCCCAAATGAGCTGAAATTTTCTGTGGATGATGTGATCGGAATGAGAAAAATGAAAATGTTGAGTTTTTACCATTTTAGTACCACAAAATAGTGCAAAAAACCATTGGCGCTGCGAGTTTGGCCCTTTTTCTACAAGCTAAACAGTCAAAATTTCAAAATTTTCGAAAAGATGCCAAAAATGGATTTTGTCTTACAAATCATGTTTGGGAGGCTTGGTGGTATCCATAAGCAAGGATTTTTAGCATTTCATTCTCCTTTTCCTCATTTTGTGCTTGAATCTTTGCAAGGGCTCTTTTGAGTTTTGCCCTTGCAATCTTGTTCCTCAAGGCATAATGCTTAGCCATCTTTCTCTGCAAGTCAATCTCTCTTTTTTCCTTTTCAAGCTGACCCTCTAGGTGTACATTTTTCCTTTGCAGCCAAGGTTCTCTATCATAGCTAACTTCCATGGCAAGTAGCTCACTTGGAATGAGCTGCTCTGCCAATGCTGCCTCTTTCTCTCTTTCCCGTGCTAAAGCCTTCTTCAACCCAATTGACCTTGGCCTCTTCCTAGGAATTTGTTCTTCCTCTCTATCACTATTTGATGTTGTGTCATTTGTATAAATTATATGCACTAAGCATGCATATGTCCTTGATTCACCTGATCTCACACTATTTAACTTTATGAAAAATACTGAATCAATTCCACTTGTTAATCTTTTGCGGAAAAATTAATTGCACACACATGTGAAGCATAAAAAAAAATCAATTGCACATAACACAGTTTTTAACTGGGAAAGTATGATGCTGAAAACCCCAAATATATATTATGTATCATGGAATCATATGAAAATCCTCATACAAATCTTATCAAGCTCTTAGTACAGTACAATCGTCATACACTAATCAGGAACAATCTTTCAAATCCATGCACCGATCTTTGCCCCCTGCTAGCTTGCCTCCATTGCGCAATCCATACTGAAGAATAGCTCTAAATGAATTCGAATTACTCTTGCCTTGACTGTGCAATCCTCATTAGAAACTCCAATGTGTGTGTGATGCAATCAATTCATCACTATAGTCACAACAGATAGTCTATCTTGCCCTTTCACCTATCTCTCCATTGGGTCTCCATTGAAACTGCCATGCACTATAGTTAACTGCTATATTTTTCAGTTGATTAATGAGTTATTATTTGCGAATTAATTAACTAATTAATTCACTCCACTCTCACTAGTGTATCATTCAGTTAGACTAGATACAACTAGCTCAACTGAGTCTAAGTGAGTTAAACTAAATACAACTCCATAACTACTTCTTCCAACTGTGTCATAACTCTGCCACTTGAGTTATAACTGAGTCCTCCATGCATTAGCTCCAGTAAACCCTTGGGAATTGTGTAATTCCCTAAGTCCATTGATGTGCCACATCTGTGCACTGAGATAAAGTGCTCCAAGAGAATAAGTTGTTGTTTAGTGTCTGATTATTATTAAGAGCTAATAATAATCGACATGCATCTACTTTTAGCTCAGCGATCTATAAATAGACTTCGCCCAATATTCTAAAAATATAATTTCATCTATTTTTCAAACTTGATAAACCATCCATAAATAGCATCTTGAAACTTCTGAAATATGATCATCATGTCTAAAAATAGACATACACTAAAAATAGACTTGCGCCAAAAATAGCCTGCGGGCCCACTTAGTGAAGGCAACTCTTTTCACTAAGCTCATCATCTTGTTGAATATCAACACTCCCTCTCAACAAGATAGGGATTATATTTCACCCCGATCCTGCGTTTGTGGTATTCAAATTTTCTCCTGGTGAGCGCCTTCGTCAGAATATCTGCATCCTGATCCTCCGTAGGAATTTACTGAAGAAAAATGATCTTCTGCTGCACACAATATTTGATATGATGATACTGGATATCAATATGTTTAGATCTATCATGAAACACAGGATTAACTGAGAGTTTAATGCAACTCTGATTATCACAATGTATCACTGTGGGATCTAAATGTGAACCGAACAAACCAACCAGAATCTTCCTCATCCAGATAGCCTCACATGTAGCTTGACTTGCTGCCATGTATTATGCTTCTGTTGAGCTGAGTGCCACCGATATTTTTTTCCTGTTGTACCAAGAAACTGTTGTAGATCCGAAACTAAAAATCCCTCCTGATGTGCTCTTTCTGTCTATTGGGCTTCCTGCGCAATCTACATCCGTGATGCCATGCAACTTCACTTCATCTGTCTGTATGTACCATAAACCATACTCAAATGTGCCCCTAAGATATCTCAGGACATGCTTTCTTGCCTCCCAAATTAGGTTGGTAGGCTTAACCATCGCTTGTGAAAGCTAGTTCACCCCATAGCATATGTTTGGTCTTGTATTGAATAAATACATGAGCGAACCCACCAATTGTCGAAAAACAGTGGCATCCACTACCTCTGCTGATGTAGCATCCTCTTTCTTCCAATTTCCTGGAATATGAGTGTCGATAGGCTTGCAGCCCTGCATGTGAAACTTCTCTAGTATCTCCCAGACATACTTGCCTTGAGACACAAACAGTTCACCTTCCCACTGCCATATTTCCAATCCAAGGAAATAATGAAGGAGGCCCAAATCCTTCATCTCAAACTCCTTTGCAAGATCTACCTTGCATGAGTGTATCAACTACTCATCACCTGTTAGTATTAAATCATCAACATAAAATACAATGATTAAAAACATACCTTCCACCACAATCTGGTATAGGTTTGCATCTGCCTCACTCTTGGTGAGGCCAAGTCTAGTGAAATAGTTGTCGATCTGAGTGTACCAAGCACGTGGTGCTTGTTTCAGCCCATACAACACTCTTTTGAGCATGCACACATGTGACTCGCTGCTGAAGATCTCAAATCCTTCATGCCGCTCAATGTACACCTCTTCCTCAATTATCCCATTAAGGAAAGTAGTCTTCACATCCATCTGATTAGTGTGCAACCCCATCTGCGCTGAGAGAGCAAGGATGGTCTGTATCGAAGAATACCGTGTGACAGGTGCAAAGTTTTCTTCATAGTCAATCCCCTCGATCTATGAGAAGCCTTGGGCAAAAAATCTTCCCTTATACTTCTTGACGCTCCCATCAGCAGCTTGCTTTACCTTGTAGATCCATCTTGATCCTACAACTGATTTTCCCACCAGCCTTGGAACAATCTCCCAAGCACTGTTTCGGACAATGGAGTCATACTCCACCATGGCATCCACCCATGTGGGCTCCTACACTGCTTCTTCAAAAGAAGATGGCTCTGTCATGTTACACTTGCTCATAAGAGCCATGTATCCAATAAATCGGTCAGGTGATTGTCTCTATCTCCGTTGTGATGTAGGGACTCCTACATTCTATGCCGCATCAAGCTTCAGTCTCTCAGCTTCTGTGGTACGCTTTCTGCCTTTTCTGATGTTTGGTTCTGCATGAGTGGACTCCTCCACTCCATGAATCTCCTCCTATGGCTGATTCACATCTAGAGGCTCATCTTTGGGAACAAGAAGTTCTTCCTCTGCATGCAAGTGTAGCTCCCTCTCAAGCGCCAACTTCATGGCTTTCACCTCATTGAATTTTATATCCCATCGCACAACAGTCATCCGACTGTCTAGAAAATACACACGATAATTATGGGGTGTTTCTGTGTACCCCACAAATATCCCAACTTCTGTAGTTAGCTCCAGATTTTTCCTGGCGTCCTTTGTCACATGAATGTAAATAGGTGAGCCAAAAATATTCAAATGAGAAATATCAGGCTTCTTACCAGTAAAAGCTTCTTCAGGTGTACTCATGCCAAGTACTCTATGAGGACAACGGTTTTGCACATAAACTGCAGTGTTGCATGCTTCTGCCCACAACTGCATCAGTAGGCCCTGGTCATGCAACATCGCTCATGTAGCACCCACAATCGTTCTGTTATTTCTCTCCGCGACCCCATTCTGTTGTGGGTTATGAGGCGCTATGAGTTCTCTTTGAATTCCTTCTTTGGTACATAAGTCTTTGAATTCGCCCGAGATGTATTCACCACCATTATCACTCCGTAGAGATTTCACTTGCTTCCCTGAGTCCTTCTCCACCAATGCCTTGAAATCACAGAAATTTGAGAACGTTTCACTCTTCTTCTGCATGAAGAAGATCAAGCATCTATGAGAATAGTCATCAACAAATATAACATAATACCTGTGCTTTTTTGTTGAAGCAACCGAGAAAGGTCCACACATGTCTGTGTGAATTTTCTCTAGGATCACCAAAGCATGGTTCTCCTTCTCATGAAAGGTGGTCTTCACAAACTTACCCATAGTACATCCCTTGCACTGATCTAATTGCGCAAGAGTACCCTTGGGAATTCTAGTAGAAATATGCTGCAAAATCTTCAAAGCGCCATGGTGAAGATGGCCCAATTTCCTGTGCCATAATTCACCCTCATCCTGACTCACCACTTCTTATGCTTTTCTCACCATTGCAGCGCAGCCATCTACCTCTAGCTTGTAGGGATTCTTAATTCTAAACCCTATCTTCTTGGTTTGACTCGTTGTTTTATGTCGAAGGAAGGCTTTTCCCTCGCTAAAAACAACATCATAACCTTTGTCTTCCAGCATTGTGACTAAGACCAAGTTCTTCTTCAGACCTGGAATAGGCATAACATTCTTCAACAAGAATGGATTACCACACTCCCTCTCAAAGGTAATGGTCCCAATGCTAGTCGCACTATACCGACCATCGTCTCCCATCTCTATATGCATCTGGAGGTCCTTCTCCTCCAAGTCACTAAACAACTCTTTGTCTCCCATCATATGGAAAGACACACCACTATCAAGATACCACACCACTCCCATGAAGCCTGAAAACAAGCATGTGATCAAGGAGAAATCAAGCTCAAATTGTGAGGCTAAGGCCTCTCTAGCTGCAGCTCCAGTAGCCTTCTTGTTCTTCTTCTTCTATGGACAATTAGTAGCAAAATTCCCATGTTTGTGACAATGAAAACACTTCACTTTAGACAAATCCTGCTTCTTGCCTTTAGCATCAGATTTTGAAGGATGTTTCTTCCCCTTCCCTTTCCTTTCTTTGGCAGCCAAAGCACAATTCTCTTAATCTTCATTATTTGATGAAGATCCATCCCTGGTACCCCCGCCTTATCTCCTCCTGCACAAGATCCGATCAAAGTCGCTCCCATCCCGACAGTTTCTCCCCTCCATTGACAGAGTCTTCGTAGCTATGCCAACTCTTTGGAAGCCCAAGGAGAGCCAATATCACCAAGTCTTCTTCATCAACAGTAAACCCCATACTTTCCATTTCATCCTTGTAGTGGACAAACTTCATGAGGTATTTTGGAATACTGTCGCCCTTCTCCATTTTTATTTTTCTGAGCTTGTCTTTAAGCGCCAACTTCCTCTGGTCACTTCTTCTTTGGAATAAGTCTGTCAAAGCCTTCCGCATTAAGAATGGAGTGGATTTCCCGTGAAGGCTGGACATAATATGGTCCTTCACACCTTCCAATAGAATTCTTCTCATATTTGACGTCTTATTTTTCCAGGCATCAAGTAATGTAGCATTGCTAGATCCTGGCTTAGGAACATCGCTATTGATGAACTCCTTCGGCCCATTATCCTCCAGAAATGCCTCAATATTGTCCTTCCAAGCTATGTAATTCAAGTTCCCATCAAGGGCATACTCCAGTTGCAACCCATTGAAAGACATTTCAATGTATACTCAAATTCTGCGCCAAGAATCTTCTATAGAAAATTCGAATTGTCCACCAGCACAAACTCACTTCACAATTGCAATATTCAATAAAAAATGCTCCGATACCATGTAGAAATTATATGCACTAAGCATGCATATGTCCTTGATTCACCTGATCTCACACTATTTAACTTTATGCAAAATACTGAATCAATTCCACTTTTTAATCTTTTGCAGAAAAATTAATTGCACACACATGTGAAGCATAAACAAAAATCAATCACACATAACACAGTTTTTAACTGGGAAAGCCTGAAGATGAAAACCAAAACTATATATTATGTATCATGGAATCATATGACAATCCTCATACAAAGCTTATCAAGCTCTCAGTATAGTACAATCGTCATACACTAATCAGGAACAATCTTGCAAATCCATGCATCGATCTCTACCCCCTACTAGCCTACCTCCACTGCGGAATCCCTCCTAAAGAATAGCTCTGAATGAATTTGAATTACTCTTGCCTTGACTACACAATCCTCATTGGCAACTCCAATGTGTGTGTGATGCAATCAATGCATCACTATAGTCATAGCAGATATTCTATCTTGCCCTTTCACCTATCTCTCCATTGGGTCTCCATTGAAACTGCCATGCACTGTAGTTAACTATTGTATTGTTTAGTTGATTAATGAGTTATTATTTGTGATTTAATTAACTAATTGATTCACTCCACTCTCACTAGTGTATCATTCAGTTAGACTAGATACAACTAGCTCAACTGAGTCTAACTGAGTTAAACTAAATACAACTCCATAACTACTTCTTCCAACCGTGTCATAACTCTGCCACTTGAGTTCTAACTGAGTCCTCCATGCATTACCTCCAGTAAACCCTTGTAAATTGTATAATTCCCTCAGTCCACTGATGTGCCACATTTGTGCACTGAAACAAAGTGCTCTAAGAGAATAAGTTGTTGTTTAGTGTCTGATTATTATTAAGAGCTAATAATAATCGACATACATCTATTTTTAGATCAGCGATCTATAAATAGACTTTACCCAATATTCTAAAAATGGAATTTCATCTATTTTTCCAACTTGATCAACCATCCATAAATATCATCCTGCAACTTCTGAAATATGATCATCATGTCTAAAAATAGACATAGTCTAAAAATAGACTTGCACCAAAAATAGCCTGCGGGCCCACTTAGTGAAGGCGACTCTTTTCACTAAGCTCATCATATTATTAAATCTCGACATCATCATGATATGAGGGTGAAGGATTATGAACAGGTGATTTGGAAGGGATATCTTGCTAATGATGGCCTTGTGGAGCAGTAAAAACCTCATTGGGAATGAATGTCTCCCATGGAATGCCTTTCTGCTGTAGTTGGTGCATAACAACCATCTTGATAAGAGAATGATGGAAAAGGCTTTACAAATGCTTAGGGTAGTTTCTTTTTTGCACTATGTTTACCATTTTATCAATGCTTCAGTAAAGGTAATAGCGTATGTGCAGCATCCTCACTCTAGTAAAGTTCATAAGAAGCCTGATGTGGTATGAGTAAAGATGGGAAAACCTTCCCTCAAATGTGAAATACTTCATTATGATCCTCATCATAGCTGCATATCTATCAAGAAGGTGGGAGAAAGGAAAGATGGATTTGCTGTGGTCTTTATACCTAGGCTTAAGGTATGGCTCAAAGTAACTCGTGTCAAGGTTAGCTTGCTTGAACCATTTCTCCCCTACACTAGATATGCTTGTGGCATTGGAAATGGCATCTATAGACAATTCAAAGGTGACCCCTACAAGATTAACTTGTTTTTCATGAAATTTAATGATAAATAGTCTAGTTAGCTTAGGGTGGTTTTGCACCTACTGCACCTTTTAACAAAAATCAAAGCAACCTACATGCTTGAAATAAGAAACAGTAAGGGGAGATGACATGAGCTCTCTTGTTTTGAGGGGTTTAAATCTATTCATCTTGCCTCCCTTGTGATCATGCTTCCTCACTACTGTCTTCACTCTCAGACATTGTGAACTCTGCTTTTATAAAACCCTAGAATGTAAATGGAAATGAGATGAAGGGATGGTAATGAAAAGGTAGCCTTCCAAATGAGGGAATGAGTGACTGAGGGTATCAATGTATGAGAATGATTAAGAGGCTAAAAAAACTCAATGAAAATACTCCAGCTGTACAATTACCCTTCGTATCACTGACACTCTATATAGGAAGATGAAATGAGGTTTAAACAATGATCTCCAACTTGAAACTTAGGGTTTGGTTAGGGTTTCATTCCATTCATTAAGAAATAACAAAAATAGCTTAAAGATGGGTTGATGACATGTAACAACCCCTCAGTATTCTTGGAGGACCATTGGCAAAGATTTGGAAGCAGTTTGAGGTGATTTTAGTTGTTATAAGGTTTAGAAACCCTTCTTGTCTTAGGGCGAAGTGCCAAAGCTGAGGGTACAATGCCAGGCTGAGCACACAATGCTAGTTGCTAAGGGTGCAACACCAAAAAAGATGCATTGAATGTGTCGGGAAAGAGCATATCACCTTCCAAAACACATAGTGCCACCTTCTAGGCACGCAGTGCCTTCAGAATTTGTATTGGGAAAAAATTCCAATCGCGCAATGCCGACTTCCATGCACGCAGCGCCATAAAAAAATTTCCTGAATTTGCTTGAAAGCTCAAAATTTCTTCTCTCTTTAGTGCTCTTGATCTTTTGACAAGCAAGAATGATTCATTTGAATTATGAAATGGGATTTTATAGTCCTGTAGTTTTAATTTTAATTTTGAAAACCCATTTCCTAATGTTAAAAGTCCCCTTTCTTTTCTCACTAACCTCTTCACACTGTCTGCATGTAGGTTTGCTTAAAAACATGAATTTGAATTTTCCTTTGCTCCTTGAGGGATGAAAATATCATTTTGACACCTTTGGGTGATTACACACACTAGAATCTTCAAAACCTTCTGTTTTTTTCACCATGAAACCCAACTAAACTTTTCCACCTTCTCTGGTCACTTTCTTCAAAAACCCTAATGGTTTGCAGTATTTCACAACAATCCTGATTGTTATCTTCTAAGTTCTCTATAGCCCTTTCAAGTTCATTCATTTCTGTCTAGTTCACCTTACCTTTTTCCCTATTTCATCAATCTTTTCTGATATACTTTCTTCATGTTTGGCTTTGTGTGCTTCCTCCATGTCAATTTCTGCAAGTGATCACTATTTTGGCACTCAATTGGACCATCAAGTGTATAAAACCTAATTATTTACAGGACCAAGTTGTTTCCCCTTAATTTGTTGTAAGTTGTTTTCATTCAGGAATAGACAATGTACCTTATCAGTACCTTCTGCTGACACAACTTTCAACACTCCTGCAGAAGTGCCAAACTTTGTCCATTTTTCTCATTTGCAGAGTTTGAACTGATGGGGTAATCTTCTTTGGAAATATTTTAGGTCCTACTTGAATAATCATGTTTTGACATTCTATTACATCTAAGCCAGATTCTAGCAAAGGAAAGGTAGTGCTTGAAACATCCAATGATGAACTTAAAGCATGTGAAACCCTAATAACCTAGTGGGAGGGTCCTTTGACCTGATTTTGACTTGGAGGCTTCTCAAGTGAAAACATAGTATTTTCAAAAGTGCCGTATTGAAGATCCAAAATACAATGTACTTGATTTATCTAAAGAAGCTACAAAGATATTTTTGAGACCATTAATGCTTGAGGAACCTGGGGAACATGGGAATGAGTTAGCTATAGGAAACCCTAGAGGGAAGGTGGAGATTACAGACAAGTGAAAATAGGCAATGAGGTCATAGGCAGGAAAGAGAAATGAAAATGAGATGTATAAGCCCATAAGGAGTCTTTTAGGAGTAATAGGGTGACTTTGAGATGACCAACATGAGGAATAGTGAAAATAGGTTTAGAAGGATAATGATGGTAGTGAGATTTCTGAAACCCAAGATATTCAAGAAATATTGTTTTCAGAAATATATAAACATCCTATAGTCATATAAAGATAGTGAAAAATACTGATGACTAATAGTGGCTCCATCTGGGCAGGGCAGCTCCCTTGGGAGGTGTCAAGAACATCAGAGTTCAAATATCTAGAAATTGTAGACCAATGCCTTGATTGTACTTGGAAGATTCCTCATTCTTCAATTGCTGATATTTTGTTGTTCTTTGAAGCTGTGATCTTTAAAATATGAAAAAACATGATTGCTTAAACTCATGTCTACCTACCCATCATACTTTTCTTATAATTTTTTATCCATTTGGGTGCATTTGGATTGGAAAACCCTGAACATCATATTTTCTTTTGAAATCATAAAAACAATCTACTTCTACCCTTATCACTTCTAAGAGCCCAGATTAGACTGATGAGCTCTTTTATTATCTACCTGTCAGGTCCCTATATTACTAGTATAGTTCCTTATTGTTGTTAGTGTAACCCCCTTATTGTTATTATTGTACCCCTATAACCCCCATATTGTTATTATTGTGCCCCTAAAGTATTATTGTTAGGTCAGCTAGGATTACATTGTGGCCCCACTAGGATTATAATGTGGCCCCATGGAATCCTATATATAGAAAGGAGGTTTTGTAATTTGTATCATCCAATAATTGTTCATTCATGTAATGTATTAGAGGTTTCCCCCTCAAAGTGGCTTATTTATAAGGTGTTGATATCTCTTTTATTCTATTTTTGGAGCTGGTTTCACAACATTTGGTATCAGAGCTTTGGGTTCTACGGTTTCGCTGCTCTAAACTGGTCATCGTGGAATTTTCGCTATAAATTTTTTTCTACGAAGGTTCAAAAGCTAAAATTTTTGGAGTGCAAAGCTGAACTCTTGAAGAAAATCATCGCAAATTTCAGATCTTGGTTGGAAATATTTTCGGAGATATGATCTGTGGAATTTAGGGCTTTTTGCAGGCTCCTGAATTTCAATTAAAAAGGTCATCGTGTAATTTTCGCTATAACATTTTTTCTACGAAGGTTCAGAAGCTGAAATTTTTAGAGCAAGAAGCTGAAATCCTGGGGAACATTTTCAAAAAAATTCAGAGCTTGGTTCACAACATTTTTAGAGATATCATCTGTAGAAGTTTGGTATTGTTCAGGCTCATGAATTTCATCTCAAAGAGGTGATCGTGGGAAAATATTCATAAGTATCTCTCTGAGCATTGGATTGGAATTTTGTAAAAAGTTACTGGAAGTAAATGGACTGTAGTTTCCTGTCTATAAAGTTCAGAGCCAAAGGATCAAACAGTGACACATGGCAAGTCGTACAAGTTTGCTCTACCGAACCAGTCCAAAATTAGGTCATTGTGGGAGATTGGACATAACTTTGGCATTTGAAATAAGCTTCAGAGGACGACTATAGGACTTAATTTCAGATATTGAGGATATGCAAGTATAGAGATAGTTCAATTTAAATATCTAGCTCCTCAAAATAAAGTAAAAGGTGTGTATTATTTTTCCCGAATTGCATAAGTCTTGTTTGAAGGATCAAGTTGAATTGATTCCAAGGGCATATTGTAGAATAGATATCAGTTTTGGATTCTAAAATGGCCCCTAAAAATAATGCAACACCCATTAAGCCTCTAGAAGGCTATACTATGACTCATGAAGATGAAGAATGGCAACATGACATATCAAAATTACAAGAGAAAGTGCAACAAATTTCGCTCTCACAAAGAGAAACAAAAAATAACATGGAAGTTTTGAAGAAAGGCGTGGAAACTAAGATGGATGATTTGAAGAAAGGCGTGGAATCTAATATGGATGGTTTGAAGAATGGAATGAAGCTAAGATGGATGGCATGGAATCTGGCATTCAATCTAAGATGGATGACATGGAAGCTACGATGGAAAGCATGAAGAATGATCTAAAAGCAGACATGGAAGGTTTGACAAAGTTGATACAAGAAATGTTTCCTAATGGTGAAAAGATAGTAGAGGAAACTCATGATGAGAACAATATAAATGTTAATTGTGATTTCATAAACTATAATGTTGGAGGGAAGAACCACCATATTCCAAAAATGGATATGGGGAAGTTTGATAGAAATGATCCTATAACATGGATACTACAGATGGAGCAATATTTTGATCTCAATAATGTGAAAAACACACAAAAGGTACGCATTGCAACTTTACATTTAGAACAAAATACATTTGTATGGTATCAATGGCTTTTCTCCCATCAAAAAAGTGTCACTTGGTCAATTTTTACGGAGGAAATGATAGCACATTATGCGGATACAAAGAGCAACACTTTCTTTAGCCAATTGATAAATCTCAAACAAAGGTGTTCAATGGGGGAGCACATTGAGGACTTCCAAAAATTGAATATAAGGGTAACTGATATTCCAGAGGCACACATGATTGATCTCTTCATAGGTTTTTTAAAGGATAACATCCAACATGAAGTTCACATTTTGGAACTTGATTCATTGGAGAAGGAATTCATGTTGGCAAGAAAAATTGAATGTAAAATTATGGCTACAAGGAAGCCTACCACTCACTTCTATAAAGATGGAAGTGTTGCTACTCCTAGATTTCCACAACCTACAAGGTTGACACCACAACAATTGGAAGAAAAAAGAGCAAAAGGGCTTTGCTATAGTTGTGATGTAAAATACATTAAAGTTCATAAGTGTGTTGAGAATAAATTATTTTACACAGATTGTGAAGAGGAAAAATAAAATGAACAAGAATATTCAAAATAAGAGGATATACACCAGGAACCAGCCTTAGAAGAGGAAGAAATGAGTATGACTATATCGCGTAATGCATTGGCAGGAATTACCACTCCTCAAACTCTCAAGGTAGAAGGACATACCAAGAAGAAAAAGGTAATAGTGTTGATTGATTCAGGTAGTACCCATAATTTTATTCATTGTAAGGTAGCCAAGGAATTGAATTGTTTCCTATACCCAACACCAGAATGTCAAGTGATGGTTGCAAATGGAGTAACTATAAATTGCTCTAGAAAATGCCATAATATCAAGCTAACCATGGGGGAATATGTATTGAATAGTCCAATGCTTTCCATTCCTATGGGAGGTGCTGATGTTGTACTAGGAGTACAATGGTTACAATCTTTGAGGATGGTAGCTTTTAATTTTCAAGAACTTTTCTTGAAATTTTTTTCAGAAGGAAAGGAAGTCGAATTACGGGGTATTGCAGGGAAGCCAGGAAGGATAATAAGATCTAATGTCATGACAAAGCTTCTAAAGAAAGAACAGCGAGGCGTAATTGCACAATTATGCTCACTAGAAGTTCCAACATCAAAATCATCTATTTCTGCAGATCTCCAACAAGTCTTGGACAATCATTCCAAGGTGTTTGAAACTCCCAAAGGACTCCCACCTATTCGTGATCATGATCATACTATTCATTTGATTCCAGGAAGTGTTCCTCCAAACATCAGGCCTTATAGATATCCTTATGTCCAAAAGAGCGAAATTGAACGTATGATTGCAGAAATGTTAGAGGTGGGTATAATTCAACCTAGTCAAAGTTCTTTCTCTACTCCTATAGTATTGGTACACAAGAAGGATGGATCATGGCGAATGTGTCCGGATTATAGGGAGCTCAATAAGATCACCATTAAAGATAAATTTCCCATTCCTGTGATTGATGAATTATTGGATGAATTACATGGAGCAATTTATTTTACCAAGTTGGATCTTCATTCAGGATATCATCAAATTAGAATGAAGACTAAAGATATTCCAAAAACAGCATTTCGAACTCATGAGGTCATTATGAATTTTTGGTCATGCCTTTTGGCCTTACCAATGCACCTTCTACATTTCAAGGGTTGATGAATTCCATTTTCAAACCCTTCCTTAGAAAAATTTTGCTAGTATTTTTTGATGATATACTAATCTACAGCAGGTCTTGGAAGGATCATGTTGAACATGTTGACAGGGTGCTCAAACTATTGCAGGAGAAACAATTATATGCAAAAACATCCAAATGTTTCTTTGGAGTACAAAAGGTGGAATATCTGGGTCATATTGTATCTCATGAGGGTGTTAAGGTAGACCCTAACAAAATTAAAGCCATTAAGGAATGGAAAGTCCCCACAACCATAAAGCAGTTGCGAGGATTTCTCGGGTTAACAGGGTATTATCGTAAGTTTGTTAAGAATTATAGGAGAATAGCAGCACCTCTAACAACATTATTGAAGAAAGATGCATTTTCATGGACTCATGAAGCAACTAAGGCCTTTGAACATCTTAAAGAGGCAATGTGCCTAGCACCGGTCTTAGCTACGCCAGACTTCACAAAAACCTTTATTGTGGAATGTGATGCCTGAGGAAATGGAATTGGTGCAGTTTTAATGCAGGAAGGAAGACCCATTGCTTTTGAAAGTCGTCCAATCAAAGGAAAGTATTTACAAAAACCTATTTATGAGAAGGAAATGTTAGAAATACTGCATGCACTAAAGAAATGGCGAACTTACCTAATGTGAAGACACTTCAAGGTAAAAACTGATCATGATAGTCTTAAACACTTTTTGGAACAAAGACTATCTTCAGAAGAGCAGCAAAAATGGGTCACAAAGATGTTGGGTTATGACTTTGAAATAATATACAAAAAAAGGGAAGCTAAATGTTGTTGCAGATGCACTCTCAAGAAAGAATGAAGAGGTGGAAGCATTGCTTTGTGCCATTTCTATTATCCAACCAGATTGGATAACCGAAGCAAAAGATGAATGGAAGAAGGACAAAGATGTATGGACACTCATTCAAAAGTTGCAGCAAGATCCTAGTACATCTGATACATTTAGTTGGAAAAATGATTCCTTATGGTACAAAGATTTCTTATATCTTTGTAAGAATTCCCAACTAAAACAAAATATTCTTCTGGAATTGTACACTTCTCCTTTAGGAGGACACTCAAGATTTTTAAAAACTTACCACAGGGTGAAGAAAGAATTTTTTTGGGATGGCCTTAAATCTGATATTCAAAAGTTTGTGGCGGAATGTTTGGTTTGCCAGCAGAATAAAGTGGAGACAATTAAGACCCCGGGACTTCTACAACCTTTATCCATTCTAAGTCAACGTTGGGAGGAGATTTCAATGGATTTTATCACAGGTTTACCTAAGTCCGAAGGAAAGAGTGTCATCATGGTGGTAGTTGATAGACTTACCAAGTATGCACACTTTTGTGCATTATCTCATCCATTTAAAGCAAGTACAGTTGCTACCACATTTATGGACAGAATTCAAAAGCTACATGGAAGCCCAAGGGTTATTGTGAGCGACAGAGATCCCATTTTTACTGGAAATTTTTGGACGGAGTTATTTGCTTGTTTGGGTACTCAATTAGCTCATAGCTCATCTTATCATCCTCAATCTGATGGTCAAACTGAGATAGTAAATAAATGTTTGGAAGGATATCTTCGTTGTTTTGTATCTGATAAACAAACGTAATGGGTCAAGTGGTTACCTCTTGCTGAATGGTGGTATAACACTTCCTTCCATACTGCAGCAAAAATGACCCCATTTATGGCACTTTATGGATATCATCCACCATCAATCACATCATATTTAAGGGAAAATTCGAAGGTTCAAGCAGTGGAAGATCACATCGAGCATCAGCAAGAAGTTCTCCAACTCTTAAAGGATAACCTGAATTTGGCACAAAATCGAATGAAACAACAGGCAGATCAACATCGTAGCGAGAGAAGTTTTGATGTAGGAGATTGGGTATTTTTAGGGCTACAACCATACAAACAAATGTCCCTCAAGCAAGCAAAGAAGGATAATAAATTATCGCCAAAGTACTATGGTCCTTACAAGGTGTTGCAAAAGATTGGTACTATGGCATACAAATTGGAGCTTCCTGCTTCTTCGCGAGTACATCCCGTTTTCCATGTTTCATGCTTAAAGAAGGTTATAGGTGAAAATCTTCCAGTTCAAACAATATTTCCAGAACTTGATGAGGAAGGAAAAATCATATTGGAACCGGAAGCGATCACGGAAACAAGAACTCGACAACTACGGAATCGATCAATTTCAGAGTATCTCATCAAGTGGAAGAACTTACCCACTGAAGATTCTACATGGGAGGATGAGAATTTTATACAGAAGCACCCAGAGCTACTCAAGTGTTGAGGACAACACTTTTTTGAAGGAGAGGGGCATGTTAGGTCCCTATATTACTAGTATAGTCCCTTATTGTTGCTAGTGTAACCCCCTTATTGTTATTATTGTACCCCTGTAACCCCCATATTGTTATTATTGTGCCCTTAAATTATTATTGTTAGGTCGGCTAGGATTACATTGTGGCCCCATGGACTCATATATATAGAAAGGAGGTTTTGTAATTTGTATCATCCAAGAATTGTTCATTCATGTAATGTATTGGAGGTTGCCCCCTCAAAGTGGCTTATTTATAAGGCGTTGATATCTCTTTTATTCTATTTTTGGAACTGGTTTCACAACACTACCTAATCTACTTATCTGTCAAGGTTAAACAGTTTGACATATTTTCATTCTCTAAGATATCAACACAAAATTTAAAACATGACCAAATCAAGGTTAATTTGTTTGATTTGTTATGAGTTGTGGCATCTTGGACAAGTGGCACACATATTTTATTTTTGTGCAAGTAAAACTAGAAACTTGAGGGCTTATAATTTGAAATCTGTCACTCATCCCTGTCATTTCTCTTTGGTTTAGATTTAAGCTTTGGGAACCAACATCTTTTCCTAACCTAGTCTACTTGATGAGCCAAGTTTAAACTATTTGGAAAATCTCCTTTTTCTAACTTATCAGCAGAAATTTAAAACATGTCCAATCATGGTTAGGCTGTATGACTGAACAAGGCTTTTCTTTCTCAAAGTAGTGGCATTTGGACTTGCACACTTTCAGACATATTCTTTTTTGGTATGGGGCTTTACCTCTTCTTTTTATCCGCCCTCTTTTCTTTTTTTTGTATTTCATTTTTTTCAAGACAATTTGAAACTAAAAATAGAAAGATTCTCATAGTATTGAGCTTATTTGCAGACCTATCTATCCTAATCTAACTTGTATATGATATCTGCATTAGGTGAGCTCTCTTTTCCAATACAACCAATCAAGTAAGTGACCACATTATTGATTTTCATTCAGCCTTTAGGTATGCTCAAAAAACAAAAAGGAAACTCCCATATTACTTGCTTTTGAACAACAATACTCCACATTTTCTTTACACTCTGAAACAAACTGTTGCTGGCATATTTCACTCCCTCTTTAAATGTCTCTAAGAAACCAGCAAAATGGTCTCTGAATAATACCTAGCTATGAGGATTTAAACCATGGGCTTCATCCAGGACTACTTCTTGTTCCATTTGGTTGTGCTTGGAATTATTTTGAGAAAGACGCTCCACCTCTTCTTCATGATCATCTAACTTGGAAGCTTCATTACATACTATTATGCTATCTTTAAACAAACCTGATATGCTTTGATTGAATGGGCTGAACTCTATGTGAATGTCCTCATCAGAAGCATTCTATGACAATATAAGGTCTTCTTGATAGGGTAGTACAACATCAGTATCGATACATTCTATAGTTTTTTCATGAGACAAGGATGCAACACATAAATCAGCAGGAGAACAAACATAAATGTTTTCTTTATACAAAACTTTAGAGGCTGGTTGCATGTTTAGAAAATAATTGATTTCTTCCTCTGTTAAAGGAGGAGGAATTTTCTGTTTCCTTTGGATCGAACCACAACTGTTCTCTTCCTTTTGTGAAGGATGGTCATAAGGCTGAAGGTCTTCTTGATCCTCACACAGAAGAGATGGGGAATCATCACTTGTCTCTAAAGAGAAATCCTGTGGATTTTCTTCCATTCCCTGATTGATTTCATCCTCAACCAACTCCTCTTGGTTGTCATGAAAGTTAACTTGAGTATGAAATGCATGAATTTCCTCTAACAGATCTTCAGGATGCAAATTTCCCAAATTTTCATCAATGTTTACAAGGTATTGTATGAGATCTTCAGATTGATCACAACAAATTTCAGCTAATGATAAAGATGAACAATTTTATTTATAATGCTCATGAAATACCTTTTTGAAATATTTTAAAGAAAACAAACTACCAGGGTCTACGCCTTCATACCATTCCCTTGCTTTACCTTCTAATGTCCCCATGAACATTTTCATGAGGCAATCCTCATGCCATTCAACTTTTAACCTCCATGTATGTATATGAAATATGATGAGATGTAACAAGGGGTCATAAAATTTTTCATCTTGAAACATAGGTAGGTTTTTGCCCCAATTTATTTGAGGCATTTTGTGGGGGAATCCAAGAATGTGATCTCTGTTCATTGGGGCATACCTGCATTGTATCCTTGGATTCATATTTGTAAATTAGTTAGAGGAAAGAACTACTGCATCTTTATAACCAGTCTGGATTCTTCGACCAGTGGAGTCTTTTAGGTCTATTGAGAGTTGTGGAGTCGCTAGGTGGAAGATTTCAACTTTCTTAAGGCAGGCTGTTGTCCACCATCAGCAACTAGATAGGTCTGCTAACAATTGTGGATAGGTTTGCTAACAATTGGATTTTTAGATCTAGGAGACTTCCTAAGGATGCTTTTAGGATTTTCAACTGTAGCAGGAGGATTTGGGTCAAGGTGAGATCTGGTGCAGATTCTTTTTGAAGCCAGATATCAGTCCCACAACACAGAGAGTCTAAAATTTTATTAGATATTTGAAAACAAAACCAATCTGTAAGAATATTGAATTCACAAAGTATGTGACTGGGTTTTATGCTATCAGGATTGATTTATACATTCCCATGGGAGTCTGTGAGAAACAATGGAGTCACCAAGTCTACTGGAAACTAGTGGAGTCACCAGTTGGATGATGCTAATTGTTTTGAAGATTTGTTTTTTGTCCACCATCAACAATTGGATACTAATCTAGATATATTTTTGGGTTTTATAAGTTCTTTATGTAACACTAAGATTTTGAATGAGTGTTCCCTAGTATGTTTGCCATTATGCTAGTATGGAAAATCAACCAGATATCATTATTGGCTAACACTTCATTTATCTAAGTTTGACAGGGGATTTTTGAGTTTTGAAGGAATATTTAAGCTGTTACTTAGTCCCACCGTGATCACCATTGTGTTAGTATGGAAAATAAATTAGATATCATCCTTGGCTAAGTCTTGATTTATCTAATTTTGACAAGGAATTTTTGAGTTTTAAAGGAATATTCAAGCTTTTACTTACTCTATCCACCATTATTGCCATTATGTTGCGTCCTTATAATTTGGCAGATTGGCAATGACCAAATAGACAAGGGTAACATCAAACCAAATTTGGAGTCCTAAGGCCTAGCCTTCCTAGACTCAGAGAGGGCTTTCTCTATATTTGTATAAAAGGTATGACTTGCATGTTTTTTTAGGAAGCTGATTTTAGGCTAGTTAAAGTGATAGGGTTTGTTTGTTTTATTTTTTTGATTGGGTAGGTTGTCAAGAAGAACAAATAGAGTAAGAGAAAATCAAACCATTGGGCTATAGGGTCTGTGAAAGGCTTGAAAAGGAAAATAATGAAACAAGGGTGTTTCACGGGGAAAGTTAACATAGCCAAATGGATCTTAGTATCTTATGTGAGTGACATGAACATTAAATTGTGAGTGTAATAGGTCTAAAGGGAAATTAAGATTCCTTTAGCATATACTAGAACAAGAAGGGTTTTTAAGATTAGTATGTTTAAGAAATAACCAAAGACAGGGCATACCATAAACTTCTTTGATCAAAATTCACCAAGTAAAACCTAAGACAACAATCCAACAAACCCTGGAGAGCAATAAACTTGTCAATTCTCTAGTGATTTCACCTTCAGGAAAATAAAACATTCAAGCTAACATATAGTAATGTTCAAAGAGCAGGGAACTCCTAAATTCCTTAATAAAACTGTAAAAGACCTTCAAAGTGACTATTTAAGTTGTATTAAAGGATAGAGCAAACCATAAACTTCTTTAGCCAAACCATAATTAGTAAACTTCAAAGAAAATGCATCAAAAACGATGTTTTAAGCTACACCAAAGGACATCGAATACCATAAATTTATTTGGCTTGACTCCGTTAAACCATTCTTAAGACAAACAAGCTGAGTGGAACTAGAGAGCAATTAAGAATTCTCTAATCTGACCTAGCAGGGGAAAACATTAGAGAAATAGGAGCAGATAGACTTAAGGTGCCTCTAACAGCATATCTTAAGCTAAACTTTCTATTATATTACAAGAGAAAGATGCACAATACGGAAAAATAATAAGACAAGTACTAGATTAGAAAAAAATCACCATTAACCATGTTCAAGAATCCTGAAAATGTGCTTGCTCCATTTCCATTCAAATCAAAACATTCACAAAACTCCAAAGCCAATTTCTTCACAACTCCAAGTCTATGTATTGAGCTCAACAATCAACCAACAACCAACTATGGCATACATGCAATATTTATCTGCCAAATGAGGAGCATGTCATACCACTAAGGGAGGCTTATTCATGGATCCATGTATCATCTTACTTCTAGTGCATGGTGGGAACTTTGTTTTTGCATTTATTGATTTTCTAACACAATATTTGCATGCAGATAAATAGCACAATCCCTTGCAGGAACTACGTCCTTTCTGGCAGAGTTGCGGTGTGAGGGTCAATCCCCTCAATCTTGTCTTTCTTTCCCAGAGAAAGGGCCAACCCTTCTCCCGAAAATACTTGTAAGAAGGATCCTACTTTATTTTTATTTCCTTCATCTATTTATACATAGTGCTTCAATAGACTTCATTATTTCATATCCAAATCTACAGATCTATACAACTTGTACTTGTGCTTTCATGAAACCCTTGCCGGGTTATCTTTATGATGTGTAAAAGGAGCTAGATATCCATTTCTATCCATATATTGATGTAATAAACTCAAGATATGATATTTATACCATATTACATCTGAAACCTTCATAAAATCACACTTTTCATGCTTCAGTAATTTCTGCATTACATAAGTCATGGGATTTGGGAATTTTCGAGCCATATTGGGACCAGGAGATCTGTTTAAACAAGAAAAAGAGATTTTTTTTTGAAAATTTTCTGGGTGTAAGACCCATATTACCTAATCTAAGGGATCCCAACATTATTTCTCCCTATTTAAATGTAATTCTATGGGAATAACATTTTTAGGGCATAAATTGCTGCTTTTCCCCACTTTTGACTGATATAATGGATCAGATTTATTGTTTTTGTAAATGTAATTGATGGCTATGTGTTTTATACACATTTTATAAGTTATTTCTCAATTCTATTCTATATTTGTGTTCATGTATTGCTGCATTCCCATTTTGGGATATTACAGTCGTTTCGAAGCATAATCTTGGCTCAGCCTGTGAGTTTCAACCACTATGCTATAAGAATACAAAGAAAATAAGTAGATCATAATGATGGAAATAATGAGCTTTATCTCATCACTTTTTAGATCCAGGAAGAACCTCTCCAAGGAGGTTAAGAAGAATAAATGCAAGGAAACTCCTAGAGGTTTTCAAGAGGGGGAAAGGACATGAAATTCCTATTCTCAAAGAGGAGAAGGCATGAAGCATGAAGAACACATGGAATCTGAAATTATAATTGAATACCTTGCTGAATACAAAGCTAAACCTATAGCCTTCAAAGAGACTCTAGCTTTAGCACAGTTCATTCAACTGGAGGAAGAAAGAAGGCCCTACAGCTATGGGATGATGAGAGGCAATAGATTCCTATTGTCCACTTTTGATGGATAACTCACATGTGTAGCAAAGGCTTGGGTGATGAAACTAGAGGCTTTATTCCTACTACATCCACTGGTAGAAAGAGAGGTTGTATAAATTACAATGCTACACCTTGAAGGTGAAGAAAATACTTGGTGGTTCAACCATTTGAGCCATGCAAGAGTGTCAAATCTTGTTGAGTTCTCTCAAAGGTTGATCAGGAAATTTGGAAAAGGGGAGGAGAAGCCCTCACCACTAGTAGAAGAGGCATGTACCAGTACTGTTGTAACCATGGAGGAGCGGCCTTCATCTTCAGCAGTTTGTGAAGCCAACACTTATGAGGAAGGAACTCTTGCAACCCTACAAGATGCTTCCAAATTCCACCAAGGTATGCTTAAGTTTCCATCTCTTGTCATTTCAGAAAATCATATGGAGGGATATATATCATTGCATACTACTGATTTAGAGAAAAATAATTGCACTATGCTATATAAGAGCAGCAGTGAAGAAAAGAGGACCCATTCCTCATGGGAGCATTCAAATGGCAGCTTCATTCATGAAGCAATGGAGGAAAAAGTGATAGATGGTAGACATCTTGAAGTGAGAAACATTTTCTCCTTTCTAGATGACCCTTTCTCAATGAACACTCCCCAGCTCAAAAATAAACTTCTACCTGCAGCAGATCCTGAACCTTATTGGTTTTGGAAGGCCATTGTTGAAAAGAAGGTATCATGGAAAGATCTCATTGGAGGTAAAATTCAGCACATCAAGAAGTGCAAAGTTCTTCAACATTTTGAGGAGGTTTTTGTTCCATCACACATGCATCTTTGTGGATTCAAGAGGGACATTGATGAGAGGTCTGCCCTAGAAGATCTCCAAGGGGTTGCATTTCAACATCCCATGAAATGCAAGAAGAGAAATTTGATTTGGGAGGATTGTAGTCTTCCTTGGGAGAATGTTAAGGAAGAACATGATGGAAGGCATTTACCGGTGGATGAATGGATGTGGATGGAGAGCAAGAAGCTGGAAAGCTACTTGAAAATCTATGATACTAGGTAGTAGGAGGCTTGGTTGCATTGGCTACTCTTGAAATAATTTTTCCATCATCCTCTTTCTAAGGGTATGCAGGTAAAGAAGGTATGGTAGGATACTTGCAAAATTGGGCAGCAAGGAGTATGGACACATTGTGTTGATATGCCATTTGTCTTATCAATCACCATGTTATCACCACATGATTTTGATGATGGAGGTATGAGGAGGTAGCAAAAATTTTTGTTTCTTTGGTTGTTCTTGGAAGAGCAAGGGCAGATTTTCTCTCACACTTTGCATGATGTTGCAAGAGTAGGAGATGGCACTATCATGGTGCAAAGGGGCTACTCATTGGCCTTATATGTTCAAGAGGTATTTCCACTTTGGGAGGAACTTCTTATGTGTAGCAGCATTATGGGAGATGTATTTGAAAATATGCATGTCAAAGAATGGAGCTATGAGTTGGCAGGAGCCTATTTGCATAGGCCAACAATGTTGTCCCTTGGGAGCATGGGGTTATTGATGGAGTGTCCCCGGGATCACTTCACAATTGATGCACTTAGTGAACAAGGATGAGGTGAGAGAGATGGAGTAGTGGATGGAAACATCTATTACAGAGATATGATCTTCTTAACTTGGATTTCCAAGCATAAGAAGGGTGATCTTCCTGCAACATATGATTCATTCCTCTTCATGGGAGCATGTCATACCACTAAGGGAGGCTTATTCATGGATCCATGTATCATCTTACTTCTAGTGCATGGTGGGAACTTTGTTTTTGCATTTATTGATTTTCTAACACAATATTATGGAGGGAGCAGGACTAGCCCAAGCTCTATGCTGAGTTGGTTGTTGATGCTAGGGTGCACCCTCAGCTGGGGCTATGGGGACTCCTGAAGCTCGTAGAGAACGAGCTTCTTTGGTCAGAGGACCGACTACTACGTTACGTGATCCGTCATCGGCGCAGGAGGTGAAACATGTTTTTATTGCACGGGACACACTTGGTCATTCATCCTAAGATCGATGTTTACTTTATGACTAGGTTACTACATCAGGTTGAGGTGCTGAGATATCTACTCCCTGCTAAGAGAGTAGACTTGGAGATATTTAGGAGATGCCATTGTGGTGGGGTGCCTCTTACGGAAGGATGCATTAACATTACATCAGTTACAGATATGGCAGGGCGATGTACTCTGGCAGTGATTGTGAGACTAGTAGGTTTGGTTGCTCTGCATTGGGCATTAGGCCCATAGATTTGAGTGCTACGATGGTTTAGGTCTAACCATTTTTTCGACTATGCCCATTTTTGCTTTGACGAGATGGTGTCACAACTCCACAAGGTCCAACGTCGATCTAAGTCGTTTGTGTACGCTAGTATCCTGTGTAGCATTATGTACGAGAGGGTAGTTCTGCTGAGGCTAGTAGTGGTGGTGCCTCCTAAAGGCCCACGGGAGCCCCATATGAGGAGATGGACTCCTGTAATATTCCAAAATTTGCATGCAGCAACTTGGAATATTAAATTTTGCTGATTTCACTTAGGAGATGAATAAATGGGTAAGGAGGCTCATGCATAATAAAAACTTGAATAAAATCCCTCATAATGTGAAAGGGGATCAACATAAAAGCTAGATTTTACACCTTCATGTGTGAACAGGGACTTTTTCATGTGGACAAGGTCAATTTTGACCAAGTCAACAACACTGAGATAGTTGGTGGAGATCATCTTGTGAGACAGCATGGAGATAGTGGGAGGAATATTCCTCAGTGGAGGAAACTCTAATGAGTGGGGCCTAAGGCAAGAAGGCTTACACATGTATAAAAGGAGGGAAAGGTAACCATAGCAAGATATCTTATGAATGATATTTTGATTTGTCTGCTTAGACTATTTTCCTTTCTTCAACTCTTTAGTTGAGATTGCTGTGTTGCTTAGCACAAGGATTTCTTGTTTAGGAATCCTCTACTTTCTGGAGAGGCATATTGAAGGAGTTTGTACTAATTTTCCTCACATCTAGGCTTGAGTCTAAGCATCCTCATTGAGCTACAACATTATTTCTGCAGAAGTATAATGTTGTGTTGTAGGGTGTTGCAGTGAGGGTTCACAACACCACTTCCTACACTCATTTTTCAAGGAGGGAGTCTCCATTCCTTTGGGAGATCAGTAAGGAAGATCTTGGAGTAGATTTCCATATATTGGCACTTGGCCAAAGCACTTCCATTAGCTATAGCACAATCCCTTGCAGGAACTACGTCCTTTCTGGCAGAGTTGCGGTGTGAGGGTCAATCCCCTCAATCTTGTCTTGCTTTCCCAGAGAAAGGGCCAACCCTTCTCCCGAAAAGACTTGTAAGAAGGATCCTAATTTATTTTTATATCCTTCATCTATTTATACATAGTGCTTCAGTAGAATTCATTATTTCATATCCAAATCTACAGATCTATACAACTTGTACTTGTGCTTTCATGAAACCCTTGCCGGGTTATCTTTATGATGTGTAAAAGGAGCTAGATATCCATTTCTATCCATATATTGATGTAATAAACTCAAGATATGATATTTATACCATATTACATCTGAAACCTTCATAAAATCACACTTTTCATGCTTCAGTAATTTCTGCATTACATAAGTCATGGGATTTTGGAATTTTCGAGCCATATTGGGACTAGGAGATCTGTTTAAACAAGAAAAAGAGATTTGTTTTTGAAAATTTTCTGGGTGTGAGTCCCATATTACCTAATATAAGGGATCCCAAAATTATTTCTCCCTATTTAAATGTAATTCTATGGGAATAACATTTTTAGGGCATAAATTGTTGATTTTCCCCACTTTTGACTGATATAATGGATCAGATTTATTGTTTTTGTAAATTTAATTGATGGCTATGTGTTTTATACATATTTTATAACTTATTTCTCATTTATATTCCATATTTGTGTTCATGTATTGTTTCATTCCCATTTTGGGATATTACAGTCGTATCGAAGCATAATCTTGGCTCAGCCTGTGAGTTTCAGCCACTATGCTATAAGAAGACAAAGAAAATAAGTAGATCATAATGATGGAAAGAATGAGCTTTATCTCATCACTTTTTAGATCCAGGAAGAACCTCTCCAAGGAGGTTAAGAAGAATAAATGCAAGGAAACTCCTAGAGGTTTTCAAGAGGGGAAAAGGACATGAAATTCCTATTCTAAAAGAGGAGAAGGCATGAAGCATGAAGAACACATGGAATCTGAAATTATAATTGAATACCTTGCTGAATACAAAGCTAAACCTATAGCCTTCAAAGAGACTCTAGCTTTAGCACAGTTCATTCAACTGGAGGAAGAAAGAAGGCCCTACAACTATGGGATGATGAGAGGCAATAGATTCCTATTGTCCACTTTTGATGGATAACTCACATGTGTAGTAAAGGCTTGGGTGATGAAACTAGAGGCTTTATTACTACTACATCCACTGGTAGAAAGAGAGGTTGTATAAATTACAATGCTACACCTTGAAGGTGAAGCAAATACTTGTTGGTTCAACCATTTGAGCCATGCAAGAGTGTCAACTCTTGTTGAGTTCTCTCAAAGGTTGATCAGGAAATTTGGAAAAGGGGAGGAGAAGCCCTCACCACTAGTAGAAGAGGCATGTATCAGTACTATTGTAACCATGGAGGAGCAGTCTTCATCTTCAGCAGTTTTTGAAGCCAACACTTATGAAGAAGGAACTCTTGCAGCCCTACAAGATGCTTCCAAATTCCACCAAGGTATGCTTAAGTTTCCATCTCTTGTCATTTCAGCAAATCATATGGAGGGATCTATATCATTGCATACTACTGATTTAGAGAAAAATAATTGCACTATGCTATATAAGAGCAGCAGTGAAGAAAAGAGGACCCATTCCTCATGGGAGCATTCAAATGGCAGCTTCATTCATGAAGCAATGGAGGAAAAAGTGATAGATGGTAGACATCTTTAAGTGAGAAACATTTTCTCCTTTCTAGATGAGCCTTTCTCAATGAACACTCCCCAGCTCAAAAATAAACTTCTACTTGCAGCAGATCCTGAACCTTATTGGTTTTGGAAGGCCATTGTTGAAAAGAAGGTCTCATGGAAAGATCTCATTGGAGGTAAAATTCAGCACATCATGAAGTGCAAAGTTCTTCAACATTTTGAGGAGGTTTTTGTTCCATCACACATGCATCTTTGTGGGTTCAAGAGGGAAATTGATGAGAGGTCTTCCCTAGAAGATCTCCAAGGGGTTGCATTTCAACATCCCATGAAATGCAAGAAGAGAAATTTGATTTGGGAGGATTGTAGTCTTCCTTGGGAGAATGTTAAGGAAGAACATGATGGAAGACATTTACCGGTGGATGAATGGATGTGGATGGAGAGCAAGAAGCTGGAAAGCTACTTGAAAATCTATGATACTAGGTAGTAGGAGGCTTGGTTGCATTGGCTACTCTTGAAATAATTTTTCCATCATCCTCTTTCTAAGGGTATGCAGGTGAAGAAGGTATGGTAGGATACTTGCAAAATTGGGCAGCAAGGAGTATGGACACATTGTGTTGATATGCCATTTGTCTTATCAATCACCATGTTATCACCACATGATTTTGATGATGGAGGTATGAGGAGGTAGCAAAAAATTTTGTTTCTTTGGTTGTTCTTGGGAGAGCAAGGGCAGATTTGCTCTCACACTTTGCATGATGTTGCAAGAGTAGGAGATGGCACTATCATGGTGCAAAGGGGCTACTCCTTGGCCTTATATGTTCAAGAGGTATTTCCACTTTGGGAGGAACTTCTTATGTGTAGCAGCATTATGGGAGATGTATTTGAAAATATGCATGTCAAAGAATGGAGCTATGAGTTGGCAAGAGCCTATTTGCATAGGCCAACAATGTTGTCCCTTGGGAGCATGGGGTTACTGATGGAGTGTCCCCGGGATCACTTCACAATTGATGCACTTAGTGAACAAGGATGAGGTGAGAGAGATGGAGTAGTGGATGGAAACATCTATTACAGAGATATGATCTTCTTAACTTGGATTTCCAAGCATAAGAAGGGTGATCTTCCTGCAACATATGATTCATTCCTCTTCATGGGAGCATGTCATACCCCTAAGGGAGGCTTATTCATGGATCCATGTATCATCTTACTTCTAGTGCATGGTGGGAACTTTGTTTTTGCATTTATTGATTTTCTAACACAATATTAACTACATAATAAATGCATTTGACCATTGAGACCATGCAAGGCCCAAGGCACAAATATCCCAAATTCATTAAATGCAAAAATAACTTCTAACATAACTCCTCAATTAATTTTAGAGATATTTTTTCTTTAAGCCTTCAAATATATTTTTCAATAACTTATTGTTTCTTTTGTTGAATTTCTGGCAATGGCACAGTGCCACTGGTTGAGGGTGTAGCGCCAGGCCAAGGGTGTAGCGCCAAAACTAGAAAATTTTTCTTTTTTGCAGCTGAGTTTTGGAGGCCTTCTCGGTGTCCAAATGAGTTCCATGATAGCTCACTAGAAAGCTTGTCCTGTCTAGTTTCAAAATATGCCTTTAGTTTCCATATTGGTTCCCATTTTTGTTCTCAAAAATCCATTCTCCTGAGACTCCTAAGGGCACAACGCCAGTGCTGAAAATAGGGCAGAAATGTGTTTTTTAGGTGGTTTTTGGCCCTTTTAAGGGACCAGTTTTTCTCGAAATGAGCTGAAATTTTTTGTGGATGATGTGCTACGCATGAGAAACATGAAAATGATGATATTTTACCATTTTAGTGCCCCAAAAATAGTGCAACACCAGTGGCGCTGCGTGTTTGGTCCTTTTTTCTGCAAGTCAAATAGTCAAAATTTCAAAATTTGCAAAAGATGCCAAAAAATAGATTTTTTCTTGCAGATCATGTTTGGGAGGCTTGGAGGGATACAAAAGTAAGGATTTTGAGTTTTTCCTTCTCCTTTTCTTAATTTTGTGCTTGAATCTTTGCAAGGGATCTTTTGAGTTTTTCCCTTGCAATCTTGTTCCTCAAGGCATAATGCTTAGCCATCTTTCTCTACAAGTTGTTAGTCATCAGTAATTTTTGCTATTTGTATATGACTAAATATTGATCCTAGATTTCTAAGAACAAGATTCATGAATATTGTGATTTTTAGAAATATCACTGCCTCCATTATCCTTAAACCAAAATTTTCACTATTATATTATTTTTCCATTCCATGGTCACCCTGCTGCTCCTAAAAGACTTCTTATGTGTTTTTACCTACCTTTTTTCTTGTAGATGACTAGGGTTTTTGAGGGCTTTTTTTTTTTGGTTTCATGAATTCCATGGTTAAATCATCAACAAAGCCTTTATCCTGATGCTCTTGCACCTTCCTCTATCCATAATATACCTTCATAAACACTTCCCATCAATCCCTATCCCTCAAAATCATCATTTTTCTACAAAACCTAGCCTATTTCTACAATTTGACACTTTTCGAGACTAGGCATGTGTTTTTCCCTTTTGGAACCCTTCCCATTACTCAATCTTTGAAATTACACATTACCCTACTCTCTAACATCTATACCTATACTCAAAATTTCCCCAAGAATTTAGAAAACCCTTAACCCCTTCATACCCCTCCCTCTACAAGGTAGTCCTAAATCCCCTTTTTTGCCTACACCAAACCCTAATTTCCTCTTCCAACTAAGCTAGGGTTTGATATGGAAAATAGACATAGGAGTAGAGGATCCATATGAGAGGCCATATCAGCAAGCATAAATCCATACCAACTCATCAACATCATGCCTCCATCATTTTCCAAGAATTCATTCCAAGAGTCAAGCCATTTGTCACTCATAAGGCCAGTTTCACTTCAAATTGTGTTTTCGAACAAAAATAGATGAATTTGACAAATGTGAGAGAGGTTTTTTTCAATCATAGGTCCAAGAAGAAAAAAATCCTTCATATTTTACACAGGTATAATGGTTTTGGAGCAATGTAAAAAATACAGGTGTCCTAGGAGAATTGTTGCACTTCTGGAGTGACCTTGGGAAAATCAGGTTTTTTGAGAGCTGCGGCATCCAAATGACTTGCTTGATGGGTCAAATGATAACTATACTGTAATATATTTTCCATGAGCTATCATGAGATATATTTGGAGTTAAGGAAGGCCTCCAAAAGTTGTTTGCACCAGCACTCTGCATTTTTGCACCATCATTCAAAACTTTTTGAATAGTCTTGGGAGGATCAAAGTTTGACAAGTCAAATCAACTCCAATAATAGAAAAAAAGTTATATTTTGAAAATAGACAGGATAGGCTTTACAACGTGCTATCATGGGAAAAATTTGGACATCGAGAAGGCCTCCAAATTCCATCTGCAAATTGGTGATGCATGTTCAGGAGTTGGCGCTGCGCCTTGGCACTACGCGTTGTGTAGGGCAGCCCGACATGACCAAATCTGCGTTCAAGCACTGCGCTTTCGTAGCTCGACAGGCCTGAATCTACATTTAGGTGCTACGCTTTTACTTGAGAATTCCCAAAATCCTAAAAACAAATACCTCCAAGTTGCAATCAAAGGGTTTTCAAGAGCACTTCTAAAACTGGTAGGTGGATGTCATCACCCTCTCACAATGCATCAAGCAATGAGGGAAGTGACCATGATGAGAAATAAAATAATAATTAAGGAGAGGTCACCAATGATGAAACAATAATTGAATAAAAATACAATGAAGAAACGATGTTTAGCAATGAAATAGAAATCATGAAAACAAGGGGAAATGATGATGTTGGAGATGAAGAGGAAGAAAACATGGAAAATGATAACAATGATGATGCCAAGGAAAACAGTGAAACCAAAATACAAAGAAGGAAGTGAGGCTGATATTGAATATAATGAGGCAAGCAGCAGCAAGGAAGGAGGCAGTGACAGTGATGGTGGTAGTCATAATGGCCATGAGGACAATAAAAACAATGAGGCTCACAGTGGAAATGATGATGGTGCAACAAAGGACAATGAGGCTCATGGTGTTGAAAAAGGAAGTAAATAGGATAAAGGCACTACAAAGAGTAGCAAATATGATAGTAGGACAAATGGTAATGAAGGCAGGGCTCGTACAAGTGAAGAAAAGAGCAATGATATCAGCATAAAAGATGTATGATGATGGTAGGTCAAAAAACCATGAAAAAGCAGTGAGGCTGCTAACCAAGAGGCTTATGAAAAATATGATGAAAATAAGGGCTAAAGACAAAGAAAACCTTAGAAAAATGGTTTATCCATCCCCTATAGGCCTCCCAAACCCCATGAGGAAGATATCTACAAAGTTTGGGAACTTTTTGACAAATTTTGATTTTTTTGCTAATTTTAAGGCCTGAAAGTGCAACACCCTTGGCGCTACGCTTTCACCTCACACATCCTAAGGAGGAAAAATTTTCATTTTTTGAATCCTCTGCTCAATTATAGCATGCTCACCAAATTTCAGAGCATTTGGAGCAGTTTTGGTCCCTCAAAAGGCTAAAAAACACCTCATTTTTCGCCTTTCTACCTAGTTTTCAAGACTGGTGTCGCACCTTGAGCAGCCTTGGGAGTTTTAATTTTTGGAAAGGTTAGTGGAGCTCAGTCAGAAAAAAATGGTATTTTTGGAAGGTAGACTCAAAAATATTTCCAACGAGCCATCACGGAGCCAATTCTGACATCGGGAAGGTCATCAAAACTTGGCTGCAAGTGGACCCAGTTTTCCCGTGCATGCGCTATGCCTTTAGACCTCACTGTTGCGCCTTTAATGTGAAAAAGTCAACAAAAGACACTCATTTATGGAAAAATGATATTTTAGTGTTTTTCTGGGGCAAATCACTCCAAAGTTAGGTGCTAAGAGTTATTTTTGCATTTATTTCATGAGATATTTTGTGTCTCGGGCCTTGCATGGTCTCTTAGACATAAATGACATTTATGGGTGCTTTTGACATTTTCAAACCCTATTTAGGGTTTTTTCCCTCCTTTTCTAGATAAATATAGCTTGAGGGCCTTATTTTAAAGGGTTGGCATTTGATGACTCTTGGGAGAAATACAGAGTTTTTTGGAGATTGAAGAGAAATTGGTGTTGTCGAATTTGTGGATGGCTTGTTTTGATTGATGATGGAGAAGGCTTGCTTGCAGGATCCCCGAGCATGGTTAATGGTGATGTTCTTATATTCAGTTCTTGTTTTCTTATGTATCATTTTGTTACATCCTTCTATATTACAGTAGGAAAAAGGTTTTAGACTAAGAATTTTTTTTCAAAGGCACCTCAGCTCTGTTTGTTCATCACTGCCTATATGTTTTCCTCTGCTAGGTAAGTTTAGAGAATTATTAGTTTCTCTCTAGACCCACCCAAGCTTGTTTATCTTATGAATGATTCAATACAGTAGATATCAAAGATGTTTTATGGTTATCCCTTCTTGTTTGATGTCACTAAAACATTGTTCTTGAGATCTTTCTTTGAAGTATCACTAATTAGGTTTTTCCAAAGAGGCTATGTTTCGATAATACCCTTTGCCCATTCTTGAAAGGTTGCTTTGGAGCTATTTATGGCTATGATCAATGATTTTTAGGAGTTCCCTCTTATTTGATCTATGTTATATGTGTATCTTAAATGTTTTCTAACCTTGAAGGTGAAATCATTAGAAGTTAAATAAGTTTATTGCCTTCTATAGTTCACTGGATTGTTTGTCTTAAATTCTTATTTGCTTGAGTTTAATAAAAAAGGTATTGGTTTGCCTTGTCTTATGATTAATTATTTATGCTAAATAGTGTTGAAGGCCCTTCTTGTTAAAGTTTTTGACAAAGGATTCTTAACTTCCCTTTGCCCTACTTTGTTCACAAACTTAATGTTCATTTCATCTCACACAAACCTTGAAAATCCATTTGACCATGTTAGTTTTTCCCTATGATGCACCCTGATTCATTGTTGAACTTTCCATGAATTTTATAGACTCCATAGCCTAATGAATTGAAGATTTCATCACTCCATCTATTCTACTTGATCATCTACCCAACCAAAACAAACAAAAAAAACCTAAACTTAACAACTAGCCTAAAATAAATCCCTAAAAGCAAACAAGTTCACATCCTTTGCTCAAAATAGAGAGAGCCCTCTCTAAGTCCAGGAAGGCTAGGTACTAGGACTCCAAATACTAGTCTGATGTTACCCTTGTTCATTTGTTCTCACCATTCTAATAAATTATAGGGACATAACGTAAATGGCGATCACAGTGGGACTTTATGAGTAAGTAACAATCTTATACATCCTTAGAAAATTTAGAAGCCCTTGTCAAATAGTATCTACTAATTTATCGCCACCTAATCACCTAACATAATGGAGGTCACGGTGGGACCTCTGAGTCTGTAACATCCTAAGTATCCCTAAAGACCTCAGAAAACCTACAAACATCCTTATATTGGTATTTATTTGTTGATGGTGGACAACAAGTACATCCTTAAAACAGTAAACATCATCCACCTGGTGACTCCACTGGTCTTCATTAGCCCTGTTGACCCCACTAGTTCTCAAAGACTCCCCTAGGTATGCATTAATCAATCCTAGTATTGTTGATGGTGGAAAAAAAAGTTGAAATCTTCCACCTGGCGACTCCACAACTCTCAATAGACCTAAAGACTCCACTGGTAGAGAACTTTAGACTAGTTGAAAAGATACAGCGACCCATTTCTGATTTACAAACATGGATCCAAGAATACAACGAAGATATGCCCTAATGAGTAGAGATCATATTCCTGGGTTCCCACACAAAATGCCTCAAATAAATTGGATAAAAAACCTACCTATATTTCAAGATGAAAAAGTTGATGACCCCTCGTTACATCTCATCAAATTTCATATACATGTATGGAGGTTAAAAGTTGAATGGCACGAGGACTACCTCATGAAATTTTTTATGGCAACATTAGAGGGTAACGCAAGGGAATGGTATGAAGGCTTGGACCCTAGCACCTTGTTTTCTTTGAAGGATTTCCACAAGGTATTTTATGAACATTATAAAGAATATTTTCCATCTCTATCATTAGCTGAAAATTGTTGTGATCAATCTGAAGAGCTCATACAATACCTTGTAAACATTGATGAAGATTTAGGAAATTGGCACCTTGAAGATCTATTAGAGGCAATTCATGCATTTCATACTCAAGATAACTACCATGACAACCAAGAAGAGTTGGTTGAGGATGAAATCAATTAGGAAGTAAAGGAAGATCTTTAGGATCTCTCTGAAGGCATAAGTAATGACTTACCATCTCTTCTAGGTGAGGCTAAAGAAGACATTTGGCCTCAGAATCAGCCTTCACAGGAGAAAGAAAACCTTTAGCCTTGTGATCAATCACAAAGGGAAGATAAACATCATGGTTCTATCCAAAGAAAGAGGAAATGCCTCCTCTCTTAACTGAAGAAGAAATAGATCATATTTTAAACCTGTAGCCAACCTCTAAACCTTCATGTGAACAAAACATTTCTATTCATTCTCTTGCCAATCTCAGCTACCATAGTTTAGAAAATGGACTTGTAGATCAAATCAAAGAGAAACAATTTGATAATCCAATATATTTGATTGGTGACGTTACTTATTTTGATGATTTTCCAAAATTTGATTAGTATGATGATGGTCATGTTATCCAAACAGAAACTAATATTGCAAAACAATCGACAGCTAGTTTGTGGGAGGAAGTTCAGTTCCATCAAAATAGTAATCAGCAAATACATATCAGCTATGACACTGATGAGGAAAGTCTAGAAAATTTTGAAGTAAGTGAAGAATATCTGAATCTTTGTTCTACTTCATTTCAGTTCATCAGAAATAACTTTCATGTGATTGGAAATCAACAGTCTTTCAGTTTTGATGTTGAGGATGGGGAAGATAATGAAATTTTTAAGTTGCTGATGAGGAGCCTTTTCCTAAGATGGTTGAGGAAATAATTGGTGACATAGAATCTTCCTTAGCTCCAGATTTGTAGCCACCAAGTCCCATTGAATTTCAAATTGTAGAGGAAGGCTTGGACGTTGATAATCACAGAAGAGTTGTTTTGTTGCCTTCTCAAGAGGATTTACTGCCAAAGAGTATCCCTGCTCATCAACATGATGACCTTCACATAGATTTCAGCCCACTCCATCAGAACATACTAGTTTTGTTAGAGGATAATATTGCAATATATGATGACGCTGCCACCATAGATGATCATGAAGAAGAGGTGGGGTTTTTGGTTGAAGAGAACCCCAAGCATAGCCAAGTGAAAGAAGGATTAGTCCTGAAAAAATTCTATTTTGCAAATCCTCTAAGTCAGGTATTATTCCAAGATCCCTATGTTGTTTTCTTAGAAATATTGGTGAGGGAGTGAAATATGTCAGAAATAGTTTCTTCCAAGGTTTAAATAATATTGTAGGCACCATTGTTCAAAAAAAAGTGAGGTGTAAGTGGCTTTTCTATTTTGTCAGCACACTCAAAGAGCTGAATGAAAATCACCTATGGAATCATTTCCTTGATTGGTTATGCTGAAAAAGTGAGTTCACCAAATAAATATGTATATATGTAAGATAGATTAGGATATATAGGAATGAAAAGAAGCTCAACAATATGAGTATCTTTTTATATGTTTAGTCTTAGAATGTTGATCCAAGATGAATAAACAAAAACAGAGAGAAGAAGAAAAAGAGGGCATATGAAAACAAGAGGTACAACCCCATACCCAAAAATGAGTTTTGCTGAAAGTGAGCAAGCCTAAATGCCACTACTTGTTAAGAAAAAAGAGTCTTGTTCAGTCATCTAGCCTAATCATTGTTGAACATGTTTTGAATCTTTGCTGATAGGTTAGTGAAAGAAGACTTGTCAAATCATTTCAGCTTGAATATTTAGTAGGAATAGATTCGGAAGAAAAGATGTTGGTTCTTAATGCTCAAGTTTAAACCAAAGATAAAGATAGGGATGCCTAAAAAATGATAGATCACATCCCTCATGTTTTCTAGTTTTTTTTGTACACAAATAATGTCTGTGTGTAGCTTGTCCCAATGCCACATCCCATGGTTAATCAGATTTCTTAATCCTGGTTTAAATCATGTTTTCAATTTCATGTCAATAGATTAGAGAATGAAGTTTTTCAAACAACTTAATCTTGACAGATGAATAGACTAGGAAGAGAATAAAAGAGTTCATCAACATAATATGAACTCTTGGAAGTGATAAGGGTACAAGTAGATAGTTTGTTTTTCTTTAAAAAGAAAAGAATGTCAAGGGTTTTCTAGTCCAAGTGCACCCAAAGGAAGAAAAAAATGTTAGGCAAGGTATGATGGGTAGGTAGAAAAGAGGGTGAAGCAATCATGTCTTTCAAAATCTTAAAATCATAGCTTCAAGAGAAACATCAGCAAATGAAAGAAGAGATATTTTCCCATTGGATAAGGCACTGGTATTCAAAACTCAGAGATTTGATATATGAAGCTATGGACACCTCTTGAGAAGGAGCTTCCCTCCCCAAGTGGAGCCACTGTTAGTCGTCAGTAATCTTTGCTATTTGTAGAAGACTAAATATTTATCCTAGATTTCTAAAAACAAGATTCATGAATATTGTGAGTTTTAAAAATCTTACTGCCTCCATTATCCTTAAACCAAAATTTTCACTATTCTACTATTTTTTTCATTCCATGGTCACCTTGCTGCTCCTAAAAGACATCTTATGTGCTTTTACCTACCTTTGTTGTTGTAGATGACTAGGGTTTTTAAGGGCATTATTTTTGGTTTCATGACTTCCATGGTTAAATCATCAACAAATATTGTATCCTGATGCTCTTACACCTTCCCCTATCCTTAATATACCTTTATAAACACTTCCCATCACTCCTATCCCTCAAACTCATCATTTTTCTACAAAACCTAGCCTATTTCTACAATTTGACACTTTTCGAGACTAGGCCTATGTTTTTCCATTTTGGACACCTTCCCCTCACTCAATCCTTGAAATTCCACTTTCCCCTACTCTCTAAAATCTATCCCTATCCCCAAAAATTTCCCCAATAATTTAGACAACCCTTAACCCCTTCATTCCCCTCCCTCTACAAGGTAGTCCTAAATCCCCTGTTTTGCCTACACCAAACCCTAATTTCCTCTTCCAAATAAGCTATGATTTGCTATGGAAATGAGGCATAGGAGCAGAGGATCCATATGATAGGTCATATCAGCAAACATAAATCCATACCAACTCATAAACATCATGCCTCCATCATTTTCCAAGAATTCATTCCAAGAGTCAGGCCATTTGTCACTCAAAAGGCCAGTTTCACTTCAAATTGTGTTTTCAAACAAAAAAATATGAATTTGACAAAATTGAGAGAGGTGTTTATCCACCATAGGTCCAAGAAGAAAAAATTCCTTCATATTTTACACAGGTATCATTGTTTGGGAGTAATGTCAAAAATACAGGTGTCACGGGAGAATTGTTGCACTTATGGAGTGACCTTGGGAAAATCAGGTTTTATCATAGCTGGAGCATCCAAATGACTTTATTGATGGGTCAAATGATAATGATACTGGAAGATATTTCCAATGAGATATCATGAGCTAAATTTGGAGTTGAGGAAGACCTCCAAAAGTTGTCTGTACCAACACTTTGCATTTCTGCACCATCATTCAACACTTTTTGACCAGTCTTGGGAGAATCAACTTTTGACAGGTCAAATCAACTCCAATCGGAGAAAAAAGGTAATTTGGAAAATAGACAGGATAAAATTTACAATTCACTATCATGGGCCCAATTTGGACACCATGAAGGCCTACAAATTACCTTTGCAAATTGGTGCTACACGTTCAGGAGTTTGTGTTGCACCTTGGCGCTACACGTTGGGCAGGGTAGCTCGACAGGCCTAAATCTGTGTTCAGGTGCTGCGCTTTCACAGCCCGATAGGAACAAATTTTCATTCAAGAATTTCACTTTCGCCTGAAGCTCCTCCTTCACCTACAAACAACCAAAAACCTAAAACAAAAATACCTCCAAGCTGCAATCAAAGGGTTTTCAAGAGCACTTCTAAAACTAGTAGGTGGATGTCATCACCCTCTCACAATGCATCAAGAAATGAGGGAAGTGACCATGATGAGAAATCCAATAATAATGAAGTATAGGAAACCAATTATGAAAAAATAATTTAAGAAAAAACCAGTGAAGAAACAGAGGTTAGCAATGAAACAGAAAAGATGGAAACAAAGGGAAATGATGATGTTGGAGATGAAGAGGAAGAAAACATGGAAACTGATAACAATGATTATGCCAAGGATAGCAGTGACACAAAAAGGCCAATAAGGCAATGAGGCTGATATTGAATATAATGAGGCAAGAAGAAGCAAGGAAGGAGGCAGTGACAGTCATGGAAGAAATCATAATGGCCATGAGGACAGTAAAAACAATGAGGCTCACAGTGGAAATGATGATGGTGCAGCAAAGGAAAGTGAGGCTCATGGTGTTGAAAAAGGAAATAAAGAGGATAAAGGAACTATAGAGAGTAGAAAACATGATAGTAGGACAAATGGTAATGAAGGCAGGGCTGGTACAAGTGAAGAAAAGAGCAATCATATCAGCATAAAAGATGTATGATGATGGTAGGTCAAAAAACCATGAAAAATTAGTGACGTTGTTAAACAAGAGGCTTATGAAAAATATGCTGGAACCAAGGGCTAAAGAAAAATAAAACCTTGGAAAAATGGTTGATCCATCCTATACAGGCCTCCCAAACCCCATGAAGAAGATATTTACAAATTTGGGGAACATTTTGACAAATTTTGGTTTTTTGCTAATTTTAAGGCCTGAAGGCGCAACACCCTTGGCACTACGCTTTCACCTCAGGCATCCTCAGGAGGAAAAATTTTCATTTTTGGAATCCTTAGCTCAAGTAAAACATGCTCACCAAATTTTAGAGCATTTGGAGCAGTTTTGGTCCCTCAAAAGGCTAACAAACACCTCATTTTTCACCTTTTTGCCTAGTTTTTAGGACTGGCGCTGCACCTTGAGTAGCCTTGGGAGATTTAATTTTTGGATACGTTAATGGAGCCCAATAATTAAAAAAATGGTAGTTTTGAAAACTAATCTCGGCAGGAATTCCAACAAACCATCACGGATCCAATTCCAACATCGGGAAGGTCATAAAAACTTGGTTGCAAGTGGACCTAGTTTTCCTATGCATGCGCTACGCGTTCAGACCTCACTACTACGCCTTTAATGTGAAAAAGTCAACAAAAGACACTCATTTATGGAAAAATTATATTTTAGTGTTTTTTTGGGGCAAATCACTCCAAATTTAGGTGCTAAGAGTTATTTTTGCATTTATTTCATGAGATATTTTGTGTCTTGGGCCTTCCATGGTCTCTTAGACATAAATGTCATTTATGGGTGTTTTGACATTTTCAAACCCTAGTTAGGGTTTTTTCCCTCCTTTGCTAGATAAATAGACAATAAGGGCCTTATTTTAAAGGGATGGAATTTGATGACTCTTGGGAGCAATACATAGTTTTTTGGAGATTGAAGAGAAATTGGTGTTGTGGAATTTGTGGATGGCTTTTTTTGATTGATGATGGAGAAGGCTTGCTTGCAGGATCCCTATGCATAGTTAATAGTGATTTTCTTATATTCAGTTCTTTTTTTCTTATGTATCATTTTGTTGCATCCTTCTATATTGTAGTAGGACAAAGGTTTGAGACTAAGAATTTTTTTTCAAAGGCACCTTAGCTCTGTTTGTTCTTCACTACCTCTATGTTTTCCTCTGCTAGGTTAGTTTAGAGAATTCTTAGTTACTCTCTAGACCCACCCAAGCTTGTTTATATTATGAATGATTCAATACAGTAGATATCAAAGATGTTTTATGGTTAGCCCTACTTGTTTGATTTCACTAAAACATTGTTCTTGAGATCTTTCTTTGAAGTATCACTAATTAGGTTTTGCCAAAGAGGCTATGTTTTGATCATACCCTTTGTCCATTCTTGAAAGGTTGATTTGGAGGTCTTTATGGCTATGATAAATGATGTTTAGGAGTTCTCTCTTCTTTGATCTATGTTATATGTATATTGTAAATTTTTTCTAACCTTGAAGGTGAAATCACTAGAAGTTAAATAAGTTTCTTGCCTTCTATAGTTCGCTGGATTGTTTGTCTTAAATGCTTATTTGCTTGAGCTTAATCAAAGTGTTATTGGTTTGCCATGTCTTATGATTACTTATTTATGCTAAATAGTCTTGAAGTCCCTTCTTTTTAAAGTATTTGACAAAGAATTCTTAACTTCCCTTTTCCCTACTTTTTTCACAAACTTAATGTTCATTTCATCTCACACAAACCCTGAAAATCCATTTGACCATGTTAGATTTTCCCTGTGATGCACCCTGATTAATTGTTGAACTTTCGATGACTTTTATAGACTCCATAGCCCAATGACTTGAAGATTTACTCTGTCCATCTATTCTACTTGATCATCTACTCAACCAAAACAAACAAACAAACCCTAAATTTAACAGCTAGCCTAAAATCAAACCCTAAAAGAAAACAAGTTCACATCCTTTGCACAAAATAGAGAGAGCCATCTCTAAGTCCAGGAAGGCTAGGTCCTAGGACTCCAAATACTGGTCTGATGTTACCCCCATTCATTTTTTCTCACCAAGCTAACAAATTACAGGGACATAACACAAGTCAATCTCTCTTTTTTCCTTTTCAAACTGACCCTCTAGGTGCACAGTTTCCCTCTCCAGCCAAGGTTCTCCATCATAGCTGATTTCCATGGCAAGTAGCTCACTTGGAGTGAGTTGCTATACCAATGCTACCTCTTTCTCTCTTTCCCAAGCTAAAGCCTTCTTCAACCCAATTTTCCTTGGCCGCTTCCTAGTAAGTTTTTATTCCTCTCCATCACTATTTTATGCTATGTCATCATGATATGAGGGTGAAGGATTATGAACATGTGATGTGGAAGGGATATCTTGCTGATGATGGCCTTGTGGAGTAGTAAAAACCTCATTGGAAATGAAGGTCTTCTATTGAATGCCTTTCTACTATAGTTGGTGCATAAAAACCATCTTGATAATAGAATGATGGAAAAGGCTTTGCATCTACTGAGGCTAGTTTCTTTTTTGCACTATGTATGTCATTTTATCAGTGCTTCGATAAAGGTAATGGGGTATGTGCAACATCCTCACTCTAGTAAAGTGCATAAGAATTCTGATGTGGTATGAGTAAATATGGGAAAAACTTCCCTCACATATGAAATAATTCATTATGATCCTCATCATAGGTGCATATCTATCAAGCAGTTGAGAGAAAGTAAATATGGATTTACTGTGGTCCTTTTACTTGGGTTTAAGGTATGGTTCAAAGTAACTCATGTCAAGTTTAGCTTGCTTGAACCATTTCTCCCCTATACTAGGTAAGCTTGTGGTATTGGAAATGGCACCTGTAGACAATTCAAAGGTGACCCCTCCAAGATTAACTTGTTTATCATGAAAGTTAATGATAAATAGTCTAGTTAGCTCAGGGTGGTTTTGCACCTGCTACACCTTTTCACAAAAATCAAAGCATCCTTCATGCTTGAAACAAGAAATAGTAAGGGGAGATGACATGAGCTCTCTTGTATTGAGGGGTTCAAATCTATTTATCTTGCCTCCCTTGTGATCATGCCTCTTTGGCATTCGGGCCTCCAAACCACTATCTTCACCCTCATACATTGTGAACTCTGCTTTTATAAAACCCTGGAGTAAATGGAAATGAGATGAAGGGATGGTAATGAAAATTTAGCCTTGCAAATGAGGGAATGAGTGAGTAAGGGTATAGGTGTATGAGAATGAGTGAGAGGCTAAAACAACTCAATGAAAACCCTCTAGCTATGCAATTACCCTTTATATCACTAACACTCTGTCTAGGAAGATGAAATTGGGTTTAAACAATGATCTCCAACTTGAAACTTAGGGTTTGATTAGGGTTTCATTCCATTCATTAAGAAATCACAAAATAGCTTTAAGATGGGTTGATCACATGTAGTTACCCCTCAATATTCTTGGAGGACCATTGGCAGAGACTTGGAAGTAGTTTGAGGTGTTTTGAGTTAGAAATTTCAGAAACCCTTCATGTCCAAGGGCACAACGCCAGTTGCTGAGGGCGCAACACCAAAATAAAATTGCACTGAGTGTGTCAAGCAAGATTCCAGCACCTTCCCCAGTGCGTAGCACCACCTTCTAGGCATGTAGCTCCTTTAGAATTTGTATGGGGGGAAAATGCCAAGTGCACAGCGCCGACTTCCAAGCACGTAGTGCCACAAAACAATTTTCTCGAATTTGCTTGAAAACTCAAAATTTCTTCTCTCCTTAGTGCTCTTTATCTTTTGACAAGCAATAATGATTCATTTGAATTATGAAATGGGCTTTTATAGTCTTGTAGTTTTAATTTTAACTTTGAAAACCCATTTCCTAATGTCAAAATTCCCCTTTCTCTTCTCACTAACCTATTCACATTGTCTACATCCAGGTTTTCTTAAAAACATGAATTTGACTTTTCCTTTGCTCCTTGAGGTATGACAAGCTCATTTTGACATCTTTGGGTGATTACACACACTAGCATATTCAAAACCTTCTATTTTTTTCACCATGAAACCCAACTTAACTTTTCCACCTTCTCTGGCCACTTTCTTCAAAAACCCTAATGGTTTGCAGTCTTTCACAACAATCATTAGTGTTGTCTTCTAAGTTCTCTATATCCCTTTCAATTTCATTCATTTTTGTCTAGTTCACCTTGCCTTTTTCCCTATTTCATCAATATTTTTTGATAGATTTTATTCATGTTTGGCTTTGTGTGCTTCCTCCATGTCAATTTCTGCAAATGATCACTATTTTGGCACTCAGCTAGACCATCAAGTGTATAAACCCTAATTCTTTACAGGACCAAGTTGTTTCCCCTTCCTTTGTGGTAAGTTGTTTTCATTCAATAATAGACAATATACCTTATCATTAACTTTTGCTGACACAACTTTCAACACTCATGCAGAAGTGCCAAACTTTGTCCATTTTTCTCATTTGCAAACTTTGAACTGATGAGGTAATCTTTTTTGGAAGTCTTTTAGGTCCTACTTGAATAATCATGTCTTAACATTCTATTACATCTAAGCCAGATTCTAGAAAAGGAAAGGCAGTGCCTGAAACACCCAATGATGACCTTAAAACATGTGAAACCCTAATGACCTAGTGGGAGTACCGTTTGACCTGATTTTGACTGGAATTTGACTTGGAGGTTTCTCAAGTGAAAAAAGAGTATTGTCAAAAGTGTTGTATTGAAGATCCAAAATCCAATGTACTTGATTTATCTAAATAACCTATAGAGATAGGTTTGAGACCATCAATGCTTGAGGAACTTGGGGAACATGGGAATGAGTTAGCTATAGGAAACTCTAGAGGGAAGGTGGAGATTATGGACAGGGGAAAATAGGAAAATCAGGTTATAGGCGGGAAAGAGAAATGAAAATGAAAGGTATAAGCCCATAAGGAGTCTTTTAGGAGTAACAGGGTGAATTTGAGATGAACAACATGATGAATAGTGAAAATAGGTTTAGAAGGACAATGAAGGCAGTGAGATTTCTGAAATCCAAGATATTCAGGGAATATTGTTTTTAGAAATATATAAACATCCTATAGTCATCTAAAGATAGTGAAAAATAATGATGACTATCAGCTGCAATCTACCAAGCTTCCATACTTTGTATTGTAGTGCTCCACTAGTTCGACCTTCACTATTCTTCACTTTCCAAACAATTCCACAGTGGACTCCTTTCTTCATTTTGTTGTAACTCCTCTTATGTATTTTCATTAAATCCCATAGTTCATCTATGGTTTATTGCAATTCAATATTCTACTGTAATATAATCTTATTTCTATTCCTCTGCCAAAACATTCTACTACACTATGTCCCAGATATTGCTGCAAATATTACTCCAGACATTGTTGCCACCAAAAATTCTTGAATACCTCTAAAGATATCTCCCTCTGCAACATCCCTCTTCTTTTCCTTGTTTGAAAATTTACTGTCAAAAGGTAAATTGCCTTCTAATTCATTGACTGTAGTAATATATTTATTCACTCTTTCCTATATACTAGATGACATAATTAAGTTTTGAAAACTAGTATTTATCTCTATTTCTACTATAATTTGAAATGGTCCCATCTTATTGTCTGCAATCCCCTTCTCTTGCTCAAATGCTTTCAACAAGCAAATCAACCATTCACTAATTACTTGATTTCCTTAAATTACCTCTTCATTATGGTGTATTATAGTTTCAACATAACTCGCTTCCTCTTCCATGACGACATTCCATTATTGTCCTTCTGCTTCTTGACTAGTCCTAGTAGTCAATTCAGTCTTTTCCACTTCTAGGACTGACTTTCTTTAGCTTGAGATATAACTGCCTCACTTTCATATTTATGGCTTTCTTCTTCCTTGTTACCAAGAAAACCTATTTTTGACACTTCTTCTTCATCTTTAATTAGAATAAAATTCTGATTCTCTATTTCTATGACAGTCCTAAATGTTCGTCCAACAATATTCCTTTGGCTATTTAGGCAAGCCAATTCCTCTTTGTCCTCATCAAGAACAAGTTTCATCTCATGAGGCATTACTACTCCATCTCCATTAAAGTTACTCCCTTAATTATATGAGGAACTTATGAATTCCTTATGCTGCAACAACTCAACTTGGTCTTCATTAGAAAGACACTCTTCATCATACCTTGCTTGACAATTTTCTTCTTCATTATGCTTTGCTAAATAAACTTCAACTTTACTTGAGACAATTCCAAGAGATGGATTGTCCTCTACACAACCTCCAAACACATTCAAATTGTCAGTGTTAAACTCACAAGACCCAGTGGTCTTTTTTGATGAATCAATCACCAAATCTTTCTTTTGTTGTTCTAAGTCTCTTTCAAGACTCAGAAAGTCTTCACTAGTCTTCTTTTCAACTTTCTCAAGCATAACATATGAATGCTTGATATTATCTTTTGCCTCTTTCTTTTCTTGTCCATCATCATAAGCCAAGTCCTCCTTGTTTTTAGCTTTCATAGTAGGCTAGAATAATTGCTTGCACTTATTTGTGCATGTGCATATACATGAGACTCAGCTGTCTCATTTTTTTCTTGAACAAAATTTAGATTTTGTCTTCTCCCTTCAACTGTTATGACAATATCAGCAAATTGTCTTTCTTTACCTATTTCACTTGCAAACATACAATAATAATTTGTTTCAAAACAATAAGGATCCATAGCCTCTCTTTTTGTTTCAAACATCATCTCTTTCCGTTGGTTCTCATCCTTCCAAGGATCCATGAAACTATCAGCTGGTCTCATGTCTTCATCCTCATTACTACTGTCACCAAGAATGGACCGTTGCTTAGGTTCACGTAAGTAAATATCTTCCTCAACACACATCCTATGCTGCAATTTAGATCCTCCGAGTTCTTTTTGTAGCTGTACATGTGTTTCATGTCTCAGCCTACTCTGCAACTGACCCCACTTGACTCTTTTCTTCTGAAGAACCCAACCATACCTTTGGTGTTCCATATTCCCTTGTATGAATTCTCTCAACACTTCTAGTTGCACTTTTATCTCAGCAAATTCTCCGTCAAGTTTGATCTTACTTGATATTTCATAATCTCCCTTAGAACCTTTACTATGACCATCAGTAACCATTGTCTTTCTTTATTTATGAACTTCTCTTTGTTCATCATGGACTACAAACAATCCATATCTACAAGTTAACTCCATCAACCTGTCTGTAGATACACACCAAGATTTTCCATGCTTAGTCTTTTACTGGAATCTCTGCTGATTTATTTCTTTTGATTGTGACTCCTCCTTGAGCCTTTCAGATAACCATAAATGGTCATCTCTTGTTGTTCCCTCTGTGGAATTATCTTGATCCACCTTCTGAGCTGCAACAAACCTCTTTTATCTTCTTCATCCTCTTCAATGTTTGTAGCCACATACTCTAAAAACTCCTATATCTCCTTTGAGAGTTAAGAAATATCTTCTAGGAACTCCATTTCTTCATCATATGTTATGATCACTGCATATTCATGCTGCCCTCCATATTCCATGAAAATTCCTAATGGTTATCCTTCATCCTCCATACCTGCAATTTATTCAATAGGCCTCCTGTTAGTATTATTATCATTTTCTTCAAAAAGTAATCTATGTTCCAGTTCATATGCAAGAACTTTCCTTTCATTCTTTGCTGCTCTGAGTAATGCTTCTTCTTCTTCATCATTCAACCTATTCTCCCTCTTCATCTATAGCCCATGCCATTTCAATTTCTTCCTCATAATCCATCCACACCTCTAGTTTTCATCACTCCTCTGTAGCAACTCCATCAATAGATCAAGAGGGGTTCTCATCTAAGATATTTCTCTCTTATATTCTTCATTATAAATCTGCTTCCATATACCATTTCTCTTGGAATATTCCTTCTTCACTTTCTGGTTTCCCCGTGAACCTATTCTATGACTTTCAATAGTGATATTCCTAAATTTTTTCACCCTCTATGAGCTGCAATAGCCTTTGCAGTAACAGTTCCTCTTGCTACAAATTACCTCACTGAAATTTCTCTATGCTTGGTCTTTTGGCAAGTATGGGTCCTCATTATAGAACCCTCCTTGAGCACTCCTCTATGCTCCTTCTAGGCTCACCCTCACAACCCATCTGCACTTGAGAATACTACTGTCCTCTTATATTTCAAGCTTATATGAAATACTAGGTTCTTACCACACTTCTTTTCCTCCTAGAAAACCCTTGCTAGCTTCCTTCATCATTGCCCCTTAAGGATGTGATCTTCTTGCTAAGATGTTTTCACTCATGCTTCTTATTTTCTGTGCTACTATTTCATTCATGTTGCTATAGCTCTTATGATTTTTCATAAGCCTTCAGTCCATAGTATTACCTCTTAAGGTTCAATCGATTAGAATCAATGAGAAATATTTCTCCACTTTACTTCATTCAAAGTCTTTCACACCAACTCTCAGATCTTGTATGCTATGATACCAATTGATGCAGTCGTAACTGCATTCTACAAATAATTTGTGGACTTGTAGGTTAGGACCCACATAAAATCCTTATACACAATGGAATAAAATTCAGAGTTAAATAACATGCATACACGAAGTGATCAAACAAAACTCTTTATAATAGAATGAAAATAACCCAAAACACGTTACATACACACGGATTTCTTGCTCGAGGGTCCCAACATACTTTGAACTAATCGCAAGCATTTGTAATCACCTGCCCACAACTTTTAACTCTTTGTGAATATTCTAAACCACAAAACTTGCGAAGTGCACTTTTTTGGAAAGCCGACACATGGCTTCCCCCCGTCACATCGCATCCTTCATCTTTCTCGCATCTCATCGCAACCCATTTCACATACTTTGTGAACTCTTAATGGTATCTGCTACTACTTGCGAAATTTGAAATCACAATTCATCATCTGTTGTTGATCTGTTGCATGATGCAACATCTCACGTCTGTCTCCACCAATTCATCACATATCACATTGTATAACTTTTTAAGTCATCATTACCATTTATCTTTCACCCTCAGATCTGTGGTTTTATTGCAACCGATCGTTCACCTTCTCATGGCTCTTCTTCGCCTATTCTGCCCGCTCTAATCTCTGTTGTCAGATATTAAACACTCGTCTCTGCGTTTCAATCCTCGCCATTGATTCCTCTCTCAAAATTCTTCTAATTATTTGTGTCTTTAATCGTTTTCTCCTCTTTAAGCTGTCGCCTCTCTACAATACCATTTTCTCCATGCTACTCCTGCTGAGCTTCTTCAAAATTATTCAACGCTATCTCTACTGAACTTCATTCAATCTATAAATGCTTGGATCCCTCTTGAGCTTGTTCTTCATGTCTCATCCCTCGATCTCTGCCATTCTTTTTATTGTGTGAAGTTTACAGGAACTTCATCCTCTCACTTAATCTATCTATTCATTAATAGAAATAACACGCATATATAAAACACATAGACACAAACAAAAACTAGATTAACCTTCGTGCTGTGCGATTAAATGGAATACTCAATTTGGACAGGGAAATAAAACAAACGGGTTAAAATAGAGAGATCGATCCAAATACAAATCACTTGGGATTAATTTAGAAATGAACATACATAGAACCAAGCCCTGGTATGGTTGGTTTTTACATTTTCTTCTGCTCTCCGTTCACCCCTCTCTCTCACACCTATTTCCCTCTCATTCTCTCTTTTTCTCTATGAATGGCAGAACCCAATAATGGTGGATTTGGTTTAGTTTTATGCCTTTCCCAAAATTCCCATATGGTTGAGAAACTGACATTCAGTTTCAAAATAGTTTATTCAACTAAATACTTAACTAATCCTAATTAAACCATTATTTTATTCTGCAAATTAAAATAGCTGTGTTAGCCCAAATTAACTTAACAAAATACTTTAAAAAAAATCTTCAAATTCTTTGGACTACAAGTCCTCTTCCCAAGCCACAACATGTGACCAACTTGTCACATTTCTAGCTAGACCTCAATGCTCCTACATCAAGTAGGGTGGAGTTTAATTTAATTATCTTACTTTATAACTGCTTGTGTTTTACTTGTTATGATTCTAGTACTTATATCTTATCGTTATTAGCTTATTCTGTCTTTCATGAAGTCAATTATCAAAACATAAGAGACACATAATTTTGGCTCTTCAAGTGAGGGCCAAAACCTCTCCCTCTTGGAGAGGAAAACATGAAAGTAATTCTTCTTCTAAATATTCAATTAACAAGTACCATGACCATGACAAAGACCCTTGAAATAAGTATGCCTCCAAGACCTTGTCACTTATCTTCCTTTGGCTCCTTATGCTAATCTTATTTTCAGCCCTACACTACACCACACCTATGGATGCTCAGTCCCTAGTCTAGTTGCCCTGGATTGCTTGCTTCCTCTCCGCTTCCTTTATATTCTTCCTCAACTTCCTATGATCACTATTTAATTTTTATTTTTGCACCTTTGTAACGTTTGGAATAATATATATTGCAGACACAAGACCAAACTATGGTGACCTTACACTCTTGTAGACCTGCCCTTTCTTTCACACCTTTTCTAGCCTTATTCCTTCACTCTTTATCCTTCTCTTCTTGCACTAATATTATACCCTTCCTTCACAATTATTGTAGATTTCTCTCTTGCTTTAATGGACTTCAGCCTTTCTGAATTGATCAAGGTATTATATGCCATAAACAGAGATACAAATGTGCTTTCCTTACTTTTTTGAGTGGCCTCCTCCTTCACATCAATTGCACACCCTCTATTCACACTTCTAATTTAGACTTGATCCGAAAAATTGATTCTACAATGAGGCCACAACCCCTTATATATTTTGACTGTTTCATGTCTTTCTAGACCGACTTGAATTCTATAAGGTGAGCTGAATTCTTCTATCATCTCTTGGTCCAACTTGTTCTAGGGTATATGCATCACAATTTGAGTTGACTTGGTGGAGCGTTTAGACCAGTTCTTGGAGAATACAAATTACATCAATATTTGTTCGTTATATATATACATATATATGTATACATATATCTATCTATCTATCTATATATATATATATATATATATATATATATATATATATATATATATATATATATATATATATATATATATACATACATATATATATATATGTATATATATATATATATATATATATATATATATATATATATATATATATACATACATATATATATATATATATATATATATATATATATATATATATATATATATATATATATATATATATATATATATATATATATATATATATATATATATATATATATATATATATATATATATATATATATATATATATATATATATATATATATATATATATATATATATATATATATATATATATATATATATATATATATATATATATATATATATATATATATATATATATATATATATAGAGAGAGAGAGAGAGAGAGAGAGAGAGGACAAGATGAAAAACCCCTAAAGAAATAAAGAAGAAGTCTTTGACCTATAATAAAATGTCCTTGCTCATGAAACCCATGATGCAAGTATTACAAAAATACATTTTATTATCTTTGTCTTCTTCATTACATAAAATCATAATTACGATTCATTATGAAGACCGAAACTACTTACACTTTTCAAGGGGCCATGGATATTTCCCTCTTAAAAAAACTTTAACAACATAAAAGTATTGGTATTGTGATCCTTTATCTAGTTGTGTGAGTGGTTTTTGAAAGAGTTCAACCAATATGGAATACCTAGTTTTGGGAATTGGTCATTCCCTCATAGCTTTAATTTTGATAGGGCCCACTTTGAAACCTTCATGAGATATAGCCTCACCAAAATATTCAACTTCTCGAACATGAAAGGAATAATATAAGGTTTTTCATATAGTTTCTAATCTTCCAAAAATGTTAAGATCGTATCTACATGTTGCACATGCTCCTCCCACAATTTGATATACATTCGTATATCATTAAAAAATATATTACACTTTATGAGGAAGGATTTGAAATAGAATTAATTATTAAATAGAAACATATTATGTTATACATTTATAGTATGTAATTCAAATAGAGACATAATATATCATATATAATTTTAGTATTACACACACACACACACAGATATATATATTCTTTTGGGTGTACATCAAGTTAATGGCCTACATAATTGAGGGAGCGGTGGCTTCCAACATGTGGTGGTATGCAAATTTGATGAAGTGAGGAATTTCATTAGGTAATGTCATGTAGCGAGTGTATTTTTCTTCTCAAATTGTTTCCATATAATATCTAGTGTTCCCATGTTTGATAATGTTTGTGTTTCTCTTATAATCTTATGATTTAATGTTGTATAAGGTGCTCATATAATTTTGTTTATGAATTTCTTAATTCATGCTAATAACTGATGCTCCTCAATAACTAATCGAGGATTCAATGACTAGTAAATAAAAGTAAAAAAGTTGAAAAGTTTGATATATGAGTACAATAGTGATTCACCCCCTAGTCCCCTCCTTCTCACTATTTTCAAGCTCCCAAAAATTCATACACTTATTGATTATTTTGTTCATATCTAATTTCCCTAATTATACAAGTGTGTGAACTATATTATGGTTTTGACTGATAATCATGAAAATTTGATTATTCCATATAGTTACAATGATTTTCCATAGGAAGATAGAAATATGTGACATAGGCTCACTCAATGAATTTATCTTTATCATTTTCTTGCCTTAGGAGATTGGTTGGTTCACTAGTTTAATAACTTTGTTGGGGACAATTGTGTGGCCAAGTTGATGTGTTGTAACAAATTTGAAGAGTTTAATAAACAACCACTTGATTGAGTTTTTCATTTCAGTGAGGTGTAGCAACAACCACTTGTTGAGATTCAACAAGATGATGAGCTTAGTGAAAAGAGTCGCCTTCACTAAGTGGGCCCGCAGGCTATTTTTGGCGCAAGTCTATTTTTAGACTATGTCTATTTTTAGACATGATGATCATATTTCAGAAGTTGCGGGATGTTATTTGTGGATGGTTGATCAAGTTGGAAAAATAGATGAAATTCTATTTTTATAATATTAGGCGAAGTTTATTTATAGATTGGTGATCTAAAAATAGATGAATGCCGATTATTATTATCTCTTAATAATAATTAGACACTAAAAAACATCCTATTCTCTTGGAGCACTTTGTTTCATTGCACGGATGTGGCACATCAGTGGACTGGGGGAATTATGCAATTCCCAAGGGGTTACTAGAGCTAATGCATGAAGGACTCAATTAGAACTCAAGTGGCAAAGTTATGACATAGTTGGAAGAAGTAGTTATGGAGTTGTATTTAGTTTAACTCAGTTAGACTCATTTGAGCTAGTTGTATCTAGTCTAACTGAATGATACACTGGTGAAAGTGGAGTGAATTAATTAGTTAATTAATTCACAAATAATAACTCATTAATCAACTGAAAAATACAACAGTTAACTACAATGCATGGAGGTTTCAGTGGAGACCCAGTGGAGAGATAGGTGAAAGGGTAAGATAGACTATCTACTGTGACTATAGTGATGCATTGATTGCATCACACACAGATTGGAGTTACCAATGAGGATTACGTAGTCAAGGCAAGAGTAATTCAAATTCATTCAGATCTATTCTTCGGCAGGGATTGCACAGTGGAGGCAGGCTAGCAGGTGGCAAAGATCGGTTCATGGATTTGCAATATTGTTCTTGATTAGTGTATGACGATTGTACTATACTGAGAGCTTGATAAGCTTTGTATGAAGATTGTCATATGATTCCATGATACATAATATATAGTTGGGGTTTTCAGCTTCAGGCTTTCCTGGTTAAAAAACCATGTTATGTTCGATTGATTATTTTTGTTTATGCTTCACATGTGTGTGCAATTAAATTTTCCGCAAAAGATTAACAAGTGGAATTGATTCAGTATTTTGCATAAATTTAAATAGTGTGAGAACAGGTGAATCAAGGAAATATGCATGCTTATTGAATATAATTTCTACATGGTATCAGAGAATTGTTGATTGAAGATTGCAATTGTGAAGTGAGTTTATGCTGGTGGACAATTCAAATTTGCTATAGAAGATTCTTGATGCAGAAGTTGAGTATACATTGAAATGGCTTTCAATGGTTTGCGATTGGAGTATGCCCTTGATGGGATCTCGAATTACATAGCCTAGAAGGATAGGATGGAGGCGGTGCTGGAGGATAATGTACTGAAGGAGTTCATCGATAGTGATGTTCCTAAGCCGGGATCTAGCGATGTTGCATTACTTGATGCATGGCAAAAGAAGACAGCAAAGACGAGGAGAATTATGTTGGAAGGTGTGAAGAACCATATTGTGTCCAGCGTTCACAGGAAAGCCACTCCATTCTTAATGTTGAAGGATTTGACAGACTTGTTCCAAAGAAGAAGTGACCCGAGGAAGTTGGCGCTTAAATACAAGCTCAGAAAAATAAAAAGGGATAAGGGCAACAGTATTCCAAAATACCTCACGAAGTTTGTCCACTGCAAGGATGAACTGGGAAGTGTGGGGGTTACTATTGATGATGAATACTTGGTGAGCTTGGCTCTCCTTGGGCTTCCGAAGAGTTGGCATAGCTACGAAGACTCTGTCAATGGACGGGAGAAACTGCCGAGATGGGAGCGACTTTGGTCGGATCTTGTGCAGGAGGAGATAAGGCAGGGTACCGGGGATGGATCTTCATCGAAGAATGAAGATAAATAGAATTGCGCTTTGGCTGCCAAAGCAAGGAAAGGGAAGGGGAAGAAACATCCTTCAAAATCCGATGCTAAACGCAAGAAGTAGGATTTTTCCAAAGTGAAGTGTTTTCACTGTCACGAACATGGGCATTTCGCCACTAACTATCCACAGAAGAAGAAGAAAAAGAAGGCTACTAGACCTGCAGCTGGAGAGGCCTTAGCCTTGCAATTTGAACTTGATTTCTCCTTGATCGCATGCTTGGTTTCAAGTTGCATGGGATTAGTGTGGTATCTTGATAGTGGTGCGTCTTTCCATATTACGGGAGACAAGGAGTTGTTTAGTGACTTGGAGGAGAAGGACCTCCAGATGCATATAGAGATGGGTGACGATGGTCGGTACAGTGCGACTGGAATTGGCACCATTACCTTTGAGAGGGAGTCCAGTAATACATTCTTGTTGAAGAATGTTATGCATGTTCCAGGTTTGAAGAAGAACTTGGTCTCGGTTGCAATGCTAGAAGACAAAGGTTATGATGTTGTTTTCAGTGAGGAAAAAAACTTCCTTCGACATAAAACAACGGGTAAAAATAAGAAGATAGGGGTTTGAATTAAGAATATCTACAAGCTAGAGGTAGATTGTTGCGCTATAATGGTGGGCAAAGCAGAAGAGGTGGTGAGCCGGGATGAGGGCGAATTATGGCACAGGAGATTGGGCCATTTTCACCATGGCGCTTTGAAGATTTTGCAGCAGATTTATACTGGACTTCCCAAGGGTACTCTTGTGTAGTAAAATCAGTGCAAGGGATGTACTATGGGTAAGTTTGTGAAGACCACCTTTCATGAGAAGGAGAACCATGCTTCAGTGATCCTGGAGAGAATTCACACAGACGTGTGTGGACCTTTATCGGTTTCTTCAATAGTGAAACACAGGTATTATGTTATATTTTTTGATGAATATTCTCGTAGATGCTAGATATTCTTCATGCAGAAGAAGAGTGAAACATTCTCAAAGTTCTATGAGTTCAAGGAATTGGCGGAGGAGTCAGGGAAGTAAGTGAAAGCTCTATGGAGCGATAATGGTGGTGAATACATCTCAGGCGAATTCAAATACTTTTGTAGAAAAGAAGTAATTCGAAGAGAACTCATGGCGCTTCATAACCCATAGCAGAATGGGGTCACGAAGAGGAAGAACAAAACGATCATGGGTGCTGCACAAGCTATGCTTGAGAGGGAGCTAGACTTGCATGCGGTGAAGGAACTGCTTGTTCCGAAAGATGAGCCTCCGGATGTGGATTAGCCACAAGAGGAGATTCATGGAGTGGAGGAGTCCACTCATGCAGAACCAAACATTAGACAAGGCTGAAAGCGTACCACAGAAGCTGAGAGATTGAAGCTTGATGCAACACGGAATGTAGGAGTCCCTACATCACAGCATAGACAGAGACAGTCACCTGGCTAATTTACTGGATACATGGCTCTTATGAGCAAGTGTATCATGACAGAACCATATTCTTTTGAAGAAGCAGTGCAACAGCGCACATGGGTATATGCCATGGTGGAGGAGTATGACTCCATTATCAGAAACAGTGCTTGGGAGATTGTTCCAAGGCTGGTGGGAAAGTCAGTTGGAGGATCAAGATGGATCTACAAGGTGAAGCAAGCCGCTGATGGGAGTATCGAGAAGTATAAGGCAAGATTTGTTGCCTGGGGCTTCTCACATATCGAGGGGATTGAATATGAAGAAACCTTTGCACCTGTCGCATGGTATTCTTCCATACAAACCATCCTTGCTCTCTCAGCACAGATGGGTTGGCACATTCATCAGATGGATGTGAAGGCTGCGTTCCTTAATGGGATCATTGAGGAAGAGGTGTACATTGAGCAGCCTGAAGGATTTGAGATCTTTTGTAGCGAGTCACATGTGTGCAGGCTCAAAAGAGCATTGTATGGGCTGAAACAAGCACCACGTGCTTGATACACTCGGATCGACAGCTATTTCACTGGACTTGGCTTCAGCAAGAGTGAGGCGGATGCAAACCTGTACTAGATTGTGGTGGAGGGTAAGCTTTTAATCATTGTACTTTATGTTGATGATTTAATACTAACAGGTGATGAGCAGTTGATACACTCATGCAAGGAAGATCTTGCAAAAGAGTTTGAGATGAAGGATTTGGGCCTCCTTCATTATTTCCTTGGATTGGAAATATGGCAGCGGGAAGGTGAATTGTTTGTGTCTCAAGGAAAGTATGCCTGGGAGATACTGGAGAACTTTCACATGCAAGACTGCAAGACTATTGACACTCCTCTTCCAGGAAATTGGAAGAAAGAGGATGCTACATCGGCAGAGGTAGTAGATGCCACTGTTTATCGACAGTTGGTGGGTTTGCTCATGTATTTAGTCAATACAAGACCAGACATATGCTATGCGGTGAAACAGCTTTCACAAGTGATGGTTAAGCCTACCGAGCTCTTTTGGAAGGAAGGCAAGCATGTCCTGAGATATCTCAGAGGCACATCTGAGTATGGTTTATGGTATAGATAGATGGATGAGGTGAAGTTGCATGGCTTCACGGATGCAGATTGGGTAGGAAGCCCAACTGACAGAAAGAGCACATTAGGAGGGATTTTTAGTATTGTATCTACGACAGTTTCTTGGTACAGCAAGAAACAAAGATCCGTGGCACTCAGTTCAGTGAAAGCGAAATACATGGCAGCAAATCAAGCTGCATGTGAGGCTATCTGGATGAGGAAGATTCTGGTTGGTTTGTTTGATTCACATTTAGATCCCATAGTGATACATTGTGATAATCAGAGTTGCATTAAACTCTTGGTTAATCCTGTGTTTCATGATAGATCTAAAGATATTGATATCCGGTATCATCATATCAGATATTGTGTGTAGCGGAAGATCATGTTGCTTTAGTACATTCCTACGGAGGATCAGGATGCAAATATTCTGAAGAAGGGGCTCACCGAGAGAAAATTCAAATACCATAGAGACAGGATCGGGGTGAAAGATAATCCCTATCTTGTTGAGAGGGAGTGTTGAGATTCAACAAGATGATGAGCTTAGTGAAAAGAGTTGCCTTCACTAAGTGGGCCTGCAAGCTATTTTTGGCGCAAGTCTATTTTTGGACTATGTCTATTTTTAGACATGATGATCATATTTCAGAAGCTGCATGATGTTATTTGTGGATGGTTGATCATGTTGGAAAAATAGATTAAATTATATTTTTATAATATCAGGTGAAGTCTATCTATAGATCGCTGATCTAAAAATAGATGCATGTCGATTATTATTAGCTCTTAATAATAATCAGATTCTAAACAACAACTTATTCTCTTGGAGCACTTTGTACTGCACAGATGTGGCACATCAGTGGACTGATGGAATTACACAATTCCCAAGGGGTCACTGGAGCTAATGCATGAAGGACGCAGTTACAACTCAAGTGGCAGAGTTATGACACAGTTGGAAGAAGTAGTTATGGAGTTGTATTTAGTTTAACTCAGTTATACTCAGTTGAGCTAGTTGTATCTAGTCTAACTGAATGATACACTAGTGAGAGTGGATTGAATTAATTAGTTAATTAATTCACAAATAATAACTCATTAATCAACTGAAAAATATAGCAGTTAACTACAGTGCATGGCAGTTTCAGTGGAGACCCAGTGGAGAGATAGGGAAAAGGGCAAGATAGACTATCTGTTGTGACTATAGTGATTCCTTGATTGCATCACACACACATTGGAGTTGCCAATGAGGATTGCGCAATAAAGACAAGAGTAATTCAAATTCACTTAGAGCTATTCTTCAGCAGGGATTGCGCAGTGGAGGCAGGCTAGTAGGTGGCAAAGATCGGTGCACGGATTTGCAAGATTGTTCCTGATTAGTGTATGACGATTGTATTGTACTGAGAGCTTGATAAGCTTTGTATGAGGATTGTCATATGATTCCATGATACATAATATATAGTTTGGGTTTTTAGCTTCAGGCTTTCCCAGTTAATAAACTAGGTTATGTGCGATTGATTATTTTTGTTTATGTTTCACATGTGTGTGCAATTAATTTTTCCGCAAAAGATTAACAAGTGGAATTGATTCAGTATTTTTCATAAATTTAAATAGTGTGATATCAGGTGAATCAAGGACATATGCATGCTTAGTGCATATAAGTTCTACACCACTTGACTACAAATTGCACAGTATGACAAAGTGAGTTGCAGTAATATCACAAAAGAGACCTACAAAAATGTGGAGTTTCCATGCAAGTTCTTTCCTCTTCGAATTGTAGCACAAGCATATTTAACTCATAGTTTTAGCACATGTTTCATCAAATCAAAGATGTATTTATTAAGAGCCATAAAAAATTAGATTTTTTGGTCTATACTACAAGGTTAGTCATAACATCAAGCAATAGGGAGTCACATGTGACACCCCTATGTTTTTACTTTTATCATATGACTATTTTTAAACTATTGAACTCTTGTTGGACTTAATCGCTATGGATGTTAGGATATAAACTAGCACAACGGTATTTACCAATGTGGTTAATATATGTTGGTAGGATTATAACAACGACATTAATAATTATTAGGTGTATGCTGTTAATTAATATATATATATATATATATATATATATATATATATATATATATATATATATGTATGTATGTATGTATGTATGTATGTATGTATGTATGTATGTATGTATGTATGTATGTATGTATGTATGTATGTATGTATGTATGTATGTATGTATGTATGTACAAAAGGGATTAATATAATGAATATTTTAGATTAATATTATAAACTCTTTGGATTAATATTGTTAATCCAATGGATTATTATTATTATAAAATCAAGAGATTATTAGTGTTATAAACTCATGTGATTAGTCAACCCAAGGGATTAATAAACAAAAAAAATTATTAATATTATAAAACGAAGAGATCAATATTATAAACCCAAGAAATTGATGAACCCAAGGGATATTACACCCGAGGGATTAATATTTTAAACATAACATAAATAAACCCGAAAATAAATATTATAAACCCTAAAATAAACATGGTTGACTAAAATAAATATCTTTGACTATGGTTGACTATTATTGACCATGGTTAGCTATGGTTGGGAGTAATATTGAACTGAAGGATTTAATATTGAAAACATAAAGGATTAATATTATAAAATCTTGGGATTAATATTATAAGCCCAATGGATTATTAATATTATAAAATCAAGATATTATTAGTGTTATAAACTCAAGTGATTAGTCAACCCAATGGATTAATAAACCAAAAAATTATTAATATTATAAAACCAAGAGATCAATATTATCAAACCAAGAAATTAATCAACCCAAGGGATTAATAAACGTAAGAGAATATTAATATTATAACATCACAATAATAATTATTATATTGATTATCACATTGACACAATGTTTGTCACAATGCAATGCTAGTCAAATTTTTAGAAAAATGTGGCAATATACCATGGTTGACCATGATTGACCATGGTCGAAGACGACTAGGAATGATTTACCATTGTTGACAACAATTGAGCATGTTTGATTTTCATATTAAGAGAATCATTTTCTATGAATATGAACCCTTATATTAGTAAACCCAAGGGATTGATATTATAAACCCAAAGGGTTAGTACTAAAATCGTAAATGAATATAAACCTAAGGGATTAATATTATAAGAGCATGGTATATAAACCCTAAAATAAACATGTTTAAGTGTCATTTACCATGGTTTATTTTCATATTGAGGTAATCTTTGTCACAATGCGACGTTGGAACATGGTTGACCAAGGTTTATTTTCATATTGAGACAATATTTTCGATAATGTGACATTCTACCATGGTTGAACATGATTAACCATGGCCGAAAACGGTTGGAAATGACTTACCATTGTTGGTTATGGGTTACGATGGTTGAAAATGGTTGATTTAAATATGGAGACAATATTTTTCACAGTGTGTCATTAGAAAATCACTAACCATTGTTGAACATGATTATAAGTCGAACAAATTGATACTAAAACTGAGGATTAATATTATAAACCATATTAGTAATATTATACCCTAGGTATATGGACCCTTCAATTAATAAACCCAAGAGATTGATATTATAAACCCAATGAAATAATAAACCCAAGGGGTTAATACTAAAATCCCAAGTGATTATAAACCCAAGGGAATACAATTAAAACCAATGGATTCATATTATAAATGAAATGCAAATAAACCCTAAGATAAATATTAGAAACCTAAAATAAACATGGTTAAATATGGTTTAACAAGTTTGATATTCATATTCACAAAATATTTGTCATAATGTGACGTTGGACCATGGTTGACCATGGTGGATTTTCATATTGAGGCATTTTTTGGCACAATACGAAATTGGACATGGTTAACCACATTTACCAATAGAAAAGAACCCTTATATTAATAAGCCCAAGTGATTGATATTATGAACCCAAGGGAATAATAAACTAAAGGGATTAATTCTAAAACACTAATATTTTATAAATCGACAGGAATAATATTAGACCCAAGGGACTAATATTATAAACCTAAGGTATATAAAAACTAAAATAAAAATTATAAACCCTAAAATGAAAATTCTTAACTAAAATAAATATGGTTGACTATGGTTGAGTTTAGTTAATCATGGTTTACTATGGTTGACTATGGTTGGGAGTAATTTTCAAACCAATGGATGAATATTATCAACATAATTTAGTTAGTTAAATGCATGGGATTTATATTAAATCCAAAGAATAATATTATGAACCCTATAAATAATATTATGTCCTAGAAATATGAACCCTTAGATTAATAAACCCAAGGGATTTATATAATAAATCCATTGGAATAATAATCCCAAGGGATGAGTACTAAAAGTCCAATGGAATAATGTTACACCCAATGGATAAATATTATAAACCCCATATATAAACCCTAAGAAAAATATTGTAAACCCTAAAATTATCATGGTTGACCATGATTGATTTTCATTTTGAGACAATCTTCGTCACAATGCAACATTGCAACATGGCTCACCATGGATATTAGACCCGAGGGATTAACATTATAAAAATAACATAAATAAACCCAAAAATAAATATTATAAAGCTTAAAATAAACATGGTTGACTAAAATAGATATACTTGATTATGGTTGACTATGGTTGGGAGTAATATTGAACCCAATGGATGAATATTAATAACCCAATTTAATTAAATAAATCTATGGGATTTACATTAAACCAAAGGATTAAGATTATGAACCCTATGAATAATATTACACCCTAGGAATATGAACCCTTGGATTAATAAACTAAGGGGATTGATATTATAAACCCACGAGAATAATAAACCCAAGGGATCAATATAAAATACACAATGGAATAGTAATACACCAAATGGATAAATATTATAAACCTAATGTACACAAATCCTAAGATAAATATTTTAAACCCTAAAATTATTATGGTTCACCATGGTTGATATCATATTCAGAAAATACTTATCACAATGCAACATTGCAACATGGTTGACCATGATTTATTTTAAAATTTAGATAATATTTTCTCACAATGCAATGTTGGACCATGGTTGATTTTCATATTGAGAAAATCTTTGTCACAATGTGACGTTGGAGCATAGTTTACCACGATTATATATCAAAGGGATTTATGTTAGACCCAACAATTAATATTATAAACCCTATGAAAAATATTAATCCCTATTAATAAGGTCCCTTATATTAATAAATATAAGGGATTGATATTAGAAACCAAACAGATTAATACTAAAAAATGAAGGGATTATAAACACAAGGGAATAATCTTAAAATTCCAATGGAGTAATATTACACCCAAGGGATAAATATTATAAACTCTAAGATAAATATTGTAAACCCTAAAATTACCATTATTGACCATGGTTGTTTCTCATATTGAGACAATCTTCGTCACAAAACGATGTTGCAACATGGTTGACTATGGATATTACACCGAGGAGATTAATATTATAAACCAATTTAATTAAATAAATCCATGAGATTTATATTAAACCCAAGGATTAATATTGTGAACCTATAAATAAAAGTACACGCTAGGAATATGAACCCTTTTATTAATAAACCCAAGGGATTGATATTATAAACCCACAAGAATAATAAACCCAAGGGATCAATATAAAATACACAATGGAATAATAATACACCCAATGGATAAATATTATAAACCTATGGTATATAGACCCTTAGATAAATATTGTAAACCCTAAAATTATTATGGTTCACCATGGTTGATATCATAATCAAAAAATATTTATCACAATGTGACATTGCAACATGGTTTACCATGGTTGACCAAGATTATTTTGAAATATAGATAATATTTTCTCACAATGCAATGTTGAACCATTGTTGATTTTCATATTGAGAATTTTTTTTTAACAATGCGACGTTGGATCATGGTTTACGACGATTATAAACAAAGGGATTTATATTAGACCCAATGATTAATATTATAAACCCTATGAATAAGAACCCTTATATTAATAAATCTAAGGGTTTGATATCAGAAACCAAATGGATTAACACTAAACACCCTACAAATATGAACCCTTAGGTTAATAAAACCAAGGGATTGATATTATAAACCACATAATCAATACTAAAAATCCAAGGGAATAATATTACACCCAAGGATTAATATTGTAACCCCTATGAATAAAATTGAGCCTGAGGAATAAGAACCCTTAGATTAAAAAATTTAAGGGATTACTATTAGAAACCAAAGGGATTAATACTAAAAACTTAATGGATTATAAACCGAGTGGAATAATATTAAACCCAAGGGATATGTGTTATAAACACAAGGTATATATACCCTAAGATAAATATTATAAACCCTAAAATATAAATTGATAACCATGGTTTACAATTCTTGATTTTCATATTGGACAATATTTAGCACAATGCGACGTTGGACTATGGTTGACCATGGTAGACCATGGTTTATCTTCATATTCAGACAATATTTTTTACAATTTGACATAGGGCCATGGTTTACCATTATTATAAACCCAAGGGATTTATATTAAATTCTATGATTATTGTTATAAACCCTATGAATAATATTATACCCTTGGAATACAACCCTTTAGATTAATAGACTTGAGGGATTGATGTTATAAACCCAAAGGAATAATTAGAAAACCCAAATGTTTTATAAATGCAAGGGATTGATATTATAAACCGAATGCATATAAACCCTAGAATAAAAATTATAAGCCCTAAAATAAACATAGTTTGCTAAAATAAATATGGTTGACTATGGTTGACCACAGTTTTAAAATATTAATTTTGGTGACTACAGAACTAATAAACCGAAGAGGCTAAATCCTTGGATTTATTAATCATATATTTTTTAATACTAATAAAATAAGAGACGGATTTTGATAATATTTAATATTTACAATATAAAATGAAAAATTTTATAGTTATCAATCTTATTAATATTAATGTAACAATTTAAAATATTAATAAGTTAATGTTAATAAGTTAATCACATTAAATTCTAGGTTTTAATAATTATCATGATTAATAATGTTATAAACATTAATTTTTAAAATATGATTAATATTATATTAACCATGTTATTAATAGTTTTTAATTAATAATATTATAAATAATACAATTTTCAATATGAATTTGAATAGTATTGTTATCATTAATAAAAAATTATATTATATTTTCTTTAAGATATTTTTTTAATAATTATTATTATAATATTATAAAAAAACATTATAAACTAATTATAAATTAATTTAATAATATACCATAAATATTATAAATGTAAGATAAGATTTATTATAAACTTGTTTTCAATAAATATTATTATAATTCCTTATAAATTAAAGTGAACAAAACTAAAATCAAATTATAAAATTTTAAAAGTATAAAAATTTCAAATTATATAAAATATTAAGAAAACTAAATATTATATAACTTGAAGAACCTAAAATATAAAACCTAATATTATGAATTTTTATGTAATGGGACTTATCACAATTATATTTAAAGAACATAAAATCTCAAACCTAAAATTATTGAAACCTATAAATTAATAAACCCAAGAGATTGATATTATAAACCCAAAGTAATATTAAACTCAATGGAATAATTAGAAAACTCAACTGTTTTATAAACCCAAGGGATTAATATTATAAACCTAAGGTATATCAATCCTAAAATTAAAAATTTAAGCCCTAAAATAAACATAACTCACAAAAATAAATATGGTTGATTATACTTGAGCAAAATTTTAAAATATTGATTATGGTAACTATGGGATTAATAAACTCAAAGAATTGCATTTATTAATCATATAGATCTTAACCGTAATGAAATAAGAGATGAGTTTTGATAATATTTAATATTTCCAATATTAAATACTATTTTTTCTAGTTATCAAAATTATTAATATTAATATAACCATTTAAATGAGATTAATAATTTAATGTTATTACAATGTTATAAGTTAATAACATTAAATGCTAATTTTTAACAATTATTATCATTAACAATGTTATTTAAACATTAATGTTTAAAATATGATTAATATTATATTAACCATATTATTGATATTTTTAAGTTAACAATATTATTAATAATATGGTTTTCAATATGAATTTAAATATTATTATTATTATTATTAATATTTTCTTTAAAAAATATTATTTATAATAATAAATACTATAATCTTATCAAAAAATATTATAAACTATTTATAAACTAATTTAAAAATATACAACAAATATTTTTTTTTTTCTAATCAAGATTAATCTATTAACAAAGGGAATAAAGTTACAGCATGACCGTATTCAAAAACACTGCCGAGATTAAAGGCAGATTTGTCAAAAAAAACATAAAAGAAGACTGCCCATTGACGGGGAAACTAGTCTTGAACAGATTAGCAAAGCCCACGCAGGGGAGCCAACTTTGATATCTTTGATGTTTGCAGAGTTTACAGAGTTCCAAAATAAAACAAAAGTTCAGCATAGCAATATGAACAAAAACATGCACAATTATGTGGGCCGCAAAGCAAGATAACCAAACCACAGAGAAGTAGCTATTCATCCAGTGGCTCTTCGACAATACGGCACCAACCTTTGGCCAACAGGTCACTGTCCATGGCAAGAGCGGCTCGAGACTCGAAAGGTCCAGGATCAACTGGCGCCATCTCCACATCAGGAGCGCTGCGAACTTGAGCCTTCGGATCCTGCACATTCATGCTTCCAATCCCCACGTGAAGGCTCGATAGCTGAGCTTTGTCTGAGCAGAGCCCCGCTGGATGGGTGCAGTGCTCCTCCATTTGGGCTTCTTCATAGAAAACCACAGTAATTGAAGCTGTGATCCGTGGGCATTTTAGTGAGTAGTTAAAGGAGAAAAGCGTTGAGCTTGTCGTGGGAGAAGGTAAGGTGGCAGGGGGGTGAGGAACAGGGGAGCCTAAACGGTGGCCAGAACCATGAAATTGCCCTCTCCCACTTCTAGTGTGAGGATAGTGGCTTGCATACAAATCACTGGAGAGGGGCTGGAGGGCGCACGCAGGGGAGGGCCTCTGCTGCTGCCCCTGTGGCAACACATTCTATGACACAGGCGAGGCATAGGGGAGGTCTCAGCAGCAAGCTCAATACAAGGCAGAGCAACAAGAATGACGAGGGAATGAGAGATGAGAGGATACCAAGAATTCGAAGAAGATAGACAGAGGCTAGAACAGAGGCCAGAGGCTAGAGTGAAATGCAGATGGTTCAACAAATGCGACTCTACGGATAAACCAGAGCAGAACTCCAATTTATCGTCCCACCTACTACGGCATCGAAAAACACCCGCCATTAATCTCTCATTGAAGAGAGCCGAAGGCTGGAGCATGTTGGAGCATGCGAAGGCGTGAACAGGAGAGGAGGACTAGTTATGAGCTGCATTACAACTTAATGCATTAAGAATGAACCCTGTGCATCCTAAATGCCATGTGCCGTCATTCATAAGCTGACTGCCAGCCATGTCATGGGTGGGCAGGTGTCTCCACACATTGCCCCACCCATGTCCCCTCACATTAATCGCCCAACTATACACCCGCATCCGCGAGAATATACAATAAATATTATGAAGGTAAGATGATATTTATTATAAACTTATTGTAATAATATTGTTATAATTTTTTAGTTATAATATTTATTAAAAACTAAAGCTAACAAAACTAAAATTAAATTATAAAAAATTTAAAATATAAAAATTTCAAATTATATAAAATATTAAGAGAGATCAATATTATATAGTTCAAAAAATCTAAAATATAAAACTTAATATTATGAAGTTTTAAGTAACTAGACTTATCAAAGCTATATTTAAAGATCTACTCAAACTTAAAATTATTAAGTAATTGGACTGATCAAAGTGATATTTAATATTTGAAATGTTAATTTTTTTAATATTTAATAACTTAAATTTTAAATTATGGAGATCACATATGATTTTTTTTACATTCAATTTATTATACAAAGGCATAAATATGAGTTTTGTATATTTGTATTTCTTTTTTAATTAGAATACCCATTTACTTATTATGCGTTGTTTTTTGGAGTGAAGTTATGCTCTTCATGGATTCAAAATACCTTGCATAATATGTGCATTTGCCAATAAAAACTACTGTTTATTTGGTTTCTATTCACCCATTTTACATTGTACCCTATATACATTTAATTTGATTTTCTTTTTTACTAGGAGTGCATTTTTACTTATTGATTGAAATTAACGTATATAATACATATATTTTTTGGTAAAAAAATCTAATTGTTATTTCGTTCAAATTCCACTAGGACTTATCAAAGTGATATTTAATATTTGAAATTTTTTTTTTTTTAATTATTTAATAGCATAAAATTATAAATTGGGGAAGGATATTACATTCAATTTATTGAAAAAATGCATAAATATGGCTTTTGCATACTTTTATTTATTTTTTCATTGGAACGTCCATTTACTTATTATATGTTTGATGCTTGGAGTCCATTTAAATCTTTATGTTGTTTTAAATGCAAACTTTGCCTTTAAATATTTGCATTTAGATATTTTCAACCTTTACATTTAAATCTTTGTAATATTTGCATTTAAATCTTTACATTGTTTTCTGTTCACCCACTTTACATTTTATCCTATATGATTTTACTTTCATTTGCTAGTTCATTTGTACTCTTACTTGATTCAAATTACCTTGTATAATATGTACACCTTTGGTGCCAAAAAATTCTACTTTTTATTTTATTCTTATTCATACATTTTATATTGTACCCTATATGCATTTTAGAATCTAGTATAGAAATTAAAGAATAGATTTTCATTCCAGATTTATATAATCTTGAATTTCATTACATTTAGAGTTACGGTTTACAAAAGAAGAAATTAGCTTTCTTGTGTGATTTTTTTATAAGACAATCTATGTAATTTATCTCTATCGATGCTCCTTGAAATATTCAGAAGAATGTAAATTCAATTAATATAAAGGAAAAAAAAATTTGTATTTAGTTTGAGAGAAGTTTCCTCTCCTTTCTTTGCACAGAATATAAAATATATATAGTTTTCCTTTCATGTTTGGTCCCTAAATTAGAAAAAAGAACAAATTCTTTTTTTCCTTTATAACTATGTGGATCCATAATTTAGAGACTAGACCCTATGGTTGGCTACACGTTGAATCCAGGGTACTAAGCCAATTCCCAGTGTAGCAAATTTTAATCAGTGATTAAATGTGGAAGCCAATGACTAAATGGTTTGTCGAGATGCTCATCGTCGACCAAGGCCAAAAATATATATCAGAGCATTCATTTAAAACCTATATTCAAAAGGCTTTATTAAATTAAAACTAATTTATTTAATAATAGCACATATTTAATGAATTCTAAATGTACAAAAAATGGTAATTAAAGAAAATATATATGAATGTAAGGATGAAATAATTATAACAACTAGATATAAGAAATTGCGAAGTGATTTTTGCACTTGAGATTAAAATTAATAACTGCATGTAACTTTCCACTAATTTCCTGATGATGGCGGCTTATTATGCATCACAAAAAAATTCATTCTTCAATAAACCATTTCGGCAATTGCAAAAAGTGAAGGGTTTCTTGGTATTTCCAATCCACTTTGCCTCCATCTTCTCACTACCCATGATTTGTATACAAATTTCAATGCACACACAATTACTATTAACAGTCCAAAAGAAATGGCTGCAACCGTAATAGAAGAAGTTGAAGTTGCAAGCCCTTTCGATGGTTGGATGGAGCCTATGTTTGAAAAACAAATAACCACAAGAAAAATTAGGTACCAAAATCCTTAAACTAAACTTAAAAAAAATAATACAATGGCTTGTTTCTACAAACAAATATTTTGATAAGTGTTTCACATGGGGAATATTGTCCATTTAAGCACCTAGAAATCTAAGGACACAACCAATGTGGCCAATCCCTGGGCCATTGATTAAATGTGGGAATAATTGAAAAATGGTTAGAATCCAATAGTTGTGTAGAATCATGAAAATTAAACACAAAGAAACTAAACATAATATCCCATCACAAGAGTAAGGTGATACATGGCTGAGTATATAAAATCTACTTTCTCCTTCGTGGCTTTCTAAGCCCTAGACAAAGCAACACAACCCTTGTTGGAAACTGTGACACTCATACATACAACACATAAAAAAAAAAATTATTCTTATCCTAAGGTAAAACATTGTAGACAAAACATTTAACTTTTACCATATGTATTACTATAGTACCTATCTGTATTTATGGATTGAAGCTTTGATTACCATGTTTATAATTACATCTTGGGAGATGTGCTTTTTTTGCTTGTTTTGAAAGATTTATATCATAATGTAATACAATACTAAACCATGTGATTTGGCCCGGATTTTTTAACTTTGATGCCTCATGCATTTAATAATGTGATATTTGGTTTTCGTCATGTACTCTCTGACATGTCCTGACAAATTCCTCAACTATGCCAACTGTGTGATCTGAGATCTTTATTTGTTGATAAGTTATTGGGACACCTGCCTCTTCCATTCACCACCCGATCTCGTTAGAGATCTACAGCAAGGGAGCTTGGAAGGAACTGCTTGGTTGTTGCATTACGTACATGCGCAATGTGTCTTCCAAAACTTGGTTTACCAGCTTTGTTTGACCATTCGTTTGGGGATGATAAGCTGTACGAAAGTTTATTTGGGTCCCCACACCTGTAAACAGATTTTTCCAGAATGCAGAAGTGAGGTTAACATCTCTGTCCAAAATAACAATTTTTGGAATACTGTGCAGTCTAAATATTTCTCTCATGAAAATATCTACTATCTGTGTAGTCTTATAAGTAGATTGTACATGTATAAAATGTGCAGATTTAATCAATCTGTCGATTACCACCATGATGGAGTCATTGTGCCTTTTTGACCGTGATAAACCCGTAATGAAGTCTAGGGGTATGACCTCCCACATCCATTCAGGTACTGGTATGGGATGCAACAATCCTGCGGGATGTCGATGCTCCACCTTTACCTATTGACACTCCAAACATTTTTTTAAATATTCAGCAATGTTTCTATCCATATTGGGCCAGAAATATATTTTCCTAATAGCATTTAACATCTTCTGGTATCCTAGGTGTCCTACATAGTTACATCGATGATATCCATTCATGATTAGCTTCTTTAGGTCCACCGTGTTTGGCACATATAAATTTTCTCTAAAGGTTAGCATTTGTTCTTTATTAACTCCAATTTCAGAAGTGTTTCCTTGCTTTCTAGCCTCTTCCATTTGCTGCCATAGGAATTGATATTCAAGATCCTTCTATGCTTCCTCTTTTACTTGATCCAAGAATTTACATTCAAGATGATTATAGTAAAGCTCATAAACACAATGCAGATTTCTACTTCAAGCATCAGCCTCCCGGTTTTCCTTACCCTTCACGTGTTGAATTTCCACATCAAACTCACTTAAGAAGGCATTCCATCTTGCCTGTCGGGAGGTTAAATTAGCTTGCTTGAAATAACTAGTTAGGTTGCTATGATCTGTCTTTAGTACAAATTTCTTACCCAACAAATAGTGTCTCCATACCCGGAGTCCATGTACTACTATTGTTAACTCTAGATCATAGGTTGAATATCTTTGTTCATGTTCCTTCAACTTTCTTTACTCATAAGCCACTACCTTCCCTTCCTGAGATAAAACTGCCCCAACTCCGTCTTTACTAGCGTCTATACAAACTTCAAATTATTTGTTGGGGTTAGCTACCCTCAACACGGATGCAGTGGTCAATAGCTGCTTCAACTTCTCAAAATTGTTTTAGCACTCAAAATTCCACTTAAATACTTTTCCTTTTTTCTGCAAGGAGGTAATTGGAAAAGAAATTCTGGAGAATCCTTCAATTAATCTTCGATAGTACCCATCCAATCCCATAAAGGATCGAATATCCACCACATTCTGGGGTACACACCATTCCATGATTTTCTTGATTTTATCTGGATCAATAGCAATCCATTTTTCTGAAATAACATGGCCTAAGTACTGGATTTCTGTTTTGAAGAAATCACATTTTCTGAACTTAGCATACAGTTGGTGTTTTCTTAACATTTCCAGCACAATCCTTAGATGTTCTCTATGTTCCTCCTAGTTTTTAGAATAAATTAAAATATCATCAATGAATATAAGTACAAAGTTATCTAGGGAAGGGTGGAATATACCATGCATTTATCTCATAAATTTCGTTGGTGCATTTGTTAACCCAAATGATAACACCACAAACTCATAATGCCCATACTTAGTACGGAAAGCAGTCTTGTAAATGTCTTCATCCTTGATTCAGATCTAGTGATATCCAAATCTTAAATCTATTTTTGAGAATACTGGGCCCCCCTTCACCTGATCGAATAGATCATCAATCCTTGGTAAGGGATATTTATTTTTGAATGTTAACTTGTTGATTTGTCTATAGTCCATGCACATTCGCATGGTTTCGTCCTTCTTAACGAGCAGCACTGGTGCTCCCTAAGGGGACACACTTGGATGAATATATCCTTTGTCCAATAGTTATTGTAACTACATTTTTAATTTAGTTAATTCTGGAACACTCATTCTATAAGGAGCCCTTGACACAGGTGATGCTCCTAGCATTAATTCAATGGAAAAATCAATATCTCTTCTTGGTGGTAATCTCGGTATGTCCTCCAGAAAGACATCCATGAAATCTTGTACCACTGGTATGTTCTCCATCATAGGAGACTTCTCTTTAGAATTAGAATATCCCACCTGGATAGCATAAATTTGGCATCCCTTTCTCATACATTTATTCATTTTGGATGCTATAATAGGACGTAGCTATAGGCGTTTCTTGATTCCCTGAATATCCTTTCATGTTCCATCCTGCATTCTGTAATAAATGATCTTTTCTTTGTAGTCCACTAAGGTCCAATTTTTTTCTAGCCAATCCATACCCATCAAAACATCATAGGACCCTAATGGCAGTATGTTTAGGTCCACGTTTAACTACTGTTTTGCAATTTCCAATGTGTAGTTTGGAATTTTTGTAGTTACTTTTATTTTTACTCCTGTGGCTAGCTGTACCAGCCAAGGGTTTTTGAATTTCTTCCCTTTAAATTTACATATTTACACTAATTTGGGAATAACATAACTTAGAATTGCACCTGGGTCTACCAAAATAGAAACAAATAGAGACAATAACTTACCTTCCAACTCTATCATTGTTGGTTGATAATCTGTCTGTCGATCCTCCAACACTGTGTTGATATGAGGTATGTTTTGATCCACATCGCCTACTGTAGAAGCCTCCTGTAAATTTGCAATTATTTCACTTCTTTCTCGGTGTGGGAATTTTTTGTAATAATGTGCCTCACCACACCCCCAACATTGCAGAGGTGGCTTAGACACTTGTCCTTGTTCTGGCTTGCTAGAAGCCTCAGTAGGCCTCTCTTCAGTGGGCCATCAGGTTCTTTGATGATTTCTACCAAACTAATTACTTACATAACTTCGTGCAGAATTCTTAAAATTATTATTTTTGGCACCCTTAAAGTTTGAGCTTCTTTTCTTTCCTTTTCTTGGTTGCCAAATTTTTCCCACTTCCCCTTTTCCCTTGGACTGCTGGTAACACATTCGTGCCTTACAAATGTCTTCATCCATGGTTCTGGGATTTATGAATTCAATTCGCTTCTTCATGTGGGTTGGCAAACTACTTAGGAATATTTGAACCTTAGCCTTTTCATCTCTGAGGTATGGAACATATCTTAACGGAGAAGTGAACTTGGTAATATACTCATCCATGGTCATTTGTCCTAGCTTCAAGTCATGAAATTATTTATATTTCTCATCGTAGAAACATTTTGTGAAATACTTATCTTTAAATTATTTCTCTAATGATTCCCAGGTAACATCGTAGTCCTCATTTCTATGAACAATCTTTACTTCTTCCCACCACAGGGTGGCTTTTCCCCTTAACTAATATATGGCCAATCTTGCTTTTAGATTGCTGTTGTACTCTTACACTTGAAAATATTTATTCATATTTATCAACCAAGCCTCTGCCACTTCCTCAGCTTCACCATAAAATGTTGGTGGTTTTATTTTCTGAAACTCACCCTGAAGCTCCACTTTTTGCTTCTTAACTTCTTGCCAATTCGACACATTGCCAGACTCTACTTCATTATATTTTTTATTTTTTTTGCTTCATTGTGAAGGGCTTCTTTCCACTCTGTCAGTGTTGTGCTCCCTTGTTTGTCGCTCATTACTTTCCTGCATTTCTCTATCAACACTGTGTTGTTCCATTCCCTGATTTTGCTTGTCTGATAGGCTCTTGAGTATCTTTTCTTTCTCTTGCATCAAGCGCTTGTTATCACTTTGAACCCGCACCATTTATTCCTATAGCTTCTATACTATATTCAATAGTATAATTGTTTGGTGTTGTTGTTCCTCCAAAATTCTACTTGTTTGTTGGTGTTGATCCACACTCAATTGAACCCACATCTTAGGGCTCACTTATGGTTGTGTTTGGGGTTCCCAAGTGTTATGGGGTGGTTGTTGCATTGAAACCCTTCTCATGATGTTTCCTGTTATGCTTCTCTTATGTGTATTAGTATACACACAACTTAAATTGTTAGTTTACCCTTAGGGTCCCAGTGTACGAACGCTGCTCTGATACCACTTGTAGCACTCATAAATACAACACATAAAAAAAAATTTATTCTTATCCTATGGTAAAACATTATAAAACAAAAATTTAACTTTTACCATATGTATTACTATATTAACTATATGTATTTATGGATTGAAGCTTTGATTACCATGTTTATAATTACACCTTGGGAGATGTGTTTTTTCACTTGTTTTGAAAGATTTATATCATAATGTTATACAATACTCAACGATGTGATTTGGCCCAGATTTTTTAACTTTGATGCCTCACGCATTTAATAATGTGATATTTGGTTTCCATCATGTACTCTTTGACATGTCCTGGTGAATTCCTTAACTACGTTAGCTGTGTGATCTGAGATATTTATTTTTTGATACGTTATTGGGCCACCTGCCCCTTCCATTCACTGTCTGATCTCATCAGATATCTACGGTAAGGGAGTTTGGTGGGAATTGTCGAGTATTACCCTGCAACCCTAACTGTCCCGTATCATTTCTCCTCTACTGACGAAGAGCGAGAGGTATGCAACTTGGTTTAGGGTTTGAGTGTTGAAGTTTTATGTGGCGCTTCTTATGATAGTTAACCATGCCACAGGAAGAAGCGATCATCCTGGGTTGCGGCTAAAAATAAGAAAAACGTCTGCCTCAGGAAAAAATCTCACCCATGGTTGCATTCGGCTCTTCCAGCATTGTTCTGTCTCTGCATCATCACAGGTAAAAGCTCTTTTGGGCTTTTCCGGTTATATGACATTCAATAGTCCCATTCTCAAATGCTTAGGACTGTTTGGATTTTTCATTCAAGGTTTCTTTTACTAATATTTCTTTTCCAACTCTCAATATTAAGGTTTGGTGTTCTGAAATACTGTCATCACACCCACTCACGTAACCAATAAGCCATTTTCTTGTTTTCTTGAATTAAATCATAAGTCCCTTAACTTTTCCGAGTCATGTCTTATAATTTTATTTGGGGTTCTTGCAGGTAGGCTCTCTTCTTTCGAAGGAATGTTGGTCTCTACAATTTCCTTGAGAAGAAAATTGTGTCCCTAGCTAACATTTTGCTTGCGCCTCCAGGTACACATGACACAGAAACTTATCCGCAAGGACCAGCTCTCCTCGCTGGTGTTTTTATTTAGAGTTATTAGTAAATAGCTATTCCAGATTTACATGTCACTATCCTCTTAGGGTTCTTGGCTAGTCTATGATATCGTATGCATTTTGGAGTGCTGTGACTAAGAACGCAGTTATAATTGCATGTATTCCTCTGTGGATTACTCGTAAAGGTTTTTTCTTGATTTATGAAAGATTTTACCAAATTACTGAAATGTAAATACTACGCCCCCAAGGTTATTGGTTTGGTTCTTACAGAATCCAGTTCGAACTGAACTGTAGTAATTTTCATATTTTTAAGAATGACCAAGTGTATTATTTTAAGAACTTGCTGGCTTGGTTCATGTGCAGACCTTGTGTTACAATAAAATGTAAATTTATTGAAATATCTTTCTTGCTTTATGTTTTTTAAAATTTCGTGCTACATAATTTTGTGGAGGAAAGATTATAGTCTCCGAGCCTCTGGCCGGATCTTACATTCTTTTTTTATATATATACAACATTGATTCAAGGAATCATGGGTTTATTATATTTGGATTTAAATATGTTTCAATGGTATGATACGTAGCTTTTAGAGTATTTTTCTTTAACCTCACTTATTCACCTATGATTTTATTGCGAATATACCAGCAAGATTTTTTTGTGTTCTTTTCTGAGTGACCAGACCACTCTTATTCCCTTTCGTGTATAGTCTAGCCGGAGACATGATGTGCCCTGGAACTGGAGGTTTTACCTCCTGTACTAAATCCAACAGTGCTATCCTTCTAATTTTTAGAATTATAATGCATTTGACTGATACAAGTCCTTGTTGATATGAAATTTGATCAGTAATTAAGTATTCCATTTATTTGCTTACTCTGTTTTTCCTTTAGATAGATTTCACTCCTGCAACATATTTACTTATGTATATATCTTTTGTTCTTTGGAAAGGAAAAATACTATCTTTGTACTCATATTATACAGTACCTTCTATATTCTTATAGCAATCACCACAGGGTTTGTTTTTTTTTTAATTTACTTAACACAATAATTTGTTCTTTTCTTAAAGACAACTACATACTATGTTTCTTTTTTATAATAGGAAAATTTCCTTCTATTTTCACAATAAACTAATTCATAATACACCATAGAAGTTTCTCACAAATAATTCACTGAACCTGTAATGTCTTGATTAATATTAAACAAAATACAGAACTTAATCTCATTCAACTGATGCTATTATAACAAATAATTTAGGGTCTTTGCTTTTGACAAAACACTTTTCACAATGAAACATATTTGCTAACATAAACAAATCAGTTCCTATAATAAGTTTACTAAATACTCAAAAACTTATCTGAGTTTGCAGTTTGCTGCTGATATCCACCCAACCTTTAAGAGTGGCAATTACGTCATGTTCTTTCCCCCATGCTTCTCTACTGAAAGGTACATGTTGACAGTAAACTTTTGATGTGACCTCAGGACCCCAAGTCCAGTTAGTACCAGAATATTTCAGGAAAAACTGAGAGATTTTCCACTAGTCACTACCATCTTAGGAAAACTTTCCACTCTCTTCCTTAGTCTCTGAACAGAACCCCTATTCCTCACTGGGATGACACTCTCATCCCCAGAGGAGTAGGTAGCTTTTCAAACTGTCCAACCACCTTTCAGTTCTTGGACAACATTCACTATCAGCCTTTTTAATTTTTTATGGAACCACTTTCCATAACCAATTTTATTTTTCACAATATCAATAAAGAAAAAATAAACTTTCCAGAAAAACATTAAGCGTCTTAGTCTTTTCTTAAAAAAAAAAAAAATATTTCATTAACTAGTTAACACTAAATGCAGTTGTCACAGAAACATTAGAAAAATAAGAGAGAGGTATGAATTATTGAGTTCAAGGAGTCTATTTGGATTATTTTTTTCCATTAGTGGATGAGAATTCCAATAGTGAGACACTTCATGATTAAATGTTGGGACGTTTCATGATTAAATGAGGGGATTATTGTATGGGCCAAGTTCATAGTAAAAAGGTTCAACTTTTTTATAATTTATCTAATTTTTTTTTTTAATCTCATTTTTGCATTCGAATTGAATCAATTTTTGTATGTATGGTCCACGTTGCATAGTTAGTCATTTCATTATTAAATGAGGTGATAATTGTATGCACCACTTTGCAGCTCGGAAAAGAGTGGTTTATTTTTTTATTGTTGAATTTTTTATTGTTTTAATATCATTTTTGTTAATGGTCATATGTGGAGATAAATGAGGAAAAATAAATTTTTAATCATCATTTGGTAAAAAAATAATTTAATTAGGGTTTAAACACTTGATTTAGATATGCAAGGAAGTTATCACTTTTAATTTTATTCATTGATTGAGTGGGGTCGACTGGCATCTTTTAGTTTAGACCATTAGATCAAATAGATTAATTAGAAAAATGATTAAAGTGGCCAATTCCAACAGGGGGACACCTATCGGGGTAATTACTTTATCACATAATTACATTTTATTCTATTAAATTAATAAAAAAATTTACTGGGAATATTCAGGAAAGAGGACTTAAGTATTAGAAATTTCTTGCAAATTTATAAAAAATTGTTACTGGTTAAGTCCACATTATGTATTTTGCCAAAATATATCCTTAAATCCCAAGGAGAAAGATGAAAAATAAATTAACATAATGGGAGAGCAAGATTATGTTAAACACTTAGTTCCAGAGAAATGTCAAGTTGGGAGAAAATCATAATAAAGAATAATGGGAGAGAAAGGTGTCCTTTAAAGAAAAAGATAAGATATTTTTGTTAAATTAAAAATTAAGAAGAGTATTAAGCATAAAGTTTCACAAGCCCTATCATCTAAACCACCCATCGATGCACAACCCCTAGTAAGAAGAGTATCATGTACTTATGGTGTTCATAAGGGGTGGTTTAGTGAGAAACAAGTGTGTGTCTCTATTTCTGGATCTGTGTGGGCCCTATCATCTAATATTTCTAGATCCGCATGGGCCCTAGCATATAAACCTCCCATTGCTTCAAAATACATATTCACATCCAAGATCACAAGACCTTCCCTTTAGGCACCCACATTCTACACAAGGTTTTAAACGAGAGGGCGACGATAGTTTTTCCCCCAGGAAGTACCATATTCGTGCGCCTTAGGCATTTGAGAACTTGACCGAGTACACGCTCATGAGTAATAGATACATCTCAATTTTGAATCCCACTCCTATGCCCAACCATGGGGCAAGGAAAGCAAAAATGAAATTCCTAACATGAGAATTGTGGGAACTACTCTCTAGAAGCCCTGCCTCTAGATCAGCAATGAGCACCAAGCAGTCCAAGGGATGGGATTTCCTCCTTAGTCCTCTATTTCGGGTGAGGGAATTATTGTAAAGTTTATATGTTATTTCCTGTTCTTCTCTTCACGACCAATATTTTATTTTCACAAAAAAATATTTACATTTATAAGTCCACGTCCATCCCTATTATATTTCCTTATTACTGTACACCCCCCCTCTTCAATCCACTTAGACACCAACCACACCTACCCCTATTATATTTCCTTATTATATTTCCCATGTATTGATAGAGTATATTTGTGTCTAAATATCGTTATTGAAGTTGGTGTGACATTTGATCAAATGGAACTAGGTCAATTGATGGATTTGGACCTGCTTATTGAGCACTTGCTGTAATTGTTCATGTTTATCCAATATGCATTTTAACATAGCTCTTGCTTTTTGGGGTATTATTATATGTATTCCTCCAAAAAATTATTTCTTCTTAATTATGATAAGGAATATTTGTGTGAGTGTGGAGTAATGGAATATTGGTAATCATTGCGCATGATGTTGATCTAATTGAGTTGGTATTTTGGAGCTGTATTCATATGTATAATCTTTGTTAATTTTTTTTTAGCATGATAGAGTTCATAGGAGCTTAAATTGTAACTAATATGTGATTAATTTTCATGCGCAACTGATATGCACAACATTCCACTATGCAATTTTTTATTTTAAGTAATATATGATTACTTTTCATGGCAAACTGTTAAGAAGAACTTCTGCACTATGCAATTTTTTGTTGCAGATTATACATAAAAAAAAAAAGAAACACCCTCTCCCTTGACTTCTTGAAGAATGAGGACAAGATGGAATTTAGCAAAATTTTTGAATCAATAAAGGTGTATATACATTGTTAAGGCTAAATTCAGTGACAATTTTATGAGTATCAATCACAATGTGGACTTGGCATTATGGGAACCAACTCTCAGGAAAAAGAAAAGGCTAAGGATAAAATTTTGGCCAAAGAAAAAACACACAGGCTCACTTAAGAATAACTCTGGAATAGTTTTTCCATCTTGAAATTTTTATTGGATTGTCCTTTGTAGTTTTTTGTAATTATATTTGTAGGTATAATAACATATCAAGTTTGTACTAAGGAATGCTCTAAAGCCACTTTTAGCTGGAGGCTTAGAAGACATGCCAATTTTTCAATTCGATAAATTGTTGATTAAACAATATTTCATACATTCATTGGTCTTATGCATTCTCTATAAGTTTTTGTATGTTGTGATGATGATATCTTCATTTTTTCTTTCAGTATGTAAGTGTTGTTGATATTTATTGTTATATACTTTTAATCATGTAAAATTTTTAAATATGCATGCAACTACCTATTTGTAGCTATCTATTTTGGTTTTTTGTGCCTTATTTTAAGTCCCCAATAGATATATGCTCAATCATTTTCCTTTCTAACATTTTAGAATTTCTTGTTCCTTGATTATAAGATTGTTCATCTGAGCATGAAATGAAATTACTTGAATACTTTATGTTTGATTCGATGACATTTTCTCTTTCTTGAAATGGTCCTGGTTTTATAAATTATATCTTTTTATTTCTCAATTTGTTTTAACCTCACATTGACCTATACTTAATTAATTTATATGGATGACTAATTTTATATAGCCTTGGGAACTACTTTGGAGAAACCCTTTTTCTAGATCAGCTACAAGCACCCCACGCTCTTTATCCACCTCTTTTGTAGCATCATCTCAAATTATAGGAATTTTTTGTAAAATTTTCATTATTGTCAAAATGTCACCATTTTCCTTAATTAGTAAATGAAAAATTTTCAACTTCTCCTTCAGTTGTAGCAGGAGCATCAATTTTGGCATATTTTTCAAGTTTGAGGTTAGACATAAACTTGTTGACACCACCTACTACAAATATTAAAGAGTCCCAACAAGGAATAGGAATCTATAGGCCTCATTTTCCACCTTCATGTGTAATGTCTGATGGGTCCATCTGAGATATTGAAGTAGTTGGTAAAACAAAAAAATCAACATGTGATGCAAATGGTGCATTTGATATTCCAATGACTAACAAAGCACCTATTATTTGTTTGTAGATATAACAACAACACATGAACATCTAAATCTTGATAGATCTGATGCTGATCTTGAGATAGATATTGGAAATAATTTTGGGTTAAATGAATAAATGATACCTATTTTAAAGTTTATGAAAACATCAAATCATTTCCACAATTTGGATTTAAGTGGGAGTATTTTTAAACAATTTTGTGAAGATTAAAGAGAAACTTGAAGAGATGTTGACTTTTCTAAATGCTACTCTTTGAAGGAAGATTTGCGAAGAGGTATTATTGATGGAAAGCACACTAATGTATCATTTGATAGATTTGAAGGGAGATTTTCGAAGAGGTATTTGTTATTACTGGAAAATCGGACAAGCAAAGATGAAATTATTAAATTTCAGGCATAAGGATTTGCAGGGCTGAGGCACATTAGAGAATCTGAAGAATTTAAAAACCTCTAAGGTCTAGGAGAAAAATAAAATTGTGCACTCAAGAAAATAGCAAAATGTACCTTTGCACACACTTTTCTTAGATAAGCACGCCTTTGCGCACACTTTTCTTAGATAAGCGCGCCTTTGCGTGAATTTTCCTCAAAAATTCACGCGGACCTGACAGTGGCAGAAGTCACTTTTTGGGACCATAAGGAACACTCTAGGGAATTTATCCCACACTTGAGGCCGCCTAAGGATAGCCGCCCAAACCTCCTTAGGAAGTGAAGGGAGCACACAAGGGAATAATGTCGTACACAATGGAATCATCCTCCTCTATTGGGTCACTATCCACCAATGTACTAAGAGAGGGTAGGAGAGTTTGAATTATCCTATATAAGGCCACCAACAGATGAGCAAAGGGAGAACACATTGTTATACTGGCCAGAATTTCCCCAAGCAATCCAGTAGTGTGTGATCAGGAGTAGAGATAGAGGGGATTTAGTTGTTGGTCACCCAACAACTCCAATCCTTCAGAGTAGAGAGAGGGACTTTGCGCCAAGGTAGCTCAGAAGTAAAGACATTCTTGAATTGAGTCTTAGAACTCCATAGTTCTGAGGGCCCCTTGGAAAGTGGGTAAACATTTCATCCTTTATTCCTACTAGCACTCAATAAGAGGGGATGTAAGCACCACCATTTTGATTATTGAAGCTATTTGAATCTATTTATATCTTGTGTATTATGTGTTTAGTTTAATTTTGTTTTGTTTCCAAATATGCATGCTATTTCACTATTTAGTACGTTTTATTTCTTAGCATCTTTACTAATTTGTTGACTCCCTTGATTTTCTGCCTGTGACCAGGAACTTAAGAGGAAAAAACCACTCCTGTTAAGCAGGTGTGATTTGGTACACTCATGCACCAAATCCACTTACACAGGATTGCCGACTCCATTAACTTTATTTCCAAGTTTATGTGGTTGTGCCCTTTTGCAGAGGCCTCTTTCTTTGCTTTGGAGTTTCGCTGAAACTACCCCTTTTCTCTCCTTCACTGCCTTTTCACCCTCACTAAGAGGTTGAATCTCAGAAGCTCCAAAAATTTCGTTTGCAAGAAAATCGCATGGATTTTTCATAGATAGACGTGCCCGACTGTGCTTGTTCTACAATGACCCGTGCACAGACTTCGTGCCTGTCTGAGCCTTTTGCACGCGGAAACCAGAAGCAAAAAGTTTCTACTATTTCCCTTCATTTCTTGTTTGTAAAGTGATTGACATCCCATAAGAAATCTTCCAACACTCGTTGAGGTGTCCCATGACTTGTTAAAGCTCACTCTTAGCTTTGTTTTAGTAGTTTAGTTGTTAATTTTAAAAATTTTAAGTTTATCTTCGCAAAGTGAACACATAGTTTAAGTAGGAGGAAATTGAATTGCATTTTGAAATAATCTATGTTTTGCGAATTTAGGCACCAAAAAACACATAGTTAATTAGCCAAAGTAAGTGGCCCCAGTCCACGCATGCGTAGCTAAATATTTTTCATTTTCCTAGTTTAAAAGTTAGTAAATTTAGTTCAATTTTTGGCACTAGGATTCAGAATTCAGGACGAGGATCGAATTATCCTTTGAGAGCGAGTAATATTTGTTGCCTTTATACCCTTGGGTGATCCTAGGCAAGCATATGAACACTCTCTATTGATAATTCACCATCTCCATATAGTTGATCATTTAGATTAACTAGGCAATCTTGTAAGCGTCCCATATCCGCACATGTTTTTATTTTGAGCAAGGAACAACGAAATGTAGTTTAAATAAGGGATTTTGAAAAGGATCACCACATATCCACATGTTCAAACTATACACTTGTTCAGCTCTTGATCACACACATTCACACCTTAACTCAATCAAAGCCACCTAAAACTAACTTAACTAAACTCATTAAACTCTCAAGAGAATTTATATTTTAAGTTACGACCAAGCGGGTAGGCATCCAATAAGCCGCCTTGGTTAGTTTACATCTTGAAACATAGAAGTTGAATTTTTAGGGAAATTTTAAATCCATCTATCTGCCCACGAAAAATAAAACATGAGCGCTATAGATACCCGATTCAGAGGGAGTTAAGCTTAGGCCCAGTGCGTGCGGTATTATTCAGGGTTGCCTGACCCGTCTAATAATCAGAACTGGTAGCTGAATTACTAATTAGCTCAAGATTTGAATGCTCACTTGGGATGATGGTACTTAGTGACCAAAACTAGGGCATCCTTCCCTATAGGTGACGATGCATGCATCGCTAGATCCTCTACCCTTGCCTTTGTCGATTTTCTTTGGTTGACTCAGGGTGTCGCTCGTTCTTTCGGGACGTTGTGCCAATATTTGCAAGATATATTATCAAGGCCCAATAAAATTTGAGCATGTTAGGATGATTAGGTATTCTAGGATTTCAGTATCATATGCCAAAAAAAAAAAAACATATTTTTTATTGATTGGTCACACAGGATTAATCTATAGGGAAAATTTATCTTTTATTTTCGCTTTGTTTTATGTATGCGATCGGATTTTTTCTTTAATTGTAATCTATATCCTCTCAAATATTTCCAAAAACATACCTAGTTGATGCCAGAACGTGTTAGGATATTTTGACACATAGGAAATAAGCTCCTTTTGTGTCACATTTGTAAGTCATTCAATCCTATCCCAAGTTGTTCTTAAGGGGGGATGTTAGGATATTCCGACATATAAGAAATGGTTAAGTATAACTTGGTCTAGTGTAGAGTTAGCTAAAGTGTGTTTCTTTACTATGTACATTTGAAACTTATAATCCAACAGTCAAGATTTATAGTGATCCGACAATTCACTGTCTCCTCGATATTAACGACACTTGATCTGTGGCTGAACACCTGATTCATCCATGATCTATATTTAAAGAGAATGGAGGGTCATTTTTCCGATAACCGTTTATAAGAGAAACATATGTAAAATTTCTTTTTATATTAATAAATTTCCTGAAGTGGCCACGTTGGCTCATGGCGTGGACTGTTTCCCTCTCTTAGGGTTTTAACCACATGATATACTGGTGTACTATTTTGTGATATGTTTTTGAGTGGTGATATTTGGTTTTTGATCTAAGGAACTTACCCTATAAATTCCTACATGGTATCAGAGCTATATTGAGGGCCACATCTGTTGTTGATCCAAATCCGAAGCCGGATTGACTGCATGCGACAATTGTTTTCTGGATCTACTATTTCGGAACTTTTTGGGGCTTGGATAACGGCTCTGTTGTTTCCGAAGCATATGTTACAATGAAGAACCCCTTTCGTTTCATGTGAAAAGGTTTCTGGTTGACTAGGTTATGTCATTTTAGATCTGGAGGTATAAAGTATCTGTTTTGTAGTTATAATTTTTAATCATTTTGTTTATTTTGGTTTCCTATGTTTCTTTCAATATATATTTTTTTTTCTATTAATAGATCTATACCCTCTTCTCTGTGTATGCTCTCTTCTCTGCGTTGTGTGAAATCTTGGCAAATCAGAATCAGGAAGATGGGAATTTTTTTGCTACGTATGCTCTTTCCCTACGTCTTTGTGCGATCTTGGAAAATCAGAAATAGAAAAAGGGGATAGTTTTTGGTAAGGCTAACCAAAAATCTAACGTTTTGCCGTAAGGGTAGTATTTTCATTTTTTTGTGCTCGGATTTTGTGTTTTTTTTGCAGGAAAAAACACGCAAACTGAAGAGAAAACAATAACAAAAAACAAAACAAAACCCCTTCCTCCTTTCAAACAATTTCAAAATCCTTTTACTAGCTCACTTGGTGTAATGTTATTTTATGAGAATAGAGGTCTTGGTTTCAAGTCTCTTTCTCAAGATTCTTTTTTCTAAAAAGGTTTTTGTTAAAGGGGATGATTTTTTTTTTATAAATAGAACTTCATCATCAAATTTCAAACCGTTCCCATAACTATTCGACATCTACAACTCTTTTTTTCAAAAAGGTATAACTTCTTCATTCAGAAGTCTTTTTCGAGCCATTTTTTTTAATGAAAACAATTTTTAGAGATCTATCCATTGGATTAGTTAGTTTTAGCCCTTGTCAGCTTCATTGTTTTTAAAATGGAAAGTGCATGCCCAGTTATTCTTAATAGCACCAATTATTTCCAATGACTATCCTACATGGTAGAATTACTTAGAAGTAAAGGGCTTTATAGAATAGCCTCAAGAGAAGAAGCTAAACCTACCAATGAAGATAAAGCCGCTAAATGGGAAAATAAACAATATCAAGCACGAGGGTTGATAGCAATGTCCATTGCTCAACATCTTCGATTTCATATTGAAGAAATTGACACCCCTGATGCAATTATGAAAAGGCTAAATATTTTTTTTTGGCATTCAAAATGAAATCAGGGCCCACCAGCTTGAAAATGAGTTGCTTACTTTGGACCCCAATAATTTCTCCTCTATTGAAGTTTTTTAATCCAAATTCAAGACCCTTAGAATTATTTTAAAAGGTTGTAAGGTCAAAAAGGAAGATGGTAGCCTTATCTATTCCATTCTTGCTAAGCTTGGACCTACATACTCTGTATTTGTTTCCACCTTCCATTCCACTAGATAAGCCCTCCTTTCTCAAGGAACGACCTACAAGTCCCCCCTCTTTTGATGCCTTTTGTGATTCTTTGATAAGAGAACAAGAAAAACTCTTACACCTTGGTCTTATCAATACTGCAAACGCTTCTAATAAAGCCTTAGCAGCCGAACAACAACCATATCAAAAGAATCCCAAGAAGTAGTATCCTAAAAAGTATGGTCCTAAAACAAACAAGGGTCCTAAGAAATTTCAACCACAAACTGAAAAAGAAACTCACCAAACTGATAAGGCAACTAGAAACAAAGGGAAGAAAACATATAGACATTGAAACTTTTGTAATTGTGATGGCCATGTAGATTCCAAATTTTTTTTAAATATGGAAGCCTTGGAAGCAACAATGAAGAAGCGCCACATCAATTTGGAGACCTCTTCAACTTCTTCTTGACAAATGGAACTTTCTGCTTGTGCTTTTCAAGCATTTGGTTTTGCATTAAATGTATCTTCTTCTTCTCATTCTCATGAGTGGCTCATTGATTTTGGAGCTTCTTACCACATGGCCAAAAATAAAGCCATGTTTTCTTCTTTAAATTATTGTAACACCAAACATATTTATGTTGGTGATGATAGATATCTTAGTGTTGTAGTATTTGGAACCATTCATCTAGATAATGTATGTTTAATGATGTACTATGTGTTCCTACCTTGTCACGCAACCTTCTATCTGTTTATTAGATAACTCATTCAGGTGAAGGCAAAACAATAGAATTCTCACCTCATGATGGTGTAATCAAGGACCTCAAAGATCTTAGACATATTTTAGCTACTGACATTGTTGATGATTCCACAAGGTTTTATAAGTTTGACAACTTTGGGTCATCATGTCTTCCCTCCATTTTTGTTGCTCATAATGATGAAGTTAGCAAACTTTGGCATGAGTGATTTGGTCACTTAAACTGTCTCTTTCTTCAAACTCTATGTAAAGAAAATATGGTGACAGGTCTTCCTATGGTATCTTGCTGAGATGGTGTTTTCTCTGAATGTGTACTCAGAAAACATCATCGGGATATTTTTGACAAACGTGCCTCTTAGAACGCTTTAGCCCCTTTACTTACAGCTTGTGCACAGTGATTTATGTGGTCCACTTCCTGTTGTTTCTTTCTCTGGTTGCAAGTACTTCTTAACTTTCATCGATGATTTTTCCAGACGCACTTGGGTATACTTCTTAAAACTCAAGAGTGAAGTTTTTAACATGTTCTTGGCCTTTAAGGCCTTTTTTGAGAAACAATCTGGACATCAAATTCTTAAGTTAAGATCATAAAATGGAGGAGAATATGTTAGCAAAAAATTTATCAACTTTTGCACTGAGCATGGCATTCAATTGCAACATATTGTTCCATATACTCCACAACAAAATGGAATATCTGAAAGGAAGAATCGCACCTTAAAAGAAATAGCTAATTGTATGCTTCAATATAAAGGACTTAGTCTTAATTTTTGGGCAGAAGAAATTAACTGTGCAAGTTACATAGTAAATAGAACTCGTACTAAGGTGTTAAGGAAGATAACTCCAAAATAATCCTGGACCTCAATCAAACCAGATGTAAATCACTTTCACGTTTTTGGAAGTGATGCTTGGGCCCATATTCCAGATGTGAAACATAATGCCTTAGAACGTAAGAGTGAAAAATGCATTTTTGTTGGATACTCTAAAGATGTCAAAGGATATAGACTTCTTCAACCAAAACCAAAAAATATAAGCATTAGAAGAGATGTAAAATTTTATGAAAATATATCAGCTTGCGAGCCTAGTTTGGTGGGTGTGCCACCTTTGGCCTGCGAGCCTGATTCGGTATATGTGACACCTCTCTCTATCTCTTCTATTTTTGATAGCATTCCTTCTAATTTAGATGATGACAAAAAGGATGAAAATCCTCCTCCACCTCTTGAAGATATTCCTTCCACTCCACATCTTCCAATATGGGTCCGCTCTACTCAGGATGTAGTAGGTTCTCTTGCAGGTAAACCTGCAGATCGACGACGGACACATTCTCAGTTTGAAAGAGCCTCTTCCTTATTGGCTCAAGTTCCAGAAAAATTTGCTCCAGACACCTTTGAAGAAGCTTCCAGTCATCTAGATTGGGATGAAGCTATGAATGAAGAATATCATTCCTTATTGGCAAATGATACTTGGGATCTTGTTCCTCTTCCAAAAGGAAGAAAACTTGTCAAATGTAGATGGGTTTACAAAACAAAGTTTGGACTAGATGGAGAAGTGGATAGACATAAAGCTCATATTGTTGTTAAAGGATTCTCACAAGTTGAAGGCATTGACTATACTGAAACCTTCTCCCCTGTTGCCAAAATGAATTCTATCCACCTTGTTCTTTCTCTTGCTACCTCCTGTAAATGGGAAGTCCATCAGATGGATGTTAAATTCACCTTCTTACATGGAGATTTTCTTGAAGAAATCTACATGGAACAACCCCCTCGATTTATCCAAAAAGACTCTATACTTTTTTGTCACCTTAGGAAGTCTCTCTATGATCTCAAACAAGCTCCTCAGGCTTGGTATGCCGAAATGGATAGATTTCTATTATATAATGGATTTTCTAGGTGTCATTTTGACAACATTGTCTACACCAAGAAAGTGGGTAAGTCCTTCACCATCCTTGGTCTTTATGTTGATGATATTATCCTTAGTAGTAGTGATCCCAACCATATAAACCATGTGAATCATAGCCTCAAAAATAATTTTGAAATGACATAATTAGGATGCTTGTTTATTTCCTTGGTCTTCAAGTCTTGTAATCCAAAGAAGGTATTACCATTTCTCAGTCCAAGTATGCATGCGATCTTATACACTACTTTCACATGAAAGACTATAAGCTAGCCCCTTCTCCTTTTCAGTCTGGATTCAAGCTTTCAGTCACTTGTACTACCCCTGAAGTTCATGCTACCTTATACTGTCTTCTTGGTAAAATTTTGTATCTAACTCATGCCCATCCTGACCTTTCCTTTGACGTTGGTCTTGCCACTTGGTTTATGCACCAATATCATGAAAGTCACTGGAAAGAAACTAAAAGAATACTTTGATATATTTGAGGTATATTTCAAATCACGATTCATTACAGTGCAGGAGCATCTCCATTGTTGATTGGTTTCACTAATTCTGATTGGGATCATGACCTTGATGGTCAAAAGTCTACTACAGGATATATATTCACTCTTGGTTCAGGACCTATTACTTGGTCTTGTAAGAAACAAAGTGCCATGTCTCTTTCTTCGGTAGAAGCAGAGTATCGTGGTGTCGTTTAAGCCAACAACGAAGCCATGTGGCTTCGTTAGATCCTGTTTGAATTTGGTATTCATCAACAACATCCAACTACACTTTGGTGTGATAATCATAGTGCCATTTAGCTATGTAAAGGTCCAGTTCAACATTAGTGTATGAAACAAATTGAGCTCCACATACACTTCATCATAAATTTCATTCATGATCATGTTCTTGAAGTGTATTTCACAGAAGCAAATTTTACCAAACTTTGATCCATGCTTGGAGTTTAGGAAAGTTATCATTAAGGGGGGATAGGTTATAATTCCTCCTTCCTTCTCCTATTGTGTCACCTTTGTAAATCCTTCAATCCTATCCCAAGTTTTTCTTAAGGGGAGATGTTAGGATATTTCGACAGATAGGAAATAGGCTCCTTTTGTGTCACCTTTGTAAATCCTTCATTCCTATCCCAAGTTGTTCTTAAGGGGGGAAGTTAGGATATTTTGACACATAGGAAATAGTTAAGTATAACTTGGTCTGGTGTAGATTTAGGTAAAGTGTGTTTCTTTACTATGTGCATTTGTAACTTATAATTTGATGGTCATGATTTGTAGTGGTCTGATGGTTCACTCTCTCCTCGGTCTTAACAACACTTGATCCGTGGCTTAACACCTAATTGGTCCATGATCTCTATTTAAAGAGGATGGGGGGTCATTTTTATGGTAACCATTTATGAGAGAAACATATGCAAACTTTCTTTTTATATTAATAAATTTCCTGAAGTGGCCACGTTTGCTCAAGTCATGGATTGTTTCCCTGTTTGAGGGTTTTAACCATCTGATATACTAGTGTCTGATTATGATTTGTTTATGAGCGGTGACCTTTGGTTTTTGATATAAGGAACTTACCATGTAAATTCATATAGAATGGACCCAACAAGACCTCGTAGATCTAGACGTATTTTGGACCTCCCCCATTACTGGGAGGGGTTCCAGGTCTTTCGCCATTTAGACGTCAAAGACGGTACACTGCCACCCTTATTAATTCATCCTTTATTGTGGCATCATTAGTTGGGAACCCTCGTCGTTCACCCAATGCCAGACTGGTGAACACCCCCACAGGGTCACCGCATACCACTCCTCCCACAACCCCTAGGGGATAGAGGAATTCTACCCATTCGGGAATCTAGGTGAACTCACAACAGGGTACCTCATAGACAAACCCTATACCTAACCAGAAGACTATGTTTTCACAAGGTGCAATGGCTAGAAAATCACGGTCACCTTTCCTAGCCTTGTTAAATTTACCAAATTTAACCAAGTTGACAAACAACCCCATTGCACACAACCCTACATGGTGTCCCATGCTCATGAAGCTCGCTTCGGACATTCCAAAGTTCGAAGGGAAGCAATTGGAAGGCGACGGAAATAATGTCATGACTTTCCACCTGTGGTGTTCGTCGAACAACATTTTTGACGATACTATTCAATTGAGACTATTTCAATGCACCCTAAACAAAATAGCCGTGAAATGGTGTGTGGAGAAACCATTTTCTACACATGGAACTTTTAGTGCCCTCGCTACTGCGTTCCTAACCTATTTTCAGTTACCCATCCACCACAATTCTGGAATGGAATTATTGATGCACTTTAGGTAGACACCCACCGTCCATAGCTCAGACCATCTCCACGAATGGTGGTGACATCATAGTTTGTGCAAAGCCAAACTCGACGATCAGTTTTTGTTAGAACTGTTCCTAAAAATTCTCACCACAGACATTTGAAAGGATGTGGTAGAACAAAATCCCATATCTAAAGAGGATTCCATCAGTAAGGCCCAACAACTCAAGTTTATCTATACGTAATCAGGATATATTTACAATATCCTGCCTAACACCCCACGCCTACAAACTTACAAATAATTTACAGGCGCGTCAAACTCTGCAGACAGTTTGATTGGGTCATTGACCCAAAATCACCTAAGCAACAATGTTCCATACCTCGGTTACGCATATGATTCTACCCAGAACATATCACAATGCGGCTACCAAATTCATCATGCACCTTCACAAAATGTGGCTAATAGGGCGTCATAGTACCACCATGAGCAGGGAGATCTATATCCTCCAGCTCAGGGGACTTAGTACACAGCTATACATGCTAATAGAAGACCTCCCCCCAAAATCCATTCATAAACTAGGGACAAGGACCGAAATATGCCCATTCCCCAACACAAAACCTACCCATGCAGAATAATGCACCAGTGAACTTTGTGCAACCTTCCTAAGCCCAATTGAACAAACCTTCCCAAGTTCAATCTCTGGTGAGTACGACCATCACACTCACCATTTTCCTGACCTCCTTGAGCTGAAGAAGATGCAAAGTAATCGCAGGCAAGGGGGATCCTCACAGTAGATAGCAGTCATGCAAGAGCCTTTCCCCCATCAAGGGAGAGTTATCACTTAGCAACAACAAAAAACTCCCGACGATTCTGAAAAGAACAGCCACAAAATCTACATGACTGGTGAGGAAATGTTTTTTCAGATGCAAAACCGAAATTACGATACCCCACCAGACACCAATTTGTCACAAGCTAGTACAAGTGCACCAAAAACACCTTTGACCATATCAAATATGCCTACTGAACCTTTTTTGAAAATGGCTAAGGGACCAAATAGGCGAGTAGGAAACCATTCCAAAGAGGCCCATAACTATAGAATTGTGGATGATCTAGCTCAATCTCCCATCACTATGTTAGCTTTGGAGATATTAGAATCATGCCCAAAGAAAAGGAAAGCCTTACTTTCCGCATTAGGTGCCATCGATCCTGCTGATTCGTGCCTAATGGGTTTTGATTTAGATAAAGCCACCCCAAGGCTTCCCTCGATGGTCGCCTTTTAGATACCGGTGTCGGTCCAAAACATCACCATTCACCAATGTATCATTGACGAGGGTGAATCCACATGCATCATGTCAAAGAACATTTGGAAGAAGTTTGGGTCTCCCGAACTAAATCCATCAGACATCACGCGTAGAGAATATGATGCACACCCTTCAGCTCTTATCGGCCTCTACCAAAACATTCTGATTTGCTTAGCTGAAAAGACGTTCGTTATAGACATTGAAATCTTGGATACTCAGCTGGATTACAATATACTCCTTGGCCAGAGTTATATGTATGCCACGTCAGCCATAGCCTCATCTGTCTTTTGAATTGTGATGTTCCCCCATGAGGACCACATCATTACTGTCAACCAATTGACACACAGCAAAAATCAACCCCTAACAAATACTGATGTCATTTTACCCCATGTAGACACATCTTTCAAGATGCTTACATGGTACCAGGAATATGGCCCTGGCCAGTTGAAACCATCATCCATCCTAGGGTCATTCCTAGGAGATCCACTTGTTATACCTGAGTCATCACCTAATGTCAGAGAGGCTGTGGTGTGCATGATGTCCTCATCCAGCACCGAAGCCAGTCAAGACATGTAGACATGCAAAAATGACACCAATTCCTTGGCCATGACAACCTCCCTAGCCTACGCTTCCTCCCAAACTCCTTTCCTCTTACCCCTAGCTGGTTTTGTGTCGCAGCAGGTCATGGCCTCCTACCAAACTTATCATTTGAAATCCTAGTTTGGTACCTTGTCCCACCTACCACAATGGGAGTCACACACATCACCGATATAGGGTTAATCCCCCTCAATCTTGAGTAGGCCCCAACTGTTCAGGAGACTGTTGCAAACATCCCTTTGAAGGAAATTCCCATCGCAAAGTCGATGGTTATGACTAAGAAAATCAATAGAAGAGGAATGAAGGTGGAGAATCCCACCACGCCATGGGAATCACCACATTGTGCCATATCTCACATAGCAGGCCACCCTACCCACATCTTCCTAGAGCTAGATGAGTTAAAACCCCTCCTTAGCTCTGCGGTATACATCGCAGTAACAAGTTCCCGTAAAAAGGAACCTGCCACCAAAATTAAATTCAAGGCATTGTGTACAAATCACACATGCACTATCTGTAGAAATTATGGACACAATACCCATCATTTCCCAAAGATATCGTGATATAGGGATTCTTTACACACCATTGAGCAATCCTATAAAGAGGATCCCTCCATCCAGTCAAAGAGAGATGAACCTTGTGTCATTACATACCTGCAAGAGGAATGAAAATCGCCTGAAAGACTCTAGTTCATCTTCCGCCCTCCTATTATAATTTGTGCACTTTGCAATGAACATGGCCACTTCATCGAGGAATGTGCATCTGGAACTCATCCACAGGTGTTATCCTATAGAGTGTGTTTACTATGCTAGTTTGTGGGCAGCACAATTCACATGTCCTTTATGCGCTGACAACCACATTTTAGAACAGTGCCATTATATCCCCCGATTCTGCTTAGCACTAGCTAGTTTGTGCTCATCCATAGTCCGCCTCTCCCAATAATATTGCTCTGAATCTGAATCCATGAACAACTCGAAAACTCAAGAAGATGTGACGAGTAGATCCATCCTCTTTATCTCAACTAAAAAACAACCAATCGGGGAACCCTTAGTTACCCCCAACCTCCATCTGTAAAGAAGACCAACATGTGCATTATGTAAAACACAAAATCATATGGTCACCACTTTGCCTAACTTAGAAGTGCTACGCCACTGGTACCTAGTCACGCCATCAAGCAAGTAGGACGGGAACCCCATATCTACGATGGTTTTCCTAGTATGTCGGGGAAATCACCATGAGCAGTGTTGTACCTATATCTCGCAAGTACATCTGCTAATTGACATGATACATATATTAGAGAAGAAATGTCGAGACCTTATGAACCCGAAACCTAGTGACCAACATGGACGGTAGAACGCCCCCAGGCAATCTACCCCATACCCATGTCTATGTAATGGGAAAGTTGGGAAGGCACGCCAACCAAGCATGACCCAGGTTCAACCTAGGATAATATGTAGACTATCTGACCTGATCAACCACTAGATCAATCAATGAAAAGAACTGAAGCACCTCACACACAGTTTTCACATAGTCTCTTTTCTCTCGCAAAGACATCTCTCTAATCAAGAGAAAATCACACACAACTATTGCCAGATTTGTTCACACTCATCATACAATAAAATGTGATCATATTGATAAGCTTAGAGTGGTAAGAGTGGAATTAAGTCTACACTCCCCAAAAGAGTGAGACATACCCAAGAAAAAAACTCGGAAATGAAAGCAGAAGTCCTCCTACTCTACATCTGATATTTTCTGAGCATCCACTTCTAGGACAAAGAGTAGTGTTGATTCCCACACAATCTACTCAGTTTTCACAATGGTGCCATGCACCATTTTCATTGGCCATAACCACGAACCGAAGGCATGCCCGCTAATGGAAAAATTCAGGTGCCTCTACACGAGAAAAAAATTTCCACTCACGGGAAATTGAACATCCTAACGAGGGATATAGCCTTGAACTCACTCAATATCCCATCACAGAAAATACCCCCCCACCAAATTCCAATGATACGATACACCATATATGATTCATATCATCATGTATCAGAACTATGACTTGAGCTCTCTGCTCATCTGCCATAGGTGTCGAGTCAGATGCAACTATGAGAGTAGTTGTACCTATGATAGTGGAAACCCAATCTCTCTGCATCCTCTGGACCATGTCTGATTCCACCATGTCGATGATGGAATAATTTTCATGTCTATCAACTAGCTCCATGTGGACTGAACCTCTTCTGAAAAACCTTGCACAAAATCAATCCCCTTTAGGATCCCGATTCCATTCAGATGAGGACATCCTCGAGGACATGATAGAGATGGATTATCCATGGGATGCAATGCATCACCGCTTGCTTTTTCTCCCCAAAAAAGTGTTCAGTCCTGGCAAGACAAAATAACAAGAGATTTATGTGATTGAATTGAAAGATTTCCTCTCCTCAGGGAAAGTTGATTGGTTCAAGAACCCTATCCTGACGCTTGATGCATTCAAGGAAGGAAACATGTCAAACATATCACCTACCGTCAAGGTGAATATATCCAAAAATCCTGGAAAGGTCGATGAAATCTCATTGGAAGCAACATGTTCTCCAGAATAAATAACCTCTTATACCCAATTTCTAGAAGAGTATAAATATATCTTTGCATGGGACTGCTCAGAAATTCCTGGGCTTAGTCCCATTATCATAGAGCACCATATTGACACCTGGCCTGACGTACCTTCAATATGCCAGAAACAGCATCAACTACACCCATTAAAGGTAGAAGCAATAAAAAAAGAAATCGACAAGCTTTACAAAGCTGGGTTTATCTACCCCATTTCTTGCACATCTTGGGCTTCCAACCCTATTCCTGTCATGAAAAAACAGGGCACCGTTTGCATTGATTTTTGAGATTTGAAAAAATCATGTCCCAAGGACAATTACTGTAATATCCCAGAAGGGAGAATGCAGTAATATTGAAACAAAATATAAGAACTGCACCAAAGTAAACAATAAATCTAACTACACATCATAATGCATAGAAATAGCTGAGCCATTTTATTATATAGGAGGTGAAAAAGAAAGTACAACTGTGCTCAAAATATGAGACACTCAAGCCAAAGGTATGGCCTGGAATGACCCTGCAATGATCCCATAAAAGGGACTGCATAATTGCTGAACTGCTGGAAAGTAAACTGTGTTGTCCCTACTGCAACTGTTGGGACTGCAACTTCCTGAAAGACAGAAAGTCAAATCTAGGCAGAATGGGAGCTCCGATGATGCTGAAAATGTAGATCAGGGCTCAATGATGGATTCCCAAGATAACCCAGAAAGGATTCCTCATATCTACCAATCTAATAAAACCACCCTCTTAGGGCTTCACATATATGCTACTGGGAATACAGATCTGAAGATAGATTTGATGATATGATGGTGGTAATGATGCACAATCAGATCTATGCAAGAAGGGTTGACCCCTCCATTATATCCTTGGGCTAAAAGATACAGATCTAGCTCCTCCAATATCCTCTTCTAAAAATAGTTGCTTGATGAACAATAGCTTCAGAAAAATACGCTGTCAGAGAGGGTGGCTCAATAGCCTACTGCTTGATATGTAAAATCAGCTCTTGGGTTGTAATGTTCCCAAATTTTAGCCTCAAAGCTAAATGGAACATCAGAGTTAGCAACATCTCTAACCAATGAATAAATGGGTAGAAAAGCCCATAAGTCTCCTAAGGAGGAACAAAAACACTCCATGTGTGAAAGGGGACACTCTTTACAACTCAATAAAACACCTCCATGTGTTAACAGGGATAATATCAAGTTGATTCAGTCCACTTTGACTAAGTCAACAACGCAGTTGTGGAGGAGAAGGAATCAAAGGAGGAATAACGCAGTTTTGGAGGGAGATGAATCTTTGGATGGAGATGACCTAATTGAGTGGGGTCAAGGGCAAGAAAACTCATGTTCTATTTAAGGAAAGGATGGTAGCATTATTCTTCATGTTTTAGATTATTATTCTCATCTGCTCAGACTTTTGCTTCCTCTTGTTGTTTAGCAGAGTAGCAGTGTTGTTTAGCACTAGGTGTTCTAGAGTGGGAATCCCACCTCTTTCCTTGAGGAGCCTCTTGGGAGAGTTTGCATTCATTTTCCACATCAGGTTTTCAGGCCAAGCCTCAGCCTACTTCATCAATGCAGTTTTTGCCGGAGATTGTGTAGTGTTGCAGGGTGCAGCAGTGGAAGGGATTGGAATCCCTCTTTCTGAGATAGTTTCTATTTGGAGGAAGGTTTCCTTCACTTGAGAGACCTATTTGGAGAGGTCTAGAGCTTATTTCAGATCTATTGTAGCAGACCACACATTTCCCTAACATTCCTAGCGTTGTCAAGCTAGGGAATCTATTATTTTTGGAGGCAGCTTCAGTGCATGGTCTAATGGCTCCGTTGTAGTGTTTCCTTGTGATTGAGAGGTCCATCCTTTCATGGGAGGAAGCCCTTGAAGGATATACATAATATCATACATATTTCAGCCTTCTACACTCTTATGCTTCAGTGTTGCAGTGGTGATTCAGTAAATTTATGAATATCACATTTGTATGTAGAGTGTTTGACAATAAACCCTTGTCGGGTTTTCTTGTAATTGTAAAGAGGAGACTAGATCTCTGTTTATGAGAATGATTGTCTAATATATGATTAAATCTATTTTTCTTCTTAATTTCTGAGCTGAAACCCTCTTATGAATGCACAGTCCCTTTTGTGCATTATTTCTGAGTAGCAGTATCTAGGGTTTTTAGTCATTTTCAGCTACACTAGTGTGGGAGGTCTGTTTACCTCACCTAGTTTCATTTCTTTCTGATTTCCTCTTGAACTTAGATTAAAGATAGATGTATCTAGTGGTTCCAAGTGTTTATTTTCATTTCTATGGCTTACATTTCTAAAAATATGTTTTTCTGTGAATGCATTGCTGAGCAGTCAAAAATTGGAATATCTTAAGATATTCCCAATACTGCTTATTTTTCCTATTTTCGGATATTAAAGTGGTATCAAAGCTTCAATCTTGGCTCAGCCTATGTATCTCTGACCATTATACTTTAGGGGAAGGAGAGATGGATAGAAATCAGAAGGCTTAAGTATGTGAAGGGAGAAAGGGAGATAGGCTTACAAAGCTTCTTCCAAAATCTATGCAAAGCTTTCAAGGAGAGCTGAAGAGGATGAGAATGGAGATGGGATCTCGAAAGGAAGTTGGATCTAGAGCAGAATCTATATTTTCACATGATGAGTGTGAGCATGCAGCTACACACCATGATGCATAGCGCAGTCAAATTCCCAGATCTATCTTGAGATGGATGAGAGGAGGAGGAATGCCTAAGAGGAGAACTCTTAGTGATTTATTGCAGGAGTATGAATCTCAAACTGAGAGGTTTAGAGATCATACCGATTTTTTGGAGTTTTTAAAGATCCAAGTGGAGAAGAGAAAGCAACAGAATGTAGATAGATTTCTTCTATTTACTTTTGGAGGCTCACCCATGTGTTCAGCTAGAGCTTGGGTAAGGGAGCTAGACTCCTACTTTCAACAACACCATAATTCTGAAGGTGAGGCCATTAGAGTTGTAACGTTTCATTTCAGAGGTAAGACCCATGCATGGTGGGATTTTGAATCTTGTTCTTTGAAAAATGCAAACACTTCCTCTTATGCAAGATTGATTGAAACATTGGTGGGAAGGTTTGGTGAAAAAATTCCTAAGACACATGAGCAAAGAAAACTTAAGAGAAAAAAACCCTTGCATGTGATGGAGGAAACTCCACTTCATAAAACCATCGGAGAAGATGACATCTTGCATTACACATTTTCAGAGGCAAGTCCTCTAGTCCATACTCCTAAACAAGAGGACATGGGGATCTCCTTTTCACAGGAGGATCCAATTGTTGAGATGTTGCCTACACACATTGATGGGGTTGAGGGCAACATCGTTGTCACATCTAGAGCACATCTAGTACCTCATGCAGAGGGAGGAGGAGCACATGCTCCAACAGGAGGGATTCTTGTATCCTTGCAAGAATTTCCCCAGGATCTCATACATGGAAGTCCAAGCACAATCAGTGAGCAACATGATTGTGCAACATTGCAGCTGGAAGGAGGAGTTAGGGAGGAAGAGAAGCATCACTTGATGAGAGGCACACACCCTTCTCTATTTCAGAAAGCTAATGCAAGGGAGAGTCAGACTAATTTTCACTGTAAGGGCAGGGGCAAGGTTGCCCAACCATATGTGCAATCTACTCTTGACATTGATGTCTCACTACATGGAGGCATTCCACTTGGGAGGCCACCTGATCTAGAGTTGATGGAAGACATCTTTTCTTTGGATTCACCACTCTTGGACTTTGGAGAGGTGGAGAGTTTGGAGGAGAAATTTTTCATGGGGGATGTCAAAGTAGTAGGCAACAACATGAGGAGAGCTTCACATGCCAGATCACCAGCACTGTCTCTTGGGAGGATTGATCCATATTGAAGATCTCAACTCGTGGTAGAGTACTCCAAGGATCTAGGTGCATGTATGATTCTTGATGACCCGGATAGATATGATGAGTATATGGTGGATGATATGGTCATCTATTCTTATGGCAGAGTCTTCTTGACTGGAACTTCTAAGCTTAAGGAGAAGCTGCTTCATACAGCACATGAGGACTTCCTTTCCATGCATTATGATGCATATATTTCTTTGGCAAAGGAGTTCACTTGGGACGGCATACAGGGTGACATATTTCAGCATATGGAGAGATGCATAGCCCGGATGGTGATAGAGAGGAGGTCACAGCCACTTCCCTACTCATTGGAGGTGAGGGAAAAGTTCCAATTGAGCCATTTCAGCTCATTGGAGGTGAGGGAAAAGTTCCAATGGAGGAGGTATAATTTCACATTTTGTATTGTACATATTTTCCTTGTTTGAATAGCATGATGTATCAAGAAGAATTATCTCTTCTTGCATATTGTATGATGATGTACTTGCAGCTACTTGTAGCATTGATTTTGGCTACCTTATTGGTGGTTTGTGGGGGAAGCCACATGATTCTTGGTGTACACCATTGACACCATATTGTAACTTCATGTTTCCATCTTATGATATGACTGTGGCAGCAAAAAAGTGGCTGGTAAAGCACTTGTTATTTCTTATTTCGATGCAGGAAAAGGATGCACTGCACTGGTTCCACGAGTGGAACTATGATACACTCTTTGGTTGTCATTTGGAAACTTTTTTTCATTGTACCTTCCATGTATTGCTGATATGTTTATGCTCATGGGGATTTTTGTTTGGAGAGTGGACTTGAGATTGAAGATTCCGATTAGGAGCATGATTCTCCCCACTTCACATGTTGTACATTTCAGGAGGAACCATGGGCAAACCATGATTGCCACAACATATTTTTTCCCTTCTTATGGGAAGAACCACTTGAAGAACTTGAAGAGGCACTTCATGGTTGAAATTTTTGATGGGGGAACTTAGGCCATTCTCAGAGACCATGATATTTCAGCCCAAGGATAGAGGCAGCCCCATGTTTACCATAAATGGATAGATAAACCATTTGGATGGTAGAATCCAATCTCTCCATGCAGCCCCAACACATTGTACAGAACCGGGGTTGATGATTGTTGTGATGAGCTACCTAGGATGGATCATTTCATTTGGATGATAGCATGGGTGAGAGAGGCACTCATTCACCATTTTTGTCATCACTCCTACTTTGTGGAGGCCATGGGACAACAAGCAGGTTTCCATTCACACTTTCCACCTTTGGTTGATGTAGACCATTTGGCTTTGCACACTTGGGAGGAAGCATTGGATGACAGTTTTATTGCAGATTATCTTGATGCTGTGGTTGAGGCTATCGATGGGAGGCCAAAAGAGGAGGAGGGGAGAAATTTTTCTCTCCCTATACATTTTCTTGAGGACAAGCAAAGATTTTGGAGGGGAGGACTGTAATGTTCCCAAATTTTAGCCTCAAAGCTAAATGGAACATTAGAGTTAGCAGCAGCTCTAACCAGTGAATAAATGGGTAGAAAATCCCATAATTCTCCTAAGGAGGAACAAAAACACTCCAAGTGTGAAAGGGGACACTCTTTACAGCTCAATAAAACACCACCATGTGTGAACAAGGATAATATCAAGTTGATTCAGTCCACTTTGACTAAATCAACAACGCAGTTGTGGAGGAGGAGGAATCAAAGGAGGAATAACGCAGTTTTGGAGGGAGATGAATCTTTGGATGGAGATGAGCTAATTGAGTGGGGCCAAGGGCAAGAAAACTAATTTTTTATTTAAGGAAAATGATGGCAGCATTATTCTTCATGTTTTAGATTATTATTCTTGTCTACTCAGACTTTTGCTTCCTCTTGCTGTTTAGCAGAGTAGCAGTGTTGTTTAGCACCGGGTGTTCCCGAGAGGGAATCCCACCTCTTTCCTTGAGGAACCTCTTGGGAGAGTTTTCATTCATTTTCCACATCAATTTTTAAGGCCAAACTTCAGCCTACTTCATCAACATATTTTTTTCCAGAGATTATGCAATGTTGCAGGGTGTAGCAGTGGAAGGGATTGGAATCCCTCTTTCTGAGCTAGTTTCTCTTTGGAGGAAGGTTTCCTTAACTTGTGAGACCTGTTTGGAGAGGTCTAGAGCTTATTTCAGATCTGTGGTAGCATACCACACATTTCCCTAAAATTCCCAGCGCTATCAAGCTAGGGAATGCATTATTTTTGGAGGCAGCTTCAGTGCATGGTCTAGTGGCTCCATTGCAGTGTTTCCTTGTGATTGAAAGGTCCATCATTTCATGGGAGGAATCCATTTAAGGATATACATTAGATCAGAAATATTTCAGCCTTATACACTCTTATGCTTCAGTTTTTCATTAGTGATTCAGTAAATTTCTAAATATCACATTTGTATGCAGAGTGTTTGACAAGAAACCCTTGCCGGGTTTTCTTGTAATTGTAAAGAGGAGTCTAGATCTCTGTTTATGAGCATGATTGTCTAATATATGAGTAAATATAGTTTTCTTCTAAATTTATGATATTAAACACTCTAATTACTGTGCATTCCCTTTTGTGCATTATTTCAAGGTAGCAGTGTCTAGGGTTTTTAGTCATTTTCAGCTACACTAGTGTGGGAGGTCTGTTTACCTCACCTAGTTTCATTTATTTCCGATATCCTCTTGGAATTAGATGATAGATGGATGTATATAGTGGGTATAAGTGTTTATTTGCATTTCTATGGCTTAAATTTCTGAAAATGCTTTTTTCTGTGAATGCATTGCTGAGAAGTCCAAAATTGGAATATCTTAAGATATTCCCAATACTGCTTATTTTCCCTATTTTGGGATATTACATGGGTGATGGAAATAATAGATCCAATGTGAGGAGATGATCCCTCATAGGATTTCCATTTGAGATCCTGGAAACTTCCTTCCTCCAATATATCTATAAGACTGGACTATGCAATCCTTGAAGGGATTGTTGTTGTATGGAGATAAAACCCAATGGCCTAAATGTCGGATATAAATCTGTTGCTCCTGGAAGACTGAATGTGAAGAAAAAAGTGTTAGGATGAATCCTCTGCTAGTTTCCTAGTTGAATGCTAGAAACAACCTCCTGAAGATGGCACCAATGCCTGATAAGGAATGAAGAACAATCTTGTTTCAATAGCTACTCAATGAAAGAGGAGGGATTCCCACTCAGGAACACCCTGTGCTAACCCTGTGCTAAACAACATTGCAAACTCTACTAAACAGCCCAAGCCTACATAGAAATGTCCTAAGACAAATCTAGATCTAAACAGATCAAGAAATGAATAATCCAAATCATGCCTTCCATTGTGCCTTCACCTTCATTATATAGATATGAGCCTTCCATAGCCTAGGCCCACTCCAAAACTGTGTTGTACATGTGGACATAATTCTCCATGGTTGACTGCGATGTTTCTCCATTTCCTCCATCATGTTCACATGGGGTGATCACCCTCTCCATCATGTGTGCACTAAATGCATCACTTCCTCCACTATCTTATCATAAGTGCTTTATGATCTTCTTTGAATGCACTATGACCTCAGTTGATCTTATCAAATATCCTTATGATTTTTTATTTAAGATCCATGATCTTATTTGACTGTTTCATCCTACATAATCTATCTCATAAATGAGACATGATCTCCATTAATGGAGTTGCTCCACTACTCCACGATTTTAGATCTAGATCTATAATATCCACATACACACATTAAAAGTGGATTTTATTCATATTTGAGGTTTTTGGATCCCTCCACCCTTTTATTTATTTAATTAATTAATTTCATTAAGAACTCTAATCTTCCAAATATCATGTGAAAATTTGGGAACATTACAGTCCTCCACGCAAAAATGTTGTGTGTCCTCAAGAAACTGCAAAAGTAGATGCAAGAGCAATCTATCCCCCTCCAAATGGCATCCACACAAGGAAGGTCTCCCCATTTGCTACAATGAGTTATGTATGCCCAACACAAAATTTTCCCCTCTAGAATGTTTAGAGTGATCTCTAACTGTGCAGCTACATACCCCTCATCAATCATGAAGCTCCAAGTGAAAACCACAAGCTATCCAACACCCTCCACAATACATGAGATAGATAAAGATAGATGGTTCTTTCTACAAGAAGAATGCTCCAACTCACAAATTATACCTCCATCCCATGCTACATGAAGTAAAGAGAGGATTTTCATGCCTTCATCCTTAGCCCTGTTGGCCTTGTTGCATCTAATCATCATCCCAACGTTGTACAAAAGAAGAAATAGACATACATGGGTAGACAAAGATGTCAAACCATATTCTCCCAACAGTAACCACCGGAGTAAGGCCCTTTGCTGCCATCCTCCCTCTCCCCCATGCAATATGGATAAGCCAAACTCCCCCAAAAGTAACCAAATAAAAAATAGATCTTGCTGCCTTCTCTCCTCCTCATGTGCATCATGGAGTAAAAACATACTGATAGACATGTGGAATGTCGCATCAACCCAATACAAGTAAGCACCATTAATACACATAATGAGAGTACCATGCCCAGTTTTACACAATTTAAAACACATAGACATAGGGGATGTCATGTGATGGCAAAAATCTCTCATGGTAAATCAAAGTGAACATGCCTTCTCTTGCTACATTCTATCATTGATACACAAGGCATGAATTAGAAAAATATGAGCTATTGGGTGGTAACCATACTCACCCAAGAGCAGCCAGTGTAGCCATGCCTCCTTCTTCCTTTCATGAGTGTTTCTCAAGGCATGGATAAAAGAAATAGGAGCCTTCGGGTAGTAACAAAACTTACCCAAGAGAAACCAGCGTAACCAAGCTTGTTGTTGGCCCATGTCATATATCTACAAGTGGTCTTGCAACCCCTTGCTCATCATCTTCACCCACTCATCCCAATGTGGATGATGAATGATGTACTGCATAAACATGGTATCCTCCCTTTGTAGAATACCATTATCCCCAAACTAATGAAGAAATTTGCACTCCATGAAATGTTAAAGTGCACCTCCAAGGAGATCTCTTAATGAGACCTTCTTCTCATCAATGGCCCTCCAAAACCAATGAGGTTCTGGATCATCTACAGGTAGAATTGTCTCTTTGAGCTATGAGATGCTCATTGAGAAAATGTCATCTATATAGGAGAAAATATTTCTCATCTCAAGATGTCTTCCATTTATCATCTTAACCTCCATTACTTCATGAGTGAAGCTACCTCCAAAATTCTCCAAGAATGATGCGGCTCCTTATTTATCACTGCTACTAAGTGACAACTCTATAGATATTCATGGTAGTACATGTGTTGTCTCAAAGTAAGGCACAATATTGATCTCATAACCATTCATTGTACTTAGGATCATGCTCATCCCATTTTCTGAAACTCTACACTTTAACTCAAAGGGTTGAATGTAGTCCATCAATGACAAACTAGGATAGCTTTCCATCTCCTCCTTGATTAGATCAAGGGTCCTCTACACTATGATATGTTGCTTCTTCAAATCAGCATTTTTTTCTAACCCTTGGGTTTGCATTGGCCCTGATGGCATGTCCTCATAAGTTTCAATAATATCTACAGAAAAAATATGTGATGAATGTGTATGCATACCTTGGATCAACTGATGTGTGGGAACCTCTTGCTAGAAGACAAGAGTTCCTCCAACCGGGACAATGGTGTCTCTAGCTGCTGGTAAGAGAGATGGATGCTCTTATACCAATGTACTAGCGCTGGAATCTTCCTCCTCTTCCTCATGCATATCCTGAATCATGCATGGGACTCTAAATGCCAAGAGCTCAAGACTGTCTTGCAAATATGCAAGTGTCTCTTCTCTAGATACAAGTACTTTTGCAGCTGGTGGTGAATGTAGTGACTTCTTGTCCAGAGTGACAAGATTGACATCCTCCTTTGTTTCCTTAGGAAATGTCTCTTTCTGGCACATCTCTGTTTTTCTCACATCAAACTTCTTCCTCAATTTTTCAAAGAAATCTTAATATTTAGTCACTTTTGCATGCTCCATGTGACTAAACCACCAATCATGAGCTTCACCTAAAAGATGAAGTGCTGCAATTTGGACAGCCTCTTTTTTAGCCATAGGATGTAGCTTGAAAAATGTATCTAACACTCTCCTACAAGCCTTAACAATGCTTGAGGAATATCCATAAAATGTAGGCAAATAAAATCTATTATGCCTCTTTCTTCTATTGCTGCTATAGGATCTTCCTTATTATTTGAGTTCAAAGTATTCTTGGAGAGTTAGACTTTCTTTCAATGCTCTAGACTGTGCTTTTTACTCTTCAAGATACAGACTGAGAGTCCAATTAGTCTTAGGTTTTCTTCTTTATTCATTTCTATACCTCTCACCCTCTTCAGAGTAAGTGGGCATATTATATCTATGAGGAGATGATTCTCTGGTCCTCTTTTCTGTTGATAGGAAGTTCTTGGACCTTCCTCATCAAATCTTCTTCTTGGATCTTCTTTTTTCCTTTCCTTCTTCATTTGATTGACCTCCTTGGAGAGATACTGCATGGATCTAAAGAGAGGAGTGGAAAGATTATAATCCTCCTTCATGATATATCTCATCTATTTGCTTCTTCTTTTGATGCAAAAGATGAAGTTTCCACAAGTTGAGCCAAAGATCATGCTCGAAAACCACTGTAATATCTAAGAAGGGAGAATGTAGTAATACTGAAACACAATATAAGAACTACATAAAAGTAAACAATATATCTAAATACACATCAGAATACACAAAAATAGCTAAGCCATTTTTTTATATAGGAGGTGAAAAAGCAAGTACAACTGTGCTCAAAATATGAGACACTCAAGCCAAAGGTATGGCCTGGAATGACCCTACAATGATCCCACAAGAGGGACTGTGTAACTGCTAAACTGATGGAAGGTAAACTGCACTATCCTTGCTACAATTGTTAGGACTACAACTGACTGAAAGATAGAAAGTCAGATCTACGCATAATGGGAGCTTCAAGGATGTTGAAAATGTAGATCAGGGCTCAATGATGGATTCCCAAGATAATCCAGAAAGGGTTCCTCAGATCTATCAATCTAAGAAAACCACCCTCTTAGGGCTTCACATATATGTTGCTGGGAATGTAGATTTGAAGATAGATCTGATGATATGTTGGCTGAAACGATGCACAACTAGATCTATTCAAGAAGGGCTGACCCCTCCACTAGATCCTTGGGCTAAAAGCTCCACATCTAGCTCCTCCAATCTCCTCTACTAAAAATAGCTGCTGGATGAACAAAAAATTCAAAAAAATGTGTTGTCCGAGAGGAAGGATCAAAATCCTACTGCTAGATATGTGAAATCAACTCCTAGGTGATGGAAACAATAGATCCAATTTGAGGAGATGATCCCTCACACGATTTCTAGCTGAGATACTAGAAAATTCCTTCCTCCAATATATCTACAGGACTGGAATGCACAATCCTTGAAGGTAATGCTATTGTATGGAGGTAAAACCCAATGGTCTGAATGATAGATATAGATCTGCTTCTCCTGGAAGATTGAATGTGAAGAACAAGGTGGTAGGATGAATCCTCCACCCGTTTCCTAGATAAATGCTAGAAAAAACCTCCTGAAGATGGCACCAATGCCTGATAAGGAATGAAGAATAATCTTCTTTCAAGAGCTACTCAATGAAAGAGGAGGGATTCCCGCTCGGGAACACCCTATGCTAAATAGCCCAAGCCTACATAGAAATGTTCTAAGACAAATCTAGAACAAGACATATCAAGAAATGAATAATCCAAATCATGCCTTCCATTGTGCCTTCACCTTCATTATATAGATATGAGCCTTCCATAGCCTAGGCCCACTCCAAAAATGCACTGTACATGTGGACACAAGTCTCCTAGTTGACTGTGTTGTTTCTCCATGTCCTCCATCATGTTCATATGGGGTGATCACCCTCTCCATCATTTGTGCATTAAATGCATCACTTCCTCCACTATATTATCATAATTGCTTTATGATATTCTTTGAATCTACTATGATCTAAGTTGATATTATCAAAGATCCTCATGTTTTTGCATTTAAGATCCATGATCTTATTTTACTATTTCATCCTCCATAATCTATCTCATAAATGAGATGTGATCTCCATTAATGGATTTGCTCCACTACTCCACGATTTTAGATCTAGATCTAGAATATCCACATAAAGACATTAAAAGTGGATTTTATTCATATTTGAGGTGTGTGGGTCCCTCCACCCTTTTATTTACTTAATTAATTAATTTTATTAAGAACTCCAATATTCCAAATATCATGTGAAAATTTGGGAATATTACAATTACCCTACCCCATTCATCGACTAGGTCATCGATGCTTCTGCGGATCATGAGGCCCTCTCCTTCATGAATGGATTCTCTGGGTAAAATCAAATTAAAATCCATCACACTGACTGATAAAAAATCGTGTTCACTACTGTTAACACTGGAAAATCGTACAATGGAAGACACCATCAATTAATGTCGAGCCTAAGGATTTACAGGATAGGAATACATTATGGAGTCAAGAAGTATTTAAAATCTCTAAAGTTTTGAGGAAATCAGATCTAAAATAGTCATAAATGCTCAAATGCGTGCTTTATCCTTCGAAAAGAGCACCTTTTGTGTGCACTGGAGCTCGATAAGCGCACATTCCTGGAAGTGGAAAAAAGTCACTTTGCAGGACCACAAGCAAGCAAAGGACAATTTCTCCTTATGTGAAAGCCACCTAAGGACAACAATAGTGCCTCCTTAGACATTATGTGAGCACACAAAAGAATATTTGAGCACACAATGGAATCACACCTCTCCCTTGGGTCATCATTCATCATGTACCAAGGGAGGGAAGGAGGATTTGAAGCTCACCTATATAAACCCACCAAGAGATGAGCAAATGGTGATCACAAGGTTATGTTGGCCAAAGTTTCCCAAGCAACACCAGCATTGTGTGTGACCCAAGGAGCTGAAGCTAAAGAGGACTTGATAGTTGGCCAACCAACATATTAGTCCACCACAACAGAGAGAGAGATTTAGACTACGTGAGAAGGCAGAACTTGAAAGACAAACATCCTTGCATCGGGACCTAGAGCCATTTCCTAGGGGCCCTTTGGTAAGTGGGTAAGATTTTATTTTATTCCAAGCATTCAATAAGAAGAGGCCATCGAGCCATAATTTGCATTATTACTGTTTGGAACTCTCTATATAGCTTCTTTTGTGTTTTAGTTTTAGTTTTTTAACCAGAGCATACTTCAGCATATTATTTCATTTAAGTTTTATGCTTTTGAGCTCCCCCCACATACTGCCTGTTACCAATATTTTAGAGAGTAGACCACACTCTCTAAGCTCGTGTGATTTTGTACACTCGTGTGTCGAATCCACCACAATAGGATTGGTGACTCGACTGACGTATTTCAAGTTTATGTCTTTGTGCCATCTTTTGCAGGAGACCCTTAGTCTATGCTGGAGTGGAGCTGACAGTCCTCTGACCCATCTTGCAGTCCCTAGACTCACTGAGATGACAGAATGAAGAAGGAAGCTGCTAATATTTTACTTGCAGGATTTTTGTGCGTAGTTATTTCACACAGAGGTGCATTGCGCGTGTTCAGGAGTGACCTGTGCACAGGAAAGCGCACCTGTCAGGGGTTTTTGCACGCAAATTGCGGAGAGAGTTTTTTCTCCCCATTTTCTGCATTTTTTCTGCTTGTAAGTGTGTTGGGAAGCCCCTAATGTATCTGCCAACACCTGTGTTGATACCCCACAACTTCTGAGAACTGATTTTTTGCTGCTTTTTGTAGGCATTTAGTTAGTTTTTATTTAAGTTGGTTTTTGCAAAAAGTGTTCACATAGTTTAAGTAGGGGGGAAATTAACCATTTCTTTTCGAACAATTTATGTTTTTTTCACATTCTGGTATGCACAATTAGCTTAACTAGTCTAGGTAAGTGGCTCATGACCACACATGCATAAGCTAGTGTAGAAATTGTTTAGTTTAAATTTCAATTTTTGCATTTAGGAAATTGCGGGACTAGGATTGAATCACCAATTAGAGAAAGTAATCTCTGCTGTCTTTGCACCATTTGGTGACCCTAGAAAAGCATATGAACACTCTACATTTGTGATTCAAAATCTCCATTTAGTCACTCACATAGACTAACTAGGAGGTTTTGGAAGCGGCCCATTATTTGCAAATGCTTTACAATTGAGCAAGGAACAACATCACATAGTTTAACTAGGGGAATTTTGTAAAGGATCACTGATATCCATGTTCAAATTATGAGATTGTTCACAATACGCTCACACACATTCTCCCACTAAGAAAATAAAGCCACCTAAAATAACTTAAACCAACTCATTAAATTCTCCCCACAGGGGCCACAAGAGAAATTATAGATTAAGTTAGGATCAAGGGGGTAGGCATCCAATAAGCCACCTTGATCACACTTCACATTTGAAACATAGAAGTTGAATTTTTAGGGAGCTTTAAAATCCACCTATTAGCCCACGAAAAAGAAAACCTGAGCACGACAGAGACCCGATTCAGAGGGGGTTAGGCTTAGGCGCAGTGCGTGTGGTATCAGTTGGGGCTACCTGACCCAGCTGATACTCGGTACTATTAGCTGACTACCAAGAAGCCCAAGAGGTGAATGATCATGTGGGATGGTGATTCTTAGTGGCCAAAACTAGGGCATCCTTTACCCTATAGGTGACGATTAGGTAAGCGCCAGACCCTCTACCCTTACCTTGGTTGATTCTCTTCGGCTAACTAGGGGCATCACCAGCTCTCTTGAGACATTGTGCCAACACTCACAAGAAATCCTCTCAAGACCGAGTTAATTTTGAGTGTGTGAGTATGTTTTAGGTCTTTCAGGATTTTTAGTATCATGCGCAAACAAACAAAACCATTTTTTTCTTGATTGATCACATAGATTAACTTAAAGGAAAATTCATTTCATTTTTGCTTTGTTTTATGTATGTGACCTTAAATTTGTCGTGATCACAGACTTGAGCCCCTCAAATTTTTTTTCCAAAACCTAACTTGGTTGACACTCAGATGATTCCAACGGAACCTTGTCAGTCCAGGTGTCTTTTGGACCTCCCCCCATTATCGGGAAGGGTTCCAGTTCTTTCACCATTTAGGCATCAAAGACGAAACGTTGCCACAGTGGTTGGTTCCTCCTTTCTAGGAGCAAGCTTAGTTGGGAACCCAAGTTGGTCTCCAAACACCACACCGCACACGACTCACCCTTCGTCCCCTGGGGAGAAGAGGAGTGCATCCCATATGGGAAGCCAACTAAATTCACAATAGGATACGTCACAGAATAACCCTCGTTCTAACCAGAACTTCATGTCTTCACAGGTTGCCATGGCGTCAACATCTTAGTCACCCTTCTTAGCGGCGTTAAATCTACCAGATTTAACCAAGCTCACCAATGACCCCGTCGCACACGATCCCAATTGGCCTCCCATGTCCATGAAGCTCCCTTCAGACATACCAAATTTTGAAGGCAAGCAAGCGGAAGACCCAGGGAATCATATAATGACCTTTCACCTGTGGTGCTCATCGAATAACATCATTGACGATACTATTCGGTTGAGGTTGTTTCAACGCACTATTATGGGAGTGGTTGTGAAATGGTACGTAGAGAAACCACCTACTTCACATAGAACCTTTAGTGCCCTCGCTACTGCATTCCTCACATACTTTCAGTTACCCATTCACCATGATTCGAGAATGGAGTTACTGACTCATTTTAGACAATTCCCCTCTACTCATATTTCAGAACAACTCCATGAGTGGAGACGATGTCGTTGCTTATACAAAGCTCAACTCGACGACCGAGTCCTTTTAGATTTATTCTTTAAAACTATAATGATGGATATTTCAAAGGATGTGGTGCAACATAACCCCACATCCGAAGAGGGTATAATCAGTAAAGCCCAACAGCTTGAACTGATCTACATGCAATCAGGATACATATACAATATCCTGTAAATACCCCGCGCCTGCAATCTTATCAAGAATTTCCTGGCGCGTCAAACTCTACAGACGGACTTATTGGGTCAATGACCCAAGGGTACCTAGGCAGCAACAGTCAAAATCCTGGTTACACACATGGGTGTACCCAGAACATGTCTCAACTTGGATTTTAAAGTCATCATATGCAACGGAAAAATTTGACCAATAGGGTGCCAGTGTATCATCAAGGAAGAAATTATCCTTTGGCTGAGGGGAACCAGTACGCAGGAAGAAAACCTGACAGAAGAACTCCCCCCCAAAGGCTAGGTGTAAACATGGGACAACAATATGCTCAGTCCCAAGCACATAACCCACCTACACAAAATATTGCACAGGTGAACTTTGTGTAGTCATCCCAAAATCAACCACACCAGTATGATAAGGAGAACTACCCTCCTAACGTGGTTAAAAGAAAGGTAAAAAATAAGCCCAAAGGGAAACCTAGACAGGGGTCACCAACCAACAACGCCCGCCGCAATCCCAGGCTAGAGGTAACTCCAACAGGAATCAAAACCAGGAGCCACACAATGCCCAAAAGCAAGACAAAAGGCCACCTCTATGAAAAAACCATTCTTTTTCAATATGTGGTGAGTACGGGAACTATACTCACCACTGTCCCGAACTCCCTAAGCTTAAAAATCTTCAGAGTAACCGTGGACAAGGAGGATCGTTCCAGACAACTGTGGTTATGCAAGAACCCTCCCCCATCAAGGAACGGTCAACTCTTAGCAGCAAAAACCCGACTATCCCAGGAAAAAAAACCATGAAATTTACATGGCTGGGGAAGAAATGTTTTTCCAAACTCGGAATCACAGCCACAAGACCCCACCAGACACCAGTACGTCACGGGCTAGTACGAACGTGCCGACTACACCTTTAACCATTCCAAATATTCCTTTGGAACCATTGCCAAAAATGGTAAAAGGGCCTAATAGGCGTGCAGGTAACTTCTCCAAAGCAGCCCACTATTACAGCATCGTAGATGATTTAGCTCAGTCACCTCCTGCTATGTCCACTTTAGAGGTACTGTAGTCGTGCCCAAAGCAACGGAAAGCCCTACTTTCCACATTAGGTGCCGTCGACCCTACCGACACACGCATGATGGCTTTTGACTTAGACAAAGCCACCCCTAGGATTCCCTCCAAGGTCACCTTCCAGATACCAGTATCAGTACAGAATATCACTATTCACTGATGTGTCATTGACGAGGGTGCATCCATATGCATCATGTCAAAGAATGTATGGCAGAAGTTAGGAGCCCCTGAACTCAAACCTTCTGTCATCATGCTCAGAGCATACGACAGCCGTCCCTCAACCCCTGTCTGTCTCTTCCAAAATGTACTGGTCTGCTTAGCCGGAAAGATGGTCCACATAGACATCGAAGTATTGGATGCTCACTTGGATTAAAATATACTCTTTGGGTAGAGTTACATGTACGCCATGTCTGCTATAGCATCCTTCGTTTTCCGCATTATGATGTTCCCCCACGACGATCAAATCATCATAGTAGACCAGCTGATGCACACTAAAAATGTCCCTTGACCAACACAAATATGGTTCTACCTTATGTAGATACAACCACAGATGGTCTTTTACGGTATCAAGAATATGGCCCCGGCCAATTCAAATCATCGTTCGTCCTAGGGTCATTCATAGGACATCCTCCTATTATCCCTAAGGTATCGCCCGATGCCACAAGGGCGCATGATGTCCACATCAAGCGCCGAGGTTAGTCAGGACATGGACTCAAGCAGTAACGACACCGAGGCATCAGCTACTGTAGCCTCCCTAGTCTATGCCACGTCTCAAACTCCTTTCCTCTACCCACCTCCTAGCTTCACCTCCCAGCAGGTCTTGGCAACACTGGTATTACCCAATATATCATTGTCATTCCCAGTGTGGTATCTCATTCCCCCTCCAAGAATGCTAGCTACCAATCTTACTGCATTTGGATTAAAGCCCCCCGGTCTCGAGGAGCCCCAACCTACCCAAGTAGTAGTCGAAACCACCCCCGCAAGGGAAACTCCCACTGCAAAACTGGTGACCACAATAAAGAAAATTACCAAGAAAAGAAAGAAAGTGGTGACCCCCACCATGCAGAGGGAGTCATCATCTTGCACTATATGTGATGTCACAAGACACCCTACTCACATATGCCTAGATTTGGATGAATTAAAACCACTCCTCAACTGCAATGCAGGCACCTCAAAATGTCATTCCCATAAAAAGGAACTTGCCACCAAAAGTATAGGTAAACCGTTGCGTACCAATCACGCATGTGCCCTCTATGAAACCTATGGGCATTATACCCACCATTTTCCAGAAATACCACTGTATAGGGACACCTTACACGCGATTGAGCGATCCTATCAATAGGATCCCTCCATTCAATTTGTCAATGACGAACCTCGTACAATCCTGTACCTGCAGGAGGAACGACACTCACCAAAAAGAAAACCACTTGTCTCTCCTCCCCCCAAACCACCATACACCAACCAGGAACAGGGGAACCTGGTCACCTCATCCTCTTGAGTTATCAGGCACTTCGATTACTGCAGACAGTTTGATCGAGTCTTTGGCCCAAGGTCACCTAGGTAGCAATAATCTGTATTCGGGGAGTTACTAGGTGTGTCATCTACTGCAGACGGTTTGATCAGGTATTTGACCCATGATCTCCTAGGTAGTAATAGCACCTATGGCACTCAAGGAGTTACCATGTAGGTAGATTCTGCAGATGGATTGATTGGGTCTTTGACCCAAGATCACCTAGGCAGTAGTAGTAGCATGTGCATCGATTCTGAAGACGGTTTGATTGGGTATTTTTCCCAAGATCAGCTAGGCAGCAGTAGCACCATGCACGTTGATTTTGTAGATGGTTCTATTGGGTCTTTGGCCCAAGGACACCTAGGTAGTAGTAATCAATACCCTAGATACTCATACGATTCTACTTAGAACGTATCACAACCTACCTATCATGAAAGTCACCCCGGCACTCATATACCAACCAGGGACAAGGGAACTAATATTCCCCATTCCTCGCACAGAGTGTACCAATGGCACAACATAATGCACTGGTCAATCTAGTGCAACCCTTCCTAGGCTCATCAACAACCATACAACTAGGAGAATTATTACAATCCTCCAAATGCTGCAAAAAGAAGCCGAGGAACAAACAAAAGGGAGATCCTCGATAGCGGGCAATAACCGGCAACGCCCCCCCTGACCTCAGTCTAGGGGCAATCCCAACTGAAATCAAAACTAGGAGCCAAGTAACAACTCCCAGGGGAAAACTGGAGCTTAGAGTATCTGATCACCAGATCGAAAGCAACACTGTGCTCAACACTCCATAACACCCAAAGGCAATGCCACACATTCGCACCCCCGAAAAATATTTTTTCAAGCGCCGGCAGGTATGCACCCTCCCATCTTCCTTTCCAAAATTCATGTTTTTCAATAATATTGGATGAAAAGAAGATGCTTTCACTTGAGGTAGTTGTTTTTTGTAGGAATAACCCGCAAACTATACACAACACCATCCACTGAAAGTTCTGGAGCAAGTATCATTCTACCCTCAACATGATAGAGTCCCAGAAAAATTTCCATATCCTTACATCATTTCTCCATTATAAATAAACCATAGGGTCCTCATACCTGATCATGTTTATCATCACCCCACCCTGCATATGATAAACGTCCGCGATGGTCGGTAGAGCCTCCCCTCCATGGTGATCATCATCCAAAGTAGACCATACATCACCCCACAAGTGATGCCATGGCCATACCATTTTAGTCCGAGAAGTACCACATGCCCATCCACATATCATGCATAAGGTCAAGTTCACCATTTAAACTCAACCCCCTTCTTGGACGATCAGTTTGTACAAGCAAAATGAAAGCGCACCTCTGTGCACCGCATTTGGCCTGCCATACCTCCATCAACATAAAACCATCTGCGACATCTTCCGCTTCATCAACCCCGCACATGAGACCAAATAATGGGACCCCTACCCCCAACAAAACACCATCCTCACACCTTCAGTGAGCGACCCTGTGTCATGTTTTGGGGTACCCGTCTCTATGTTTTGTACAAACCAAACCCCATTATTTTATTCTTTTGGTAAGTGTACAAAGACCGCAAATGATGCCCTTCATCCTCATATTTCACCTTTTCTCCCATGGCAGCAGTCCCCCATCTCCTTTGGTTGAATTATTTCACCCCCTCCCCCCATGCATGCACCATTTCGACAATCATAGCCGGTTCATACTCGCCCTGGAGGTCCTACCAACTCCAGGAACTCTTCCCTTCAGAAATACCTATGACTGCCGCCAAGCTAATCAAGTATACTTTGAACTCGGGCCACTAAATCCCCATCATCCATTTTTAGCTACTACTCACCAACATGCCTATGTTAAACCCTTCATGGTTCAGTTCAAGCTTCCTTTTTGTCGACCTCAACGCCTCTTTTCCAAAAAGGAAGTGGTACCTTGGATGACTCCTCCCCACGCAAAGGGGTATCCTCAGGTGGCACTATGGGAGATATCATTGTCCATAGATGTCATCGATCCTCTTGAAATTCAACTACAACAAAAGCTTTCATGTCACGATGGTATCGTACCTTACAACCAATGCACTTTGATCAAGATCCGTCGAAGACCCGTGCCTTTATAAGCGTCTCTGACAACAATCCTTACATGAGAAGGTCCCAGCCAGTACATATGCGTGCATTGCACAATGATATGCCATACCAAGATTACGCATATGGGTACCACATTCCACCTATCGTCAAATAAAAAATGCCCCTGAGGGCGTCAGCAGTCATCGTCAACAACCACTAGCATCACTACCACAGTAGTGACACAGACATCACATGTATCTATCAATTTTGTTTAACTAGCCATAGCATCACAAGCATGGGACATGCCCGCCTCGTTGAAATTTTGTAAATATTTTGTATACTTTTGTCTGCTTGTAGGGGGTCCCTTAGGCCATGGTTATCTCGGAAACGGTGCAAGGTGTTGTCTATTCCAAAAGTACACACATGCCTCTCTCTCTCTCTCTCTTTGCATACGATACAGAAAATAAACTATAATGTATTTCGGCTATACAGTTCTTCCTAGACCTCACACATTAGGGGGCAACTGTTAACATTGGAAAATGGTACAGCAGAAGACGACATCAATTAATGTCAAGCCTTAGGATTTACAGGAAAAGAATACATTATGGAATGAAGAAGTATTTAAAATCTCTAAGGTTTTGAGGAAATCAGATCTAAACTAGTCATAAATGCTCAAATGTGTGCTTTATCCTTCGAAAAGAGCACCTTCTGCGCACATTGTAGCCTAATAAGTGCGCATTCCTGGAAGTGGAAAAAAGTCACTTTCTGGGACCACAAGCAAGCAAAGGACAGTTTCTCCTTATGTGAAATCCGCCTAAGGACAACACCAACACCTCCTTAGATATTATGTGAGCACACAAAAGAATATTTGAGCACACAATGGAATCACACCTCTCCCTTGGGTCACCATCCATCATGTACCAAGGGAGGGAAGGAGGATTTGAAGCTCACCTATATAAACCCACCAAGATATGAAAAAATGGTGATCAAAAGGTTATGCTGGCCAAATTTTCCCAAGCAACACCAACATTATGTGTGACCCAAGGAGCTGAAGCTAAAGAGGACTCGATAGTTGGCCACCCAACATCTTAGTCCACCACAGCAGAGAGAGAGAGAGAGAGAGTTAGACTACGTCAGAAGGAAGAACTTGAAAGAAAAACATCCTTGCATTGGGACCTAGAGCCATTGCCTATGGGCCCTTTGGCAAGTGGGTAAGATTTTCTTGTATTCCAAGCATTTAATAAAAAGAGGCCATTGAGCCATCATTTGCATTACTACTGTTTGGAACTCTCTATATAGATTCTTTTGTGTTTTAGTTTTAGTTTTTTAACCAGAGCATACTTCGGCATATTATTTCATTTAATTTTTATGATTTTGAGCTCCCCCCACATACTGCCTGTTACCAATAGTTTAGAGAGTAGACCACACTCTCTAATATCGTGTGATTTTTTACACCCGTGTGTCAAATCCACCACAACAACTACACCCTGGGGCACATTCGCATACAAGGTAATTCCATTTGGCCTGAAAAATGTAAGAGCTACCTTCCAGAGGGCCATAAATTACATGTTTCATGACTTGGCACACCTTATCCTCGCCTACTTAGATGACCTAACCATCCGATCCAAGAAGTGCTTAGGCCATCTCTAGGATATGTGATTGGTATTCCAACAATGGCAGCAATACAACCTATGCTTGAACCCCCTCAAGTGTGTCTTTTGCATCACCACAGGAAGATTTCTGGGATTTATCGTGTCCCAACAAGGAATTCGAGTGGACCCCCTCAAGGTCCAAGCCATGAAAGAGGTACCTCCACCTTGAACCCTCAGGAAAATACAAAGCTTACAAGGGAAGGCCAATTTTCTGAGACTTTTCATACCAGATTACACCACTTGCGCTTAAGGGTTCCTATGCCTCCTTTACCAGGAAATCCCATTCAAATGTAATGACCACGTCCAACAAGCATTTGACGCACTCAAAGACACATTGTCTTCAGCACTGCTCATGAGTTCCCAAGACTATGACAAAGATTACATCCTGTATCTATCAGCATCTGAGATCGCTTTGGCTGGAGTGTTGATCCAAGAAGGCCCACATGGGAAGGATCATGTAATCATCTAGATCAGCAAAATCTTATCAGGCCTAGCATTAAGATATGAACCTGAAGAAAATACTACGTTAGCATTGATTCATGCAGTCCAAAATCTTCGCCACTACATCATCTTAAAAACAAATATGGTCATCGCGGATATTAACCCCATCAAATATCTGCTCACATGCCACCTAATGAACCACGAATATGCCCGCTAGATAGTCATTCCAAGAATACGACCTACAGTTTCACTCCCCCTAGAGAAAAAAGGCACTAATCTTAGAAGAGTTCATTACAGACCTTGAAATTCATACCAAAGGATCACTAGTAAATTATTCTCTACTAGATGAACATCTCTTCCTCATAGCAACCGATGACCATTGGTACAAATATATCTTCCTCTTCTTACGAACCCTAAAGTTTAGACCCCACCTCACTTGAGACGACTGTCAACGCATTCACCACCAGGCCCCTCGATACCTCCTTATGGGAGATTTCTTATATTGGCAGGGCATCGACACCATTTTTTGGTGATGCCTGACTCACAACCAAGTGAAACAAGCCCTTAATGACTGCCACAGTGGAGCTTGCGGAAACCACCTCTCTGGCATGGTCACTACCGAAAAAATCCTACGAGTAGGATATTTTTGGCCCACTTTGTTTCGCGACTGTATCATAGCATTCAAGAGGTGTGAGTGATGTCAACACTTTTCTCATAAGGCAAGAGCCCATCTTGCTCCCCTCCACCCTGCCATCGTCGCTAGTCCCTTTTGCATATGGGGGATCAACTTCATGACTTGCAACCAACTATCATCGGGAAATCACAAATATATCATTATGGTTTTCTATTATTTCACCAAGTTGGTAGAAGCTATAGACACATACGACAACCCCACAGAAACTGCTGCACGATTTCTATTTAATCATGTCATTTCTCGGTTCAACATTCCCAAAGAGTTAGTCTCTGACAACGGAAAACACTTTGAAAACAAAGTTTTCGAGGAACTGCCTCACCATCTCAGATTCACCCATGAATTTACTTCACCATACTACCTCAAATCTAATGGACAGGTAGAAGTTGTGAATAGAGTTCTCAAAACTATGTTACAGTGCATGGTGAATAACCATAAAACTAACTGGCAGCATATGCTTTTCTCCGCCTTGTGGGCATACTATACGGGTGTGAAAACATCCACTAGTTTTACCCTCTTCCACTTGGTATACAGAGTTGAAGCATTGATTCCCATAGAATGCGAGATCCCAAATTTACATGCCGCCATCGAACTTGTCAATGATACCCAACCTCTAGAACAACATTTATTACAACTAGAGTTTGTTGACGAAAGTTGATGGCAGTCGCTTAAACACAACGAGACCCATAAGAAATGGGTAAAAGCACCATTCGACTACCACATCAACCCTTATTCATTCACTGAGAGAGAGCTACTACGATGCCACAAAAGAAGCCCTAAGTCCAAGAAAGTTTGAAACTTTGTAGAATGGACCCTACAGTATAAAACATTGCCTCCTCAAGGGGACATACATCTTGACTGAGCTAGACAGAACCTATCTCAGCAACCCTGTCAATGGCCTTTACCTTAAGAAATTGTACCCATAAGGGCCAAGAAGGCCCACCCCTAGAGTCAACGCACACACACCCAAAACAATTTAAATTTTTGACCAAAATAATTGTCACAAAATACGCTCTGGTGTCACAATGGATCATCAACCCATCCATTACCTCAAATTTTCCAATGGAGCATCATGATGTTCTCAAAGTTTAGCAGCAGCCTCCTGGGTCATCTACCATCATGATTGATTTCCAATCTGCACTAATGGTGTATGCATCAGTTCGGTGACAAAAAATCATGCAGAATATGAAATTGTCATTGGACTTATGTGTGACGCCCTCAATCATGGCATACGCCATATCCATATCTACCTCGATTCCCATTTAGTAGTGTCGTAGTTAAAAAAAGGATTTGAGATAAGGGATTCAAATCTATTTATAAAATACTTGTGTGCAAAAATATTAACCTGATAGTTTGACAACATTAAATTTACACATTTACCAAGAGATCAAAACCAAACATCTGATCGCATAACTAGCAATATCTTAAACTAGAACGCATCGCAGATAAACCATCATACATAATAAAGAAAAAAAATAGAAAACATAGATTTCCATCAGCATAGCATAATCCATAAACAAAATAGAGGGTACACCATGTAGAGCTGTAAAAAATATCTCTCATATAGACCAAAAAATATATGTTTATGAGTACAAAAAATAGTGTCTCTAACCCACAAGTCAGCCCAAAAGATACAAATGTACATGTCAACAAAAACATGGGAAGCATCCTCATAATGGGTGATTTCCCCATGTATAATAAAACTCTAGGGTGATGCTCCTGGACCCACAGCCACTCTCGGTACCAACACTGGAGCCGTCGTCAAAGTGAATATCACCACTCGACGTAAAATTGATCAATAGCCCTTCTCCTAGGCCATCAATGTCTCCAACCATGCATCATCGAGGTCATCCACGAAGCCTCAAGTAGGCATCCCTTGGGTAAAGTGGTCCGCCCCCAGGCATCCTCTACCACCAGAGTTCTGACCTCTAGAGCAACCACCTGCTCTGTCAACTCAGTAATGTGAGCCTCTACCGCTTCAGCACGAGCCTGCTCAGCAGCATTCTCAGTAGCAACCGATATGCTACCCTCCTCCGAGGGACCAGCCCCCCCCCCCGCCAGGTGCTCCACCTAGAGGTTGCGTCGGAGATCCTCCTTGTCCCCCGCCTGTGTGAGGAGAACCTCAAGGTCGCCGAATCGAATGGTGTCCCACCAATCGAGCCATGGGACATCCGACCTCGCCAACATCTGCAAGTGTAACAAAACTATGTTAGTGTCATCATAATACACATGAAAAACATAAAGACTCAAGTAAATATAGAATAACACAAAAAAATATACCTGCTGGCCCCCAAGAATATCCGTCAGGAAGACGCATGTTCGAGTCTCCTCAGAAGTCCATCCCGGCATAAGGAAACAAAAGGAACATCTGAGGATTATCCTCAAACCAAGCCTCCATGGTGGCACTCCAATAACGCCCCACCCTACCTCCCCCTCTGAAAGGCATCATAGGGTCCCACCTCCTCATGCGAGGCTCTTGAGGCCCCCCAGCAGGCATAGCCACCATAGGTCTCAGCAGCACCACCCGCTCATACATAATGCTACATAGAATGCTAGCATATGAAAATAACTTTGATCCATATTGGACATTAGCAAGTTGAGGCAGCATCTCGTCATAACAAAAATGGGCAAAATCAAAGAAGTACCGGCCCTCAGTGGGTGAAAAATACCTATCTGTGGCCTTGACACCCAATGGGGCATAGACAACCCTGCCAGTTGTACAATAGTAGCTAGAGTTGTTGTGTAGGTAAATCCCCTCTACAGATAGAGGTGATCCCTCCAGCCCTCGAATGGGTCTAGCAACAAGGGAAAAAGCTGGAATTTTAGACCCATAGCTAATAAATGAAAATGAGTTAGGATAGATGGCCTACCTTGGTCCAACGCTTTTGTTGTCATTTTTAGCAGTAATTTGTTGATATTTTTCTTCACACGTCATGGCCTTTCAGTGGAAATGTTCATGTACCTGCACAAGTATCAAGTGAACAGTGACATCATATGAAAACATATTCTCATTCATAGCTATTCAATTGGTCAAGGAGAATCAAAACACTTTGAATATTATTGAACATAAAATTGGAACCAAAAAACTAGTCTTTTATTAAAGATAGAGAGAAGAAGTTTACAAACAAAGAGCCTTGACGTTGCATCCTCGTTTGAAAAGTTCAGTCAAATGCGTCTCAAGAATTCGTCATAGATCGTACTTGGCGAGGAAATGGGCCTAAAGTCTCTCTCGACAATGGATTCCTCTATCTAACTGAAACTATGTGAGAAGGATGTATTTATAGGAGAGGAGGAGGTGGTTTGGGATCCCTCTTATGGTGGAAGGGAGTCCTTATCCTTTAGGAAGTTGCTCAAATGTAGGAATAAAGAAGACAAAGGAAGGAATTTGACATTATTCAATCAAGAAAACCATGATGAGTCCACTCATGAAGTGGTTGGGCATGGAAAATCTATTTCTATTTTTAAAAAAAATCCAAAAATAGCTCGACATGGGCAGTCCACTGAGACAAAGCACCAATGAGCATGAGGCCCAGTGTTAATTTCTCTATGGGCGTGATGCCATAACTTCCTACCAGCACTGACCCAAAATCATATGTTTTTGATAGCCTTCTCTAGGAATAGTCAACAGAGGAAATGTTTGTCACATGCCAAGGGATGCAGTGACACTTTCTGCAAGGTATGAAGATACACAAAATTCATTGAAATGGTCCTCCAATATTCGAGATGGGGATTGCAGGGAGGGTGAAAAAATATTGTGTTACATATGCCCCCTAAGGCATGAGGTCTGAGACAGAGGGAGTGAAATGATTTACGAGAACGTGTTCAAACCAAACTCTGCTATCATAAGACCTGCAAGTACAAGTAAAACTAATATCTCTGATACATGAATATGTTGTTGGGTGTGGAGCTTGGTTATCTTGTTTATTTTGTATCACAGTGTTGGACCCCTGTACCTTAATGGAGGCAGCAATGCCACCCATAATTAAATGCTGCCTGGGGAGTCCGGGGGGGCAACGCCCCCGAAACTAAAAACATATGTAAAATTTCCTTGTAAAAGTATAGTAATTTCTAGTCAATCTAGGTCATTCATTAGGCGGATGATTTGACGGTAGAAGTTATGTTTAGTTTAGGTTTTTTTTGCCCTAGAAGGCAACCCCTCACTTGTATGAGGGTATTGTATTACAGTTGTGTATTGTATGTGTATTCTTAGAGTGAGAAACAGATAGGGAGATTGTGAGAGAGAACAAAGGATATTAAAGTGGATCTGCTATAGGTTGTGTCTCTTCATTTTGTTGGATAATAGAAAGGAAGGAATGTTTGTTCGGGGTGGACGTAGCCCAAACTGGGTGAACCACATATATATGTGTCTCTCTAGTTTTATGTGTTTTGTGTGCTTGTGTTTTCCGCATATTTTATGTGTTGCATTGCTTTGTAATATAAAATTTTTTAACATATGTGGCATGGGCACAACCATCCATAATAGAGTATATAAAGAAAAATATCTGAGGTATGGATGAAACCATATAGGAAGAAGGATCAATAAATAGACTCAAGTATGGTCGCAGCCATCCAATCAGAAGAGTCATGCACATATTCATGATAAACCAAATCGTCTCGCAGCTTGGATTTTATGAAACAAAACCCAAGGTCTTGCACTCCATCTCAACCTGAACAAGTAAAAATTAAGCATGCAAATGAGTGAGATGAAGTTGAACATGCAAGAAATGCACATGATTACTAGCCAATGATGAAATTTGTTAACAGGCATGAGAAAAACCACCAATAATGACAATGGCTCTCAAGGTACAACTAGTACAATCCACGAAATGTGATGAGTGAGCTGACGTCAAACACTCGAGGAATCACTCGATCGAAGGCCAATGATGAGGACTTGTTGTCGAATGTGAAGAAATTTCCATTGAGGCATGCAAGCTCCAAGGTACCAGGAGGGATTATCTAGATCAACTTCCTGGATAATGAGCTGAAGTCAACAAGAAGTGACCTGGTTGAAGGAGGGCCGTAACATTTCCCACATCATAGACAAGAGATAGAGGAATATTATGATAGTGAATCAGGACAAATTGAGGATCAGAGGTTGAAAACTGCAGAAGGAAACTCCTCTTGGACATATTGGTGACACGACTCTGGAATTTGGCAGTATTTTACATCAGGGGATCTGAGGTCATGTTGACATGTCAAAGAGCATAAGAGGGGTCAAAAAATATTACCCAAACCCATGGAGCACAAAATGACAAAACGAGATTTCCCCAACTCGACATGAATGCAGATGAGTGTCATGTTCAAGAGCGACATACTTCCGACAAGACTGAGAACTAGCTCCATTTTTCCCTACCATTGATGGTGAGTACCCCAATTATTTTTGGAAACAAGCTTGAAGGGGATAGCATGTGCTTGTCATATAAGTTTGTCCTTCGAAAAAATCCATCCTAGTACATTTTACAAGCACTAGGAAGGAGGAACTCGATTACGTCATGGTGACGATTTCTGATGTCATTTAGGTTTTAACGAGTCTAACAAAGGAATAACTTGACTTCTTTTCATGTTTAGAGAGTTTGAAAAGAAGCAAAAAATAAAACTCTAGCCAGTCCCTTTTCGTAGGTAGTCTCATAGATTCGAAAAGGTAGAAAACTATCTTTGAGAGAACCTCTTATTCGCGATAGGCTAAGGTATTCCTTTTTTCGTAAATAAGTTATCCCAGCCCGAAAAAGGGGTAAACGTATACTAGGTAGATATTGTTTCGCAACCTTTAACGAGTTCAAAATGACAAGAGTCTCGGAAATCTTTTCAATTTTCGAGAGTTAGAAAAGAGCTGAAAGATGACTCTAGGGGTGACTTTTTCGTGTTTTTACCAAGTCTGAAAAAGTATAAAATACAACTCGTTACTTCATCATCATCATGTTGAGGAACTATTGCTGCACAAGAAACACACGTAAAACCCATTTTTCGAGACAAAATAGGAAAATAACCAAAAAATATGCTGAAAAATCTAATTAGGGTTCTGAAAATTTTTATAAAATGCCAAAAATAGTAAAAATAAATTACTTTTCACTTTTACCTCTTGTGAGCACTTTTTACCCTTTTTCACTGTGATTTTATAGAGCTGATAGTGGACAATCCAGATGGCCAATCGTGAATTTGTCTTTTCCAGGTAAGAGCTCATATCTTTGCTTGCATTTTGATGTAATTTTCATTGTCTATAATATATTTTTTATATTTGTGTAGGGGTTTTTGTTAAAATTAGGGCGCGGTGGTCAGCGCAGGTTCCAAGCACGGACTCACGCCAACTTGCCTTGAATCCAAATGGGGACGCACCACTTGGCGCGACTATTTTTAAAACAATCACACCAACCATGACCATGAATTTTAACTTAGAATTCAACTAATTAGTCCATTTTAAACACTTCAATAGCAAATAATTTTACTAATCACAACCACATTGATGTTTTTGTAGGTGTGAAAAAGAAAAATGGTGATCGAATGGAAGGAAAGAGAACATTGTGAATAATATGAGCAAGCATTGGGCAACGTAAGATGCATGGATGTTCTCAGGGACTGTAGGATTAAGAAATTCTTCATGGCACCACGTTTCTGAGCTCAACTGGAGCTATTACAATACTTGATCAGTGTATGGGACATTTATCGGGAAAGATTCATAATTCATGATCAGGAGCTAGAGATTAAGGTCTCATATGTTTACTTCATAACTGGATTGTCACAGAGGGGGGAAGTACCATTCTTGATAGCGTTGGAACATGGTCCCATAGCCCCCTAGAGCAAACAAATGGTTCCATTTCCGGGGACCGGGAGCATTTTGAGAGAGAGATCGGCTAATGCCAAGGGAACATTGGAGACCTAAGAGGAAAGAAGTTGAAGAGTGGTTTGAGAAACAGGTTCAAGAATTTGTGATAAAAGAAAACCACAGAACAAAGTTGACAGCAGAGAAGTGGAAGAATAAGTACACTTTCACAGAGCTCTACGAAATTTTCTTTGTGACATTTGCGACTAAGCTTCAAGAGTGGATCACAAGGCTCATAGATTTCCAGACGTGTTGGAAGGACGATCGAGTTACGTAGTGGATGCCATAACTGATTTAACAGTTGGAGAAGACCAATAATACAATCACCCAAATAGTAGATCACTGGGTGGGTAGTGTGCTAGGAGGGTTTGTGATGGAATTCGTAGTCAATCAGTTCATATCTTATTCAAAAGTAGAGCGGAGGTGCTTTAAGGGTTTCTGAGGTAAGTTCTTAAAAAAATTTCCTTTGTTGATCAAAATATTATTGTGCGTAAAGGGTATTCTATGCAACCACACCGAGTGAATGACCTCTAATCTAGAAGGAAGTACAACATGAAGTGGTAAATACTACTGAACTAATCAAGAAGGAGATAGATCCATCTACATTCCATTAAGAGAGGCGACTGAGCAAAGTCCCCTGGCTACACCACCTTCAAGACAGCACAATGGAAAGAACTCTCCCACACCTCCACCACCCCCAGAGGATGATATGGCCGCGCACCTAAAGCTACCTACATTAAAAGTTGTAGGAGATGAGGATATGGATCGATTTTGGTTTGTGGCAGAGTCAGTATGGACTGCATAGAACGTGTTTACTAACATTGTAAAGAGAGCATAGTTGTTGCTCGCCTTTGAAGGAAGGGCCCTAGACTGGTATATGGGATATGTAGCTCAGCATGTGAATGCAACCGTTCAAGAGGTTAAAGATGCCTTAAAAAAGAAATTTCGGAAGCCTTAGTCCTACTCTCAGATAGTGAATGACCTAAAAGATTTCAAGCAAGGGTCATCTGAGTCTGTATGGGAGGCTGAACACTGAGTAAAAAATGTGATCAGAGAAGGGGGATTTCAGTATGATGACAAAAAGCACATGGAATGGTTCATCTCTATTTTATTTCCTCACTTGCGCGTACCTATGGGACATCAAGCCATTGAATCACAGGAAAAAGCTTTGGAGATTGCTATGAAGTTGGAAGACGCGCCAAGAGATGATACCCAGTTGGGCGTACAACAAATCCAAGGATAGCTGGAGGTAATGCACATGGAAATCTAGAACCTACGAAAGGACCGAGGGAAAGAAGCCAGCCAAGACATATGGTGTATAAGATGTATGGTGTCTGGGCACACCAAGGCTCATTGCCCTCTACTGGCAGATTACATGCAGGCCGGAGGGCCCAGCTCGTTATGTCCTAGGGAAAGTACGGGACCGAGTAGTCCAACCTTATGGTGCATTGACTGTTTTGTAGTAGGACTGAGGATCTCTGCACACACAGCCAGCAGGACTCCTTACCCTAACGACCCAACAAAAGATGTAACAATTCGTACTTAGCATCAATCTTAATTCTTGCCCACCTCTAGACTCAAAATGCTCATCTATTTATAACGACCTAACCTATGATTTGTTGTGCTCCGAAAACCATGGTTTGCAGACTCTAGGTCTACCATTTGACCTGTTACAATTCTTTTCGGGGCTTTGACCCACCCCAAAACCCCTGTGTGACTAAAATATACAAAAATACTCAAAATGATACAAAATTCGTAGCTTTTAGGGGACCCTGTTCCAACAGACAGGTACCTGACCCACAATGGAAAACATGAGCATGGTCATTAACAGAGTGTGTCGAGGAGAAAGGAAAGGATCCGAAATTAGGAAGGTCGATATCCAAAACATTCTCGATTTGGCACTAAAAGTAGTGCTGCACACCATCATGCGAGCTTTTGGATCTCAGGCTCTGCATGAAGCCACAAAAAAATAGTTACTTCTCACAGTAGATTGTATGGTGCCAACTCTCTACAACTGGGCAGAGGCGGTAACGATCAATATGAAATGCCAATTGACAAAATGTAGGAATGGTAAGCTAAAACAGTTCGGCTATGGATACATTGTGGTACCATTCATCTCGGAACGGTTACCAATTTTTCAACGTCAGGAAGTGATAGTTTCTACACCACCAGCCCAAAAGCCACAGATGGTCCATTGGGCGGCCTTGATTCTGAGATCAAGAGGTGGTCAACAGATGTCCTGGAGACCATAATTCTTTGAGTGACTCTGTCGACAACTGATTGTTGTGGAGGACTGGTCCTATTCTGGCATGGACTTTACTGGTGATGCGGATCTCCCACTCCCAGCTGGAGAGGATTGGGATGAAGCATTGGGTAAGACTCATTTTTTGATTTTGATGAGTATTATGATTTTTTTTATTATAGACGTTCTGATGTTAATCCATGTATTTGTAGATATCAACCAAGAAAGACTTGCATGAATTTCTCCAATAGCACAAAGGATTCCTTGTGATTTTGATGTGGTCCCTCATGGTGAGGGAAACAAGGAGGAGGAAATAGTATGCAACCTAGAGGGACTCACCAATAGAATCCCAGACTATGTGAGATTTGATGATGTTCCTCGCGCGTACATGAGACACACTGCGAGGATGTCAAACCATATTCACCACTTATTGAGGTGGCTTGTGCTGGCAGTGACATGCTACCATGAGCATCATGCCAAATAAACACCTAGGCTTTTATTTCTTCATATTTTTTTAGAGACATGATGTCTTAGGATGTAACCAAAACATACATATTTTTTGTACTTATGATGTAGATGGATGCAAACACTCGCTCACCAAGCCAAAAATGTACGAAAATGAAAAAACACCTATGTACAAAAGAAACATGCACGAGAAACTCATGCATAGTATTTTTTGAGATACAACCCATTTCTCGGTTGATCCAAAGGATAAAATTCATAATAAATTAGCTCATAAGCCTTGTTATGGAAAATGTGCTTAACAATATAGGGCATATGCCACATGGGTTGGAATTTTCCTACCCCTATCTTGTTGTGAGCTTGGTCGTACAAGAGGATGAGGTCTCCTTCTACAAAGGAAATAGGGGAAACTGATTGGTCAAAATGAGATTTGACCCGATTTTTCTATGCTTCTATGACTAGAGTAGTAAAGTTGAAAGTTTCATTAAGCCTCTCTAAATATAGAAGACACTCTTCTTCTAGTGAAGTATTAGGCATCAATTCAACAACTATCTTGAGAGAAGGGATTTCGCATTCAATCGGAAGGGTATCTTCCAGACCATAAACAAGCTGGAATGGAGTGAATCTGGTCACATCCTTCACAGAGGTTCAGTAAGCCTAGAGAGCTAGAAACAACATGAGATGCTAGTTTGACTTGTGCATCCCAATCGTACGTTGAATAATAGTGATGAGAACCTTGTTCACAGCTTCAACCTGGCCATTGGCCTAAGGGTAGTATGGCGTTGAGTTGTCGTGACACATACGTAACATAGAAGTCAACTCATCCATCATGTAATGATGAAAATGAGAACCATGATCGGTTACATTGGCTTGAGAGACACAGAACCTAGTAATGACATGATTCAATAGAAATTTTGCGGCTGTCTTACCGTCGGCTGTAAGTGTAGGCATTTCTTTGGCCCATTTTGTGGAGTAGTCAATGACTACGATAATATAAGCATGCACCCTGGCCAAGTGAGGGTTACACATCATAAAATTGATGCCCCACTTCACAAAGGGACTGACAGTAATGACAGGATGAAGGTGTGTGGGTGGCACGTGCATCTTGCGCTGATAAATCTGGTAATCGTGACACTTATGGACAGAAATAATGCAGTCTTTAAAGATGGTGGGATAGAAATAACCAGCACGAAAAATATTCTATGCAGTAGCATATCTAGACATGTGACCACCACAAGCACCAGAGTGGAAATCATTGAGGACTTTTTCAACCTCCTCGAGATTCAAACACTGGCAGAGAATGGAATCAGCTTCGATGCAGTAGAGAGTATTACCAACTATGCGATAAGGTTGCAAATGATGGCAGATGTGTCAACGAGAATCCTTCATCAACTCAGATCAGAAGGTGGAAGTCTGAAGATATACGATGATATCACTGTACCAAGTATCGAGGGTGTTAATAAGAAAAAGTGTGTCGTCCGGAATGCGTTCCTCGGAACTATATGGAGAAAAATCAGAAGGGAGAGAGAAAATCAAATTAGCAAAAACCAATCATTTCTTCGATTCGGTGGTAGTAAACTTCAAATCGAACTCTTAGAGGATAAAAATCCACTTTGAGTATTTTCCCCCCAGCAATTGACAAGTCAATATGTAAATCATGGGGTTGCAATTAGAAATCACGATCACTGTGCCCAATAGAATATAGTGATGAAAATGTTGAATAGCTTGAACAGTAGCCAACACCAACTTCTCAAAAAGTGCATAACGTGTTTCAATATTGAGAATATTACGAGACAAATAGTAAATTACGAGTTCATCACCATCATCGTCGTCTTGCCCCAGAACCATGAAAATAGTGATAAACGTGGCAGAAAAATAAAGGGAGTAATTGCGATGATAATTGAGAGGATGCAACAAAGGAGCATTGATAAGCAACATCTTCAGTGTATTGAAGGATTTTTAGTCGATCTCATCCTAGAGGAATGGGACGCCTTGCTTAAGTAATCGTATAAAGCCTTTGGCCACTTTAGCATAGTTCGGTATAAAATGGCACAGGAAGTTAGCTTTCCCTTGGAGACTTTGTAGCTAATGTAAGGAGGAAGGAGAGGGGAGATTAAAAATAGCTTCAACTTTGAGGGGATCGAGATGAATTTCGTCTTTAGAGACGATAAACCCTAAGAGCATACTGGAATCAAAGCAGAAGACACACTTATGTGGATTGAGCCGAATGTTATAGCATCAATAGTGAATAAATATTTGATGGAGATGATCTAGATGGTCTTTACGCTTGTCTGAATCAGCCAGAAGGTCATCCAGAAAAGGTTGAATAATGCACTTGGTATCATGGAAAGCATATGAAATTGCTCTTTTAAATGTAGCCCCAACATTTTTAAGACCAAAAGGGAGCTTTTTATAGGCGAAAGTACCCCAAGGATAGATAAAGGTGGTCTTGTGTTGATCTACTGGAAGAATATTGATCTAGTTGTACCCAGAAAACCCATACATAAGGGAAAATATCTCACTCCCAGCACATTCATCAATGATCTAGTCAATAAAGGAGTGGGATAATTATCCTTAGAGAAAGCATGATTGATATCACGGTAATCTACATAGACCCAAATAGTAGCCTATTTCTTATATACAGGAAAAATATTAGAAACCCATGTTGTCAAGGGAATTAGATAAATGAAACCGGCTCTAAGAAGTTTTTAAACTTCACCTTTAATAATGGCCGCCTTTCTAGGGTGCATAGGACAAAGACAATGGAGAATAGGTTTCGCACCAAGATAAGTAGGAATCTCATGCACCACTATACTTTGATCAATTTCAGGCACTTCTTCATAAGACCAAGTGAAAACGTCGTCAAACTCACTGAAGAGACTAGTATAGATCTTGATCTCATCAGGAGAATAGTTCACCCCAATATGGATGTTCTCAACAACCCCCGGTTTTATGGAGATGTCAAAAGGCATCGTTTGCATGATGTTTCACAAGTTTCCTACCAAAAATACTTTGTGTGTTAGGATAGGCATTTGAAGCGGATGAGAAGGAACTTGAGAAGAGAAACTCTCGAGACAAGTAGACATGGCCACAAGGCGAGGCATGAAAGAGGAACAATGATGACTATCATCCCAAGGAGGATCCTCAAGAGACATAGTTTCCATGATGGCCTCATCAGTGGTAAATATCTCGGTTAAGGGATTGGGCGAATCCAAAGCACCGAGCCAAGGGGATTGATAATAAGTGTCGAGAGACATACTCAAAGGAGCATGATTAAAGGGGGAGGAGCCGAAGCCGAAATAAGTTCACAATAATCAATTTCTATTGGGCTTAACAACATCGAGTCACCAAACAAATCAATCTGCTCAGGTGAAGGGATGACCCACAGATCAGAAGACCTGGAGATCATGTTAACCTTAGCATTGTTGGGTGGAGGAAGAGGAAAATGACCCATGAGGGTAGGATCTTCGAAAATACCTGGCCCTATGCTCTCATAAGGCATAGGAATATGATCGACATATGAGACATTGCTCTCCGAAGACGAAGAAGTGAAAAAGGTCAACTGATCGACAGTGATGATCTTTCCTTCGTTCGGAAATCAAGGAACACTAAAGAGAGTGGACAGAACACACAACATGGCATGGGTCCAATTGCGACAGAGGAGAAGATTGTAATTGAGCTTTGCATCAATGACTTCAACCTCAACGTTAAATGTTTTCCTTTCTAACGTAATAGGTAAAATAGAAAGAAAACCAAGAGAGAGAGAGATTCCCTGCCATAAAAATCTTCTAAAGAATTTTGAGATTAAGTGAGGGCTAGAGAACCGAGTGCTTTCCAATAGGAAGATGACATGACGCATGTAGATTCACCCTCGTCAACGACTGCTCGATTGATACTCTTTCCATTAATCCCAACTTGGATGATCAGCGCAAGCTGGTGAGGGAGACATGGGATGAAATTTTCCAAATCAAAAGTGTTAAGGCTCGAATCAGCAGGATCAACCCCACTGATGGCAGAAAACAAAGCTTTTCATTGAGACAGACAACTCTGAAGTACTTCCAATGCATACATAACAGATGGCACCTGAGCCAAATCCTCAACAATATTTTAATGTAGAGCATCATGGGTGTTAGGATTGTAGGAAGACTTACAGAGTGTACCTTTGGAAGGTGGTTGTATAACAGGCTCAATACTGGGCCTTTCAATCTGAAGAGGGCCAAAAGCAGGCAGAGGAGGAGGACCATCAATGATTTCCTTCCCTACTTCCTGACGCGGTTCGGTATAATATTTCGATTGGGTAGCAATAGAAACAGATGCAGGACCGTTCATCATGAAAACTTGAGAGCCAAATGGGGCAGAGGACTGAGGTTGCTCCACCAACTGAGAACAGTTGGAGTGCCTTGGATGTCATTGATAAATCGACTCACTTCAGCCTGTCAAGGAAAGTCCTTGGTGTAATGCTCTTCATCACAAATAAAATAAGGGTGCTTTGGTTTTCGTTGTGAACCATCATCAACATGAGATTTTTGAGAATCCTATTTCGGGGTATCAACTTTTTCCTTACCTTTACCCTTATTTTTACCTTTGGAGGTTTTATCCACAGGATTGCATTAGACATCATTCACTTCCGCAGTTTTACCAGAATTCGAAGGTGGCTAAGAAGCAGTATTGTTGGAAGGAGTAGATTTTTTCTTCGCAGGATTTGGAGAAGACTTCCAAGAAGTTTGAGACACAGAACTGATGATACCGTCGATGGATGGTGTCGCTGGTGATTTGGAAGTTCCAGGTCGGGGGGTATTAGGCAAGAGTTTGTAAAATTTGGTGGACTAAGAGTACACGAGATCAAGGTATTGGGCACATGTGATAGTTGGTTCCTCAGTAACACATGCCCCCATAGAAATGTCCTTAGAAATCAGAGCAACAAAGGAGGTAGTGAACCAATTAGTTAGAAGCTGATCAACAATATCAAACTTGATCAAACAATGACAACACCTCCACTCATGAATATGATTAGAGATATGAGTACCTCGATCATGCTTCAAGGTTGTGAGGAGGTTTGTCCTAGTTTCATACCGAACTGGTAACTAAAAGTGCGTGAGAAATGCCATGGCCAAAGAGTTGAAATTTGGGAAGATGCTGCAGGACAGTTCAATGTACCACTTGGTAGTGGCACCAGTAAGAGTCTGTTGGAAAAGACAGAGTCGAATGGAATCATCAACCCAAGAGTTAGAGGAACACCAAATATGGTATGTCATAACATGCGCTTGGGGGTCTTCTCCGGACTTGGCCTAAAATTTGCAACAATCGCTAGGAATTTTAGTCAAGATTGGAGGCCAATATGGATTGTGAAGGATAGGATCGTTCGCCAAATTCAACACATTGTGTAGTTTCAATGTAGCAAGGAAAGGTAATTGAGGATTAAAAGGCATTGCAGGTCATTGATAAAGACCATTATTAGGATTCCACCCAGGATGAGAGAAATTCTACCCCGATATGTTTTTTTCTAGAGGATTTTGTCCATAGGGGTTATAAGCCTGATAGTTCTTCCGATACATAGGTTGAGGACTAGGATATTGATTCTGAGCATACCACTGAGGTCCTGTCTTAGCAAAATATGGATTTCGTTGCAGAATATAATAAATTCCTTGAGGTGCATTATAAAACACTTAAGTTTGACCTTGAAGAATGTACGCAGTGCCCTGAGGTGCACTGTATACCATCTAGGATTGATCTTGAGGAATGTAGGTAATGCCTTGGGGCACACTATATACCACATGAGATTTACCTTGGGGAATGTAAGTGGCACCTTTAGGCTGAACAGGTTGCCCCTGAGGTGTAGGTTGACTCAGATACTGTAGTTGGACAGGCTATCCTTGCAGAGCAGGTTGGCCTAGATGTTCAGAGCCACTGGGTTGCCCTTGCAGAAGATGTTGGCCTGATGGTTGTGATGGGACAAGTTGCCCCTGAAGACCAGGTGGACCCACCACAGGACCATAGGGTTGTCCTTGTAAAAAAATTTGGCCTTGCTGAACGTAAGGTTGGTGTTGTTGCAGAAACGGTTGTCCTTGTTGAGGATAGTTTTTCCCCCTGAGAATATAAGATGCACCCTGTTGAACATGAGGTTGACCGGCAGGACCGTAGGGTTGTCCTTATTGGACCAAAGGCTGTCCCTATAAGGGTTTTATTTTCAAACCATAAGGTTGTCCCTATGGACGAGAGGGTTGTCCCTATTGGACCGAAGGTTGTCCTTGTAATGGTTTTCCTTACGAACCATAGGGTTGTCCCGGTTGGTATATGGTCTGATTAGGATCAATTGGAGGCAAATAGATGGGATTACCATACATGTCATAATGATCTGGATAATTACCAGAATATTGCAGCTACAGAACCCTGAGAGGCAAAATTATGCTGTTGAAAACCCTGAGAGGCGGAATTCTGTTGTTGAATGGCCAACGAATACTCATCGAATGTAAAACTGCTAGGAATGGAAGTAGAAGCCATAGGTGCACTACTAGTAGGTTGGGTTCCTACAACGTGAGGTTGTGGTCCACTCATAGTGGGCCTAAAATGTATCATGGGATTGATAAAAATGGACCTACGAACAACAGAAGATGTTGATGATGACTGATTCATAATAACAACTAGTGCAGATGAAGCCACACAGACAGTGGGTCAGATAGGAACATAGGTTACAATTGTCGATGACAGCCGAGCTTCTTGAGGGAGTCGATTTATCAGACCATATTGGGTTTTGATACAATGATGCAATGCCAGAAATGATCTGACCCAAAGTACAATAACCACGTTGGAGAGATACTGGTTGTGAGGAAGGTTGACCTGAGACATGAGGAAATTTCTTGGGAGGGAGCTGATGATCTCCTGTAGAAACATAAAGCTCTTCACTACTGATGGGACTCGAAGAATTCATGTCGAATGAAGCCATTTGATCATCGAAAAGGCGACGAGCAGTGGCAAGTAAAGTAGTGGCTAGTAAATATGGTTCTGAAGTAAGAGGAGGAAAGTCTTCCTCATTCACAAAACTAGACCAAGCGTCCTAAGGTTTCTAATTGATATCAAATGGCTCTTCAAGAGGAGATCGCGTAGCGAGAGGTAAGATACTCGGAAGAATAGACTGCTAGAAATTGATAGACCTAATGGGCTAAGATGCTTCCGAAGAGACTTCAGGAGAAGGATCGCCACTAGGAGGTAATGAAGAGGATGGCAAAACTATTGGTTGCGCCACCATGACTGCGTCTCAAAACATAAGAGAATCGATATGACCAATTTGAGGCTTCAAGATGAAATAATAAGGAATTACTTAAGAACAAGCCAAGAAAATATATTTAACGGGTATGTAATCGTAGGAAATTTACTTTATGACATTGAAACAAAACTCTGTCATCTCATATTTTTAAGAGTCAAGAAATAAGAAAAATGTGACTCTAGTCACTTTAAGGTTGAAACGAGCATGAAAGGACACATGCTCGAGGATCTTTTCAATTTTAGAGAGTCACAAAAGGACCAAAATGACTGCTAAGGAAATATAAGCAAGAGGGTATACCAAGTTTCTGTGAATTGCAATATACACCTTGGTGATCAAATGAAAGAGAAATGACCAAGGACTTGACGTACGTGTCGGTAGTCTGCCCGAATGATGTGTTCGGTGTGTCACAGTTACAGGGTGGTAGACTTAGCTCCCTATGGATAAAGGATTGCAACCTATGAGGGTCTCCCTTTATATAATCGATGGTACATGGAGCACAAGTTTGTGCTAGTGTTGTTTAATTCCAAATGGAAAATGACAGCTACTAGGTTTAATGACGGCAAAACATGTTAGTAGCCTAGACCTCTAAAATATGTGTGTTAGGTTTCAATGCTTCCTTAGGTTGATTGAATTCATTTTAAAGTTGATCTTGAATTAATGTTGTGATTTCAAGGCCTTACCGAATGTGATCTCGAATTCTTAATGCACAACTATTTGCAAAAGAAAATCATTCCAATTCAATGAATGCTATCTAAGAGAGGGATAGTAGTCTATAACAAAGCTACAATCAATTGAATACAAGATAATTTTCCCTAATGCATCTAAGACAACCAAAGAATAAAATGAAAAATCTCTTTCCTTGTTCACTAAAAGATACTAATGCAAAAGAACGTTTTCCATTTTTAGACTAAGAGAAAGAATGCAAATTTTGTCTTTTTAGATAAACGAGAAGCGAATGAACTATTACAATAAAAATAAAAATGGACACGAGGTATGAGAAATTCGAAAGGAACGATATAAAACAAAGAGATCAATCTAAAACAAATTAAACACACTCAAAACAGAGATTCAATCCTTCAAGAAAAAGAGGGCTTTCGAACCGGTTTAGCGAGCAATGTAATCTATGCTCAAGGTGAAAAATGGAGAGCTAAATGAAATCCAAGACGGTAATTCAAAAAAAAAAAGACACGTAGAACTGAAAGAAATGCTAAAACAACTAGTCAACGAACTAAAATGACAAATACCAAACCGACTCAAACTCAACTCAGAAGGCTCAGTGAGGTAGAGTCGAACAAGTGGCAGGAGAAACACAGAAACCTAGGATGACTAAATCCATTTATTAAATGAGGGACAAAAAACTAAGAAGAACAAGATAAGAGAGTCAAAACAATCTCATTGGACCAATTGAAAGATAAAAATCCAACCTAGAGGCAAGAGAAACTGAAAAAACTCAAGAAAAAGGCTAAAAGTGTAACCTATAGGATTCAACGTGTATGTTTAGCTGTAATCCATGCTAAATAGAGGTTGGTGCACCTGTGAAAAAAGAAATGAGTGCCAATCAGCATGACTATTCAAGAAATAGTAGCGTTGAGCTAGAAAACCATGGGAAAAATAAAAAGACTACAGAGTGTGCCTCCTTAAGACCTCAAGGGATCACACAATGGAATAATGTGGCACACAATGGAATCGTCCTCCTCTCTTGGGTCACTATCCACCAATGTACCAAGAGAGGGAAGGAGAGTTTGAATTATCCAATAAAATGCCACCAGGAGATGAACAAAGGGACAAATACTAAAGGTAATATGATTGGGTGGTGTTAGAAGAATATCCCTCTCAGGGCTTTCCAATGCCTGAGGAATATTGTAAGATCAGTTGTAAAGTTCCAAAGCTACCGCATACATGTTAATACTAATCTATAATTTAAAAATAAATATTTGGAATGATTACCTCTTTGTGTATAGAGGATACTATGGAGAGCACTAAGTGGCGGGGTATAAGTCCTTCCTCACTGGGTCCAAATCTAGATCCTGCAACCAAGCAAAGCATCCGTGAAATCCTCACAACAGTATAGATTTCTAACAATTAAAATAGTATATAACTGACATTAAACTATGTATATATAAGCCATTCATAACATTCTACATAGACAAATTAAAAACAAATGTGACACTAAAGAATCAATTGGAAAACAGATAAAGTTCTATTGATTTATGAAAAGGAGGATTACAAATGTTAGTTGAACCAAGCCCTCCTCGGTCTTCCAATTCCTCCATCTCTTTCTCTATCTCTGAGTGTGATAATGCTTTGGGTTGAGAGTCCTCAATGAACCTTGTCAATCTTCAAGCTTCACACTTCAACAATGAAATTATACTCCACATATAATCAAACCTTTGACCTTAGACCAAGAGCCCAAACCTCTAATTTATAGGAAATGGAGAGGACAAACCTTGCCAAATATTTCAACCAGTTCAGCTCGAGAAAGATCTAGATGTGTCCTACCTTTTCTTTGATTTTTCCTTCCATAGGAGTTCATTTGTGTTTGGAAATGTCTAATAAAAGGTTTGTGCCATAAGTTTCTATTTTTTAACTAACTCTTTCTGAGGAAAAGCTGGAAATGCCAGTTAGTTTTTGCGAGATATTTCCCTTTTCATATTCAAAAATGGATAACGCTTCCCCTTAGGTAAGACATAGTGTTATCCTAGGCACTAACGCTCCCTTTTCAATGCTAGGATGTGTTATAACTCTACCTAGCTCCTTTTGGGGGTGCGCTACCTTAGAAAAATGGACCTTTGTCCGGGTCATTTTCTTCCTTCCATGTTGCCTTCTCCTCTGAGCTGATGAGGAGGTCATTTGTCTTGTAACAGATGGCCGCTAAAGTGTGAGGTTAGCGGCAAAAATGATGTTTGAAATACTTTATAATAAATGTAGTAGAATGAGAGGAGTTGGAGGACCAAGGAAAACCTGAAACAACAACATATGTCAGAAATATAGTATCTGTGTTGAGTCGGGCATTCCCATGCTCACTAGCTATATCAAAATTATTTCTCTAAAATAGAGATATGACCATTGTGTCCACCGTAAGCACAATGTGGAAGCTTTTGTCATGACAATATCAATTTGCTAAGATGTCTTCAAAAACAATATTGCAGCTTGGGAGAGGAAACACAACTGAAATGACGTAAGCCTCAACCTAGGGTCTTGGTCGATGCTTCACTAAAATGCATATTTCCACACATGTGAATGGATGAGCTATAGTAAAAAAAGTGGGAAATTGTTTGATTACCATTCAATAACAAAAACTATTAATAGATGTGAGGGTAGCCATCGATAAGGATGATGGTCCCCAAGATGCACAGTACAATCTAGTGAGTGTGAATAAAAGGAGTTGATGTCGAGCACTCGTAGAATCATTATATCGGGATCCAACAATGAGAACCCCCATTCAAACACAAGGTGACCTGCCATTGATGTCTGCAAGTACCCAGGTACTAATGCATTTCTCAATCAACTTCCTAGATAAGATGTTGAAGTCGATAGGAATAGATTTGTCGAAAGGTAGGCACTGAGGCGTCCTACATTAGTCAACACAAAACGAGAAAAAATTATTTTTTTTTGGAGATATTCAAGGAAAAAATAGGAGTAACTGATGACACATAATTTCTGGTACATGATGGCTTGGCTGATACAGGAAGCAGTAGATAGCGGGATCCCCTTGAATAATAGAAGGCATAGTAATAGAGTACCAGGTAGCTTAGGCTTAATGAACACCAAAGATTGTCAGGATTCACCAATTCATGGGCGTTGGCATACGAAGGCTAAACTCATATATGGTAGGGTTCGACTAATTGCAAGTGAATTTTCTGGGAAGTGCCATGTTCAATATTTTGTGCTACGAAATCGAACTTTAGAGTATAATAGAATAAGTATCCACTTTGTCTGAATTTTTCCCCATCTGATTAAGTTTAACAAGTCTAGACGGGTAAACTCGATGATCTTTTCATATTTAGAGAGTCTGAAAAACATCATAAAAGACAACTCTAAGGGGTACCTTTGTCATTTTTGATAATCGAGCACGATGAAGGGAGAATAGTAAGCCTAACATAGTTCATTTTCCATAAGTTAGTCATTGAATCTAGATAAAGTGATAAACCTATGTTCAATGGACATCTGCTTCATTTTTTTATGAGTACGAGGAGACGGATTAAACTCAATATTCTTCATGAAATTTTAACGAGTCTGACGAAGAAAAAATTGATGCTCTTAGTGAATTTTTAACGAGTCCAACCGAGAAAAACTCAGTTACTTTTTCATTTTTTAACGAGCTAGAAAAAGATGGAAAAGAATGGTTCATATTTCTTCATCGTAGTAGTTTAACAATCCCGACGAACGCAACTCAAGGTTTTTTCAGTTTCATGAGCTAGAAAAAGTCCCTAAAAAGAAAGCTCGTGGGTTTTTTAGTTTTATGAGCTAGAAAAAGTCCCTAAAAAGAAGGCTCAGAGTTCTTTTCAGTTTTACGATCTAGAAAATGTCCCTAAAAAGAAGGATTGTTGCTTCTCTGTGTAAGTTTAACAAGCTTGAAGAAGAGAAGTCGAGGTTTTTCAGTTTAACGAGCGAGGAAAATACCATAACAAGAATGCTCGTTGCTTCTTTGTGTATGTTTAATGAGCCCGAAGAATAGAACTCGAGGATTTTCTGTTTAACGAGCCAGAAAAATACCATAAAAGTAATGCTCGAAATTTATTGATCTCTTTCTCGTCAATATAAGGATCTAATCTGGGAATTTTATCATCAGACTAAGTAAAGACATCGCGGAACTCCTTCAAAAGGGATATGAAGTGTGCAATTTCCTCAGGACTGCAATTGGCTCCAATCTTTTTATTTTCCACAATACCTATTTCGACCGAGATATCTATGAGCATAGTCTTGGAAACATTGCCCATGTTCCCTTCCACATCAATAGTTTGAACAATCGTGTAAGCAGAGGGAACGATCTTAGGTGGGCCAAAAGATGGGATTTGAGTAATGGTCACATTTGAATCAAACATCGAAGTGCAATGATGGAACTCTTCCCAAGGTCATTCTTCTTGAGACATGATCTCTCGAATAGCTTTTTCCGTAGGAAGGACTTCATCGAGGAGATGCTCAGAAGGAACTGTGATGGACAAGAGGGTGGTACCATTAATCGAAACCAAAGCAGTGGAGGGTTTAGATGCTAATTGGATGGCTTGATAAGCCAACTCAGTTGGTGATAGCGGCATCTGATCTCCGTAGGAATCAATTTATGAAGGCACTGGTAGGATCCATGGATCGATAGAGCCATCCTAAATGGTGGATATCATTGCAATCGTGTATGTAACCTTAGGCGACGGGAGAGGAAAACAACCCATCAGGGAATATGCCTTTAGAAGACCGGTACTAATGTTGACGTATGAGTCAGGAACGCCTCTTACTAGGGATACAGTGCTACTTGGCAACGTGGAATAATCAGAGGTGCAAAAGGATAATTGGTCCATTGTAACTATCTTCCCATCCAATGGAAAAATGATGAGTCAGAAAACTGAAGAGACAATGGAAGTCATTGCATAACCAACTGCGATGCAACAAAAGATTATAGTTGAGATGATGATCAACGACTTCTATGTCCACCGTTATCATTTTCCCACTAAGTGAAATGGGAAAGCTAGCAAGGTAGCCTTTCAGGAGGAAAGTGTGGCCATCAAAAGCTTTAAGGGAATTTGACGGCAGAGACAAAGTGGGAGAACCCAAAGGGAGCCAGCACGCAGTTGACATAACATAGGTCGAAGCACCTTCGTCTATGACAGTGCGATGGATTGGTCTCCCTTTCGACACAACTTGTACCTGGAAAGCAAGCTGGTGTGAAGATGGCTAGCATAGAATCCTGGGAGTCGATTCCACCAATGGCTGAAAGTAGAGCTTTCCTATGTGCTGGACAGGTTTGCAATACTTCGAGTGCAGACATGGTTGATGGTGCTTGCGCCAAAGTTTCTACAATTTTATGATTTGGGCAACATGTGCAGAGGTGTTATGAGTCGTGCATTGAAGTTCCCCTTTGGGGGGATGAATCGTGGGGCAGCAGTAGGCATTTCGATATGAAAATTTTTGGGCGGCGGTTGATTCGAAATTGTACTAGGTTCTTCATCTTCAATGAATGAATTTCCTTAGATTTTATCTCAGGTTTGGAGTTCAACACTTTCTACTCCATAAATGGCGGATGATCCTTCACCAGAAGGATGAGTACCACCGTTACCCCTTTGGGGGGGTTGTGGTGGGTTTGCAACCATGTGTTATCGTTGTTGTTGTGGATTAGGGAAGGGGTTGTGAAGGATGAGAGGTGTCCTTCCAGAGTCCTTGTTTGTGATAAAATTTGTGCATTCCTGTAGTCGAGGAAATTTTTATGTCAAGTGGTCCTCTGCACAAATTCTGAAAGGGGATCTCATTGGTTTCTCCTTTCCTTTGTCATTCTTAGCAGTGTTTTTCTGATTGGGATTATTCTGAGTATTGGACTCCTCTTCAGAATGAGAGGTCTTTTTATTTTTATTCTTGTTCTTGCCGCTAGGTTTTTGTGTAGACTGCACAGAGTTTACCTCATTGATAGGAAGAGTAGTCGATTGGTTAGGGGCAATGGCAACCGAACATGGCTGGGAAGTTTGACCACTAAGCTATTTTATGGCTACATCGAAGGTGGAACAAATGAGGCTATTGGCGTGTGCTCTAGATTATTGAGTACCTAGAGGATTCAGGTTTCCAGGGGCATGAGGGAGTAAGTCATACAATGTGCTAGATTGCGAATAGATGAGATATAAATGCTGCACACGATGGATGGATTGGTCTTCTGTGACCGCACCAGACAAGAAAACGTCCTTAGTTATGGCTGGTAAGAGTGACTTACAAAACCAGTTGGATAAGAGATGATTTTGGATTGGCACTTTGATTAGTGTCCTCCTACGTCTCCATTCATTAATATGATCAGAGATGTGAGTGGCAGTGTCTTGGCATAGTGAGGTTAAGATTTCCATGTCGGTTTTGTATCGAATAGGTAATTGGAATTTGTTAAGAACTTCCGTAGCTAAGGCGCCAAAATTATTAACGGCCCCACATGGTAACTCAATGTAACATTTGGCAGAGTTGCCTGTGAGAGTGCAGGGGAAAAGTTTAAGCTGAATAATATCATCCACCATGGAGTTAGAAACATACCATAGATGAAAGGTGGTGATGTGTGTAGCCGGATCGTCCCCTTGTTTCCCTTGGAACTTAGGGATGTGAGACAGAATCTTGTGCGGTACTGGAGGCCAGAGTGGTTTTTGTTTGATGGGATCATTGGTCAATTTGTAGAGGTCGGGGATGTCTAGAGCTTCCAAAAATGGAAATTGCATGTTTGCCCTCGGATCTAGTAAAGGAAGTATTGGCTGATCATTCAGACCATAGGGTCCGCCCATTAATGTGTTACTAATGGGATAAGTAGGACTTTGTTGAAAAAAGTTCTTAGTGAGTGGGTTTCTTGGGGTGTATGGTTGTTTTCTGTAGGGTATGTTGTACTGGAGGACAAACTATTGGTTTCCCCTAGTGTAATAGTTGCCCCCTTGCCCAAATTTACTTTGGGGTTGGTTCACACATATGGATGTGATAGATTTAGCTAGTGGCATACTGTTATTCACATAGTTAAAAATCGACATAGAACCTACACTGGAAGTTTGAAAACTCAAAGGAACAACATTAAAAATTGGTTGTCCTATTTTTCCTAGTGAATGTATGGGTACCGATGTTCCCCCTGGCATATATGTATTGGTGACACTGCCCCCTGGCATAATATCCAAGGGGTTTGAACTCAGTAAAGGGTTCCAACTAAAAGGGTTGCTAAAAAGAACTAAGGTAGCTCCACTAGCGGGAGTGGAAACCGTGGGTCCTAGTGCAGCCACAATATGAGTAGATCCCAAAGGGTTCAGAGATTTGCTAACAGATGTGGTGACCAGATTGCTGGGACCAGGTATAACCTAGCTATTGGGGTTGCAGATCATGTGCATAGAACTGATAACTGGCGAGGAAGATGGTGGTGGACTAGAGTTGGTCACCAATGGCATTGACCACATGGGCACCGGTTGTGAAATGGATGTAGGTGCAGCTGAAGATATAACTTGGCCTAGTGTAACATAAACTAACAATGGCCCCAACAGGTCAGTGAGAGGAGGATTGTAAGGAGGTACGACTCCTTCCATAAAAGGATCCTCTAGAAACTCTGTATGATATGGAGCTATATGAAAGTTAGGGGTTGTCACTAGAGACTACTCTGCCGGAGAAGGCACTGGCTCATCAAGACTCGACTCCTCCCCTGGTGTTAAGTAAGGGAGACCTTGGTTCCATCTAGAAAGATGACGAGGGTCGAAGGACACCACGGTGACCTATTTACTTTTATCAAATTTTTATTATTGTGATGTATTATAAAGTCTCAGTGATAGTAATCACACACCTAAAAATGAAAAAAGAAAAAATGACTTCTAAAATCAATCAATCAAGCAGCCATAATAGGTATGACCTCGTTTGAGTACTATCATTTACTGGATATGAAACCCAGTATCACAATAGCATACAGAGAGATATGGTCAAATATACAGTTACGGTTACTCTAAAGCTTCGCTCGAACCCCAAAAAATAGGTGTAAGCACTCTCATGAAGAAGAGTACCCTCCAAAATACTAAAGACAGAGTAGGTCCATATGTTTTAGGTACCAGGGCAGCCTGCTCCAGTCACCTTGTGTAAGTCCCTAAAAATTCTGGTAACTAGAGATACCTCAAATCACATACATTTTCAGGGGGGTCACGGTCGTAGACAACACGCTATATGGGCAGAACACCTAGATCCCCGATATAGTTTCGACATCCCCGAAGGGAGCCCAAACATATAACATGCCCACTAAATTCACTCGAAGGTGGGCTACCTTCTTATGTGCCCTAGTGTTGTCTCGCGCTTAACTCCGGTGGTAGTGGAGTGGTCTCGACAGTATGAGTGCAGTAGGAATTCACTTTTTAATGAATCTAGTTTCAATTTTTGAGATCTTGGGTGATTTTCTCACTTCTCCTACCCCAAGATCCTAGCCTAAACTACTGTTGGTGTGAGCTCTGAAAAAGTTATATCATTAATTTTATTATCGCTTGATTTAGTGCACTTGATTATTCGTCTTGCAGAGGGGGAGTGGACGTATGAAATGTGATGAGACTCTGACTCAAAAACCATGCAGAAACATGCTCTAAATATTCAATTCAATGAAGAGTTTAGTCTATAGGGAGAGATATTTCAAACATCGATGCACCAGATATTCAAATAACATAGTTCAACCTTAAAATATTCAAACATCTAGCTATCCTCTCTAACATCCTTTTAACCGAAAATTTCAGAATGAATTTAGCTATGTTTAGAAAAATTTTAAAAAAAAAATCTTCTTAAAAAAGTAGACTACTAGCACTAAATTTTTAAACAGGAACTAAAAATGCTACCTAGTAACTAAGCATAGGGATCCAACAAAAGAGGCTAATATGGTAGCCAATAATTTCACAACCAAATGGAAACACAACAGTGGTGTAAACAAAAGATTCTGGATGGGTAACACTCGAAAGCAGAGGCTACAGAGCGTTAATGATGGGACTAACACACTGTATCTGAGCCTAAGAAGCATTATAACACACTGAAACACTCTCATAGGGAGCGTTACTGAAGGTAAATTTGTACAGATGGCTATGTAGGGTCTATTATGGACTCTGTGAGCTGTTGAGATGGTTACTAAGCACATAAACTGATTAGAAGGGGATGTGAGCAGAGGGAAAGAGGTAAAGTCATAGGAACAATATGGAAACTTTGGGTTAACTCACCAGCAAAATCGCCATTTCTGCTAAAGGGTAATATGCTTGGGTGGTTTTAGAGGAATATCACTCTTATGGCTTTCCGGTGCTCGAGGTAGACTGTAAGACTAACTGTAAAGTTCCAAAGGTACTACATACATGTTCATACTAATATATAATTGACAGAGCAATATTTGGAATGATTACCTCTTTGTGGATAGTAGATCCTATGGAGAGCGCTAAACGGTAGTGTAGAAGTCCTTCCTCACCGGCTCCAAATCCAAATCCTGCAACCAAGCAAAGCACTCGTGTAATCCTCACAACAGTATAGATTTCCAACAATTAAAGTAGTATATAACTGACATTAAGCTATGTAGATCTAAGCCATTCATATCATGCTACATAGACAAATGAACAACAAATATGACACTGAAGCATCAAATGGATAAAACAGATACAATTGTATTGATTTATAAAAATGAGTATTACAATCGTCAATTGTACCAAGCCCTCCTCAGTCTTCCTATTCCTCTCTCTCTTTCTCTATCTCCGAGTGTGATGATGCTTTGCACTGAGAGTCCTCAATGAACCTCACAAATATTCAAGCCTCACACTTCAACAATGAAATTATGCTCCACATATAATCAAACCTTCGACCTTAGACCAAGAGCCCAAAGCTCCAATTTATAGGAAATGGAGAGTAAAAACCTTGCTAACTCTTTCAACCATTTAAAATCAGGAAAGATCTAGATTTGTCGTATATTTTCTTTGCTTTTTCCTTCCATAGTAGTTCAGTTGTGTTTGGCAATTTCTAATAAAAGGGTTGTGCCATAAGTTTATATTTTTGAACTAACTCTTTCTGAGGAAAATATGGAAATGCCAATAAGTTTCCACGAGATATTTCCCTTTACATATTCAAACATGGATAACGCTGACCCTTAGACAAGACAAAGCATTATCCTAGGCACTAATGCTCCCTTTGCATGGCTATGATGTGTTATAACTCTGCCTAGCTGCTTCTTGGGGTGCATTACCTTGGCAAAATGGGCCTTTGCCTGGGTCATTTTATTCCTTCCATGTTACCTTATCTTGTGAGCTGATGAGGAGATCATTTGTCCTATAATAAGAACACATTGTTATGCTGGCTAGAATTCCCCAAGCAATCCAGCAGTGTGCGATCCGGAGCAGAGATAGAGGGGATTCAGTTGTTGGCCACCCAAAACTCCAATCCTTCAGAGTAGAGAGAGGGACTTTGCGCCAAGGTAGCTTGGAAGTAAAGAAATCCTTGCATCAGGTCTTAGAACTCCATAGTTCTAAGGGCCCCTTGGCAAGTGGGTAAACGTTTCATCCTTTATTCCTAACAACACTCAATAAGAGGGGATGTAAGCGCCACCGTTTGGATTATTGAAGTTGTTTGACTCTATTTATAGATTTTTTTATAATGTGTTTAGTTTAATTTTTTTTTTTTCCAAATATGCATGCTATTTCACTATTTAATGTGTTTTATTTCTTATCATGTTCACTAACTTGTTGATTCCCTTGATTTTATGCTTGTGACTAGGAACTTAAGAGGAAAAAACCGCTCTTCTTAAGTAGGTGTGGTTTGGTACACTCGTGCACCAAATCCACCTACACAGTATTATTCATGGAAAATACACTAATGTCTCATTTGATAGGCTCCTGTATTATGTGAGGTAGATGAGATTTTTTTGTGACTCTCACATTTCATGATAATTATATGTTATCTTAAAAAAAATTCAAAATCCCAATTATGTTATGTTATATGTTATGATAATTATTTGTGATTTCTTTTTAATCCAAAATATTATCTCCTTTTTTTCCTATGCCTAACTTTTCATGGAAATTCAAATGGATCAATTTATTTGGATTGGTTAGCTAATCAAAATTTTCTCTCTTTTGTGGCGAGTGTTTAATTCCTACAATTACTCCGAACTTCAAGGGCCATTCCCAAATTGAAGGAAATTTTTTTTTTCTTCAAATATTTATGTCCAAACTCCTCTCTCATTTCCAGCTTCATGTAAATTATTCAAAAATTAAATAACCCTTGCGTTAGTGTAGAAATTATTTTCCTTGTAGACACTTCTATCTATTAGTTCCAAATTTCTATTAATTTAGTTGTTTAATTGAATACCCCTTAGTCTATTTAAATTTGTCTCGCAAATGACAATGTCCTTCCAAAGTCCATGAAGTTGTCAAAGAGGCAACCAGATCACTATTAAAAAAAATAGGAGACACAAAATCATTTCAATAGCCATGAGAAATCTTTGGGTGGTAATTGGGTGTCTTATGAGCATGGAAATAAAGAAAAAAACCAGACATTTAAGCACTTTCATTGCAATGAGAAATATTTGGGTGAAAACTAGGTATCTTATGTGCATGGAAATATTTTTTGGCCCTCACATTAATTTATAATTTATATATTCAATTGAATAATCCTTAGTCTATTTACATTAGTCTCACAAATTCCAATGTCCTTGAAACTTGTCATGGAGGAAACTAGATCACTATTAAAAAAATAGCATACATATAACCACTTGCAATGTTGTAAGAAATATTTGGGTGAAAGTTTTTTATATAAGGTGCATACTTTTAATTTAACCTTCATTTCTGGTTTTGACAAAATGAAATGAATAAATTTGAATCTGGTGTGGTTTTTTAAGAATTGGATGTAGAAATTGAAGTTTCCCTTGAATAAATGGTGGGTTGAACATCCTTACTTTTGTTCAACATCATCAAAGTTATCCTCCACCACCATGCATAGGAGGGGTATAGTAAGCCTTCCCAACTGATGAAAATATTGGAACTTCCTTAACATAGTTTCAAGACACCTTAGTGGATGTGATAAGAAAGGAAGCATAAAAGCATTTTCTAAAAACATATCCAAATGCTAGAAATACAAAGGGTAGCCTGAGGATCAAGGGAAAGTAATAAAATATTTTAATTGAAAAGTACCAAAACATGGTAATTTGAGATAGAATCAGAGTTGCCATAGTATTGGTGTGCATATGAGGCCACATACACCCATTGATCTCATAATATGGAACACACACATTTAGTGACTGCAAAGAGGAAAACGAAGGTTGTTAGCTTACACAACTCCCAAAAATTGTTGTTTATTTGTTTTAAAAAAATGGATTTGCGCTTCTCAAAATCATTTATTTAGCTTCTCTTATTTATCACATGGATCCTTCATATGGATATTGATGCATACATTTCCACTTGTTATAAAAAAAAAAAAAAAAATTATAGAGAAAGAGAATCACCTGATTCCAACACACAAACCATCCCATAGAAAAGTACATAATAACAAAAGGAAATATCATCACGATACCTCCATGTGACTTCCTTCCTTCATTGATTGACCTCAGTTCAGACCTTTTGTTCGCACTTCTATTTTAGACTAATCGGAAAACAAGATTCTACAATGAGGCTGCAATCCCTTATATATAATGATTTTTTGATGTCTTTCTAGGCCGACATGACTTCTATGAGGTGAGATGAAGTCTTCGAGCCAACATGGTTGAACCTTTAGTCAAGGTCTTGGAGCATACAAATTACATCAATATTTTTTCTTCGTAAGTGTAACACTTATTCATATACATGACTCTTATATATATATATGACAAGATTACAAACCCCTGAAGAAATCAAGAAGAAGTATTTGGCCTATAATAAAAGTTTCTTTCTCATGAAACCCATGATGCAAGTATTACAAAAATATATTTTATTATCTTTGTATTCTTCATTACATAAAATCATAATTACTAGTCATTATAAAGACCGAAACTAGTTACACTTTTCAACACTCCCTCTTAACTAGGGAGGTATTCATAATGGTACATGGTCACTCTGAATATGAATAATCTCATCATAAAAATTCGATTGGTAATCCATCTGTTATAGCATCATATTAACGAGCATTTTTATAGTGCAAGGACTTGAATAAAAATTCCATCTCTCGATGATACCATGAGCTACAATGATGGGGAGACCAATGATTACAGACACATTCATCATTCTCTCCAAGATACATACTCCACCCAGGTTTTCACTGAGTATCACCTCCTAGGAATATTCTTATTAAGATAGATAATCCTCAAATAATATGTGTCCTTTCATGACTAATATTTCCATGGATGGCCTAATACATCCCAAAATAGTATTGGATGTGAGATGATTACCCAATCCTCCATTATTTTCTTCCTAGGTGAAGGCTAGAATGACATGGCTATCTATCCCTCTCAACTAAGAAGGACATATTCCACAAATGAATATACCTATACAACAAATGTACCTAAGCTACCTCTTGGTTTAGGAATTAGTGAGTTTCTTCCTATTAGTCTCCTGTATTCTATAGTATCACTATATAAATATGGATTTTCTATAGTATGCTGAAAATAACATTCCCTAACTAACATTTCTTTTCAAAAATCTCACTGCCTTCATTATCTTCATTTAACCTATTCTTTATCTCTCACTTTACCTATTCAAATCATTCTCTTACTCTGAAATTCCATGATTGAACTTAAATACCTTATTCTTACCCCTCTCCCTACCTAAAAGCCCACCCCCAATGTTGAAAACCGCTCCCCTTCATTCATTCCCCTTTTTCCATCAAAACAATGTAAAAAAACCATTTTTACATTGTTTTAAAATAAATTTAATTTTATTCGGGACCCACCCATTTCAATAAAACCTGTTTGTTTAAAAGACCCGACCCCTTTATATTTAAAACCCCCGCTCTAAACCTTAAACCTCTACTCTCATATAACCCTGGCCCCCACCATTATATAAAGCACTTCTGCTTTAAAAATGCCTGGGCCCCACTCTTCTTTTTAACCCTACCACTTCATTAAAACCCTGACCCCAATTGTGTTTTAATCCCGGCCCTGCATTATATTAAAAAACCCCTGCTTTGTTATACCTCCGGGCCCCACCTCATATTATAGCCCACCGTTTCATCAAACCCTGACCACTGTTCGATCCACTTTGCCCAATCCAACGACCCTAACTTCATTTCGCAACACCAAAAGCTCGAGGGTTAAAAAAAATTGGGGGTTTTGAAATTGGCGGTTTTGTGACTATCCCATCCGCCACATGTCACCACTCCATTTTATCATATACCCTCCGACCAATACTGCTAACTGCTTTCACCCTGTGCGATAAACCACTAACCACCTCCCCGCCTAAAAAAAAATCTCTAACCCCACTCAAACATGTTGGAACCCTGTGTCTCTGCAATAAACCCCAAGCCTTTGTGTTAAACCCTACAATTCTTTTCGAAGGCCTCGGAGGCTATATCCCAATGTAGAAAACCAAAAACCTCCATTTTCTGGACTCTGTCCATAAATTGCCCTGCTACCTGCAAACCCCGTTTCTCCCCACGGGATCCAGTTTTTAATTAACAAAATTGTTTTTGTTGTGTAGGTGACCGATGTATAAGAAAATGCATAAATTGCATTTCTAAGTCTAATTTTTTTTTTAAATAATCTCTCTAGGTGACAATCTAGGAGCTTGGTTCATTTAGGAATTAGGAGTGCAAGATTATTCAGAATCAACGATGGATCATGACCATTAATGATCATATTATTACTACAGAGGCAAAACTTTTTCTTTAAAATACAGAGGAAGGAAAAGAGAAATTTTCACAGTAACTACGTAGGCAAAGATGAAGACAAGTAAATAACAGAGTTAAAGAACATTGACAGTTAAAAGATTCACAGTGACAGTGAAGTTTAAATAATTAAAAGTTCAATCAAGGGTTAAAAATGAAAGACAGGGTTAGAAGAAAAAGTTAATGTTAGAAAATTATATATTACAGAGAAATGCAACACATAATATATATATATATATATATATATATATATATATATATATATATATATATATATATATATATATGCGTAAGACACAAGAACACAAAACACATAAAACCAGAGAGACACAGATATACATGGTTCACCCAGTTTGGGCTACGTCCACACCGAATAGCTAGTCCTTCCTTTCTATTATCCAACAAAATTAAGTGACACAACCTACAACAAATCCGTTGTAATATCCTATGTTCTCTTTCACAGTCTCCCTATCTTTTTCTCGCTATGAGAATACACATACAATACACAGCCACAATAAAATACCCTCATGCAAGCGAGGGGCTACCTTCTAGGGAAAAAAACCCTAAACTAAACATAACTTCTACCGTCAAATCTTCCGCCTAATCAATGGCCCAGATTGACTAGAAATTACTATACTTTTACAAGGAAATTTTACATATGTTTTTAGCTTCGGGGGCGTTGCCCCCGAAACCACCCACTAGGGGGGCTCCATAAAGTCGTAGCTATCCCCCTTGGACCCCCCAGGCAGCATTTAATTACGGGCGAAGTTGTTGCCCCACTAAGGTACAGGAGTCCAACGTTGTGATACAAAATAAAAGAGATAATAAGGCTCCACACCCAACAAACTCCCACTTGGAGACTGATTGTAACATGTCCATCACTGCTTCATTTGTTGGACAATGACTCCTCTTTGGACCTGGTTGTTTCTCATCTTCATCGTCATCCTTGAAGACCAATTGAAACTGAGCATAATCTCGGTTTCTCCCTGGTTATAACTTTTGTTAGCATATCTGCAGGATTCTAGCTAGTGTGTATCTTTTCCAGCTTCAACTATCCATCTTCCAATACTCACAGTATGAAATGGTACTTGAGCTATATGTGTTTAGTTCTGGAATGAAATGTTGATTTCTTTGCAAGATGAATGGAACTTTGGCTATCACTATATAACGTGCCCATGTTATGCTTCTTACCCAATTCATCCATAAACCTTTGTAACCAAATCATTTCTTTACTAGCCTCTGTAGCAACAACATACTCTGCTTCTGTTGTTGAAAGTGCAACAACACTTTGGATTTTTGAAACCCAACTAACATATGTTCCACCTACAGTAAATACATACCCTGTAGTGCTCCTCCTATTATCTCTATCACCTACCATATATGCATCAACATATCCCTGTGAGCAATGTTTGAACCACCAAATCATAATGCTTGATTTGTGGTACCTCTCAAATATATGAGAATCCATTTCACTACCATCCAATGTTCTTTTCCTGGATTTTTCATGTACCTGCCTACAACTCCCACTACATGTGCAATATCAGGCCTTGTGCATACCATTGCATACATTAACCTTCCAACTGCTGATGCATATGGAACTTTAGACATATAATCCATTTATTCTTGGGTCTTGAGGCACATCTCCTTACTAAGTTTGAAATGGCTAGAAAAAGGTGTACTAACTGGTTTTGCATTTTGCATATTAAATCTTTTCAATACCTTTTGTATGTACTGATTCTGAGACAATGTTAATTTGTGATTTTTCCTGTCTCTATTTATTCTCATACCAAGGATTTGTTTTGAAACTCCCAAATCCTTCATTGAAAATGAATTTTCCAATTTTATTTTGAGCACATTTATTTCCTAGATGTTAGACCCTGCAACAAGCATGTCATCTACATAAAATAACAATATAATATAGCTTCCATCATTTTTCTTTTTCAGATAAACACAATGATCAGAGTGACATCTAGTATAAATTTGTTTAGACATAAACTTGTCAAATTTTAGATACCACTGCCTTGGAGCCTGTTTTAAGCCATACAAGCTCTTCTTTAGCCTGCACACTAATTTTTCCTTCCCTTTGACCTCATATCCTTTTGGTTGCTGCATATAGATCTCTTCCTCCAAATCTCCATGGAGAAATGTTTTCTTTGCATCTAACTATTCAAGATGGAAATCTTTCGCTGCTACAAGAATTAAAATAGTTCCAATTGAAGTCATCTTAACAACAGGAGAAAATATTTCATCAAAATCAATACCTTTCTTCTGTGTAAACCCCTTCACCACAAGTCTAGCTTTGTATCTCTGTTTTCCTCCATCTTCTTTCTTCAGCCTGTAAACCCATTTATTCTGCAATGCTATTTTACCTGCAGGCAACCTGACTAAGTCCCAAGTCTAGTTATGTATTAAGGATTCCATCTCTTCTTCCATGGCTAGCTCCCACTTCTTCCTGGTTTCAACTGCATTGCTTCTTCATAACATTCGGGTTCACCAGAATCAATCAACAATAAATAATATAATGAAGGAGAGTATCATTCAAGGGGTCTACTTATCCTGGTAGATCTTATGACACCACTTTCAGGTCTTTGAGGTGTTTGTTACTGTCGTGGTGGTTGTTTTTGTTGTGGCTGTTGATTATTATTATTTTTAGGCACCTTTACTTTTTCTGTGATCTCATCAATAATTGTGTATTCTTTGTTTTCTTTTTCCTGTTTCTTTTCCTGCAACTGATTCTTATACAATATCTTTTTATTGAATATTATATCTATGCTCCTAATGATTTTGTGATTTTCATAATCATATAAGTGATAACCAAAATCATTAACACCATATCCAATAAAGGTACATTTCTTTGATTTTACCTCAAGCTTTGTTCTATTTTCTTTATTAATATGGAAAAAAGGCTCACAACCAAAAGGCTTTAAAAAAGAGTAGTTTACCTTTTTACCTATCCATGATTCCTTTGGAATACCACCATCCAAGGAACTTAAAGGCCCTATGTTTATTAGATAAACAACAATATCTACAGCATCTGCCCAAAATTGTAAAGGCAATCCTACATGCAATCTAATGCACCTTGCAAACTGCATGATTGTTATATTCATCCTTTCTGACACACCATTTTCTCGTGGTGTTCTTGGAACTATATTCTCTCTGCGAATTCCATGCTCTAAATAGTACCTATCAAACTCTTTGCTACAATATTCACCTCCATTGTTTGATCTAAGACACTTCAACTTCTTTCCTGTCTAAATCTCAACCAAAGCTTTCCATTTCTTGAAAGTATCAAATACATCAGATTTATTCTGAATACAATAAATCCAAGTTTTTCTAGTTGCATCGTCAATAAAAGTAACATAATAACGAGAGCCACCGAGAGATGATACCTGAGCAGGTCCCCATACATCTGTATGCACAAGCTCTAATTTTCTGCTCTTCTTTTCTTTCCCAACTTTGAAAAATATGACTCTCTTCTGTTTTCCATAAATAAAATTCTCACAGAAATCAAAATCAACATTCTTCAAACCTGACAACAAATTTCTTGAGTAAAGATTCTTCATGCCCTTTTCAGTCATGTGTTCGAACCTATGATGCCATAATGTTGCATCTGCTCCTTTAGAATTTAAAGAATTAATAGAGTTAGAAATACCATTGCATAAATACAATGTACCAACCTTTTCTCCTTTTGTTATTACCAGGGCTCCTTTGGTGACCTTCCAAGTTTTATCTGTGAAAGTTGTCACACAACCTTCACCGCCTCAATGCCCTGTTGAAATCATATTTTTCTTCAGATCTGGAACATGCCTTACCTCATTTAATAGCCATTAATTTCCATTCTTCTGTTTTACAAGAACTTTAACTATTCCAACAATTTTATAGGGTTTATCATCACCCAAATGAACTTGTCCAAATCTCCTTGAACATAGTCATGAAAATATTTCTTATCAGGTGTGGCATGGAATGAGGCCCCTGAATCTACCACCTAGGAATTAGTAACATTTTCGAAAGAAAGAATCAAAGCACCTTGTAACACATCACCTGTCACATTTTCTTCATGATTGTTTTCTTACTGTGCATCTCCTTCTTTTCCCTTCCAAGATCTATAGTCTTTCTTCATGTGTCCTTTCTTTCCGCATTTCTAGCACACCATCCCCAATTTGGACTTGGATCTGCCTTTCGTTGATTTGCTGCAATATCTCGAGCTCTTTCCTCTTTCCATTTTTCTTCCTCGGGACTCTACACTCAAAGAATTACCTGATATTTCACCAGAGCTTTTCCATCTCATTTCATCGCTAAGGATAGCATCGATAACATCATCAAACTTTAAAGTACTAGATCCAGAGATAGAGTTACTAATGGCCATAACCAAACCATTCTAGCTTTTTGGAAATGAGAACAAAATTAACAGATATCTAAATTCATCATCAAAGTTTACTACTACAGAACTTAACTAACTGGTAACTGTATTAAAATAATTTAAATGGTCTACAATAGATCCACCTTCTGACATATTCATATTAAATAATCATTTCATAAGAAATACCTTGTTTTAGGCTGAGGGTTTTTCATATATTTTTTCCAATGCCTTTATCAAACCCTCTGTTGTTATTTCCTTCGAAATATCGAAGGCTATCGATGCCACGAGGCACAACCGTACTGTTCAGAGTGCCTTTCTATCAAGAATATCCCATTCTGTGTCTGTCATAGTCGTCAGATTATTTTTTTTTCTGCTCAATGGCAAGTACAAATATTTCTGATAAATATAATTTTCCATATGCATCTTCCACAGTAGGAAGTTTTGGTCGTTAAATTTCTCGACCCCAAATTTACCATCTTTCGCCATTGCTCCCACTCGAACTAGGAACCCTTCTTTCCTGCGAGTTTATCATCCAAACAGACCTTCGGCCCTAATACCAGTTGTTATAAAATTATATATTACAGATAAATGCAACACATAAAATATATATATGTGGAAAACACAAGCACACAAAACACATAAAACCAGAGAGACACAGATATACGTGGTTCACCCAGTTTAGGCTACGCCCACCCCAAACAGCTAGTCCTTCCTTTCTATTATCCAGCAAAATGAATAGACACAACCTACAGCGGATCCACTGTAATATCTTATGTTCTCTCTCACAATCTCCCTATCTCTTTCTCGCTCTGAGAATACACATAAAATACACAGCCGCAATACAATACCCTCATACAAGCGAGGGGTTGCCTTCTAGGGAAAAAAACCCTAAACTAAACATAACTTCTACCATTAGATCATCCATCTAATGAATGCCCAGATTGACTAGAAATTACTATACTTTTACAAGGAAATTTTACATATGTTTTTAGCTTCGGCGGTGTTGCCCCCGAAACCCCCTGCGAGGAGGGGGATCCATAAAGTCATAGCCACCCCCCCTGTACCCCCCAAGCATCATTTAATTACGAGCGGTGTTGCCGCCCCACTAAGGTACAGGGGTCCAACGTTGTGATACAAAATAAACAAGATAATCAGGCTCCACACCCAACGATTAAGACCAAGGAAATATAATAGAGGTTGAGGGAGAGGTTAGAATAACCAAAGGTAGTCAAAGAGAGATTAGAGATAGAAAAAGATAAAGGAATACATATAAATATAGTTTGAAGGTTTAAAGGAAAATCAGAGGATAAATAAACAAGGGGGACTAGGCTGGGTGTCAAGGCAATTTAGCATTTAACTCTTCTCAATCACACTGGCCACCTATGGCCTAATTTTGCTAAAGGCAGCTACCTCGGTTAATGTTACAGTCAGAGCTATTTTAGCAGCCACTCAGAATTTATTGTAAAATTTAATGATAAAGGAAAATAGTAAAAAATATCCTAAATTTAGCTCAACAGTAAATTAGAAAGTTATTTTTACAGTGAGTCAGTCAAAGATATTTTAGCATTGGGCCTTGCATGGCCTCAATTGTTAAACATCATTTATTTTGGAGTAAATACAATTTTTTCACCCTAGATTATGGAAACCTCCTCATATGCAGTTAAATACTGCATGTATTCTTCATTATTATTGTTGGTTGGTTGGTTTGTTGGTTGGCTGAGTGCTAGGCTGGATTTTGATCAAACTCTGAGTTGCAAAGATTATTGCACTGGAGCATTGTAACTATCTTAGACATCAATAATACAAGCACGTTCATAGGATTCTTGAGGTATGTTAATGGTGATTTTATCCCTCTTTGTCGTTATTTCTCCTTTGTTTACCATATTGTACATCAATTTCTCTGATAATAGAATAGAAATTTTAGATTGAGATATGTTGTTTGGGCACCTTAACTCAGTCTCTTATTATTATCTTTATGTTTTCATTTGTAAGGTCTAATTAAGGAATTCAGGGGTGTCTTGCTCTTTAGTTTCACTTGGATTGTTTTCTTGAGTTTTTCTTAGTGAAGTACAACTAAAGAATTCTTAACTGCTCTTTAGTTTACCAAGTTGTTATCTTAAAGGAATTATTTGAAGTTTATTTAAAGATTTCAAGGATGTCCTGCTCTTTAATTTCACTGAACTGTTATCTTGAATATTTTCTTTATCTGAATTAATAACTAAAGAATTCTTAACTGCTCTTTACTATTACTGGATTGTTTCCTTGAGGATTTCTTAATAAATTTTAATTAAATAATTCAGGGGTGTCCTTCTCTTTAGTTCCTCTTGAAACTATTATCTTAAAGGTTTTCTTGTCAAATTATAGTTAAAGGATTCTTAATTTCCATTTAGTTCTTCTATATTCACAATTTGTTGTCATTTCATATTCATCTTACCTAAGAAGATCCATTTGATATAGCTAGTTTTCCCTATGAAAACCCTTGAAGAAAGTATGTACAATTAAAAACTCTTATGAATCCATAGCCTGATGGATTAAGCTTCTCACATTCTATCTGTCCAAACTACAATCAATCAATCAATAAATCAAAACAAAAAAAACAACCCTAGAACTTCATAAATAGCCTAAGATCAGAAAAACATAACCATAAAGATAAATAAGTTAATTATAAACATAGAGAGAGACCTCTCTGAGCCCAGGAAGGCTAGGTCCTTGGACTCCAAAGTGGTTTGATGTGGTTCCCTGCTACTTGTTCTTGCTAATCTTGCAAACTACGCGGAGCCAACGTGATGGTGTCCATACTAGGGAACCTGACTTATTAAAACAACTTAATATTTCCTCAAGAACTCAGAAAATGCCATTCAAATTGATGATTCAAGTGTTACCCAAGACTGGTATCTGGTTGTTGATGGTGGACCACAACCAGCCTCAAGACAGTTAAAATCATCCACCTGACAACTCCATTGGTTTTTCAGTAGGCCTGCTGACTCCACTGGTTTTCTACAGACTTCACTTGGAAATTATTGAGAAATCCTGATATCATCAAACCTCAAATAGAACCCAGTCAAAATACTTTGTGAATAAAGTATTTCTTTCATATATTGGTTTGTTTTTCAAATTATTATAAAACTTTCAACCTCTTTGGACCTTGGGTCTGAGTTCTGTCTTCTGGAAGAATTTATACCAGATCCCATCCTGACCCAAACCCTCCTTTAATAGTTGAAAATCAAGAGCATGTCCTAAGGAAAAATCCTAGATCTAAAAATCCAATTGTTATCAGACCTATTCACAAGGCAAGTTCCTTACCTGAAAACCTTAAAAGCATGCAAGATATCCTATTTGGCTCACCCATGGAACAAAGCTTGTCTAGGAATAAATCCCGGAATTGGATAACCTAGAGAGTTTTAGACCCATCCATCTTACAGCAGAATCTTGTTGTATTAACCTCTACCCCCACTCATACACCCACTTTTCACCTTCCTCCATTCAGCCCTCCACCTGTTAACCCCCCTTTGTTTCCCCAACCACTAGCCATGGCAACCTGGTATGGCCCATTAGTCCTACCATTTCCTTTAGTATTTCTACCACAGGACTATCAGTCCAAAATCCCCTTATTTGATGCAAGTAGTTCTACAACTGCTCAACAACATGTGGATAGAATGAATGACTATTTTAGCAAACAAGAAATAGATGATGAGACTATTAAACTAATATTTTTTACTCAAAGCTTAGGGGGAGAGGCAAGAAAATGGTTGAAAGGCCTAACCCTTAATAGTGTACACCACCTCCATACTTTTCGTCGGCTATTTTTAAACAAATGGGAAGTCAAGAAAAATCCTCTCCAAATCTTATCGAAATATGAAAACATCAAAAGAAACATTGGAGAGGGTGTCCAAAATTACTGCACTAGGTTCAATAGTGTATAAATTCCCTCCCTCCTCACATGAAACCTCCACAAGGTTTATCCCTAATGAAATTTCCAAATGGTTTTGATCCAGAGATGGCTTACCAAGTAAAAGAAAGGGACCCTCTTACATTAGAAGATATGCAGAGGGGTGTAGTAAGTTTAGAGGCAAATCTGATTTTCAAAAGGGCTACAATGGGAAATGAAAAGAGAGTCACATATAGGGAAGAGGTTGTAGTGTCCACATATGATACTAAGATTGATAAATTAGTTAGAACTATGGAGAGGATGATGGAGAGAATAAACATGAATGAGAGAGCTTTTCCTAGAGAAAACCAAGCAGCTCCTCAAAATAGAAACTAGAACCAAAACCAAAACTTTAGGAGAAACCCCCCTCAAATAACATAGAGAGAACAGAGGGAACCTGACCAGCAAATTAGGCCTCCTTTACAAAAAAAATATGCTAATGAATATGAGGGGGTAATTGAAGAACCAGAGGAAATTCATATCAATCTAATGGGAGTTAATAATGAGGATATTTTTTTCCTCACTGAGGAAGAACAAGGTATTTTTTCCCCAACGCAAAATGAAGAAGAATGCCTAGAATCCAAAGACTATAAAAAAGGCTTAAAAAATTCCATCATGGAAGTGTATAGACAGTATGACTTCAGAAGCAAGAAAACTCAATACATTCCCAAGAGAAAGAACCCTAAAATTTCTGCTAGGAAGACCACTAAAAATTATCCTAAAAAGACAGTAGAAACTTCAAACATAATGGTTAAAAGTTTTGATAAAAAAAAAAACAAAAATAGTCTAGAAAGCAGCATTAGTAAATCAACTAGTAGCCCTAACAAAACTGATTTAACTGAGATCCCCAATACAAATCAGCAATTTGAAATTACTGTAAAAATAGTGTCTGATAAAACTAATTTAAATCTGCCAAAAACACAAACACCATTCAATATTGAGAATGAAATTGCCAAGATAAAAATCTTCATACCTCTTACTAAATTAGTTGGCCAAGACGTATATAGATCCCAAGTTTTGAAAGCTTTAAGCATAGGAGAAAATGTTGATTTTGTAAATTTAAATGATGACAATCCTGATATTTTGTTTGGACTTGAAGTAGAAGGAAAATTTCAATAGGGAGGTCTACCTCCATTTTATGTCAGTTTGAACATCCATGATAAAATCCTTCATAATGCCATGTTATATTCGGGAGCTTCTCATAACCTCATGCCAAAGGTAGTTATGGAAATACTAGGCCTTGAGATAACTAGAGCATACAAAGATTTGTACTTTTTTGACTCCAACAGAGTTAAATGTTTAGGACTCATCAAATATCTCTTTGTTAATCTAGCAAAAGCCTAGTAATGGATATGTAGTGGCTGACATTCCCCCTAAGTATGGCATGCTCCTATCATGCTCATGGGGAGAAAAACTTCAAGGCACCCTCCAAATGGATATGACCTATGCTACCATACGAGTCTTTAGTCAACCAGGAATATTTTATAGGAAGACTCATATGAAATACATGGTCAGTAGTCAAGAGAAACCTGATAACTCCCCTCTCTATTCTGTCCACACATACCTTGATACATGTATCCTCTATAATGATGAAAATATTAGTGAAAAAGTAGTAATAAATGAAAAAATTGCTGAAAAAGAGGAAGAAAAAGAAGAGCAGGCAGACCAAATAGAAAATGACCAACATAAGTCTGAAACTGAACCTCTTTGGAGCATAAAATTTGATGGTTCTTGTGGAAAAACTGGTTGAGGAGCAAGTGTTTGTGTTCAAAACACTAAGAACAACCACGCAAAAGGTCATTCATATAAACTGAATTTTCAATGTACAAATAATATAGCAGCATATGAGGCACTCCTTCTAGGGCTACAATTACTCAAGAAATTAGGAGGCAAAAGGATCTCTATCCATGGGGATTTTGAGCTAGTCATTAGGCAGATCAAGGGAGAATATTCAGTTAAACATCCTAGATTAAGAGCATATAGGAACACTACCCTTGACCTCCTAAAAACTTTCAAAGAATATGATCTTGCTTCCATCCCAAGAAATCAAAATATCCATGCCAATGGACTAGCATTTACAGTCAGTACTTGTCAACAACCTCATCATAAAAAACAATACACATTACAAGTGAAATACAGACCAACAGTCCCCAATAATATAAAATATTGGCAAGTTTTTGAAGGTGAAAAACAGATTGAATATTTCTTGTAGCCCATAAATGAGTTTGAAATTCCAAATTCAGACTCAAATCATGAAGAAGACTCCTCTACTGAGGAAAAAACATACAAAAAAGATCCCCCTTATGATGTTGATATAAATCTGTTATTGAAAGATGACCCACCTAAGACAGACCTATGTGCAGATCCAGAAAAATAAGACTTTGAAGTGCTGCAGTTCAGAGATAATACCTTGCCAAGAGGGTTGGTTCCTCTAGAAGAACTTTTTGATTTCAATGATGTTTCTAAGAAGCCAAAGATGGAATCCACTGAAGCAAATTTAGAAGAGTGCAATATAGGCAATGAGCAAGAGCCCAAAATGGTAAAACTGTCAGAGACATTGCCAACACACATAAATGAGAAATATATTGAGTTATTCAAAGAATTTAGCGATGTGTTTGCTTGGAGCTATGAAGACTTGAAATCCTATGATACAGATATTATTCAGCACAAGATTCCACTTAGAGAAAGCTAGAAGCCCTTTAAACATAAACTGCATAGAATAAATCATGTCCAAATTCCACTAGTTGAGAAAGAGATAAAGAAAATGTATGATTCTGGAATAATAGTCCCACTCAGATACTCAGAATGGGTTTCAAATATTGTATCAGTGAGGAAGAAGAGAGAAGAAATTAGGCTCTGCATAGAATTTAGAAACATAAACAAAGCATCCCTGAAGGAAAACTACCCTTTACCAAAGATGGATCATATATTGCAAACAGTAGTAGGGTCCAAAATAATATCTCTGCTTGATGGCTTTTCAGGGTACAATCAGCTGCTAGTACATCTAGATGATCAACACAAGACAAATTTCACTACACCTTGGGGCACCTTCATGTATGTTAAAATGCATTTTGGGTTAATGAATGTTGGAGCTACTTTCCAAAGAGCAATGGATATTGCTTTCTCAAAAGAAATAGGTTTCTTCATTGTGATATATCTTGATGACATAACAGTCTATTCAAAAACTAATGAAGAATATCTAGCCCACTTAAGAAACGTCTTCAAAAAATGTAGAAAGTATGGCCTATCTCTGAATCCAAAGAGATCCTTATTTGGCCTTCAAGAAGGGAAGCTTCTAGGCCACATCATATCTTAAGAAGGAATCAAGATTGACCCAAAGAGGATTTAGGTAATATTGCAAATCAATCATCCAAGGAACATCAAAGAGCTACAATATTTCATTGGAAAGATAAATTTCATAAGAAGGTTCATACCAAACCTTGCAGAACTCCTAAGAAACATCACTAAAATGCTCAAAAGAGAAACATGAGTCAAATGTACCATAGAAGCAAAGCAATATTTTGACTTGGTGAAGCAAGCTCTTACCCAAACACCAAGGATTTATTTATATTCTCCTTTGCATCAAAACACATAGTGGTTGTTGTATTGCTTAGAAAAATACAAAAGGGCAGGAGAATCCCATAGTATTCTTCATCCAGGCATTGAGAGATACACCTCTAAAATATAATATAATGGAAAAGCAGGCATTTTCTTTAATCAAAGCACTAAAATATTTCAGATTCTATATTTTGCATTCACACATAATTTTATTTGTGCCTCACACAGTGGTTAAAGACATCCTGAAACAAGATCCTAATGGAAAAATATGTAAATGGATTGCTATCATTTTATAATATGACCTAGAAATCAACCCCACCATGCTAATCAAAGGAGAAGGATTGGCTAAACTAATGGCTGAAACAAATTTTCAAGCACTAGACACCAATATGAATCACTCATTGGATGAACAAGAGGAGATGACGACTCCACCTATTGAGGAAGCTGAACTCACCCTGGTATGCCGATATATTATATGTGCTTTTTAATCTAAATGTTCCTCCTAGTTTTTCCAAAACAAAGGCCATATTCTTGAAACTAAAAGTTGTAAATTTCTGCATTTTGGATAAAATTTTATATTGGAAAAATTCTGGTGGTGTATTGCTTAAATGTTTGCCTGAAGAAGATGTTGATAATATTATGCATGAATTTCATGAGGGGGAATGTGGAGGTCACCTCTATTGGAAAACCCCTGTGAATAAGATCCTTAGCGTTGGTTTCTATTGGCCTACCCTGTTCCAATACATCCACAAAATGGTATTTTCCTGTCATAAATGCCAAATCTTTGAGGGAAAAAGAAAAGTGTTGCCTTTTCCATTACAACCCATCCCTGTTGAAGCTCCTTTTCAACAATGCGGTCTTGATTTCATTGGAGAAATCCACCCTTCCTCCTCTGCCCAACATAAGTGGATCCTCACTGTAACTAACTATTTTACAAAGTGAATAGAAGCCATTCCTTCCAGAACTGCCATAGACTCAGTAATTATCAAATTTCTGGAAAACAACATTCTATCTAGTTTTTGCTGTCCTAGGAAAATCATTATTGATAATGCTTTTGATTTTAGATCCAAGAAAATGGTGGATTTCTGCCACAAATATCACATTGCTTTGGGATATTCCACAACTTCTTACCCTCAAGGTAATGGATTGGCTGAATTCTCAAATAAAAGTTTGGTGAACATCATTAGAAAGTTGTTGGAAGAAAACAAGAAATCATGGCAAAGCAAATTGGTACAAGCACTATGGGAAGCCAGGCTAACAAATAAGAAATCAATTGATATGTCTCCCTATTAACTAGTCTATGGAACAGATGCAGTCTTCCCAAAAAGCTTGGGAGTGCCAGTAATGAACACAACAGTTACAAGAAAATGTGAAGAAAATATTTTACAAAAGGACCAAGGCAAATGATTTTAACATTGGAGACAAAGTTTGGAAGTGGGATTTAAGAAGAGAGGAAAAAGGCAAGCATGAAAAATTTGATAATATATGGAATGGTCCATACACCATTCATTCTGCAAGAGCTAATAATGCAGTTTTATTACAAGAAATGGATGGAACAGAGTTGTTTGGAGGACCTGTCAATGGCAGGATACTCAAGCATTAGTGCAGTTAAGAATCTCAGTTTAAATTTTCTTCACTATATACAACATTTTTTAAACAAGAATATCAGAAAATTGATACATAAAGAAAGAAAGAAAAGAAGAAAAGAGGGCAGATTAGAAAAAGAAAAATGTAAGCCCCATACCAAAAAATGAATGTTTCTGAAAGTGTGAAAGTCAAAGTGCCACTACTTTGAAAAGGTTTTGTTCAATCGTACAGACCTACCATGATTGTAAAAATTTTGAATTTTTGTTGATAAGTTAGAAAATGAAGTTTTTCCAAATTGTTTAAAATTGGCATATCAATAGGTAGGTAGAAAATAACATTGGTTCCAAATCCTGAATCTGAAACTAATAAGAAAAGTAAGGGATGAGTGATAAATGAATGATTCAGGACCAAAACCCTCAGTTTAGTTTACTTTTTGCAAAATAATATTGTGTGCAGCTTGTCCAAAATGCCACAAATCCATGATGATCAAACTTCTTAATCTTGATTCATTCATGCTTTAAATTTTATGTTGAGAGATAGTGAATAAAAATATGTCAAACTGTTTAATCTTGGCAGATAATTAGTTAGGTAGAAAATAAAAGAGCTCATCAGTCTAATCTGAGCCTTTGGAAGTATAAGATTAGAAATAAATAGTTTGCTTTCAAAAGAAAAATGATGTCAAGGTTTTCAAGTCTAAATTCACCTAGAGAATGAAGAAAAAATGTTAGACTAGAGTGATGGGTAGGTAGAATTACTTTGCAGGAAGCATGGTTTTAAATTCTTGAAATTTACAGTCACAAAACATTGCAGAAGATCAGCAATTACAGAATGAAAACCAGCCAAATACAAACAGGCTACTGATCTACAAATTTTCTTGACACCTCCTAAAAGGAGCTACCCTCCCCAACTGGAGCCACTTTTAGTCTCCTGTATTCTATAGTATCACTAGATGACTATGGATTTTCTACAGTCTGCTAAAAATAACAATCCCTGACTCTCATTTATTTTTAGAAATCTCACTGCCTTCATTATCTTCATTTAGCTTATTCATTATCTCTCACTTTACATATTCAGATCATTCTCTTACTCTGAAATTCTATGTTTAACCCTAAATCCATTATTCTTACCCCTCTACCTACCTAAAACCCAAACCCCATTGTTGAAAACCTCGCCCCTTCATTTATTCCCCTTCTTCCATCAAAACAATGTAAAAAGCCATTTTTACATTGTTTTAAAATAAATTTAATTCTATTTGGGACCCACTCTTTTAAATAAAACATGTTCGTTAAAAAGACCTAACCCCTTTATATTTAAAACCCCCGCTCTAATCCTTAAACCTCTGCTCTCATATAACCCTGGCCCCCACCCTTATATAAAGCACTTCCGCTTTAAAAATTCCCGGGCCCCACTTTGCTTTTTAACCCTGCCACTTCATCAAAACCCTGACCCCAGTCGTGTTTTAATCCCGGCCCTGCATTATATAAAAAAACCCTGCTTCATTATACCTCTGGGACCCACCTCATTTTATAGCCTATCATTTCATCAAACTTCGACCACCGTTCAATCCACTTTGCCCGATCCAATGGCCCTAACTTCATTTAGCAACACCAAAAGTAAGAGGGTTAAAAACCTTTGGGGATTGCAAAATGGGTGGTTTCATAACCATCCCATCCACCACGTGTCGCCCCTCCATTTTATCGCATACCCTCTGACCAATACCGCTAACTACTTTCACCCTGTGTGATAAACCACTAACCACCTCCTCGCCTAAAACGAAACTGTTGACCCCTTTCAAAGATGTTGGAACCCTATGTCTCTGTGATAAACCCTGAGCCTTTGTGTTAAACCCTACAACACTTTTCGAAGGTTTGGGAGGCCATAGCCAAATGCAGAAAACCAAAAACCACCATTTTCTAGACTTTGTCCATATATTTCCCTGCTACCTGCAAACCCCATTTCTCCCCACGGGATCCAGTTTTTAATTAACAATTTTTTTTATTGTGTAGGTGACCAATGTATAATAAAATGCATAAATTTCATTTCTAAGTCCAAAAAATTGTTAAAAATAAGCTATCTCGGTGACAATCCATGAGCTTGGTTCATTCAGGAATTAGGAGCGCAAGATTAATCAGAATCAACGATGGATCATGACCATTAATGCTCATATGATTACTACAGAGGTAGAAAATTTTCTTAAAAATACAGAGTAAGGAAAAGAGAATGTTTCACAGTAACTGAACAGGAAAATATGAAGAAAAGTAAAGAACATTGTTAAAGAATAATCACAGTTAAAAAATTCACCGTGATAGTGAAGTTTAAAGAATTAAAAGGTCATTCAAGGGTTAAAAGTGAAAGACGGGGTTATAATATAGAGTTAAGACCAAGGACAAATAAGAGAGGTTAAGGGAGATGTTACAATAATCCAAGGCAGTCAAAGAGAGATCAGAGATAGAAACACATAAAGGAATACATATGAAGATAGTTTGAAGGTTTAAAGACAAATCAGAGGATAAATCAACAAGGGATACCAGGCCAGGTGTCAAGGCCATTTAGCATTTAACTCTTCCTAATCATGTTGGCCACCTATGGCCTAATTTTGCTAAAGGCAGCTACCTCAGTTAATGTTACAGTCAGAGATATTTTATCAGCCACTCAAAAGTTATTGTGAAAGTTAATGATAAAGGAAAATAGTCAAAAATATCTTAAAGTTAGCTCAGCAGTAAATTAGAAAGTTATTATTACAGTGAGTCAGTAAGAGATATTTTGGAATTGGGCCTTACATGGCCTCAATTTTCAAACATCATTTATTCTAGAGTAAATACAAATCTTTCACCCTAGATTAGGGAAACCTCCTCATCTACAGTTAAATATTGCATGTATTCTTCATTATTATTGTTGGTTGGTTGGCCGAGTGCTAGGCTAGATTTTGATCAGACTCTGAGTTGCGAAGATAATTGCACTGGAGCATTGTAACTGTCTTGGACATTAGTAACACAAGCATGTTCATAGGATTCTTGAGCTATGTTAATCATGATGTTATCCCTCTTTGTCAATGTTTCTCCTTTGTTTACCATATTGTACATCAATTTCTCTAATAATAGAACAAAAATTTTATATTGAGATATCCTGTTTGGGCACCTTAACTCTGTATGTTATTATTTTCTTTATGTTTTCATCTGCAAGGTCTAATTAAGGAATTCAGGGGTGTCCTTCTCTTTAGTTTCACTTGGCTTGTTGTCTTGAGGTTTTCTTAGTGAAGTACATCTAAATAATTCTTAACTTCTCTTTAGTTTCAAGTTGTTATCTTAAAGGCCTTATTTGAAGTTTAGTTAAAGAATTCAGGGGTGTCCTTCTTTTTAATTTCACTGAACTGTTATCTTGAATGTTTTCTTTGTCTGAAAGTATTAACCAAAGAATTCTTAACTGCTCTTTACTATTATTGGATTGTTTCCTTAAGGCTTTCTTAGTAAAGTTTAATTAAAGAATTCAGGGGTGTCCTTCTCTTTAGTTCCTCTTGAAACTGTTATCTTAAAGGTTTTCTTGTCAAAGTATAGTTAAAGGATTCTTAATTACCCTTTATTTTTACTAAATTCACAACTTGTTGTCATTTCATATTCATCTTACCTAAGAAGATCCATTTGATATAGTTAGCTTGCCCTATGAAAACCCTTGAAGAGTTGATGTACAATTAAAACCTCTTATGACTCCATAGCCCAATGGATTAAGCTTCTCACATTCTGTTTGTCCAAACTACAATCAATAAATCAATCAATCAAAACAAAACAAACAACCCTAGAACTTCATAACTAGCCTAAGATCAGAAAAATATAATCGCAATGATAAATCAGTTAATTATAAACATAGAAAGATCCCTCTCTGAGCCCAAGAAGGCTAGGTCCTTGGACTCCAAAGTGGTTTGATGTGGTTCCCTAATACTTGTTCTTCCCAATCTTGCAAATCACATGGAGCCAACACTTCCAAGTAAGAAACTTATTACCACGCTTCCTCTTAATCAGGAACCTGCGGAAACAATGATGAAAACACCCAACTTCTCATTAAGAACTCCTTCTATTTATGTCATAAATTGAGGAGCCTTAATCTTTGGTATCTCTTCATTAGGGCACAGATAATCCCCCACTTAAATCCATTATTCATGTCTTCATAAAGTAATCCATCAATCTTCTCATCTCGTCTAGCTTCATGTCTTGCTGCTCTCTTTCAGACCATATTTCTTTCAAGGATATTTCATCCTGCCATATGGGTATCAATAGGGGAAGGCATATACTTCCCTTCGGCAGAAATGTTTAATATCATCATATATTATTAAATTATAAATACCTAACAACAAAGTTACCTCTGTGATGATCTTTCATCGGGACATCTTTTTGTAGGCATCCACATCCTTCGTACACATTGACACATCTCCAAAATATATGTATTTTCAAGGGTATATTTTCTAGACCTCTCATTAGAGCCTACATATACTCCGAGGAGATTTTACAGTCAAGTATCCATAACTTCCTTGGATGTTGACTCACTCTGACCATGGTTGTATTTCTTCCTTTATTTCTCCACACAATTTTATTTTATTCCTAGGAACTTCCAATGTGCAACTCCTTGATAATATGCAATCACCTCATATTCCATATGATAATAGATTATGTTGATTTCATCTATTATGGCAACATATTCATTGGAATATTTTCTTCTATCTTTTATCATACATCTAAAGATAGAAGTAGATTACCTGCAACCATATGACTACATAGAATCGAGTGCCAACGTAAATATATATACCTCATCTCCTTCTTTTGAGATATCCTTCAACCTTTTTTCTTTGAGTGAAGAGTTTAATTCCCTTGACTTGCTTCATCAATATTTCGTCATATCCGAATAATCATAACATCACTTCTTATCCATATTTCTTTCTTTCTTTTGAGGACCAAACTTTCCAAAATTTCCTTTCCTTATTGACATAGTAGTATTGGATTTATTTGATCTAGTTTATTTTGTCGTACATAAATATGATAGATTCTGAAATGGTATTTCTTATTTCTTCCTATATGTGATTTAAGTGAAGCTTCCCCACTCCTTTGGTAGAGCATTTACTACCATAGTGAGTATTTCTCCATAAGACACTACTTCTCCTAATTCTTGTAGTTGATCTCGAATTGTGGAAATATTCATAAAATATGAAGTTATTCCTTCGTCTCTTGTCATCTTGAAATTGAATAGTTCTTTTCTTAGATTCAATATCTATCGTATAGTACCTACCGAGAATAGCTCCACTAATTTATAATATATTTATTTTGAGGATTCTAGGTTTGATACATATCGAATGAGAGAGTCTTTTATGGATTATAAAATAATCCTTTCGGCTCTTATATCTTCCTTCATGTATCTGTTATATGCTTGAGTAACTTATTTTTATGGTTCAACTAAAGATCCTTTTACATATTTCATTACTTCATTTTCAATTAATTTTAGATCTGTCCTTATCTTCCATGCACAAAAGTTTTCAGTCCAAGACAATTTGTGGGTTTCCTTAAAAAAATTCATTTTGACATATTCAGATGGGGAGATTATGATACTTACTTGAGTATATGCTTTCTTCTTCTATAAAATTCCTTGTTGATGATGATATAGAAGACAGTTTGAACTCCCTCTTAGATTGAATTCTTCAAGATATGGGAGGAGGGATGGATCACCTTGAATCCTTCAATGATGTCTTCTTGATGTGTATATCCTTTGAATAAGTGTGTTGATCTTCTTAATATGGCTTTCCAATTTATCCAAACTACCTCTTTAGAAACTAAATATTGAATTTTCAATGGAGATCTATGCCTTTCTTCTAGAAAATTTATCCTTTATCTTCTTGGTACTTGAGTTTCTTCTTGTCAAATAACCCTTTCTAGCACCTTATATCTGATTCCATGTTGATAATTTAGTAGGGAAGAGTTTAATTCAATTCTCTTACTTTATAATTGCTTGTGTTATACCTCTTATGCTTCTAGTACTTATATACTATATTTTTATATTATTCTATCTTTCAATTCAATTATCAAAACACAAGAGACACATAATTTTGGCTCTTCAAGCCAAGGTGAAAACCTCTCCCTCTTGTAGAGGAAAACTCGGAATTAATTCTTCTTCTAGATATTGAATTGAAAAGTACCGTGACCATGACACATACCCTTGACATCAATATGCCTCGAAGACCTTGTCACTTCTCTTCCTTTTTCTCCTTATGTTGATCTTCTTTTTTGCATTGCACTACACCATGCCTAGGGATGCTCAGTCCCTAGTCTACTTTCCCTAGATTGCTTGCTTCCTCTCTGCTCCTTTATATTCTTTCTCAGGTGCCTATGATCACTGTTTCATTTTTCCTTATGAACATTTGTAACATTTGACATAATATATATTACAGACCCAAGACCAAACTATGGTGATCTTACACTCTTTCAGATTTAGCTCTTCTTTCACACCTTTTCTAGCCTTCTTCCTTCACTATTTAGCAATATCTTCTTGCACTTATAGTAGACCCTTCATTTTAAATTATTTCAGACTTATCTCTTGTTGTAATGGAATTCCACCTTCCTAAATTGAGTGAGGTATTATATGCCCTAAACAGTGATACACATGTTCCTTACTTCGTTCATTGACTGGCCTCCTCCTTCGCATCAATTGCACACCCTCTATTCACACATCTATTTTAGACTTGATCTGAAAACTTGATTCTACAATGAGGCTAAAAACCCTTATATATTGTGACCGTTTCATGTCTTTCTAGGCCAACTTGACTTCTATAAGGTGAGCCGACTTCTTCCAGCATCTCCTTGGCTGACTTGTTTAAGGGTATATGCATCACAATTTGAGCTTACTTGGTGGAGCGTTTAGACATGGTCTTGGAGCATACAAATTACATCAATATTTTTTCTTCATAAGTGTAACAATTATTCATATAAGTGAATCTTAATTATATATATAGATATAGATATAGATATAGATATAGATATATGTATATATGTATATATATCTACATATATACATATATATATATATATACAAAATGAAAAAGCCCTAAAGAAATGAAGAAGAAGTCTTTGACCTATAATAAAAATTCCTTGCTCATGAAATCCACGATGCAAGTATTACAAAAATAAATTTGATTATCTTCGTATTCTTTATTACATAAAATGATAATTACTAGTAATTATGAAGACCGAACCTGGTTACTCTTTTCAATAGGGCCATGGACTATTCCCCTCTTAATTTTTTGTAACAACGTAAAAGTATTGGTATTTTGATCCTTTATCTAGTTTTGTGAGTGGTTTTTGAAAGAGTTCAACCAATATGGAATACCCAGTTTTGGGAATTGGCCATTTCCTCATAGATTTAATTTTGATAGGGCCCACTTTGAAACCTTCATGAGATATAGCCTCACCAAAATATTCAACTTCTCAAATAGCAAAGGAACAATAGAAGGCTTTTCATATAGTTTCTAATCTTCCAAAAATTTTAAGATCGTGTCTACATGTTATACATGCTCCTCCCACAATTTGATATACTTTGGTATATCATTAAAAATATATATTACACTTTATGAGGAAGGAGTTGAAATAGAATTCATTATTAAATAGAAACATAATATATAAATATATATATATATATATATATTATTTTGGGCTTACATCAAGTAGTGGCCTATAGTAGCTAATGGCCTACATAATTGAGGGAGTGGTGGCTTCCAACAAGTGGTGGTCTAAAAATTTGATGATGTGATGGGTTTCATCAGGTAGTGTCATATAGCGAGTGGTTTTTTCTTCTAGAACTGTTTCCATCTAATATCTAGTGTTCCCGTGTGTGATAATGTTTGTGTTTCTTATATAATCTTGTTCTTTAATGTTTTATATGGTGCTCATATAATTTTTTTTATTCATTTTTAATTTATGATAATATATTATGCTCCTCAATAACTAATTGATGATTAAATGACTAGTAAAGAAAAGGAAAAAAATTGAATTTTTTTATATATCGGTACAATAGTGATTCACCCCCTGGTCCCCCCCTTCTCACTATTTTCAAGCTCCCAAAAATTGATACACTTATTGATTATTTCGTTCATCTCTAATTTCCCTACTTATACAAGTGCCTGAAATATATTATGATTTTCATTGATAATCATGAAAATTTGATTATTCCATCTAGTTACAATGATCTTCCTTGGGACTATAGAAATATGTGTCGTAGGCTAACTCAATGAATTTATCTTTATCATTTTCTTACATTAGGAGATTGGTTGGCTCACTATTTTAAGCACTTTGGTGGTGACAATTGTGTGGCCAAGCTGATGTGTTGTAAAAACTTTGAAGAGTTGCAGAAACAACAACTTGAATGAGTGTTGCATTTCAGTTACGTGTAGCCACAACCACTTCATTGTGAATTGAAACACTAAGACAAAGTGACTTGCATTAATATCACAAAAGATACCTACAAAAATTTGGAGTCACCATGCAAGTATTTTCCTCTTGGAATTGTAGCACAATAATATTTAACTCATATTTTTAGTATGCATTTAATCAACTCAAAGATGTAGTAGTTAAGAGCCATAAAAATTTAGAGTTGTCACACTATACTCCAAGGTCAGTCATAGCATCAAGAAATAGGGATTCACATGTGACACACCTATGTTTTTATTTTTATGATATGACTATTTTTAGACTATTGAACTATTTTTGGACTTAATGGCTATGGATGTTAGGATATAAATTACTTTATAATGTAGTTAAGTTTTATTCTATTAAATTAATAAATGTTTTTATTGGGAACATTCGAGAAACACCACTTAATTATTAGAGAATTATTTCAAATTTATAAAAAATTGTTAGCGGTTATGTCCAAATGGTTGACGTTGCCAAAAAGTCTCCTAAAATCCAAAGGAGAAAGATGAAAAGTAAATTAACATAATGGGAGAGAAAGATTATGTTAAACACTTAATTCGAGAGAAATTTTAAGTTGGGAGAGAATCATAATAAAGCACAATGGGAGAGAAAGGTGTTCTTTAAAGAAAAAGAGAAGATATTTCAAAAAAAAAAAAAGAGAGGAAAAAAAAAACTAGGGAACTAATGGGTGTATATAGTTAAAAAATGATGCCACTAAGGAAAATTTTGCTGGGAATAATCTATAAGAAAATTTCACAGGAATTCAATAAAGTAGTTGGTTCTTGGAGGCAGGAAAGCATAATTTTAGGGGGAATTGTTGGTGACAATTAATGGTTGGGTGGAACATGCCTTGTTGTCGAATAATTCCCATGTAGCTCATTATAGTTAGATTTTTGTTATTACATGTTGAACTAAAGAATAATTTAATGTTGTTATGAAGACGAACTTGAGTATATGGGGAATTAAAGTATAAATTGAGAATGAAATAAATCATACATGCGTATATAGAGTATTTATTTTAGATGATATAACCTAATTTTTGTAATTTATGTACTACAATTGAGTGTGATAACTAAAAATATTCCTATAAGACATACCATCAAGCAGTAATATAGGTATCAAATTTTATGTTAAATTATATAGTATATCTAAACACCTATTATTGGGACATTCTTATGTGATATATATATATATATATATATATATATATATATATATATATATATATATTATACCTCTAAAAAGCTATAATTGGGAAGTATATTGATTGAAATAATATCTAATTAATCATTACATGACACACTAGTTATATCCTTGTAATGTTATAGGAATAGATGCAAATTTAAATTGTGCTACAAACAAAATTAATCAAATCAAATCCGAGAAATCTATACAAGATTTCTAAATATCTAATAGAACATATTGAAATGCTCTGAAAAAATTGTTACTTATAATGAATATTAAATTAATCTTTCGAGTAATTAAAGATGGAATATGAAAATAGTAATTACATAAATATATGTAAAAGGACACTGTTTGTGAGTCTAGCTAATGAAGAGAATTAACAATTAGATCTAATAAGTGGATAAAATTTAACTAAAGCTAATGTGTGTGTATATATATATATATATATATATATCTCTGTGTGTGTGTGTGTGTGTGTGTGTGCTAGAGAGACTCTTATGTTAATACTATTCCTAAGAATAGAACTCGAGAGGAATTAATTTATTGGTCTTATTTATAGAATGGCGACTAATGAAATAAATTACAAACTATAACTATACCTCATTTATAAAGTATTTTTAAATAAAATCTGCGATTATTACATTATGGTAATAAATTATTGCAACATCCCTAAATTCCATAAAAAAAAAAACACTATATATCTCTTCGGTACCCATAAGTTTTATTTTTAATTTGCTTCTCTTAATTGGATCATATTTGTGATCTAGGTGGATATTGGTGGTCACCCTCCTATTTCACTTGGACTCGCACCATTATTTCTTTCAATTTTTCAGTTTCATTAATTGTAGCACAATTTACTATTTTTGGTTTCTTTTTGGGTTGTGAAATTCTGCAGCTATTTTGAGGCCCTAAACGATGTGTTTTTGGAAAACGGAAAAATGTGCTTCATTGAAAAAAATTTGGAGTCAAAAATCATATTCCTTCAATATATATTTCAAACGAGGTATTGTGCACATCAAACGAAGATCGTATGCAAAAGTTACGACCCCGAGAAGTTCATGTGCCAATTTACCCAAACGGGGCCCACAATTTTGGCACTTCATCTCCTAGGCTTAGGTTTTTTTATGTTTAGGATTTTCCATTGTTTCTCAATAATAAATAGGCCTTCAAGCATCATTTTAACAAAGTTCAAAGACATGTGGTCGCCACATCTCTTCTGAGAGATAAGCTAACATTGCTCGAGCTAGCTTATTTCGATTTTGTATGTAGCATATTTTAGTTCTTTGATATTAATGAAATGTATTTTTATTTCTACTACAATTTTGCATTTATGGTTATATATTTGTTTTGTTGCGTTCATGTTTAAGTTCAAATCAATGGTATTAGATAAATATTCTCTCTTTTTTTTTTGCATGACCCCAACAAGGTCAGTGTATAAGGAGTTAGGGCTCGAATTGGTTGAACCTTTGCAAGAACAACCTCGTAAACCCCGACGACCTCCCATGGCGAAAGAAAATAAAGACGAGGGGGTAGGGAATCATTTATAAATATTTCTTGAAAATTTAATCGAGCGATTAAGGAATGTGATGATGGAAAACTTTTCCTAGATCCTTCGACTTCTACCCACAGGAAATTCATCTCCTTCCAACAGCCACTCTGGAAGCACTTCACCTTTTAAGGTACAAGTTAGATTTGACATCTCCATATTTAAATTTCATATAGATGCATATGTCGTAGGTAAATGGTTAAATATTCTACAAGAATATTTTTAGGTTCATGATATTTCCGACCGAGAAAATATTACTTTTTCACTCCTTAAAGTTCCCCCCACATGAAGGAATGGTGGGAAACGCACTGTGAGAGGAGGGACAAGAGTGCACCCTCACTATTCTCAGCCACACCAACTTGGAATCCTTTCTAGGATGGAATCAATGATTATTGGGATGCCATGATTATTATTACCCTATCGGGATCTATGATTATAAGTACATAAAGTGCACCATGCTGCAGCAGGGAAGGGACCAAGACATGCCAGAGTTCACAGATATTTTTTATACCATTTTCATGAAGTTGGGTATCAATGATTTTGAGCAATATTTGGTGCTCAAGTACTGCGGTTATGTACATATTTACATCTATAATGAGATGGAGTTCTTGGACATATCCTCACTCGATACAACCTATCGATATGTTGTCAAGATCGAACATAAAATAAGAAGTAATACTCTAGATCTGCGAAATCAGAGCAAGGGAAAGGCACCCCCAAACCACAAAGAAAAGGACAAAGAAAAGGTAGGGTAGTCTAGGACAACCTGTTGAAGCTGAAAGCAAAGAAAAATACCACGAAGACAAAGAAGGACATAGGAAAATGGTGTGAGTTCCAGAAGACCCCCACTCATGACACAAGTGAGTGTCGGGCCATGTAATCACTAGTGGCTGAGATGAAGGCTTCCAAATGAGATGCATGTTCCGAATTTGAGTTGGAATCCAATTAGGGGAATGAAACAGGGAATCTGATTATTTATGTGTAGCCTGGTGCCACCATTTCCACCTCTAGGATCCAGAAGAATGACCCCAACCATCCAGAGGAGGGGGAGTTCCTCTTCCACTCACAGATGGGGGTGAAGGGTTCTCCACTGCAGTTCATTGTCGACAATGGGAGCCAAAAGAACCTCATTTCAGTAGAGGTCACGAAGTGGATATGCCTATCTACCACCGCACACTCACATCCATACAAAACCATGTGACTTCACTAAGGATGAGATCTTCATGTTATCCAACAGTGTCGCCTTCCCTACAACATCAAGCCCTTCACATATGGGGTATTGTGTGGCATTGCTCCTCCTAAAGTTTCTGATGTATTATTAGGAAAACCATACTTGTGGAAGTGACATGTTGTGTATGAGTCTAGGCCTTACACATTTATTATTATTTGGGAGATAATTTTTAAATGATATCGGAGGTAACATTGCCTACCACCATCTCTTTGATAACTTCTAAGGAATGCAGTAAGATCATTTCCCAAACTGGGGAATTTTTTTTCCTTATGATTCACCCTCATAAAAAAGAAGAATATTGTGGCCACAACATGCACATAGGGCTCCTTTGCATTGAAAAAACAAATGAACAAGGTCATGGAGGAGTACAAGGATATTTTCACCTCAGCCACATGGGTATGTCTACACTATTAGATCAAGCCCTCCATCGATCTGATCATGGGCACGCCACTACCCAATGGACCAATCTATCAATGTTTTTTTCTAGAAAATGATAAAATAAAGAGGAAGATTCAGGAGCTATTGCAGAAAGGGAAAATTAGGAAAATTTCATCACCATGTGGGAGCCTAATCATGTTCTTAAAGAAAACACATGGGACCTATGTTAGCACTCTGTAATTCCAAGGCTGAAGATAGAATCCCAGAGGAAACATCAAAATTGGTTCGAGCCAAGGATCTAGCCCTCCAAGACTTAGAGAGGGATCTCTCTATGTGTTCTAGCTTTGTTTTATATTTATAATATTAGGCTAGTTATGAGGATAGAAAGGTTTTTTAAATTGTTTTGGTTGAGAGAAAATAAGAGGACCATTAGGCTAATGGATTCAAAGGGTCAAAGCTTATTTAAATGAATTAATATTCGATATCATGTGTAACCAAGAAAGACAATCATGTATGTGGATCTTTATAATTTGTGAGATGGTAGAGAAGAATAGATTAGAATTCAATCCAAATGCTGAGAAGACCTTAACTGAATTATACATTCAAACTTCAAAAGAAAACATAAATTTTTTTTTAAGCCTAAGTAGGGTTTCCAATGACAAATCCTGAAAAAAAAAAATCTTATTAACAATAAGGAAAGAAAACAATGTGTGAAACAATTAAATGAAAAATAGCATTAAGAATCACTTCACCACATTATGAGGACACAAGAATCTAGAAACAAAAGGTCTTTTCATTCATCCAAGAAAAAGTCACTTACAACCAGCTAAACATATTTACAAAATCCTTCCCCCCGGGTCTAACCCTTATCTCATATGACATCCTATCTTTTATAATTTCCCCATTACATTCAGATCCTACAGATTACGATGATCAAATCTCTTCCTTAACTATTTTGAGATATATTTGGAAAATACCTATTTATGTTCTACCCAAAATAGGGATTTGATCTCTTTTACAATCATGCCCTATCTCCTAAATATATTACAGAATATTCTATATGTAACCCTCAAAAGGTAAAAACAACGAAAATTTCTTACTGGTTACAACCCTCGAACTGGAAAATATAACAAAATTCCAACAAAAATGGATTTGCTTTTGATCTTCTTTAAAAACCCAATCTGATTGAATCTGAGGTCGACAACAAAATGTTGAGGATGAGTTATAATTATAAGATCGCTCTGGAGGCTTTGGAGATCATTGAAGGAATTAATTAGCCTTCATTTGAGGATATTTTATGCTTTCTGTCTTAACAGAACTTTAGCAGCTAATTAGGTCAAATAGAGCGTGCTTAGCTGTCGATTTTATGGGCATGATTTTCGACAGATAATTAGGGATTTTGAAATGGTCTTTAGCTGGAAAAAATTGTAATTGCTCCTGAATTTAATAAAAAATGGTTGGGTTTCCCTTCAACCTTGCTTCATTTATTGTAACCACTTTAACTGAGATCAAGGGCAGCTTGAGCTAGGGTATCAAGTTTGATGTGAGCTTGAGGTTTTAGTTTCTTGTGAATAAGCTTGAACCTAAAAACCTTGTTCGTGTTTTGAAACTCGATATTATGTTTGTGAAGCCTCTTGTTTTTGTGCTTTACTATTTCATACCTGATGGCTAACTGATCCAGTGTGGAACTAATTTTGCTAGATGAATGTTTGAGGGTTTCATTTTCCTTCTTGAGAAGTCTCTCCAACACTTTTAAGTCATTATTTTCCTCTTGCAACTTACGTACCTTAGGAATTTTGATAACCTTATTTTGTGATGATGTTACAACTTCTTCAGGGGTTTCTATTTCTACAGCTGATGGCTCTTCTTCCATTTATGCAGCTAATGGATCTGAACCTGAATCTAAGTATGGTAGATTTAGAACATTTGTTGCTGAAATTTTATCTTGAACCTCTACTTCTTTCCCATACTCTAACATTTTCTTTGACTTCTTTGATTTTGAGGGAGAAACCTTGGCAACAGTTTGCACAGGAGATAGTGCTCTTCTCTTCCTCTTGCTAGTTTTTGGGGAATTCAATTCCTGTGAGGGATTTCCTCCTTTCATTGGCTAAAATTATTTCTCAAATTCTCCCCAAAACAAGATATAGTTCCAAGTTTTTCTTCTTCTGTTGAGCTCTTCTAAAACTATCAACATGATTAGCCCATTATGGAAAAGGCTATTTCTAGCTATCTGAGGTTTGTCTTGAACTTTAGAGGCTATCTTGGTAAGAATCTTGAGAAGATAAAATGGCATGTTTAGAGGCTTCTTACCTGTGAAGTGGAGGACAACCTTGAAGTGGTAGAGCTTGGTCCTTCCATATCACCCCTCACAAGTGATGTAAACCTGGATAATTTTTAACAATTTTTGTCATTTCTCCTCTAAATAATTCATGGGGATATCCTTCTGCCACTTCATGGTTTGATGTTCTTCTTTGAGGAGAGACCTGAAATCAAATTCTTTGACTGAGGTAGCCTTAAACCACCTTTCTCCTTCACCAGGCATCTATGTAGTTGTTGCAATGCTGGCCTCATATTTGCATTACCATGGGCTCAATTTGAACCTTACAGCCATCAAAATTCTTTGCAAATGTTTTTGTGATACCCTGATGGTATCCCTGGAACTTCTGACAGAACTTGCACCATCCAACCTGCTTGAACAATTCATAGGCTTGAGGGTGTGCATCAAGATATGAAGTGTCCTACAATTCCTTCCTCAACAGAGCACCCCCGGTTGACATCTTCTTCACCAGGACCTGAAAAGGATTTTGAATTAAATGTGCAGGTTACAAAGTGGCTAGGGTATGCGGAGGTGAATGGTGAAATTACCTAAGTGTGAAAGTGGGGGTATAGCAGAAAGAAACAAGGTCATATAACAATAAGAAATGAAGGTAAACACGAAGAATAAAGGTTTCGGGAACCTGCCGGTGTTATACAACATTTTGTCACTGGTCATGCAATCCCCAACTTTCACATTGGAGGGTCATTTATGTGACTTATAAGAAGTGTCATGCCTTGCAAAGACCATCATTGCATCCCTTTTCATGAGAGCAATACTCTTCCTATTGACAGTTCCCGGAGCAGGAGTGTCAAAACCCTTGTTTTTTCCTTGGCGCAAGTAGCTAGTTACACTCCCGCACCGATCTAGAAAATTAACACTGAGCCTGCGCCAGTTGATGCTCTATCCCAGTTAAGCACCCACACCAAGCTGTTTATGCAATGTTTTTTAAAAATAGATGTGGAGATTCCATTCCAACCACCTCGAGGATGAGTCATTAGGAGTGTTTGAACTGAAACAACCATAGACTCCCTCCTTTATTTAGTAGTTTCCACCTCCCTTAGAACTCTCCTAAAGGATAGGATTCCCTCCCACCTTTGTAGGGATCCCAACTTCCTCCTTTTCCTCTATAAAAGAAACTATCTCTATTAGTACAAGCTAGCTGAACTTGGAGAATTAAACATACTATAGCTGAACGTATGAATAGCTGAATGACTAGAGAAGATAGAATAAGAAGGAATTACGTTGAGGAAGCTTGAGTCCATGACTTCTGAGAGAGCTTGAGTCCATGCCTTCACCTCGTCCGAATTCCCCAACGAGCATCTGAGACGTGCTTCGCCTGAACCCCGCTGGAGGAGACTACGACATCAAAGCATCTGTTGTAACTCTTCCTTCTATTCATTTATATACATGACTACTGTTTGGTTCCACTGTTGTGTTATAATATTTGTTTAACGCAATATGTTTAGCCCTCTTTGACTGGTTAATAGTTATGAATGGAAAGTTGTCATCTTGTATGTTGTTCTTGTTTCCTTGTTCTTTGTGCAGGTATCCAAGCATAATGGTGAACAGATTGTGGCATACTGAAGCAAGAGCAAGAGGGCCACAATTACTACAGCAAAAATGACAGTGTTGGATTCCAGGTAGGATGATCTAATGTTTCCTTTGTTCATTCAATAATTAGGAAGCAACAATTTAGTGTGTCCCTTTGTTTCTAGACCCACTCTAGGGCTAGAGGGATCATTTCTGTCTGCAGAGAGGATTTACCTACTTAAAAAATTAGCAACTCCACTGGGGGCAGTTGTATCTTCCCTCTTTTGTGTGATCTGTTTTCTACGCAAAGGTCAGATCGTGACCATTGATCAGCTTTCATTCTTTGGTCCTAACGTGACACATGGTCCACCATCATCCCTTCTGGGTATTTATCCGCCGGTTGCATCTTCCCCGCCACAGGTTAATTATGTGGCTACCTGTCCCATGCCTGCATTTAGTGATAGTGCCATTATGCATCGTGTCCTGGGGGCATTGGATCCTGATTTTCAAGATGTTGTTCTCCCATCAGATCCGAACCTCTTGGAATCCTTGACTTCTTATTCGACGTGATGAGTTGCCGTCAAAGCACAGTTCGTTTTCTTGTGTCAAGCTCCTTAAAAAATGAAAAAAGGTCATTGGAGCACACTTCGTTTTATTGTGTCAAGCTCCTTAAAAAATGAAACAATCTCTTTGGAACATAGTTCATTTTCTTGTGTCAAGCTCCTTAAAAAATGAAACAAGCTCGTCCAAGCATAGTTCGTCTTCTCTGTCAACCTCATTAAAAAATGAATTAACTCATGGGGATAGTTATTTTAATGTGTCAACCTGGTTAAAACAATGAAACATGTTCCTGTTCAATTCGAGTCTTTGATTAGATCTCATAAAATCCCAATCGAGTCTTTCTCTTGATCTCATAATTTGAACTTTCACTCCATCTACCTCTCATATGGACTGAAGCTTGGGGGGGAATGTACCTCGAATTGAGTCACCATGCTGGGGGCATGCCCACCTTTTCAAGTATAGTTTGTTTCCGTTTCAAGCTTATGTAAACATGAAACTGGTTTCAAGCATATTTTATTTTTGTTTCAAGATTGTGTAAAAATGAAACCAATCTCAAGCATATTTTATTTCTATTTCAAGATTGTGTAAAAATGAAACCATTACCTCTCATGATTGCCATTTTATCAGCATATTTTTCGAGATGAGCCTTGGTTTTGTCATTCCATCATCACCATCTGCGTGGCTAATCATATGCGTTCACTTGATTTTTTTACCCATTCCTGAGGAACTGCTGCAATGAGTGGTCTTGTTAGCCAGCCTATTGAATTTTATCTTGTTCTGAGCAGTTCCACCATCACCGAAACCAGTTGCTATCCGTAATAACACTCATTCCTCCAGAATGAGTCATCTTTCAGCTCTTTTCCGACTCTCTAAAACTAAAAATATTGCCAAGACTCTTGTCATTTTGAACTCGTTAAATGGCTACAAAATGATATCTACCCAGTAGACGTTTACTGCTTTTTCGGGCTGGGATATATTGTTTATGAAAAAGGAATGCCTTAGCTTATCGCAACTAAGAGGTTCTTTCAGATATTTTTTTCTACCTTTTTGGATCTGAGAGACTATTTATGAAAAGGGCCATGATGGATTTTTCTTTTCTGCCTTCTTTTCAAACTCTCTAAACATGAAAATATGTCGAGTTATCCCTTTTTCAGACTCGTTAAACTCTGATGACATAAGATTTCATTACTATGACGTTACTCAAGTTCCTCCTTCCTAGGGCTCGTAAAATGTACTATGTTGGATTTTTCCAAAGGACAAACTTATAGCACAAGCATATGCTATCCCCTTTAAGCTTGTTTAAAAAAAAATTTGGGATACTCGCCAGAAATGGTGGGGGAAAATGGAACCAAGTTTAGTTATGTTGGGAGTATGTCTCTCTTGAACATGCACTTGTCTGCAGTCGTGTCAGGTTGGGGACATCTCATTTTGACATGTTTTTCCTTCATGCGTTTGGGTAATCTCTTTTGACCTCTCATTTTATTTCTACCATGTCATCATGACCTCAGATCCTTTGATGTCAAATACTGCCAAATCCAGTGTCGTGTTGCTAATATGTTCAAGAGAAGTTTTCCTTTCCAGTTGTCAACCGTCCTCTGATTCCCTGTTAGTCTTGATTCACTTTCATCATATTCCTCTATCTTGTGTCGATGATGTGGGAAACATTGTGGCCCACCTTCGATCAGGTCACTTCCTGTCGACTTCAGCTCATTATCCAGGAATTTGATTGAGAGACTCTATTCTGGTACCTTGGAGCATGCATTCCTTAATGGAAGGTTTTTCACATTTGATGCAAGGTCCACATCATTGACCTTCGATCGAGTGATTATGTGGATGTTCGACACTAGATCATTTTTCACATTCCCTGGATTGTACCAGTTGTGCCTTGAGAGCCATTGTCATTATTGGTGGTTTCTCTCGTGCTTGTTAACAACTTTCATCATTGGCTGGTAATTAGGTGATTTTATTGCATGTTTGACTTCAGCTCATATATTCGCATGCTTGAATTTGTACTTTTTTCAGGTCGAGATGGAGCGCAAGACCCTGGGTTTTGTCTGATAAAATCTAGGCTATGGATTTTTGTGGATTATCATGACTTATTACATGACTCTTTTGATTGGATGGTAGTGACCATACCTGAGTCTATTTGTTGATCCTTACTTTTGGATGGCTGTGTCCATACCTCAGATCTTAGTTTTTATTGTACTCTATTATGGATGGTTGCGTCCATGCCACATGTTCATGTATCATAGATATCATTTGTATTCATAATTGCAGGTTTTTCGACAGTGGTGTTTGGTTCGAACACATTCTCATAAAGCATTTCACACCTCCCTCTCCCTCAGACCTCATGCTTTAGGGGGCATCTGTTACACAACATTTTGTCACTATCCTTGCAATCCCAAACTCGCACATTGGAGGGTCATTTCTGTGACTTATAAGAAGTGTCATGCCTTGCAAAGACCATCATTGCATCCCTTTTCATGAGAGCAATACTCCACCTGTTGACAATTCCCTGAGAAAGGCTGTAAAAACCCTTGTTTTTGCCTTGGCACGAGTAGCCAGTTACACTCCCACGCTGAGCTAGAAAATTAACACTGAGCACACACCAGTTGGCACTCTTTCCCAGCTAAGCACTCGCACCAAGCTGTTTATGGAATTTTAAAAAAAAATAGAGGCAGAGGTTCCATTCCAACCACCTCGAGGATGAGTCATTGGGAGTGGTTGAACTGAAACAACCACGGACTCCCTCCTTTAGTTAGTAGTTTCCACCTCCCTTGGAACTCTCCTAAAGGATAGAACTCCCTCCCACGTTTGTAGGGATCCCAACCTCCTCCTTTACCTCTATAAAAGAAACTATCTCTCTTCCCATCAACTAGCTGAACTCGGAGAATTAGACATACTATAGTTGAACAGCTAAATAGATGAATGACTAGAGAAGATAGAATAAGTAGGAATTACGTTGAGGAAGCTTGAGTCCATGAATTTTGAGAGAGCTTGAGTCCATGCCTTCACCCCATTCGAATTCCCTAATGAGCATATGAGACGCACTTAGCCTAAACCCTGTTGGAGGAGACTGCGACGTCAAAGCATTGGTTGTAACTCTTCCTTATATTCATTTATATAAATGAATACTATTTGGTTCCACTGTTGTGTTATAATATTTGTTTAAGGCAATATGTTTAGCCCTCTTTGACTGGTTAATAGTTATGAATGGAATGTTTTCATCTTGTATGTTGTTCTTGTTTCCTTGTTCTTTGTGCAGGTATCCAAGCATAATGGCGAATGGATTGTGACTTGCCAAAGTAGGAGCGAGAGGGCCACGATCACTGTAGCAACAACGATAACGTTGGATTCCAGGTAGGACGATCTACCGTTTCCCTTGTTCATTCAATAATTAGGAAGCAACACTTTAGTGTGTCCCTTTGTTTCTAGACCCACTCTAGGGCTAGAGGGATCATCTCTATTTGCAGAGAGGATTTACCTACTTAACACTATTCAAGATGGAACAAAGGATAGGGCAAACCATAAAACTTCTTTAGCCAAAACCTAATAAGTAAACTTCAAAGAAATGCCTTAAAAACAATGTTTCAAGCTACACTAAAGGACAGGAAATACCATAAACTTCTTTGGTTTGAATCTTATTAAATCATTTTCAAGACAGCAAGTTAGGTGGAATCAGAAAGCAATTAAGAATTCTCAAATCATACCCAGCAGAGGAAAAAATTTAAACAACAGAGTGCAGACAAACTTAAGGTGCCTCCAACAACATATCCTAATCTAAATTTTCTGCTCTGTTATAAGAGAAATTGATACATAAAATGGAAAACAGAATGAAACAATTACAAAACTAGGATAACATCACCATTTATCCAAGTTCATGAATCTTTTAAATGTGCTTGCTCCATTGATATCTAGTCCAAAACAATTACAAAGCTTCAAAGCCAACTTCTTACAACTCAAAAATCTGAGTTATTCAGCTCAACAACCAACTAACCAACAAAAAATATGAAGCATACATGCAGTATTTATTTGAAAAATGAGGAGGTGAACCCTCGCTAGGGTTTCAAATGTCATTTATTACATAGTTAATGTATTATGACCTTTGAGACCATGCAAGGCCCAAGGCAAAATTTCCAAAGCTCATTTATTGCAATAATAACTTATAACATAACTAATGAGCTAATTTTGGAATAATTTTGACTTTAATGCCTCAAAATACCTTTTGCAATAACTCTTGGTAAGGGCATAGCTCCAAGGTATAGGGGTGCAGCACCAATGCAAACGCTTAATGCCAAGACTGAGAAAATGTCATGTTTTGCAGCTAACGTTTGGAGGCCTTCCTGGTGTCCAAATGAGCTCCATGATGGCCCATTGGAAAGGTATATGAGTCTATTTTACAAATCAGCTTTGAATTTATAGAATGGTGGAAATTTCCCCTGACAAAAATCAATTCTTCCAATACTGCTAAACACGTAGCGCCAATGTCAAAAAGAGGGCAGAAAGGTGATTGTTCGGTAGGTTTTGGCCTTTTCAAGGCACCACTTTTGCTCCAAATCCTCTAAAACTTTCTAAGGTTGATGTAATTTCCATTATTAACATGAATATGGTTACCATTTTACATTTTAGTGCTAAAAAGGAGCACAGTGCCAGTGGCGCTGCGCATTTGGCCCAATTTCTACAAGTCAAACTGTCAAAATTTCAAAATGTCCAAAAAGGTGCCAAAATTGGAGTTTAGCTTGCTGATTAAGATTTAGAAGCTTGGAGGGACACATGAGCAAGGATATTGAGCTTATCCTTCTCTTTTTCCTTAATCAAATCCTGGATCTTTGCATGGGCTTGTTTGAGCTTAGCCCTTGCAATCCTATTTCTCATGGTATAATGTTTTTCCATTTTCCTCTGCATGTTAGTGTCTCTCTTTGCCTTCTCTATTTGACCCTCTAGGTGAAAATTGGCTCTCTCTAGCCAAGATTCTCTATCCTTGCTAATTTATATGGCAAGCAGCTCACTTGAAGTGAGTTGCTCTGTCAATTTTGCCTCTTTTTGCCTTTCTCGGGCTAAAGCCATCTTCAGCCCAATGGTCGTTGGCCTCTTTCTAGGAAGCTGGTCTTCCTTTCTAGCCTCTTTCTGAGTTTTGAGTGCCCTAACCTCACTGATGGTCTATTTTTCCTTTAGCTGTTGATTCTCTAGCTCAAGAAAGTTAATCACATGATTTTCCCTACCAAGATTAGCTTGGAGCTCACTAATATTGGCATATTTTCCTTTGATCAATGCATTTGTGATTTTGGACTTGCTGCACTCTCTCACAAAACTCAAAGCAGCCCACATGTTTGAAGCAAGAAATAGTGAGAGGGGAGGCCATGACTTCTCTTGTGGTGATGGGTTCAAACCTATTTATCTTCCCTTCCTTATGATCATGTCTCCTTGGCAGTTGTGCCTCACCACCACTGTCTTCACCCTTAAACATTTAGACTCTATTTTATAAAACCCTAGAGTGTAAGTGGAAATGAGAGAAGGGGAAAGGAATGAAATGGTAGCTTTGTAAAAATAAGGAAATGAGTGTGAATGAAGGGAATGAGTGAAAGGGAATGGGTGCTGTGACATACTACATTTGTGAAAACCCTCAAGAAATATAATTACCCTTGTTTATGACAAAATTTCTTTAAGGAGGATGAAATAGGGATAAAACAATGATCTCAAGTTAAAAATTAGGGTTTCCTTTAGGGTTACACTTCCATTCAATTAAGAGTAATCAAAATAGCTTCAAAGAAAGGTTCATGTCATGTTCTTACCACTCAAGAGTGCTTTGGAGGACCTTGGAGGAAATTTGAAGAAATTTTAAACTTGTTTGGGCAGCTAGATCAACTCACAATGTTCTCTGGAAAAGTGCACATCGTCGAGCTCTAGGCATGCAACGCTTTTAGAAATTGTGCTAAGAAAATCGGGCAAGGCCATAGCACCAACTCCCAGGCATGCAGCACCAAGGTAAAACGTGCAGCATCAAATGCTGAGCATGCAATGCTAGGAAACATAACCAAAATTTCACTCAAAAACTTAGAAATTCTTCCTTGTTGATTTCTTCTTACTCTTTGAAAGGAAAAAATGACTCCTTTGAAGTGTTTGATGAGATTTTATAAGCAGGCGCAATTTGATTTAATTTAAAAAAAACCCACTTTCTAGTGTTTGAAGTCTTTTTCCTTTTCTCACTAATGCTCTTTGACACTTTTGTGCTTGTAGGTTGCTGAAGTCATTGAGTTGGCTTTTCATTTGATCATTGAGACTTGAGATGTTTATTGACAACTTTAGGATGATTACACATAGTAGAATCTTCAAAAACTTTTTTAGTTTCCACCATAAAACTCATCTCATCTTTTCCACCTTCTCTAGCCACCTTTTTCAAAACCCTAAGTGTCTGTAGTTATTTACAACAATTATCAGTGTTGTCTTCTAAGTTCTCTATAGTCCTTTGAAGTTCATTCATTTCTGTCTAGTTAACCTCACGTTTTTTCCATATTTCTTCAATATTTTCTGATAGAATTTCTTCTTGTTTGTCTTTGTGTGCTTCCTCCATCTCATTTTCCTACAAGTAATCAGTAATTTATCTCTCAAATGGAGTAACCAGTTCATAACCCTAGTCATATACAAGACCAAGTGTTTCCTCTTTCCTTGCTATGCATTGTTTTCCTTTAGGAGTAGAAAGTCTACATCATCAGTACCTTTTGTTGATAAATCTTCCAACACCTCTACCGAAGTGCCAAACCTTGTCCATTTTTCTCATTTGCAGTTTCTGAACTCAGAAGATAATCCTCTTTGGAAATTTTAGGTCCTTCCTGAATAACCATGTCCTGAAATTTTATTACATTTGAGCCAGATTCTAGCAAATGAAAAGCAGTGCCTGAAACATCCAAGGATTTTGGGGGAATGACCTTGAAAAATGAAAAACCGTAATGACCTAATGGGAGTGCCTTTTGACCTATTTTTGAATGTGATTTGACTTAGATATTTTCAAGTGAAAATAGAGCATTGTTATAGGTTATTATGATCAAGGGGACATGAGACTGAGTTAGCAACAAGAAATCCTAGAGGGAGGATGGAGTTTATTGATAGGGATAAATGGGGAAATGAGGTTTTAGGTAGGAAATAAGGATTAAAATAATAGGTATAAGCCCATAATGAGTCTTTTAAGAGCAACAGGGTGACTTTGAGATGGAAAAATGATAAAATAGGGAAAAAGGTTTTATGAAGATAATGAAGGCAGTGAGATTTCTGAAACTCAAGATATTCAAGGAATATTGTTTTCATAAAACTATAACCATCTTATAGTCATCCAAATATAGTGAAAAATACTGATGAATAATAGTGGCTCCACTTGTGGAGGGTAGCTCCTTTAGGAGGTGTCAAGAACCTCATATCTCTGATTTTGCAGATTAAATGCTTCACATGCTTGCTAATTTCCTTCATTTTGCAATGTTGATCTTGCTGCTGTTTTTTTCTTAAGCTGTGATCTTAAAATTTGAAAAACATGATGGCTTCAACTCATCTCTACCTACCCATCATACCTTCCCTAGCATTTTTCTTCATTTGGGTGCATTTGGATTGGCAAACCCTGGACATCATTTATTTTCTTTTGAAAGAACAAACTACCTACTTCTACCCTTATATCATCCAAAGGCTTAGATTAGATTGATGAGCTCTTTTATTCTCTACCTAATATACTTATCTCTTAAGGTTAAACAGTTTGACAAATTTTCATTCTCTAATCTACTAACATAAAATTTAAAACATGACCGAATCAAGGTTGAGCAGTTTGATTTGTCATGAGCTATGGCTTTTTGGGCAAGCTACACACAGATTTTATTTTTGCACAAATTAAGACTAAAAGCTGAGGGATATAATCTGGAACTTTTCATTCATCCCACTCTTTTCTCTTTGGTTTCAGATTTGAGCTTTGGGAACCAATATATTTTCCTAACCTAGTCTACCGATAAGCCAAGTTTTAATAGTTTGGAAAATATTCATTTTCTAACTTATCAGCAGAAATTTAAAACATGTTTAATCATGATTAGGCTATATGACTGAATAATACTTTCCTTCTCAAAAGTAGTGGTATTTGGACTTGCACACTTTCAGAAACATTCTTTTTTGGTATGAGGCTTTACCTTTTTTTTTTATCTGCCCTCTTTTCTTCTTTTCTTTGTTTTTGTGTTTCATTTTTTTGATATTTTATTGAATTAATATTATGTATAATGAATAAGGATTTAAAATTAAGAACTTCAACAAAAATAATTCTTGAGCATCCTGCCATTAACAGGTGTTATGAAGGTAAGTCCTCTCTGTGGACAGAGACAATCTCTCTAGCCCTAGGGTGGCTCTAGTAACAAAAGGACACACTAAAGTGTTTCTTCCTAGTTCATGAATGAACAAAAGACACGGTAGATTGACCTACCTTGAATCCAACATTTTTGATGTTTCAGAAAGGGTAGTGGCCTCTTGCTCCTGCTTTGGCAAATCACGATCCGTTCGCTATCACGCTTAGGTACCTGCACATAGGAAAAAAAACAAGAACAACATATGACAGAATAGTTTCACTCACATCTATTAGCCAATCAAAGAGGGATAAACATATCACATCAAATAAACATCATAAAACAATAGTGGAACCAAACAGTAGTCATGTATATTAAGGAGTAGAAGGAAGAGTACAACCGATGCTTTGACATCACAGTCTCCTCCAGCGGGGTTCAGACGAAGCGCGTCTCAAATGTTGGTCAGGGAATTCAGACTCAAGATCTCTTAGAAGTCATCGAATCGAGCTCTCTCAACACAATATTTCTTACTCTATCTTCTCTAGCAGAGCTATAGTATAATTCTCCTAGTTCAGCTATTTAGTCGTTCAACTAGCTTCTACTAAAAGAGATAGTTTCTTATATAGAGGAAAGGGAGGAGGTTGGGATCCCTACAAAGGTGGGAGGGAGCCCTATCCTTTAGGAGAGTTCCAAGGGAGGTGGAAACTACTAACTAAAGGAAGGAGTCTACGGTTGTTTCAGTTCAACCACTCTCAATGACTCATCCCCGAGGTGGTTGGAATGAAACCTCTGCCTTTATTTTTAAAAAACATTCCATAAACAACATGGCACGGGTGTCTAACTGGCACAGATCACCAAGTGGCGTGGACTCAGTGTTAAATTTCCTGGTCGGCGCAAGGGTGTAACGGGCTACTCGCGCCAAGGCAAAAATAGGGATTTTCACAGCTCTGCTTAGGGAAATGTCAACAAGAAGAATGTTGCTTTCATCAAAAGGGATGAAATGATGGTATTTGCAAAGCATGACACTGCTTATTGGTCATAGAAATGACCCTCCAATGTGCGAGTTGGGGATTGCAGGGACAGTGACAAAATGTTGTGTAACAGATGCCGCCTAAAGCATGAAGTCCGAGAGAGAGGGAGGGGTGAAATGCTTAATGAGAATGTGTTCAAACCAAACACTGCTCTCGGAAGACCTGCAATTACAAATACAACTGATATCTGTGATACATGAATCATGTGGCATGGGTGAGCCATCCATAATAGATTATATAAAAATTGAGATCCGAGGTATGGACACAACCATCCAGCAGGAAGGATCAATAAATAGACTCAGGTATGGTCACAACAATCCATCTAGAGATTCATGCAATAAGTCATAATAATCCACAAAAATCCATAGCCTGGGGTTTATTTAGACAAAAATCCAGGGTCTTGCACTCCATCTCAACTCGAATAAGTACAATTTCGAGCATGCAAATATATGAGCTGAAGTCGAACATGTGGAAAATCGTCTGATTAGTAGCCAATGATGAAAGTCGTTAACAGACGCGACAGAAACCACCAATGATGACAATGGCCCTCAAGGTACAAAAGTTACAATCTATGGAATGTGAAAAAATGATCTGATGTCAAACATCCACAGAATCACCCGATCGAAGGCTAATGATATGAACCTTGCGTCAAATGCGAAAAACCTGCCATTGAGGCATGCAAGCTCCAAGGTACCAAAAGGGAGTCTTTAGATCTAATACCTGGATAATGAACTGAAGTCGACAGGAAGTGATCTGGTCGAAGGAGGGCCATAATGTTTCACACATCATCAACACGAGATAGAGGAACATGATGAAAGTGGATCAGGACCAACAAGAGATCAGATGAAGGTTGACAACTACAGAGGCAAACTTCTCTTGAACATATCAACAGCACGACACTGGATTTGGCAGTGTTTGACATCAAAGAATTTGAGGTCGTGATGGCGTGACAAAGAGCAGATAAGAGGTCAAAAGAGATTACCCAAACCCATGGAGGAAAAAATGACGAAATGAGATGTCCCTAACCCGACACAAATGCAGACAAGCGCCATGTTCAAGAGCGACATACGGCCAACATAACTAAAACTTGGTTCCATTTCCCCCCACCATTTCTAGTGAGTACCCCAATTATTTTTTTTAAAACAAGCTTCAAGGGGATAGCATACGCTTGCACTATAAGTTTGTACTTCAGAAAAATCCAACCTAGTACATTTTACAAGCCCTAGGAAGGAGGAACTAGAATAAAGTCATGGTGACAAAGTCCGATGTCATCAGGGTTTAAGGAGTCTGACAAAGGAAGAATTCAACATCTTTTCATGTTTTAGAGAGTTTGAAAAGAGGGCAGAAAATAAAACTCCAGCAGTCCCTTTTCGTAGATATTCTCACAGACCTGAAAAGGTAGAAAACTATGTCTGAGAGAACCTCTTAGTCACGATAGGCTAAGGTATTCCTTTTTCGTAAATAATCCATTCTAGCCCAAAAAAGGGTTAAACGCATACTGAGTAGATATCGTTTCGCAGCCATTTAACGAGTTCAAAACAACAAGAATCTCGACAATCTTTCAATTTTAGAGAGTCAGAAAAGAGCTTAAATATTACTCCAGTAGTGACTCTTTCGTGTTTTTACCAAGTTTGAAAAAGTATAAAATATAACTCGCTTCTTCATCATTGTCGCATGAAAAACCTGTTGCTGCACAAGAGACATGTGTAAAACCCATTCCTCGAAAATAATGCAGTAAAATAATCGAAAAACATGGCTTAAAACCTAATTAGGTTGTGAAAAAATTATAAAATGTCAAAAATGGTAAAAATAATTACTTTTCACTTTTTACCTCTTGTGGAGCAATAGTTACCCATTTCACTGTACAATCTTGTGGCAACGATAACGGCCAATCCAACAGATCAATCGCAAATCTGTCAACTCCAGGTAAGAACCGAGATCCCTCTCATTATTTTAAGTCATTTCTTGCTTCCTGCAATTGTCAATTTCAAATTTTGGGGGAGGAAATGTAAAAATTAGGGCCTCACGGTTGTCGTGGGTTTCGAGCATGGAGTTGTGCCAACCGCCTGATTTTTTACACTAGGGCATGCCCATTGGCACAACTGTTTTGGAAACAGTCGTGCTAACAGCGCAAACCATTGCTAGGTAGAATGCGGATCAAATACCCCATTTTTTTACATATTTAAGGGTCAAAATTGACTAATACCACTCATATGAATGTGTTTGCAGGTAGAAAGAGGAAAAATGGTCATTGAATGGAAAGAATGGGAACATAGTGAAGAAGATGAGCTAGCCATGGAAAATGAGAGTCGTGGAAGCTCTCAGAAAATCTGGTCTAAAAGAATTCTTCCTAACTCCATGTCTCCGAGCCCAACTAGAGTTATTAGAGTATCTGGTCACCTTTTGGGACGAAAATAAAGAGAAGTTCATCCTTCGGGATAAAGAACTTGAGATTGATGTCTCTGACGTGTATTTCATCACAGGATTATCGCGGAGGGGAGCAGCACCAATCTGAACTGGCACTCGGCCCTGCATGGAAAACATGACCATGGTAATAGACAGGGTATGTCCAGGAGCACAGAAGGGATTAGGTAGTGGGAAATTTGATATACAAACTATCCCAGATTTGACACTACGTGTGGTGCTACATACCATCACACGAGCTGCGGGATCACAAGAACCACATGAAGAAAAAAAGACAGAGTTTCTTCTTGCTGTAGACTGCATGGCACTAACCATCTACAACTGGGCAGAGGCCGTGACCATAAACATGAAGTGCCAACTAACCAAATGCAAGAAGACCAAATTAAAACAATTTTGTTATGGATCTATTCTGGTATCGTTCTTCTTGGAATGACTACCCATTTTTTAGCAACAGGAGGTTATAGTCTCGACACCACCAGCGAGAGAACCATGGATGGCTCGATGGGCAACTTTGATGCCAAGGGCAGGGGCGGTCAACAGATGTCCTGGAGAGAAGAATTATTCGATTGGATCTGATGAAAATTGATTGTCGTAGAGGATTGGTCCTACTCTGGTACAGATTTCACTTATGATCTGGACCTCCCACTCCCAGAGGGAGAAGATTGGGATGAAGATTTAGGTGAGACTCATTTTAAGTTTTATGAGTATTATGATTTTTGTATTTATGCATGTTCTGGAATCAAATCCATGTAATTGCAAACCTTGGCCCAGAGAGACCTGCTGGCATGTCACTGATTGCGAGGCAAATCCCTCACAATTTTGGCCCTCAAGGCGAGGGCGGCGAGGAAGATGAAATAGTGCACAATCTGGAGGGGATCACATGAGGAGTCCCGAATTATGCACATTTTGATGATGTTCCTCGCGCCTACCAGAGACATATCGTAGGGGTGCCCAGACGAATTCACCGCTTACTGAGGTGGCTAGTACGGGCTATGACATGTTATCATGAGCATCATGTTGATTAGACACCTAGGTTTTATTTTATCTACATATTTTGAGAGGTATGATGTCTCAAGATGTAATAGAAAGACACATGTATTTTTTGAAGTTATGATGCACACGGTTGCAAACATGTGATATATATATGTGTGTGTGTGTGTGTGTGTGTATACATCTATTTCCCTACATGGATCTTTTACATATGATGGTGCTTTTACAGATTATGCAAATGTCTATCTAATACAATGTTAGCCACTATATCAGTTAATGTGTTCATTCGTCTAGGAATATGTTGATGGGTGATAAAATCAAAATGTCTTTCCAACAAACGAATACGTAAATACAATCTCAGAATGTGCAGATTTATAATTGAATAATGATTATTGAGTTGCAGAACGATAAGTTGTGAATCTAGATTTACAAGCAATGCACATATGCCGAGGTTGATCGCCTCAATTAATAGCTCAATGACAGCGCTATATTCAGTGACATTGTTTGTAGTTCGACCTAGACAAATACTTTTCCGATCTATCAACTCACCAGCAGGATCATAAATTACCCAGGCTTCCGAAGACAAATTCTTGGTACTGTAGGAAGCACCATCCATGAAACCGACATAAGGGGTAATAGACATTTGAACAATAAGAAAGACCCAATAAGCAGGAAAACACTCACAAAGCACACCAAACCAGAAATTACGCATGAATGGCTCATGCATAATTTTTTTTGAAATACAACCCATTTCTGGGCTATTCAAGAGGATTACCTTCATAGTCAATTAGCTCATAGGCCCCATTCTGCAACACATGTTTAACGATGTAGGGTCCATGCCACATAGGTTGAAATTTTCCTGCCCCTAGCTTATCATGAGCTTGGTCATACAGGAGGATGAGATCTCCTTCAATAAAAGAATGAGGGAAAACTGACTGATCAAAATGAGCTTTGACCTACTTTTTCTGTGCTTCAATAATGAGAGCAGCAAAGCGATGGGTTTCATCCAGCCTTTCTAAATAAAGGAGACACTCTTCTTCTAGTGAAGTATTCGGCAGTAATTCAACAACCAATTTGAGCGAAGGTATTTCACATTCAATCGGAAGAGTAGCTTCCAGGCCATAAACCAACTGGAAAGGAGTGAACTCGGTTGCATTCTTAACTAAGGTTCGGTATGCCCAAAGAGCTGAAAATAACATGAGATACCAATTTTATTTTTGGATCCCAATTCGTATGTTGAAGCATCATGACAAGAAATTTGTTCACAGCTTCAACCTGGCCAGTGGCTTGAGGGTAGTACAGTGTTGAGCTGTCGTGACGCTGACCCAACTTAGAAGTCAACTCCACCACCATATAATGCTGAAAATGTGAACCATGATCAGTAACGATGGCTTGAGGGACACCAAACCTAGCAATAATGTGATTGAACATGAACTAAGCAGCTCTCTTACCGTCAGCAGCAAGTGTAGGCATTGCTTCGGCCCATTTGGTGAAGTAGTCCATGGCTACGATAATATAAGCATGCCCCTCGGCTGAGTGAGGGTTACATGTCATAAAATCAATACCCCACTTCACAAAGGGACCAACAGTAATGACAGGATGAAGAGGAATGGGTGGCGCAGGCAACTTGCATTGATAAATTTGGCAATAATGACATTTATGAACTGTGACAATACAGTCTTTGAAAATAGAAGGCCAAAAATAACCAGCACGAAGAATCTTTTGTGCAATAGCATAACCAGACATGTGACCACCACAGGTGCCACTGTGACAATCATTCAGAGATTTCTCGGCTTCCTCAAGAGTCAAACATCGTCGGAGTATGGAATCTACTCCAATACGATAGAGAGTATCTCCAACTATACGATAAGGTTGCAACTGATGGCGGATGCATCGGTAGGAATCCTTCGTCAACTCAGATCTAAAAGATGAAGTTTGGAGATAGAAGATGATATCACTGTACCATGGATCGAGTGTATTAATCAAGAAAAGCGAATCATTTGGAATGACATCCTCAGAACATGAAGGAGCGAAGTCAGAAGGGAGAGAACAAAGTAAATCAGTAAAGACCAATGATTTCTTAGATTTGGTAGTAGTAAATTCCAAATCAAACTCTTGGAGGATGACAATACACTTTGAGTATTTTCCCCCTAGCAATTGTTGAGACAATATGTAGGTCATCGGGTTGCATTCAGAAATCACCCTCACTATATGCAAAAGAATATAATGACAAAAACGTTGAACAACTTGAATAGCAGCCAACGCTAACTTCTCGAGGTGGGAATAACGCGTTTTGGGGTTGAGAATGTTACGAGACAAGTAATAAATAACATTCTCATTACCGTCATCATCGTCTTGTACCAAAACAATGGCAATCGTGCTGAAAAATGCAGCCAAATAAAGGGAAAAATCACGATGATAATATGGAGGGCAGAGAAGAGGAGCATTGAACAATAATGTTTTCAATGCATCGAAATATTTCTGAGCCATCTCATCCCAGTAAAAAGGAACACCCTGCTCTAACAATCATGTGAATCCTTTAGCTACTTCGACATAGTTAGTATAAAACGACGAAGAAAATTAGCTTTCCCTTGTAAACTCTGCAACTGATGCAATAAGGAAGGAGAGGGGAGATTGATAATAGCCTCAACCTTTAGAGGATCCAGGTGAATCCCGTCTTTGGAAACAATAAACCCCAAGAGTCTACCGGAATCGACGTAGAAGACACACTTTTGCGGATTAAGCTGAATGTTATAGTGCCTATAGAAAAGAAAAATCTGACGAAGATGGTCAGGATGATCCCTACGCTTAGCTGAATAAGCCAGAAGGTCATCCAAATAAGGTTGAATGATGTGACAAATATCATGAAAGGCATAAGACATCACACGCTGAAATGTGGCCCCGACATTCTTCAAACCAAAGGGAAGTTTCTTATATGCAAAGGTACCCCAAGGATAGATGAAGGCAGTTTTGTGTTGATCAGTTAGGAGAATATTGATCTAATTATAACCCAAAAAACCATCCATAAGGGAAAATATCTCACTCCCGGCACAGTTGTCAATGATTTGATTAATGAAAGGAGTAGGATAATTATCCTTAGGACAAGCTTGATTGATATCACGATAGTAAACATAGACATGAATAGTGCCCTATTTATTGTTTACAGGAACAATATTAGAAACCCATTCTGTCAATGGAATTGGATAAATGAAACCAACTTTGAGAAGTTTTTCCACTTCGGCCTTAATGGCAGCACCTTTCCTAGGATGCACCGGATGAAGACGCTGATGAACAGGTTTCGAATTAGGGTAAGTAGGAATCTCATGTACCACGATGCTAGGATCAATGCCAGGCATTTCTTCGTAGTACCATGCAAAGACATCACAGAATTCACAAAAAAGGCTAGTATAAACTTGTACTTCATCTGAAGAACAAGTAACCCCAATATGTATGTTATCGATGATTCTCGGTTTAATGGAAATTTCGATAGGCATCGCCTTAGTGATGTTACTCAAGTTACCTTCTGAAAAAAATTCATGGACTTGAACAGGTGTTTGAAGCAGAGGAGAAGGAACTTGAGAGGAAAAATGCTCAAGACAGGTAGACATGGCTCCAAGGCTTGGTAGAAACAAGTAACGATGATGACCATCATCCCACGATAGATCGTCAAGAGATAGGGTTTCCATGATAGCCTCATCGGAAGGAAACACTTCTTTCAAAGGATCTAGTGAATCAAAATCACCAAGCCAAGGGGATTGAGAATAGATGTCAAGAGTCATGCTCGAAGGAGCAGAATCAAAGGATGAAGTGCTCGATGCAGCAATGAGTTCACAATAATCAATTTCAATCAGACTCAGCGGCATCAAATCCCCGAACAAATCAATCTGTTTAGGAGAAGGGATAACCCAATGGTCATCAGTTCGAGAAATCATGTTGACTTGAATAGTATTCGGCAATGGAAGAGGGAAAACACCCATGAGTGTAGGATCCTTGAAAAGGCCTAGTCCTACGCTCTCATAGGAAGTAGGAATCTTGTCCACATACGGAACGTTGTTCTCAGAAGAAGAAGTGAAAAAAGACAATTGATCAACAATAATAATCTTTCCTTTGTGCCGGAACTTCAAAACACGAAAGAGAGTGGATGGGACGCACAGCATGGTGTGAGTCCAACTGTGACTAAGGAGAAGATTATAATTTATTTTTTCATCAATGACTTTGACCTTGACATTGAATGTGTTCCCTTCTAACGTGATCGGTAAACTAGTGAGAATACCAAGAGGTTTAGATTCTCTTCCATCAAATGCTTCAAGGGCATTGGGTGATGAGGTAAGAGCTGGAGAACCAATGGATTTCCAACAAGTATATGACATAACACAGGTATATGCACCCTCTTCCATGATGGCCCGGTGAATATTCAAACCATTTATACCAACTTGAATGATGAGCGCAATTTGGTGCGAGAGTCGTGGGACAAAATTCTCCAAATCGAAAGCAAGCAAGCTAGCATCGGCAGGATCAATCCCACATATCATGGATAGCAAAGCCTTCTGTTACGAAGGACAGCTCTGAATTACATCTAACGCAAAAATTGTGGATGGTGCCTAAGCCAAATCCTAAAAAATACTATAATGCTGAGCGGCACGGGCATTGGGATTGTACGAAGACTTCGAAGCACACCTTTGGAAGGTGGTCATACAATGGATTCGTTGCTAGGCCGTTCAATCTCAAGAGGGCTAGCAATAGGAGGACGAGGACAACCATCAGCGATCTTTTTCCCCACTATCTAAAGTGAACCAGAATAATCTTTCGATCGAGTAGCAATAAAAATGGGTGTAGAACCATTCATCATGAACACTTGCGAACCAGATGGAGTAGAGGATTAAGGGTGCTCTACCATCTGAGTCTACTAAGGGAAACTTTCTTTAAGAACGACCGGAGCTCCTTGGGTGCCTTTGAGCAATCGACTCACTTCAGGCCGTCGAGGACAGTATTTGGTGAAGTGCTCATCATCACAAATCAAACAAGGATACTTTGGTTTGCGTTAAGAACTATCAGCAGAATGAGGTTTAAGAGAATCTTGTTTCTGGGCATCGGCTTTGGATTTACCTTTACCCTTCTTCTTACCTTTGGAAGTGTTATCTGTAGGATTGGTCTTAACAGCATTCACTTCTGCAGGTGTGCCAGAATTCGAAGCTGACTGAGAAGCTTCATTATTGGAAGAAGTAGACTTATGCTTCCCAGAGTTGGATGAAGGAGACTTCTAAGAATTCTGTGATACAAAACCAATAATACCATCAACGGATGGAGTCGCTGGAAGTTTAGAAGTTCTAGGTCGAGGAGCATCAGGCAAGATATCATATAATGCGCCAGACTGAGAGTACATAAGATCAAGGTACTGGGCATAAGCAATGGCTTGTTCCTCGATTGCACATGCCCCCATAGCAATGTCTCTGGCAATCTGATTGAAAAAGGAGATACTGAACCAATGAGTCATAAGTTGATCAAGAATCTCAAATTTGATCATGCGACGATGATGCCACCACTCATGAATATGATCCGAGATATGAGTAGCTCGGTCCTATTTCAATGAAGTGAGGAGATGCGTCTCGGTCTCATAGCGGATCGGTAACTGAAAATGTGTAAGGAACGCCATGGCCAAAGAATTGAAATCTTGGAAAACTCCACGAGACAGCTCAATGTACCACTTTGTAGTGGCACCAGTAAGAGTTCGTTGGAAAAGATGGAGACGAATATAATTGTCAACCCAAGAGTTAGAAGAATACCACAAGTGGTAAGTCATCACATGTATTTTGGGGTCTTCACTAGGTTTACTCTCAAATTTAGGACAATCACCAGGAATCTTGGTCGGAACTGGAGGCCAGTATGCATTATGAAGAATAGGATCATTTGTCAACTTTGACACATTGGGTAATTCCAACGTAGCAAGAAACGATAACTGATTATTTAAAGTCATCAGAGGTCTTTGATAAGGACCTGTATGTACATTCCACCTAGTCCAAGCAGGATTTTGTCCCCATATATTCTGTCTCGAAGGATTCAGATCATAGGGATTAAAAACAGGATAATTCGGTTGATACTGGGATTGAGGACCAGGATATTGAGTTGAAGCAGACCACTGAGATCCTTGCTGAGTAGCATAAGGATTCTACTGCAGAATGTAAGTATGACTTTGAGGTTGCTGATACACAGGTTGATGTTGGGGGTAAGGAATCTGAGGTGCACCATATACTGGTTGATTTTGGGGGTATGGAATTTGGGGTGCGCTATATATCAGTTGATAGGAAACTTGAGGGTAATAGGTGCCTTGCGACTGTGTAGGTTGACCTTGCGGAGTAGGTTGAGCAGGCTGCTGAGAAGGGTAAACAAGTAAAATCAGCTGTGAAAATGAAGGAATCTGCTGGTGGGTATGTTGCAATGGTTGCTGAGCTGGTTGAATCGGCTATTGAAATGGTTGTTGAGGGCCACCAAGTTGACCTTATTGGAAAGGCTGGCTTGATGGTTGTGACGGACTAGGTTGTCCTTGATGACCAGGTTGACCTAGAGAAGGACCAAAGGGTTGTCATGGTTGCACAATATTTGGGCCATACTGAACATGCAGTTGTGATTGAGGTGCAACAGGTTGTCCTTGTGATGGATAAATTTTCCCCCCAAGACCAAAAGATGATCCAGGTTGATTCAGAGGTTGACCCGAGGGACCAGAGGGTTGTCCATGTTGGACCAAAGGTTGGCCTTGTGGACTATGTGGTTGTCCCTGTGGACCGTAACCAGGGCCCTGCTGAGCTAAAGGTTGTCCCTGGGAAGGTTGTCCTTGTAAGCCAGAGGGTTGCATAGGTAAATTAGGTCTAAACTAAGAAACGACTTAATGAGGATCAATAGGAGGAAAATAAACCAGAATACCACGCTCATAATAATAAAGCAGATATGAATAGACATGATTACCAACCACATCATAGTGATGAAACAGAGGGTTAGCAGGAGCCTGAGACTGTTGAGAACCCTAAGAATTCTGCTACTGAACAACCAACATATATTATTCAAAATTCAGACCGCTAGGAATCACAGGAGTAGTGGAAACTACACTAGAAGTAGATGAGGCTTCCGTCGAAGGAGCATAACGTCAGTGAATATCCAACATCTGATCGTCAAATTCATACATAGAAACCGAAGGTGTAGACGAAGCCACACAGATGGTAGTTCGAACACAGACAGATGTAAAAGCAACCGACAGATCTGATGCCAAAGGTGATGGTCCTAACGAAGGAAGGATCGAACTCCAAGGGGGAGTTACTATGTTGGATTGCTCTATGGATACAACACCAGACATAATCTGACTCAGAGACCTATAACTAGCCTGAAGTGATACCGAAGGCAGAGAAGATTGGATAGAGGCACGAGAGGGATCTTCAGGAAAGAGTTGATATTCTCATGTGGAAACAGGCATTCCTTCACTACCAACAAGACTGGAGGAATCCATATTTGAGTCCAATGTAAGATCTTCGAAAATACTACAAGGACAAAGAGGTACCGTAGCAGCAACAAAAGGTGATCCAGATGTAAGAGGAGGAAATTCCCCTTCTTCCCCAAAAATGGACCAAGCACTTGAAGGAGGCCAATTGAATTCAACCGGTTCATCAAGAGGAGATCGAGTAGCAAGGGGTTGGATAGATGGAAGAATAGGCTGCGATAACTCGACAGATCTAGTGGATTGAGGGGTTTCCAAAGAAGCGTCTGAAAAAGAATCAACACTAGGATGTAGTGAGGATGACGAAACTTGATGTTCCACCACTTTTATTGTAAATCAGAATAGGAAGGAAAAGATATAACCAATTGAAGGTACCAAAATCAAGAACCAAGGAAATCAATAAGGCCAAGTAAAAACTTTTAATGGGCATGTAATTGTAGGTGATTAATTTTATAACACTGAAACCAAAATTCACTGTTTCATGTTTTAAGAATCAAGAAACAGGAAAAAGATGACTCTAGTCACTTTCAATTTGAAACGAGCATGAAAGGACAAGTGATCGGCGATCTCTTCTCTTGTTTAAAGAGTCACGAAAAGATCGAAATGACTTCTCCGTAATTCTAAGCAAGAGGGTGTACCAGGTTTTCGTGAACTTTGATATACACCTTGGTGATCAAATGAAACAAAAATGACCAAGGACTTGACGTACGTGCAAATAGTCTCCCTGAATGTTGTGTTCGGTGTATCACGGTTACAAGGCAGTAGACTTGACTTCCTATGGATAAAAGGATTACAACCTGGAGGGGTCTCCCTTTATATACGCGACGATACGGGGAGCACAAGTTCGTACTAGCACTGTCTAAAGTCGAAAGCCGAGCAACAACTACTAGGTTTTAAGATGCTTGAACACGTCTCTAGCCTAGATCACTAGAAATGTTTCATTAGGTTCCAATGTTTCCTTAGGTTCATTGAGTAAATTTTAAAGTTAATCTTGAATTATGTTTCAATTTCCAGGCCCTATCGAATGTGGAGCTCAACTTCCTAGATGCAAACTATATGCAAATGAACATCATTTCAATTCGATGAATGCTAGTTATAAGAAGGATAGAAATCTTTCAAACAAGCAAGCAAAGAAAACATGTGAAGAAACTTCTAATGCTCTTAATGCAATCAATCGAAAACGAAATTCCTTCCTAGAGTGACAAATACTAGTTATGTAAAGGAATGTTTCACTTTCGATGCAACAAAAGAATGCAAAGATATTTTTTTATTTTTGAGTTTTCTATGAAATGAAGCACACATTGTACTAATTCAATGGAAAACAAAATAAACACTAGTTTGAGTTTTGTGAATGTAAGGTTTTGAAATTGAATGACTCAACCAAAGCGAAGCATGCACAAAAACATGCAAGCTAATGGAGCAAAATTTCAATTGAAAAAGAGAGTTTCCCAAAGCGACCCAAACAAGCAAAGTAATTGATGCTCCAAGTATTGAAGAAGAAGGAATAATCGAAAAACGAAGAGACTATTCAATCAGCAAAACAAAAGGATCAAGAAAAACTCAGTCTAATGACCCAAAATGAGACTGATAACAATCAAAGAGACTTGTTCTTGAACAGAAGGCTCGATGTGCAAGAACACTTAGAAACCCTAAGGTATTAAATGATACTGACAGGAAAACAGACAAATGACTGAGGGGAACAAGTCTACAGTAGTCAACATAGTCTACAAAGGCTTAAACACACTCAAAAATAACATAGAAGCAAGAAAAAATGACCAAAATATGCATTAGGGAGGTCAAACCAAAACCTACAGGGGTTGGCGCGACTGTAAGGCTGTAATCCGTGCCATACAGAGGTTGGCGCGAGTGTTAAAAGAGCGACCTGCACCAATCGGCATGACTGTCCAGCCAAAAAACACGCCAAGTTGGATACCTACGGGAAAAAGAGGAAAAACCATAACCTAACAAGTAGAGGTCAACCTTGACACTCTGGAGTTGAACAGAGGATGGAAACTTAGCAAACAAACTAGAAAGAGATAGATAACTAAACCAATAATTGAAACTAACCCAATAGGATGACACAACAAACTCACACTGATCCCCAACGGAGTCACCAATTTGTTATGAAGGTAAATCCTCTCTGCGGATAGAGATGATCTCTCTAGCCCTAGGGTGGATCTAGTAACAAAAGGACACGCTAAAGTGTTGCTTCCTAGTTAATGAATTAACAAAAGACATGGTAGATTGACCTACCTTGAATCCAACGCTGTCGATGTTGCAAAAAGAGTAGTGGCCTCTCGCTCCTGCCTTGGAAAATCATGATCCGTTCGCTATCACGCTTAGATACCTGCACATAGGACAAAAAACAAGAAAAACCTATGACAGAATAGTTTTACTCACAACTATTAGCTAGTCAAAGAGGGCTAAACATATCACATCAAATAAACATCATAACACAATAGTGGAACCAAATAGTAGTCATGTATGTTAAGGAGTAGAAGGAAGAGTAAAACCAAAGCTTTAACGTCACAGTCTCCTATAGCAGGGTCCAAACGAAGCGCATCTCAAATGTTGGTCAAGGAATTCAGACTCAAGCTCTCTTAGAAGTCATCGACTCGAGCTCTCTCAACAAAATCTTTCTTACTCTATCTTCTCTAGCAGTTTAGCTATAGTATAATTCTCCTAGTTCAGTTATTCAGCCATTCAGCTAACTTCTACTAAAAGAGATAGTTTCTTATATAGAGGAAAGGGAGGAGGTTGGGATCCCTACAAAGGTGGGAGGGAGCCCTATCCTTTAGGATAGTTCCAAGGGAGGTGGAAACTACTAACTAAAGGAAGGAGTCCGCGGTTGTTTCGGTTCAACCACTCCCAAGGACTCATCCCCGAGGTGGTTGGAATGGAACCTCTGCCTCTATTTTTTTTTAAAAATCCATAAACATCTTGGCACAAGTGTCTAACTAGCACAGAGCGCCAAGTGGCATGGGCTCAGTGTTAAATTTCCTGGTCGTCACAAGGGTGTAATGGGCTACTCGCGCCAAGGAAAAAATAGGGATTTTCACAGCTCTACTTATGGAAATGTCAACAAGAAGAATGTTGCTTTCATCAAAAGGGATGTCGGGATGGTATTTGCAAAGCATGACACTACTTATTGGTCACAGAAATGACCCTCCAATGTGCGAGTTGGGGATTGCAGGGATAGTGAAAAAATGTTGTGTAACAACAGGACCTTCAAATAACTCTGTTCCATCCATTTCTTGTATAAATAATGTGTTGTTACCTCTTTCTGAATGGATGATGTATGGACCTTTCCATATATTTTCAAATTTTCCATGCTTGCCTTTGTCCTCTCTTCTTGAATCCCATTTCATAACTTTGTCTCCAATCTAGAAATCATTTGCCTTGGTCCTCTTATCAAACAACTTCTTGATGCTTTCCTACACTTGCTGTGTTCTGTTGTATACCTCTTCCCTTCATTGTTGCAATTGAATGGTTTGGTTCAGCCTCCTTTATATATCATTATCCTTTGACTGTACCTCTTGGATAAGATTCATCACTGGGACTCCCAAGGATGTTGGAAAAACTGCATCCATGCCATACACTAGTTTATAGGGAGACATATTAATTGATTTCTTGTTTGTTAATATGTCTTCCCATAGTGCATGCACTATTTTGTTGTGCCATGACTTTTGTTCTCTTCCATCAATTTCTTGATAATATATACCAAAATTTTGTTATAGGACTCAGCCAACCCATTAATTTGAGGGTAATAAGTTGTAGAATTCCCTAATGTAATGTGATACTTGTGGCAAAATTCCACCATTCTCTTGGACTTAAATGTAGCAGCATTATCAGTGATGATTTCTCTTAGACATCCAAATCTAGACAAAATATAATTTTCAAGGAATTTGATGATTACTAAGTCAGTGGAAGTCCTCGAAGCGATGGATTCTATCCATTTGGTGAAATAGTTCGCTGTAGTGAGTATCCATTTGTGTTGGGTAGAGGAAGTAGGGTGGATTTCTCCAACGAAATCCAAACCCCATTGTTGAAAAGGAGCTTCAACACTGATAGGTTGTAAAGGTAAAGGCAATAGTTTCATCTTTCCCTCAAATACTTGAAATTTATGGCAAGTCACTACTAGCTTGTGGATATCAGGGAAAAGAGTGGGCCAATAGAAACCATCTCTAAGAATTTTTTTGGTAGTGGTTTTCCAATAGAGATGATCTCCACACTCTCCTTCATGAAACTTGTGCATGATTATATCTACATCTTCTTCAAGTAAACATTTAAGCAGGATACCAACAGAATTTTTCCAATATAAAGCTTTATCTAGAATGAAAAAATTTACAGCTTTTAGTTTCAAGAATCTGGACTTTGTTTTGGATAAACTAGGAGGAGCATTTAGATTAAAAATCACATATAATATATCAGCATACCAGAGTGAGTTCAGAAATGCTTCTTCAATAGGTGGAGTCGCCAGCTCCTCTTGTTCATCCAAGGAATGTATCATGTTTATGTCCAATGCTTGAAAGTTTGCTTCAACCATCAGTTTGGCCAGTCCTTGCCCTTTGATTAGCATGGTGGGCTTGATTTCTAGACCATACTCTAAGATGTCAACAATCCACTTACCTCTTTTACCATCAGGATCCTGAGTTAGTATGTCCTTAACAACTGCATGAGGAACAAAAGCAATGACATGTGAGTGCAAGATGTATACTCTGAAATCTTTTAATGCTTTGATTAGGGAAAAAGCTTGTTTTTCCATAATGTTATATTTCATAGGTGCATCTCTTAGTGCCTTGATGAAGAAAGCTATGGGTTTTTCTTGTCCCATTATGTGTAATATTCCTAAATTAGCATGCAGCTAATAGGAATATTAATTTTGCTCTTAATATCTAGTTAGATGAATAAATGGGTAAGGAGGCCCATAAGTTTCTTAAGTAGGCATAAAACCCCTCATAATGTGAGAAGGGATCATGTTAATAACTAGATAAAACATCCTCATGTGTGAACAGGGTCTAAAATATGTGGAAAAACTCAAGTTTGACCAAGTCAATAGCATTATTATATGAGGAGTGGATCATAAATAAAGACAGCTCAGTGTGAATGAAGATCAATTTAGCTAGTCAGAATAAAGACACCTTGGGTGTGAATGGAGAAAATGTATGGAGACTAAGTCATGGTTGAATAAATAAAATAGCGTTGTAAATAGATGAGTGGGACTAATGGAGACAACGTAATTTTGGAGGAGGAGCCTTTGCATGGAAGTAACCTCATAATTGTGTGGGACCCATGGTGAGGAAGCTCATCAAATATATAATGAAGGGGATGGTAGCAATATGGGGCATGATTGAAGAATCTATTTTTTATGTGGTCTACTTAGACTTCTTTGCATTCTTTGGTTGTTTAGCTAATTTTGTTGCACTATTTAGTGCAAGGGTTTTCTCATGCACGAATTCTCCACTCTTGTTTGGAGATCTTGTTTAAGAAATTTGAGAGGAGCATTCTGTGCTACATTTTCCACTATCTAGTGTTAGGTCAAGCAGTCACCTTCAGAAACAGTGCAGTCCCTTGCAGAAACTGCGTTATTTCTTAAGGTATTGCAGTGGAGGGGTTTAAACCCTTTGTATTTTGAGCTAGTTTATCTGAAGGAGGTTCATCCTTTTTCCCAGAAAGCTATTAGGAGGAGCTACAGCCACTTTTTTTCATTATAAAACATTTTTATGTAGAGCTTCAGCCATACAACGTGATTCATCCATATATCTGCAGTAGATGCTTCTTGTATTCCATGTTTAGCAAGAAACCCTTGCCGAGTCATCTTGGATTTCTGTAAAATAGGCTATATCTCTGTTTTTGGGCCTCATTGATTAATATATAAGCAGATCGATTTTTTCTCTCATATTTCTGAGTATAACCCTCAATAAACTGCGCTATCACCTTCTGCAGTAATTTCTGTGTGCAGTAGTCTTGGGGTTTGTTGTGTTTTTCGGTTGTTTTGGCCATAGGAGGCTTGTTTAACTAGGGAAAAGTGTTTTGTTTCTGATTTCCTCTTGGTTTTGGTTGTAATAATGTTAGATATAATGGATCCATGGGCTTCATTTTTTTGTTAATACTTATATTTTTGAAAAAATCATTTTCTGTGCATGTATTGTTGAGTTTCCCTATTTGGGAATATTACAGTGATATTAGAGCTCTAATCTTGGCTCAGCCCGTGTGCTACAACCATTATGGAGTATTCTCATGACAAGGAGAGGATCTGCAAAAGGGATCAAGGCAAACCCTTATTGTCCGGATGGAAGAAGTTCTCAAAACTTCTTCTACACACTTTGCATGGCATCAGTAAAGACATCAAAGAAATGAGGAGGGAAAAACATGGAGATCCCTCAACAAGATTTGGACATGAGGAAAGCTCTAATTCCTCATACTGTGGGCATGAGTATTCAGCCACATTATTAGATTTAAAATTCTCTACCAGCCATATGTTCATGACAAATTAGATGGAGAAAGGAGACGTGCCAGAGAAGGAGACTCTTGGTGATTATTTGCAAGAGTATGAAGCTCAATCTAAGGGGTTCAAAGATAACTTGAACTTCCAAGGGTTTTGCAAGATCAAGGAGGAAAGAAGCACAAGGAGCAAGCAACATGGTGTGGGTAGATTATTTCTATCTACTTTTTATGGATCACCTAAATGTCCAGCTAGGGTTTGGGTGAAGGAGCTAGACACCTATGTGCAACAACATCAAGTTTCATAAAATGAAGTCGTCAAAGTAGCAACACTTCATCTTGAGGGTAAGGCTTATGCTTGATGGCTGTTTGAATCTTTTTCCTTAAAGAATGAAAATACATCTACTTAAGAAAATTTCATTAGAAGAGTAGTGGAAAGGTTTGATGAAAAATTTTATGAAACATCTTCTATGGAGCCTATCAAACCAAAACAAACAAAACCTTTGCATGAGTTGGAAGGATCTATAAATCCAACTCCATTTCAGAAAACCATTGAAGGGGATGAAAAATTTTATACCTTGCCAAGGGCAAAGTCCCCATTGCATGATGAGCTTTCTTCTCAAAGGAAATACATGGATATTCCTCTTTCAAGGGGAGACCGAGATCTACGGTCTCTTATTGATGATGAGGCACTTTCAACTATTGATGAGGAGGAAGATAAGGCTAGAGATAAAAACGAAATCATATCAAGAGCACATCCAATGCCTCATGAATAGGAATATGGAGCACTTTCTCCAAGGAGAGAAACTCTTGCACTCTTGCAAGGAGTTCCAAAGAATCTCACATGTAAAGGTCATGGCACAATCCATGTGCAACATGTGCCATCATTGGAAAATGGTGAGATCTTGAAGGTAGGAGGAGATAAAGAGGAGGAAAAGCATCATATGATGAGGAGCACACACCCTTCTTTATTTCAAAATATTGATACACAAAAGAGGCAGGATGATTTGTGTAGTGAAGGTAAGGACAAATCAGTCTACACACATATACATCTTGCTCTATACCTTGATGTCTCTTCGCATTGAGGAAATGCACTAGGGAGACCCCCTGATTGGAAGAAGAATAAAGTGTTATCTCAACTATGGGCAACATTTACATATTTGGCTAAGGAAGAAGCCTTGGGAGAAGCTAGCATAGCACAGAGAATCTTTGATGGGATCAAAGGAAAGGTGAGCAATTTTTTGAAATGGATAAAAATGAATAAAGATATCGTAGATGGCAATGCTAGAATCCTCAGATGGGCAGCTTGGCTAGACAATTATGACTTTGGCATTGAACACAAGCCAGGTTACCTTAAATACCTTGCAGATCTCCTCACCCGTGAAGCAGCGGTCCTACCAGCATAAAGAAGATGCCTTTTATGGGACCCATTTACTTTTCTTCTTAGTCATATTCTGTCCCCATATGTTGAAATAATTTCCTGTAAAGGATAAGAGATGATTTAATACAAGCTTTCCACTGGTACCCTAATATTAGGTTTAGGGTTTGCAACGACTGGCAGTCACCAATCTAGTGTCACCGATATACCGGTTGTAAATGCTATAAACTTCCACTGGTATTGTCTGTGTGGGGAAATGAAGGCAGTTTTGTATCTATCTTCCTTTTTAATTTCAATGTGGTAAAAGCTAGATTTTAGATATAACTTTGAGAAGATGATACAACCTTTCATTTTTTGGAGAAATACAACCTGGTTTGGAAGAGGATATGCTATCATCTTCAAAATTGAGTTCAAGGGTTTGTAGTTAATAACCATCCTTGGTCTTCCCCTCTTGATCTCGTTGTGTTTGTTCACGTAGAATGCCCTGTAGGCCCACTGGGATCGAGCTCAGTTATTAATTACAAGTCGGGCATATGAAGTGCCCACACTTATGTGGAAATACTAAATTTATAGATAGAATATTGCCATGTAAAATATTTTGAAAAATTGTTATTACAGACACATGAGCTACAGGCTCAGAGCTATAAGGGATGAGTGACTGATACTTTAATCACAAGAGGATCAGCATGTATAGCTGCAACTTGCGTAATCTAGCATCACTCTTATAGAAGAAGAGAGAATATAAGAAAGTTGACATATTGATTCAAGAACTAGAACTCAACTCGGCGTGATTAAAAATGAGGCCTAAAGGATCTCTTATAGCATTTACAACCAGTATACTGGTGACACTAGACTGGTGACTGCCAGTCATTACAAACCCTAAACCTAATATTCAGGTACGAGTGGACAACTCGTATTATCTCATCCCTTATCCTTTACAGGAAAGTCTTTCGACATATGGAGACCGAATATGACTAAGCAAAAAAGTAAATGGGTCCCATAAAAGGCATATTCTTTATGCTGGTAGGACCGCTGCTTCACGGGTAAGGAGATCTGCAAGGTAGTTAAGGTAACCTGGCTTGTGTTCAATGTCAAAGTCATAACTGTCTAGGCAAGCTACCCATCTGAGGATTCTGGATTTTCCATATGTGAGATCTTTATTCATTTTGATCATGTCTGGCATGATCTTGATGTCAGTGTGTAGAATGAACTTCACAGGTCTCAGGTATAACCTGAAATGATCGATGCTTTTCTTCACCACTAGTACTTCCTTGTCGCTGCTGGGATAGTTAAGCTCGGTGCCATGGAATGATCCAAAAATGTAAGCACATATGTGCTCAATTCTACCTATATTTTCAAGCAAGACACTTCCCCATGCAACATTCGAGGCATTTGTCTCAAGGATGTATGTTCCTTCATCTATGGGGAGCCTGAGAGGAGGAAAAAATTGGAATTTCTGCTTTATGTACGCACCGCTGCTGTCATGGCTTCAAACCATGGGATCGGTGCCTTTTTCAACCTTTGTTGCAGTATCACAAGATCCTGCACCTATCCTTTGTAAAACCTTCTGATGTAATTCAGGCTGCCGAGGAATCATTGCAACTATGTTTTTTCCGTGATTTTCTCTAGGAATTTCTATAGGTTCTGCAAAACATGTTCTTACAACTGAATGTTGCCTTTTGAAATTTGTAGTCCTAAGAAATCAATGTATGTGAGACCAATCTCCATTTTGGTCTTGCTCAGAGCTAATCCATGTTGAAAGCAATGCTCATAGAATATTTGAAGATGTTTCTAGTGTTCTTGGATGTTCTTAGAGCAGATAAGTAAATCATCAATATAGATAATCAACCAATCTAAACCTCTAAACACATCTTCCATGAGTTTTTGAAATTCTGACGGAGCTTTGCGCTGGAAAGAGAGGATTCAAAAGTCAATGATGACATGGATATGATGTCAAATGGCCACTCCATATATTTGGGGCAGTCTATGATATTTTCACACACAAAGAAGATTTCTGAACATGACAAGATGATATCAACACCCTTGCATGCATGAGTCAAATTGAGGAAGTTTTGGAAGGCAAAAACTTTTCAAGGAGAGGTTGACTTCCATCTGCTTCAATCTTGTCTTGAGCAAGATTAGCTGCAAGAAAGGCAGCAAAAGAAAGTTGATAGTACTCCAACATGTGGCTTTTGCAACAAGCATGTCAAAGAGGAGAGCCATGTTATGACAGGAGCTGCATTTCATATTTCTACAATGATGTCATTGTTAGGGAGCCTAGATCCTTATTGGAAGTCCCAACTCTTGATGGAATATTCCAAGGACCTCTTCACATGTAAGGTTCTTGATGGGAAAGTGATGGATAGGAGGTACAAAATAGGTGATGGAATCATTTATTTCCATGAATAGATCTACTTGACTAAATACTCCAAGCTCAAGGATAAACTACTTATGGTAGCCTATGAGATCTTGCTTTCTAAACCCACTGAATTTATTAAGGCATATTGTACCAAACTGGAGGGATTCATGTGGGAAAACTTCAAAGAGGAGATGCACTCTCATATGAGTAAGTGCATAGATCATTTGCTGGTTGAGGAGGAACATAGCTCTTGGGAAGAGTTATCATTACCACCTCCTTATTCATTGAGTGTGAGAGGTAGCTCATCCATGAGCTACCTCACTGATTTGAACCAAGTGTATGGTAAGACTTGTATTTTTGAACATCATGATGCATTTAATATATGCTTGTATTTTCTTAACACTCATGTACAAATTTTCTCTAATAGGGGGCACTTTTTCTTATGGGCTTCATCGGCTACTTGGAGCCATGAGCAATGGAGATGTTGACCATGCCCTAAGTGATTTTGGGGAGATGTTGTATTCTTCATGGTGTGCTTAACTAGCACCAACTATCATACACCTTGTCTAAGCATAAAAGAATGATGGGACAACAAACAAGTGTAGGGAAAAACACTTGTTATATCATATTCTATGGCAGCTAGGAGTAAAATTGTGTCGGTTGCACATGAGGGACCATTTTCCTTCTCCTTTACTACATATGGTAGCTAGCATGAATTTAATTATGATTCCATATGCTGAAGAGGTTCTTATATTTGTTGGGAACATGATTGGAGGAGAGACACATTGGTTGGATGTGTCCTTGGGGGTAGAAATTTTCCACACCTTTTGCACTACATGTTTCAAAGGGAGAATGAGAGATGATATGGCCACTATAGTAGCTCACTTGTTTCTTTATGGGGTCGACCATATCATTGTTTGGAGCACTTGGGATATGCATCTCATGAGCATTTGGGAGGAGATTTTCTATGAATTACCAAGCTAGGAGCTGATTCATTTCATTTGGATGATAACATGGAGATGGAAGTCCTTCATTGTTAAAGAAGTTCCCCTGATTGTCATCACTTCTATCTTGAGGATGCCATTGATCATGAAGGATTTTTCTATATAGAACTTTCATTCTTTCATGATGAGAGCCATTTGGTTTATCCACCAAAGACCAAATTACACACTTGGGAGGAACCATTGGGAGACAGAATTGTTGAAGAAAATCTGAAGCAATGGTGGAGACTATTGGATGTGGAGGTCCCAAGAGAAGGAGGGGAGATTTTGCAACACCCTTGTAGTTGCTCGATGACAAGAAAAATTTGGGAGGGGAAGACTGTAATATTCCTAAATTAGCATGCAGCTAATAGGAATATTAATTTTTCTCTTAATATCTAGTTAGATGAATAAATGGGTAAGGAGGCCCATAAGTTGCTTAAGTAGGCATAAAACCCCTCATAATGTGAGAAGGGATCATGTTAATAACTAGATAAAACATCTTTATGTGTGAACAGGGTCTAAAATGTGTGGAAAAACTCAAGTTTGACCAAGTCAACAGCATTATTATATGAGGAGTGGATCATAAATAAAGACAGCTCAGTGTGAATGAAGATCAAACTAGCTAGTCAGAATAAAGACACCTTGGGTGTGAATGGAGACAATGCATGGAGACTAAGTCATGGTTGAATAAATCAAATAGTGTTGTAAATAGATGAGTAGGACTAATGGATACAACATAATTTTGGAGGAGGAGCCTTTGCATGGAAGTAACCTCATAATTGGGTGGGACCCATGGTGAGGAAGCTCATCAACTATATAATGAAGGGGATGGTAGCCATATGGGGCATGATTGAAGAATATATTTTTTATGTGGTCTGTTTATACTTATTGCATTCTTTGGTTGTTTAGCTAAGTTTGCTGCACTGTTTAGTGTAAGGGATTTATCATGCGGGAATTCCCCACTCTTGCTTGGAGATCTTGTTTAAGAAATCTGAGAGGAGCATTCTGTGCTACATTTTCCACTATCTGGTGTTAGGCAAAGTAGTCACCTTCAGCAACAGCATAGTCCCTTGCAGAAACTACATTATTTCTTAAGATATTGTAATGGAGGGGTTTAAACTCTTTTATTTTGAGCTAGTTTCCCTAAACAAGGTTTATCTTTTTTTCTCGGAAAGCTAGTAGGAGGAGCTACAACCATTTCTTTGCATGATCAACCATTTTTATGCAGAGCTTCAGCCATACATCTATAGTATATGCTTCTTGTATTTCATGTTTAGCAAGAAACCCTTGTCGGGTCATCTTGGATTTCTGTAAAAGACGCTAGATATCTGTTTTTGGGCCTCATTGATTAATATATAAGCAGATCTATTTTGTCTCTCATTTTTTTGAGTATAACCCTTAATAAACTACGCTGTCACTTTCTGCAGTAATTTCTGTGTGCAGTAGTCTTGGGATTTATTGTCTTTTTGGGTTGTTTTGGCCATAGGAGGCCTGTTTAACTAGGAAAAAGTGTTTTGTTTCTGATTTCCTCTTGGATTTGGTTGTAATAATGTCAGATCCACTAGATCCATGGGCTGCATTTTTCTATTAATAATTATATTTCTGAAAAATGCATTTTCTGTGCATATATTGCTAAGTTTCCCTATTTTGGAATATTACAGTATGTTCTTTTGTAGTAATACCATAACAATTGTGTGTTCTGATGCTAATGAAAAGATGAAAAAAATCCTTGGTAAAGTTAGGGCTGATTAGAACTGGTGTTTGGGTAAGTGCTTGTTCTACTATTTCAAAGGATTTCTTTGCTTCTATGGTCCATTTGACCCCTATTTCTCTTTTCAGCATGTTTCTAATGTTTCTTAAGAGTTCTGCAAGGTTTGGTATGAACCTTCTTAAGAAGTTGATCTTTCCAATGAAAGATTGTAGCTCTTTGATGTTCCTAGGGTGACTGATCTAAAATATCCATTCAATCCTCTTTGGGTCTATCTTAATCCCTTCTTTAGATATCATATGGCCTAAAAGTTTTCCTTCTTGAAGACCAAACAGAGTTTTCTTAGGATTTAAAGATAAACCATACTTTCTACACTTTTCAAAGACCTTTCTTAAGTGAGCTAGATGTTCTTCATCAGTTTTTTAGTAGACTGTGATGTCATCAAGATATATCACAATAAAGTAACCCATCTCTTCTAAGAAATCAAAGTCCATGGCTCTTTGAAAAGTTTCCCTAGCATTCATTAACCCAAAAGGCATTTTGACATACATGAAGGTGCCCAAAGGTGTAGTGAAGGTGGTTTTGTGCTAATCATCTTGATGTATTAGCACCTACTTATACCCTGAAAAACCATCAAGAAAAGATATTCTTTTCGAGCCAAATACCCTTTTCAGTATATGATCCATCTTAGGTAAAGGGTAGTTGTCTTTTAGGGAGGCTTTGTTTAAATTTCTGAAGTCTCTGCATAGCCTAATTTCCCATGTTTTCTTCCTCACTGATACAATATTTGAGACCCATTCCGAGTACCTGAGTGGGACTATTATTCCAGAGTCATACATCTTTTTAATTTCTTTCTCAAATAGAGGCATTAGGACAGGGTTTATCCTACGCAATTTTTGCTTAAATGATTTATGGTTTTCTTTGAGAGGAATTTTATGCTAAATGATGCTTGTATCATAGGACTTCAAGTCCTCATAGCCCCATGCAGACATATCCTTGAATTCTTTTAATAGCTCAATGTATTTCTATTTTATAAGAGCTGATAGTGTTTTGGACAGTTTTATCATTTTAGGTTCTTCCTCACTGCATATGTTGCATTCTTCTACATCTGTTTTAGTGGATTCTATTTTAGGCTTCCTAGCAACATCATTGAAATCAAATAGCTCTTCCAAAGGGACAAGTCCTTTTGGAAATAGATTGTATTTGCATTGCAATACCTCAAGGTCCTTTTTAACTGAATCTTCACATAATTCTACCTCATGAGGGTGTTCTAACAAATTTATATCAGCAACATAGGGTGGTTCTATTTTGTGTGTTTGTTCCTCAGCAGAGTAGTCCTTTTCATGATCTCAGTTTGGTTTTGGCATTTCAAACTTATTTTTTGGCTGCAAGAAGTATTCTATCTGTTTGTCATTTTCAAATACTTTCCAATAATCTATGTATTCAGGGACTGATGGTCTGTATTTGACCTTTAATATGTATTTTTCATTGGCATGAGGTAGTTGGCAAGTGCTGTCAACAAAGGATAGTTTATTTGCAAGGTTGTTTTGAGTTCTTGGGACAGAGGTAAGTTCATATTTTTCAAATGTTTTTAGGAGGTCTAAGGCAGCATTTCTATATTCTCCTTTTATTTCCTAATAATTATCTTAGAGTCTCCCTGAATGGAAATATTCTTAGCTCCTATATTTTTCAGCAATTTTAAACCTAGGAGAAGAGCTTCATTTTCTGCAATATTGTTTTTAAATTCAAAAATTGAACTTGTAAGAGTGACCCACATTATTTTTGTGTATCCAAAAAGCTGCTCATGAACCAGCTTTTCCACAAGAGCCATCAAAGTTCATGTTCCAAAGAGTTTCAAGTTTAGTTTCACCATTGTGTTTTTGTTCATGGCTGCTAGGGTTTTGACTATTATGGCCTTCATTTTGTGTTTGGTTTGATTGTTCTGACATGTCTTGCTCTTCCTCTCTTTCAGCTACTTGTTCATTAATGTCATCTTCATTGTACAAAATGAATGAATTATTTTTTGAATGGACATAATAGAGAGGAGTGTTATTTGGATTATATTGGCTGCTTACCATGTATTTCATGTGATTTTCTTTGTACAGTCTTCTTGTTTTGTTAAAGACTGGAATGGTAGCATATTTCATGTCCATTTTGAGGGTTCCTCGGAGTTTGGATCCCCATGATCTTGATAAAAGCATGCCATATTTTGTGGGAATGCTAGCCACTAAAATATCCATTACAAGTTTCTTGGCTAGTATTTGTGCCAGATTAACACATAGATCTTTGATTAAGCCTAAAAATTTAACTTTACTTGAATCAAAAGAGTATAATTCTTTGTATGGTCTAGTTATTTCAAGGCCTAATCTTTCCATCACTACCTTTGGCATGAGGTTATGTGAAGCACTAGAATCTAGCATGGCATTGTGTAGGATTTTGTCATGGTATGTTCAAACTGACATAAAATGGAGGCACACCTCCCTCTTGAAACTTTCCTTCTACCTCTGGCCAACAAAAATTATGGCTTGTCATCATTCATAATTATAAGAGTATCAGTGTTATTTCATATGTTTAAAGCATTCAAAGCTTGGGATCTATATACATCTTGAGTTACTAATTCAGTAAGGGGTATGGCTATTTTTATCTTGGAAATTTCACCCTCAATACTGAATGGTGTCTATGTTCTTAGTAGATTTGAATAAGTTTTGTCAGACATTGTCTTTTCAGCAACTTTAGCTTGTTGATTTTGACTTGGAATTTTAGTTAAAACAGTTTTTTCAGGGCCACTAGTTAATGTACTAGGGTAGCTTGGGTCACCATTATGTTGGCTGATTTTGTTTTTTCTTTGATTATAATTCTTAGCCATGGTGTTTGTATTTTCTACTATATTTTTATGAGTGTTTTTAGGGGTCTTCCTAGAAGAAATTTCTGGGTTGCTCCTCTTGGAAGCATCTTGGGCTTTCTTACTTCTGAGGTCATACTGCTTATGAGACTCCATGATAGCATTTTCAAACCCTAGTTTGTATTCTTCAGAATCCTCATATGTTCTTTCAGTTTGGTTTGAGGAAAACAAACCTTATTCTTCTTCTGTGAGAAAAACAACGTCCTCATTATTGGAGTTTACAAGATTGACATGGTTTTCTTCTGGCTCCTCAACCTCTCTCTCCTCTTCACCTACATATTTTTCTTAGAAAGGAATTCTGATTCATTGGTCAGTTTCTATTTGTCTTATTTGAGGAGGGTCTCTTCTGAAGTTCTGGTTTATGTTTTTGTTTTGAGGATTTGTTTGGTTTTTGGTAAGGGATGGTCTTTAATTTAAGTTAATTCTCTCCATCATCCTTTCCATTGTCCTAACTAGATTTTCAATTTTATCATCAGATGCGGAGGCCATAGGTTCATGTTTGTATGTAACCCTCTTTTCTACTCTCATTCTAGCCCTTTTAGCAATTAGATTGGCTTCTAAACTTACTACTCCCCTTTGCATGTCTTCTAAGGTAAGGGGATCTCTTTCTCTTAATTGGTAAGCCATTTATGGATCAAATCCATCTGGAAATTTTACTAGGGCTAGGCCTTGTGGGGGTTTCATGTGGGGAGGAAGTGCATTATATACACTATTGAACTTAGTGTAGTAGTCTTGAACACTCTCCCCAACATTTATTTTCAGGTTGTCATACTCTGATAAGATTTGAAGAGGATTTTTCGTAGCCTCCCACTTTTTTATGAGTACTTGATGAAGGGAAGGCAGATCATGAATGCTATTAGGTTTTAAGCTCTTGAACCATTTCTTTTCTTCTCCCCAAAAAATTTGGGCAAATATTATCATTTTTATGGTCTCATCTTCTATTTCTTGGTAATAAAAAGCATCATTCATCTTGTCTACATGCTGTTGGGCAGTTGTAGGATCAGTCCCATTAAAGTGAGGGATTCTAGATCGATAGTCTTGTGGAATAGGTAGTAAAGATTGTGGTAGTACCAATGGGGAAAACCATGCTGCCATGATTTGAGGCAAAGGAACCCAAGTAGGATTTATAAGAGGAGGGTTTATGAGTGGAGGTGGAGGATGAAATGGAGGGGTTTGAAAAGTGGATGTATAAGTAGGGGTAGCATATGTACCTGGACCAGCTAGATGATATTAAGCAGATTTGGAATGAAAGGATTCAAAGTGTTGGAGAAACTGAGGAACGGGAGGAGTGAAAGGAGAGGCTTCTCTACTAGGACTCTACTGTAATCTAGTAGGATTAAGGTTTTTTTTGCCTATCCAACTTTGAGACTTAGTTTTGAATAGGTTTCTTCTATGGTGTAAGTCAAATTTGGGTATCTTGCAAGGATGTAAGGTTTTCAGGAAAGTAACTTGTTTTGTGGATTGGTCTAACAATAGTTGAATCTTCAGTCCTAAAGGTTTTTCTTAAGATTCTTTCTAGGTCATCAACTATAGTGGGAGGGTTTGGGTCAGGGTGAGATCTGGTGCTGATACTTTGTGAAGCTAGATTTCAGACCCACAACACAGAGAGGTTGAAAGTTTACAAGAGTTTTGAAAACAAAACCAATCTATAAGAATATTGAATTCATACAGTATGTGACTGGGATTTATACTATCAGGATTGATTAATACATTCCAAGGGGAGTCTGTGAGAAACAATGGAGTCACCAAGTCTACTGGAAACTAGTGGAGTCACCAGGTGGATGATGCTAACTGTTTTGAGGATTTTTTTTTGTTGTTGTCCACCATCAATAGTTGGATACTAATCTAGATATATTTTTGGGTTTTCTGAGTTCTTTATATAACACTAAGATTTTCAATAAGTGTTCCCCAGAGGAGTCACCATTATGTTGGGTCCCTGTAATTTGTTAGATTGGTAAAACCAAATAAACAAGGGTAACATCAAACCAAATTTAGAGTCCTGTTGACCTAGCCTTCCTGGACTCAGGGAGGGCTCTCTCTATATTTGTATAAAAGATATATCTTGATTGATTTTAGGCTAGTTAAAATGATAAGGTTATTTGTTTTGTTTTGTTTGGTTGGGTTGCTTGTTAAGAAGAACAGATAGAGTAAGAGAAATTCAAACCATTGGGCTATGGGGTCTGTGAAAGGCTTGAAAAGTACAACAATAAATCAAGGGTGTTTCATAAGGAAATTTAACAAATCCAAATGGATCTTAATAGCTTATGTGGGTGTGAAATGAACATAAATTTGTGAGTTTAGTAGGTTTAAAGGGAAATTAAGAACCCTTTAAAATATACTAGAACAAGAAGATTCTTTAAGACACTATGCTTAAGAAAGAACCAAAGGATAGGGCACATCATAAACTTATTTGGTCTAGCTTTACCAAGTAAAATTTGAGACAACAATCCAGCAAACCCTAGAGAGAAGGGAACTCCTAAGTTCTCTAGCTATTCAAATTCAGACAAAGAAAACATTTAAGATGACATATAAGTGATGAGTAAAGAGCAGGGAAATCCTAACTTCCTCAACCAAACTTGAAAATACCTTCAAAGTGACTATTCAAGATGGACCAAAGGATAGGGAAAACCATAAAACTTCTTTATCCAAACTCTAATAAGTAAACTTCAAAGAAAGGCCTTAAAAATAATGTTTCAAGCTACACCAAAGGACAGGGCATACCATAAACTTCTTCGGTTTGACTCTTATTAAATAATTTTCAAGACAAAAAGCTAGGTGGAATTAGAAAGAAATTAAGAATTCTCCAATCAGACCCAGCAAAGGAAAACATTTAAACAACAGAGAGCAAATAGACTTAAGGTGCCTCCAACAACATATCTTAATATAAATTTTATGCTCTGTTACAAGAGAAATTGATACAAAAAATGGAAAACGAAAGGAAACAATTACAAAATTAGGATAAAATCACCATTTATCCAAGCTCATGAATATTTTAAATGTGCTTGCTCCATTGATATCCAGTCCAAAACAATTACAAAGCTTCAAAGCCAACTTCTTACAACTCAAAAAACTATGAGGTATTCAGCTCAAAAACCAACTAACCAACAAAAACTATCAAACATACATGTAGTATTTATCTTCAAAATGAGGAGGTGAACCCTAGATATGGTTTCAAATGTAATTTATTACATATTTAATGTATTTTTACCTTTGAGACCATGCAAGGCCCAACGAAAAATATCTAAAACTCATTCATTGCAATAATAACTTCTAACATAACTACTGAGCTAATTTTGGAATAAGTTTTAATTTAAGGCTTCAAAATATATTTTGCAATAAATATTGGTAAGGGCACAGCTCCAAGGTACAGGGGTGCAGTGCCAGTGCAAACGCGTAGCGCCAAGACTGGGAAAATGACTTGTTTTGCAGCTAACGTTTGGAGGCCTTCCCGATGTCCAAATGAGCTCCATGATGGCTCATTGGAAAGGTATCTGAGTCTTTTTTCAAAATATGATTTCACTTTCAATAATGGTGCCTATTTTCCCTATCAAAAATCACTTCTCCCATGACTGATAAACATGCAGTGCCAGTGCCAAAATGAGGGCAGAAAGGTGATTTTTTGGTAGTTTTTGGCTTTTTTGAGGGACTAGTTTTGCTCTAAATCCTCTGAAACTTTACGAGGTTGATGTAATTTCCATTAGGAAAATGAATATGCTGACCATTTTTCATTTGAGTGCGTAAAAAAGAGCACAACACCAGTGGCACTGCGCGTTTGGCCCAATTTCTGCAAATCAAACTGTCAAAAATTCAAAATGTGCAAAAAGGTTCCAAAATTAGAATTTAGCTTGTTGATTAAGATTTAGAGGCTTCGAGGGACACATAAGAAATGATATTGAGCTTCTCCTTCTCTTTTTCCTTAGTCAAAGCCCAAATCTTTGCATTGGCTCGTTTGAGCTTGACCCTTGCAATCTTGTTTCTCATGGCATAATGTTTTTCCATTTTCCTTTGCATGTTAGTGTCTCTCTTTGCCTTATCTAGTTGACCCTCCAGGTGAAAATTGGATCTCTTTAGCCAAGATTCTCTATCCTTGCTAACTTCTATGGAAAGTAGCTCACTTGGAGTGAGTTGTTCTTCCAATTCTACCTCTTTTTGCCTTTCCTGGGCTAAAGCCCTCTTCAGACCAATGGTCTTTGGCCTCTATATAGGAAGTTGATCTTCCTCATCATCACTGCCATTAAAAGTGCCCAAGGTCTCATCTAGCAAAGCCTTGGCCTTTCTGGCCTCTTTCCGAGCTCTGATTGCCCTAACCTCACTGATGGTCTATTTTTCCTTAAGTTGCTAATTCTCTAGCTCAAGAAATTAAATCACATGCTTTACCCTACTAGGATTAGCTTGCAGCTCACTAATCTTGGCATCTTTGCCTTTGATAAATGCATTTGTGATTTTGGACTTGCCGCACTCTCTCAGTACAAAACTCAAAGCAACCCACATGTTTGAAGCAAGAAATAGTGAGAGGGGAGGCCATGAGTTCTCTTATGGTGATAGGTTCAAACCTATTTATCTTCATTCCCTTATGATCATTTCTCCTTGGCATTTGTGCCTCACCACCACTGTCTTCACCCTCAGAAATTTAGACTCTATTTTATAAAACCCTAGAGTGTAAGTGGAAATGAGAGGAGGGGAGAGGAATGAAATTGTAGCTTTGCAAAAACAAGGGAATGAGTGTGAATGAAGGGAATGAGTGAAATGGAATGTCTGTTGTGATAGACTAGATGAGTGAAAACCCTCAAGTAATGTAATTACCCTTTTTTATGACAAAATTTCTATAAGGAGGAAGAAATAGTGATAAAACAGTGATATCAAGTTAAAAATTAAGGTTTCCTTTAGGGTTATACTTCCATTCAATTAAGAGTAATCAAAATAGCTTCAAAGCAAGGTTCATGTCATGTACTTACCACTCAAGAGTGCTTTGGAGGACCTTGGAGGAAATTTGAAGAAGTTTTAAAATTGTTTGGGCAACTAGACCATCTCATAGCCTTCTCTGGCGAAGCGCGCATCACCGAGCTCCAGGCGCACAATGCCTTTAGAAATTGTGCTAATAAAATCATGCAAGGTCACAATGCTAACTCTTAGGCGCACAGTGCCAAGCTAAAATGTGCAACACCAAATGCTGAGCATGCAGTGCCAGGAAACTTAGCCAAAATTTCACTCAAATATTCATAGATTCTTCCTTGTTGATTGCTTCTTACTCTTTGAAAGGAAACAATGACTCCTTTGAAGTGTTTGATGAGATTTTATAAGAAAGTGGGATTTGATTTAATTTTGAAAAACCCACTTTCTAATGTTTTAATTCTTTTTCCTTTTCTCACTAATGCTCTTTGACACTTTTGTGTTTGCAGGTTGCTAAAGTCATTGAGTTGGCTTTTCTTTTGATCATTGAGACTTGAGATTTTTATTTTGAGAAATTTAGGATGATTACACATAGTAGCATATTCAAAATCTTCTGTAGTTTCCACCATAAAACTCAACTCATCTTTTCCACCTTCTCTAGCCACCTTTTTCAAAACCCTAAGTGTCTGTAGTTCTTTACAACAATTATCAGTGTTGTCTTCTAATTTCTCTATAGCCCTTTCAAGTTCATTCATTTATGTCCAGTTTACCTCACCTTTTTCCCATATTTATTCAATATTTTCTAATATACTTTCTTCATGTTTGGATTTGTATGCTTCCTCCATGTCATTTTCTTGCAAGTAATCACTAATTTGGCACTCAAATGGACTAACCAGTTCATAACCCTAGTCATCTACAAGATCAAGTGTTTCCTCTTTTCTAGTTGTGCATTGTTTTCTTTCAGGTGTAGAAAGTCTACATCATCAGTACCTTCTGCTGATAAATGTTCCAACACCTCTACCGAAGTGCCAAACTTTGTCCATTTTTCTCATTTGCAGTTTCTAGACTAAGAAGATAATCCTCTTTGGAAATTTTAGGTCCTTCTTGAATAACCATGTCTTGAAATTCTATTACATCTAAGCCAAATTCTAGCAAAGGAAAAGCAGTGCCTGAAACATCGAAGGATTTTTGGGGAATGACCTTGAAAAATGAAAAACCCTAATTACCTAATGGGAGTGCTTTTTGACCTATTTTTTAATGAGATTTGACTTAGAGATTTTCAAGTGAAAATAGAGCATTATTATAGGTTATTATGCTCAAAGAGACATGGGAATGAGTTAGCAACAAGAAATCCTAGAGGGAGGATGGAGTTTATTAACAGGGAGAAATGGGGAAATGAGGTTTTAGGTAGGAAAGAAGGATGAAAATGAGAGGTATGAGCCCATAATGAGTCTTTTAAGAGAAATACGGTGACTTTGAGATGGAAAACTGATAAAATAGGGAAAAATGTTTTATGAAGATAATGAAGGCAGTGAGATTTCTGAAACTCAAGATATTCAAGGAACATTGTTTTCAGAAAACTATAACCATCTTATAGTCATCCAAAGATAGTGAAAAATACTCATGACTAACACCTAGAAATAGCTTTCTCTCAATGGAATATTGTCAAACTACTACTTTTGTCAATTTCTACTAAATCAGTAGATTTACGTTTTATAGACCTATTGATTCTCCTCTCATATTTCAATTTCCTGTCATCATAGACTACAAAATTGCACCTTGCTACCACATCAAGTTACAATACCCTCTTTGGCAGAACTATGGATTTGACCAAAATCTCTCTTTAGTAAATCGAAGTTTATACCATCTTCTAATCCATTAGAAAAAAACATTAAAATTGCCTTAGAGTTTAAGATGTGTTTGGTCAAGTGCTTGCTGGAGTCCAAGTGCTTATTCCAGAGCCAACATCTTTTGGTACGTTTTCCAGGAGCCGAAGGCCTTCTAACAAAGTATTCTCCCAAGTCTATTGTTATGAATTGTTGATAATCAGTTCTTGATGGTGAACAAGAATTGGTGACCTGAAGAAGACTACAATTTTTTTCACATGGGGACTCCACGAAGAGGAAGAGGGGTGTCAAAACCTCCTTCTACAAGGATGAATCAGAGATATCCAACTATGACTCCAGTTGCTGACGTAGAGAAAATCATCAAAGGTGCTAAAGGAAAACATAGATCAGTTGAGGCCACATCTCAGTCAGTGAAGAAGGTACACAAAAGTATGTTCCAAAGAAAAAGGTACCTCTATCTAATATAGAATATAAAGAGGTTTTAGTTTCCAAAAATTCTGCTGAAAAATCTCATGTTGAAGCTACTCCTCTAGAAAATAAAGTGGATGTTGTTAACCTAGGCTCAGCTGGAGATTTTTCTTACTCATCACCTAGTAAATCTGCAATAAATACTGTTCTAGTCAAAGAAGGAGAAACTGAATTTCTAAGTGTTGAAAAGAACTCAGAAGAATTTCTAATGACTGAAGGGGAATTAGAAAAAGTATTAGCTATTGCACCTTTCCTTGATAGGGGTATTTTGATTGAAGAATATTTGAAGACTATTTTAAAATTCCTTCAGACTCATCATGAATACCAGTCTCTTGTCACCCTTCAAAAAAAATATTTTCCTTTCTCTCCAAATCCAGATGTTGGGTCATCCTCCTGTCATCCACTTGAAGAGACTGTACCTAAAGGTCTTACATTTGATTTATCTGATTTCCTTGCTCAGAAAAATAAAGTCGAATTAACTCCATCCCCTAAGAGACAACTTTAGATTATGATTCTTCTACTGAATGAGAATTCAAGACATCCTCTATTCATATTTTTGAAAACCCACTTTTCTTTGTTCCAAAGCTTGAAAAATCAGCTCAAGACCCCAATTTTCTATCGTTTCAAATCAGAATCAGAATTCACCAATTGTAATTCCTATTTCTCAAATAGCTACATCAGTTGTACATCAACAAAATATGGACTAGCATGCCCTTACAAGGATGCAACAGATAGTGGTTGCAAGATATGTGCCACTTGTTCTCCCTCAAGCCCTGCATGCACTTCCTCAAGGAGATTGCTGGAAATATCTTCCAAAATACACTGGGAGGGAGAAGGAGTTTCTGTTGAAGAAAATTTAGTGGCTTTCTATAGTTATGCTGACAATCATAATATTGAACATGAATATGTTTGGTCAAGACTCTTTGTTCATAGCTTGGATGGTGAAGCTTGAAAATGGTTTATAAGTTTGGCTCCAAATTCAATTACAGGAATCGATGAATTAGAAGAGATATTTGAAGCACTGGGATGATAGGAAAGACTACCTTTATTATCTTACAGAATTTGGAACTCTGAGGAAGAAAGCAGATGAGTCTTTAGTTGATTTTACTTATAGGTTTTATAAGATTTATCAGAAAATTCCTAAAGAGATTAAACCCACTGAAACCACAACTATGATAAATTTTGCTAATGCTTTAAATTCTAATTTTGCCTTCTGGTTGAGGGCTGAAAAAGCACACACACTGACAACTATGCAAGAGGTTGTAATTGGAGCGCAGTCTAATCTCATGGCTTCTAATAAATTACAAATAGAGGAAGAAAAGGTAGAAAAAGACAAAAATAAGATGAAAGAAGAAAAGCCTTCTTCTTCCAAGTCTCTTTCAGTAGAAGAAAAGATCGATCAAATGTCAATTTGATCAAGGAACTCGCCTCTAAGATGTCAAAATTAGAGGTAGAAAATAAACTAGCTGCTAGAGCCAATCAAAATTAAGCTAATAGAAATCACGCTCCCTTCAATAGGCCTATTCAACCTCAACAAATCTTACAATGCCCAAGGAGGAACACTGATGATCAAAATGTTCAACCTCCTTTGAATAATTTTGCTGAAGAAGAAAAACAAGGAAACGAGGAATAAAATGAATAGATAAACCATGTGGGAGAAACTTCACAGTCTAAATGTTTGACATTGCAGGAATATGAAGATAGATCAAGAATTTGTTTGTTTTCTGATGATATGAATGGTCAAATTTATGCACAGAATGATAAAAAACTGCAAGAATTTCAAAACAAAAACTACCCTTTGAGGTCAAAAGCTCCTATTCAGCAGCCTCAACAAAAATCAAGTTCAGATAAACAAGCTGCTAAAAAAAAGGCCAAGGTAAATGAGGCTCCTCAACCTCAAAATTATGCCCCAATTGTTGAAATTACTGCAGAAAATAAGTAATTAGTTCCAATTTATTTCAGTTTCAAATCTGAATTGAATAAAACCAAAATTCCAGTTCCACTCCTGGAATTTTTGAAAAATATAGCATAAAAAGAGTCTTTTAAGACTCTACTACAGCCTCCTCTCTCTCCTAATTTAGTCAACCTTGAGGATGAGCATCCCACTATTTATCTAGGCTGTCATGTCCAAGACCAAAATGATGATAACTCACCGCATTTTTACTTGTCACTTAACATACATGACAAATTGTTGTATAATTTTATGTTAGATTTTGGAGGTTCCCACAATATTATACCAAATAAAGTGATGGATGAATTAGGATTAGAGATAACCAAGAAATATCATGACCTTTACACCTTTGAATCCAAAAAATTCAAGTGTCTAGGAGTGATTAAGGATTTGGTTGTTTCCCTTACACAACTACCTATGAAGAGCTTAGTGATGGAAATTGTAGTTTCTGACATTTCTTCTAGATTTGGGATGTTACTTTCCAGATCTTGGTCTAATAAATTGGGAGGTACCCTTCATATGGACATGTCATATGCTACCATCCCAACATTTGGAGGTAAATTCAGAAGGCTCTATAGGGAAGCTCAAATGGCCTACATCATTAGTGATCGTCACAATCCATCAAACCATCCCATATATACTGAAGAAAAGGAATCAGGGTCATTAACTCTGCACCTTGTTGTTGATGATAATGATTTCCAGCCTAATTTAAGTAAAAAACAACACTTTCAAGGTGAAAATGCACAACATTTATAAGGAGAACAGATCTAGAGATTGTACTTTGATGGAGCTTCTTCAAGAGAAGGATCAGAAGCCAGTGTATTCCTCATTTCTCCTACTCAGCAGAAGGTTATCATCTCATACAAATTGCAATTTTCTACCACTAACAACACTGCTGAGTATGAAGAACTTGTGCTAGGTATGAAGGCAACGAAGGATTTGGGAGTAGAATAGTTAATTTCCATTGGCGATTCAGAGTTGGTGATTAAGCAAGTGAGAAACAATTATCAAGTGAAAAATTTACAATTGAAGAATTATAGGAACGAAGTCTGGGATTTTATTGAGTATTGCTTTGTCCATTAATATGATGTTGAATCAAATCATTATGAAAAAAAATAGTATCACGATCCACGTCCTTCATCCATTGAATCCTAGAATTTTTCTTCCACGGAATATCCTCCTGCTTTGTTCTATCTTCAATATTTGTAAGAATGGTAGCCTCCTCCAATGCCAACTTTGTGGTTTTGTCTTCCCATATCATCCTTTGTTGAATAAATGATCTCTTATTTTCCAATTCTCACTTATCTTTAAAAATATTTCCAAAAACTCTTTTATTATAGATTTTAAGTTAGGATTTAAAATGCTTAAACCTTAATTAAAACACTCTCATCTTGGTATGACCTTCAACTGTTATTTCTTCCCACAATGCCTTACGTAGATAATAAAAACCTTATGATTTGAACCAAAATTTTTGAAATCAGAATGGTTGATTTAATGGATTTTCCTTTAGATCAACTTCTGACCTAACTGGCCAATTATTAGAACCCATACATGAAAATATAGAGGATTCTATGAAAAATATATTTGTATAACATTTTAAGATTAAAAAAATGATCTAATCGAGAAGCAATATTATTTGTACCACCCCTACATTTATTCCAAGTGTAACAGTAATTAATTTTCAGAATGTTAACCAAAATAGAGGGATTCAATAAATGGATCAAATTCCACTGATATAGGATCGAGCCTACCATTACCACCCTTTCTTTCCTAGATAGGTGTTGTGATATTAAAATCTCCACCCATAATCCATAATGAATTTCTTATAAATCGTTTGGTCGCCTACAACTACTTCAAGAAATAAAAAATCCAAGGGGTTGGAGGGGACATAAACCACTGAAAGGAAGAGGTATTATTTTGTTCCCACATATTGAAACTTATGTGTTAGAGTTCTATAAGATGTGGGCCATTCATGAAATAAAACCTATTTTGGATTCCACCATGCAGATATCCCACTTGCATTCCTTGTAGCTATTACAGACATTTGCTAAGATCCTTTAAAAGAAAAACCAACTATGTTGTTCATTATCTCCTCTCCCAATTTCATTTCTTGTAAAATTACAATTGTTGGACTTTCCTTTCTGATTTGATATCTAACGTATCATTGTTTACCTCTATGATTGAGACTCCTTATCTTATGGGAGAAGATTTTCATTTATAAATTATTCGTAATTTGCAAACCCTTCTATGGGCTTGCTACTATCTATTTTGAGATGCTCTCGATTGTCTCTATGTGTTGCATTGATTCCCATTTTGGTTTGGTTATCTTCTTCTTCTCCTCCTTGTGTAATTTTTTTGATAATTTTCTTTACCTTTATATTTGAATTTTTGGGAGGCTTGAGCTATTGGATCTCATGGAACAGTCCATTTCTTTGATTTCCAATTTGGCATACCTTTCTTTCTCCTCTTTGGCAAGATTGACAAGGTCCTTGAAAACCCATTCGTTTATGATGGTGACTATTACTTGTTCCTCTTTGGAGAGTTTTGATATATTATATCTTAAGAGAGGAACCACTTCCTCAAAACACTATATTTCTAGGAGATTAGACCTAGCTTGTAGATTTTCATATTTAGTACCCATTTTACATTTCAAGGTCATCTTTTCCAATATTTTCTCAGATGGAACAATGTCCATTTTGGTCACACGAATGTCTTGATTGTCCTCCTCCATAGCTTAAATAAAAGAGAAATAATTCTTTTCCTCAGAGGCCCTTGTGCTAATAGGGGTTTGATTACCTTGATTATGATGTTGATTGGGAAATATTGTAAAACCATCATTAATCATTAAACCACCTAGATTTTTTTCCTTATTCTTCAAGGGAAAATCTCTAATGAGGTGGCCTTATTCATAACAAAATTTCATTCATCATAGAACACATAATGTTTAGGACTGATAAAGGTTAATTTTGGACAACCTATTTTACCTATACTAACCAATTTATCAGCATTGGTTTATTTAACCATCAAAAATAAGAAAATGAATTGTATGTAACAAAATTTCATACATTATAGAATGCATATTGTTTAGTGTTGATAAAGGTTAAGTTTGGAAAACCTATGATAAAAGATATTTTGTAGAAAAAAAGAAGGCATAGAATTCCTTATGAGAAACTGGTCAAAGGGAAAACAAGCTCAATATTCTTGCAAAAATTCAGGTTCTACAATATGGCTTAAGAGAGACAGGAAGGAAGATAATTCAAATATAAGCCTGAAGGAATTCTCAAGGATATAAAATTATTAAAAGAGAGAAACTCATATTGGTATATGTATGAGGAAGACCGTCTTAAATTCATCCTTAAAGGTTTGACTCATTAAGAATTTTTTCAATACATGACCAAGAGTTAACTCACAAAACCTTACCCTATGCCTTAAATCTCCGCCTTCTAACCCTCCTCCCACTCAACCCTCATACCTATGAACTACCCATGGGTTTGATGAGGACCAACACATCTCATCAGAGCACATAAATGGATATTATTGTTCATAAAATATACCCTTCCAATGGTTATCAAGTTGAAGAATTGTATTAAACTTCCATTCCAATAGTGCATGTTAATATTCCTGAGCCCACAAGTTCCAGCATATGAGAGAGAATTCCCTGTTCAAACAACAAACAATTTAACTAACATTTAAAGAAAACGATTTGTTAAGGCAAACACTGACACTAAATAGAAATGTCAAGATACGAGAACCAGTGAAACTACTTGATACAGATTCATACAACTCACAAAAACCTACCCTAAACCTTGTTGTACCCTACCCTAAATCCTAAAACCATAGTGTAACAAGAGCTAAATGTTGAAAAGTGTAACTAGGTTTGGTCTTCATAGTGACTTGTAATTATGAATTTATGTAATAAAATGTATTTTTTAAATACTTGCTTCATGGGTTCATGAGCAAGAATTTTTTAATATTGGTCAAAGAATTCTTCTTGATGTCTTTAGGGGTTTTTCATCTTGTCATAAATATATAATTTAGAGTCATGTATATGAACTGGCGTTACACTAGTAAAGACAACTTATTGATGTAAATGTATGCCTTCAAGACCTTGTAAAATATTCTCCTCAAGTAGGCCAAGAATATGTTGAATATCGTTACTTGATGAAGTCGGGTCACACTAAGATTGACATGTCGGCTTAGAGGAGGGAGACAATCCCTATTAATAAGAGGACTATGGCCTCATTACACCACCAAGGATTTAGATAAGGTCTGCAACAAGAAGTGCGAGATAAGGTCTGCAGTTGGTAAAAATGAAGGAAGGAAATCAACGAAGAAGGCTATGACATATTTGAATTAGTTTTTTGTCTAATATATCTTGCATATAAAAAGAGGCCGAGACCTATTACATCATGGATAAGTTAGTTCCAATTCATAATGCAATGTTGCATGGAGAAGATATATATCAAAGAAGGGATATGTTGTTAGATTAATAAGAGAGATATATTATCTTTGTTTTGGAACAGGATCTATATCTAGTATATCTCGAAGAGGAGCTGAAGTTAACTACAATACAAAGAATGGTCAATACAGTGTGGAAGAGATCTTGAACCTAGACATAAAGAGGTGTAGAAATAAGGCCGAGGAAGAGTCACCTGGAGGACGAGGTCAGATCAAGGTAGGATAGAAAGGAAGCATATTTTTTAGGGCTAGGGACGAAGCCTCCCTAGTACTGGTGTAATGCAGTGCAGAAAGGAAGAATCAACTAGAGAAGTCGAGAAGAGTAATAAGAATTGTGACAAGGGTATTAAAGGCATACTAGTGTCAATGGTTTGTGTCATGGTTATGGTACTTGTCAATTGAAGATCTAGAAGAAGAATTACTTTCTGGTTTTCCTCTCTAAGAGGAAGATGTTTTGGCCCTAGCTGGAAAGCCTAAATATTGTTTCTCTTGTGAATTTTATAATTGAATTGATGAACAATTTAATACACTAATGAAGATAATATCTAAGTAGAGAATCAAAATGAAATCACAAGTAATTATCATGAAAGTGAATTGAATTAAACTATGCCCTACCAAATTCTCAACGTGGAATCATAGCTAAGGTGCTAGAAAGGGATATTTGGAAAGAAGACACACAAGGATCAAAAGATCAAGGATCATTTTTCAAAAGAACGATCTACCTTATAAAAGTCTAGATGTAAGAATATCTTCAATCATTCAAGAAGGAGCAGTTTGCAGAAATTAAATAAGTCCTCAATCCATCTCAAGAAGACAAAAGATCTTACTTAAATAACATATACATCAAGGTTCTTTCAAGAGGTGATCTTTATCTTCAAGGAATCTATCTCATGATTGAATCCAAGTCAACACTATTGGAGACATCATCAAATCATCACTTTGCTGAAGTCATCATCAAGTCATCCTTGATCATCATAATCATCAAGGATCCAAGGTGATCTACCATTTTACACCACTCTTAAATAATTCTATATAAGAGGGAGATCATGGGGCTATCTAAATCATCATCAACAAGGAAGCTGATAGAAGAAGAAACAAATCTACTCAAGTAAGTATCTTTATGACTTCATATGAATCTATCAAAATGTATTTTTGCAAAGAAAACAACAAACTATTTAGGGTTTCAAACTTTCTTGCATGGAAGAAAAGGAAAATGAAGTCATCATATGAAGGGAGACATAAGAGCCTAGAGAATTCTTGTAGAATCCATAAAGGACTCTCTCATCCCCTATGTATAAAAACTAAAAATATTCAAAAGAAATATATGAAAAAAATGGTGGATCTACTCTCGGTGAGTACTGCAGGAGAAGTAATATCTCTGAGATAAGAACTATACAGGTTGAAGACATCAAGAGAAGGAATAACTTCATACCTTATGAAGTATGAGATCAACTGTAGGAATTGGGAGAAGTAATCTTTGATAGAGAAATGACCACAATGATGTTGAGTGCTTTACCAAAGTGATTGGGAAAATTCACTTAAAATATCTATAGGAACAAAAGAAGCAACACCATTCTAGGATCTATGGTCTCTATGAGAATTAAAAGAGACAAGGTTAAAAGCTAAATTGAATATAGTATCAAATGAAGAGAATCAAGCCCATGCTACCATATCAAGGAGAAAGGAAAGATTCAGTAAGTTTGGTCCTCTAGAAGAGAAGAATAAACATGGATAAGATATGTTGTTATGGGTGTAATGAAATATTATCCCAAATCTAATGAGGACAAGAGGAAAAATGAAGAATCCCATATTGTCAGAAAAATGGAAGAACTAGATTCAAAGAAGCCTAAGAAAGAAGAAGTGAAAGATCTCTATTATGATTTAGATCATATTCCTCTTTAAGAGGTATCTATAAGGTTGTAAAATAGTATGTTAGGAAGCATGGTATATTATATAAATGCAACACTCCAGGATTTTCATCATGATGGAAGCATTGAAGGAGGATCACTCGTTGTAGAGAGATGTTTGTAACACATATGTCACATCTATGCTATAAGAGGCTCATGGGAACCTCACTAAAAAAATAAAATTTATAAAAGGAAGTAATCAAGATCAAAGGTCATCATTCAATAATAAAAAATGAAACATATGCTGACATTTTCTAATGGATTCCTCTTTGGACTCATTGGTTATAAATAAATCAATAGGTTTCCTTGACAAATTCTAACTTGCGGAATTTTGGGATTAGAAATGATGACATATTGATGAAGCTGGTCAAAGGAATAAAACTCTTCACTCCAAAGAAATATGTTGCGGGGTGACTCAAAGAAATGAAATTAGGTACATATATATATTTATGCTAACATTGGATGCTATATAGACATGTCATATGGTTGCAGATAGAAGAAGTATGTTCAAAGAAAGTAGAAATTCTTCCAATGCACAAGTTGTCAATAGACATGATCAACGATTGATGAAATCAACATAATATGTCCTGATATGGAATATGAGGTGGTTGTGTACAAAAAAGGAACTACATATTGAAATTTCATGGGAATGAAATAAAATTGTGCGGGGAAAGAGAGAAAAAGGAGAATATCACGAAAATGTGCAATCATCAAAAAGAGGCAGTCAACATCCAAGGAAGCTAAGAAGACTTTACTAGAAAATATCTTGGGAAGATATGTAGACTTTAATGAGGAGTCTAGAAAATATGGAGACCCTTGAAAATACATATATTTTAGATATGTATCAACATATGAAAAGGATTTTGATGCCTACAAGAAGGATGTAATGGTGAAAGATCATCATTGAGGTAACTTTTTATTTAAGTATTCATATTTATAATTTAATAACATTTGATGAGCTTATGCAGGGCTTCCAAGTGGAACTATATGTCTTCCACATGTTTATAACCATATGGCAGGATGAAAGATCCTTGGAAGATATACGGTTCAAAAGAAAGCAACATAACATGAATCTAGAATAGATCAAAACACTGATGGATCACTTTCTGATAGAAGACATGGCTCTTGGATTAAAGTGATGGATGAGTTGTGCTCTAAGAAGAGATCCCAAAGTTGAAGGCTCCTCAATTCATGACATCAACGGAAGGAGTCCTTCATGAGCAATTGGATGTTTGCATCATTGCTGCTGCATGTCCCTGGCTAAGAGGGAACTTGATAATAATTTTCTTACTTGGAAGTAGCTATATGATTCCTAAGACAAAAATAAATCTTAGGTACATTATTATTCCTCTACGGAATATGTCCTCCCTAGTTAAGAGGGAGAAATAGACACATCATTCTGGAAGACAAAATGTGGGATTGGGTAATTATCTCGCATCTGATACTCTTTTGAGATGTATTAAAGCATTCAATGAAAACAGTAGTTGTGAAATGATGGATATTATTTGAGAATTAAGAATAGTCCTATGAGGTCATACTTGGTGAAAATCTGGGTGGAATATGTACCTTGGAGACAATGACAATTTTGTCTATAGTCATTGGTCTCACCCGCATTATATCTCAAGATCTCGTGGAGAGATGGAGCAGTTAGTCAAGGCTTTGTTATGTGACAATGATGGATAATATGATGCTATAACAAATGAATTACCAATCAAATTATTTTTATGAGATTCTTCATATTGAGAATGACCATGTATCATTATGAATACCTCCCTAGTTAAGAGGGAGTGTTGAAAAGTGTAACTAGGTTTGGTCTTCATAATGACTTGTAATTATAAATTTATGTAATAAAATGTATTCTGTAAATACTTTCTTCATGGGTTTCATGAGCAAGAATTTTTTATTATATTAGGTCAAATACTTCTTCTTGATGTCTTTAGGGGTTCGTGATCTTGTCATAAATATATAATTTAGAGTCATGTATATGAAGTGGTGTTACACTTGTAAAGACAACTTATTGATGTAAATGTATGCCTTCAAGACCTTGTCAAATATGCTCCGCAATTTTGCCTAGAATATGTTGAAGATCCTTACTTGATAAAGTCGGCTCACACTTAGATTGACATGTCGGCTTACAGGAGGGAGATAGTCCCTATAAGTAAGAGGCTTGCAGCGTCATTACACCACCAAGGATTTAGATAAGGTTTGCAATAAGCAGTGCGAGATAGGGTCTGCAGTTGGTAAAAAGGAAGGAAGAAAATCAGTGAAGAAGGCTATGACATATTTGAATTGGTTTTAGGTATAATATATCTTGTATATCCAAGGAGGCCGAGACCTATTACAACATGGATAAGTAGGTTCCAGTGCATAATATAGTTCTTCATGGAGGAAAGATATAGCGAAGAAGGGATGTGTTGTTAGATCAAGAAGAGAGATATACTATCTTTGTTTTGGAACATGATCTATATCTAGTATATCTCGAATAGGAGCCGAAGTTAAATATAGCACAAATATGGGTCAATATAGCATGGAAGAGATCTTGAACCTAGAAATAAAGAGGTGTATAAAGAAGGTCGAGGAAGAGTCACTTGGAGGCTGAGGTTAGATCAATGGAAGATAGAAAGGAAGCATTTTATTTAGGGCTAGGGACCGAGCCTCCCTAGTGGTGGTGCAGTGCAAAGAAGAAAAGAAGAATCAGCTAGAGAAGTTGAGAAGAGTAATAAGAATAGTGAAATGTGTCTGGAAGGCATACTAGTGTCAAGGGTTTATGTCATGGTCATGGTACTTGTCAATTGAAGATCTAGAAGAAGAATTACTTTCGGGTTTTCCTCTCCATGAGGGAGAGGTTTTGGGCCTGGCTAGAAAGCCTAAATATTATGTCTCTTGTGCATTTGATAACTGAATTTATGAAGAACATAATAAACTAACGAATATAAGATCTAAGTAAAGAATAATAATGAAATCGCAAGTAACTATCATGAAAGAGAATTGAATTAAACTACGCCCTACCAAATTATCAACACTAAATTCCCAAAAAGCAAGTTCAAAGTATTGAAAACATAGAGTTTGGTTGGTAGGATAAATAATAAGAACCAACGAAACTCACAAAACTGAGGACCACAAAACCTTTAAAATTGTTTGATAAAGATTCACACAAATCATAAAAAGATACCCTAAACCTTGTCGAACCCTACCCTAAACCCTAAACCCATAGTGTAACAAGACCTAAAATTCCTAACGATGACTTCAAAGTGTTGAAAAACATAGAGTTTGGCTGGTAGGATAAAGAATCCTATTGGAGAAATGTAAAATCCACCACCATGGCCAAACATCACCCCAAACATCACCATACCACTTGTGCGATAGACAAAAGTATTACTTGCAACACAAACCTAGCAAAATTAAGACTAGAGCACAAAGCCAAAAAAAAATTACAACAAAACTGGAACGAAACATGGGAAAAAATTCTACTTACCGAGATGGGGCTTGAAACCTGCATGTCCACCACCGCACCAAATTGAATCTCCCACAGGCTCCATCACAATCCACATGCTGCAAAATTTAAACAACAACAACAATATTGGTCACCCTTCCCCCATGAACTAGAATGAATATGCAAATTCTTATTCCTCTATGGAATATGTCCTCCCTAGTTAAGAGGGAGAAATAGACACATCACTCTGAAATACAGAATGTGGAAATGGGTAATTATCTGGAATTTGATACTCTATTGAGATGTATTAAGGCATTCAATGAAAAGAGCAGTCATGAAAGGATGGATATTCTTTGAGAATTAAGAATATTCCTATGAGGTCATACTTGGTGAACACCTGGGTGGAATATGTACCTTGGAGACAATGACGATGGTGTCTATAGTCTTTGGTCTCACAAGAATTGTACCTCAAGATCTCGTGGAGATATGGATCAGTTAGTCAAGGCCTTGCTATGTGACAATTTTGGATAATATGATGCTATAATAGATGAATTACCAAACAAATTCTTTTTATGAGGTTCATCATATTGAGAGTGACCATGGACCATTATGAATACCTCCCTAGTTAAGAGGGAGTGTTGAAAGGTGTAACTAGGTTCAATCTTCATAATGACTTGTAATTATGAATATGTGTAATAAAAATTATTTTGTAAATACTTGCTTCATGGGTTTCATGAGAAATAATTTTTTATTATAGATCAAAGACTTCTTCTAGATGTATTAAGGGGTTTGTCATCTTGTCATAAATATATAATTTAGAGTCATGTATATGAAGTGGTGTTACACTTGAAAAGACAACTTATTGATGTAAATGTATTCCTTTAGGACTTTTTCAAATATGTTGAAGACCCTTACTTGATGAAGTCGGCTCACACTCAGATTGACATGTCGGCTTAGAGGAGGGAGACCATCCCTATAAATAAGAGGATTGCAGCCTCATTACACCACCAAGGATTCAGATCAGGTCTACAACAAGAAGTGTGAGATAGGGTCTGCAGTTGGTAAAAGGAAGGAAGAAAATCATCGAAGAAGGCTATGACATGTCTGAATTAGTTTTAGGTCTAATATATCTCGCATATCCAAGGAGTTTGAACCTATTAAAAAATGGATAATTCTATTCCTGTGCATAATACAGTGTTTCATGGAGAAGAGATATAGTGAAGAAGGGATCTCATGTTAGATCAAGAAGAGAGATATACTATCTCTGTTTTGGACAGGATCTATATCTAGTATATCTCGAAGAGGAGCCGAAGTTAACTACAACACAAAGAAGTGTCAATAAAATGTGGAAGAGATCTCAAATGTAGACATAAATAGTTGTAGAAAGAAATCCAAGGAAGAGTCACTTGGAGGCCAAGGTCAGATCAAGGGAGGATAGAAAGGAAGCATATTTTTTAGGGCTAGGGACCGAGCCTCCCTAGTGTTGGTGCAGTGCAGCGCAGAAAGGAAGAATCAACTAGAGAATCCGGGAAGAGTAATAAGAATAGTGACAAGGGTGTTGAAGGCATATTGGTGTCAAGGGTTTGTGTCATGTTTATGGTACTTGTCAATTGAATGTCTAGAAGAAGAATTACTTTCGGGTTTTCCTCTCCAAGAGGGAGAGGTTTTGGCCTTGGCTAGAAAGCCTAAATATTGTGTCTCTTGTGCATTTGATAATTGACTTGATGAAAAACATGTTAAACTAATGAATATAAGATATAAGTAAAGAAGCATAATGAAATCACAAGTAATTATCATGAAAGAGAATTGAATTAAACTACACCATACCAAATTCTCAACACTCAATTCCCAATAATGAGTTTAAAGTATTGAAAAACACCGAGTTTGACTGGTAGGATAAAGAATCAGAACCAATGAAACTCACAAAACCCAGGACCAGAGAACCCATAAAAATGTTTGATACATATTCACACAACTCATAATAATATACCCTAAACCCAGAGTGCAACAAGAGCTAAAATTCCCAACAACGAGTTCAAAGTGTTGAAAATCACAAAGTTTGGCTGGTAGGATAAAGAATCCTACTGGAGAGTTTCAGAAGCCACCACCATGGCCAAACGTCGCCCAAAACATCGCCATACCACTTCTGTGATAGACAAAAATATTACTTGCAACACAAACCTAGAAAAATTAAGACTAGAGCACAAAGCCAAAAAAAAATTACAACAAAACCGGAACAAAAAATGGGCAAAAATTCTACTTACCGGAATGGAGCTCGAAACCTACATGTCCATCAACGAACCAAACTGAATCTCCCACTGGCTCCATTGCAATCCACAAGCTACACAATTTAAACAATAACAACAATATTGGTAACCCCCCCCACCCCCCCGCCTTCCCCCCAACCCCCATGAACCAAAATGAATAACCTCAAGAAAAATGGTAAACCCCCCACGAACGAGGTAAAACAACCACAGGCGCAACCCTAAACCCCCCACAAACCTATCCAAACAAAAATGCTTAGTGAGAAGTGCAAATATGCATGCACAGGTGAATCAGTACTAGAGGCTAGGCGAACAATAATCGGGGGAGCTTTGTGCCCAAAGAGCAATGCATAGGATAGTGAAGTCACGATGGAAAATTCCATAATTGAAACCCTAGATATGAAGTTAAAGGTGATATTTATGTCTCATGTGATTAACACAAAAAACTATCTAATATAATTCATCCTTAAACAAAGGTGAAAAAACCAATCTATCCAAAAGTTAAATAGTAAAGATGCATCTGGTTGGAGAGCGTTACCTTTTGGCAAGGAGTTAGTTGTTGAATTAATTAATTAATTAATTCAACAATAAATAAATAAAAAATTTATATTGGAATATTAATAATCAAAATTAAATTTAATATTTTTTAACAATAATTTTTTTTAAATTACCTTTAATATTATTAAACAATTAGTTATAAATGTTTTTATATTAAAATATCAGAGAATATTTTAATAAAAACCCAAAAAAATATAATAATACTAAACCGAATGATTTACAAATTGATAAACCAAATAATAATAATAAAAAAGCGAGTATTTGCAAATTGATTTGGTAGAACCATCTTCCTTTTTGAGAAAAGCGAATGCACGCATTATCACTAAACGACTCCGATGTGAATGCAACTTCATTTCTACTTCCGCTTACCTGTTCATATCCCCTTCATTTATACTTCCTCTAACCTGTTCAAATCCCCTTCATTTCTACTTTCTCTTAGGATTTGCCGATTGCAATCATGCCGCCTGCTGCAGATATACTCTCTACTCTTCCAGACCCATTGCTTGCCCTCATCCTTTCTAAAATTCCAATCAGGGAAGCCGTCGGATGCTCCGTTCTGTCGAAGAGATGGAGATTCCTCTACACCCAAATTCCCCAACTCACTCTTTCACCCACTCTTCTTGTGCCCAATATTAACCCAAATCCAGATCCACTCTCTGTTGCAAGGGTGGAGAAAATAATCTCCAACCTTCTGATGTTGCATTCGGCAGATATTGAGGCTTTTCATTTGTTCGACGACATTGCCCGTTTTGGCTATCTGCAGTTTACTCGTGAAAGCGTATGGCAATGGATGAGATACGCAGCCTCTAGGAATGTCCAACACCTGACTCTCTCTTGTCCAACACCTAGCCGTTCCTATGATTCAATCCCCCCTGCCTTGTTTTCATGCACTCGTCTTACTACAGTGAGCCTCTCCTACTACAAACTTATGCATCTTCCGTCCCATTTCTCTGGATTCAAGCATCTCATTACTTGCTCCTTCGAAAGCATGCAGTTCACAGAGCCCGCTTTATCTCTAGCCCGCTTTATCTCTCTTACCCCGTTCCTTGAGCATCTTAGCTTAGTCGACTACCATGGCCTAAGGAACCCTATTATCTCTGCTCCCAACCTCACACAATTATCTATAGATGGTGTGTTGGAGGTTTTAACAGTGAACTGTCCGAAGCTTAGAACTCTGGAGATGCGGTTACGTGAGTTATGGGGTCTAAGAATAAATGGAGTGTTGTTACGTGAGTTATGGGGTCTAAGAATAAATGGAGTGTTAGTCTCTAAAATTAAAATGCAGGGTGGAAACAATGTTGCTGAATTGTGGTTCAATTTGGGTTATAATAGTTTCAATAGAGTGACAATTTCAATAGAGAGTTTTTGAGATAGTGGGCCGGGATTTCAAAACATTGAAGAAGCTCGTCATCAATGAATATTGGGAACGCAGCCAAAACCGGATGCCTGTTCTCGTTAATAATCTGCTCGAAAGGCTTCCCGGACTTGCGCGACTACGAGTGAGCTACTTGTTTAATCTGGTAAGGCCAAAAAATTTATTATTTCACATGCAGTTTTGCGCTCCTGAGTTTTTGCGATGCATGTTTCAATGGTTATGCTTTTTTAGCTTATGCTATATCAGTGGCCTAGCCTCAACGTAGTGTCTTGTGCTGTGTTTACGGACAAATCTAATTGTGGGAAAAAACTGAGACTTGCTTTGTAGCGTCTGTCTATATAGCTTGGGATCTGATTTTTGGATATTAATTTTCTCTGTAATAATTTGCATGTTAATTCATAATTGTAGTTGGTAAATGTAAAAAGTAGATTAATATGATGGGATTTGTATATAAATTTTTTTGGGTGATAATCATATTTAAGTATATTTTGTTATAATTCCTAATTTTTAATGATGGGATTTGTTATAAATAGAGATTTACACAATGTCATTAGTTATTTTATAATTTGCACAATAATTTCATAATTGTGTTAGGTAATTTTTTAATTGTGTAAACTAAGTGTGAATATGGACTTAGAGATGCATGGTAGTTAATATTTGAAATTTCATATATTAATGTAGCTGAGACACGAGAATATGCTAACATTTTGACCATAATATAAAGATTTAGATTAGAAGAAAGAATACTCCACCACTACTACAGAAAATGGGAGTTCAAGAAGTTTCTTTGAGAAGAAAATAATTATTTTGTCTCAAAATGATTTTCAATTAAAATTAACATATTTCAAATCAGCCCGACAAATTTTGCAGTCAACTGCAGTCAAACTTCAACCCTAACCAGAAAGTCAACATTGGTCAAAATAGCAGCAATCCTTCCTCAACACAGCTTGGTCTTCCTTGGTCAAACTCGGCCTGATCTGGAAGTCAAATGGAGCCCAAATCATCTCATTCAAACTGGGTCAAAGTAAAGAGAACCTGTTGTATAGTCAACCCTAAAGTCAATGCAAGTCAACTTGCCCAGAAATCCTCGATTTTTGTGCCAGTAAATACGGCCTATAGAAATCGAAATGTTTCCCTTAAAAAGAAAGTAAAATTTAGTCAAAACAACCCCGGTTAACGCTGGTCAACATTCATAAATTTATGCAATTTCGATTCTGTGATTTAGTCTAGAAATTCTCAGTTTTTGTGCCCAGCTGTACGGCCTGCAAAAATTGAAAATTTCCACCAAAAATCGAAGTCAAACTTGGTCAATAACACCTCGATCAATGTTGGTCAAACCTATTCCTGAAGTCCAAAATTCGGCCTACAATTTTGTCCCAAAAAAATTTGTCCTTCAGCCACACATGTGTGAGAGAGAGAGGATACCGAAGATGTATGAACCAATCTGATGAAGAGAGAGAAAAGAATGTGTGAGTGATTGGTGTCCAAATGAGGTGATAGGTCACTCCTATTTATAAAATTCGTTGTCGGTGAAGAGACATGTCTATTGGGCTTCTTGAGCCTACATTAAGTTGAGGTCGACCTGAACAATTTGCACATGTGAGAGAATAAATTCGAAATTACACGATTGCTTCTCCGAATGAGATGATATTTAGATCAATCTTGGACCTTTCGAAAAGAGGAATCCAATGAAATGATGATCTCCATCAAATGAGTTGTCCAAAGTATTGAAGAATGTAACTAGGTTTGGTCTTCATTAATGTACTTGTGTCATTATGTAATAAAAGGATGAAGAAAATAATTTTATTATTGTGTAATTGAGTTATTAAAGAATGGGTTTCATGCTTGGGTCAAATGTATAGGTCAAGCCTCCATTGTAGGCTTTAGGATATTTTCAAATTCAATTTTTCTTACTCCTCCATCCATCAAAGTCTCCATGTTGTCGAAGAACTCATCATCAAGTTGGTTACAGTGAACTCATGTTGGCCTACATGTAATTGGAGACACAATTATTCGAATAACTCATGTCGGCTCATTTATATGGGACAACCACTATATATACAAGCCTATGGTTGTCGCATTCCACTACAAAACAGTAACTTCGGATATCATTGGAAGCTTAGATAAAATTGCAGAGAACCTCACATTAATCACAAGAGGAAAAGTTCAAATTATCTCTCAGATCAGTTCGGATATTATAGGTCTACTATCGGTACAATCACATGACAAGGGTTCGATGTTATCACAGTTTACAATGATGAAGGTTCGATGTAATTTGAATGAAAAAGTCTGTGTGATCCCTCAAAAAGAAGACTTCGATGATATTATAGTCCTAACCTTGCTCAAGTCCTAGTCTCCATGATATCACAATATGTACAACTTGAGGAAAAGGTTTCGGTGCTATTATAGTAAACTCAGTTACCACAGTAAGGAGGTTTCGGTGCCTCATCTCGATGATAGAACAAAGACTTCAATTTGGTTCTATTGTAGTCACGATTTCACTATAACTTGGTGTTAATATAGTAATGTTATCATGGTGAATGAATGGGCTCAAATTGTCATTGCATAAATGATCTCGTCAAAGATACAAGTGTGAAGAAGACTAAGGTTGACTTGGTGGATGGAAGGAGTTTCTAGTATTGTAAGGGTCTTGGTCGTCTTATCTTGGATCTACTGAAGGAAGAATTTTGACCAGGTTTTCCCCAAAGAGTGGGGTTTTTCCCTGGAAGTGTGCCTACATCTTGTGTCTTCTTTGATTTTCTCTTTGGCATTAGTCTTGATGATAAGAAAAGATAAATCGAAAGAACACATAATAATAACAAAAAATATCACAAGGTAATGTCATAATATTAGAAATTGTTTAACTGCCACCTCCTTCAATTTCTCAACATGGTTTTAGAGCTATGGTCAAGGTCAAAGGAAGTTTTACATCTTTGAGGCATATCTCAGTAGGGATAAAGTTCAATGTTCGGTGACAACACTATAGTTTCAATGCTACTCAATGATATTACAGAGTACAAATCTCGATTAATTGCAGAGATAAAATCACACTACAATGAATACTCTCGGTGATATGTCAAAATGAGGAGATTTGATAATATTAAAATGTAGTATCACCTTCTAAGAAGCTTAGATAGAAGATACCATAGTTTGTTAATATCTCAGATTCAATACTACTACAGTTCTATGTCATATCAAAGGATGAGGTCTTATTTCTTCTACAAATAAAGAATCTCGGTTGTGAACATTATAATATTTGAACCCTTGCTATAGCAAACTGATATTACTTCTCCCACTTGTTAAAGTATACAAGTTATTTACTATGTCCTACAAGTAAATATTGAAGCAAATACAATAGTATCCTTCACTAAATAAATAAAATGTGGAAGACAAGAACTGAGAAAGAAGAAAATAAAACACACATGACACTGTTATTTTTGGACTAATGTCCCTAGAAAAACCCAATGTGGGAAAACTAGTGTAACAACTAAGGTTTTGTATGATTAAGCAGTAGTTATGAATACAATCTAGGATGCCTAATTGGCTGTCCATACAGAGAAAATAAATGATAGAGAATTAGTGATAAAATGTCCTCGCACTAACACTAAGGATCTGACACTGACCCAACCTTGAACAGACAAGCCCCATGCAGCCTCTGTGCAATTCTGCGTCACTTTGGCTAGGGACTGCATCACTCCCTTCGGTTGGTCTTTCTGCTAGCTGGATGTCGATCTTCTGCCCCTCCGTTCTCACACTGCAACACTATGGCACTGGATCTAACTGATCCTCAGCAAAATTTTTGATCCCTTCAGAGGCTTAGCGCTGCCTCTACGTAGCTCTATGCTTCCCAACGTAGCCCCTACGCTGCCTCTTCTACATCCTCTTCTCTGTCTTCTCTGTGATGTATTTTTGGCTCAGGAAAGATCTCCAATCAGACTATCTCTGCCCCTCACTACAAGAATAAACTTATTTATCTCTCTAGCTACTCTGCGCTACTCACTTGAGAAATCGATCTCTAAACTCTCTCCCAATGTGTCTTCCAAATTCCCATCAAATTCCTTCTTATAATCTTATCGTTGATAAATCAACGCCCCAGATTAAAACATTATCAATGTCTTAGATCATATTGACTCAATCTTTGTCTTTTTCTAGAAGATTCACACCGAGTTCTATTAATACACTTTAATTATTTTAATTCCCTAAGTTTAGACTTAGGCTCCCATTAAAAATAATTAATTATTTTAATAAAATCTCATCCGTGTGGAATTTCCAAAAATGATTTCTAGGTAGTTTGGAATACATGCGTCCAAGCCTCCCTACAAAATTTGAGACTTAGATCACATTCAATGCTACAAGAAATCAACACTCCCTCTTAACAAGGAATGTGCTCTAGTAATGCATCCTACTCAAGCATTACACTGACTCTGTAACATCTCCCTTTGTGTTTTTGATTTCTGACACTACTGCCCATCAACTACTGTGTTGTTGCATCTATGCTATTGTTGACCCTGCATACTTCTTCCAATTGCATCTACACTGCAAATTTGTTGTTGTTGCAATATAAAAACATCCAAAATACTAAAATAAGTGTTCACTATGATGCATATGATACTAAAGACCTAACTATTGTTTGTCTCCACACTGAGCCTCTGAGGCTCTGCATTACTACCAATTTTACTATTGCCAATTCTGCTCTGCGCTGCTAGCCACTACACCATCACTTCAACACTCCTATTCACCAATTGATTCTCGTCCATCACGCTACTTCTGATATGGACTCCCATAGCAATGTATTGATCCATGAGGTGGACTACTCAAGGATCATGCCCAACTGTAACTCTTTCAAACTAAGTTCTAGATCACCCCAATTATCCCCTGGAGATATGTGAGAAATCATAGCAAAGTCCTCCCCCTCAATGCTTGTGGTTGTAGCCTGTGGATCATGTTTCTCATCCTTATCCTTCTTCTTGAGAGGACACTGCGTAGCGTAGTCACCAAATTCACCACACCGGAAACACTTGATCTTTGAGACATCTTTTTCCACCTTCGCTTCTCCTGCCGCCCCTTAGATCCAAGAGCTGCATTCTCTTCCTCCTCCTTGGGCTTCAACCCACTATTGTTGCTACCACCAATTTTTCACTTGATCATATCTCGCCTCATCTCTTCCCACTGAAGAGAGGCCCACATCGATTCCCTATCAGGAAACCTTTTTGTGCCTAGGATGCTCTGGATAAAGACATGTCATTCTTCTGAGACTAAATTATGGGCCATTCATACAAGAACAAATTCCGCTGCTCAAAAGATCCTTGATATAGCATATCCAAGGAACCCTACATCTCTTTGGTAGTCTCTTTGCCAACAATGGGAAATACTACGTGATCCTTCACTCCATCGAGGATCAAACGCTTGACCTTCACCATATTCTTCTTGTACACTTTCAACACATCTGCATCTATGGGCACAACTACCACATTTTCAATTAAGGTCTTGAGATCATGCTCATCTAGAAGACACTTGATCATTTCCTATCATATCACATAGTTGGGGGATCCCTCCAACCTATCTTGATCATGTAGCCCATTATTTTCCATCTCACCCAAACAAATGTTGAATGCTTCCTCTAGCCCTCTACACAGCTGGCTCTGCGCACTCCCTACTGGAGTGAGCCAAATAAATCTCAATCTATGTTTCTTCTATATGGGAAACTAGAATTTCTTGGGAAAGATATTATCTGAGGTTAGAATTCCCTCAGTATTCTTCTTCTTCCTTCTTCTAACACTTTCTGCACCAACAACAATGATAGCAAAATACTACATCCCACCAGAAAATTGTTATGTTCTGAATCTGTTGTGCTGCTCCCTCTGCTATTGAAAAATCATGAACTGGAAGGTCCTACCTCTCCGTTGACTCATTCAGAGAGAGACTTCCTTGTAAATATTTCCCTTCATGGCCTAGACTACATAATCCCTTGGGGATTTGATATGCTTCCTATGCAGCTATTCGATATCCCTCTTGTGAAAAATCCTGTTCCCTGAAATCCTACTGCATCAATTGATGGGAAATATTATATTTTTTAATTCCTTTAAACAAATTATTTACGGTTTTCTATGATAAACATCAAGATTTCATACAATACAACCTTCACTAATTAACTGCAGAAAAATACAAGTGTGGAAACAAAATCTGAACAAGAGTAAATCATAGACACATCTGACATAGTTTTTTTTGGACCAATGTCCCCAGAAAAAACCAATGTGGGAAAACCAGTGCAATAGCTAAGGGTTTATATACTATGAAGTGAATTTTGAGTACAAATATATGATTGTCGAATCTAAAAAATCATACACATAAATATGACAAGAAAAATATTGTGAGACAAATCTCACTCTGCCACGGGAATCCAACACTGACCTGTGCCTGAAACGAGCTGCTCTACATTTCCTCTGCGCAGTGACTGCATCACCCACATATTCTACTCGTCACATCTGAAGTTTCTCTTTGTCTCTGTGTTGGATCTCTCTGCTGGCTTGACACCATTACAGGAATTTTGAGGTCTAAAATGGACCTCTTAAGAAAAATGTACAAACAAAATAAAATTTATAAGAACCAATAGGATTCAATATGATGTTGTCAACCATGGGGGATTATTTACCATTTTTGAAGTAAAAGGGTAAAATATTAAAAAATAATAAAATAATAAAACTACTTTTTCAATTCGTATTTTCAACTTATCTCCTAAAGTTTTTACTCAAATTTCGAGTGGAAGTACTCGTTGGATGAAAAATTTAATTCCTCATCCAAGGAGTACCCATATTGCATACTTTTGATGGACCATGCTACACAAAAAATGAGAAATACATGAAAAATGTTATTGCAATAATGTTTTTCATGTGTTTCTCATTTTTCATATAGCAATCCTAAGCCTCCCTGCAAATTTTTAGAATTAGATCACATTTGATGTTACCCAAATCAATAGTCCCTATTAGCGAGGAATGTTCTCTAGCAATACAACCCTTCGAAGTATTGCTCTGATTTAGCAACATATCCCTTTGCGTTGATAATGTCTGACATTGCTACCTACCAACACTATCTTGTTGCATCTGTGTTGTTGCTAACCCTGCATGTTGTTGCCAAATGTCACTGCAATAGTAAAACATCCAAAAATAAACTTAAAAGTTTAGTATGATGCATCTCGGTAATGAAGATCTGACTATCGCTATCCTTTTTTATGTCCCTCTGAAGCCTCTACACTACTGCTGACTTGTGCACTATGCCTTCCTGAACTGTTTCCAACTCTGCTCTGCGCTGCCCAGACTCTGGCATTCACTAACCACTGCACTGTCACTTATGCACTCCTCTGCACCAACTGGCACTCATCCATCCTACTACATATTATTTGGGCTCCCGTAGCAAGGCAATGATCTGAGAGGTGGACTTCTCAAGGATCATGCCCAACTGCAACTTTGTTGAGCTACAACTCTAGATCACCCCATCGCTCCCCTGGTGATATGTGAGCGATCCTAGTGAATTCTTCCTCATCAATCCTTGCAAATGCACCTTGCAGATCATGCTTCTCATCCTTGTCCTTCTTTCTGAGAGGAAGCTATGTAGCATAATGTCCCATCTCGCCACACTAGAAGAATTTGATATTTGATGCGTATTTATTACATCTCTGCTGCTCATGTTGTCCCTTTGATGCAAGGGTTGCATTATCCTCCTCCTCCTTTAGCTCATTCCCACTGCTATTTTTTCCCTTAAGTTAGAATGTGATTAAGTCGCTCCTCATCTCTTCTTGCTGGAGAGCTACCCACGTTTCCTCCCAGTCTCGAAAATTCTCTCTACCCATGATGCTCTAGATAAAGACTTGATAGTCTTCGAACACTGATTTTAAGACCAATATTACCATCTTTGTGGCTTGAGAAGCTCCATATACAAATTCTAGGTGATCTCAGTTCTCTTGAAGTCTAAACAGGAATGGATCAATGAACTCACCCTTTTTCATCCTTGTAGTCTGCAATTTCTCTTCTAATAACATCTTCTACTGCTCAGAAGATCCCCTATATGGCTTCTCCAGCGGCTACCAAATTTCTCTAGTGGTCCCTTTTATAGCGATGTGACACACAATATATCTCTCACTCTGTCGAGGATCAAGCACTTTCCCTTTTCCATATCTTTCTTTTATGCCTTTAGCATATTTTCATCTATAGGTACAACTACCACACCATCGATGAAGGCTTTGGGATCATGTTCATCCAGCAAGCATTAGATCCTAGCCTACCAGATCACATAGTTGGATGGTCCTTCCAACCGATCTTGATATCTCATCCCGCTTGCTTGGCCTATGCACTCCCTACTGGAGATAGTAGATCTTCCACTGAATATTTTTTCTCAGCTATCAAGAAATAAAATTCCCTAGTTATGAATTCCCTGAAGAAAATTCCCTCAAGGTGTCTCCAGCTACTCTTCCTAATGCTTTCTGCATCAGCAGTCATTGCTTCATAGAAACTGTGTCCCTGCAGTTGTTGATCTGCGCTGAATCTGATACGTGGTTCCCTATGCCTCTTATAAACTGCAAACTAGAATATCTAACCTCTCTGTCAGCTCACTTAGAGAGATATTTCCTTGTAGCAACTAGCCATCCTGACTTGGACTGTGCAATCACCTGGGAGATTGATCTGCTACTTACACAACTCTTTGATCCCTGAATTCTCCTTTAACACTGGATCTAATGGATCTTCTCTTTTTCTCCTCCTGCACCACTAAACAAGCTTTGATACCATGTGAAAATTCCTATTACTTGGAATCCTACTGTAGCAACTGATGAGAAATATCATATTTGTTAATTCCTTTGAACAAATTATTTACGGTTTTATATTGTAAACATCGAGATCTGATACACTACAGCCTTCACTAATTAACTGTGGAAAAATACAAGTGCAGAGACAAAATATGAACAAATGTAAATCATAGAGACATTTGACACAATTGTTTTTGGACCAATGTCCCTAGAAAAACCCAATCCGTGAAAACTAGTGCAAGAGCTGAGGGTTTATATATTATGTAGTAAATTATGAGTAAAAATATATGATTGTTGAATATGAAAAATTATATAGAGAAATATGACAAGAAAAATATTGTGAGACAAATCTCACTCTGCCACGGGAATCTGGCACTGTCTTGCACCCAAAACGAGCTTTTTTGTGTTTCCTCTATGCAGTGACTGCATCACCCATGTAGTCTCTACGTCAAAACTGAAGCTTCTCTCTGTCTCTACATTAGATCTCTCTGTTGGCTGGAAACTGGGATCTTCTGGCCTCCAGAAACTCCCTTCGAGATCTGGCCCTGACCCTCTATTGTCTCCTGAAGAAAAGATAGAACTCCCTCTGCAGCTCTGTGCAGTCCCAGCGTAGCCTCAACGTCACTAGGTCTGTGCAACTATCTGTGGCTTATGTTGCCTCCTCTACTATGCACTCTCCATATCACGAATCCTTCTAACTATAATTACTTCCCCTCTCTACAAATATCTCTTGATCGATTTCTCCTTTAAGCACTGCTCACTTCAGAAATTCGATCTCTTGATCCTCTTCATGTCCATTTTCCAAATGACCCTTCAAGTCCTTCTTAAAAAAATCTTGTTCAGAATTCAACGTCCGAGATTAAATCATTAATCAACAGATAATATTAATTTGACTTGATCTTCTTCTTCTATATAATATTCACACTCTATTATAATCAATATACTTTAATTATTATAATTTCCTAAGTTTAGACTTAGGTTCCCATTAAAAATAATTAATTATTTTCATAAAACATGATGTGAGTGGAATTTTCCAAAACTATTTATGGGTTCTTTGGAATACATCTGCCTAAGCCTCCCTAAAAATTTTCATACTTAAGAGCACATCCGATGCTACTCAAATAAAAACCTCTTTCTCTTCATTGCCCAACTCTTCCGGTTTGCTCTCTTGCTTCACCTACTCTCTGATAACATGTGAAAATTCCAATATTGGTGTTAGCACAAGGAGTCACTCCTTGATTTCAAAGAAGTAAGCCTTACACATTATAGTTCATTTCAAAGTAAAAGGTTTTGAGTGGTTGGATGGCTTTTTAAAGAGTTTGAAATGATTTTTACTCTTTTATACTTTCATGCATTTGGCAAGTTGTGGAAAGTATAAATTGTATGGATAAATTGGTAGTATAGGGGAGTAGATTGTGACAGATGAAAGGTGACAGATAACTGTTACTCAATATAAGAAATATGCATATCCTAAATCAATCACACAGCTACAAGAGTGGCCTTTTACATAAAATATGTTTGATGTAAAGGAAACAACATTTAGAAAGGATAATACATGCATAAATAATTTCATAAATCCTTTATGAAACCATCACTAACATGCTCTACACAACATATAGATGATTTGCAGAAAACTAAATAGTAGATAATTAAGTATTAGATCCTCTAATAGTTCTCTTACTCATACTTTGCTAGTTGTTTCAACTCATAAATCAGATGAATAAAACAATAAGATAAACACACCATACATTAGATAGTCCTTGAAACACAAAATCCTCGAGCATGAAGTACAAAATGAGTTTTCTTTATTATGATAAATTCTTCAGGTTAACCAAAATCCAACCCTAAAATGTCATTTACAAATGATATTTATATGAGAGAGGCACCAACTCCATCTCTCCTAAAAATAAGTATCCACCCTTCCTCTCATTACATAGGATTTATAGAATATTAAATACATATCCTATCGAAATATAACTAACAGGACAGATGTAGATAGGAAGAAAGAAGATAATTCAAACTGTGCTGCTGAGTGTGCTGGAAACTTGCCTGCTTTCTGTTGATTTGTCTCTCCATCATCTTGGTTATTTAAAACCCATGTAGCTTCATTAAACATGTCATTTAACAACCTCATAACCACTTATCAACCATCACTTAACATGTCCATATCATTAGGAGTCCCTATCATCCTTGGAATAGCTTGAAAATTCTGATGACAACTATCAAAAATCATTTAAAACAAATGCGACTGGAACTTCCGATAAAAACATGTAACTGTGCAAAAACTGTAATGCTACCAGAATTTTCAGTAACACTCTGTTTCCTTTTCAAGAATGCACAACAAAATACTTGAAAATTTTTGTGCAGAATTAAACATTTTGAAAATTGAGCTATTCTAAAATATAACTAGTAGGCAAAAATATATTTCACTGGGACATCCTTTTACCTCTCCTCCATATGAGCTGCAACTTCTACAAGCTTGTCTAAATATGTTCTTTTGTCAACTGTTGATTTTGACCTTGTGGTCCTGGTGGTTGTCTCTTTTACAATGGCCCTTTTCTCTTTTGAGCTCTTATGGATTTTTCTTCTTGTGGAGGATCCTGTTTGCTTATCTAAAGGGGATTTATCCTTATCTTTTTTCTTGGACCAACTAGGCTCTGCAATTGAAGGAGTTACAATATGTAACCCTTCAGACTGCCTCTCAATATCTATAACTTCTATCATTAAGCTTGGGTTATGGAGGGCTTTAGATTTCAGCCTGAATTTGTTGTTGGATCTTGTGTGTCTTTTCCTACTACCAGGAACCTATGTTGCATATTTTTATCTTTTCTTGCTGGTAATATCATACCCTGCATCCTTCAGGAGCTCCTCATCTGATTTGGTTGGATGACAATCCTTCTTAACCTTTTTCTGAATGTTTTCTTCTGAAACTTCTGGCAGCACCTGTTCTTTTGATTTTTCTGCTACTGCAGTCTTTCCTCTCTGTGCTCTGACATATACCTTTGGAAAAGGAGTGATAGGAGGCACAATCTTCATTGATTTGGGCTTTCCGGTAGATGAAACTTCTCCTTTTTCCAACTTCTCTTCATTTTTTGTTGGTGTGGGGGGGGGGGAGGGGAGATTTTCCTCTTTTCCTTTAGCTTTCTTGTTGATATTCACCTTCTTAGATTTTCTTTCATTCCTTTCACCAACTGATCAAGTAGTTGGTTTATGAATTTTTCCCTTCTTCTTGGCAGGTTGGGAATGTTGCTTTGAGGCTAGAGATTGTTGAGCAGGAATGTTCTATGTAGGTGCATGTTGGCCTGCCCTGTAAAATAGCAAATTCTCCCAGGTTTGGTTTCTTCTTGTGAGTTCTTCAACAACCAACACCTTGATAATAGCTTGATGGTAGATGCTATACTCTAAAGCTGTTGCATGGGTTTGTATCCTAGCTCACATATTAGTCAATATTTTTAGCAAAAATAAATGTAGATTGCGGGTCTTCATACCTACAATGTGAAACAAAAACCTCATGTGATACAAAAAAACAACAATATACCTCCTCTCACAAGTAAGGTAGATCTTAATGAGCTTGACAGTTTCAAACCATTCATCCTTGAGATAGCTGATAGGAATCCCTGTAGCCCATTTGGGGTATTTGTATTCATCTTTGATGAAGTTGTTAAGGTCTCCTCCAATGATAAAGAAGGTTGTCTTCTATAATCTGGTAGGTTTCAAGATTAGGAAATCTTAATTAACAAGTGTTGCAATATCTTCAATACAAGCTGTCCGAAATACTGAGTGTCCTTCTTCAAGCCGCTCACTGGAACTGCTCATTCACCAACATCCAAATTTGAAAACTAATTGTTTTCCCTTTCTTTCGATGATTTACAATGATATGTTGGTTCACCTATCCATGCATGAGATTTTTCGTAATGGGAAATATCCCAAACCATATAACACTCGTGATTTTCATGATTAAATTTAGTTGTTTTCTTTGTTTCAGATTATCTGCTACAAGTGGATGGAGCTTAAAGGTGTTGGAGCTGGAAGTCACCTCCATCGTATTTTATGGCAGGCCTAAAATTTTAGCAGCATTCATGCGTGATTAAACCAAACAGTAACCACATTAAATCGCAGATCCATGATTTACCTTGACACTAGATATGTACCTTGACATGTGGATATAATGACTCATGTTGACATACAGGAAAAACAACAGTTGGCTTTTACAACGACACATCGACACCTAGCTTCTTCCACGTATGACCACGACTAAACTTGGCATCACTCACATGTAGACCTTTCATATCACACGAAATAGCTCATGATAAAAAAATTTAAACCTTAGTTGATAACGGGAACACGTGGCTAACACAAAAGAGGATGCACCTTTTTATTTTTTAAATAATAGGGGAGGTTACCAGAATTTCCGGTAGCATCGAGTAAAGGAAAAACAAACATAAAAGGGAATTAAAATGAACTATATGACAGGGCTAAAATAGATAGTACGAGAACTTCCAACAACATTCTAATTTTTTTTTAAACTTACAAATTTTTATCCTAGAAATAAAAAATTTAAAACACAATCATGACTAAGCATAGAACTGTGCTAACAATTGGAACCTCTACTACTGAAAATTGATATTACTTCTCCTAATTATTAATTATACAAGTTTTTTATTGTGTTATAGAAGTAAATACTAAAGAAAATACAATTGCAACCTTCACAAATTAAATAAAATGCAAAAGGCAAGTATTGAGCAAGAAGAAAATCAAACACACATATGACACCATTATTTATGGACTAATGTCCCTGGAAAAACCCAATGCAGGAAAACCAGTGTAGCAGCTAAGGGTTTGAATTATTATTCAGTAGGTCTAAATACAATCTAGGATGCCTTACTGGCCATCCATATAGATAAAATAAATGTCAGAGAATTCATGAGAAAATGTCCTGACCCTAACACTAGAGATTCAGCACTTACCCAACCCTAAACTGACAAGCCCCACACTACCTCTGCGCAGATCTATGTCACTCCCTTCAGTTGGTGTTTCTGCTAGCTGGATGTTAATGTTCTGCTCCTTCGGTATCACACCTTGACACTCTAGCACTATATCTTACTTATCCTCAATAAAATTGTGGATCCCTTTAGAGGCTCAACCCTACCTACGTGGCTGTGCATTACCCAACGTAGCCCCTATGATGCCTCTTTTTCGTCCTCATCTCTATCTTCTCTATGATGTATTCTCGGTTTAGGAAAGATTTCCAACCAGAACTATCTTTTCCCCTTACTGCATGAATCAACTCGATGATCTCTTTGGCTTCTCTACGCTACTCACTTAAGAAATTGATCTCTAGAATGTCTTCCAAATTCCCATTGAAGTCTTTCTTATAATCTTCTCATTCAGAAATCAACGGCACGGATTAAAACAAAATCAACGACTTAGCTCATATTGACTCGATATTCGTATTTTTATAGAATATTCACACCCATTTCTACTAGAACACTTTAATTGCATAATTTTAGACTTAGGCTCCCATTAAAAATAATTAATTATTTTAATAAAACCTCATCTAGGTGGAATTTCCCAAAACACTTTCTGGGTATTTTAGAATACATGTCTAAGCCTCCATGAAAAATTTGAGACTTAGAGTACATTTGATGCTACCAGAAATAAATATTGATATGCCTATACCATGGAATCTCAATGCATTTATAGAAGTGATATATCAATGAGATCTCAGTGTTATCTCTATGAATTAGTTCTTGGTACAAATACTATATATAGTGAAGAAGGAATTCCTGCCACCAAAGTAACAAAGTATTAATAGTGAGTAGGTTTAGATGAAAAGGTTTTTATAAAACAAGTTTGTTGCCTCCAATAGGAAAAGGATTCCAGTTCTACCACTAATATTTGGTGTCACAACAATGTGAAGGATCCACTACAAGGAAATCCAAACTCTATCCTATAAAGAGCACAAGGTGCCAGCCTAAGAATATCAAGTACTCCATACTCAACATGATACACTTACAACAAATCTAATCAGAGGTATGTAATTCACAAGGTATGTACACAAGCAGTTGAATTGATACTATGGTTGATATAATCCTTGTTCCTACCTATTCTAAGATTAAGCATGTATCCTCTCCCTATAGGATTTATAAAATAATCTAGGATGCCAAATAAAAGGTCCTAATGTTGATTGAAAAAATGAACAACTTATCTTAGGATTTCGTCCTCCATGATAATGTAAAAGATCTATCTTAAAAATTAAATCATCTCTTTGGTATCACATTTTGTGCTTGTAAGTATGTGCTTCAGGTATAAAATATGATGAGAACACTTCAGGAAAACCTTATCAGGTTTTTCAAGACACATCTCCAGGTATGTCTTAGTCTATACATCTTATAAAATTATCTTATTTAAAGATACACATTATACTACTAACATTTTTATGTCTATCTCTCTTTAATCATAATGATTCTTGTTCTAGATGATTCATCTCTTGATAAATCTACCCACCTATCTCATATTCTTAATTTATTTTGTAGAACCCTAGACAGGTTCTGGAAACCCTAAACTGCTTAGGGATATTTCAGAATGATGTCTTTTATTAATGATGTCATATGTTGGATTTTGGTATGATTAAGAAAACCTAACTTGTTAGGATTAAATGATAAGGTACAAAATACTGAACCTTTGAGGTTCTAGTAATATTGGGTTTGTTATGTTTCTACATTGAAACCCTAACTCATTAAGGTTTGGTGGAAAGTGTAAGCAAGACACTTTGAAAGTTTTAAAATGATTTCCTTGGTATGTGTGGGGTAAAACACTATTCCAATAAAGTTTGTTATATATCTAAATTATATTGCTATTTGGGAAGTCGGGTTTGACTAACTCATGATGTGCTTATTAATGAAAATGGAATTCTAGGGTTGAACCCTGGTAGAAATAAAAATCTCTGATAATTTGAGATTTATGTAAGATTGTTGAAATATGATTTTTGGTTGGATTTAATTGAAAATAGAGGGATTGCAACTAACTCTTGTGGAAAATGGTCATATTATTGACAAAGCTATGATTGAATTTGATTGATTCTCTTGTATAAAATCTAGGATTTTTATAAATCTCTAGTAGTCTAACATATGAATTCTGAAAGTTGTTAGATGCCTTGTAGATCTATATTTAAATTGGTTCTAGTGTTTGTTATACTTTGTAGTAGGGTATGCGACACTCTTGAAAGAAACATTGAAACCCTAGGTAGAATCAAAGTTTTTATGAAGTAGTCTAGGGTTTATGACAAAGTGCCTAGCGAAAATGTCTCATGTTTGCAATCAAGTTTGGGTATTTGATATGTATAAAATTGAAATTATTTCATGACTCTGATATGGCTAACTTCATGCTTTTATAGTTTTGGATGCACTTGCTACCTAAATTGTTCAGGTACACAATCTTCAATATGGTGACGATGCTCCTTGATGTGATAATCATGATGAGGATAATGATAACTCTTATAAAATGGTTGGAAGTCACGAATGATTCTCTAAAGGAAGAATTTGAACTCCCTAGATAAAGAGGGAGCCCAGATAATAGAAAAAGTAATGGTTATGGTTCTCTACTTCATGTGTCATGCACTAGACCAGGACTAGCAGTCATAGGTCTAAGTGAATTCCTTGAGTAAGAATCATAGTCATGATTGGAGAATGCTTTGTCGAGGTGTTGTTGTAAGAAGGAAAGTAGGAAAGGAAAGTGGATGACTGAGGAATATTTTGTAAAATATTCGGTTGATAGTCCTACTGTGTTGAGAAGCAACATCAAGTTGCTTGAAATACCCCATAGGTTTGTGCTTGTTTCTGAACATGTGAAAGTATATTATTGATTGGGGTTGTGTTTGTACAGGTGAATCTTTTGAAATTTTTTTCATAACATTATTATCATCGATTAGTTTTATCGGGAGATATTTGTGTTTTTTTATCTACTAGATCAAGGATTTTTGAGGCTTTGCGAGTGAATAATTTCCCGGGAGGACATCTAGAAATCACTTTCTGCTGATGTCTAGGTCCCGAAGTTAGAAGGGTGGCATTGGTCATTGAGCTTTGACACACACCTAGATCCTTGGGTTGATGGTTAGCAAGTAAGCCTGATGGTACCTAGAGAGGCTAAAAGCTTGATTCTATCTTAGTCCCACCATGATAGATTGGGTCTAATCAAGAATCTAGTTTGTACCATTAAGTGCCTAAACTTTTGGGAGACCAATGGATATATTTCCTTGGTCAAGCACATAGTATTAAAAACCTGCCAGGTCAAACCGGAAACCGGTCAAATCGGTCGGTCAGACCCCTCTCCAGTCAAAACTCGTCCAAAAACCTAGTTTGAACCCTTCTTTCACTCATTTTATTGATCAAACTGGTGCTGAATAGCCAGTTAAGGATGGAACTAGCCGGTTTAGAGATAAACCGGTCGGTTTCGTACTTAACCGGACGGTTAGTTGCCAAGGCTGAATGGATCCACGCACATAATTTTGGTCGGTTTAGGGTTTTTTTGGACAAAATATGAGGGTTTTTTCCCTCCAAAAACACCCTCTCCAATCAGTTATAAGCAGGGGCAACCTCTCATTTGTCTCACACCATCTCATTTGGAGATTTTGTGAGTTTGATTGAGAGCTTGGAGAGTGTTTAGTTTTTGTTAGAGTAGTGGAACAACATAGAGTTTGAGGCTTGAACTAAGTAGTATCCATCATGCCTCCAAAAGCCAAGGATACTGCATGGGCTCATTGTGATATTATTGATGGAAAAATTATTTGCAAATATTTCCAAAAATCTATTGTAGGAGGGGGGTATTTACAGGTTCAAGCAACACTTGGCTGGGATAGGAGGCCATGTAAAGCCATGTGGAACACCAAATGAAGTAATAGGGCATATTAGGGCAGAATACCTTCAGAAGTTTGAGACTCAAGTCACTAAACCAATAGAGAAGTTTGTGACTAGAGCAGTTGCAAAGTTTGGCAATCTAGAGTCGGGAGACTCAACCAACTGAGTTTGATGATGATGAGAAGTTTCAAGTGATAATGTTGATCACTAATTAGTAATATCATATATGTATATTTGTAGTATACTATATGCCAATGGCCACAATGCTCATAGCTTGTAGCATTGTTTTTTGACTTTATGGGTCATTTGGAGCCTCATTGCTTACGTATTTTTTCAATGATATGTATTGCACTCAGTGCCATTTTTATATATTCACCTTTACATGGTACATAAATGAGAAAAAATTGCATATTTTGTCTCTATTGGGTTAGAATCATGGTTGCAAATCTTAAAAATAGATTTTTTTATTAAAAAATAATTATTTAATGTATTGTTTTAAAAATCGGTTCATTTAGACCTAACCAGTACCGGTTAGACTGGTTCTGGTTCGGTTATCGGTTCATTAGGTCCACTAGTCCGATCATCGGTTCTAGTTTTTAATACTATGGTCAATAATTTATTCCATGGAATTGTAGTGCCTAAACTATTGAGAGACCAATGGATAGATATCCCTTGTCAGGAATCTAGTCCATGTACCTCTTTGATTATATGTAAATATGAATACCTCCCTAGTTAAGAGGGAGTGTTAAAGAATGTAACTCAATTCGGTCTTCATTAATGTACTTGAGTCATTATGTAATAAAAAAATGAAGAAAATAATTCTATTATCGTTGAATTGATTTATTAAAGCATGGGTTCATGATTTCATAAAATGCATAGGTCAAGCCTCCATTGTAAGCTTTAGGATATTGCCAAATTCAATTTTGTTTACTCCTCCATCCATAAAAGTCTCACTGTTGTCGAAGAACTCATCATCAAGTCGGTTGTAGTGAACTCATGGTAGCCTACACATAATTGGAGACACAATTGGTTGAATAACTCATGTTAGATCATTTACATGGGACAACCACTATATATACAAGCTTAGGCTCATCGCATTACACTATAGAATAGTAACTCAGATCATCCTCTGAAATCAACTCGTACATCATCAAAATCTCGAATAAAATTGCAGAGAACCTCGCATTAATCATAGGAGGACAAGTTCAGATTATCTCTGAGATTAGTTCGGATATTATAGGTATGCTATCAATAAAATCAAATGATAAGGGTTTGATGTTACCATAGTTTACAATTATGAAGTTTCAATGTCACTTCAATGAACAAGTCTTTGTGATGCCTCAGAAAGAAGACTTTAGTGATATTACAGTCATAACCTTGCTCAAGTCCTAGTCTATGTGATATCACAATATGTAAAACTTTAGGAAAAGGCTTTGGTGCTATTACAATAGAGGACTACAATAACCTAGTTTTGGTGCCTCATATCGGTGCTAGAATAAAGACTTCAATTCAGTGCTATTGGAGTAGTTCTTTCACTATAACTTGGTACTAATATAGTAGTTTTATCATAGTGAATGAATGGGATCAGATTGTCATTGCAGAAATGATCTCGTCAAAGATACATGTGTGAATAAGACTAAGGTTGACTTTATGGATGGAGGGAGTCTCTAGTTTTGTAAGGGCCTTGGTCGTCTTAACTTGAATCTACTGAAGGAAAAATTTTGACTAGGTTTTCCCCAAAGAGTGGGGTTTTCCCTGGAAATGTGCCTACATCTTGTGTCTTCTTTTATTTGTTGTTTGGAATTAGTCTTGATGATAAGAAAACATAAAGATAAATAACACATTATAATAATAAGAAACATCACAAGATAATGTCATAATACGAGAAATTGTTTAACTGCCACCTCCTTCAATTTCTCAACACCAAGGTGGAATTTGGCCCTAGTTTCCAAATTTAACACTCCCTCTCAACTAGGGAGAATTCCGCCTACCAATCCAACTGCTATCACTGATCATCATTCCATAATGACATCATGAACCATCTCTATCATCTCTGCTCTGTTTAACCATGAAGTAATAATGAAGAATAATTGATCAAGAATGAGTCACAAGCCCTTGCCACTCTCCACTGGCAAAATTAAGTCCAAAGGTAGAACCTCAATTGATTCCAGAACATGTTTTTGAACACCATGCATCCTATTCATAGGGAATAAAATAGTACACGATGTTTCCAGCAGTAGTGTTACTGTCCCTAACCACTTTTCCTAACTCATTGGCCAGATGAGAGGTACTTCCCATGTGTCCCAGACTACATGGGTAGGATGATGTAAAATCACCAACACAGAATAATATATCACATATTATTCAAAACCACATGTAGCGAAAGGATGAACCACTTCCTACATGCATGCCAACCAATCAATCGTAGGAATGATCATACTTGTGGGGAAAGTATGAACCACTACCCACCGACATGTCAACCATCAATTGTAGGGAATGAACATCCTACATGTGGGGAAAGGGTGAACCACGTACCACTGATATTTCCACACACAGATGGATAAATGCATCTCTTACTGGGGGATCCGCAGTAGAAGGTAAACCACTCATCTTTCTCATATGCCATAGGAGAAAGTGAATCACTCATCCTATGAATATGTCATCAACATTAGGGGAAGTTGAACTACTCACCCTACATCCATGTGTCTGCAATCATAGGGGAAGGTGAAACACTCACCCTATGGTCACTCATAGCTCCAAGAAGCACCCCAAGCCCCATGGTGCTCCCAAAGCTCAGAGTCTAACTCTTATGGGACCCTCATAGGAGAGTATTTCCATGACTCCAAGTCTCTCATGGAAGGCTAAGAATTTGGCCTTCCCTAAGGGCTTCGTGAGAATGTCTGCAACCTGCTCATCGGTCCTGATGTGATGGAGCCTTATTTATCCCCATTATACCATATCCCAGATAAAGTAGTAACTGATATCAATATGCTTGGAGTGGTCGTGAAATACAAGATTCTCTGAAATGTGAATCCCACTTTGATTGTCATAGTAAATCACAGTGGTATCAAACACATGCTCAAATATCTTACTAAAGAGATTCCTCAACCAAATAGCTTCACAACAGGACATACTAGCAGCAATGTATTCAGCCTTGGCCGTGCTTAAAGAAACTGCTTTATACTTCCTACATATCCAATTTATTGAAGTAAATCCCAATGAGAAGAAACATCCATATGTTCTCTTATGATCCACCACACTACTATCCTAGTCAGCATTAGTATATCCAAGTAGTCTCAAATTCCTGGTAGTGTATCTCAAATGATAGTTGATTGTGCCTCGGATATATCTCAAGAGATTATTTGCAGCAATCTAGTGTATGTGATGAGGCTCGACCATAAATTGAATCAATTTATTCATAGCGAAGAATATGTCGAGACGAGAGTCTACCAAGTATATCAGGCCCCCCACAAGTTGTCGATACTCGTAAGGATTTTCCAAATCGGGCCCAACAAAACTTCCACATAGCTTCTTGAAGTTGAGTTTCATCGGAGTAGACACAGACTTGCAATCCACCATCCCACATATCTCGAGTAGCTTCACAGTGTATTTTCCTTGAAAAAGGAAAATCTCACCCAGTTTTTTCCAAACCTCCCAACCTAGGAAGTAGTGCATCAACAGCAGGTCCTTCATCTCGAATTTAGAATCAAAATCCCTCTTGCATTGATAAATGAGAGGGTTTTCACCTATCAGAAATATATCATCCACATAAAGTACTAGAATGAGAGGCCTATCCTTTTCACCATTGAAGTATAGGTTCATAGTAGCTTTGCTCCTTATAAATACCAGTTTCATAAGATAGTTATCAATCCTTTCATACCAAGCCTTAGGGGCTTGCTTCAACCCATATAGGGATTTTTGTTCATCTGTCAAAGATTCATCTTGCTTTCATGCATTATCATCATTTTCCTTCCTTGGGATAGGAATATTTATGACTTTCCCAAGGGAATAATATTCATCGAATGTGACATCACGACTTATTTCAACTACTATTTTACCAGGCACATAGATTATATATGCCTTTGAAGTTTCATTGTAGCCCACAAATGTTCCTTTCTTCCCAAATGAATCTAGTTTGTTTCTTTTCTCTTTCGGCACATGAAAATACATGGGACAACCAAAAATTATAAAATGAGAAACATCATGAATATTACCAGTGAAAACTTATTCGGGTGACTTGAATTCCAATGCTTGATGTGGGCATCTACTTTGAACATATACAATAGTGTTGGAAACTTCTCCCCATAAGAACTTTATGTTATGCATCCAGCTCACAAAATAGAAGAAAATATAGATCAACGACTTAGAAATTAGCCTCTGCGAGGGTGTTATCACCAAATTGTTCTCGATTGGCTTCTCATCAATCAACTCAATGTAACTCTTTCAAACCACTTCCAACTGAATACTAGCCTCTTCAGTTTGAGAGAGCTCTCTCAAAGGGGGTTAATGACTTTGAATAAGGATAGTACTAGATGGCTAATTCTATGGAATTGTAACTTGATTTTGTATGATTTCAGGTTGAAAAGTGCAAGCTTGCTACCATTGGGCTATGGAGTCAACAATCAGTAGTCTTAGTGACAGTGGTTCTTCACATGGAAGTTGAGGCAGATAGAAGTTTTTAACAAATATAATTCATACACATAACATAGGAAAATATAGTCATTTCACCCCTAAAGTCAGAGCATAATATTATGAATTCTGAGTAATTAGAGATGAAATCTACTACAAGTGATTAAACATAATGATACATATCAAGAACACATCAAAAACCTCATGAGAATCTTAGGTCTGGAAGTAGAAAATCACTTTGTATTACTGATATGACAAAAACATACAAGCAGCAAGAATTCTCCAACCCCTTTCTTCTTCGATGTTTTGTCTATAAATAGATATTATTTAAAATATGGATGATCTGCCTGGTGGCTAGATCCTTGAATTCTACTATGACACCTTTCATAACTAAAATCAATAACTTAAAAACAGAAAACTAACAACTACCTTTAAAGAAACAAACTCCTAATAGGACTCTATCTCATATTTATTACATTCCTTTATCCTATCGATGAATAGTTACATTATGGTTACATAATGAATGTCACATGCTCGAAGGACACATGACCAAGTTCACCACCACTTTACATATTTAAAGCACCCCTAGATTTGTGGAACATAACCCTGCTTTTTAGGAATGGATGACCTTCATCTTCAACGTTGTTTTGATTGATGACCTAGCTGCATGGAACTCCCTTTGAGTCATAAATATCCAATAATAAGGTCCACTGACATGTTGGAGGTCTCCAGCTGGCAAAAAATGCTTTTAAGATGCTCAAAATCCTTCAACAATTGCTCGCTATGAAAACAGGGCAGTTTCATAGCGAGTTTTAGTAGCGTCAGAAAAATGGCTTTTCTATAAATCTTCTTGACTTCTTTATTGTTCCAAAATATTCATCATGTCATGACACCTTGCAACCATGGATATCCCTCCTTAAAACATTCCAAAACTGAGTTTAAATTCAAAAAATCAACTACAATATTTTTCGTAGCGTATTTCTGGCTTCAAGCTTAAGGTACACTACAAAAAAGTGTAAAAAACCAGAAAATGTTGTTTTCAAGATGGTCATCAAAAACTATTCTCTACCTGAAAATTTTGAGTTATATGCATGATATGAACCTCCTAAAATATATTCCATATTGACTTATTACTCCTGTGGTGTTTCCTCCTCATTTATAATTAGTTGACTAATGGGCTCCTCTACCACTATCATTTTCAATCTTTTCTTTTCCAACTCCACATGAATCAAATCCAATTGCTCCTGAAGGTCTTGCACTTTTTCCTTTAGTGCCTTGTTCTTGGATTGCAAGTGTAAGTTTATCTTTTTGATGTGTTTGACTTCTCTTAATGTTTGAGTCCACTTTATCAACTTTTCTATATTGTCCAAGGTCTTTGAAACACTTATGACCTGTTCTTCCCATATTTCCTTCATTTATTCAAATTGAACCTTCTAAACATTGTGTTTCTTTGCCTCTTGCTTCAAGACTGATATCTCCCCACCTGCCACCTTCAGTTGCTCTTTAAGGGTTTCAATATCTTATTTTTCGCTAATTTTTTCTTTACCCTTTCTTCTCTTGATAACCGACTCTTCTTTTGTAGGTGAAGACAAATCTATGATGCTTGGTGGCTAAGAATTTTCATTTATCTTCTCAATATTTTTGCTACTTTCCATTACCTTTCTTGCATGTCTATTCATTGGCTTTCTAGGTTGAAACATGAAACCAGCATCATCACCTACAAACTCTAGCATTTTAGCAGTCTTACCCTTTTCTAGCTTTCTTCCTCCATCTTCAATGTCTTCAGCTTGGACAATGGGAGTTTCTTCAATGTCAATTTCATGAAATATGTCCTCTAAGTTTCCTTTAGCCACTATCTGGCTCCTAGTGACTCTTTTGTTGCCTTTTTTGCTGATTGTGTCCTTCTTTTTTGCAAGTGTTTTTTTAGGTGTGTCAATATTCTGAAAAGGCTCTACCTCCATGCCCACTGGTTCTGGAGGAGATGATCTATTACCTTCTTCAACTTCCTCTACCACAACTAGTGATGAAATTTTTCTAGGTTTGGATGTTCTCTTAGGAGTGACAACATCAATTTCATAACCACTCATGAATAAAAAGGAAGTCCAATCTCTGTCTACTAGCTTCAATTCCTCTAACACCAATAGCCACAAAATGCAGCAAAATTCTGAGATGATAGGAGTAGACCATGTGAAACCATCCTTCACGGGTGAAATACTTCTGGATGATCATCAACAACTTTGAATAATTGTCCTTCATGAAACCCCTAGGGATAACATTTGTCAAATAAATTTCACTATGTTCTGGTTTGATAAACTCTTTATAGTCCTGCATTGTGAGTTTGATGCTTTTAAACCATTGTTCCCATCCTCTAGGGATTCTCGTTGTTGATGAAATGTTGTCTGGTGTCATTGTAAGGTTAATAATTCCAACTTTTGAAGCTGTTCCTGTGAAGCTGGCAACAAAATCCTTGGAAATATGTAGATGAAAGCCCTACAACCTCTGACAGAACTGAAAGCAACCAGTTCTCCTAAAAACCTCCATGTCAATTGGGTCTTCATTGAGAAAATTCATGTCCATGGGCTCATACTTATGGCAATGACCACCTTTGGTTTTTTTTCCTCCTTGCAGCCATGGGTTCTTTATATCTTCACAACCTTGCTTGCTTGATGACACCTGCAAAGTTCAAATCTACCAGTAACCTACTTGGCTTGATGAAGCAGCACTCTAGAGATCCAATTCCATGCAAAGATAAAGAGGAATATGAAAAAAAGGCTAATTAGGGTAAGGTCTTAAGGTTTAAATGATAGCTCATGCTTTAATCATGACACATGCATGCCAAAAAAGGTAATGATGACCTTAGACACGGTTTTGTACGTCTAAATTAACCATAAGAGACTCAAATGACCTCCACCCTAACTCCTCCAATCATAGAATGACATATAATATCGAATTTGACAAGATAGGTAAGAAAAAATATTTTCGTAGCATAGTTAGTTTAACCTCTGACAGTTTCGGTACGAAACTATTAGGCAGTTTTGTAGTGAAAACTATGGTTTTGCTGTATGAAATGCTGCAAAAAATTGAAAAACTGACACAAGCGCCCTTTTTGAATTTAAATGTGTGGGGAATGAAAACTGACACCATATGAGGATTGATGGGACATGACATGACATAAATGGAGGTGACCTTGAACCTTAGGATAGGTTAAACATGTAAAAAATGAAATTTTCCTATACCAACTTGGAAAGGCTTAAGGAGAACTTATCCTTTTAATGAATGAACTATATGACCATGTCAAGTAATGTTTCACAATTTTATGAGTGATAAAAAAGGGGGAAGACTCATTTACATTACATAAATGAATAATTCTTGGATGATTCAAATGACAAATCCTACTTTCTATATATATAGGAGTCTAAGGGGCCACAATATAATCAGAGTTGACACAAAAATAATAATATAAGGGCACAACAATAGCAATAGTGGACTTCTACGAGGAACAATAATAACAATATTGGGACTACATGGATACAACAATAACAATAAGGGGGCTACATTAAAAATAATAATAATGGAATATAGTAGTCTTATAGAGACCTAACATGACCCTCTCCTTTAAAAAATTGTTGTCCTCAACGCTTGAGTATTTTTGGATGCTTTTGTATAAAATTCTCATCCTCCCATGTGGAATCTTCATTGGGTAAGTTCTTCCACTTGACGAGATACTTTGAAATTGATCGATTTCGTAGTTGTCGAGTTCTTGTTTCCGTGACTGCTTCAAGTTCCAATATGATTTTTCCTTTCTTGTCAAGCTCTGGAAATATTTTTTGAGATAGGAGCTTGTCACCTATAATCTTATTTAAGCATGAAACATTTAAAACTTTATTTTGTTGGCAAACAAAACATTCTACCACAAAATTTTGAATATCATATTTCAATGTTTGAACCTATAGTGAGCATAATTGTGTAATTATGCCTCATTGTTCTTTCTTCAAAAGCTTTGTCATGACATTAGAGTTGATTATATTTCCTGGTTTCCCTGCAATACCCCATAATTCAACTTCCTTTCCTTCCCAAAAAAATCTCAAGAAAAGTTCTTGAAAATTGAAAGCTATAGTCCCCAACGATTGTAACCATTGGACTCCCAGTACAACATCAGCACCACCCATTGGAATAGAAAGCATTAGACTATTCAATACATATCCCCCATGGTTAGCTTTATATTATGGAAGTTTCAAGAGAAATTTAGAATTCCTCCATTTGCAACCATCACTTGACACTTTGGTGTTGGATATAGGGAGCAATTCAATTCCTTGGCTATTTTATAATGAATAAAATTATGGGTACTACCCAAATCAATCAACACTATTACCTTTTTTTTCTTGATATGTCATTTTATATTGAGAGTCTGAGTGGTAATTCCTACCAATGCATTACAAGACATGGTCATATTCATTTCTTCTTTCTCTATGATTAGTTCTATTGAAAAGTGTAACTAGGTTCGGTCTTCATAATGACTAGTAATTATGAATTTATGTAATAAAGAAAATAAAGATAATAAAATTTATTTTGTAATGCTTGATTCATGGGTTTCATGAGAAAGGATTTTTTGTTATAGGTCAAATACTTCTTCTTGATGTCTTTAGGAATTTTTCATATTTTCATAAATATGTAATTTAGAGTCATGTATATGAAGTGTTGTTACACTTGTAAATGCAATAATTGATGTAATTTGTATACTCCAAGACATTTTCAAAATGCTCCAAGGAATTTAACTCAATTATGTTGGATAAATCCCTTGATGAATTAGGCCTACAAGAAAAAATTCATGTCAGCCTAAAGGATGGGTGATAGTCCCTATATATAGCCAGGACTGTGACCTCATAATCATCCATCTGATTCGGATCGGCTCTGAAATAGAAATTGTGAGATAGAGTCTACTTTGATGTGTAAGGAAAAGGATATCCAATGACTTAAGGAGATATGTCAGCAAAGGAATTAAGGGACACACATGTATGTTTAAGTTATGTTGCATCTCTGGAAGACTGAGACCTTGTATAGTATGCAATAGGTGAAAAGTTCAATTTTGTATCAAAATGCATGAATAAGAAGATAATGCAGCAAGAAAAATATCTATGATTAGGTCAAGAAAGGAGGTATGCTATCAAAGGAATAAATTCTTATAATATATTTGTTTTGGTCTACAAGTTTACCTCTCATATCTGAGAGGGGACGAAGGTAATCTTTGTAAAAGTAGGACTACAACAATATGGATAAATTGCTCGGTACTGAGCTTCAAAGATATCGAAAGGATACTAGAAGAAGGCTGAGAAGAAGACTCCAGGAAGTTGAGGTTAATATCTAAGGAATCTTATAAGAAACACACAATCAAGGGTTGTTAGAATAGGGACCGAATTTCCTAGTGTTGGTGCAGAACAGTGCAGAAAAAGGATGTCAACATAAGGAGAAAAGACACAACAGTGAAGAGGGTCTTGGAGGCATACTAGTGTCAAGGGTATGTGTCATGTTCATGGTACTTATCAATTGAAGAACTAGAAGAATAATTACTTTCAAGTTTTCCTCTCCAAGAGGGAAAGGTTTTGGCCTTTGCTTGAAGAGCCAAAATTCCATGTCTCCTATGTTTTGATAATTGACTTGATGAAAGACATAATAAGCTAATGAATATAATATATAATTAATAGAAGCATAACAAGTATAACACAAGAAATTATCAAGTAAGAGAATTGAATTAAACTATGCCCTACCAAATTCTCAACATGGTATCGGAGCTAAGGTGTTGAAGACAAGAAAGGGCTATTTTAAAAGAAGGAACTCAAGTACCAAGAGATAAAGGATCAGTTCTTTAGAAGAAAAAAAAGAAAAAGTCAGAGATCTACATTTAGTTATAAAGAGGTAGTTGGCAGAAATTGGAAATCCATGTCAAGAAGATCAAGGATACTGTATAGAATCCATCACCATCAATAAGTATTTGGTGTTAAAATCAAGTCAACATTGTTGGAGTCACCATTAAGACATCATCATCAACAAGGATTCAAGGTGATTTATCTCTCTTGAAAAATCCAGTCAAAGAGGGAACTCCTGTTGATATCGACATCGTCATCAATAAGGAAGCTGATGAAGAAGAAAATCATCTACTCAAGTAAGTATATTTATGACTTAATCCAATTCTGTCAAAATGTATTTTTGCTAAGAAAGCAACAAACTAGTTGGGCTTTCAAACATTCTTGCATGAAATAAAAGGACATCCAAATCTTATTAAGAATGAAGACATGAAATATATCAAAAGGTCATCAACTATACCTTCAAAATAAGATACTCAAGCTCATGCCAAATACATGATGGGAGACATAAGAGCCAAGAGGGTTCTTATAGAATCCATAAAGGACTCTCTCATTCCCTATGTATCAAAACATAATATTCAAAATAAATGTATGAAAAATTGGTGGAGTTATTCTCGGTGAGTACTATAGGGGAATTAATATCTATAAGACAAGAACTATACACAAGAGGAGGGAATAACTTCATACTTTATGAAGATTTCCGAAATACAAGACAAATTGCAGGAATCAGGAGAAGAAATGTATTATAGAGAAATAACTACAGTGGTGTTGAATTCTCTACCAGAGGGATGGGAAACTTCACTTCAAGCATTTATGGGAAGAAATAAGAAACACCATTCTAGGATCTATGGTGTCTATGAGAATTGAAAGAGACAAGGTTAAAATATAAAGTGTATATAGGATCAAATGAAGAGAGTCAAGCATATGTTTCCATTTCAAGGAGAAAGGGAAGATTCGGTAAGGTTTGTCCTCATTAAGAAAAGAAGAAACATGGATAAGATATGATTCTATGAAATATTGTCCAAAATATAATGAGGAGAAGAGGAAAAATGAAGAAGCCCATATCATCAGAAAAATGGAAGAACCATATTCAAAGAAGCCTAACAAAGAAAGTGAAAGATCTCTATTATGATTGAGATCATCTTCCTCTCTAAGTGGTATCTATCAAGTTATAAAATAGTATGGTAGGAAGCATGGTATATTAGATAAATGCATCACTCCAGGATTGGCATCATGATGGAAGCATTAAAGGAGGAGCACTCGTTATAGGAGGATGTTTGTAACACATATGTGACATCTATACTATAAGAGGATCCTGGAAACCTCACTGAAAACAACATTTATAGAAGGTATTCATCAAGATCAAAGGTCATAATTCAATAATAAATAAGGTATCCTCTTTGGATTCACTAATTAGAAAGAAAGCAAAAAGGTTTCTTTGAGAATTATAACTTGCAAAATTATTAGATTAGAATATGATGACATATTGATGAAGCAAGATAAGAGAATGAAACTCTTTAATTCTAAAGAAACCTATTGCAGGATGACTCAAAAGGTAAAGAATGAGGTAAATGTATATATATGCTAACACTAGATGTTATGAAGTCATGTCATGTGGTTGTAGGTAGTACACTTCAACTTTTATAAGTATGATCAAAATACAAAACATAAACTCTCCTGATGCCAAAAGGTGTGATCTACACTAGATGAAATCAAAATAATATTTCCTCATATGGAATATGAGGTGATTATACAAGGAAACGAACAATGGAAATTCCTCAGAATGAAATAAAATTATGTGGAGAAAGAGAGAAAAAGGAAGAGATCTCAAAAAATCGCAATCATGAAAAGAGACAGTCAACATCCAAGGAAGCCAAGAAGACTTGACTAGAAAATCTCCTGGGAAGATATGTAGACTCTGATAAGAAGTCTGGAAAATATGAAGAACCTTGGAAATGCATATCTTTTGGATATGTGTCAACATATACGAAGGATGTCAATGACTACAAGAAGGATGTCATGGTGAAATAAAATGTATATTATAATGCTTGCTTCATGGGTTTCATGAGAAATGAGCTTTTATTATAGGTAAAATAATTCTTCTTGATGTCTTTAGGGACTTTTCATCTTGTCATAAATAATTAATTTAGAGTCATATATATGAAGTGTTGTTACACTTGTAAGGAAAATTATTTATGTAATTTTTATACTCCAAAACCTTGTCAAAACGCTCCATGGAAGTCGGCTCAATTATGTTGGATAGACCCCTTGATGAATTTGGCTTACAAGAAAGAACTCATGTTGGCCTAAAGGATGGGAGATATTCCCCATATATAGCAAGGATTATGACCTTATAATCATCCATCTGATTTGGATTAGCTTTGAAATAGAAAGTGTGAGATAGAGTCTACTGTGATGCTAAAGGAAAATGCTAGCCAGTGAAGTAAGGAGATCGGTCAGCGAAGGAATTAAGGGACACACATCTCTTTTTAAGGTTTGTTATATCTCAGGAAGACCGAGACCTAGTATAGTCTGCGATAGGTGCGAAGTTCATGTATGTATCACAGTGCATAAATAAGAAGGTAATACAACAAGTAGAAGATCTATAATTAGGTCAATAAAGGAGGTATGATATCAAAGGAATAAATTCATATCATATCTCTATTTTGGTCTACAAGTTTACCTCGCACATCTCAGAGAGGCCGAAGGTAATCTCTGTAAAATGAGGACTACAATAGTATGGAGAAAAGGCTTGGTATTGAGCTTAAAATATATTGAAATTATACTAGAAGAAGGTTGGGAAGAAGACTCCAGGAAGCTGAGGATAAGATATAAGGAAGCGGACAAGAAACACACTTTCAAGGGACCAAATTTCCTAGTGTTGATGAAGAACATTGCAGAAAAAGGAGATCAACATAAGGAGCCAAGAAAGAGCAGTGACAACAGTCTTGGAGGCATACTAGTGTCAAGGGTTTGTGTCATGGTCATGGTAATTGTCAATTTAAGATCTAGAAGAAGAATTACTTTTGGCTTTTCCTCTCCAAGAGGGAGAGGTTTTGGCCCTAGCTTGAAGAGCCAAAATTCTATGTCTCTTGTGTTTTGATAATTGAATTGATGAAAGACATAATAAGCTAATGAAGACAAGATCTTAGTAATAGAAGCATGACAAGCATAACACAAGCAGTTATCAAGTAGGAAAATTGAATTAAGTTATGCCCTACCAAATTCTCAACATGTTCTTCATGTATATCATTTTCTTTTGAATTTTATTGTTCCTTTTCTTCCTCCTGTTCACTATATATGTAAATTAATTTCTTCCCAGCACACTTATGACCTTTAGTTTATTTTCTATCACAATTGTAACATAACCCTTTTGCTATTTTTTCTTCCAATTTTTGTGGTGTCAACCTTGTAGGTTGTGGAAGGCTAGAAGTAGCAACACTTCCATCTTTATAGTTATGAGTGGTAGGCTTCCTTGTCACCAAAATTTTTCTTCCAATTTTTCTTGCCAACCTGAATGCCTTCTCCAATGAATCAATTTCCCAAAGGCGAACCTCATGTTGGATGTTATCCTTTAAATTCCCTAAGAATACATCAATTTTATGCTCCTCTGGAATATCATTTACCCTTATATTCAATATTTGGAAGTCCTCAATGTTCTCCACCATTGAACCCTTTTGTTTGAGATTTATTAATTGGCTAAATAAGGTGTTTCTCTTTGTATCTTCATAATGTGCTATCATTTCCTCCAGAAAAATTGACCAAGTGACAAGTGGGTTATGAGAGAAAATCCATCGATACCTTACAAACTGATTGGGTTCTAAATATAAAGTTGCAATGCGTACCTTTTGCGTGTGTTGCACATTATGTAGATCAAAATATTGCTCCTTATTCAATATCCATGTTACTAGATCCTTGCCATAAAACTTCCTCATATCAATATTTTGAATATGGTGCCTCTTAAATCCAATGTTAGATTCTATGAAAACATTATTAACATTTATTTTTTTCTCATCATCAGTTTCATCTAGTACATTTTCGCTATGAGGAATCATTTTTTGTAGCGACTTTGTCAAACCTTCCTTTAAATGTTCCATGTCTGATTTTAGAGAATTCTTTGTGTCTTCCATGTTACTTTTCAGTTTTTATGCTATACCATCGATATTAGCTTCCACACCATTCTTAAACCATATATATTATCTTCCATTCCCTTCTTCAAACCATCCATCTTAGCTTCCATTTAAATTTTTCTTACTCTTTGTGAGAGTGAAATTTGTTGCACTTGGTCTCATAATTTTGATATATCATGTTGCACTTCTTCCTTGTCATGCGTCATTGTAGATATTTCTTATGGAAAAATGGGTGTGGAATGATCTTTGGGAGGAATTTTAGAACCCAATATTGATATCAATGCTTGAATATTCCCTTGGAATCACTTCAAACTAATTTTTTAAACAAAATTTATGCAATTTAAAAAAAGCACACTTTTTCCTTGCTTTTAAGGAGCGCGATATTGAGCCTGATGTATCTATGTGATTTTGAATCCTCAGTCCTGTAGTATCCCTATGAGTATTATTTCTAATGCCACAAATCAGACCTAATTTTGATTCTTCAAGATAAAGCTATGCTCGATCTCCCACAATGGCCTAATTATGGACTAGTTCAATAGAGCGAATGTGTATGGCATGCCATGTGTCAGTATTTCAAAATTCGGCTCTGAAATCGATACAAAAGAAACTATAGTCTATACAATTTCATCCACTTTTTATAGAATTAGATTCCAATGCCTAAAACAAAAGTTAAGACGATTTTCCCTTAGTGACTTAGTCTCTTGTTTTAGATGAAATTCTAGAGCCTGCAAAAACCCTAACTTCTACAGATCATATCTTTGAAAATATAGTGAACCAAGATCTAAAATTTTTACAGAGAGTTCATCAAGATTTTGGCTCCACATGGTAAACATTTCAGCTTCTGAAGCCTCATAGAAAAAAACTTTATAGCGAAAATTACAAGATGTCCTATTTGGAGAAGTGAAACCCTAGAATCTCAAGCTATAATACCAAATGTTATGTGTTAGTGTCTACGAGTCACGAACGATCAAATTTTCTCTTTCAGCATTTTTGGATATCTTTGGTCAAATTTTTAAATTTTCAAATAAATTTTACATGTCTTTTTATTGTCAAATGAGTCTTGAGTCATGCCCTAGGTATCATTACTACTGCCTATATTTTCAAGGTCATCAAATGAGTGTCTTGGTCATAATTTTGGTCATTAAGGCATTCAAATGCATACTTAAAGGGTTCGAAGTTCCAAATCATGGTTAAGGTGTTCATTAGGTGTCATCATTTTCTCATGTCATCAAATCTACATGGGAGTCATGTCATCACTATTGTCACCATCATGGGAGATAGTAATTAGGGATAAGTTTGTCAAAAAGGTAACAAAGGTACATTCAACCCACATGGAGCTATAACCTTTCCAAATAGATAAATCAAGCTGCAGTACACTACCTCATGATGTCACTTCTCAAAAGGACATGTGATGTGGCACCATCACCAAAGCAAAAAAACTGACTTTCAAGCAATAAAATGACCATCCAAGCATTAAAAAGCTTCATTCCATCCTCCAAGAACACTTCTCCACCATTGTGCTTCATCTCAACCATCAAAACCTTGAATTTTTCATCACTAAACCCTTTCCATCAAGAACGTTGCACACTTCTAGATTAGCACGTTGCGTTTATGGAAAACACATTGTGTTTTTTGATTTGGAGGTTAAATATAGCAACAACAGGTTTCATTTCTCATTCTACAAGATTTGGGGACTCTTGAGAAAGTAAGTAATGTTGAAATTTGGTTACCGGAGGACAGGTGGTTCCCTAAGGCTTTGATCTTTGGCCTAGGGAAAAGTGTCCAAAAGAATTTAATTTTTCTCGTAAAGTGACTTTATAAAATTATAAAGTCAAATCTAATTTAAAAGTGACTTTAAGTGAAAAAGCTACTAAATTCTAATTTTAAAATGACTTTAATAAAGTTAATGTAAAATTAGAAAGGAAAAGTGACTTTGGAAATAAATGACTAAGTGGGTCTTTATTAAAGTGGGGTGAATTAAAAAATAGAAAGTGAGATTTAAAAGAGCATTTAATCTCAGCCCTAGATCTAAAGCTATTTCAACCATTGGATTTGGGGATAACCCAAAAGTCACTTAGATTTCTATTAAAGGAGGAAAAGGAGAGAAAAGGTCATTCATTCATTAATTCTTTCATGAGCAGATTGAGAGAAGGAGAAGGAGAAAGCTGAAGAGAATTTTCTGAGCAGTGAGAAGAAGGAGGGTAGCAGCACTAACTTTCAGCAAATCTGTACAGCTGGGTAGAGCACGAAGTTCGAGGAAAGTGGGCACAGATTTCAAGGAGAGAAAACTGCAAATTTCGAGGGAGGCCGTACATCCATTTTGGCACTGTTTTCGAGGTTGTCCGTACAGTTTTGAAGGCTATAATTCATGTTGTAATTTTTTTGTTTTGTGGGCATAGAAACCGAGGTGTATTTTGGCACGATTTTCGAGATAAGTTCTGTTTCGAAGTTGTTGTAATTTTTTTGTTGTGTAAATTTATGCATCACTGTAAAAGCAATATTCGGAAAATAAAGAGAAGCTTTTGAACTAGTTTTCCCCAGGAGTTGTAGGGGGTTTTTCCAGGGTCATGTTGACCAAAAATAACTGTGTTAAAATGTTTTGTGTGGCTATTTTAGTTTTTTGATTTTTATTTCTGCAATTTCCAGCACTGTGAAAATTTTCCAGAATTTGTGTTTTCAGAAAATATTTATTTTCTAACTTGTTGAATGTAAGGCTATGGGAAAGGGCATTTAAATATTTGGATAAATAAGGTGAAACTGAAAACCGGGGTGGGAAAATAGAAATTTCTACATGGTATCAGAGCTTGGGTGTTGAAAGTGCAGTTTGGGACAACAAAGAGAAAAATTACAGGTCGCTAATTTTTCACTCAGAAAATGATTTTTCACACACAAAAATTTTATCTTTACTACAACAATGCTATTTTCAGTTTTTAGGACAACAAGGATGTCATTGGGATTGAGGGTGGAAGATAGGTTGGATGTGCATAGTAATTACAACGTTTGGAGAGAAATAATGTAGAGAATATTTGAGGAAGGAGAAGTCTGGGATATCATGGTTCATACCCAACAACAACCTGCTAATGTGCCTACTGATGTTGTTCAGTTGGCAGCATTTAATAAAAATAATAACAAGGGAAAAAGGTTGATTCTGGATGGTATTAAAGACCATGTGATTCCTCATGTGAGAGGAAAGAGACATGCTCATGAGATGTGGTCTGCCTTGACCAATCTCTACCAGAGTACCAATGAGAACAAAAAGATGGTCCTAAGGGAGAAGTTGAAGACCATTAAGATGGGGAAGAATGATAGTGCAACTGGTTATCCCACAAAGATAATTAATGTGAGAGATGCATTGGTAGTAGTTGGAGAGGTCATTCCAAACACTGAATTGGTGCAGATTGCAGTGAATGGCCTTCCTACTTCATGGCTTAATTTTGCTGATGGAGTTTATGCACGTGAGACCCTTCCCACATGGGAGAGGTTTTGTGATGATTGCATTCAGACAAAGATCAATAAGAGTTACCTTGGGGCAGCCAAGCCAATTAAGCAGGATGAGGATGTAGCATTGTTGGCCGGAGGCAAGAGAAGCAAAGGCAAGAAGCATGCTTCCACAAGTGATGGTGGGGGAAAAGGCAAAGGTAAAGGTAAACAGGAGAACACGCAGAAGGACTATTCCAAGGTGAAGTGTTGGAATTGTCAGAAGATGGGACACTATGCAGTTGTGTGTCTGGAGAAGAAGAAGAAGGGGAAGAACCAGAACATGGTAGCATCAACAGAGGTAGAGGACTTCATGGATCACTTTGACCAGGAGTTTGGGTTCATTGCTTGTGAGTCCACTAGTGCAGGATCACCTTCCACAAAGGTTTAGAGGGAGCATGCATTTCCCTCGACTAGCGAAGCATCTTCAGGTATCTGGTATGTGGACAGTGGGGCTTCACATCGTATGACAGGAGTTTGTGAGTACTTCTCAGAGCTTTTAGAGAGTGGCACTGATATAGAGGTAGTACTTAGTGATGACAGAGTTGTTAGAGCAGTCGGTGTGGGGACACTAAAATTTGATAGGGAACCCAAACCTCCCTTGAAGGTGTCAGATGTTCTTTATGTGCCAGGGATGAGGAAGAACCTCATATCCATCTTAGCTTTGGAGGACAGAGGATATGAGATATTGTTCAGGAGAGGAAAAGTGCTGATATATCCCAGGGGCACTCCAGCTGATTCAGCTAGAGTGATAGGAGTATGCCATGTAAAGGTGTACAAATTTGCATTTCAACCCCTTTTTGCATTAAGAAGTAGTACCGACAACAGAGCTAGCAGTTCTTAGCTATGTGAGATTTGGCACCGTAGGATGGGGCACATGTATCATGGGGCCTTGAGGACATTGTGGGAGATCACTATAGGTGTGCTATATTTTAGTATTGATCACTTTGATATTTGTGGAGGATGTGGGATGGGCAAGTTTTCCAAATCCCCTTTTCCCAGTAGTGGCAGCATAGTGACTAGGATACTTGATTTGATTCATTCTGATGTGAGCGGTTGGATGTCTCATGTTTCCTTGAGTGGATATGAGTATTATGTATTATTCATTGATGATCACTCTAGGAGGACCTGGATTTATTTCTTGAAGACAAAGAGTGAGGTCTTCAAGTGGTTTCAGGAGTTCAGAGCTCTTGTGGAGACTCAGACAGGTTGGAAGATCAAGTCCCTGAGGTCAGACAATGGAGGAAAGTATGCGCTCGGAGAGTTTGTTGACTATTGTGCGGAGGCAGGCATTAGGAGGGAGTTCACTGCTCCTTACAACCCCTAGTAGAACGGGGTCACAGAGAGGAAGAACAGATCCATCAGACAGGCTGCCAAAGCCATGTTACATGATAAGGGGTTGCCATTGTTTTTTTGGGCAGAGGCCTACAATACTGTTGTATACTTGCAGAACAGGAGTCTTCATCGTGCCTTGGGGCATGTGAATCCAGAGGAGGCTTTTTCTGGGAAGAAGCCTGATGTTGATCACTTCCGTATCTTTGTGTGTATTGCATAATCCTATGTACCCAAGGAGAAGAGGACCAAGCTAGATCCCACCGCAGAGAAGGGTATATTTATGGGCTATAGTGAAACCTCGAAAGCCTTTCGAGTCTATATTCCTGCTTCGAGGAAAGTTGTTATCAGGTTGGATGTGAGAGTCAAGGAGGACTGAGATTTTAGGAGGTCACAGGAGTTAGAGTATCTAGATCAGCCAGACCCTCAGCAGCAGCTGAGTTAGTCACAAGGATCTAGTGGGCAGGGATCAGGAGGATCCAGAGGTACATCGATTACGGTGTCAAGTCTGTTAGTGAGAAGTGGCTCGTAAAGTCAGAGGGTTGGTGCTTCAGGCAGCATGTAGAGTAGTCCATAGAGAAGTTCACTAGGGAGTCGACTGATGGACAATTCACATGGTACTTCAGCATCTACAGGTTCAGGTGCAGGCAGGAGGACATCAGACAGATAATCTGGAGTTCAGGCTCCTAATGAGGGGGATGAGTTTCATTCTCCAGTGGGAGAGGTGTGCTCAGAGAAGAGGAAGCCCTGTTGATATTGCAACAATATGATGAGCTTAGTGGAAAGAAGTTGCCTTCACTAAGTGGGCCCGCAGGCTATTTTTGGCGCAAAGTCTATTTTTAGACTATGTCTATTTTTAGACATGTCGATCATATTCTATGAGTTGCACGATGCTATTTGTGGATGGTTGATCAAGTTGGAAAAATAGATGGAATTATATTTTTAGACATATTGTGTAGAATCTATTTTTATATTGCCAGTCTAAAAATAGATATGTCGAATATTATTAGCTCTTAATAATATTTGGACTCTAAAAATTATCTTATTCTCTTGGAGCACTTCAGTTAAGTGCACAGATGTGGCACAGGAGCTAACAGAAGGAATTACACTATTCTTTAGGGTTAAGTGGAGCTATTGCATGGATACTTCAGTTATAAATCATGTGACAGAGTTTGGTGGAGTTATTGAGCTAGTTGATGGAGTTATGTTCAGTTTAATTGAGTTAAACATAGTTGAGCTAGCTGTATCTAGTCTAACTGATTGATACACTAGTGAGAGTCATGTGAATTAATTATTAATTAATTCACTAATTATTAACTCATTAATCAAGTAAAGAATACATCAGTTAACTACAGTGCATGGAAAGTTTCAGTGGAGACCAGTGAAGAGGTAGGTGAAAGAGCAGTGTGACTATCAGTTGTGACTATATTGTTGCATGATTTGCAACAACCAGTGATTGGAGATGCCAATGAGTATTGTGTGAGGAAGGCTGGACCAATTTGAGTTCATTCAGAGCCATTATTTAGTAGTGATTGCACAGTAGAGGCAGGCTATCAGGTGGCAGAGATTGGAGCATGTGATTTGCTAGATCGGGCTTGATTAGTGTGTAGAAATTGGAGATTGTACTAAGAGCTTTGTGAGGAGCTTTGTATAATGATTGTTACATGATCTATATGACATATAATATAAAGATAGTTGGGGGTTTTCAGCTTTAAGCTTTCCCATAAAATATTGTGTTCATATGTGTGATTGTTTATGGTTTTAATGTGCGCATGCGATTGTTTTTATTTCCGCAATTAATGATCAATGGTAGAAGAGATTTTGTATTGTGCATGAAGTTAAAATAGTGTGTGATCAGAAGAATATTGATGATTAATGTATCAGTTATTCAAATTTATACATGGTATCAGAGCGATATTGATCATTGGAGCAATTGCAAAACATTGAAGCGGTTGAGTTTTGAGTTGGTGGAATTCGAATTTGCAGCAGTGTTTTCTTGGTGCCGAAGTTGAGATTTCTTTCAACGGATTACGATTGGAGTATGCCCTTGAGGGTAGCTCAAATTATATTTCATGGAAGGACAGGATGGAGGTAGTTCTGGATGACAATGGGTTGAAGGAGTTCATAGATGCAGAAATTCCAAAACCTGCTTCTAGCGATGCAGCCGCACTTGACGCATGGCAAAAGAAGACAACAAAGTGTCGAAGAATTCTGTTGGAAGGTGTAAAGGATCACATAGTGTCTAGCCTTCATGGTAAGGCTTCTCCATTCTTGATGTGGAAAGCGTTGACAGACTTATTCCAAAACAAGAGCAACCAGAGGAAGTTGGCGCTCAAGGATAAACTTAGGAACATAAAAATGGAGAAAGGCGACAGTATGCCCAAGTACCTCACGAAGTTCATCCAATGCAGGGATGAGATGGGAAGTGTGGGGGTGACTGTAGATGACAAGGACTTGGTGAACTTGGCTCTCCTTGGGCTTCCTAAGAGTTGGCATTCCTATCAGGACTCTGTCAATGGTCGGGAGAAATTTCCAGGATGGGAGCGACTTTGGTCGGATCTTGTGCAAGAGGAGATAAGGAAAAGTACCAGGGACGGATCTTCATCAAAGAATTCAGATGAAGAAAATTGTGCTTTGGCTACCAAAGCAAGGAAGGGGAAGAGCAAGAAGAATGCTTCTCAATCTAGTGGAAAAGTTAAGAAGCAGGACATGTCCAAGGTGAAGTGCTTTCACTGTCACCAACACTGACATCACGCCACTAATTTTCCACAGAAGAAGAAAAATAAGTAGGCTGTTGGATCTGTAGCTGGAGAGTCCTTAGCATCATAGTTTGTGCTGGATTTTTCGTTGATCGCATGCTTGGTCTCAAGTGTGATGGGTTCAGTGTGGTTTCTTGACAGTGGTGCATCTTTTCACATGACAGGAGATAAAGATTTGTTTACTGATCTGGATGAGAAATATCTTGGAGTGCACATCGAGATGGGCAATGATGGTAGATACAGTGCTATCGGTATCGGTACTATTTCCTTTGAGAGGGATCTAGTAAACCCTTCGTATTGAAGGAAGTGATGCATGTTCTAGGATTGAAGAAGAATATTATCTCTATGGAAATGTTAGAAGACAAGGGATATGATGTTGTCTTTAGCAAGGGAAAGGCTTTCCTGCACAGTAAGGCAACTGGTGAAACCCGGAGGATAGGGGTTTGAGTTAAGAACCTTTATCAATTTTAGGTAGATGGCTATGTAGCAATGGCAGGCAAGGTAGAAGGAGTGGTGAGCCAGGATGATGGCGAGCTGTGGCACCAGAGATTGGGCCACCTTCACCATGGAGCTTTGAAGATACTGTAGCAGATTTCTACTGGGCTTCCTAAGGGTACTCTTGAGTAGTCAGATTAGTGCAAGGGATGTACCTTGGGAAAATTTATGAAAGCCACCTTTCATGAGAAGGATAGTCATGCCATGACGATCCTTGAGAAAATTCACACAGACGTGTGTGGATCTTTCTCAGTAGCTTCGATAGCAAAGCACAGGTACTATGTGATATTTGTTGATGATTTTTCTCGGAAGTGATGGAACTTCTTCATGCAGAAGAAGAGCGAGACATACTCAAATTTCTGTGAGTTTAAGGCACTGGTTGAGAAAGAATCGGGGAAGCAGGTGAAGGCTCTTAGGAGCCACAATGGTGGTGAATTCATCTCTGGCGAATTCAAGGACTTTTGCAGCACAGAAGGAATTCGAAGAGAGCTCATAGCACCTCATAACCCACAATAGAATGGGGTTGCTAAGCGGAAGAACAGAACGATCATGGGTGTTGCACGAGTGATGTTGCATGATCAGGGCCTTCCCGTACACTTGTGGGATGAGGCATGCAATACTGCAGTATATGTGCAGAACCATTGTCCTCACAGGATACTTGGCATGAGTACACCTGAGGAGGCGTTTTATGGTAAGAGGTCGATATTTCCCATTTGAGGATTTTTGGTTCACCTAAGTGGGTCTTTATTAAAGTGGGGTGAATTAAAAAATAGAAAGTGATATTTAAAAGAGCATTTAATCTCAGTCCTAGATCTAAAGCTATTTCAACCATTGGATTTGGGGATAACCCAAAAGTCACTTAGAGTTCTATTAAAGGAGGAAGAGGAGAGAAAAGGTCATTCATTCATTAATTCTTTCATGAATATATTGAGAGAAGGAGAAGGAGAAAGATGAAGAGAATTTTTTGAGCAGTGAGAAGGAGGGAAGCAGCACTAACTTTCAGCAAATCATACAGAAGGGTAGAGCACGAAGTTCGAGGCAAGTGGGCACAAATTTCGAGGAGAGAAAACTGCAGATTTCGAGGGAGGCCGTACAACCATTTCAGCACTATTTTCGAGGTTGTTCGTACAATTTTGAAGGCTGTAATTTCTGCTATAATTTTTCTGTTTTGTGGGCACGGAAACCGAGGTGGAGTTTGGCACGATTTTCGAGATAAGTTCTGTTTCGAACTTGCTGTAATCTTGTTGTTGTGTAAATTTCTGCATCACTGTAAAAGAAATATTCAGAAAATAAAGAGAAGCTTTCGAACTAGTTTTCCCCAAGAGTTGTAGGGGGTTTTTCTAGGGTCATGTTGACCAAAAATCACCGTGTTAAAATGTTTTGTGTGGCTCTTTTACTCTGCTGATTTTTATTTTTGGAATTTCCAGCATTGTGAAAATTTTCCAGAATTTGTGTTTTCAGAAAATATTTATTTTCCAGGTTGTTGAATGTAAGGCTATGGGAAAGGGAATTTAACTATTTGGAGAAACAAGGTGAAACTTAAAACCAGGGTGGGAAAATAGAAATTTCTACAAGTAAGTGTTTCATCAACTCTTTGATGCAGTCATTTCTCATAAAAATTTAATAGAATCCCTCTCCTAGGGTTTCATTGCGCTTTTAGTTTTCATGGTTTTTGCTTCATCTCAGAGAGAATTTCCCTAGTTTTTCTGCCAAAATACCCTTGTATATACTTATCAAACCTTCCCCAACCATTTCTCAAACTAATTTCCTTCATCCCACTATTTTCCTCCAAAAACCCAAGCCCACGCTGCGCTTCTGCTGTGTTTCTGGGTTTTGACTGTGTTTTTCACTTTTTGTGCTTCTTCCCTCATCCATTTAGTGAAATTAAACTTCCACTGTGTCCCTAACACCTATCCCTATCTCCATTATTTTTTTCAGATTTTTGCCTAACTCCTATCCCCTCCATTTCCTTCCCTAAAATAGATGCTCTTTTTCACTTGTTTTCCAATAGATTCTACCCTTCCCTCCTATCAAACTAGGGTTTCCTGATAATCAAAACCAACACCATGGCCAGTGAAAAGAAGAAGTAAAAAAAGGGAGGACATGTCTCCAGATATGAGCCAACTCATATGTAGGAGATCAATTCTTCAATTCATCAAGAGGTCATTTGAAAAGGTAAGCTGCCTAGGGTTTTGGGAGATGTGCAGCAAAGTTTGAAGCCTATTTTTCAGAAAATCAAATTTTCCAATTTAATTTCCTATTTTAGTCATTCTTTTGTGGCATGAATTACGAGGATATGGAGATGAATTTCAAGAAAATGAGGGAGGTGTTTCTTCACAACAATCTTATCTACAAAAACCTCTCACAGTTTTGTAAAAAGTATTATGGTTAAAGGATATGGCTTCATCTTTGACCCCTATTTTTACAAAAGTGCAAAAATTTAACTGCCCAGAGATGTAGCGTGGCCACACTACATTCAAATGATTAATGGAAATTATGTTCAGGTGTCTCTTGACTTGTACATCTCATAAAACCACTTTTTTTCTCTTTTCAGCTCATAAATTTGTAGGAAGAGGTCAAAAACCATCATTTTTTCACATTTATGCCAGTGTTTGGAGGCACACGTTGCGTTTCTAGATTAATTGTGGTAGAATTAGTTTTTAGGAGTCTTAGAGATTATTTTTTGGCTATTTGAAGTTGTATAGGTATAGTAGACATCTCCATGTTTCCAACTATACCATTTGTAGCCAAAACACCATTCGAGAAGGCCTATAAATTATCCTCCAAAGTTTCGCTATGCTTATTCTAAATTTCACTGCGTTTCTGAGAGAGCACGTTGCACTTCTAGGTTTGAAGACTTTTCTGGACATGTGGAGGTGAAAGGTCAAATTTTTCCTATGTAACAGTTGTCCCATGAGTTGTTTCATGGTTAATGAGTCTATTTATGTTCATCTTTGTTAAAGGATCTTGAGTTTAATGACTTCAGACAAAGACTCAAACTTATTAGCTAAAAAAGGGGAAGTTGTTTCTAACTCCCCTAGTGTTAGAGAGGTAAATCCCCTCTGTGAGCAGAGGTGATCCCACTAGCCTAGATCAGGTCTAGCAACAATCAAGTCATGCAGTGACATAGGTTCCTAGTTACAAAATGACAAAAATCATAACGAATTTCCTACCTCAAATCCTATGTAGTGGTCATTGAAGAAAGGATGATGCTTCCCGTCCCTAACTTGGCAGATCAAGATTCTTCCACTCGACATGTCCAAACACCTGCACACATACAAAGGATACAGCGATACGCAACGTAAAATCTAAAGCCTATAATCATACATCAGTTAGAGAGGACGTAATTCATTACATAAAAGAAATAGACACATGAATAGAACCATAATCAAAGTCACTTATCATTAAACTAACAAAGGAAAGGTACAACCCAAAGCTCTGATGCTTTATCTTCCTTCGGCAGGGCTGACAGTGGAGCACATCTCAACAAATTCTATTAGAAATGGGACAAAGCTCTCTCTCTTCCACTTGGATCTCAAAAGTTGTCTAGCTATAGTCTCCTTGCTACAAGTTCAACTAGCTTGCTAAGGGACAAGGCAAGCTTTTATAGATGGAGGAAGGGGAGTTGGGATACCTATAATCATGGGATTGGCCCTATCTCTAAGGAAGCTTCCATGATAGGTGGAAAACCACTTCCCATACATGGAGATCCGGAGCCAAACCACCCAACTCCTTTCAGTGACTCATTCAGGAGTTTGTTGGAATCAAACTTCCACCATTTATTTTTTAAAAACATCCCTTATTAAGCTTGGCGCGAGTGAGACATAGGGACAGAGCACCAGTTGGTGCACCCTCTATGGTGGATTTCCCCCATTGGCACGAGGGTTGAACTGGCTAGTCATGCCAAGGCAAAAAGATCTATTTTTAGGATTTTTCAGAGGAAAATTTCTTCATAGGAATTCTTGTGCTTATGTAAGGGAATGCCATGAAAGTGGTTTCAGGTCATGTCACTACTCACAGGTCACGGGAAAAGACCTCCAACATGCAGGATGGGGAATTGCAGGGACAGTGAAAAAATTTTGTGTAACAGATGCCCCCTAAAGCATGAGGCCCGAGAGAGAGAGAGAGGGGTGAAATGCTTTATGAGAACATGCCCAACTGAAAACAGTACTATTGGAAGACTTGCATATAGGTACAAATGATATCTCTGATACATGATATGTAGTATAGGCGCAACCATCCATAATAGAGAGTACAATAACCGGGATCCATGGTATGGACGCAACAATCCAGTAAGAAGGATCAAAAAGTAGGCTCAGGTATGGTCATAGCCATCCAATAAAATGAGTCATGTAACTAATCATGATAATCCATAAAGAATCCGCAGCCTGGATTTCATCAGACAAAATCCAGGGTCTTGCGCTCCATCTCAACCCGAACAGAGCATAAGTCCAAGCATGTGAATAAGTAAGCTGAAGTCGAACATACAAGAACATCATCTGATTACCAGCCAATAATGAAAGTCGTTAACAAATGCGAGAGGTACCACCAATAATGAGGATGGCCCTCAAGGTACTATAGGTACAATCCATGGAATGTGAACATTGATCTGATGTCGAACACCCACAAAGTCATTCAATTGAAGGCCAATGATGAAAACCTTGCATCAAATATGAAGAACCTACCATTGAGGCATGCAGGATCCAAGGTACCGGAAGGGAGTCTCTAGATCAGCTTCCTGGATAATGAGCTGAAGTCGACAGGAAGTGACCTTGATCGAAGGTGGGCCATAATTTTTCCCACATCATCAACGTGAGACAGAGGAACATAATGTTCATGAATCAGGATCAGTAGAGAATCAGAGGGAGGTTGAAAACTGCAGAGGTCAACTTCTCTTGAACATATCGGCAGCACGACACTGGATTTGGCAGTATTTGACATCAAAAGATCTGAGGTCATGATGACGTGGCAAAGAGAAGATGAGTGGTAAAAAATTATTACCCAAACCCACGGAGGCAAGCAGAGAACGAGATGAGATGTCCCCAACCTGACACGAATGCAGACAAGTGCCATGTTCAAGAGCGACATACTGCCGACACGACGGTGATACTGGTTCGATTTTTCCCCCACCATTTCTGGTGAGTACCTCTTTATTTTTGCACAAGCTTGAAGAGGATAGCATATGCTTGTCATATAAGTTTGTCCTTCGGACAAATCCAACCTAGTACATTTAAAGAGCCCTAGGAAGGAGGAACTCGAGTATCGTCATTATGACGGAGTCCGATGTCATCAATTTTTAATGAGTATGATAAAAGGAAGAACTCTACATCTTTTCATGTTTAGAGAGTTTGAAAAGACAATGGAAAAGAAAACTCTAGTAGTCCCTTTTTGTAGGTAGTCCCACAGATCCGAAAAGGTAGAAAACTATGTCTGAGAGAACCTCCTAGTCATGATAGACTAGGGTATTCATTTTTCGTAAATAATCCATCCTAGCCTAAAAAAGGGGTAAATGTATACTGGGTAGATATCGTTTCGTAACCAATTTAATGAGTTCAAAATGACAAGCGACTCGACAATATTTTCAATTTTAGAGAGTCAGAAAAGAGCTGAAAGTTGACTCTTCCTGGAGGAATGAGTGGTATAAAGGGTAGCTACTAGTTACGGTAATGGTGGAACTACTCAAAACAAGATAAAGGTTAATAGGCTGGATAACAAGGCCACTCATCACAATGGTTCCTCAGGAACGGGTAAAACAACCAAGTGAAGGCATATGATCGGCCAAGCAGATAGTGACGATGGGGTGAGAAAACCAAGGCTCATCTGGCAAAATCAGGCTGATAAAATGGCAATCACGAGAGGTAAAATGGGAATGGTTTCATTTTTACACAAGATTGAAATGAGAAAACTCTTCTTGAAGTTGGTTTCATTTTAACACAAGCTTGAAACAAAGATAAACTATGCTTGAAAACAGTTTCATTTTTACAAAAGCTTGAAACGGAAACAAACTATGCTTGAAAAATTTTGCATGCCCCCAGCATGGTGACTCAATTCAGGGTACATGCCCCCCAAGCTTCAATCCATATGAAAGGAAGATGGAGTGAAGGTTAAAGTTACAATTTCAAGAGAAAGATTCGACTGGGATTTTACGAGATGTTATCAAAGACTCGAATTGAACAGGAACATGTTTCATTGTTTTAACAAGGTTGACACATTAAAAGAATTATCCTCAGAACATCTTGTTTCATTTTTTAGGGATCTTGACAGAAGGAAACAAAATGTGCTCCAAAGTGCTTGGTTCATTTTTTAAGGATCTTGGCACAAGAAAACGAACTCTGCTCCGACCAGCTTGTTTCATTGTTTAAGGAGCTTGACACAAGAAAAGGAACTATTCTTCATAGACCTTGTTTCATTTTTTAAGTAGCTTGACACAAGAAGATGAAAAATGCTCTGACAGACCTCATCATAATGAATAAGAAGTCATAGCTTCCAAGAGGTTCCCGTCTGATGGAAAGAAAACATCCTGGAAGTCTGGACCCAATTCCCCCAGCACATGATGTACAACAGCACTATCACTGAATACGGGTACAGGATAGGTAGCCACATAATCGACATGTGGTGGGGATGACACAACCGGAGGATAAAGATCCAGTAGAGATGATGGTGGACTAGCTGCCATATTCGGACCAAAGAACGCAAGCTGATCGATGGTCACGATCCGACCTTGGTGTGGAAAACACATCACACGAAAGAGGGAGGAGACAAGCGCTCCCATGGCTTAAGTATAATCACGGCCCAAGAGTAAATTAAAGTCCAAAGGGCCAGGAACAACTATCACGTCCATATGGACGATTTTCCCTCCCAAAGTAATAGGCAACTTAGGAAGGATCCGTAACAGTTGACTAGTTCCTCTGTTAAAAGCCAACAGATTCTGCGTAACAGGCACAAGCGGCGGCGAACCAAAAGCTTGCCATTTAGTTGAGGATAAAATACTAACAGACATGCCTTTGTCTACAAAGGTTCTAGGTACGACCATATGAGAGGCCTATACCATGATCTCAAAGGGCACATAAGAAGGAAGGCAATAGCCTGTGAATCGACCCCAATCGAAGGAAGCAACCAAACTACTTGGAGGGGCTACCATTGAACTGAGATGGTCTTCCCCTAGTGTTACAGAAGAAGAAGGAGCATCCTCCACGATCTCCATCATGGATTCAGGAGGGATATCCTCCAGGATCTCCATCATGCGAGGTGGAGGAGAAAATTCTTGAGGCAAAGGGACAGCAGAATCTTTCTCCAAGTCTGAGGAATCTGAAGAAACAAGAAGAATCTGAGGGATGTGAGATCCACTCTCAACGAAAAAGACTTGGTGCACTGCAGACGGGGCCAGCTAAACTGATCCCATCACCAATGGTGGGTCAGGTATGGATTCATGATTTGGAATTTCCGGGGGTGCGGGATCAACCAAGGGTGACCCTTGACTCACCATTGAATCAAATGGTGAAGGTCTCAAAGAAAGTTGTTTGTAACCAGCCGGAAGGCAAGGTGCATAAATATTTGAGTTATCCAAAAGTCTCTTGGCTTCATCCATATACGGAAAAAGGTGAATGGCATGGTTCCCTTCACACAATTTATAGGGATTTGCAAGCTTACCCTACTTCTTAGGAGATTTACCAGCACAAGCTAAAGATGTGCCCCCAACTTGACTCCCGGAAGCCAAAGGAAAAGGCGGATGATTGTTGGACCATACTTCAAGTACCTTGGGAATGCCAGGGCAATCTAGAAGAAGATGGTTTCCCAGGCACAACATGCAAGGGAACTTAACTTTCCATGGAGGGTTGGAAGGTTCATCGATGGATGGTTTCTTAGGCGCAATAGCCGTAGAGCTAGCCTCTCCTTTATTTGACTTCTTCTTCTTCGTCATCTTCTTCTTCTTCTTCTTAGCCACCTGGTTACTAGAATCCAGACTTTCAATAGGTGAAGTAGAAGAGGAGGATGAAGAAATGGGCGAAGAAGGGGAGGGGTCCACTTTAGAATCAACATGATGTTGTTCAGGTGGAGGAGACGATTGAATAGCTATCGAGGCATTCAGGACCACCGAGGTTGAAAACAACCAAATAGGCAACCCAACAGTTAACCTAGGAAGGGACAACATTGCCATATAAGGAGCACCAACATTTCCAAAAGGAGGAAAAGGACTAGGATTCCCATTGGAGGGGATTCCTTGGTTGGTGAACTCCAGAAAAGTTGCCATCGGAAATGACCTTGAAATAAAACAACACCCTAAGGAAACTAACTTTAAGCAGGAATATTTCGTGGGCAGTTAATTTTTAAAACATTGAAACAAAACTCTACCGTTTCATATTTTGAGAGTCAAGAAATGAGTAAAATATGACTCGATCTCTTTCAATTTGGAAACAAGCATGAATGGACAAGCGCTTGATGATGTTTTCAAATTTAGGGAGTCAGTAAAGATCAAAATGACTTCTCTGGTAATCTAGGCAAATGGGTGTACTAGATATCTGTGAGCTGCCATATACACCTTGGTTAAAAAATGAAAGAGGAATGAACCAAGGACTTGACGTACGTGCAGGTAATCTCCCCGAATGCTGTGTCCGGTGTATCATGGGTAAAAGGTGACAGACTCGGCTTCCCATGGATAAAGGAATTGCAACCTAATGGGGTCTCCCTTTATATACGCGATGGTACAGGGAGCACAAGTCCATACTAGCACTGTCTAAAGCCAGATGGCGAACGACAGCGACTAGGTTTAACGATGCCGGAACACGTCACTAGCCTAGACCTCTAGATATTCATTAATGTTTCAATGCTTCCTTAGGTTTATTAAATAAATTTTATGGTTGATATTCAATTGTGTTTCAATTTCAGGCCCTATCGAATGTTGTATCTCAAAAATCCTCTAAATGCACACTACATGCCACAACATATCACTTTGTTCGATGAAGAGCTAACTACGGGAAGGTTGAGAGCTTTTCAAACAACAACAAAATGATCACAAAACATCCACTACTATCTCTAATGCACGCTAATGAAACTAAAAACTTTTCTTTTAGAGTTATATAACACTAATAATGTAGAAAAGCTTTCAATTTTCACTAAACTAATCAAAAAGAAAAGATATTTGTTTTCGTATTTTTCAATGTTTTAGAGAAAATGCACCAAACGAAATGAAAAACTAATGAAGAAACTAATTCGAGAAATGACAGTGAGAGAGTCGAAACAAGTAAGTTCACTCAATGCAAAAACACACAATCAGAACTCAAACTGATGGAGAAATCCCTCAAATTGAAGAAGAATCTCAAAAAGACTCATACAAACTATGTAATCTAGGCTCGAAATGAGACAAAGCGAATCTTGAATGAAAAAGAGAGCAATCACTCAACTAATGCAATGATACACTAGAATCCAACAAAACGAATGCAAAGAAGCGGAAACGAAGTTGACTGGAAATGCGAGAAGCAAAAACTCCCACAGGAGGCTTAGCACACTATAGCTCCTAGAAACCCTAGGGCTAGAATGCAAAACTGAAGGTAAAGGGAAAGCAATCGGAGGACAAGGGTCAAACATAGTAAACAAAGACAACAAGGCACTCAATCACTCATAAAAATGACACCAGGACCATAAATCAGACTCAGAGGGCTCAAAAACAAGCAAACCCTAACACCAAACAGAGTTGGCGCGACGGTTTGGCTATATTCTACGCCAAAACAGCGTTGGCATGGGGGCCTAACTAGCAACAAGTGCTAGTTGGTGCGACTGTCAGGCTATAAACCACGCCAATTGAGTTTACTATGGGAAGAAATAAAAAATAGCAAACAGAGAGTAGATCAGGTCTTCTGGGGGTTGAACAGGGGTTTTCCACCAAAAGGATACAAACCAGAAGAGCAAATCAATCAATCAAAAGCCAAAAACAACCGAAAGAGACAAGAATAACTCCAACTAAGTCCCCCGGTAGAGTTTCCAGTTTGTTGGAGAGGTAAATCCCCTCTGCGGACAAAGGCAATCCCACTAGCCCAAATTGGGTCTAACAACAATCAAGTCATGCAGTGACGCAGGTTCCTAGTTACAAAACGACAAAAATCATAATGAATTTCCTACCTCAAATCCTACGCAGTGGTCATTGAAGAAAGGATGACGCTTCCCATCCCTCGCTTGGCAGATCACGATTCTTCCGCTTGACACATCCGAACACCTGCACACATGCAAAGGATACAACGATACGCAACGTAAAATCTAAAGCCTGTAACCATACATCAGTCAGAGAGGATGTAATTCATTGCATAAAAGAAATAGACACATGAATAGAACCATAATCAAAGTCACTTATCATTAAAATAACAAAGGAAATATACAACCCAAAGCTCTGACGCTTGATTTTCCTTCGGTGGGGCTAACAACGGAGCACGTCTCAATGAAGCCTATCGGAAACGGGACAAAGCTCTCTCTCTTGGGCTTGGCTCTCAAAAGTTGGCTGGCTATAGTCTCCTTGCTACAAGTTCAGCTAGCTTGCTAAGGGAGAAGGAAAAATTTTATAGATGGAGGAAGGGGAGTTGGGATCCCTATAATCATGGGATTGGCCCTATCTCTAAGAAGCTTCCATGATAGGTGGAAAACCACTTCCCATACATGGAGATCCGGAGCCAAACCACCCAACTCCTCTTAGTGACTCATTCAAGAGTTTGTTGGAATCAAACTTCCACCATTTATTTTTTAAAAACATCCCTTATTAAGATTTGCACAAGTGAGACACAGGGACAGAGAGCCAGTTGGTGTGCCCCTATGGTGGATTTCCCCCATTCGCGCGAGGGCTGAATTGGCTAGTCACGCCAAGGCAAAAAGATCTCTTTTTAGGATTTTTCAGAGGAAAATTTCTTCAGAGGAATGCTTGTGCTTATGTAAGGGAATTCCATGAAAGTGGTTTCAGGTCATGTCACTGCTCACAGGTCACAGGAAAAGCCCTCCAATGTGTGGGACGGGGAATTGTAGGGATAGTGACAAAATGCTGTGTAACACCTAGAAATTAGGTTATGAGTGATTAGGTGCATTAATTAGTTGTTTTGGATTAGGTTTCGATTGATAGAGGTGGAATCTTGTTTATTTTTATATATGTACTCAAACACAACTAAATTCTGAGGGTTGGATACTTGATAATCATAGTGTGGAGTTTGTGTACACCTTATTACAGTGATATGAATGACAGTTGCAGAATTATCTTGAGATTATTATGGTATTCCTATTGACAGTGTTTCTTCTTAGTTTTATCTTGAATTTGAATGTTTTTTTCTCCTTAGAACCATATGTATGCTCTCTTGTGATCATCTCATTAGTTTTTAAGCATAATACATAAGTTTTCTGCTCTGTTTTGATGAGATCTTCATGTTTATGTTTCATTTCTTTTGATGAATGAATTCATATTCATATTCTCATTTTCATCCTTCATTTTTCAACCCTATTCTAGGTGGATATTGGTGGCCACCCACCTATTCCACTTGGGGCCCCACCATTGTCTGTTTCAGTTTTTTTTGTTTCGGCATAACTTACTATTTTTGACAGTTTTTCGGGTCCTAAACTTCTGGAGCCGTTTTGAGGCCCTAAATGAATTTTTTGGGAAAACTGAGAGCGGCCGAGATTTTTCTCTTTGCACCAAAATTTTTACTCCTTAGATAGATATTTATAACAATATATTGAGTGCGTCAAATGGAGATCGTATGCCAAATTTACGTCCTTGGGAAGTTGAAACACCAATTTACCCAAACGGGGCCCACTGTTTTGGTCCTTCATCTCCTAGGGTTAGTGTTTTGGATGTTCATGGTTTTCCATCGTTGATCAGGAGATCAAGTCCCTTGTAGAAAAATGCTCAAAAATGTTGCTCAGAATTGGTCCAAACCAGATCGACCGGAAAGAGCTCGGAAAAATGATCCTGTAGATGTGAATGGCACTGAAAACCGACGCCGTATGAAGAAGATATTCAGCTTTAAATTTTGCCAATTTCAGTTTAAAAATGGCCCAAAATTGACTTTATAAAAATATTTTTTATTAAAAAAAATATTCCACAGAATATTCTGGGAATATTTCGTGGAATATTCCACAGAATATTCTACGGAATATTTCGCAAGTGGCCAATTACAGGGCGCCACGTGGCCAGCCTGGAGGCCGCCATGTGGCCCCAAGGCGGAATGGAATGGGCATTCAAAAAATTGTTTGAGCGCGACAGGATTTGAACGTGGGTCGGGCCAATGGAAACGGAACGTTTTAACCGTTGGACCACCTCATGGTTTGTTAATCAATGGGCGCGGAAGTTTATTAAAAATTTGAATATTCTATTGGCACGTTTAACCGCGTGGGACGTGGTCCCGTGGAGTTAGTGCTCAAGTGCGGAGTTCATTTAATATTACGGTTTAAACTTTATTAATGCCGCGTTTAACTCAAATTTTCTTCCACCAAACTCCGATCGGTGCGGCCACATGGGGGCTTAACTTTAGCACTCCAATTCGGCGGTCAGTATGGAAGATTCCACAAATTTAGCAACCGCTCCATTTTTTTCGGGCTATCTGGCAGTTAGCCAGACTTAGCTGGAGTTTTTCTAGGTGACACTGGGCAAACTTCAGTTAGCCATAACTTTGGCTAGGGAAGTCCTTTTGGGACGAATTGTTTTTTGATTTTGGGGTATTGAAGCATTATGGAGCTGTTGGGAGTGTTTTCAGAGCCATCAGGGCATTCTATCAGTGATTTTACCAGCGATTTTGGTTGTGGAGCCACCAGGGCCTAATGAAAGATCAGCTGTTTTGGACTATACTCATCCAATGGAGGTGAATAAATAGTATATTTATACTAATTTCAGCCTTCTGTATCTGTATTTGCAGCTCATTTTTCCTTTTGATGCTTTATATACAGTGTAATTCACATTTTGAGCATTTAATGAAAGAGGGAAAAGCCTAATTAGAGGCTTTTGGACCCAGCAGAGGTAGCCCAAGAGAGGGGTGAACTGCTTAAACAATTGCTTACTGTCATACTGTGTATTTTTGCTGCATTATTTCAGATTCTGCTACTTTAAACAGTAACTTTTCATAAGTACACTTTTCCCAATCAGGTTTATACAGTGAAAAAAACTCATTAGTTCAACTTCAAACCACATTACTTCATTTGTAGAATATTTGAACTTACCTATTCACACATAAAAATTGGATTAATGAATACTTTGCACAGAAAAAAAATACTTTCATTAATCGGATCTATTTCAATGATTACATTTTATTTCTTTAGGCAGAGCCAGTTTGTGGGCCAGAAGCTTCTGGTTTCATCCTTTCTAGTAAAGGTGAAATAACCAGTAAAAGCCCCTTACTGTCAATCTCTATATGAGAAATACTTTGTTCTCACAATTTCAGATCAATTGTTTCTAAATAATAAATAGGCCCTCGAGCCTCATTGTAATGGATTTCAGAGGCCTGTATCCGCCACATCTCTTCTCAGAGATAAGCTACCAACACCCTAGCTATTTTATTTCTATTCTGTCTGTAAGCAAATTTTAGTTCTTTGATATTAATGAAATCAAGTGTTATTTTCATTGCATAGTTGTATTTATGGTTACATGTGTATTCTGTTGCATTATTACATAAATATGGATCAATACCACAATGACAGCCTAAATATGTCACTAAACATACCTGCTTTTCCTCATTTTCATGCTTGCAATTGATCATTTGAAACCCTGACCTAGTTCCTAGATCTATGATCTTGATCTAGAAAACCCTAAATAAAACCCTAATGAGTTGAATATCTAGCCTAAGTTCTATTTTTCTCTCCAGTAACTTCATTGACTGTGGGCTTGACATGGAGAGATCCCTCTTTAATTTCATAGGGCCAAGCTGGTATGTGGTTACCCTTTTAGCTTCCTTTCTTAGCCTTGGGAAACTGGAGTGGAGTTAACATTATGAAACCAACTCACAAAATAGAAGAAAATATAGATCAGCGACTTAGAAATTAGCATCTTCGAGGGGGAAATATCCTTCAAATTACATAAATGAAAAATTCTTGGATGATTCAAATGACAAAACTTACTTTCTATGTATAGGAGTCTAAGGGGTCACAATATAATCAGAGCGAGCATAACAATAATAATGTAAGGGCACAACAATAACAATAGTGGACTTATATGGTACACAATAATAACAATATGGGGACTATATGGGTACAAAAATAACAATAAGGGGGCTACACTAACAATAATAATAAGGGATTACACTAGTCTTATAGGGACCTAACACTTTGTTAGGCCTTGGTCATGAAGCATGGCACGAGAAGCTTCTATGATTGTTCGATTATTCCTTTCGGAAACTTCATATTTCTCAGGATTATATGTAGTAGTGGTCTCCCTCTTAATGCCAACTTCTCTATTGTCAAATTGAACCAATTGAAGAATGTCGGTAGTTTCACTCTCATTTGAGGGGAATGGTCCCCTTGAATTTTTTCTAGGTACAAAATTTTGACAAACACCTTCATGATCTATGTTGAATTCATGCATACTTGTGACAATCTTCCTTGGATTAGTTAAGCCTTTGTAGTGAATTTTAGAAAACCTCTGGTGCCGTAATTCAAATTGAAGAGAAGTGTCGTAAGTCATAGCTCCCAAAGGGCTTCCTCAAAACTGATAGAGAAATTCAACCCTAAATCCAAGTGTAAGTGCACCTTTCATGTTCCTTTTGTAAATATGTACCTTCCCATCAACAAATGCTACCTTGAAGCCTTTGTCTTCCATCACAGAAATAGGTACTAGGTTCTTTTTCAAATCAAGTACACACAATACATCTTGTAGATGAAGGATTTTACCTTGATTCAAGTGAAGAGTGATAGTCCCTATCCATTTCATGGGGTAGGTGGCATTGTCTCCAAGTATGATCTCCAAATTAGTCTCCTTTTCAATCAAATTATAGAGGACCTCCTTGTACCTAGTGAAGTTCATTGAGGCACCACTATCAATCAAGAAATTATCCAAAGTGTCCGAAGGGGAGGCAATAGTGAGGGAAAAACAAGATAAAATTATTTTTTCTTGTCTGCAACATTAGTTTCCTCATACCTAGATATTCTCGACATTTTGGGAGGTCGACCATTTCCATATCAAGCAACGGGAGCATTCCTCTTTCCTTTGTTGTCGAACCTTTTCTTCCTTTGATTTCCATTTCCTTTGAAATTCTTGTCATTTTTATTGTTTTCATCATCTCGTGGTATATCCTTCTTGTGAGGACACTCTCTAGCATAGTGGCCAAACCTATTACAATTGAAGCATCTTCCCTTTCTTCCTCATTTGAATCCCTTCTTGAATACTTGACCATATTTCTTTGGACCAACATTTTTCTTCCTCTTAACATGAGTGGAGAATGTAGTGGGCTCATTTCCATTTGAAGGCTTGTCTTTCTCCATCATCCTAGTGCATTCTTGAGTGCATCTAGTCAATAATTCCTTGAAACTAGGAATCCATTCATTGTTAAGAATAGTGGTGTTAAACACATCCCATGCTCGTGGGAGACCTCTAAGAGAAATAAGAGTAAGTTCCCTGTCAGAAGAAAATCCTCCAATAGATAGAATACCATCTTGATTTTAGTAATCCTCATGACGTAGGATTGGATAGATCCCCCTCCATCCATATTGATGCCCTTCGGCTTGTTCTTAAGAAAGAGGATTTGGTTTGCATTGTTGGCTTTGAACATCCCAACCAACTTTTCATACATATATCCTTAGATGTGCCAAAATCAGAAATGTAAGCAACCAAATATTTTTGAATGGAGTCTCTCATGATCTTCTAAGATTTCACCTCGCCTTTCTTATACTTTATCTTAGTAGCAACCGGTGCATTTGAAGAAGGTCCCACCACATTTCCCTGCACATAGTCCATAACATCATTTTCTTCAAATTCAAATCGAAAGACATTTTCCATGCTTGATAGCTAGATTTATCATTGAGCTTATCCTCAAATTTGAAGTAAGATGTAGAAGCCATTGAGGCGTTGTCATTGTCCAACATATTTTGGTGATTTATTTTCTCTCTCTTGCTTGGAATTTTTCTTCATTTGAGCTCTAATCCCATGTTAATTTTAGATAGCAATGGTATGTTCTATTCTTAGCCCAATTTAATTCAATGTTCCTTTAGCAACCCAATAACAATATCCAGTTATTTCGAGTAGAAATTGCATTAACTTAATCACATTGACAGTAAATGCAGGAACACATAAAAAAAAATGGAGAAGACAATCCAAGACAAGAGAACATCGGTTTTGGCGAATGCTAGGGAAAACCACCAATGTGGGGAAAACCAATTGATCAATTCTTCTTATTATTATTCAATAGTTCAGAAGATAGAGAGAGAGTAAAAAAATAAAATTCACTTGCCCAATACATAGTCGAATGAGCCCTGAAAATTTTTGCAGTCAACTACAATCAAACTTCAACCCTAACCAAAAATTCAATGCTAGTCAAAATAATAAAATCTTTCATCAAATAAGATCGATTTTCCTTGGTCAAACACCTCCTGATCTAGAAGTCAAATGTAGCCTAAAACAACTCAATCAACCTCGGTTAAAGAAGAGAGAAAACTTGTTGTAATTTTTGCAGTCAAACAACAGTTAATCCTAAAGTCAACGCAAGTCAACTTTTCCAGAAATCCTCTTCTTTTGTTTCAGTAAAAATGCCCTAGAAATCATAATTTTCACTTAAAACCACAGTCAAATTCATTCAAAAAAACTTTGGTCAAAGTTGCTCAACTCTGGTTAACAATCTGAGATTTCTGTAATTTTGGTTCTGTGATTTAGCCCATAAATTCTCAGTTTTTGTGCGCAATTGTACGACTTACAAAAATCAAACTTATCCAACAAAAATCAAAGTCAAACTTGGTTAAGAACGCCTCGGTCAATGCTATTCAAACATTTTCTTGAAGTCTAAAGTTTGGCCTACAATTTTATCCTAGAAAACTTCGTCTTTCAGCCACACGTGTGTGAGAGAGAGAGGATACCCAAGTTGTACAGACCAATATGATGAAGAGAGAGAGAAGAATGCATGAGTGATTGATGTCTAAAGGAGGTGAGAGGTCACTCCTATTTACACAATTCGTTTTGGGTGAAGAGACATGTCTATTGGGCTTCTTGAGCCTACATTAAGCTGAGGTTGACGTGAGCAATTTCCACATTTGAGAGAATAAATTCAAAATAAAACTTCTACTTGTCTGAATGAGATGATATTTAGATCAATCTTGGACATCTCAAAAAGAGGAATCCAATTCAATCTTCATCTCCATTAAATGTAGTCTCCCAAGGTGGAATTAGGCCCTAGTTTTCAAATATAACAAAAGCATAAGGCCAGGGAGTGGAGAATTCCTTGCCCCAGAGTGAGCCTGCTTGCTTATCATTTTCACTCTTGAAATTACCAATTCAAGGCCCCATTTTTCATGGTAAATGAAGGGTTTTTTTTAGTTCTTTGGAAGATTGAATCTGATTTAAAAATCCCAATTTTAGGATTTGGCAGATATGGATCTCATTGACAACAAATTTAGGGTTGAAGTGCTACTATGTGAAGAGTGGAAGAGCGATCATGAGAACACCCATCCTCATCATCTCCAAAATGGAATTCCATCTATAGTGAAAGATAAATACAACCCAGAATAATAATCCCCTGCTTCCTTTCTACCATACAAATGTGGAAGCCCTTAGGGAGGAAATTGTTGAGATTGGTAGCTACTCCAAACCTTAGGATATAGGGTTGTGGAGGAATTGGAACCACAAAAGGGTTTTGTGGGCTAAGAACCCAATAAGTGATTTTTTCACCCAAGCTTGTGGGTGTGAAACTATACATGGATTTTATTATTTGACCCTTAGAGATGGTAGAGCACCCTTAATGGAGCAAAGGGTTGCCAAGAACGCCAATAGAATATTTATAGTTTGAGAGAAATTATTTTTTATGTGTTTCATGTGGGATTACAACAAACGATTCAAGTCATATAGCTTGAAAAGGTTTCCCTAAAGTGATGGTATTTGGACACCCTACGAAGACATATAGATAGAGATCAGGAGGAGCCTCATTCTCACATCCCAAGAGCACAACATCACAAGAGATACCTCTGAGGTGGTTGTAGATAAAGTGCAGCTCAAGCAAAGGAGAGAAGGGATTGTTTGTGACTTCTTGAAGATTTTTTTTTTATGATCAAGTTTGATAGGAAGTAGACCTAGGGCTAGGAGGAGCAATCTTGGTAGATTTTGTGCACATTTGAGGAGTGTTTTCTATCTATTTTTAGCAGCAGCTAATTTGTGTAGATTGCAAGTGGACACCACATATTTTGGGGAGGGTCGAAAGGCATAACCTAGGTTGCAAAAATAGTAAGGCACAATGTCGCTAGAAGAGTCCCAAAGTGAGGAAAAGAAAAAAATTTGGAGAAGAATTTAGGGCTAGCATGTGCTTTATCCAGAGCTCAAAAATTGCACAAAATTCAAGGTCAAGGGGAGAAAAATAAGGTTGCATAACAATGTATGTTTGTCTTCTTGTGTTGATATTTTTTGCTAATGGATATATAGTCCAATTTTGAAAGTTGTTGGTGAGCATCTTGTGGCTTATTGGAGGGCAACTAGAAGGTTTCCAAATGATTCCCTAAGTGCAAACCTAACAAGGACATTTAATTTTGCTAGAAGTGGTTGTATAGTGCTCAAGGACTTATCCTTGAAGGACAAAAGAAGGTAACCAAGGAATAGTTTGACTAGGCCTAAGTTGATTATTGGAGAAGGAATTTTGAAAGTGATAGTAGTAACCCTCCATGCCCTAATTTTGTCTTCATTGGAGCAGCAGGAGAAGAAAATAGAGGGAAGAGAATTGAAATTGTTGAGGAGCAGAAATGGGAAACCTAGGAGACCCTATGTGTTGGTTTGTTAGACTGATGATCAACTAGAGGGTATATTGGTGAGTTGTGTTCAATGACCTAAGAAAATAAGACTCATTGATAGAGGTAGATTGGTGTTGTTGCAGATTGGGATCCAAAGGAATGATTGATGTTTTCAAGACACGTGGGCTGAAAGGGTTGTGGGGCACCACATCAACAAGTAGATCAAGTGTTGTCTTATTTAGGGTAGATTGGTTGTTGAATGACTGATACCAAATGCTAGTTTGTATTCTTATGTCAGTGATTTTATGAGGGCCATGATCCCTAGTATAGGAGCCTTATATAATTCTATTAATTTTTGTTAATATAACGAAGTTGGGTTGAAAAATTATAAAAAAATTTCTATTGTGCACATGTTGATTTAATGTTGTATTTATTTCATTGTGCAAAGTAGTCTTGTGGAATTTGAGTTGATTTTGTCAGATTTTGTAAGAACCTAACCCATATTCTCTAATGTCGTGGAAAATTCAACAAAAATATAGGGCAATGATAATGTCGTTGATCCAACTCTTAGAAGGTGTTAGCGATGATCCTCTGACTTTGCCTATTTTCCTCTCTCTACTGGATAAAAAATGGATGACTTGAAATATTGGTTATGAAGCAGACTTGTGAGGTGTGCCTAGAGGCTTGGATTAGTATAAATTGATTCCCAAGTGCAGGTTTCAATGGTGTCTTGAATCCTTGACAATTTCAAAGTCACAACAAACTAGGTACAATGCAAAGAGAACCACAAATGAATTATTGTTCTCATTGCATTCCAACCTTTTCCAAGGTAAAATTATGTGAAATTTTATGTTTGAATGTATGGATAGATGTAGAGAATTGGTACTGATATTGAATTCAATTCTACGCTTTGATTGATTTAGTTCTGTGAAATTTTCTGAATTGTCTCAACAAAAATTCTTTCTTGGAAGAGTTTTCATTTTTTTGGTTATTTGTTGGTTGAAGATAATCATTGTTTCCATTCAATTATGGTTGTTATTTTGTAATTAAACAAAAAAAATTGTGCATTTATATCATGTTTCTTTCATAATGACAGAATATTCAACATCAATATAGTTTTTTCTGAGATTGAAAAGTGGAAAGGCCTCAATTTTATTTCTGTGCGAAAAGTGATTGTCCTTCCATACTTCAAGGTGGGATGGACTTGCATAGTTTACTATATATATATATATCCCTTTTTGTCTTCGACAGGTGAAAGTTTATTATCTATTACTTTATTAGGTAGGGCTTAAGGGTATTAGGTAGACAAGATAATACTTTTCCTTGTTTTAGGTCATCCTTGTTTAGGGTTCAAGAAAAATAGCTGGGAGGCTACACTTCAAAGATTATTTCTTGTTGGACACTGAATGTTGAGGATACTTAGTATCTTGTAAAAAAATATTTGAAATCTTAAACCCTAGCTACAACAAAGCCTACATGGGCTATTGTAATTAATCTTGTTAATATTGTATTAATCATTAACCCAGTGCATGCCCATATTTAAAGCATTGGTGTAGTGCATATTATTAGAGGGAATGAGAGCATAGAATAAGCATAAAAAAAGAAAATACCTAACAAACGCAAGCCATAGTTTTATAGTGGGAAAATTGAGCACTGGAAAAGAAACCCACTTTAATCCATTCTCTTCACTATCAAATGTGTCCCTTAGCTTTACCATGTAGCCAATCCATCCACTCAGTCACATGCCCTAGTCCACATTCCATCTTAGCATTGTTCATTGTCCTATAGAAAATTTAAGACAGTCCACGAGGCATTCAAGAGATTAATGTTGCATGGATAATTTCTACAAATCCTTTATCTTATAAACTTACATCTATAAAGAGGACATAGTTAACCGGTAGCTCAAACCCTAATGTAGCCATTAAGGTTTGTTTACAATAATTTAGCTAACCTTATAGTGAACCATTTAACTATTTTATTCCTCACACTACGAAAGGGTCAAATTTTGATGTAATATATCACAACACTATGTCAAACTTTATCACTAATGAAAAATCCTATACAACATTACGTCATATTAGATGATGAGAATAAGGGTATTTATTCTACCAAAATAACCCAGGACTTGTATTTGAATTCATTTTACAAAGCCTGTGACATATTTTTGGTGCAAACCATAATGAGAAAATCATGGCCAATGGCTTAACATTTAGTGAGCTCCCTTATTGGCAGGTCATCACTATTTTATAGTATTAATTTTTAATATTGCAACAACGAATAGAGGTTCTTACAAAAATGTAAGTTAATTAAAATTATTGAAACAATAATATTTATATCTCAACTTAACTTAAACTATAACAACTCAAGTAACTAAAAAATAAAAATCCCAAGAAATGGAAATGGTTTTCTCAAAGTCACTGAAAAATGCAATTCAAGTTTTTGACATTTTTTCATTTATAAAAATAGTTTTGAAGTGCTACATATTGACACTACATGAGTCATTTTAATTCTTTTTCCTATTTGAAATGATTCTCATATAATAAAATGGTACTTTTATTTTTATAATTCCACCTATTTTATGTTGGTAAGGATATCTCATGACTTCATGTGATCATTTTATTTTAAATATGCTTAAATAGGCCATAGTTTTAAATATTCCTTTTTTTTTGTAGTAAGAAAATTAAGCACTCATGGAGTTGAATACAATATGTGTAAACACCTCCCCCTTAATACCAGTGAAAGTTTTCACTTGCTAATCCAATCTACCTGGTAAACATTTAGAAAGATGGGAAAATAATTTTTTTTCTTTTTTTCTATTCTCTAGATCTAGAAATAAGCCTCACCATTGCATTTTTCTCATCAAGAGGAATATGATGATATAGATATTTTACTCAATTCAACCTTTGGATCAAAATTTATGATCCTTTGACTTTTTCGACAAATCAAAAGGTGTCACGTCATCAACCTTGCCACGTAGCCAAGCTTCCAGTGCCAGTGCCACAATTCAGTTTGTTAGTGGTTGTCATCTCCCTCATTACAGGTCGGATCTCAACTCTATTCCCTAGCTATAAATAATATTTCACCTTGTTTGTTTCTTCTAGGGTGGAACTTTCAGGGTCAAACCTCCACTACCCCCAGCTCCATTTCCCCAAAAAATACTCCTAGGATACCTTGGATAATACTCTCGATGTGCATCTAGTGATTTCTTTTAGGGTGGACCTTCCAGGCTCAAACCTCTGCTACGCACGGTTCCATTTTCCCAACAAATACTACTCCTGAGTGTACCATTACTGTTTCCTGTTGAAAATATTAGTGAGAAAAGGGTTCCTTGATTTTCTCCTTAATCATAGGAGCAAGACCAAGTTCCTTCTTATGAATGAATCGAGTTACTAAAAGATAGGGGATTCCCTAAAAATTAGGAGTTCTTATAATTTAGGAATAAGTCCCTAAAACTTAGGATGATTTAGGATGTAGTTAACTGATGTGTTGAAATTGAAAGTCGAGTTCTTGATTTTCTAGTGTGTGTTGAATGAGGAAAAAAAAAGTGATTGAGTTTCAAGTGTTTGACATGAAATAGGACGAGTTGCATGAGTAGGTAACTCATGTTAACAATCAATCACAAAATCATTCCTTAATTAAAAAATTCACTAATTTTAACCATTCGAATTGCCTTTAAAAGTAGGAATGAAGGCACAAGTTCAATCATTGTTTTTGTGAGCACGATTTGGTGAGACCAAGCAATAGGAAGCACAAGTTTGTGCGTGAATCTTGTGAGAGGAAGAGTGTTCAAGAGAAACTTGTGCACAGATTGATAGAGGAGAAAATATCAGTATTCTTCCAAGAGTTTTCAAGGCTTGTTTAAGGCTGAGAGAAGGTTGCATTCTCTATTGAAATAGTCTATTGTAAGAGAACAAGATAAATTGCTCAGATTTTGATATCAATAAAATTATCATCAAGTAGAGGTTTTTCCTAGTAAAAAAAAATTGTCTTCAATTGTGTGACTATGTTTTATTTTTGTTCATATTCTTCTACATCTAGTAGAGAAATTATGTGTTTATTTGAGAATAAATTATATTTCAGATTGCTCATATTATAAGATTATAATTTCTTGGATTTTCTACATTACTTTTGGTGCCTCTGATATTTTCCTCCGGGGGAATATAACTCCGATGTATGGAAACATTCTACTTTTCCTCTTGGTGATTACCATATTCAGACCTTTAATCCTACCTCTTCCACGTTGAGGCTTCTTGACATGTGTTAAAATTGGAAACTAGGGTCAAATTCCACTCTAGACAGGTCTTTTGAAGAAGATAATTATGGAATGAATTCCTCTTTTTGAGAGGACCAAAATCGACCAAAATATTGTCAAATTTGGATAAGGAGAAGCGGATTTTTGAATTTATTTTCTCTTACATGTAAATTATCAAAGTCAGCCTCACCTATATGTCGGCTCATCAAGTACAATGGTCATGTCTCTTGAACCCCATCAAATTGTATATATAGAGATGCCTTCTCCCTCATTTCACACACATCCAAGTGCTCATTTCACCTCTGAAATAGGATGACATCTAAGGCAAGGACGCAGGTGGAAAGGGTCAAGTTTATGATGACGCCCATCTATGTTTAGGGTATGATTTCCCTGGGAGAAAGAGTCGTGGGTTTGTGGCATCATGCGTGGAGGATAAGAGGATTGTCCAGGCAGGGTATCTCTTGATTTTCGGTGCAGGTTTCCTATTGAATAGAGTCACAGTTAGAGGAATTTTTGTTGGATGGTTTTATGTGCTATTTGGTGAGGTGCATCTTTTTTACAGGCCACAGGAAGAGAGGTTTTACAATATCTAGTTGGTAAGTTGTTTGGAGGGTATGAAGGCATGAATAAGTCCTCTCTAGGCCACATATGCCCAGGCTTGAGTGCAGGAAGGTCAAGAATTATTTTATGAGTTTGGGACTATTTTATTTTCCCATTAATACATAGTTGTTGTAGGGTACATTGAGGAGGAGCCTCAAATCTCTAAATCAGTCATTGAGTGCCTTTTAATGGTAAATCATAGTAATTGAGGAAGTGGAGAAAGAGGATTGAAGCAGGTAGCTAGAAAACCCTAACCAATGACTACGATTTTAGAGAAAACGACATCAGCTCTTGAAACATGAAAATAATGCCAAAATTATAGATTGATTGGGCCAAATTCTTGTCAAAGAGAATGTTATTAATTGGGAAGTCAATTTTATTGTACTCTTCCTTTGTTGAACATTTGATAATAATAATGAGAATAATTGATCAAGCGGTTTCCCCATATTGGGGTTTTTCCCTGGCTTGAGACATATCCTTGTGTTCTCTTGTCTTGGTTTGTCTTCTAGATATATTGTTTATGTTCTTTATTTAGTTAGTATCAATTATGATTCATGTGATTGCTAATGGAAATGATACGGTTTGGTAAATGGCATAAATATAGAAGTAGTTGACTTAAGAAAAGAATATGTTATCTAAAAATTAACATGGTATCAAAGCTCAAGTAAGGACAAGCCCAAGAAAGAAAAAGTGCAGGCCCTAGCAAGGAAGGAGAATCTGTAAAAGATCAAGGCCTCATTCTAGACATGATCTCTAGTCATATTATCTATGACTAGGCATAAATATTATCTAAAGAAAGCGGATATTTTTAAAGGACATAGATTCCATGATCTGGAGGATTGAGGATCTAATCTAATAGCCCACACCAAGCTTAGTTATTTTTCAAACAGGTCGAAAATTATGGCTTAACTTTTAAATATATTTCATTGGCACTTTTATAAATTATCTTGGGCTTCTTGAGGCCATTTGGACCTATTATGAAAAAGCATCTCTGATGGAATTTTTTTGTGGAATTGAAGACCCATTACTGGATTCTGATGCAATTCTTGACCTTCATGAAGATATATATATATATATATATATATATATATATATATATATATATATATATATATATATATATATATATATCATTTTAACAGAACTTGACCCTAATGGCAGAACAATGTGACATCCTTCATATGCTAGATTTTGAATGAGGTGACTCGGCTTTATTTGCAGCACTTTTTTGTGATATATTTGGGACATGTTATAATGGCATTTTCCTCTATAATCTGTGCACTTAATTGAGGTACATTGAAACATATTAGCAATTTAATCTTGGGTGTTTGGAACTTAAGTGTTTCTTTCTCTGTAGTATTCTTACTTAGCCTAAGCTAAGAGGAATATACATTTTTGTTTCATTTTCTGTTGCACGAATAAATGAATAAAGGACGACATGTAAAACTCCTAAAAAAATGAATAAATCAATGCCCATGTGAACAGGGATAAATCTGGGCCATGTAAAAAATACACTTGCAGGTGTGAATGGGTTTGAGCTATGAGATTGGGTCAACCTTGACCAAATCTACAACACAGTCTAGACGTAATGTACCTCATGGATGGACAACGTAGTTTTAAATGGAGGCTCCACATGTGAAAGGAGCTAACTTATTGAAGTGGTTTAGGGTTTGACAAGGCTTTCATCCTATAAAAGGAAGAGGAGAGCAGCATGAGAGGGTTGTTGATTATGTATATTTCTGAATATATTGTCTTTTTAGACATATATCATTCTCTGATGTTTAGCTTAGAATAATGCTGCTTAACATTGGGTGTTCCTGAGCGGGAATCCCACCTCCTTCCTAGAGCACCTCTTGGAGGAGCCTTGTTTGTATTGTCCACTATCTAGCAATTGGCCAAGCTTCATCTTGCACTTACAGCATTGATCCTACTTAGGATTGGGTTTTCCTTGTGAGCTGCAGCAAGTGGAGGATAGATCTTTCCATATCTATGCATCTCTAGCACCCCTTTTCATTGGGAGATGCTTCTATCCCTTTGAAAAGAGTGGTTTATACCCTTGTAGCTTCGGATCCATATCTTGGCATCAGGCCAAAGCATACTCAGACCCTAAAGTGTAGTCCCCCTTATAGGACTGCGTTATTTTCAAGAGTAGAGTTGCAAGGAGTTTTGGCATCATCTTGGAGGAGAGATCTCTAGTGATTAGATTCTTCCTTTCACTGTGGTGATCCGTGGATTGGCCATATAATTCATGTTAGTTCAGATCTGATCTGCTGTACATCATATGGTTCAGAATTTTTGGAATACTACTGCAGATTTGTAACTTAGATCTCAAATCTACTCACTGTTAATCATGTTTTGCTGAAATCCCCAAGGAGAGTGTATAAAGGATCCTTTCTTGTATACAGATATGAAATATATCTATCATTTTGTATACAGATCTACTCTAGATCTGAGATGTATTCAACTATTTCTTCAGCCAATGAAAATAACACTGTTAAGCTTATTCCTCTATTTCTTGTGGCTGTAGCACCTCATTTCTAAGGGATTCTTATTGTATATTCTTTTCCTTTCTGCTATACACTGTATAAGTTGCATTGTAAATCTATTTTTCTAATTTACAACTGAAGAATGAACCTCCATATTGGTATTTTCTATTAAACAGTTGAAATGCGTTATTTCTGAAGTAGTTTGTTGCATATAGCTATAGCCCCTCTCTTTGGGTGTTTTCCAGCTAGAGTAGGTGGTGGGAGGTATGTTTACCTCACATAGTTTGATTTGTTTTTGCTCTCATTTTGGATCTAGACATTAGATCCACTGATCTAAGGGATCCAGGAGCTGCAAACTCATTTCAGTGCACATATTTCTTAGGAGTGTGTTATTACAACAGGCTTTGCTGAATATTCCCATTTTGGGATATTACAATGGTATCAAAGCTTATTTCTTGGCACAACCCGTGCTTTCATTGAAAAGCCAAAACCAAGATGACTTCAGGAGAATATGAGCCTTTTACTGACAGATTAAAGAGGTATCTGAATAGAGGAAAGAAGAAATTTGATTACACCAATGATGATCAAGACAAGGGTAAAGCCCCTGAAACTGGAAGTGATAAAGAAGGAGAAGAGTTTGCAAGGACTCTTTTGGTAGCCATGCAAGATCTTGCTAGAGAGATCAATGATATGAGAATGGACAAAATCAAGGAATCTCCTAGGAGATTTCATCTTGGAGAAAGCTCTGGCATGTCTCACCACTGGAATGATCAACCAGTGAACTAATCACAAGCTCCACAACACTCTACTATGCCTACTTTCTTGGCTGTGGAGAATGAAGGGCCTCATCAGAAAACATCCCTTGAAGACTACTTTGAAGAATATGAGTCTCAGAATTAGATATTCAAGGACCACTTGAGTTTTCAAGAGTTTTGTCACCTCAAAGACAAAATAAGACCAAGGCATCAGTATAGAGATGGTGGATTCATTCAGAATCATGATCGACTCACTATATGGGCAAATTTTTTTTACCCAAGTTTGATGGGTCATCCACCAGTTCTGCTAAAGCATGGGTAGAAAAGCTGGATATATACTTTCAGTTGAATAAAGTCCCTAAGATGGAAGCTATCAAGATTGCAGCGCTGCACTTTGAAGGTGAAGCACACAATTGGTAGTTCCATGGGTTGTCTACATTGGGCCATGCCAATGTGACTGCCTATTCTGAATTCACTAGAAGACTGGTGGAGAGGTTTGACGGAAAGGATCCAGAAGCACCTTTCATGAGCCTTGAAAATTTGAAGCAGTCAGGTAATGTAGAATCTTATATCTCTGAGTTTCTAAGATTATTTGTTATGGTTTCTAATCTGTCTATAGCAAGGAGGGTGTACATGTTCATCGATGGTTTGGATGGACCTCTGCATGGGTTGGTTAAATATACCAAGCCCATTACATTATATGATGCCATTGAGAGGGCTAGAGACCTTCAATATTCCTTGCCAAAAGTAAAGGCAACTTTTCAGAACAAGCCCCCTTACCTTTCTAAAGGGAAAGAAGAGAAAGTTGCTCCTTCCAAGGAGAGCTCATTCAAGAAGCCTCTTGATATTAACGTCCGGAGGGAGCTAAGGAAGAAGAGGCTATGTTTCAATTGCCAAGAGTCATGGGCACCTGGACATAGATGTGTTGTTGGGAAAGCATGCTACATGGAAGTCTTCTTAGATTTTGAGGAGGAAGAAGAAGATGATGAACCGAGGGGAGGTCACAGCGCTGACAATGTTGAAGGAGATCCAACACCATATGGAGATGGAAATGGACCATTTTATCCAATAGGAGGAACTCTTGCTTCATTGAGAGGAGTACCTAAGTACTTGACCTTAAAATTTCAAGGTTCAATCATGAATCAGAGGGTTTCTGTATTGATTGACTGTGGGGCAACCCGCAACTTTATTGATGCTCATCTTGTGCAGAGGAGGGAAATACCCACTGATACTTTTGAGGGATTATCTATTTTTGTCCCAGGAGATAGAACAATGTAATGCATGCATTATCTCCCATCACTTTCAGTCACTATGGGATCCTACACTTTGGTGGATGACTTTTTTGTACTTGACATACCAGACACCAATATCATTTTGGGTGTCCAAAGGTTGATTACATTGGGGAAAGTTACCACTGATTGGAAGGATTTGCAAATGGAATGGGTGGATATGAAGAGTGGTGAACCTCAAATGATCAAAGGCATGCATACTTACCCCTCACCTAACACTTCCACACAGAAAAAGAAAATGGATTTGCGTAGTGGAAGCAAGGACCTCATAGTCACTTCTCTTATGTTCATGAGATTTCTACATGGGACATTCTTATCTAGTGGCAAACCCCCTAGGAGGCCACCAGATTCAGATCTTGTGGGGAAGACCTCACAAAGTGCTACTCCAAACTCAGATCTAGGAGGGATTGGGGTAATGAGAGACCAATTTAAAGTGCTGGGAGGCTTGGGACAACTCAAGAAGAAGGGGAATCTTCTTCCCTTATCACTACCACCCCCTCTCATTTTTGGATCTACGCTGTGGAAGGAGAAGAATGGAAGGACTAGCCTTCCAACACACACCTTTGGCATGGGATATGTCAAAGAGGAGATCAGCATCATGACAGACATTCATGTGGATGTATCATCAGTGCTGTCATTGTTGAACAGTGTAGATCTATACCGGAAATACCAACTACTTGTAGAGTATTACAAAGAGCTCCACACATGTATGATACTGGATGACATGCAGCAAGAAGAGGGCTACTTAATCCAAGGAGGAGTCATCTATCATCATGGTATGGTCTTCTTGTCTAGAGCTTCCAAACTCAAGCAAAAGATACTACAAGGGGCACACAAAGAGTTCTTTTTCAGCCATATGTAGTCAATGAAAATCTACACCCTAATCATGAGGAGCTTTGATTGGGAAGGCTTGAAAGGGGAACTACATCAGCACTTTTGAGAGTGCATGAGCTATGTAGAGTTGGGGCAGCCAAGGGACTCTATGCAAGAGTCATTTCAACCATCTCTTCCTTCTTTTGAAAGAGGATAAATTTCCATGCACAACTCTATGAGTATGAGGAAATTTGATGGTAAAGAATCTGATCATGTAGAGAAAGTTTCATTTTCTTATTTATCACATTCTTTTACCATGTTTTTGTAGGCCATGACTCCTAAAGGGAGTGATATATCATGCATATCTCATGGCATTTGTTGGGCCACTAAAATTTCTGAACTTGGCCACTCCCTTGTTGTGCCAAGGGAGATTCTTTTTCATGATGGGTGCTTCCCAAAGGCACCAAACATATCTTACATCTTGAGCCATGTTAAGATAACTTATGCAGCAAGTAAGTGGTGGGGAGACCACTTACCACACCTTGATCTAATGCAGGTAGGAGATGCACTGCACTTGCACCACATGTGGGATTTTGACCCACCTCCTCATGCTCAAATTTCTATTGGTTTATATGTAATTATGCTTCCATACTTGGATGATATAGTTGTGCTATTTATGGGACTGTAAGGAGGGAGGATGGGAAGTTTGTATGTACCACATGGAATGGAACTTCTCTATGTACCTCATGCTACATGTTTTAGAGAGAGCATTGCTCCAGCCATGTTTATTCCTGTTGAATTTTTCACTCCTTGTGGGATGGATTATGTACATCTTATGATGACTTTGGAGGAACAATTCATGATGGGTTGGATTGGTGAACACTTAGATTGTGAGGAGAGCTTGACCTTTGATGGTGTCACTAATGGATGAGGAGAGGTGTTGCAGCACTAACCCTATCAGTTGCTTGAGGACAAGCAACATTTTGAAGGGGAGGACTGTAATATTCCTACTTAGCCTAAGCTAAGAGGAATATGCAATTTTGTTTCATTTTCTATTGCATGAATAAATGAATAAAGGAGGACATCTAAAACTCCTAAAAGAAATGAATAAATCAATGGCCATGTGAATAGGGATAAATCTAGGCCATGTAAACAAAACGCTTGGAGGTGTGAATGGGTTTAAGCTATGAGACTGGGTCAACCTTGACCAAATATACAGCGCAGTCTAGATGCAAAGTACCTCATGGATGGACAACACAATTTTAGATCGAGGCTCCAAATGTGAAAGGAGCTAACTCATTGAAGTGGTTTAGGGTTTGACAAGGGTTTCATCCTATAAAAGGAAGATGAGAGCAGCATGAGAGGGTTGTTGATTATGTATATTTCTGAATATATTTTCTGTTTATACATATATCATTCTCTGTTGTTTAGATGAGAATAATGTTGCTTAGCATTGGGTGTTCCTAAGCGGGAATCCCACCTCCTTAATACAACAGCTCTTGGAGGAGCCTTGTTTATCTTGTCCACTATCTGGAAATTGGCCAAGCTTCATCTTTCACTTACAGCGCTGATCTTGTTTAGGATTGGGTTGTCCTTGTGAGCTGCAGCAAGTGGAGGATAGATCTTTCCAAATCTATGCATATCTAGCACCCCTTTTCACTGGGAGACTCTTCTATCCCTTTGACAAGAGTGTTCTAGACCCTTGGAGCTTCAGATCCATATCTTGGCATCATGCCAAAGCATACTCAAAGCCTATATCACAGTCCCTCTTCCAGGACTGTGTTATTTGCAAGAGTAGAGTTGCAGGGAGTTTTGGCATCATCTTGGAGGAGAGATCTCTAGTGATTTGATTCTTCCTTTCATTGTGGTGATCCGTGGATTGGCTATACAATACATGTTATTTCAGATCTGATCTATTGTACATCATATGCTTTAGAATTTTCTGAATACTACTACAGATCTGTAACTTAGATCTTAGATCTACTCACTTTTATTCATGTTTTGCTGAAATCCCCAAGGGGAGTGTATAAAGGAGCCTTTCTTGTATACAGATCTGCTCTAGATATGAGATGTAGTCAATTGTTTCTTTATCCAATGAAAATAATTCTTTCAAGCTTATTTCTCTATTTCTTGTGGTTGTAGCACCTCATTTCTGAGGAATTCTTCTTGTATATTCTTTTCCTTTCTGTTATACACTGTATAAGCTACATTGTAAATCTATTTTGCTAATGTATAGCTGAAGAATGAACCTCCATAATGGTATTTTCTCTCAAACAGTTGAACTATGTTATTTCTGAAGTAGATTGTTGCATATAGTTGCAGCCCCTCTCTTTGGGTGTTTTCCAGCTAGACTAGGTGGTGGGAGGTCTGTTTACCTCACCTAGTTTGATTTGTTTTTACTCTCCTTTTGGATATAGACACTAGATCCACTGATCTAAGGGAACCAGGAGCTGCAAAATCATTTAAATGCACAAATTTCTCAGGAGTGCGTTATTACACCAGGCTTTGCCGAATATTCCCATTTTGGGATATTACATTCTGAATTATGGAATATGAGCACACTTATTGAAAAGGTAAATTGTGTAACCCTTCATCTTTTGGAATATATCTTGAAAAGATACAAATGGCAGACAATGTCTTTGGCTTGAATGAATCATACGTAAGACATGGCAATCATTTTCAAATTTGTGCATTATCATCTCAAACGAGTAAGTTGATCCATATTGTATAGTTATAATCCATATTGACATGCCATCTGCGTATATGTGACTTCTTGTCCCTCTTCGATAAACAACACTATTCTGGCATTTCATTTTCAATCAGGTTAACATTGGCATCATCATACATATATATGTACAGTCAACAATAGGAGAAGCATTGGTACGACATACTTGCAGTTCGATTTGGTTATGATATTTTGATAAGTTATTGACGACAATATGATATTTAAATTTTGATGTCAAGACTTGTTGTGAACAAGTCAATGGCATAGGTAGTTTGAACTTCTCTTTCCCCATCATACAAATAAAGACTATAAAATAAGAAGCATTGTTCCATTATTCTAATCACAATGACATCCAATCCTCTATCATATATAAAATGGATTTCAGTATCAAATACAAAAAGAAAACCTACGTCGATGGATCTCCAGTTAAATTTCACCATCGTGCACTATAGTTTTGGACAATAACTTAAATTTATAATTTGAGAACAAGATGATAGTCACAACTAAAGGAGAATCACCTTGTATCTGTGCATGAATCTGCAACAAATCTATAGTCTGATCAAAGCCTATAGCATTGAGGTGATTTAAGTCCAACATAAATATTTTGATCATTTTATTTTAATTCTGCTACAAGGCATCGTGGTTGTGCATATGTTGTTTTGATCATAATCAAGACAAAACTAAGTCTAGTATGACCTCTTCTATCAGAATTCTATTATTCAACACCTATAACCATAATTCCTCACAGATTGTTGGTGTTGTGTGAAAAGGTATGTTGTAGGCACATATGCTACATACTCCTCTAAGGAACTTTCCAGTGCTAGAAAAATCAGATGCATACCCATAAGGTGCCTAGTATGCAATGAAGAAGAGTAAATCTTCTGGAGTAAAGGAAAAAATATGACACTTCTCAATGATTTTCTTATCTTCAACAATTTCTTTACCAATTGTAATTGAGATAGAATAAATTATTATTATTGAAGGATACTACAATGAGTACCTCTGGAAAGGATCTTTCTCAGTAAATTCTACGACTCCAATCTAAGCTTTCTTCATATTAAAGTCTTGGGTTCTAATCAAATATTAAAGACTGTTAAAAGGGACAATATTAATAATACTAGCACCTATTGGAACCATTTTAGTAGTAGTATTTTGGCACCTTTGGAATTCTGAGAAGTTTCTTATAACAACCCTTTTGTGCAAAAAAGCAAAGGTACCTTGAAGAAGGATATAGATATTTGAAGAAGAAATCATGAATTAAGTAATTTGATGATGCAAGGCTTTAGAGGGAGCGATAAAATCCTCGATGAATTTTCCTAGCCAATATTATTTGATAAATGTAAGCTATGTCAGTTGGGTATGATGACTTTAATGATCTCTGTCACCTTATAGTTATAAGTTGAATATTTCTCGATGTTTTTGTATGGAAGAGATATGTCAATTATAGTATAAATATTCAGTGACTGATGATGATGATCCTCATGTTTATCAATATAAGAAGAATTTGACTCTTAAAGTCAAGCTGGAATACCTTACCATGTTGCATTCTTCCCTGCACCTAAAATTTGTTGGTTTTCATTCATATATCTTATGTATCCATGTTTGTGTCTATGGATAAGCCTCATATATTGGACAATTTCTTGTTGAGATTATATTATCTAATGCACTATCAATCATTTTTATACTGAAGTCTATGGCTCTAGGAACTCCATTGATGCCATCATGGCCATTTAAGTAAACTCAACAACAACCATTTACGCACACTTTGTTGTATATTACAGAGTAGGATTCAAAGAATCTCGTATTTTACATATTAACAACAAATACCACTTTATATGGTACAAAAAAGGACATTATTGTTTATGGAAGAAATATACTAGGATTATGGCATGTTTGATTACATTAATAAATTATCTACGAAGTGGATGGATCTTCCAATGAGCATGTTTCTAGATGGACACTTTGCACTCTGGAAAAAGACAAGCTTAAGCTTGTGGTCTCCCTAAGTAAGAGGGAGTAAGAACAATTAAATATTTTGTTCATCGTGATATGCAAGAAGTAGAGGATTTCAAAGTACTACTAAGATTTTTGTTGTAAATCAATAGGTCTATAGAAAATGGTGTATACATATATATGTTTTTGGGTGGAGCTATGAGGCTTCCATTAATGATTCGGTCAGCAATATCAACAGCTAGATCTAGTCTCGATTTTTAGAAACCAAGCTGGCTCTATCCCTTATATGAAGTGATATTTGGTTAAGATGGAATATTGAGCTCTAGGAGCTCCTCAAGTCTTCGGGTACTTATTGATCTATGAGCAACCATAGGGTGAGCGGTTCACCTTCCCCTATAGGTGTGCAGTGTGTGGGGTGAGTGGTTCCCCTTCCCCTATAACAGATGACATGTGTATAGGGTGAGTGGTTCACCTTCCCCTATAATTGATGACACATGTGTGTAGGGTGAGTGGTTCAACTTCCCCTACTGTTGATGAAATATGAATAGGATGAGTGGTTCACCTTCTCCTATGTCATATGAGCAGGATGAGTGGTTCACCTTCTCTTGTGGATACACCAGTGAGAGATCCATTCAGGCATCTTCTTGTGGACATGTCAGTGGGATGTGGTTCATAATTTCTCCACATGTAGGGTGTTCATTCCCTATGATCGACGATTGACTATCATTGGGACATGGTTTATCCTCTCCCCACAAGTAGGATCCTTCCTATGATTGATTGGTTAGAATGCATGTAGGAAGTGGTTCATCCTTTCCCTACGTATGGTTATGAAATGTGTTTGTAGGATGTAGTTCATCTTTTCCCTACGTGTGATTATGACATGTGTTTGTAGGATGTGGTTTCTCCTTTCACTACGAGTGGTTGTGAGAAGGATGTGATATATTCCTACTAACATTCTTACATCATCCTACCCATGTAGGCTGGGACACATGGGAAGTACCTCTCATCTAGCCAATGAGTTTGGAAAAGTGGTTTGGACCATAGCACTACCAATGGACACATCGTGTTCAAAAAACTTGATCACTTAGGATCAAGTTTGATTGTGGTTTTACATATGGTTATGTGGACTAACTTTAGTTAGTGAAGAGTGGAAATTTCTTGTGACTCACTCGATAATTTATTCTTCATTATCTATATTAGTATTCAATAGAGTTGAGACTATATGCATAGATCGCGCATAATGACAAGATGACATGTTAATAAATGAATTGGTAAGTGGAATTCTCCCTAGTTGAGAGGGAGTGTTGAAATTGGAAACTAGGGCCAAATTCTACTCTAGATGGGTATTTTGAAGAAGATAGTTATAGCATTGAATGCCTCATTTCGAGAGGACCCAAATGGACCTAAATATTGTCAAATTTGGATAAGGAGAAGTGGTTTTTTGAATTTATGTTCTCTCACATGTAAATTATCAAGGTCGGCCTCACCTCTATGTCGGCTCATCAAGCCGAATGGTCACGTCTCTTGACCCCAATTGAATTTTATATCTAGAGGTGCCTTCTCCTTCATTTGAAATACATCCAAGTGCTCATCCTCACCTCTAAAATAGGATGACATCTGAGGCAAGGACGCATGTGGAAAGGGTCGATTTTATGATGAGGCCCATGTTTGTTTAGGTTATAGTTTCCTTGGGATAAAGAGCCGCAGGTCTGTGGAATAATGAGTGGAGGATAGGAGGAATACCTAAGAAACATATCTCTTGATTTTGGGTGTAGGTTTCCTATTGAATATATCCACAGTTAGAGGAATTCTTGTTGGATGGTTCTCTGTGCTATTTGGTGTGGTGTATCGTTGTTACAGGTCGCAGGAAGAGATCCGCTACAACAACTAGTTGGAAAGTTTTTTGGAGGGTATGAAGGCATGAATAAGTCCTCTCTAGGCTGAATATGCCCAATATTGAGTGTAGGTAGGTCAAGAATTATTTCATGAGTTTGGTACTGATTTATATTTTCATTGATACAAAGTTGTTGTGGGGTACGTTGAGGAGGAGTCTCAAAGCTATAAATCAATGATTGGTTATCTTCTAATGGTAAGTCATAGTAATTGAGGGAGTGGAGAAAGTGGGTTGAAGCAAGCAACTAGAAAACCCTAAACAGTGACCAAGATTGTAGAGAAAAAGACATCAGCTCTGGAAGCATGAAAATAATGCCAGAATTGCAGATTGATTGGGCCAAATTATTATCTAAGAGAAATGTTATTAATTGGAAAGCCAATTTTATTGTACTCTCTTTCTCTACTAAACATTTGATAATAATAATGAGAACAATTGATCAAGGGTTTTCCCCATCTTGGGGTTTTTCCCTAGCTTGAACCATGTCTTTGTGTTCTCTTGTCTTGGCTTGTCTTTTGGATTTATTGTGTATGTTCTTTCTTCAGTTACTATCAATTTTGACTCATGTGATTTCTAATTGAAATGATAGGGTGTAGTAAATGGGCTAAATATTGAAATGACTAAGCAAAGAACATCTTATCTAAAAATTAACACCAAGTCATGCAGATAGGTTTGAGTAGTTGGGACTATAAGGTTAATTCTAAGCTTGAGGTTGCAACCATGCCACTCACAACAACAAAAATTCCATTGTTCGAATTAAGGAGGCTTTACCAGATCATGAGCAACATACTCGATCTTGAATGTGTTCTTTTTTCATCAGTGTTTTCTCCCTTCCTACAATATGCATTATTCTCAAATGATTCCTATCTTGGTTTGGCTACAATGGTTCTACAAACGTCTATAGTCTTCCAGCGTTCTATACTTTTGGATCAATTTAAATCTGCAATAATCGTATAGACTCAGAATAAAACCTAGAAGTCCACAATAGGGATTTTTTCCTAAAATAAATATGACCCAAGCATGAAACCCATGCTTTAATAATTCATTTAATAACAATATAAAAAAAAAATATTTATTATTTTGAAAAGTACAATAAATATTGAATCAAGTACAATTTATGAAGAAAAAACCTAGTTACATTCTTCAACACTCCCTCTTAACTAGGGAGGTATTCATAACTCAATAGTATAAGGTATATCTCAACTATGTGAACTATGAAGAATCTTTAGACACTTAAATGTCATGGACTAGATTCCTGACAAGGGAAATCTATCCATTGGTCACTCAACAGTTTAGGCACCACAATGCCATGGACTATATTCCTGGCCATGGAATCTATCCAAGTGGGACTAAGATGGACTAAATATTTCATCCTCTCTAGGCACCATTAGGCTTACTTGCTACCCACCAACCCAGGGATCTAGCTTTGTATCTTAGGTCGGAGCTCTATAACCAACACCACTCTCCCTACTTCATGACCTAGACATCAATACAAAGTGTCACCCTGATGTCCTCCCAGACAATGCTTCACTTGCAAAGCCTCAACACACATTATATAGTATAACATGTTAGAAAATTATATATTACATAGCAATGCAACACATAAAATATAAGAAAACAAAAACACAAAAACATATAAAACCAGAGAGACACAGATATACGTGGTTCACCCAATTTGGGCTACGTCCACCCTGAACAACCAGTCCTTCCTTTATATTATCCAGAAAAATGAAGAGACACAACCTACAACAAATTCATTGTAATATCCTATGTTCTCTGTCACAGTCTCCCTATCTGTTTCTCACTCTGAGAATACACATACAATTCACAGTCACAACACAATGCCCTCATACAAAATGAGTGGTTGCCTTCTATGGAAAAAAACCCTAAATTAAAAATAACTTCTACCATCAAATCATCCGCCTAATGAAAATCCCAGATTGACTAGAAATTACAATACTCTTACAAGGCAATTTTACATCTATTTTTAGCTTCAGGGGCGTTGCTCGTGAAACCCCCCGCCAGGGGGGGGGGGGTCTCCATAAAATCACAGTTGCCTCCCCTTCTAGAACCCCCAGGCAGCATTTAAACGATGGGCAGTGTTTCCGCCCCATTAATAATAGGGGTCCAACGCTGTGATACATATAAATAAAGAAGATAATCAGGCTCCAAACCCAATAGATCAAGGATAACCAATCTCTCTCCCAATCAAACTGATTTGTAACCAATAAGTTATCAAATGCTTCGAGAGATTTACCTGTAAAAATACAACCCCAAATAGCAATACACATTTAGGTATATAATTAAAGCAAACCTTCGGGGTTTCGATGTTGCCCTTCAATTAATATTAGTAGGACTATGAGTTGAATATTTGAGAGAATATTCCTTTTGCTACTTCACATGTAGCAACATTTCTTCAATCGGATCCTCATCTCCTTCTTACAACAATATCTCAACAAATCATTCTCTAATCATGACTATGATTCTTACTCATGGCCTTCATTAAGACTTATGGTTGTTAGTCCTGGTCTAGTGCATGAAACATGAAGTAAAGAACCATGACAATCACATCTTCTTCTATCCATGCTCCCTCTTAATCTAGGGAGATCAACTTCTTCCTTAAGTGTTGGATAATATTTCATGGCTTCCATCCTTCTCATCATATTGATTTGTCTTATGAAATTCTTCATCAATATGATGTACCTACATAACTTAGATAGTAAGTACAAATAATTCTATAGAAGCATGAATTTATTCATAAAAAAAAATTTATAGTATTGGAATCATTTAGACCTTTCATAATCTACAGGAGAATATAATTCAATACTTCAATAATATAGCCCAGGTTTGATACAAACCCTAAATCATATCAAAAAATCAAGATGAAAAAAAATTAGATAACTTTTCAAAAAACATATGATAGACTATCTACTAGAGTTTTATGTAATCCCTAGATTTTATTCAATTAAGGAAAATCCATCATGAATATTTTTTTCTAAACGGTTTGATATAAACACTAGATTTCAATAAATGCATAATAAATAACTTCTACTAGGATTCGATGTAAACACTAGATTTTCCATCTATAGATTCTCAACAAACACTATATAGATTCAGATGAATGCACATACTAGATAATTTAAACATTACTAGGGCTTATATGTAAAACCTTAGACTTTTCAAACACCATCCTAGAACTTTCAAACTTTGACTAGAGCTTGATTCCAAACCCTAGAAATTACGACCATTAGAAATTTGGTCAACTCATATTTCTAGGAGATTACCATCATGCATAAGCACATCACATGATTAGACAATATAAATATATATCAGAAATACATTGACCTAGACTAATTATATACCTAGGGTTTCATTCATAGGATTTTTTATAACAAATATTTTTCTTGTAGACCTAACGAAGACTTAGGGTTTCGATTCATTTTCAAAGCAAACCTTTGTTCCATCAATACTTCAAAGGTTTGAGATTTTGAACAAAATCATTTCAATCCTAATATGTTAGAGCTTCCATGATCCTATCAACATCCCAAACATGTCATTATCAACATATCAATTAGTATAGCCATTTCTTCATTAATATCCTAAGTAGCTTTAGGGTTTCACATATTATCAACATACCCTTACATTAGGGTTTCTAGAGAACCTTTTAGTGTTCCTTTCATACAAACAATTAGAGATGTATAAGGTGGGTAGATTCATCATATGATCAATCATCCCAAACAATAATATTTTAAGGTTCAGTAGAGTTGTACACAACAATATTTAGTAGTGTAGAATGAAAATATCAGAAAGAATAATAAGACTTTATAATTTAAGACATACCATTTATTCTTTGACAAACCTTTTGATTCCAAAGTTTTGTGTATTGAGGGCTTCCTTGTTAATCCTTGAGGCATTCTACTATAATTCTTGAGCAAGATAATTCCCGGACAAGGAAATAGAGGGAGAAAAGTGATTAGTATTTAATATAATGCAAAATTTAAGTAAGTACATAAGACAAATTGAGAGGGAATGAGATACTTATCTTGAGGAGTTGTTGTGGACTCCCTTCAAAGCTTTGAGGGAAACCTAAAACTTATAAAATAAGAAAAGTTTCTTTACAAAATGTTGTTAAACCTATAATTAAATATAAAATACACAAATGAAATATCTAAGAATAGGAGTAAAGGGCTTAGTAATGTAAGCCCCTTAAGTCATTCTCTTCGGTCGTTGCTTTCTTGGGAGAGGATACTTATTCTGCCACTTTTCTCTATCTCTTTTCTTAATTCTTGGGTTTTCAGGACACTTAATTCTATAATGCCCCAATTTGTGACAATGAAATCATTCAATATTTGACATAACAACCTTATTATTTGGCCCTTTATTCTTGAAGTTTCTCTTGTGATGAGCAACATAGGAATTTGATACTTCCTCATTGTTGGCTACCATTGAGATTCTCAATTCCTTTGACTACATGCTGTCTATAATTCCTCAAAGGTTGGAGTTTCTTTCCAGCTATTAAGACCTGCAACAAATGCACCCCAAGTAGTTGGTAGCCCAAAAATAGTTGTGATCACAAGTTCTTTATCTGACACTATTTCATCAATGGCAAGAAGTTCATCTCTGATTCTTTCTATCTTCACAAAGAATTTAGACACAATATCCTCCTTGGTCATATTTTTACTCCTTAGTTCATTTTTTAGACTTGCCATCTTTTCAATATTCTTGGTGGTAAATATTCTTGATAGTGCATCATGCATTTTGTGGGCATGATCAATGTTTGCAATTAAGGGGACAATATTTTCCTTTATGCTTTCAATTTTCAGATTCAATGCTACCAATTCCAATTCTCTATATTTTACCTTTTCAGCATCACTTGATTCTTCTGTGGGATTCTTCACTTTTCCTTTCACCAAGTCCAAGACCTTGTTCTTTTCTAGGAGGAGGTAAATCCTCTTTTTCCAATATCTATAGTTATATTATCCTTCAAGTTTTTTCTCTCCCTTGATAGTGCTATCCATATTTCTTGTAGTTAGTGAAGACTTCTTTCCTTTAGTAGACTTCTTATGTCTCCTTCGTCAAATCCTTGAGACTGTCTTTTCCTTCTTCTTTCACAAAAGCTCGGCTACCATGTTAGAGAATCAAAAAGACATAAATATTCTCTTGTTCTTGATTATTTACTTGTGATGTTATTTAGTCCTTATTATGTTATTTATTCTTACTTCATCAATAAAATATCAAAGAAATGCACATAGATCAAGGACACAAGATGTAGGCCAATAGCCAGGGTAAAAGCCCACTCTAGGTGAAAACCTAGTCAGTAATTCTTCCTCCAATAGTGATTCTTGAGACTCTATACATTGACCCAAATTTCCTCCACACCAAGTTAGCACTATGAGGCAGCTTCTTTGACCTAGAACTTTGACCTAGATTCTTGAGACTTTGATCTTGAGATAAATACTTCAATATTGTTCCTATAACTTTGATCTTGACCTAATACAACTTCTTAGAGTAGCAACATTTAGAAAAACCAAATTCGGCCTTCTTTTCAGCACCTTTAGAAGCACCTTGGCAGCACCTGATGCAACAACTGATGCAGTAAATTTTTGAGGAATCCGATCTCCAAAAATATAGCACGAAAGACAAAGGGAGTAGCACCAAAATTTCAATTTGCTTCAACTCCATAAGCTTACCCAAAACCGAATCGAGAAAGTCATCCTCCTTCACTTCGCAAATTTCTCTTGATGCGCCTTCCATTTCGCATTTTTGTGTTGCAGTGAGATGTCTCCAAATGAATTCGATCTAATTGTATATGTAGCCTCTTGATGGGTCTTCAGGCTGACTTGATGTGGAGGCTGCATGAATCATATCTGACTCATTACTTGGCCTATTTTCATTATTCAAAAGCCCAATATGCATAAATTTAAATCTATAATAATATTATAGACTCCAAATAAATCCTATAATTCCACAATGGGGACTTTTACCTAAAATAAATATGAACCATGCATGAAACCCATGCTTTAATAATTCATTTAATAATAATATAAAATTATTTTCTTTATTCTTTTTACAAATACAATAAGTATTAAATCAAGTACAATTTATGAACACTGAACTTAGTTACATTCTTCAACACCAAGAAGGCCACAAGAAGATTAGTGCTACTCAAATATCAAAACACCAAGGTGCACCCTAAGGCTTGTAGTGGCTTGGCCAACAACACTCCAATGCTTGTCGGGGATCTCTAGGAAAATTGGCTATTAGCATGAACCAAAGGTTTACTCCTCTGAACAAGGTAACATCCCCTAGAATACCATCACTATCACCAGTCATTCAAGAAAGAGGTTTCCATACCATATCATTAGAAATATATTGCAGGGATTATGGTGTCCAACCTAAGTAGGTTCAACATCAATGAAAATAAAAGAAGATTTGTTTTGCTAAGAATGCGCTAAGGCTAGAAAATCAATTCAAGCAATCCTATAAGGTTGTTCCCTACTCACAAGATCTCATAGATCATCTAAACCAAGTACTGATTCTAGTGAATGTGTATACTCATCACCAGGGAACACATTATAGTAGGCTAAAGACGCCCTTCATGTAAATCACAGGTTAATAAGAATAAGGGAGGAGGAAAATCCTTACCATGATCAAATTGTAACATTAGCCATGCCAATGCAAACTATCATCAATGTAAACATTATATTGTAGCAATAAGTTGTCCTTTTCTAAATACTTTTGTAATCAAATCAAGCCTCTTATGGGTTATTCCAATTCCCTTTTATATTTTACCCTATACATTAGTTACTTGTGTATTCAGTTAATTGTATAATAGTAACAATACAGTCATGTATTTTCCTTGTGCATAGCAACACCATTTAAACTATAAATGCAACAGACATTCATTATCATTTAAAGAGTACATAAGAGTACTTATATTGTGAGATTTCAGGGGAATTGAGTCAGGGACTATGACTCTCCACCCAATCATAGATAACTACAACTATTCCTCACTTGCATGTATCACCCTCGAGCCAGAGTCCAAAGACTGAGATGGATTGTTCAAGGGATTGTGTACTAACTACTAGTCGAAATAGGGACTCCAGAGGTTCTCCTGCCTCCAAACACAACCCAAATATCCGTCCACAATTCCATAAGGAATCGAGAGGCCTTCTTCCTCCACCCTTCAATTGATCAACAACTAATACTCTCTAGGTAATCTAGAGGCTTCACCTCCACCCTAAAAAATAGTGGTTCCACCCATTAAGGGAATCCAAAAACCATTTTCAAACCAGAAAAATAACCATAAAAATCCAAAATTATCTAGTGTTGTTCTACTAATAAAAGAGTGCCACTGAAAATGAAAAATGAATTGTGCATTTTTAGGTGGTAACAGGTATGAAAATATGAAGTTTAAGCTAAAAAAAGGAAGTTTGAAAATCAGTGAATATCATGGTGTTAATTTGGAAGCTCAAATAAAAATTCCAATCATGGGACTAGGTTCCTCTTTTCGAGAGGACCAATTTTGACATTTGAAGCACTTGATTTGGACAAGGGAAAGTGTATTTTAGAATTGAACCCCATATGTGCACAAAATGGTGGGCCAGACAAGATAGAGTGCTTCAATTGCCATAACTTTGGACATATGGCATGTGAGTGTAACTTGACTTGGGCCCCTACACAAGCTAGAACTATGCAAGAGAAGAAATTTACACAAGTATGGAGAAGGAAGCAAATTTGATCCGAAAGTCTCTTGAACAGTCCATGCAACAACACATGTTTTTGATTTGATGAAGACATCTTTGGAAAAGAAGATATTACAAGGTTTGATGATGAATTTTTACTAGGAAGAATACTATGCATACTGTTAGGGGGAGCTTGTGATTCTTGACCATTCTTGTAGACGATATCTGTGAATGGGCCTTATGAAAACCTTGATGAGTCACACTTGAACGATCATCCTTTGATAGATCATACCTTGGGAACAACTTCATTGAAGAACATGATCCCTTATTCATCTGATGAACTGGTCATATTCCACGTTTTTACAAGCAAGCAAGTTTTTCTTGAGCTAGAAGATTTTATGCAGGCATGAGAATTTGTTTCAGCACATGAAGAAATGCAAACATATCATGGACCACATTTCCAGAAGGAAGAGCACCATGACAAGGGGTGCAACATACCTATGAAGGACTATTATTAATGAAGAAAAGAAGTAGCTTGATAGGGGGAGTACTTGGGCACCCCATTTTCCATTGATGTCAAAGGGGGTGAGAATGTTTGAAGGGAAAGAATATTTCCATCAATGACAAACGGGGGGATTGTTAATCAAGTTTTTCATTCATGTCAATATGGCATTGACTGCGATGTCAATATTCTTGAGATTCCTGATTCCATATGATTATGCCATGACTCTTGCTTGACTAGGATAACATTAATGATGATGTCAAATTCTATTAAGAAGTATTGTCCTAAATGCCTATTGATCATAATTACCTAGATGTCCATGAAGGCACCATAATCTCGTGAAGAATCCCTATAAATCATGATGATGTGCTTACTCTTGATGAAAAATCCTAGAACCTGGATGATGTCCTTACCCTTGATGTGGAGGACTACACTTGATGGAGCCATACACATGATGATGTCATACCCTTGAAGGACCACACTTGATAATAGTCTTGATGGCATGGTTGAAAGACTACTTTGGAGATTTCCCAACAACACATTAATAAAGGTTTCACTATAACATATCACTTCACCATTATGTGATGACATGGATGATACACTCATTTTTGGACCTCATGATGACGTGGAAATAATATAAAGATATAGTTGGAGTCATAAAACTGAAGAAGACCTAATGACATCTTGTTGTCCCAATCACTTCCTGCACATAAAAATTCAGTGACGGTTATAAAGAAAAATAAATTTTTTCACCTTGGAGGTAGCCTATCACAATGAGTCCTAGACCATCTAAAAGAGGATTTTTTCCTCTTTCCAACGAGCCTTTACATGCCCCAAAAATCCAAGCGGTTGATGAGATATGGAATTTTTAAGTTAAGAAAAATATATATTTTAGGCTAGCTGACCTACCCTTTGACACTCATGTTGGCCTACATCTTAAAGATGTGTCCTTTTGTTTGTCGTAGAAAAAAACACTATATATATACAGTTCGGACTGCATTTATCCTCCAACAAATTTGGTGAAGATTATTTCAGGAATACATAACAGCAAGATAAGAGGCCGGGGAGAGAAAAAAAAATGAGATCATAGTGTGGACATTTTGGGTTAATTATGTGGTGGAAATTAGATATAAAATGCAGTACAACAACCTTTGATACCTTGGAACTCAGGAAAATCATCATTACAGCCCATAACTTTAACTGCAAGGCCTCAGATCCTTGTTAAAGAGGCTGATTTATACCATTGACCTGTCATAGCTAGGAATTGTACTCCATACAAGCTCGGAGTGCACCACAAAATTAAATTCTATAGGAGCTCGAATTTATGCCTGAAAATTCAGATTTGATAAAAAACAAGTTGAAGTTGTTGATCAAGTTTAAAAGGAGCATTCTGAGCATACAGGTCTCGGTCTCTTGTTGAAGGACTAGACATAGGGTTTTAACTATCTTAAGGGCTTATATGGAAGGAATCAAGAGAGTATTATGACAGTCCTATTTTTGCTTCAGGAACCATATAACCTTGTTGAGGACAACTAGATGTAGGCTTAAGCAACTTCATTGAAAAATTCTTGAGTGAAGTCATAAAGCACTTAAAGGATTCCTAGATTTTTGTTTGGACCTTTACTAAAGACATTTGTGGTAGACTCATAAGAATAATTCTATTGACTTGAACTCTTGGAGAATATTTTGAGTGCAGGGGTTTGAAGTTGATTTTGTTAACTTGAGATTTTTTGAAGTGAAGACTTCTGAAGGAGTATATGAGAACATCATTTGCATTCCAACATCAAGAAGCTTGTTGAAGATATGGTGAGGACATCTTGTTGAGAAATGTTAGCTGATTGAAGACACCATGATGCACTCTTGAAGGCCCTCGTGATGTAACCCTGGAGAAAATAGTTCGGTCCCATGAAGGAAAGTGGAGACACATTCATGTGAAGATCGGTTTTCATTGATGAAGTGACGTGGAGACTAAGTGAAGGCATTGTTGAATATTGTCAGGGCTCGTTGAAGAAGACTTTGGAATCCATGAAGAATAACCAAACATATTTTGGCAAAGTGAAGTTGCGGGTTGGAGCCTAGGAGGTTGGAGCATCATAGAGACAAGGTCGGTGCCTTGGAAGATAGGATTGGAGCCCTAGAGGATTGGAGTCCTCAAGAAACCAGGTTGGAGCCTGTACCAGAGATAGGGTTGGAGCCCTAGAGGTTGGTGCCTCAAATTGACAAGGTTGGAGCCTTGGAAAGACCAATTCAGTGATTGGCACAATACAGGTTGGAGCCCATAATATTGGAGTCTTCATCTAGGGTTGGAGCCCTATATCATTATTATAATTATTGTAAAGAAGAAATTAATAAAAGTATATATTCCATCATCGTTCATTTTGTGTTCTTAATATAAGTGATCTGCCTGGTGAAAATAGAAATTGAAAAGAAATACCGATTCACCCCCCTTTCAGTATTTCCAACAAGACCGAACTGTGATGAGGACAGAACCAGACCCAAGAAGTTTGAACTGTATCTCTGTGATATATGTAGGTTTTAACCCTGAACAAAAATTATCTACACACGAATCTTATAACATAAAATAAACAATAGTGAGAGCATAAAACATAAAACAGATAAACAACGAAGATTTTTCTTTGGATCCCAGAATTGGGACTACAGAAGCAGTTTTCTATTATCCTACCTTTTAGTGTTATATTACGTATATATACATGCCAGGCACTTTATAGCTAATCTTGCATTAACCTAGTTAGAACAACATTTATGGTTACATGGTAGGATCCTAGAATACCGCAGAGGGTGAAAAATACAATGGCAGCCAAAAACCATGTCCAAACTCATGCACAAAACATGGGTGGGTCCGCATATGAGTGGGACCGCATACCAAAAAAAAATTCGTCGGGGCGCTACCCCGGACCCCGACAGGGGGGGCTGTCGCCCCCCCTGTGACCCCCCTACTGTGCCCGGCGCAACGTACAGCGCGTGGGGCTAGTCATGGAAAGAATATAACACATACCCAACATTCTCCCACTTGTTGTTTTCTTTCCACAGGGGGCCACAGGAGAGCTTAGTCATTGGGCCAATTATTCAACACCCATTCTTTCTCTACACCAAGAGAACTTCTGAGTGCTCATAGACTTCGTCAATGCATCTGCAACATTCTTCAAAGTGTCCACCTTTACCAGCAACACCCTTTTAGCCTCAACCATATCTCTAACAAAGTGATATTGAACATCAATGTGCTTTGTCTTTGAATGATAAGCAGGGTTCTTAGCCAAGAAAATTGTACTTTGGCTATCACAGTCTATCCTTATAGCTTGCTTTACCAACCCCATACTTGAACACAATCTCTGCAACCAAACTGCTTCCTTGCTTGCATGAGTGGCTGCTATGTATTCTGCCTCTGTAGTTGAAAGAGCCACTACAGACTGTCTTTTACTCATCCAACTGACTGTACCTCCAAATAGGCTAAACACATACCCACTTGTAGATCTTCTTTGGTCCAGATCTCCAGCCCAGTCTGCATCAACAAAACCACGAATTTCCAACATTCTTTCCAATCCTGGTCTTCCCTGGTAGCACAATCCATAATCACTAGTGCCGCGTAAATGTCTGAAAACCCGCTGCTAGCATCATGCTCCTTCAGGGTTTGGTAACAGCTAACTCAGCTAACCCAACATGTTCAATATCTTGGTCACAAAATGGAACCATTGCATACATCAGACTACCGCTTAGCATATGGAACTGGAGGCTCTCTCCTCTTCTTCTTGTGTCTTGGGACAACATTCCAGCGATGAGCTGCACCTACGGAGATAAGACACTCCTTGGGTTCTTATCATGCATATTGAACCTGTAATATAGTCCTACAAAGTAACTTCTCCTTGTTTAACTGAGCTTTATCTTCTTAGATCTCTCTTAATTTCCATGCCCAAAATATAGTTTGCAGCACCCAGATCCTTCATGTCGAATTTGGAGAACAGTTGGGTCTTCAAATCTTGGATAATTTCTTTGTCATTTCCAAGCAACAACATATCATCCACATACAAGACCAAATAAATAACACGGTCACCAATTAATTTAAAATAAACATAGTGATCCTCCTTGCTTCTGGTGAAGCCAAGTCCCCGTATATAGGTATCAAATTTCTGATACCACATCCTTGGTGACTGTTTTAACCCATATAAAGACTTCTTCAACCTGCATACTAGTTCTTTCTTACCCTTCACCATAAAGCCTTCAGGTTGCTTCATGTAGATATCCTCTTCTAGATCCCCGTGAATAAATGTTGTCTTCACATCCCTCTGTTCTATCTCAAAATCAAATGCAGCAGCAATAGATAAAAGTAATCTAATAGAAGTAACCTTGGCAACAAGAGAAAAAATATCACCAAAATCAATTCTCGGCACCTGGGAATAACCTTTTGCTACCAACCGAGCTTTGTATTTCTCCACCTTGCCTTCTACATTCATCTTATTTTTAAACACCCATTTTCTCCCGATGGGCTTCCTTCCAGCCGGCAACTCCACCAGATCCCATGCCTCATTTTTGTGCAAGGATGCCATTTCATCAACCATGGCCTCCTTCCAGAGTTTTCCATCCTCTGAATCTACTACCTCCCTGACAGTTCTAGGTTCATCATCAGTTATAGTTAAGGCAAAACCTGAACAGAAAGCAGATGGACTATACCTTTTTGGTTGCCTTCTTTCCCGAACTGATCTTCTCAAAGCTGGAGTTTGTGGCTCTTCATCTTCTGAGTCTTCTTCTGTTGTAGAGTCTGATTCATCCTCCTTTAGCTCAAACTCTATCTTCTCGGGTTCCTTTGGTAGGACTTCATGTTTAACAACATCTTTCACTTCTCTAAACACCACATCTCGGCTGTACACAACCTTCCTTGTTTCTGGGTTCCAAAGCTTGTAACCCTTTAAACCATCCTTATACCGAATAAAGATGCACCTTTCAGATTTATTATCCAACTTGGTCCTTTTCTCCTTTGGAACATGTACATATGCATCACATCCAAATACCCTTAGATGTGAAAGAGAGGGTTTCTTACCGGTCCATACCTCATGTGGAGTCTTATCCTCCAACGCTGATGAAGGTGATCTGTTAACTAAGTAACATGCAGTCTCCACTGCCTCTGCCCAGAATTCTTGTCCTAACCCGGTACCACTGAGCATGCTTCTTGCCTTTTCCATCAGTGTTCTATTCATTCTTTCTGCAACTCCATTTTCCTGAGGTGTGTATGGAGTAGTCTTCTGCCGTGCTATACCACACTTCTTACAGAACTCTTCAAATTCCTTCTTGCAGAACTCCCCACCATTATCTGTCCTCAACGCCTTTATCTTCTTCTCTGTCTGGTTTTCCACCAGAGCCTTAAATTCTTTAAATTTGTCAAAGACTTCTGATTTCTTCCTCAAGAAATATATCCATGTATTCCTTGAGAAGTCATCTATGAATGAAACATAGTACACAGACTTTCCCAGTGATCGAACTAACACAAGCCCAAACACATCACTGTGCACAAGTTCTAATATCTTGTTTGCCCTCTTAGCACCAGAAGGAAAACTCACTCGATTCTACTTCCCATATACACAATGTTCACAGAAATCGAAATCCAGAGAACAATTAGACATACCTTCTACCATACCATCTCTATGCAGTATCCGAAGGCCCTTCTCTCCAATATGTCCAAGCCTTTGATGCCATAGCATGGTCTTTTCTCCGGAGACAACTAGGCTTTTCGTCCCACTTTCAGGAACCACAGAACTGTTACACCCATCAATAACAGTACTACCTTGTAGCTTGTACAGAGTTCCAGTCCGAACTCCCCGCATTAATACCAGTGCTCCCCGAACCATCTTGCGGGCATCTTTCTCGAACACTGTTTTTACACCTGCATCATCCATCTTGCTTACTAAGTGGATTTAAGCAAATGCTTGTATATAAAGAACATGGAGAAAATCGTTTTCATCCTTCCCTGTAACCTTAGCTTGGCCTTTCCATGTCCGGCGAGTCCCCGGCCTTCCTATCATCCCCTAGGAAGACATCACCATCATATTTCTCATACTCACAGAACCACTCCCTATGGGGAGTGAAGTGAAAGGATGCACCTGAGTCAATCAGCCATGACTCATGATCTACATGTGTACTTGAAGAAGAAGCCAAATACACATCCCCACCTTCATCCGAGGTGGTTTTTGCCTCTGCAGAAGGAGCATCATCATATCCCTTCACTGGAACTTGGTCACACGTTCTTTGTAGTGTCCTTCCTTTCCCGCACCGTTTTATTTGCCCTTTACAAACTTTCCGGAGATTTAGATCTCACCTTGAATTCATACACGGATATCTACTCAAAACCTTATTCTTGTTTCTATTTTGGGACCTTCCTCGTACAGATAAGGCATCTCCATTTTTACCCTCCATATTTCTCCGTCTCATTTCCTCCGACAACAAGGCTGAGACAGTATCAAGGTAGTTGTATTGCCTGTGCACAATAATGGGCTGTCACCATGAATGCGGTAGAGAACACAACAAACTAATGCATATATTTCATCTGAGATTTTAATATCAATAGATGACAGCTGACTTACCACGGTATTGAAGGCGTTCAGATGCTCTGTCACCGAATCTCCATCCTTCATCCTCAGGTTATACAGCTTTTTCCGCAGGAACAACTTATTCACCAGAGACTTAGATTGGTACAAAGTCCCTAGCTTTTCCCACAAGGTCTTCGCCGTAGCTTCCCCCGATACATTCAACAATAACGTTGGGAACTTCTTACAACACGGCTGTTACCTTTCCTCATGGCCTTCAGATCAGTTTTCTTCCGGTCTTCATCGACATTGTCGTTGGTTTGGTAGGATCTGCATTCACTGATCTCTATCCAGTGACGGATCCTCCATCTTGAGCTTCACACAACTCAAAAACTCCACGATATCAGGCCCCTTTGATCTCATCTTTCCGCCGCTCGCCATATTCTTTCACCGCAAGAATCGATCCCGCAGATCTCCCACTGCACAGGGTCTACCACAGGCCCGAGCAAAAAACCCTCAACAACAAGGGCGTCCCCTTGAAGCCGAAACAGCTCTGATACCAAATGTAGGTTTTAACCCTGAACAGAAATATCTACACACGATTCTTATAACAGAAAATAAACAATAGCAAGAGCATAAAACATAAAACAGATAAACACAGAGATTTTCCCCTGGATCCCAAATCGGGACGACCAGCTTGATTTTTCATTATATTCCTTTTAGTGTTACAGCACATATATATACATGTCGAAGCATACATAAACCCCAATCCATTAACCCTGGATTAGAACATAACCGTAGTTCCCTTGACCGGATCTACAAAATACCAGGGGTCGAAAACCATCGTACCCCAAAACCATGTGCAAACTCATGCACAAAAAATGGGTGGGTCCGCATATGAGTGGGACCGCATACCAAAAAAATTCAATAATTTGCCCTGAACCCAAACAGTATCGCTGTGACCCATGTGGAGCAGGCGCAACGTACAGCGCGTGAGGCTAGTCGTGGAAAGAATATAACACATACCCAACAATATAACCTGAAAATATCAGAGAAATCCAAACTTGAAATATGTAATTTGTAGAGACCCTAGCTGCACATATATAGTTGTTTTCCTCATGTATTAAGATGACATGGCATTGCAAATATATGTGTCTCCATATTGAGCCAACATGAGTTCCTTATTTTATATTTGAGGGCGACATAGGAAGAGGAGAACTAATGCTTGTCTTTGGAGGACTTCACGATAGTCCTATAGGATTTAATACATTCCTTATATTCCCAAGAAGGGTCATACATGAAATTGACTCTAAACAATAATCCCTTGCTCATGAAACCCATGAATAAATCCAATAATAATTTATTTCTTTATTAAATTATTTAAAAGAGTCACAATGACATGTCATTATGAAGACCGAACCTAGTTACACTTTTCAAAACTCCCTCTTAACTAGGGAGGTATTCATAATGATACTTGGTCATTCTCAATCTGAATAATTTCTCATAAGAATAATCATATTGGTAATGCATTTTTATAGCATCATATCAACCAACATTGTCATATTTCAAGTCCTTGATGAAGAACTCCATATTTCCATAAGATCTGAGCTCAATCTTAGTGAGACAAATGATTTATAGACACCCTAATCATTGTCTCTCCTAGAACATACCCTTCTCGGGATCTAAGTGTGCGTTTCACCAATACTATTCTTATCTTGGATTCCCAATCCTCAAATAATACCAGTCCTCTATGACTACTATTATCTTAGATGCCCTATATCATCCTCAAAGAGTATCAAATGTCAGATGATTACCCAATCCTCCATTCTATCTTCCGAAGAGAATGGTGTGTCCATCTATCCCTCTCAATTAGGGAGGACATATTCCAATAAAGGAATGTAATCATTCCTACATAAGAAATGTACCTAAGCTCCCTCTTGGCCTAGGAATTTCCAATTTTCTACCAAGTAAGAAATTTGTTTCTAGGCTCCCTCTTAATTAGGGACCTACAACAACTCCTCAGGTGGAAATAATGGGACAAACAGCTACCTTGAAGAAATCATTCCTTCGATGTCATAATTTTTTTATTTGTTATGGAATCTTCATCTTTTGGGGCTTATTCATAGGGCACAGACAATCCATCACTCTCATCCACAAGTTATGTCATCATTTCTTTCTTCGGAAAGTGATCCATCACTCTTCATTTGGCCTTTCTTCATGTCATGCTTCTTTCTTCATTCCATGTTTCTTCGAGGATCTTTCATCCTACCACATGGTTATCAATGATGGAAGACATCTACTTTTCTTTGGTAGCCTTGCATAAGCCCATCCAGATATTGTTCAAAATACATATGAACACTTAAATAAAAATTACCTTTGTGATGGTATTTCATCATGACATCTTCATATAGGTATCATCATCTTGCATACATGTTGACACATCTCCCAAAGATATTAATTGTCAAGGGTCTCTATCTTTTTTAGACTTCCATCAGAGTCTTCATATATTTCTGGGAGATTTTTCAGTCAAATATTCTTGGTCCTTTTGGATGTTGATTTCCTTTACCATGGTTTCATATCTCATGATCTCTTCCTTCCTTTCTCCACATATTTCGTTTCTAGGAGCTTCCAATCAGAGTTCCTTGAGTGTATTCAACCACCTCATACTTCATATGAGGACATATTATGTTGATTTTATCTAGTGTGACCTATGCCATCCTGCATTCTTTTAGAGGACATCCTTTTCCTTTGAACATGCTTCTCAAGATAGAAGTAGTGATCCATGTTACCTGCATCCATACAACATGAAATTATAATATTATATACAAGCATACATACCTCATTTAACTTTAGGTCATCTAGGCTTCTTTCAGTAGCTTCCTTGACTAAAAATATCTTTAACCTTTTGAGATGCTTCATATCTTACATCATCATACCATCATCCCATGAATTCCAAAAGTTGGAATTCTTGATGAAACACTTGCTTCCTCTCTATGTTGGTGATTCTTTCACTGAAGATTCCATCAGAGAATCTTGAGGATATTTCATATCCCTATCCAACAAATTTTTTCTTTCTGACTTGATGTATGATGAGCCTTGTCTCGGATGACTTCTTCCTTTCCTTCAATATCCAATGAGGTTCCCAAGAGCTATATTATTCATATTTGAATCCCATGGATTTTGTTCCTTCTTTCCTTCATGATTCCCCATGGTGATATCACAAGCTCTTGTTTCTAATGCTTTCATGACATCGTATTGCATCTTATTATTTTATTATAGCCATATCCTATAACAAAATATTTAGGAGCTATGATAAGACCTTTTTGTGAGGGAGACTATCTTAATCATAGTATATATCTCTTAGTCCTTTTTCCTTAGTCTTCCTTTCTTCAAAATCCTCCATATTTCCGGTGATGTAAGCTTCCTTTATATAATGTCCATAACTTTTTCATAGAATTGAATCTTATATATCTCTATTATCCTTTCTGAGAACCAAATTTTTCAAAACTTCCCTTCCCTTTCTACAAATGTTTGAGTCCTTTAACCTTCAACACTTTTTCCCTCAACTTGTCTTCTTTTTTCTAGCATAGAAACCAAAAGTTGTTGAACGAGGTAAATTTCTTGTCCCATGGACATTTGTTACCTTTCTCACCAGTTAGAACAATGATGATTATCTTTTTCTCATTTCTCCCAGATCTCACAATTGAGATTCTATGAAGATATTCCTTCAATTTTATGTAGATCAAGTCTAAGTGATATGACTTTCTTTACTTCATCTTCAGATAATAGTTCTTCCACCTTATCATATATCTCTTTGATGTCTCCAATCCTACTACATAGGGATGATGGGACCTTTGAATGATTTCATAAGAATCCTTTGAGCCCTTTGATCCCTTTACATGTATTCAGGTAATTCTTGAATTTCAGAGACTTTTCCATAGATATGGTCAATAACTTCACTTTCTTCTAGGACTATGTCTATCCTCCTTTTTAGATGCAAGAAAATTTGATGACCCAACCAACTTATATATCTCCTTGCAAACACGAAGTCATTTTGTCAAATTTGATTATAGAATAAAATATACTTACTTAACAAGTGAATATGAAATATTCAGCTTGATCACTTTGATGATGGTTGAAGCTCCCTTTGGATGATCTTCTTCCAAATGAAAAGTCCTTCTTCAATGAAGGATATCGCTCCTTTTATGATTAAAATGCCTTTAGTTCTGGCTTCCTTTGTTGGTGGGGAATGATGAGGATTTTTTTTTGCTTCCTTGGATGATCAAGGATAAAGATGAGATCCTTGATGCAATGATAGGAACTTGCATTATAGATTTTTGATGATAAATTCCTTTTAGCCTTCTATCCTTCACGATACTTATACTTGCTTGGTCTTGAATGAGTGAAGATTTGAAATGCTTCTCTTGGTTGTCTATAATTTGTGCTACTTGAATTTTAACTTGATGAGATGACTAGAGGATCCAACATTTTTGTTGGTGTAGAATTTTAGTTACTTTGATTTGATTGATGATCTCAAAACTTCCTTTTGAAGTATAATTTATTATTCAATGTATATCTCGACTTTACTTTGATATCCTTCAACTTGCTTTGATTTCATTATAGAAATCTGATCCTTGAGTGTCTCTTTGATTATATGCCCTTCCTTTGACTTTAGCACCATGGCTCTGATACCATGTTGAGAAATCTAGGGAATTTTCATTAGGGTGATTTCGCTTTATTAGTGACTGTTTTTGAATGATTTTTACTTATTTATATTGGGATATTATTCTTCTTAGATTATTATCATTCTTATTCATCAAACAATAACCAGTGCATGAAACATAAGTAGACAATAGATATGGCATGTAGGCTATGAGTTAGGGCCAAAACTTCTCACTCTTTGAGAGGAAAACCCACACAAATTCTTCTTATAGATATTTCAATTGACGAATGCCAAGGCCAAGACCCTTGAACTAGTAGCCACTCCAAGACTAAGACACCATTCCTCGTCTAGCTTCTTGATTTCTCTTTCTGGGTCTATGAATTGTTGTCACTTTGTCAAACAAGGATATCAAACCTCTGCAACACTGAGCCTCAAATACACACAACTGAACCATATTAACTACCTTCTAAGATATCACCGAGCTCTTCCTTTCTTGCAGCAACACCGAGATCCTTTATCACATACTTGATACCTTTTGGCACAAATTTCTTCTAGCAATGATAACATTGAATTGTGTTCTATACAGAGACCAATATTCTTCTCACTTTGTCAGTGGTGTATAATTAAGAGGAATATTAATTCCCTTCCCACATAGTTGTATCCTTCACCGAGTTCATACATCACACTAAGATAACAATTTAAATATCATTTTATCACCATGGTGTCAAGTAGCATAACTGAGCTTGTACAGGGACCTTTTTTGTTGAGACATCATATAACATTGAACCTGATCTTACTTGTAGACCAAACTATGATGAGGACCGAACCAGCCCCAAGAATTCTAAACTGTATCTTTGGGATATAACATGAAAATATTATAGAAATCTGAATTTGAACTATGTCATTTGTGGAGACCCTAGCCCATATATATAGTTGTTTTCCTCATGTATTAAGCTGACATGACATTGTGAATAGATGTGTCTCCATACTGAGCTGACATGAGTTCCTTCTTTTATATCTGAGGCTGACATAGGAAGAGGATAACTAGTGCTTGTCTTTGGAGGGCTTCATCATATTCCTATATACTTTAATACATTCTTTATATGCCCAAGAAGGGTCATACATGAAATTGACTCTAAAAAATAATCCCTTCCTCATGAAACCCATGAAGCAACCCAATAATAATTTATTTTCTTTATTACATTATTTACAAGAGTCGCAATTACATATCATTATGAAGATCGAACCTAGTTACACTTTTCAACAAGAGGTACATGGAAGATATAACTTGAAAATCTTAGAAAAATACGAACTTGAACTGTGTCATTTTTGGAGACCCTAGCCACATTTATATAGTTTTTTGCCTCATGTATTAAGCCGATGTGACATTGTGAATAGATGTGTCTCCATACTGAGCCAACATGAGTTCCTTATTTTATATTTGTGGTCGACATAGGAAGAGGATAACTAGTGCTTGTCTTTGGAGGGCTTCATCACAGTCCTATATACTTGAATACATTCTTTATATGCCTAAGAAGGGTCATACATGACATTGAGTCTAAACAATAATCCCTTTCTCGTGAAACCCTTGAATCAAGCCAATAATAATTTATTTTCTTTATTACATTATTTACAAGAGTCACAATTACATGTCATTATAAATATCGAACCTAGTTACACTTTTCAACAAGAGTTACATGGAAGATCTCACTTTATCTATGAAGAAGTTTAGGCACCACAATGCCATGGACTAGATTCTTGACCAGGGCAATCTATCCATTTGGTCTCTCAATATTTTAGGCACCACAATGCCACAGTTTAGATTCATGACTAACGAAATCTATCTGAGTGGCACTAAGATGGATTAAAGCTTTCTAATTCTATAGGTACCATCAGGATTACTTACTAATGATCATCTCAGGGAACTAGGTGTGCGTCCACCCGATGCCAGCCTCCCTACCAAAAATCAAAACAAAGTGTCGGCCCGATGTCTTTCTAGGCAATGCTTCACTCACAAAGCCTCAACAACAAATCTCTCCTGATCAAATTGATTGGTAACCATTATTCTTATCAAAATTTCAATAGATTTACATGTAGAAACACAACCCCAATCAATAATAAACTTTCACACATTCATAAACAAACACAAACCTCCAGGGTATTTGAAGCAAATTGATGTTTCTTCTCAACATAGTAGGACTATCGACCTAATATTTTGACAAGATATTCCTCACTTTCCTTTCCTACTTTACATGCAACAAGATATTCTTCATTCAGATCCTACTTTCCTTCCTAAAACAACACTTCAAGAAATCATTCTCTAATCATGACTATGATTCTTACTCATGGCCTTCACTAAGAATTACGGCTATTTGTCCTGGTCTAGTGCATGACACATGAAGTACCATCACTTCTTCTTTTATGCAGGCTCCCTCTTAATTTAGGGAGATCGACTTATTCCTTCAGTTTTGGAGAATATTTTGTGGATTCAATCCTTCTCATAATTCTTAACATATTGTCTTCTCTTACAATCATCTTTACCAAATTTAATATGATGTACCTACACAACTTAGAAAACAAATATTACCAGATCTATAGAAGCATGAAGTTAGTCACAAATATATCTTATGGTAGCGGAAGCATAAAACATAATCATCGTGAGACTATACTTCAATACTTCAACTTCTATTTGAGGTTTGTTACAAACCCTAAATCACATCGGAAACTTAATCAATATGACAGAAGATTATTTCTATCATGTCACGATCCTTAGAAAATAAGTCAAAAGAAAATTAAAATTATCTAATAACTTTCAGAAGTCATATATGTTAGACCTCTCACTAGGATTTTATGTAAATCCTATATTTCATACATGAGCTATAACGATCAAACATATCTTAATCAATAAGAGTAGCTTCTACTAGGGTGTGATGTAACCCTAGATTTCCCATCATCATCCTAGAACTTCAAACTTTGACTAGGGTTTGTTTCCAAACCCTAGGACTCATGACCGTTAATACTTAGGTAAACACATATATCTAGGAATTAAATAGCATATCATAAGCACATCATATGTCAATATTAATATGTTAGACATATACCATCCTAGAATAAGCTAGCATTCCAACCAAATGAGCTCATACCTAAGTTTTATTCATATGATTTTAAGTACATAACAAGGATTTTTCTTGTAGACCTAACCAAAACGTAGGGTTTCGATTCATAAAAAAACAAACCCTTATTATATCAAAAATTCAAGGGTTCAAGATTTCAAACAACACCATTTTAACCCTAATAAGTTAGAGCTTCCATTATCATATCAAAACCCCAAACACAACATCGATGGTATATCAACCAGTATAACAATTTATTCACTAATAACCCTAAGTAGATTTAGGGTTTCACAAATTATTAGCATACCCTTAGGTTAGGGTTTTCCAAAGAACTCGTCTAGGGTTCTATTATATAAACAATTAGAGACATAAGGTGGGTAGATTCATCAGATGATGAATCACCCTAAACAAGAATCTTTTAGATTCAAGAGAGCTAGACATGATGATGTTAGTAACAAAAATTTCAAAATAATATGAATGTACCTTTTAAGATATTTTATAAGGTGTATAGAATATGACATACCTTGATATGTTCAAACCTTGTAAGTATTCCTTGAAGTGTTCTTCTTATCTTCAACCATGATCTGTGATACCTACTCTCAAGAAGAACATGTGATACTAACAACATAGTTTAATTTCTTAGGTCAAATAATCATGGAGGATGGAGTCATATGATAATGGAGATCAAGATTTTCATTATTTATATTGAGAGTAGGAAATTTACTTGACATCCTAGATTTCTTGTAAATCCAAGAGGATAAGGATGTATGTTCTCAAGGGATTACAATATTTACCCTAGAATAGCTATAAGCAAGAATCATTTAATATTAGATATATCGCAAATCTAAAAAATCATGAACATGTGTACCTTGTGTTTACATACCTATGATTTGATAACTTACTTGTATGTGCCACTTTGACAATACTTACTTGAATTTCCTCAAGACTTGAATTAGAACATACTTCAGATTCTTATGTGGAAATGGCCTTGTCATTGGTCAAAGGTATTAGTATTGAGCTTCTTTCCTTCAAAAATACTTCTTTATTTGAAGTTGTAGTACTACTACCTTGACCTTATCTTAAACACTTAGTTCTTTAATACCGAGCTCATCATTGTAACGATGTATTACAGTAAGAGCATTGAAATTCCATTCCTTGTAATTTCACAATTTTAGCCATTGTAAGAACTTATCATGTGATTTTACTTCTACAATTAATGTGAGCTCCTGTGGTAGTCTCAAGACCTTCTCCATGTCATATTACCGAGACCTCATGCCAAAGATTGATATCCAAAATTATCTATATAGATTGACTTGAAATTCTCTATTGTTGTATATCGAAATTATTTGTTTAAAGAGAAAGTATTTATTGTGGATAGTCTTGTAAATCAATTGGCATACTAGATTCTTTACTATGGTATATAAAAATTAAATCTAGGATAGTCTTTACTCTGGTTTATTGAAATTTATTATGAAGGTAAATCCTCTCTACGGACAGAGATGATCCCTCTAGCCCTAGGATGGGTCTAGTAACAAAAGGACACGCTAAAGTGTTGTTTCCTAGTTAATGAATGAACAAAAGATGTGGTAGATTGGCCTAACTTGAATCCAACACCGTCGATGTTGTAGAAAGAGTAGCGGTCTCCTACTCCTGCCTTGACAAGTCATGATCCATTCGCTGTCACGCCCAGATACCTGCACATAGGACAAAGAACAAGAACAAAATATAGCAGCGTAGTTTCATTCACAACTATTAGCCAATCAAAGAGGGCTAAACATATCATATCAAATAAACATCATAACACAATAGTGGAACCAAAAAGTAGTCATGTATATTAATGAGTAGAAGGAAGGGTACAACCGATGCTTTGACATCGTGATCTCCTCCAGCGGGGTTCAGATGAAACACGTCTCAACTGTCGGTCAGGGAATTCAGACTCAAGTTCTCTTAGAAGTCATCGACTCGAGCTCTCTCAATACTATATTTCTTACTATATCTCCTCTAGCAGCTTATCTATAGTATAATTCTCTTGTTCAGCTATTCAGCGATTTTCTATAATATGTTCAGCTAGATTCTACTAAAGGAGATAGTTTCTTATATAGAGGAAGGAGAGGAGGTTGGGATCCCTAAAAAGGTGGGAGGGAGTCATATCCTTTAGGAGAGTTCCAAGGGAGGTGGAAACTACTAACTAAAGAAAGGATTCTGTGGTTGTTTCAGTTCAACCACTCCCAATGAATCATCCCCGAAGTGGTTGGAATGGAACCTCTGCCTTTATTTTTAAAAAACATTCCATAAACAACTTTGTGTGGGTGTCTAACTGGCACAGAGTGCCAAGTGGCATGAGCTTAGTGTTAAATTTCCAGGAAGGCGCGAGGATGTAACACGCTACTCACGCCAAGGTAAAAATAGGGATTTTCATAGCTCTTCTTAGGGAAATGTCAACAAGAAGAATGTTGCTTTCATAAAAATGGATGCAAGTATGGTATTTTCAAAGCATGACACTGCGTAATGGTCATAGAAACTACCCTCCAATATTCGAGTTGAGGATTGCAGGGAGAGTGAAAAAATGATGTGTAACAGATGCCCCCTAAAGTACTTGTTTAGGTCGAGATGGAGCACAAGACCCTAGTTTTTTCTGATAAACTCCCCAGCGGAGTCACCAATTTGTTATGAAGGTAAATCCTCTCTGCGGACAGAGACGATCCCTCTAGCCCTAGGGTGGGTCTAGTAACAAAATGACACACTAAAGTGTTTCTTCCTACTTAATGAATGAACAAAAGACATGGTAGATTGGCCTACCTTGAATCCAAAGCTGTCGTTGTTGCAGAAAGAGTAGCAGTCTCCCGCTCTTGCCTTGACAAGTCACGATCTATTTGCTATCATGCCCAGATACCTGCACATAGGAAAAAGAACAAGAACAACATATAGCAGCGTAGTTTCATTCACAACTATTATCCAATCAAAGAGGGCTAAACATATCATATAAAATAAACATCATAACACAATAGTGGAGCCAAACAGTAGTAATGTATATTAATGAGTAGAAGGAAGAGTACAACCGATGCTTTGACATCGTGATCTCCTCCAGCGAGGTTCAGATGAAATGCATTTCAACTGTCAGTCAGGGAATTAAGACTCAAGCTCTCTTAGAAGTCATCGACTTGAGCTCTCTCAATACTACATTTCTTACTCTATCTCCTCTAGCAGCTTAGCTATAGTATAATTCTCTTGTTAAGCTATTTAGCCATTTTCTATAATGTGTTCAACTATCTTCTACTAAAGGACATAGTTTCTTGTATAGAGGAAAGAGAGGAGGTTGGGATCCCTACAAAGGTGGGAGGGAATCCTAGTTTATTATATAGAGGAAAGAGAGGAGGTTGGGATCCCTACAAAGGTGGGAGGGAGTCCTATCCTTTAGGAGAGTTCCAAGGGAGGTGGAAACTACTAACTAAAGGAAGGAGTCCATGGTTGTTTCAGTTCAACCTCTCCTAATGACTCATTCCCAAGGTGGTTGGAATGGAACCTCCGCCTCTATTTTTTTTTTAAATTCCATAAACAACTTGGCATGGGTGTCTAACTGGCATAGAGCACCAAGTGGCACGGGCTTAGTGTTAAATTTCCAGGTCGGCGCAAGGATGTAACGGGCTACTTGCGCCAAGGAAGAAATAAGGATTTTCAGAGCTCTACTTAGGGAAATGTCAACAAGAAGAATGTTTCTTTCATCAAAAGGGATGCAAGGATGGTATTTGCAGAGCATGACACTACGTACTGGTCACAAAAATGGCCCTCCAATGTGCGAGTTGGGGATTGCAGGGACAGTGACAAAATGTTGTGTAACAAAAGTCTTGTGATAATTGAGTCTAACTTATTTAGATTTTTCATCACTTGAGATATACCGAAACTATGTTTATATTGAGGCTTATATCAGAGATTATTACTGAAATTCACATCGTGAATTTGATCTGAATTTGTCACTTTGAGATATAGTGTTGATCCTTCTTCTTCAAGGTGTATTTAAGACTAAACTAGCTCACCGTAATATTAGCCAAGAAGTTTCCATTTTGATGTTAGTCTAATTGACATGTTATTCGTGAAACTTTCACTGAGGATATGTATAAGTGGTCTCTAAAACTTCTTTTTGATCATGACCATAGCTCTGATCCCATTTTGAGAAATCCAAGGAGATGACAATTAATCAATTTCTCTTATTATGTGATGTTTTCAGTTATTATTATGTGTTCTTTCTATTTATATTTTCTTATCATCAATACTAATTCCAATCAACAAATAGAATAGGACACAAGATGTAGGCACACTGTCAGGGAAAAACCCCACTCTTTGGGGAAAAACTGGTAAAATTTCTTCCTTCAGTAGATTCAAGATGAGACGGCCAAGACCTTTATACACTAGATAATCCCTCTACAAAGTCATCCTTTCATTGTGTTAGCACCGATATATCCTTACTTTCATGACATCGATATCTCCTTTTCTTGCACCGAAACTTCATCCTCATCACTGCTATAACACTGAGATATTATTTCTAAGATATTCCTTCTATGGTAACCCTTAGATCCTTTCATTTTATGACACCAGAATATCTTTACTGATGTGGCACCGAATTCTTATTGTTCTGATAATACTGAACTATGGTTCCTATGGTGTGGCTTCATCACTCACATTACATCGAGTTTAAGGTCTATGGTAGCACTCAATATAAGCCACCGAAATGCATCCACTGAAATAACACTAAATAGTACTACATCTTAATCCAATATTTTGTTCTTTGATACCCACATCGATTTCAGAGACAATTTGAACTTGACTTGACTATAATTTATTCGAAGTCTGCACTTGTATTTATAGTTGTTTCCCCACAATAAATTAAGTGAAATGTATTTGTGAAGAGTTGTGTCTTTGTTTGATCCAACTTGAGTATGTTAACTTGAAGATAATTTGAGGTTGACTTGAAGAGGCTACATTGATGACTTTGATGAAGAGGTTAAGTTGATGAAGAGGATGACTTGGCGAAGGAGTCTAAAAAATAATTTGAATTTGACTCAATCCTAATTACATGATTCAAAAGGCCAAAATGGATCAATTTAAATATGTAATGACTAACCTAGAATTCCGCAATGGGGACATTAATCTAAATGTGACCCAAGCATGAAACCCATGCTTTAATAAGTCATTTAATAAAAATAAATTCGTTTTTACAAATATATTAATAATGAAGACTGAATTTAGTTACATTCTTCAAAAAATAATGAAAAATAAGATAGAAAAAAAAGCCTAAAAATACAAATCATTAAATTTTACTTATTTGAGTGTGGATAAACTTTCATTTACGTTTACTTTCACTTAAATTTTCTTGTCATCAAGTTTTTTACACACCTATATATACAAGATTAATAGTATTCATAACAACATTTTTAATACAATGAATTTTAGTTTGAAGTTATGAAATTTTATCATCAATAATAATGCAAGTTCGAGAAACCACATATTTTCAAACTATAATCTACAATAATTAATCTTTCTCTTTTAGTATGATTGTCGTAATTTTTTAAATTGTCACTTTTTATTTGTTTGATTTTTGATTAATTTTTGTTTTCTATCTCATTTATTATTAGATATCAATTTTTCCCCAAGGAAAAATTATAATTTTCATCAGTGTAATTGAACATTTCATGTTGAAGATGTCATTGGCATAACAAAAAGACTATTAATTAAACAATCATATTGTCAAGAAAAATACTTGCATAAAAGACCAGGCCCGAATAAGCCTCTATGTTTAAACATACATATTTTAAAAATTCAAAGATCAAGGTTTTTATAAACATATTTTCTTACAAAAACTAACTTATAACAACATATGAAAATCGTCCTACAGATGCATAATAGAACCAAAAGCAAAAAGTATAAAATTGTTTTTGCAGGAGATCATAATATCATGTTTAACATATAACGAAAGCAAGGAGGATGTCATTGATTTCATGCTTTTTCCACTTGTATACCATTTACCAATGGTTTTTGATAATACTCTAGTGTTCATTGTAAGTATGTTCTGTGATTTTCTAGGTACCTCAAGCTTGTTTCATGCCCACCTTGGATGGCTCATCAACAATAACATTTCTCTCCTTGTAATATGACAACATGTGATATGATCAAAAATTATTCTTAACAAAAAAAATTCCTCCAAAATGGGCCTAACTGTGTTCACATGGCATCTAGAATTTTCATTAAACCAATTGACAACCATGAGAGAATCACCAAATATCTTCAATTGTCAACACCATTTTTCTCAAGCAAAGAGAAGTAATAATTTTGAGCTTAAAAGGCTAACATAGTTATTGGACCCCTAACCCAATCCGCTAAGGGAAAATTTTAAGGATGGAAAATTATCTTGAAGTTTAAAAACATTGACGAATCTCACTAGTCCCTAATATGCAAACTATAAAATGTTTATTGATGTATTTGTAAAATTATTCAAAACTATAATGATTTTATATATACTCTCTATTTAACATTGGCGAATTTTAAGGTAAAATAATTTTATATTGTAAAATTTGGGTGAATCATTTTCATAAAAAAATGGAAATTGACAAATCTTTGTTTTGGAAAAAGGAAAATTAACCCACCTACGAATATTAGCCCCTAAAATTTTCCATGAATCCGCTTTTGAGTTTGAAAGAGAGTAATTTTCAATCAAGAATAAGATTGCACTGCCCCAACAGGTCTACTTTTTCTTTAGCAATAAAAGTGCCCTATGATTGGTATCATCCACAAGAATTAGTTCATATATAGCCATCATTTAAGCTACAACCCTGTCTAGGCATATTTATTTATCTTGGAAAATCACATTATTCTTGATGAGCCAGATTTCCCAACTTATGATAATGGGAATATTTCTTAATTTTTAGGGATTTATCGAATTCCACCATTACTTTCATGCGTCTTTGGAGGCTGAAACTTGCCATAGAAGGTATTATTAGATATAAGTTTTAAATTAATATAAATCATATAACTTCAAACTATTCTATATGATATATTTTTATTATTTTAATAAATTACAAATTCAATTAAATAAATATAATAATGGGTACTTTTATTTTTTTAATATGATCATCATTTTTTAATTCTTCATTTTCTTTATTTATTTATTTTTATCTAATTTATTAAAGGTTAATTTTCTAGTTTATTGGAGATTAGTTAAAAATGATAGGAATCATACAACTTCAAATTATATTGTTTCATTCATTCACATATAAATGACCATGTGGTAGATTTTTGCATTCTTAAAATAATATGATATATGAGTGGGGATCCTTAATTTTGTGGCTATTTTAAGGTATATTAACGAATGAAGGAAACATATGGTTTGTTGGTAGAGTGATCACTTAGTGCATATATATCATGCAAATGCTAATGATCTTTGTGGAGAATAATTTAACCCATAAATGCAATGTGGGATTAGAAAGAAAGAGTCCATATCCAACTATTTGAAAGCTCCTGACATCCAAATCTAAAGAAAATCCAATGTCTTGATGTTATGAAACCATCTCCAAAAATATAAGAAAAGAGAGATCAATGCCTTATAAATAAGCCACTTCGAGGGGGCAACCTCCTTTACGTTACATAAATGAACAATTATTGGATGATGTAAGTGAAAAAACCTCCTTTCTATATATAGGAGTCCATGGGATCACAATATAATCCTAGCCGACCTAACAATAATAATGTAAGGGCACAACAATAAAAATAGTGGCTTTTATGGGGCACAATAATGACAATATGGGGGCTACAAGGGTACAACAATAACAATAAGGGGGCTACACTAATAACAATAAGGGACTACACTAATAATATAGGGACCTAACATGTGCCTCTCCTCAAAATAGTGTTGTCCCCAACGCTTGAGTAGCTCTGGATGCTTCTGTATAAAATTCTCATCCTCTCATGTGGAATCTTCAGTGCGTAAATTCTTCCACTTGATGATATAATCTGGAATTGATCGATTTCGTAGATGTCGAGTTCTTGTTTCCATGACGATTTTAGGTCCCAATATGATTTTTCCTTCCTCATCAAGTTTTGGAAATATTGTTTGAACTGTAAGTGTAATATCCCAAAATAGGGAAAATAAGCAGTATTGGGAATATCTTAAGATAATCCAATTTTGGACTGCTCAGCAATGCATTCACAGAAAAATACATTTTCAGAAATGTAAGCCATAGAAATGAAAATCATCACTTGGATCCATTAGATACGTCCATCTATCATCTGATTCCAAGAGGAGATCAGAAAGAAAGGAAACTAGGTTAGGTAAACAGACCTCCCACACTAGTGTAGCTGAAAGTGACCAAAAACCCCAAACACTGCTACTCAGAAATAATGCACAAAAGGGATTGCGCAGTCCTAAGAGGGTTTCAACTTAGAAATTAAGAATACAACTAGATCTACTCATATATTATACAATCAATCTCATAAACAGAGATCTAGTCTCCTCTTTACAATTACAAGAAAACCTGGAAAAGGTTTATTGTCAAACTCTCTGCATACAAATGTGATATTTAGAAATTTACTGAATCACCACTGTAACACTGAAGCATAAGAGTGTACAAGGCTAGAAATATATCTGATCTAATATATATCCCTCAAGGACTTCCTCCCATGAGAGGATAAACCTCTCAATCACAAGGAAACACTGCAACAGAGCCACTAGACCATGCACTGAAGCTGCCTCCAAAAATAACGCATTCCCTAGCTTGAAAGTGATAGGAATATTGGGGAAATGTGTGGTCTAATACCACATATCTGAAATAAGCTCTATTCCTCTCCAAACAGGTCTCTTGAGTGAAGGAAACCTTCCTCCAAAGAGAAACTAGCTCAGAAAGAGGGATTCCAATCCCTTCCACTGCTGCACCTTGCAACACTGCACAATCTCTGGCAGAAACTCCGCTGATGAAGTAGACTAAAGCTTGGCCTGAAAACCTGATGTGGAAAATGAATTCAAACTCTCCCAAGAGGCTCCTCAAGGAAAGAGGTGGGATTCCCGCTCGGGAACACCTAGTGCTAAACAACACTACTACTCTGCTAAACAGCAAGAGGAAGCAAAAGACTGAGCAGACAAGAATAATAATCTAAGAACATGAAGAATAATTCTGCCATCCTCTTCCTTAAATAAAACATGAGTTTTCTTGCCCTTGGCCCCACTCAATTAGGTCATCTCCATCCAAAGATTCATCCCCCTCCAAAACTGCGTTATTCCTTCTTTGATTCCTCCTCCTCCACAACTGTGTTGTTGACTTAGTCAAAGTGGACTGAACTAGCTTTATATTATCCCTGTTCACACATGGAGGTGTTTTATTAAGCTATAAATAGTGTCCCCTTTCAAACTTGGAGTGTTTTTATTCCTCCTTAGGGACTTATGGGCTTTTTTACCCATTTATTCACCAGTTAGAACTACTGCTAACTCTAATGTTCCATTTAGCTTTGAGGCTAAAATTAGGGAACATTACAGTCCTCCCCTCCAAAATATTTGTTTTTCCTCAAGAAAATGTATAGGGAGAGTAAAATTCATCCCCTCCTTCTCTTGTGGCCTCCCATCGGTAGCCTCCACCACTTCATCAAGATAATCTGCAATAAAATTGTCATCTAATTTTTCCTCCCAAGTGTGCAAAACCAAATGGTCTACATCAATCAAAGGTGGAAAGTGTGAATGGAAACTTGCTTACCGTCCCATGGCCTCCGCAAAGTAGAAGTGATGACCAACATGGTGAATGAGTGCCTCCCTCACCCATGCTATCATCCAAATGAAATGAGCCATCCTAGGTAGCTCATCAAAAGAATCATCAACCCTGGTTTTATACAATGGGTTGGGGATGCAGGGAGAGATTGGATCCTGCCATCCAAATGGTTTCTCTCTCCATTTATGGTAAACATGGGGCTGCCTCTATCCTTGGGTTGAAATGACATGGCCTCCAAGAATGGCCCAAGTTCCCCCATCAAACAATTCAACTATGAAGTGCCTCCTCAAGTTCTTCAAGTGGTTCCTCCCACAAGAAGGGAAAAAGTGTGATGTGGTAATCATAGTTTGCCCATGGTTCCTCTTGAAATGTACAACATGTAAAGTCGGTAGAATCATGCTCCCGATGGGCATCTCTACTACCTCCAACACTCTCCAAACAAAACTTCCCACGAGCATAAACATATCAGCAATACATGGAAGCAAAGTACAATGAAAACAAGTTTCCAAATGACAACCAGAGAGTGAATCATAGTTCCACTCATGGAGCCAGCGCATTGCATCCTTTGCCTGCAACAAAACAAGAAATAACAAGTGCTTTACCAGCCACTTTTTTTTTGCCACAATCATATCATAAGACGAAAACATGAAGCTACAATATGGTGTCAATGGTGTACACCAAGAAACATGTGGCTTCCCCCACAAACCACCAAAAATATAGCCAAAACCAATGCTACAAGTAGCTGCAAATACATCATCATACAATATGCAAGAAGAGATAATTATTCTTGATACATCATGTTGGTCAAACAAGGAAAATAAGTACAATACAAAATGTGAAATTATACCTCCTCCATCATGTACTTGAGATCTTGAGCTGAAATGGCTCAACTGGAATCTTTCCCTCACCTCCAATGAGTAGGGAAGTGGCTGTGATCTCATATATATCACCATCCGGGCTATGCATCTCTCCATATGCTGAAATATGTCATGTTGGATGCCCTCCCAAGTGAACTCCTTTGCCAAATAAAGGTATGCATCATAATGCATGGAAAGGAAGTTCTTATGTGCTGCAAGTAGTAACTTCTCCTTGAGACTAGAAGCTCTAGTCAAGAAGACTCTGCCATGTGAATAGATGAACACATCATCCACCATATACTCATCATCTCTATCCGGGTCATCAAGAATCATGCATGCACCAAGATCCTTGGAGTACTCTACTAAGAGCTGAGATCTCCAATAAGGATCAATCCTCCTAAGAGACAACCGCTAGTGATCTAGCATGTGAAGCTCTCCTCATGCTGTTTCCTGCTACTTTGACATCCCCCATGCCAAAGTTCTCCTCCAAACTCTCCACCTCTCCAAATTCCAAGGGTGGTGAATCCAAAGACAATAAGTCTTCTATCAACTCTAGATCAGGTGGCCTCCCAGGTGGAATGCCTCCATGTAGTGAGATATCAATGTCAAGAGTAGACTGCACATATGGTTGGGAAACCTTGCCCCTTCCCTTACAGCGCAAATCAGTCTACCTCTTCCTTGCATTAGCTTTCTGAAATAGAGAAGGGTGTGTGCCTCTCATCAACTGATGCTGCTCTTCCTCCCTACCTCCTCCTTCCAGCTGCAATGCTGCACAATCATGCTGCTCACTGATTGTGCTTGGACCTCCATGTATGAGATTTTGGGGAACTTCTTGCAAGGATACAAGAATCCCTCCTATTGGAGCATGTGCTCCTCATCCCTTTGCACGAGGTACTGGATGTGCTCTAGATGTGATAGCGTTGTTTCCCTCAACTCCATCAATGTGTGTGGGAAACATCTCAACAATTGGATCCTCCTATGAAAAGGAGATCCCCATGCCCTCTTGTTTAGGATTATGGACTATAGGTCTTGCCTCTGGCAATGTGTAATGAAAGATGTCAATTTCTCCCATGGTTTTCTGAAGTGGATTTTCCCCCATCACATTCAATTTTTTTTTTTCTCTCAATTTTTTATTTCTCATGTGTCTTAGGAAGTTTTCCATCAAACCTTCCCACCAATGTTTCAATGAATCTTGCATAAGAGGAAGTGTTTGCATTTTTTAAAGAACAAGATTCAAAAATACACCATACATGGGCCTTACCTCTGAAATGCAGCACTGCAACTCTAATGGATTCATCTTCAGAAATATGGTGCTGCTGAAAATAGGAGTCTAGTTCCTTCACCCAAGCTCCCACTGAACATGTAGGTGAGCCTTCAAAAATAGATAGAAGAAATCTATCTGTGTCTCACTACTTGCTCCCCTCTACTTGGATCTTGCAAAACCCCTATAAATCAATATGATCTCTATACCTCTTAGTTTTAGATTCATACTCCTGCAACAGATCACTAAGAGTCCTCCTCTTAGGTATTCTTCCTCCTTTCATCCATCTCAAGATAGATTTGGGCACTTGACTGCGTTGTGCATCATGGTGTGTAGCTTCATTCTCACACTCACCATGTGAAAATATAGATTCATCTCTAGATCCAACTTCCTTTAGATATCCCATCTCCATTCTTATCCTCTCCAGCTCTCCTTGAAAGCTTTTCATAGATTTTGGAAGAAGCTTTGTAAGCTTGTCTTCCTTTTTCCCTTCACATACTGAAGCCTTCTTATTTCTATCCATCTCTCCTGAAAGTATAATAGTCTGAGATCCATAGGCCATGCCAAGATTGAGGCTCTGATACCACTTTAATATCCCAAAATAGGGAAAATAAGCAGTATTGGGAATATCTTAAGATATTCCAATTTTGGACTGCTCAACAATGCATTCATAGAAAAATGAATTTCCAGAAATGTAAGCCATAGAAATTAAAATCATCACTTGGATCCATTAGATACATCCATCTATCATCTAATTCAAAGAGGAGATCATAAATAAAGGAAACTAGGTGAGGTAAACAGACCTCCCACACTAGTGTAGCTGAAAATGACCAAAAACCCTAGACACTGCTACTTAGAAATAATGTACAAAAGGGACTGCGCAGTCATAAGAGGGTTTCAACTCAGAAATTAAGAAGACAACTATATCTACTCATATATTAGACAATCATGCTCATAAACAGAGATCTAGTCTCCTCTTTACAATTACAATAAAAGCCGGAAAAGGTTTCTTGTCAATCACTCTACATACAAATGTGATATTCGGAAATTTACTGAATCACCACTGTAACAATGAAGCATAAGAGTGTACAAGTCTAGAAAGATATCTGATCTAATATATATCCCTCAATTACTTCCTCCCATGAGAGGATTAACCTCTCAATCACAAGGAAACACTGCAACAGAGCCACTAGACCATGCACTGAAGCTGCCTCAAAAAATAATGCATTCCCTAAATTGACAGTGCTGGGAATGTTGGGGAAATGTGTGGTCTTCTACCACAGATATGAAATAAGCTCTATACCTCTCCAAACAGGTCTCTCAAGTGAAGGAAACCTTCCTCCAAAGAGAAACTATCTTAGAAAGAGGGATTCCAATCCCTTCCACTACTGCACCCTGCAACAATGCACAATCTCTGGCAAAAACTGCGTTGATGAAGTAGACTGAAGCTTGGCCTGAAAACCTAATGTGGAAAATGAATGCAAACTCTCCCAAGAGGCTCCTCAAGGAAAGAGGTGGGATTCTCACTCAGGAACACCCAGTGCTAAATAGCACTGCTACTCTACTAAACAGCAAGAGGAAGAAAAAGTCTTAGTAGACAAGAATAATAATCTAGAAACATGAAGAATAATGCTGCCTCCTCTGCCTTAAATAAAACATGAGTTTTCTTTCCCTTGGCCCCACTCAATAAGGTCATCTCCATCCAAAGATTCATCCCCCTCCAAAACTACGTTATTCCTTCTTTGATTCCTCCTCCTCGACAACTGCGTTGTTGACTTAGTCAAAGTGGACTGAACTAGCTTGATATTATCCCTATTCACACATGGAGGTGTTTTATTAAGCTATAAAGAGTGTCCCCTTTCACACTTGGAGTGTTTTGATTCCTCCTTAGGAGAATTATGGGCTTTTCTACCCATTTATTCACCGGTTAGAGCTGCTGCTAACCCTAATGTTCCATTTAGCTTTGAGGCTAAAATTTGGGAACATTACAATATGTTTGTCACCTATAACCTTCTTTAAGCATGAAACATGGAAAACTGGGTGCACTCGAGAAGAAGAAAAATGCTCCAATTTGTATGCCATAGTACAAATATTTTCCAACACCTTGTAAGGACCATAATACTTTGGCGATAATTTATTATCCTTCTTAGCTTGATTGAGGGAAATTTGTTTGTATGGTTGTAGCTGTAAAAATACCTAGTCTCCTACATCAAAACTTCTCTCTCTACAATGTTGATTTTCCTGTTGTTTCATTTTATTTTGTGCCAAATTTAGGTTATCCTTTAAGAGTTGGAGAAATTTTTTTTTGGTGCTTGATGTGATCCTCCACTACTTGAACCTTAGAATTTTCTCATAAAGATGATGTGATGGAAGTTAGATGATATCCATAAAGTTCCATAAATGGGGTCATTTTTGGTGCAGTGTGGAAGGAAGTGTTATACCACCATTCAACCAGAGGTATCCACTTGACCCACTCTGTTTGTTTATCATATAAGAAATAATGGAGATATCCTTCCAAACATTTGTTCACTGTCTCTATTTTCCCATCAGATTGAGGATGATAAGATGAGCTATGAGCTAGTTGAGTACCCAAACAAAAAAATAATTCCATCCAAAAATTTCCAGCAAAATGGGATCTCTGTTTCTTACAATAATATTTGGGATTCCATGTAGCTTTTGAATTGTTTCCATAAATGTAGTCACAGCTGTACTTGCTTTAAATGAGTGGCTAGTTATGACTTTTGGTTTATGTAATGCACCGAAAAATTTTATGCGAGTTATGGACAATGTTTTACGACCATTCCTTGATGAATTTTTTATTGTGTACTTAGATGACATTTTAATTTTTAGAAAAACAAGAGAAGATCATGTCTTGCATGTAAATAGAGTGCTTGATATTTTGAAGAAAGAGAAATTGTTTCTTAAGATGTCAGAATGTGAGTTTGGAAAGACTTCTTTGGTCTATTTGGGACATATTGTAGGAGGAGGAGAATTGAGGGTTGCTCCTTCTAAAGTGGAGGCCATTGTGAATTGGCCCACACCAAAAATAGTTACCAAGGTAAGAAGTTTCTTAGGTGTAGCTCAATATTGGAGGAAGTTTATTGCTAACTTTTCTTCCATCGCAGCTCCTATGCATGCAGTGAGAAGTGTGAAGAAATGCTTCTAATGGGGAGGCAAACAACAGCAATATTTTGAAACTTTAAAAGAAAAGATCATTTCAGCTCCAGTCCTTGCATTACCAAATTTGAGATAGCCATTCGAGATACAAACCGATGCTAGTGACTATGCCATGGGTGCAATACTTTTCATTCGAAAAAATTTAATGGCGCTTTCACTAATTATCCTACATATGACAAAGAACTATATGTGTTGGTACAAAGTGTCAAGAAGTGGAAACACTACTTGATGGGTAAAGATACTATTGTACACACCAATCACCAACCATTATAGTACTTGCAATCAAAAACAAAATTGCAGCAATCAAGACGTTTCAGGTGGATGGGATTTCTTCAACAATTTCACTTGGTTGTAAGGTACAAAAAAGGTATATTCAATAAAGTTTCAGATATTCTTTCGAGACCAATCATTAGTGCTTCTACTTTACTCAAAAATGATTTTGTTGTACATGAGAGTTACATAGAACAATATGCACATGACATTGATTTCCAAGATGTCTATGCTAGTTTGAGTGAAGGGAATCAAGTTGAAGAAAAAGATTATCACATGCATAACAATTTGCTATTTTATTTGGGAAAGCTATATATTCCACAAGGTGAGAGGCTAAGTGTCATGAGAGAAACTCATTCTTCTCTTATTGCTGGACACTTTGGGGTAAGCAAGACAATGGAGCATCTACAAAGGTATTGTTATTGGCCTCACATGATAGATAGTGTGTCACATTTTATAAGAGGTTGTTCTATATGTGCAACAAGTAAGCATCATAATAGGAAGTTTGGATTGTACACGCCACTACCGATAACATCAAGGCCATGGGAGAGTGTCTCCATGGACTTTGTTGGATGTCTACCTATGTCAAGAAAGAAACATGATTATCTTTTTGTAGTTGTGGAAAGATTCAACAAAATGTGTATACTTATGCCATGTAATAAAACCATTACTGCTGAACAAAATGCTGAGCATTATTTTCAAAATGTTTAGTTTCATTTTGGATTACCCACTTCTATTGTTAGTGACAGGGATTCCAGGTTCATTGGGAAATTTTGGTTAAATCTATGGAGAATGATGGACACAAAATTGAGAAAGAGTACTGCTTTTCATCCACAAATAGATGGAAAAACCAAAGTGGTGAACATAACAGTTGTGCATCTATTGAGAGGATGCAGCAAACATCCTAAGTTGTGGGATGAACAACTTCATTATATTCAACATTCTTACAACTGGGCAAAGCACTCTTCAGCACAAACCTCACCTTTTGAAGCATGCTTTGGTTATTTTCCAAAAGCTCCATTAGACTCCATATTTGGGAAGGATGTTGCAATTGATGGCCATAGTGATATTGATAAGGCTCGAAAGTTCATTGGGAAAATTCATATGATACATCAACAAGTTCAAGAACAGTTTGAGAAAAGTCAAAGAAAATACAAAGAGAGGCATGACAAACACTGGGTTGATCACAAGTTTCAAGAGGGAGATGAGGTATGGTTGCACATTAGCAAAGAAGGGATGAAAGGGGAAGGTAAAAAACTCAAACCCATTCGCTATGGTCTTTTTAATATAATAAAAAAAGTTGGTAACAATTCATTCCAACTTCATTTTCCTTCTTACACGCAAGTGTATTCAGTTGTTAACGTTGAAAACTTAAGCTTGTATGAGCCTCCTTTGATCGATGATCAGGGAAGTGATGTTCAACTACCTTCTATTGAATATTTCTCGCCATAATTTCTAGATGAGCTCAAAGAAGATACAAATCTTGACAGGAGGACAACAGCATCAAAGAGGGGAAGTGTTGACTACCTTCGAGTTGGGCTCAAAGGAACTAAACCAAGCGAAGCAAAATGGATGGAGATTGGAACGGTAAGGGAGTTGTACCCTCATATACTAAACATGTAATCAAGTCTTTTGGGGTCCAAAAGCTTCCCAATGGAGAGGAATGATCATGAGTTCATAAATTTTTCTCAAATTTCAAATTTATAGGTTTGGGTTGAAACCAGGATGGTTGCGTAGATCTTGTCTTCCTGATTTCGACACTGCGAACGGTTCAAAAAACCAACGTCGTATGAGGAATATATTGTGTTCTGATTGAAATGGAAAACATGTAAAATGAAAATTTAATCAAGTTTGACTCGGATGCATAGTTAGAAAATTGGATGCACAGTCAGCAAAAAATAGAATATTCCTTGGAATATTCCTTCCACTGGACTAGTCATTGGTTGATAAGTGTCATTTTACTATTTCAGGTACGGTTTGGAAGAGCCAATTAGAGGGTGCCACGTGGCTAGCCCTAAGGCCACCACGTCACCCTAAAACTTCATATTAAAATTTTGTGTGAGGTCGCAGGGCTCAACCCCCTGACCTCCCTCCGAGCATGCATACCTCTTTCCAACCGCTCTACGCATTGTCACTTAACCTCCTAAGGATGTGGGTTCATTTTATTATGTATTGAAAATAGGTTTGGGGGTTGGGAACTGCTGATGGTCCCAACCCACCATTATTCCCTATTTTATGTCACATGGAAACTACTAATGACATCAACCGTCGCAATCAACACTAACCCGACAACGTCAACCCATGGTTCAAAATTTTTAAAACCGCAATCTAACGGGAGTTCCGCTAATTGTCAGGTTTTACAATGGCTTGGGGGTGCACATGTGGCCACCTACCAACCATCGCCTTTAATACATGGTTTCTTCGGCGAAGAATTTAGGGGCGCGCCAGTTAACTAGAGTTCTCCACTTTTAGTGGAGATTTCCTGGGAGATACTAGGCAAAAGTGTAGGAGGCTCAATTTTCAACCATTCTAAGTGAATGAAGAGTCATTTTTGACTAACTGGAGAATTCTGAAGCCATTGGTGCAGATAAAACAGTCATTAGAGCATTGTAACTACATGAAATAGTAAAATTTTTAGCATAATGAAAGATGGAAAAGCCATTGGGAGTTGGACCAATAGATGTAGCCTAGGAGGGGTGAACTGCTTCATCATGCCTATTGTATAAACTTCATGTGGTGACTTATTTATCTATTTTAAATTGTTGTTTAGTGTTATTTATGCTTGTTTTATGCTTCTAATTCACTAAAAATCATCTACAATCATGGAAAAACTCCTTAATCCTTATGCAAACTAATGGACCAATTATGCACATGGTTTTAAAACTGAAAGACACTTAGCACAACAAAACTAATACAGTTATTTTAGACCGAGAAGCTAAGATGGAGGGTTTGAAGAATGGCATGGAATCTAAATGGATGGCATGGAAGTTAAGATTGATGACATGGAAGCTAACATGGAATACATGAAGAATGATTTAAAAGTAGACATGGAAGGTTTGAAGGAAGGTTTGACAAAGTTAATACAAGAAATGCTTCCTAATTGTGAAAAGGTAGTACAAGAAAATCATGATTAGAACAAAATAAATGTTAATTGTGATTTCATAAACTCTAATTTTGGATGGAAGAACCACAATATTCCAAATATGGATATGAGAAAGTTTGATGGAAAGGATCCCGTAACATGGATACTACAGATGGAGCAATATTTTGATCTCAATAACGTGCAAGACACACAAAAGGTACAAATTGCAACTTTACATTTAGAACAAAATATATTTGTATGGTATCGATGGCTTTGCTCCCATAAAAAAATTGTCACTTGGTCAATTTTTAGAGAGGAAATGATAGCACATTATGAGGATACAAAGAGAAAAACCTTCTTTATCCAATTGATAAATCTCAAACAAAAGGGTTTAGTGGTGGAGCACATTGAGGACTTCAAAAAATTGAATATAAGGGTAACTGATATTCCAGAGGAACACAAGATTAATGTCTTCATAAGGACATTAAAGGATAACATCCAACATGAGGTTCGCCTTTGGGAACCTGACTCATTGGAGAAGGCATTCAAGTTGGAAAGAAAATTTGAGTGTAAAATTATGGTGAAAAGGAACCCTACCACTCACATCTATAAAGATGGAAGTGTTGCTACTCCTAGACTTCCACAACCTACAAGGTTAACACCACAAAAATTGGAAGAAAATAGAGCAAAAGGGTTATGCTACAGTTGTGATAGAAAATACACTAAAGGTCATAAGTGTGTTGAGAAGAAATTATTTTACATAGATTATGAAGAGAAGAAAATGAACAAGAAACTTCAAAAGAAGAGGATATACACTAGGAACCAACCCTAGAGAAAGAAGAAATAAGGCCGACCATATGATGTAATGAATTGGTAGGAATTACCACTCCTTAAACTCTCAATATAGAAGGACATATCAAGAAGAAAAAGGTAATAGTGTTGACTGATTTGGGTAGTTCCCATCATTTTATTCATTGTAACGTAGCCAAGGGAATGAATTTCTTCCTATACCCAACAACAGAATGTCAAATGATGGTTACAAATGGAGGAACCATAAATTTCTCTGGAAAATGCGATAATATCAAGCTAACCATGGGGGAATATGTATTTAATATTTGAATGCTTTCCATTCCAATGGGAGGTTTTGATGTTGTACTAGGAGTACAATGGTTACTATCTTTAGGGACGGTAGCTTTTAATTTTCAAGAAATTTTCTCGAATTTTTTTTCGAAAGGAAAGGAAGTTGAATTACAGGGTATTGCAGGGAAGCTGGGAAAGATAATAAGCTCTAATGTCATAAAAAAACTTCTGAAGAAATAACGAGGCATAATTGCACAATTATGCTCACTAGAATTTCCAACAACAAATTCATCTATTTCTCCAGATCTCCAAAAAGTCTTGGAAAATCATTCCAAGGTATTTGAAACTCCCAAGGGGATCCCACCTATTCGTGATCATGATCATGCTATCATTTGATTCTAGGAAGTGTTCCTCCAAACATCAGGACTTACAAATATCCTTATGTCCAAAAGAGCAAAATTGAACGTATGATTGCAGAAATGTTAGAGGTTGGTATAATTCAACCTAGTCAAAGTTCTTACTCTGCTCCAGTAGTATTGGTGCACATGAAGGATGGATCATGGTGCATGTGTCTGAATCACAAGGAGCTCAATAAGCTCACTATTAAAGATAAATTACCCATTCCTGTGATTGATGAATTATTGGATGAATTACATGGAGCAATTTATTTTACCAATTTGGATCTTCGTTTAGGATATCATCAAATTAGAATTAAGACCGAAGAAATTCTGAAAATAGCATTTCAAACTCATGAGGGTCGTTATGAATTTTTGGTCATGCCTTTTGGCCTTACCAATGCACCTTCTACATTTCAAGGGTTGATGAATTCCATTTTCAAACTCTTGCTTAGAAAATGTATGCTAGTATTTTTTTATGATATACTAATCTACAACAGGTCTTGGAAGGATCATGTTCAACATGTTGACAGGGAGCTCAAACTATTGGAGGAGAAACAATTATATGCCAAAAACTCCAAATGTTTCTTTGGAGTACAAGAGGTTGAATATCTGGGCCATATTGTATCTCACTAGGGTGTTAAGGTAGACCCTAACAAAATTAAAGCCATTAAGGAATGGAAAGCTCCCACAACCATAAAGCAGTTGCGAGGATTTCTCCCGTTAAAAGGGTATTATTGCAAGTTCGTTAAGAATTATTGGAGAATAGCAGAACCTCTAACAAAATTATTGAATAAATATAAATTTTCATGGACTCCTGAAGAAACTAAGGCCTTTGAACATCTTAAAGAGGCAATGTTCTTCACACCGGTCTTAGCTACGCCAGACTACACAAAAACCTTTATTGTGGAATGTTATGCTTCGGGAAATGGAATTGGTGTTTTTTTTAATAAATAAAGAATACCCATTGCTTTTGAGAGTCATCCAATCAAAGGAGAGTATTTACAAAAAGTTATTTAAGATAAAGAAATGTTGGCAATACTACATGCACTAAAGAAATGGCGACCTTACCTAATGGGAAGACACTTCAAGGTAAAAACTGATCATGATAATCTTAAATAATTTTTGGAACAAACAATATCTTAATAAGAGAAACAATAATGGGTCACAAAGATGTTGGGTTATGACTTTGAAATAATCTACAAAAAAGGGAAGCTGAATGTTGTTGAAGATGCACTCGCAAGAAAGGATGAAAAGGTGGAAGCATTGTTTGTGCCATTTCTATTATCCAACCAGATTGGATAACTGAAGCAAGGGATGAATGGAAGAAGGATGAAGAACTATGGACACTCATTCAAAAGTTTCTGAAAGATCCTAGTACATCTGATACATTTAGTTGGAAAAATGATTCCTTATGGTACACAGATCACTTATATCTTCGTAATATTTCCCAACTAAAACAAAATATTCTTTTGGAATTGCACACTTCTCCCTTAGGAGACACTTATTATTTTTAAAAACTTACCACAGGGTGAAGAAATAATATTTTTGGGATGGCCTTAAATCTTATATTCAAATTTTTTTGGTAGAATGTTTGGTTTGCCAACAAAATAAAGTGGAGACAATTAAGACCTTGGGTCTTCTACAGCCTTTATCCATTCCAAGTCAACATTTGGAGGATATTTCAATGGATTTTATCACAGGTTTACCTAACTCCGAAGGAAAGAGTGTCATCATGGTGGTAGTCAATAGACTTACAAGTATGCACACTTTTGTACATATCTCATCCATTTAAAGAAAGTATAGTTGCTACTGCATTTATGGAAACAATTCAAAAGCTACATGGAAACCCAAAGATTATTGTAAGCGATAGAGATCCCATTTTTACTGGAAATTTTTGGATGGAATTATTTTCTTGTTTGGGTACTCAACTAGCTCATAGTTCATCTTATCATCCTCAATCCGATGGGAAAATTGAGATAGTGAACAAATGTTTGGAAGGATATCTTCGTTTTTTTATATCTGATAAAAAAACACAATGGGTTAAGTGGTTACCTCTAGTTGAATGGTGGTCTAACACTTCCTTCCATACTATAGCAAAAATGACCCCATTTATGGCACTCTATGGATATCATCCACCGTCCATCACATCATCTTTAAGAGAAAATTCTAAGGTTCAAGAATTGGAATATCACATCGATAATCAACAACAAGTTCTCCAACTCTTAAAGGATAACCTAAATTTGGCACAAAATCGAATGAAACAACAAGAATATCAACATCGCAGCAAGAAATTTTTTTATGTAGGAGACTAGGTATTTTTACGATCACAACTGTACAAACAAATGTCCCTCAAGAAATCTAAGAAGGATAATAAATTATCGCCAAAGTACTATGGTCCTTACAAGGTGTTGCAAAAGATTGGTACTATAGCATACAAATTCGAGCTTCCTGCTTCTTCTCGAGTGCATACAGTTTTCCATGTTTAATGCTTAAAGAAGGTTATAGGTGAAAAAATTCCAGTTTAAACAATATTTCCAGAACTTGATGAGGAAGGAAATATCATATTGGAACCTGAAGAAATCATGGAAACAAAAACTTGACAACTACGAAACTGATCAATTTCAAAGTGTCTCATCAAGTGGAAGAACTTACCCACTAAATATTCTACATGGGAGGATGAGAATTTTATACAAAAACATCCAGAGCTACTCAAGCATTGAGGATGACACTTTTTTTAAGGAGAGGGGCATGGTAGGTCCCTATATTACTAGTGTAGTCCCTTATTATTGTTAGTGTAGCCCCATTTGTTTTATTTTTTTTACCCCTGTAACCCCCATATTGTTATTATTGTGCCCTTACATTATTATTGTTAGGTCGGCTAGGATTATATTGTGACCCCATGGACTCCTACATATAGAAAGGAGGTTTTGTCATTTGTATCATGGAATAATTGTTCATTTATTTAATGGAAAGAAGGTTTCCCCCTCGAAGTGGCTTATTTCTAAGGATCCAAAGTTATTTTTGATTCAATGACGCACACCCGATCATACGAATCATTTATGATAAGATGGGTGCTAGGTCCCTATAACACTTGTGTATCCACTTATTGTTATTGTTGTGCCCATTTATTCCCCATATTGTTATCATTGTGCCCCATAGAAGCCCATTTCTGTTATTTTTGTTCCCTTACATTGTTATTGTTATGTCGGCTAGGATTATATTGTGACCCCTTGGACTTCTATGTATAGAAAGGAGGTTTTTTCATTTGAATCATCCAAGAATTGTTCATTTATGTAATGTAAAGGATTTTTCCCCCTCGAAGAGGATGATTTCTAAGTTACTTATCTATCTTTTCTTCTACTTTGTGAGTTGGTTTCATAACATTTGGTATCAAAGCTTTGGATTATAGGGTTTTGTTGCTATAAACAGATCATCATGGAATTTTCGCTATAACTTTTTTTCTGTGAAGTTTTAGAAGATGAAAAAAAACAATTTGAGACGAAAGCGAGAGGAACATCATGTGAAACTTTTGAAGAATGGTTTTCTATATTATTGGAGATATGATATGAGTAAGTTAGGTCTTTTTCAAGCTCCATAATTTCATCTCAAACAGGTGACCGAGGGAAATTTTTCATAACATTCGTTTCAGACATTGGATTGGAATTATGTAAAAAGTAGCGTCAAGTGAATGGACTGTAGTTTCATGTATATTGATTTCAGAGTCAAAAGTAAAAATCAAGACACATGGCATGTATTACAAGTTTTCTTTGCTTAACCAGTCCATAATTAGGTCATTGTGGGAGATAGGGCACAACTTTATCTTGAAGAATCGAAATTCGGTCCTACTTATGGCATTGGAAAGAAGACTTAGAGGCATACTATAAGACCAAATAGAAAAACTTGGGGATATTAAATTAAAAATATACATAGGTTTCAATATCTAGCTCCTCAAAAGCAAGAAAAATGTGTATTTATTTTTAAAAAATTGCATAAGTCTTGTTTCAAAAATCAGTTTAAAGTGATTCTAAGGGAATATTGAAGCATAGATATCAGTATTGGATTCAAAAATTCTCCCCAAAATTTATTCCACATCCATTAAGCCCTCAGAAGGTTGTAGTATGACTCATGAAGAGGAAGAAATGCAACATGATATATCAAAATTACGAGATCAAGTGCAACCAATTTCGCTTTCGCAAAGAGTAACAAAAAATGAAATGGAAGCTAAGATGGATGGTTTGAAGAAAGACATGGATGGATTGAATAAAGATGTGGAATATAATATGGATGTTTTGAATAATTACATGGATGGATTGGAGAATGGTGTGGAAGTTAGGATTGACAACATAGAAGAAAAATTGAAATGCAACATGGAAGACATGAAGAATGGTCTAAAAGAAGACATGGAAAATTTGAAGGAAGGTTTGACAAAGATGCTACAATAAATCATACATAATGGTGAAATGGTAGTAGATGAAACTCGTGATGATAATAAAAGAAATGTTAATCATGATTTCATAGACTCTAATGCTGGATTTAAGACCCATAATATTCCAAAGATTGATATTAGGAAGTTTGATGGCAAGGGTCTGGTAACATGGATACTACAGATGGAGCAATATTTTGATATACATAATGTGAAAAACACACAAAATTTATTCATTTCAAATTTATATTTAGAATAAAATGCATTTATATGGTATCGATGACTTTTATCTCATAAAAAAAGCAACAAACGCCTTTGAACATCTTGAAGAGGCAATGTGACAATCACCAGTCTTAGCTACGCAAGACTTCACAAAAACCCTTATTGTGGAATGTGATACCTCAAGAAATGGAATTGGTGTAGTTTTAATGCAATAAGGAAGACCCATTGCCTTTGAAAGTTGTCCAATCAAAGGAAATCATTTTCTTAAACCTATTAATGAGAATGAATTGTTGGAAATACTACATGCACTAAAGCAATGGAAACCTTACCTAATGGGAAGGAAATTCAAGGTAAAAACATATCATAATAGTCCTAAATAATTTTTGGAACAAATATTATCTTGAGAAGAGCAGAAAAAATGGGTCACAAAGATGTTGGGTTATGACTTTGAAATCATCTACGAAAAAAAGGAAGAAAAATATTGTTGCAGATGCACTCTGAAGAAAGGATGAGGACGTGGAAGCATTGCACTATGCCATTCTATTATCCAACCTGAGTTGATGACCAAACCAAGGGATGAATGGAAGAATGATGAAGAGGTGTGGAAACTCATTCAAAAGTTGCAACAAGATCCCAATACATCTGAAACATTTAGTTGGAAAAATGATTCATTATGGTACAAAGATCACTTATATCTTTGTAATAATTCCCAACTTAATCAAAAAATTATTTTGGAATTGAAAACCTATCCCTTAGGATGGCACTCAGGATTTTTAAAAACTTGCCACAAGGTTAAGAAGGATTTTTTTTGGGATACCCTTAAATATGATATTCAAAATTTTGTGGAAGAATGTTTAGTTTGCCAACAAAACAAAGTTGAGACAATTAAGACCCCAGGTCTATTACAATCTTTATCCATTCCAAGTCAACATTGGGATTTTTCAATGGATTTTATCAAAATTTTACCCAAGTCCGAAGGAAATACTTTCATCATGGTGGTAGTTGATAACCTTACAAAGTATGCACACTTTTGTGCATTATCTCATCCATTTAAAGCAAGTACAGTTGCTACTACATTTATGGAAAAAATTCAAAAGATACATGAAAACCTGAAGATTATTGTAAGCAACAGAGATCCCATTTTTGTAGGAAATTTTTGGATGGAATTATTTTCTTGTTTGGGTACTCAATTAGCTCACATCTCATCATATCATCCTCAATATGATGGGAAAACTGAGAAATGAAAAAATGTTTGGAAGGATATCTTTGTTGCTTTGTATCTAATAAACATACACAATGGGTCAAGTGGTTACCTCTGGCTAAATGGTGGTATAATACCTCCTTCCATTTGCAGCAAAAATGACCCCATTTATGGCACTTTATGGATATCATCCACCATCCATCACATCATCTTTAAGAGAAAATTCTAAGGTTCAAGCAGTGGAAGATCACATCAAGCATCAACAACAAGTTCTCCAACTCTTAAAGGATAACCTCACCTTGCGGCAGAATCGAATGAAGCAACAGGCAGATCAACATCGTAGCGAAAGAAATTTTGATGTAGGCGATTGGGTATTTTTATGGCTACAACCATACAAACAAATGTCCCTCAAGCAAGCTAATACATATAAAAATTTATCACCAACATATTATGGTCCTTACAAAGTGTTGCAAAATATTGGTACTATGGCATACAAATTGGAGCTTCCTGCATCTTCCCGAGTGCACCGAGTTTTCCATGTTTCATACCTAAATAATGTTATAGGTGACAAGCTCCTAGTTCAAACAATATTGCCAGATCTTGATGAAGAAGGAAAAATCATATTGGAACTTAAAGCAATCACGGAAACAAGAACTCGACAGCTACTAAATCAATCAATTTCAAAGTATCTCATCAAATGGAAGAACTTACCTGCTGAAGATTCGACATGGGAGGATGCGAATTTTATACAAAAGCATCCGTAACTACCCAAGTGTTGAGGAAGACACTTTTGTGAAGGAGAGGGGCATGCTAGGTCCCTATAATACTAGTGTATCCCCTTATTGTTATTTTTGTGCCCTTACAATGGGATCCAAGAACAAAAGATGACCCATAATCTCAACCAACAACTAATATAGAATGCCCTATATTTCTCCATTATTCCAAGTCTCCCTCCTTAATGGATAAATGGATCAAAGTATAACATGAATAAAATGCATGTTGATCTTAGTCTCATCTAGGCTTATAATGGTAAGTAAAAAAAATTGATAACAAAGCTTTCATTTTTTCCTTCTTGTTAAAGGTTCCATGCTTACTCATTTGTTGGTGCAGTTTCATCTTCACGGTTCTTTCCATAAGATAGTGGTGGAGCTTCTCCTTTTTTTTTACGTTTTTGGTGCCAAAGGTGGAACATTTGAACTCTTAATCTCCTCTTTCTTGATCTTTGATTGTGGGCTAATATTATTTGTATTCAACATTGTTGCAGGTTATTGGGACTTAAACTTTTCCTTAATGCTTGCAATTTATTCAAGTTTTATTGTTTCTTCCTAGCTAACAATATCTAAACACTTAAAAGAAATGTTAGATTTATATAAAAGATCATAAAAAGAAATATATTGTTTCTTTTCATCCTTATATTTTAAGGGAGCTTTCCTTTCTTCATCTTTCTCTACTGTCATAGTTGATGTCTTCAACCTCTTTAATCAAATTTGTTGCTGCAAACATGTTGTCCTACATTTAATTTGTGTATGAAGGTAGGAATCTCTTCTCACCAAAAAAAAACTCATCAATAATATGCTTTTCATGCATAATATTGAACCACTCTTCATGAGATACATAATTCTCATCAAATTTGACTTCATACGTCTTTGCATCAGAGATACTTTATTCATAAAAATACTAAGATTATATATCAATGAATGTTTCTTCATCATCACATGTTTCAATTTCAATTACAAGCACACATTCATCATCCATTATTGCAGCCTCAATGTTTCAATATTTAGTTTCACAATCAATTATGATACTGAAAGCACAATCATCATTTTCAAGAACAATACTTTCATCATCTCTAGCCTCATTCAAACTATACTTCATTTCTAAAGTATCCCACAATACTTTTACAATTTGAATCTCACCATATTCATGTAGTATACTAAATAAGATGTTTTCATCCAATGTAGATCTTATAAGATGTAATGTTGATGCATCTCTACTCATATCATGGCTTGAATTAACAAAATCATCTTCAAAATCTACCTTCCATGGTATTGTTCTTATTTCAGTTGCCCATATTTCATAATTTATACCTGATAAAGCGTGCAGATCCGACATTAACCTTTTCACAATTTCATCTATGTCATCAAATTATTCACTGCATTGATCCATATATGCATTGTGATCAACGTCAAATCCTTCAGCTTCCACTGGAAACACTTCATATTCAACTGAAAAATATATTGGTTTTTCCCTTTGACTCTTCCCCTTGTTTTGTTTCAGTTCTCTCTAGAGTTGTTTGAGTATCCTTATTTACCCATCACCGCTCTTGTATTCTTTTCACTACTTTTAAAAATAGGATAGAATCTCTTGTACAGTCAAACTTCTCACACCTCACCACTCTATGCTTACCAAATTTACATTGTCATGAAAATTGGAAACTCAATCCAAAATTCTAACGATTTGTGCACTCTTTTATTATCATTCACATCTCAATTGCGAGCTCTATGTTTGATGATGAAAAAAAAAATTTCTCCTACGTAGATCCTTCAACCCAGACCAGGATCCACATAATTATACTCATTAGTAGAGCACAAGAACTTTTCACTCACAGTCTTTATGCATAGGCATTGCAGCCTACGAGCCACGTGGAGTAATTTCTACAGCACCAAAGTGTTCTCCGCCGGCTCCTCTGCACTCTCAATCATTACAGTGGGACATCAAATTTAAATGGATATCTTGTCCAGCAGTGCCAAAAAACATAAATTATCCACTACGACTCCACACAAGTTGACTCTGCCCATGCAATTTAACTCCCTAGCTATAAGAGAAAACATATGATCGAGGCAATCGATCACCAAGATCCATTGCTTTTTATGCACAATAGGACAATGAGCTCTTAAATGGACCACGAAGCCTTCCACTACGCTCACGTTGCTCCACACACAGGTATGGAAAGTATCAACTCTTCACGCTTGCCAGCAAATCTCCACACCAGCGCTCAATTCTGCTCCTCATTCTTTCACTGTGCAACTCCACACACAGTAATACAACTGCACTTGGTCAATGCAAAAATCAACACTACCTAGGGACTACCTTTAGAACCACACTTAATGCTTGTGCTCCCTGTGGTTTAACATTGCTTTAAAATGCTTGATATCTTGTATTGGCAACATTTGAATTCAACAACTTCACACAACCTACAAAAAGTAGTTTGTTGTTGATGCGCATGGGTACTAATAGCACTTCTTGACAAGTAGATTCTGTGATCTGGTCTCACAACAATGTCACACATGAAACTAGATTCTTCCTGTAATAAACTCGGCTACAACAATCGGTAAAGGAAAGTGACCTCCTTCCACACATTCAACATGACTTTCACAGATTTGTACCTCTATCATAAATCCAACACGAGCATTAGGCTCCGATACCAACTAAAATTAAGGAGATACAAAATATGGAGAAAAGAGAAACTCTCAGATGAGTCTAACTCAACCTGAAGAGTGCTTTCACAAGGCACTATTGTTCAATTAATTAGAATGTTCATACATATATAGGAATACAGATCTCTTGAGAAGATACAACAACTTCCTCATAAATAGGATCCAAGAACTAAATGTTAGGTCCCTATATTAACAGTGTAGTCCCTTATTGTTGTTAGTGTAACCCCCTTATTGTTATTGTTGTTCCCTTAGATTATTATTGTTAGGTCAGCTAGGATTATATTGTGACCCCATATACTCCTATATATATAAAGGAGGTTTTGTCATTTGTATCATCCAAAAATTGTTCATTTATGAAATCTAAAAGAGGTTTCCCCCTCTAAGTGGCTGATTTCTAAGGAGTTGATATCTCTTTCCTTCTATTTTGTGAGCTGGTTTCATAACAATTGGGATGAGAGCTTTGGATTATAGGGTTTCCCTGCTTCAAACAGACCATCATGGCATTTTCACTATAACTTTATTGATAAAAAGTTTCATAAGCTAAAAAGAAAACCCATTTGAAAATTAATCCTAAGGAACTTCATATAAAAATTTTAGATCTTGGTTCGCAATATTTTCAGAGATATGATCTATGGATGTTAAGGTTTTGCACACTCCCAAATTTCAACTCAAAGAGGTGACCTTGGGAAACTCGTCATAACTCTCTCTCTGAGAATCAGATTGGAATTATGTAAAAATAGGCCAAAATTACATGGAATGTAGTTTTTTTGTATCAATTTCATAGTCGAAGGAGGAAACAGTGACATGTTCATTGTACTGAACTAGTACATAATTAGGTCATTATGGGAGATTGGGCATAACTTTTCCTTGAAGAGTCCTAATCAAGTCATACTTGTGGGATTGGAAAGAAGATTCAGAGGGCTACTTCAGGAATGGAGATAAAATCTTGGGGATCTGAAATTACATAGATACATCAGCTTCAATATCTAGCTCCCCAAAAACAAGAAAAAGGTGTGTATTTTTTTTCAAATTGAATAAGTCTTGTTTTAAAAATCAGTTTCAAGTGATTCCAATGGCATATTGAAGCATAGATATTAGTATTGGGTTCTAAAATTCCCCCTAAAAATAATTCAACACCCATTAGGCCCTCATAATTCTCTACTATGACTCAAGAAGAGGAAGAAGTGCAACATGGTATATCAAAATTACAAGAGCAACAAGTGTAACAACTTTTGCTCTCGCAAAGAGAAACAAAAAATTAAATGGAAGTTTTGAAGAAAGGTGTGGAAGCTAAGATGGATGGTTTGAAGAAAGGTGTGGAAGCTAATATGGATGGTTTGAAGAATGGCATGGAAGACATGGAAGAAAAAATGGAAGACATGAAGAATGATCTAAAAGCAGACATGGAAAGTTTGAAGGAAGGTTTGACAAAGTTGATACAAGAAATGATACTTAATGATGAAATGATAGTAGAGGAAAATCGTGATGAGAAAAAAATAAATTTTAATCGTGACTTCATAAAACCCAATGTTGGATTGAAGACCCACCATATTCCAAAGATCGATATGAGGAATTTTTATGGAAAGAATCCCGTAACATGGATACTACAGATGGAGCAATATTTTGATCTCCATAATGTGAAAAACACACAAAAGGTACACATTGAAATTTTATATTTAGAACAAAATAAATTTGTATGGTATTGATGCCCTTGCTCCCATAAAACAATTGTCACTTGTTCAATTTTTAAGGAGGAAATGATAGCACATTATGAGGATACAAAGAGCAACACCTTGTTTAGCAAATTAATAAATATGAATCAAAAGGGTTCAATGGTGGATCACATTTAGGACTTCCAAAAATTGAATATAAGGGTAACTGATATTCCAGAGGATCATAGAATTGATGTCTTCATAGGGACTTTAAAGGATAACATCTAGCATGATATTCTCCTTTGGGAACCTGATTCATTGGAGAAGGCATTCAGGTTGGCAATAAAATTTGAATGTAAAATTATGGCGACAAGGAATCCTGCCACTCACATATATAAATATGGAAGTGTTGCTACTCCTAGACTTCCACAACCTACAAGGTTGACACCACAACAATTGGAAGAAAAAAGAGAAAAATGACTTTGCTACTGTTGTGATAGCAAACACAATAAAGGTCATAAGTGTGCTGAGAAGAAATTATTTTACATAGATTGTGAAGAGGAGGAATAAAATGAACAAGAAACTTCAAATAAGAGGATATACACCAAGAACCAACCATAGAGAAATAATAAATGAGTCTGACCATATCCTATAATTCATTGGCAGGAATTACCACTCCTCAAACTCTCAAGATAGAAGGGCATATCAAGAAGAAAAAGGTAATAGTGTTGATTGATTTGGGTAGTACCCATAATTTTATCTAGTGTAAGGTAGCCAAGGAATTTAATTGCTTCCTATACCTAGCACCAGAGTGTCAATTGATGGTTGAAAATGGAGGAGCTATAAATTTCTCTGGAAAATGCCATAATATCAAGCTAACCATGGGGGAATATTTATTGAATAGTCCAATGGGGACAATAGCTTTTAGTTTTCAAGAACTTTTCTTGAAAAAAAATTCAGAAGGAAAGGAAGGTGAATTACAGGGTATCACAGGGAAGGCGGGAAAGATAATAACCTCTAATGTCATCACAAAGATTTTGAAGAAAGAAAAATGAGGCATAATTTCACAATTATGCTCACTAGAATTTACAACATCAAAATCATCTATTTCTCCAGATCTCCAAAAAGTCTTGGACAATCATTCCAAGGTGTTTGAAACTCCCAAAGGACTCCCAACTATTCATGTTGATGATCATGCTATTCATTTGATTCTAGGAAGTGTTCCTCCAAACATAATGCCTTATAGTTTCCCTTATGTACAAAAGAGCGAAAGTGAACGTATGATTGCAGAAATGTTAAGAGGCTGGTATAATTCAACCTGGTCAAAGTTCTTTCTCTGCTCCAGTAGTATTGGTGCACAATAAGGATGGATCATGGCGCATGTGGTTGGATGATAGGAAGCTCAATACGCTCACTATTAAAAATAAATTTCCAATTCCTTTTATTGATGAATTACATGGAGCAACTTAATTTACCAAGTTGGATCTTTGTTCAAGATATCATCAAATTAGAATGAAGACTGAAGATATTCTGAAAACAACATTTCGAACTCATGAGGGTCATTATGAATTTTTGGTCATGCCATTTGGCCTTACCAATCCACCTTCTACATTTCAAGGATTGATGAATTCCATTTTCAAACCCTTCCTTAAAAATTTGTGTTAGTATTTTCTTATGATATACTAATATAGAGAAGGTCTTGGAAGAATCATGTTTAACATGTTGACAGGGTGCTCAAACTATTGGAGGAGGAACAATTATATGCAAAAGCCTCCAAATTTTTCTTTGGAGTAAAAGAGGTGGAATATATGGATATTGTATCTCAGGAGGGTGTTAAGGTAGTCCCTAAAAAAATTAAAGCCATTAAGGAATGGAAAGCCCCCACAACCATAAAGAAGTTGTGAGGATTTCTCAAGTTAACAGGGTATTATCGCAAGTTTTTTAAGAATTATGGGAGAATAGAAGCACCTATAACAATATTATTGAAGAAAGATTCATTTTCATCAACTCCTAAAGCAACTAAGGCACCTGTCTTAGATATGCCAAACTTCACAAAAACCTTTATTGTGGAATGTGATGCCTTAGGAAATGGAAATGGTGTTGTTTTAATGCAATAAGGAAGACCCATTTCTTTTTAAAGTCATCCAATCAAAGGAAAGTATTTATAGAAAGTTATTTATGAGAAGGAAATGTTGGCAATACTACATGCATGAAAGAAATGTCGACCTTACCTAATGGGAAGACACTTCAAGGTAAAAAATGATCATGATAGTCTTAAATACTTTTTAGAAAAAAGACTATATTTATAAGAGCAACAAAAATGGGTCACAAAGATGTTGGGTTATGACTTTGAAATCATCTAGAAAAAAAGGGAAGCTAAATGTTGTTACAGATGCACTCTCAAGAAAGGATGAAGAGGTCGAAGCCTTGCTTTGTGCCATTTCTATTATCCAGCCATATTGGATAACAAAAGAAAGGAATGAATGGAATAATGAAGAAGAAGTGTGGACACTATTCAAAAGTTGCAGCAAGATCCTAGTACATATGATACATTTAGTTGGAAAAATTATTACTTATGGTACAAATATTGCTTATATCTTTGTAAGAATTCCCAAATAAAACAAAATATTCTTTTGGAATTGCAAACCTCTCCCTTAGGAGGACACTAATTATTTTTAAAAACTTACCACAAGGTGAAGAAAGAATTTTTTTTGGGATGGCCTTAAATCTGATATTTAAAATTTTGTTTCGGAATGTTTGGTATTATAGAAAAATAAAGTTGAGACAATTAAGACCCCGGGTATTCTACAACTTTTATCCATTCCAAGTCAACGTTGGGAGGAGGTTTCAATGGATTTTATCACATGTTTACCTGAATCCAAAGGAAAGAGTGTCATCACGGTGGTAGTTGATAGACTTACCAATTATGCACACTTTTGTGTATTATCTCATTTATGGAAACAATTCAAAAGCTACATGGAAACCAAAATATTATTGTAGGCGAAAAAGATCCCATTTTGACTGTAAATTTTTGGAGGGAACTATTTTCTTTTTTGGGTACTCAACTGGCTCATATCTCATCTTATCATCCTCAATCCGATGGGAAAACTTAGATAGTGAAAAAAATTTTGGAAGGATATCTTCGTTGTTTTCTATCTAATAAAGAAACACAATGTTTCAAGTGGTTACCTCTGGTTGAATGGTGGCATAACAATTCCTTCCATACTATAGAAAAAATGACCCCATTTATGGCACTTTATGGATATCATCCACCATCCATCACATCATCTTTAAGAGAAAATTCTAAGGTTCAAGCAGTGGAAGATCACATTGAACATCAAAAACAAGTTCTCCAACTCTTAAAGGATAGCCTAAATTTGGCACAAAATCGAATGAAACAACATGCAGATCAAGATTGCAACGAGAGAAGTTTTGATGTAGTAGACTAGGTATTTTTATGGCTACAAACATACAAAAAAATGTCCCTCAATCAAGTTAAGATGGATAAAAAATTATTTCCAAAGTACTATGGTCCTTACAAGGTGTTGCAAAAGACTGGTACTATGGCATACAAATTGGAGCTTCCTGCTTGTTCTCGAGTGCACCCAATTTTCCATGTTTCATGCTTAAATAAGGTTATAGGTGACAAAATTCGAATTCAAACAATATTGCCAAAACTTGATGAGGAAGGAAAAATCATATTGGAACCTGAAGCAATCACAGAAACAAGAACTCAACGGCTATGAAATCGATCAATTTCAAAATATCTCATCAAGTGGAAGAACTTACCCACTGAAGATTCCACATGGGAGGATGAGAATTTTATACAGAAGCATCTAGATCTACTCAAGCACTGAGGACAACACTTTTTTGAGGGAGAGGGATATGTTAGGTCTCTATATTACTAGTGTAGTCCCTTATTATTGTTAGTGTAACCCCCTTATTGTTATTATTGTGCCCTTACATTATTATTGTTAGGTCGACTAGGATTATATTGTGACCCCATGGAATCCTATGCATAGAAAAGAGGTTTTGTCATTTGTATCATCCAATAATTGTTCATTTATATAATGTAAAGGAGGTTGCCCCCTCGAAGTGGCTGATTTCTAAGGTGTTGATATCTCTTTTCTTCTATTTTGTGAGCCACTTTCATATCATTGTACCTATATCATAAATGCAAGACAATCCTTAGGCACCGATACCAACTAAAACTTAGGAGATACAAATATGGAGAAAAGAGAAACTCTCAGGTGTGTCTAACTCAACCTGAAGAGTGTCTGCACAAGACACTATTGTTCAATCAATTAGAATGCTCATACATATATAGGATTATGGATCTACTGAGAAGATACAACAACTTCCTCATAAATAGGATCCAAGAAATAAATATGACCCATAATATCGACCAACAACTAATTTAGAACACTCTATATTTCTCCATTATTCCAAGTTTTTTTATTTGAAAAATATTTTTTCTAGATGGCAAGAAAAATTTGTGTGCCACCAGACATATTATGTTGTTGACTAGTGAGTAATAAGCACCCTACTACAAAGTATTAAATTGTCTTCATGCTAGCATACATTGGATCCAAAGTTTACTTTTATTCAATGACGCACACCCCAACATGTGAAATAATTATGATAGGGAGGGGTCAACAATGTGATCAGGTGTTCAAAAATGAAATTTGTTGAGATGGTGTGGAACCTGAATGAGCATGTAGATCTTTTCGTTCTGGATCTCGCACAACTCATTTCGCAGAAAACTGACACCGTATGCTCCCATAAACACTTTTTGTCTGCTTTTCCAAATAGGAAATTTTTTTCAAAAATGGCAGCTGACAGGGCAAAAATTTTGGGCCAGTGGCAGGCTACCACGAGGCCTCTTCTGGTTGGTCAAAAACTAATTTTTTTAGCCTATCAGGCTTTGCCATTTTTCGAGTTTTAATTGGATACCGTTTAGGCGAATTTATTTGGTTAGGAAGGTGACCAACCACATGCTGCCATGTGGCCCAATCGGAGGCCGCTAAGTGGCAACACTAGAGGACACCAAAATTTGTTAAGGGTCGAGTAGAACAGATGTGGGTCGAACTGTAGACCCTATGTATTACCTGTTAATACATAGGGTTAAAAAAAAAATTAAGTTATATTTGGTGGAAGGTTCGGGGTAGGGGCCAGGGCTTAGCCCAGGCCCCCTATATAACATGCCATATGATCATTCACCAGAACCGGGGGTGTGACATGGAGTCCTAACTGCCTCCCACACTAACCGCCATGTTAAATCACGCCTATGTGATACCTTGATACTAATTGCCGATAGTTAGTATAACCGTCAGGTTTTTATATTAAAAAAAAAAATAATTCACCAAGGTTATATGGTTTAAATTTCAGAATTTAGGCATTATTGAGAATTTTAATGCTCCAACAATTTTGCCCAGAATTCCAGAAAATTGTCACCCCGTTAGCCAAAATAAGGATGAAATTGTAGGACCGGTCCAAATTTTGTGGATAATGTGGTGCGATTACCACGAAAACTAGGGAGGCTCATAACTTCTTCCGTTTTTGACCAATTTCGGATCAGAAAGAGGCTATACTAGAATTTTTGGGTATTCTGAAGCTGATGGAACAAGTTTTGAAGCCATTTGAGCACTATAAATGTATGTGTTAAGTAGGTAAATCCTCTCTGCGGACAAAGATGATCCCTCTAGCCCTAGAGTGGGTATAGAAACAAAGATACATGCTAAAGTGTTGATTCCTAATTAATGAATGAAAAGAGGACATGGTAGATCGACCTACCTGGAATCCAACACTGTCGTCGTGGCTGTAGTGATGGTGGCCTCTTGCTCCTGCCTTGGAAAGTCACAATCCTTCTGTAGTCATGCTCGGATACCTGCACATAGATCAACAAACAAGAACAACATACAACATAATAACTTCATTCATAACTACTAGCCAGTTAAAGACGGTTAAGCATATTGCATTAAACATTTAACATAACACAAAATGGGAAGCAAACAATAGTCACGTATATGTATTGGTAGAAGGAAGAGTTACAACCAATGCCTTGACATCGCAGTCTCCTCCAGCGGGGTTCATCCGAAGCATGTCTCAGATGCTCGTCAGGGAATTCAAACGGGATGAAGGCATGGACTCAAGCTCTCTCAACGAAGTTCCTTCTTATTCTATCTCTTCAATAGTTCAACTATAGTATACTCAATTCTCCATGTTCAGCTAGCTTATGAAAAGAGAGATAGATTATTTTTATAACGGAAAAGGAGGAGGTTAGGATCCCTACAAAGGTGGGAGGGAGGCCTATCCTTTATGAGGTTCCCATAAGAGGTGGAAACCATAAACTAAAGGAGGGAGTCTATGGTTATTCAGTCCAACCACTCCCAATGACTCATCCTCGAAGTTGTTGGAGTGGAATCTCAGGCTCTATTTTTAAAAAACATTCCATAAACATCTCAGCGATGGTGGCTAACTGAGACATAGCACCAACTGGTGCGGGGCCTAGTGTTAATCTTCCTCATCAGTGCGAGGGAAGAACTGACTACCCGCGCCAAGGAAAAAACATGGGTTTTTTAATCTCTGCTCAGGGAATTGTCAATAGAAGGAATATTGCTCTCATGTAAAGGGATGCAATGATGGTATTTTCAAGGCATGACACTGCTATTGATCAGAGAAATGAACCTCCAATGGGTGAGATTGGGATTGCAGGGACAATGACAAAAAGCTGTGTAACATCTACCCCCTAAAGCATGTGGTCCGAGGGAGAGGGAGGGGCGAAATGCTTTATGAGAACTTGTTCGAACCAAACACCATTGTCAGAAAACCTGCAATTACAAATACAACTGATATCTCTGATACATGAACATGTGGTATGGGCGCAGCCATCCATAATAGAGTACATAAAAACTAAGATCCAAGGTATGGATTCAGCCATCCAGTAGTAAGGATCAACAAATAGACTCAGGTATGGTCGAAACCATCCAATCAAAATAGTCATGCTATAAGTTATGGTAATCCACAAGAATCCGTAGCTTGGATTTTATCAGACAAAACCCAAGGTCTTGCACTTCATCTCGACCAGAAAAAGTACAAATTCAAGCATGCGAATATATGAGATGAAGTCGAACATGTAAGAAAATCACCTGATTACCAGCCGATGATGAAAGTTGTTAACAGGCACGAGAGAAACCACCAATAATGACAATGTCTCTCAAGGTACAATAGGTACAATCCACAGAAATGGACAGTGATCTGGCGTCGAACACCCACAGAACCACCCGATCGAATGCCAATGAGGTGGACCTTGCATCGAATGAGAAGAACCTACCATTAAGGCATGCAGGCTCTAAGGTACCAAAAGGGAGTCTCTAGATCAAATTCCTGGATAATGAGCTGAAGTCGACAAGAAATGACCTGATCGAAGGTGGGCCATAATTTTTCCCACATCATCGACATGAGACAGAGGAACATGATGATAGTGAATTAGGACCAATAGAGAATTAGAGGGAGGTTGAAAACTGCAGAGGCAAACTTCTCTTGAACATATCAGCGACACGACACTGGATTTGGCAGTATTTGACATCAAGGGATCTGAGTTCATGATGATGTGGCAAAGAGTAGATGATAGGTCAAAAAATATTACCCAAACCCATGGAGGCAAAAGTGACGAAATGAGATGTCCCCAACCCGACACGAATGCAGACAAGTGCCATGTTTAAGAGTGACATACTACCAACATAACTAAAACCTGGTTCCATTTTCCCCCACCATTTCTGGCGAGTACCCCAATTATTTTTTAAAACAAGCTTGAAGGGGATAGCATATGCTTGTAATGTAAGTTTGGCCTTCAGACAAATCCAACCTAGTAAATTTTACGAGCCCTAGGAAGCAGGAACTCGAGTAACGTCATGGAGACGAAGTCCGATGTCATCATGGTTTAACGAGTATGACAAAGGGAGAACTCTGCATCTTTTCATGTTTAAAGAGTTTGAAAAGAAGGCGGAAAAGAAAACTCTAGCATGGCCCTTTTCGTAAATAGTCTCTCAGATCCGAAAAGGTAGAAAACAATATTTGAAAGAACCTCTTAGTCACGATAGGCTAAGGTATTCCTTTTTCATAAATAATCCATCCCAACATGAAAAAGGGGTAAATGTATACTGGGTAGATATTGTTTCGCAACCATTTAACGAGTTCAAAACAACAAGAATCTCGGCAATCTTTTCAATTTTAGAGAGTCAGAAAAGAGCTGAAATATGACTTCTCCTGGAGGAACAAGTGGTATTATGGGTAGAAACTGGTTCTAGTGTTGGTGGAACTACTCAGAACAAGTAAAGGTCAATAGGTTAGCTAAAAAGACCACCCATCGCAGCGGTTCCTCAGGAGTGGGTAAAACAATCAAGTGAAGGCATATGATCGGCCAAGTAGATGGTAATGATGGAATGAGAAAACCAAGGCTCATTTGGCAAAAATAGGCTAATAAAATAGCAATCACGAGAGGTAAAATAAGAATGGTTTCATTTTTACAAAAGCTTGAAATTAGGAAACTCAGCTTGAGGTCAGTTTCATTTTTACACAAGCTTGAAATGGGAACAAACTATGATTGAAATTGGTTTCATTTTTACACAAGCTTGAAAAAAATATAAACTATGCTTGAAAAAGAGGGAAAAACAAGCATGCCCCCTGCATGGTGACTCAATTCGAGGTACATGACCCCCAAGCTTCAATCCATATGAAAGGAAGATGGAGTGAAGGTTAAAATTACGAGATCAGGAGAAAGACTTGACTGGATTCTTACGGGTCGTATCTAAGACTCGAATTGAACAGGAACGTGTTTCATTGTTTTTACAAGGTTGACACATTAAAAGAGCTATCCTCCTAAGCTAATTCATTTTTTAACGAGGTTGACATAGAAGACGACCTTGTTTCATTTTTTGAGGACCTTGACACAAGAAAATGAAGTGTGCTCTGCTAACCTCATCATGTTAAATAAGAAGTCATGGCTTCCAAGAGGTTCTCATCTGATGGGAGAATAACATCTCGAAAATTAGGACCCAATTCCCCCAGCACACGATGCACAATGGTACTATGACTGAATGCAGGCACAGAGCAGGTAGCCACATAATTAACCTGCAGCGGGGAAGGTACAACCGACGGATAAAGACCCAGAAGAGATGATGGTGGGCCAACTGCCACCTCAGGACCAAATAATGAAAGGTGATAAATGGTCACGATCCGACCTTTGTGTGGAAAATAGATCACACGAAAGAGGGAAGAGACAAGTGTTCCCATGTCATAAGCATAGTCGCGCCCCAAGAGTAAATGGAAATCCAAGGGGCCTCGAACAACCATCATGTCTATAGACGTTTTTCCCTCCAAAAGTAACAAGAAACTTTGGAAGGATCCTTAACGGTTGACTGGTTCCTCTATTAAATGCCAACATATTCTATGTAACAGGCACAAGTGGTGGAGAACCAAAATCTTGCCAAGTAGTTGAAGACAGAATACTAACAGATGTGCCTTCATCTATAATCATGCTAGGTACGGTCACATTGAAGTTCTGTACCGTGATCTCAAAAGGCACATAAGAAGGAAGGCGGTATCCTGCGAATCGACTCCAATCAAAGGAAGCAACCAAACTACTTGGAGGGGATACCATCGAACTGAGATGGTCTTCCCCAGTTGTTACCAGAGCAAGAGGATCATCCTCCTAGACCTCCATCATGGGGGAAGGAGGAGCATCTTCTTGAACTACAGGGGCGGGAGAATCTTTCTCCAAGTCTGAGGAATCTGAAGAAACAAGAATAATGTGGGGGGAAAGAGATCCACTCTCGACAAAAAAAACCTCATGAACTATAGGTGAGATTAGATCAATCTATTCCTCGACCAATGGTTTGTTGGGAATGGATTGGTGAATTTGAACTTCCGATGGAATGGGATTGACCAAGGATGACTCTCAACCGATCGTTGGATCGACTAGCGTAGGACTCAAAGAAAGCATCTAGTAACCAACTAGAAGGTAGGACACAGAAATACTAGGGTTTTCCAACACTCTTGTGGCTTCATCCATGTATGGAAAAAGGTGAATGGGATGATGCCCTTCACACAACCTGTTGAGCCTTAGAATTGCCTTCTCTTTTACAAACCTTCACTTCATTTCATCATTATTTTATCACTTCATAAGCCTAAAATCAATGAAGAATGATTAGGATTGCTTAAAGGTTACATGAAATCGATTAACATATTGTATTTTCATGATTTTTTCTATTTTAACAATTTTCTGCAAAATAGCTACAGAATACAGGCATTCCGTAGCTGACCGCGCATTCCGTAGCTGATCCCGAATTCCGCAGCTGTTTTACAGTTTGAGTGGGTTCTAGGTGTCGTCTGAAGGAAAACCGCATATGGGCATATTCCACGTCATGTCTACATGGTTCGTTGCTCACCATGAAGGAAGAAACGAATTCTGTGTATGGTTTTGATACGTGGGAACATATTTAAGAAAGCAGACTTCTAGTAGGACTGTCTCAGTCCAGCTGTCTACAGTAAAAGTACGCAGCCTTCAATAAGAGTTTTAATTCAAATAGGAATGGGAAAGACAATAATCCTTCATTATCTCAAGTTCTGTTATGTAATTTCATTATAAATTTGACTTGGGAGACCAAGCAACGCTGGTTAGATCTTAGTTAGTTTTTGGCTTTTTGCTGTTAGATTTCAGAACCGTGAATACTCTGTTTTAAGCATTTTTCTCCTTTAATGAAAGAAGCAGTATTCCTTTGAATGCATTGAGTCAATCTTGAGTTAGATTACGTGCTACCGGGTGGTGGAGGGCCCCTGCCTCCTGTGCAGCTCTGTTTTCTTTAATTTAGATAAGTAACTTTCGTTTCATTCTTAGCTTAGTTAATTTTCTGAATTCTGCGTTTTTATGTTTATTTGTATTGAATTCTACAGTTTAGTTTCATTCTAACGAATTCTTCCAAAATATCTGTAATGATGAATGGGAATTAACTGTGGTATTTTAGGAGTTTAATTGTGTTTTCATTTCAAGCTGTGTGTTTTCTATCAATCTGCATTAGACATTACAGCCAGACTTGTTTTCTTAAGCTATTCCAAAACAGCACTATGTTAAGCAAGATAAGGCTGTAATATGCAATAGATTAGTTGCACTATGGTTTAATACTCCGGAGGTAGAATGCATGTGGTTCAGATTTGTCTTTTCTTTTCAAGTATGATAATGGATCTTTAGTTTAATATTGTTCATTGTAGATTAATAACATCTTAGTTTAGTTTTAACTCATTTCTTTAACACTTCAAGTTTAGCTGTTGTCCATTGTAGCTTACTTTGTCTTAGTTGATAAATTCAATCTCACAGGCTTAATTATTTACAAAACTTCTTTTGTTCAAAATTCATACTCATACACAATTATCTGGACAAAAGATAGTATTATTATAAGGTCTAGAGTATTTTGCAGCTTCTTTATCATTTCACAAACAAGCCTCTTTCTCAAAGACTATTTTTGAAAGGAAATCTATAACTTTTGAGAAAGGTTTAATGGTGTTAAATTGAGTTGCAAAACAGAAGTAGAAACTAGTTTAGAGTAGAAACTTTACCTTGTTACAAATATTCTTTTCCACATATATTCCAATAAATATTTATTCATGGATAAAGATGTTGTACATTGTAAGTTATCTGTTTGATTAGTGATTTAGGAGAAAACTTCATTTACACTTAGCTTGTTCATTTCTCAGGTTCATTTCAATTTCATGTTGTGAGTTTACAATAGAGTCATTATCAAGCTTTGTATTTGTTGGTTGCTAGTCATAGTTAGACTCTGTTTTATTTCAGCATTTGCATTTGTTTACCATCATAGTTTAGGCTTCACTCTGTTTTGACCAATAGTTTCCCTTCATTTAGCACTTAATTCTTTTCCTTTTCAAAATAAAACCATAAAACCAAAAACATCAGAAAACACTAGACACAACGAAGTAGGAAAAGGTTACTTAGGCACATATGGTGCACTTCACTTCAGCAGTTTACTGACCCTGGTTGACAATTAATGAACTCAATTTAGGAGACTAGGTTGAGACCAAACACAACCTACATGGATTCATGATCTTACCCCATTTCTTATGAGTCTTATCAGTACTAATCGAAGATGTGTCACCAATATGACTTCTAGAAGCCAAAGGCAATGGTGGATGGTCGTCGGACCATGATTCAAGTACCTTGGGAATGCCAGGGTAGTCTCGAAGAAAGTAGTCACCCTTGCATAGCTTGCAAGGGAATTTGACTTTTAGTGGAAGGTTGGATGGTTTATCAATGGAAGGTGTCTTAGGTGCAATAGCTACAGAGTTGGCCTCTCTCTTATCTAACTTCTTCTTTTTCGTCTTCTTCTTCTTCTTCTTAGCCACCTCGTTACTAGAGTCCATACTTTCATTAGGCGAAGTAGAGGAGGAGGATGAAGAAATAGGAAAAGGAGGAGAGAGGTCCACCCAAGAATCAACATGATGTTGTTCAGGTGGAGGAGACGGTCGAATAGATGTCGAAGCACTTGGGACCACCGAGGTCGAAAATAACCAAACAAGCAACCCAACAGTTAACCTAGGCAGGGACAATATTGCCATGTAAGGAGCACCAAAATTCCCACAAAAAGGAAAAGGACCAGGATTCCCTTCGGAGGGGATTCCTTGGTTGGTAAAATCCAGAAAAGTTGCCATTGGAAACAACCGTAAAATAAAATGCTAAGGAATATAACTTTAAGCAAGAATATTTCGTGGGTAGTTAAAATTTTAAGACATTGAAACAAAACTCTATCGTTTCATATTTTAAGAGTCAAGAAACATGAAAAAGGTGACTCTACCACTTTTAGGTTGAAACGAGAATGAAAGGACAAGAGCTCGATGATATTTTCACTTTTAGAGAGTCACAAAAACACCAAAATGACTACTCAGGTAATCTAAGCAAGAGGGTGTACCAAGTTTCCGTGAATCGCCATATAAACCTTGGTGATCAAATGAAAGAGAAATGACCAAGGAGTTAACATATGTGCAGGTAGTCTTCCCAAATGCTGTGTTCGGTGTATCACGGTTACAATACGACAAACTCGGCTTCCTATGGATAAAAGGATTGCAACCTAGAGGGGTCTCCCTTTATATACTTGATGGTATGGGGAGTACAAGTTTGTACTAGTGTTGTCTAAAGTCGGATGGCGAACGACAACTACTAGGTTTTAAGACGCCGGAACACGTCTCTAGCCTAGAGAACTAAAAATTTCGTGTTAGGTTCCAATGCTTCCTTAGGTTGATTGAATGAATTTTAAAGTTGATCTTGGATTATGTTTCAGTTTCAAGGCTCTACCGAATTTGGATCTCAAATTTCCTAAATGAAAGCTATATGCAAATGAACATCATCTTTGATTCAATTAGTGCTAGTTACGAGAAGGATAGAGATATTTCAAACAATAGAAAACAATGAAAGTATGTGAAGAAATCCACTAATGCATCTAACAAAATCAAATGAAAATGAAAAAAACTCTTTCCTAGACTGTCAAATGCTAGTTATGCAAAAGAATGTTTCACTTTCGATGCAAAGGAAAGAATACAAAATATTTTTTTTTTTTTTTCAATGAAAGGAAGTACATAATGCACTAATTACATGAAAAATAAAAACAAAAACTAGCTTGAGTATTGTGAATGTAAGCATCGAAATTGAATGACTCAATCAAATGCAAAGAAAACACAAGAAAGCACTCAAACTAATGTTGCAATCTTTCAAACCAAAAGAAAGTTTTCAAAATGACCCAAAACAAGCAATGTAATCTACACTTGGAGCAACAAGGAGAAGAATCAATAGAAAACAAAATGATCATTCAATCAAAGAAAACACTCAAAAGGATCAAGAAAACTTAGTGCAATCAACCCGAGAATGAGACTAACAATAATAAAAAAGACTTGATTTCCAAACAGAAGGCTCAGTGCACCAAGACACTTAGAAACCCTAAAGGCCTTAATTTACACTGATAGGAAAATAGACAAACGATTGAGAAAAACAACCCTACAGCAGTCAAAATAATCCCAAAGGCACAATTACACACAAAAAAAAATAACCCAGAGTCAAGCACAACTGACAAAAAGACTCATCAAGGAGGTCAAACCAAATCCCACAGGATTCAGCACAACTGTAAGGCTGTAATCCACGCCAAATAGGGTTTGGCGTGACTGCAACAAAAGCAACCTGCGCCAATTGGTGCGAATGTTCAAACGAAAAGCGCGCCAAGCCGGATAACTATAGGAAAAAGGGAAAAACCAAAAATCAATGAGCAGAGGTCAATCTTGACACTCTAGAGATGAACATAGGATATAAACTAAGTAAGAAAAATAGAAAAAGACAAATAAGAAAATCAATGACCGAAGTTGACCCAACAAGATGAAATGACAACTCACACTGTTCCCCAGTGAAGTCGCCAATTTGTTAAGTAGGTAAATCCTCTTTGCGGAAAGAGACGATCCCTCTAGCCCTAGAGTGGGTCTAGAAAAAAAGAGACATGCTAGAGTTTTGATTCCTAATTACTAAATGAAAAGAGGACATGGTAGATTTACCTACTTGGAATCCAACATTGTCGTCATGGTTGTAGTGATGGTGGCCTCTTTCTCCTACCTTGGCAAGTCACAATCCTTCTGCAGTCATGCTCAGATACATGCACTTAGATTAGCAAACAAGAACAACATACGACATAATAACTTCACTCATAACTACTAGCCAATCAAAGAGGGCTAGGCATATTACATTAAACATCTAACATAACACAAAATGGGAACCAAAAAAAAGTCACGTATATGTATTGGTAGAAGGAAGAGTTACAACCAATTCTTTGACGTCGCAGTCTCCTCCAGTAGGGTTCAGCCGAAGCACGTCTCAGATGCTCATCAGGGAATTCGAACGGGATGAAGGCATGGATTTAAGCTCTCTCAGCGAAGATCCTTCTTATTCTATCTCTTCAATAATTCAGCTATAGTATACTCAATTCTCCATGTTCAGCTAACTTATGCAAAGAGAGATAGATTATTTTTATAGAGGAAAAGGAGGAGGTTAGGATCCCTACAAAGGTGGGAGGGAGGCCTATCCTTAAGAAGGTTCCCATAAAAGGTGGAAACCATAAACTAAAGCAGGGATTACGTGGTTATTCAATCCAACCATTCCTAATGACTCATCCTCGAAGTTGTTGGAGTGGAATCTCCACATCTATTTTTAAAAAACATTACATAAATAGCTTGGCGCGGGTGGCTAACTAAGATAGAGCGCCAACTAGCATGGGGCCCAGTGTTAATCTTCCTCATCAGCACGAGGGCAGAACTGACTATTCGCGTCAAGGAAAAAACAAGGGTTTTTGAATCTCTTCTCAGGGAATTGTCAATAGAAGGAATATTGCTCTCATGTAAAGAGATGCAAAGATGGTCTTTGCAAGGCATGACACTGCTAATTGATCACAGAAATGACCCTCCAATGGGTGAGATGGGGATTGTAGGTACAGTGACAAAATGTTGTGTAACAGTATGTAATCACCATTTTGATCATAATGAAATAGGGCCAAGCCATTGGAAGCTGGACCAAGGAGATGTTTCCAAGGAGGGGTGAACTCCTTCATCATTTGTTGTTATGTGGTTATTTTTATGGTGTATTTGTATGTTGTTTCTCTATATTTCATAGTTTATTTACATTCTTTATGTGTTTAAAAATGAACATAAAGCTCTAAAAAACTCAACTTATTCACTTGCAATTTACAAACCCTTAAGCACAATTTCAATAGGATCTCATACATATCAAGTTTGGTATCAGAGCTTTAGTTTTCTTTGTTTTTGTAAGGATTTAAGTTTTTGCAAGTGTATGTGATGCTTACAAGGTTGAAGCTCAAGAGAGGAGAAGGAAAGCTTTTGGTTGCAAGTCCTCCAGTTAGGTCAAGGACAAGGAGAGAAAGTTTGCCTCAAGCTCCACCACAAAATCTTCCTCAAATTGTAGTTGAAGTTGCAGAAAGAATGTCTCATGAAGGATGAAATGATAACATGTTAGATGAAGAAAATACTTTTATAAAATATTTCTTTGACATGACTGAAATGGTGAATGTTCTCTATGAAGAAAGGACTTCAAGATTGCAGGGTGAAAGTTCCAAGCCTTCAAAATGAGAGAGTTCTACTGGCGGAAAAGGAGGAGATGATGACAAGCCTTCGAAGGGTGTTACCGGGATTAATCCCTCTTGTGGAAAAGAGCGATCTCCCTAGTACTCCAATGAGTAACTAGAAACAAAGGTCCATTGAATATCTCTTTCTCTATATTATTTTTATTTTAATATCATTACAACCAGGAAAATAGAGACATTCTCCTACCTTTCAATCTAGATGTCTGATGTAGTCCTGTGTCTTTTGCTCCAAAGTAGTTCTTCAATGATGAGTAGAACCTGCAATAACAAACAAGACAAATGATCAAAACATCTATAGTATATAATCATCATAATTAGAAAAAGAAATCTTACAATCGGATGCCTAGATGTTGTACATATTTCTCCCGGGTGTCTGAGCAATCATTTCACTTTAGTCTGATAAGCCTTCCTCTCTAGAATGACCAATATGAAGTCATGGGCACAAATATGTGATCTTAAATGTGTCATCAACAACTCAGTAGTATAGAAAATATGAACTCTATGAACTCTCTCCAACTTAGAAACTATGTAAATTAGTCTCTATTCACATTGGTATCTAGGTATCTACCCTTCAACCTGAAACTTGAGCTCAATATATAGGGAGATTGAAGTAGTTTCAGGTCCGTTAAGAGAGGGATGGATTCCTCCCATGAATGGATTTGAGTTACTTGGACCAAGGGATAAGCTCCATGAGTGAAGGGATAAAGCTCGAATTGGCATGACTCTAGAGGCTTCCAATTGGGAGAATATTCGACCAACTAGGCTTCTAGAAGTTAATTTTTATTTTTACTTGTTTTTCAGAGGGGTGCGTAGGTTTTAATGGAAAACAAAGCAGCGATCGCCACTACTGATGGAAGAAGCATTAGCACATGTGCAGGAAAAGGCTATAAAAATCATGCAGACAATCTTTAAATGGTTTTATAGAGCTTTTCTCCAATTTCCAAGACTTGATTCAGGAACATGAGTATTTTTTACCTCCAAGGGAACATGTTGTGGATGGTGATAGATACATATGAAAACTAAAATTTCATGGTGACAAAATGACGTGTAATAGATTGCCCCCTAAAGTGCGAAGTCTAAGAAAATTTGCCTGAAGAGTGAAGTGCTTTATCATTCCAAGGATTGGATTGGAGACACTAGTTGAAAACATGTAAAAACATTCAATTCAAATATATATATCGCTGAGGTAGGAATTTCCATACTCAGAGAAAATTAACCAAATTTTTTGGTACATATATGATTTCAGTGTTACATCAAAACTAGACACAGTATGGGCACAACCATCTTTCATAAGAAGTCTACTATATTATGAATAACAAAAATCCTCGCAACCTGGATGGTGGAAACTAGATCTATGTTCTTGATTTCTGCTTCTCAAACTAGTACGAATATATCCATGCAATTGATTATATCTGAGTCAAACATGGTACAAAACACTTGATTAACAATCAATGATGAGAACCGTTAACAAGTGTGAGAGAAACCATCAATAACGAAAATGGCCCTCGAATTACTTCAGTACAATATATGAAGTGTGAATGAATGATTTGCAATCGAACACCCATAGAATCATTCGATCAAAGGTCAATCATGAAAAACTACCATCAAAGGCGAGAAATCTTCCAAAGGCACGCAGATTCCAAGTTACTGATAAGATTCTAGATCAACTTTCTAGATAATGAGCTAATGTCGATAGAAAGTGATCCATCACAGGAAAGCCTACGACACAAAACCATTATATCAAGTTTTGAATAAATGTTTTGAAAGGAATGACTCAGGCATGGTCAACATGAATGGAGACAAATGTTTGCAATGAATGGTAAATTGAAATTTCTCTTGAACACATGATGACACTGTAAATGTGTTGGCAGCTTTTGACCTAAAGATAATACCTAGAAACTGGCTAAATAATTTCAATGTGGTTTGATTAACTGTAAGACAAAGGATTTCCCAACCTAGGTACAAGTGTAACAAAGTGTCGTGTTCAAGAGTGACATGCTTTTTTCTAAAATGAGGACAACAAATGGATTATTTTTCTTTCTTTCCCCCCCACCATTACTGGCAAGTACCTCTTTATTTTTTTTCAATCTTAAGGAGGATAAAATTTTCTTGTTGTGTAAGTTAATCCTTTGGATGAGTCCATATTAGTATTAAAAATGAACCTTAAGAAGGAGTGGTTCGGTCCTCTTGTGATTGACAGGTCCTATACTCTTTAGTTTTAACGAGTCCAGTATAGGATTAACTTGATGTTTTTTAGTTTTAGGGAGTCAGAAGAAAAAAATAAGTAAACTTCATGGTTCTTTTTTGTAAATTTAGTCCCTTAAGCCCAAAAAAGGATAAAATAATGAAGGAGATAACTCTATTGACCAGGATTAGTCAACATATACCTTTTTTGTAACTATTCTTATTCAGTCTGAAAAAGGGGTAAAGTTGTATTGAATGGACAACTATTCATTTATTTTAACAAGTTCGAATAGTCAAGTGCTCAGTGATATTTTCATGTTTAGAGAGTCTGAAAGGGCTTAAAATAGGACTCTAGGGTTTCAATTTTTCATATTTTTTATAGATCCCAAAAAAGTGATAAAAGTCTACTCAATGTCAAAATGATTCTTTTCACAAAAATCCTTTGTCCTGCACAAAAAATCGAACAATTACGAACATTTGCTCTCAAAAAGGAAAAGTATTTTGATTTGAATTTTAAAGGTAAAAATAAATAAAATAATATTATTTTATTCATTTAAAACTACAAAAATAAGTTTAAACAAGTCATTTTCACCTTTTGATTTTCAGAATAGAGCAGAAAGAGATTTTTCCCAAAATCTTCTGAAGCTAATATCAGGAGAACCGACTAACCATTTTGAGAACCTTTCGCACCATGTAATCCACATAATCAATATATTTGTTTTCATCCATTTAATGTTTTACTTTAAGCTTTGAGGGCATTTTTTAGAGTGAAAACATGTTTTAAAGTCCACCCTCGGTGGTGCATGGGTTATCATGGTGAAAACTACGCACCCCGTTGATTTTTCTGTTGATGATTTTTCAACAGAAAAATCATCGGACTGCCATGGGTTTTGTGTATAATGCATGTGCAAAAATTCACTGTGTAAACACATCACCTATGCAAGTGACATGGAGTTTTGAAAAACATAATCCTCTCCATAAAAAAGGCTCAAAATTCTCCCAACTGATTTTTAATGATTAAATTAATGATGTGTAGGTTGAAAATTGTGTTGGAATGGCGAGAAAAAAAGCATGAACTTGTGGAAAATGAAGCCATGGATGATCCAACAATAATGTGCTCATTAAAAAATTGTGGCTTGTATAAGTTTTGGGTGATTCAGGGTATGAAAGCACAGGTTGAGCTGATGACCTGGCTAGTGAATGGATGGGATCTCTAAGATCAATGTTTCATTATTGGAGACCATCATCTTGCGATAAATCCGGAGGACATACATTTCCTCATTGGATTACCTCATAGAGGGAGGGAAATTTATTTATTTGGGACCAGACTAGGAGGTCTTCCCACTACTACTTCCAGGGCTCAATATTGTAGCTGAGATTCAGAGTTAAAGGATGGTTGCATTGATATCAAAACTATTGTACTATCATGATCATCATCATGGATAGCTGATGGTCAATGTAGATCTAAATTTTTCTTTTTGTATCAGTATCTTTAGATCATAAGGTGTTTGATAACTATGATCACAGATGATGTAATATTTTTTTACACAAACTATTTAAACTAATGATATTACTATTTTCGTTCTCTGAGTATCTTGTTCAACATGTATCAAATGTTGTTTTTTTTTACTTTTTTATGTTGCGGATGTCTATTTAAAACTTGATTATATAATTCATCATCCAATGTGTTTAAATTTCTTGAAATGTTTTGATATTCGATATAATAAAATTGTCTTTCCAAGAGACGAAATTTCAAAAAAATTCTTAACAAGGTTGGATTTCTGATAGCATAAACATCGTTTAAATGTAATACAATGAGTTGCAAATATTACCTAATGATCAAACGTCGAATACATAATGTGATGGCATCAGATAATAACTCAATGAATGCGCTATATTCTTCAATATTGTTCGTTGTTTGACGAAGGCATATCCCATGAATAGAGACTAACTCATTGGTGGGTGAATAGATAACCCAAGCCGCAAAAGAGATGTTTCGTGTACTACGACAATTGTCGTCAATAAAACCAATGTAATTTTGAAGGAATGCCAACATTTACAATATCAATAGTAATCACGATAAGCTACGAAAGTAGTAAAAGTTGTAAAACAAAAAATAACTAATTCTATGGCACACTTGTTCAGTTTAAGGAACATTGTTCTAAAATGTAACTAATGTATAGTGGGAAATCTTCACACTAAAAGTCATGCATAATATCTCTTGAGATAAAGACCATTTCTGGGTTTATCTAAAGAGACCCCGTCATAATCAATTAATTCATAATCTCCTTTTGCAAGCACACACTTAACAATATAGGGACCATGCCACATTGGTTCGAATTTACGAGTGCCTATCTTGTTGTGAGCTTGATCATATACTAGAACTAGATCACCTTATGAATAAATGCGAGGGTTAACACTTTGATCATACTAACCTTTAACATATTTTTTATGAGATTCGGAAACTAATGCAACAGTGCGACGAGTCTCATCTAACTGTGCTAGGTATAGAAAGCGTTTCTCCTCTTTAGAGGTAGCTGGTAACAATTCAATGGCTAATTTGAGTGATGATATTTCACATTCAATGGGCAGCATAAATTCTATACCATAAAAAAGTTGAAAAGGAGTGAACCTTGTAGTAGTTTTTGCAGAGGTATGGTATGCCCATAATGCCGAAAAAAGCATGGCATGCCCATTAGATTTATGAGTTCCGAACATTTGTTTAATCATGGTGGTTAAAACCTTGTTGACGACCTCAACTTAAACATTATCCTGTGGGTAATATGGTGTAGAATTATCATGGCGTAGGCCAAGTTGATTAGAAAGTTTGGTCAAAATAATATTTCAAAAATGGCTTCCATGGTCCGTAACGATAGCTTGAGGGACACTGAACCGAGCAATCACATGATTGAATATGAAAATTTTTTGCAGTTTTTCCATCAACTGCTAATGTAGGCATCACCTCAGCCCATTTGGTAAAGTAATCTATGATGAGAATAATATACCCATGCCCCCGACCGAGTGAGGGTTACATGTAATGAAGTCGATGCCCCATTTGGCGAAATGACCAACAACAATGATTGGGTGAAGAGGAGTTGGAGGTGCACACATCTTTCGATAAAAAATCTGGCAATTGTGGCATTTTCTAATCGCGATAATACAATCTTTGAATAAAGACGACAAAAAATAACCAGCGTGAAATATATTTTGGGCTATGGAAAACCTAGTCTTATGACCACCACACGCTCCATAATTGCAGTCATTCAAAACCCTTTCGGCCTCTTCATGAGTTATACAACTTCGAAACAAAAAATCAACACCAAAAAGATAAAGAGTGTCACCAACAATATTGTATTGCTAAGATTGGTATTAGATTCTCCGTCAATCTAATCATGAAATTTCTGGGCAAAAGGTTTGGGTTTGGAGATATATAATGATATCTCCAAACCAGGAATCTAAAGTACTGATTAGAACAAAGATTCATTAGTGAGAGGATTTTCTGCAACCGTTTCAGACTCAGTATTGGGAAAAACAAACATAATTTCGGCAAATACTAGTGATTTCTTAGACTTTCATTTCTCAAACTCCAAATCAAACTCTTGCAGGATAATGATCCATTTGGAGTATTTTCCATCGAGCAATTGTTTCGTCAAAATGTACATCATCGGGTTGCAATTAGATATCACTATGGTTTTGTGTAATAATATGTAATGACGAAAACGTTGGACAACTTGAACTGCTGCCAAGATCAATTTCTCCACATGTGAATACTTGATTTCCGTCGGGCTGAGATTTCGACTTAGGTAATAGATCACATGTTCATTGTTAGTTTCATCCTCTTGAACCAAAACCATTCCAATCGTGGAATCATATGCAACTAAGTACAAAAAGTAATCCCAGTGGTAATTGGGCGGATGCAATAACAGTGCATGGGTTAACACGTTTTTAAGTGCATCAAAATATTTATTAGAAATATCGTCCCAAATGAATGGAACATCTTGTTTGAACAACCGGGTAAAACCTTTTGTTAACTGCACATAGTTTGGGATAAAAATACGTAAAATTTTTCCTTTCCCCTGCAAACGCTGGAGTTGGCAAAGAGTGGAAGGAGGAGGTAGATTAATGATAGCCTCAACCTTCTATGGATTGACACAAATGCCCTCTTTTGAAATGATGAACCCAAGTAAACGTCCTGATTGTACACAAAAAACATATTTGTGTGGATTCAAATGAATGCTGTAATGCCTACATCTCATAAAGATAGCGCGTAAGTGCGTAGGATGATATTGTCTGCGTAGAGAATGAGTAGGTAAGTCATCCAAGTAAGGCTGTACAATATGTTTGATATCGTGAATGCATAAGACATAGCTTTTTGAAAAGTTGCACCAATATTTTTCAGTCCAAAAAGTAATTTACAATATGCAAACGTGTCCCAAGGACATATAAATTTTGTTTTAGGTTGATCAACTGGGAGTATGTTGATTTGATTGTAACCAGAAAAACCATCCATAAACGAGAATATTTCATTTGTAGCACAATAATCAACAATTTGATTGATACAGGGTGTAGGATGGGACAAGCCTTGTTAATATCCCGATAATAGAAACATACTCTGATAGTTCCTTGTTTTTGCATTACGGGAACTATATTAGATACCCAATCTGTCAAAGGAATAGGATAAATAAATCCTGCACGTAATAAATTTTCAACTTCAGCTTTGATTGCTGCAGCTTTTTGCGGATGTATTGGACGTAATATATGTCTAATAGGTTTAGCATCCAGGTATGTCTTAATTTCATGAATAAAAATCTTAGGATCGATACCTGGCATCTCTTCATAAGACGAGGCAAAAATTTCTCGAAATTCTTGAAATAAGGCTTTGTAAGTTTTGATCTCTTCAATCGAACAAGAAGCACCTATATGCATGTTCTCAATTATTCTAGGTTTAATCGATACGTCAATAGGAATTTTTGTTGAAATATTTCCCAATTTTTTCATAGAATCTGAATGTATAATCGATGTGGGATTTTGAGGTTCCTTGACATAATCAATCGTAAAGATGGATGAAAAATTATTTTCAAGTTTATCAAGGTCAGGAAAAAAAGATGATCGATGACGTATATTTTCCCATGGAAATTCGTCCAATGATAAGATTTATTGAATGTTTTCATCATTTGCAAAGACATGTTGAAAGGGATCCATAAATGATGTTAAAGTTGAGCTTGATATAGAAGATTATTCATCACTAATCACATTCATTTGATCAGTAGAAGTTGATGTAGTGTTAAAACATGATTGTACTGCTACATATGCTAATTCAAAAGGACTTAAAGGAATCTCGCCATCATAAGAGTCCAATTCTGATTCTAAAGGCACAATCCATGTGTCATCAAATGGCATTGTGCTTGATGTGATCATATTGATATTGGAAAAAGTTTGCAGTCTGTTGGGAGAGGGCATAGCGAAATTTCCCATAAGATAAAAATCCTTCAGTAACCCTATGCAAACATCTTCATATGGGACACTTGATTTTCCAACATGCTGGATACTATATATAGAAGTAGAGTCTGAAGTGAAGTAAGACAACTGATCAATTTTAACAATATTTCCTTTATGAGGAAACATTATCATCTGAAAGAATGATGAAACAATAAAAATCATTTTGTAAGACCAACTGCAACCTAGAAGAAGTTTGTAATCAAGGGGGGCATCAAAAACTTCCACCTCTAGGGTTACAGTTTTTCCTTCTACTTCTATAGGCAGATCTCGAAGTATTCCATATAGGTAAAAACCTCTTTGATCAAAGGCTTTAAGGATAGTCGGTGATTGGTTGAGTGTTGGAGAACCAAGTTTTTTCCAATAGGCTAATGACATTATACACGTAGACACCATCTCAACAATTATAGTGAGAAAAACTTGTCTTTATTTGACTAATACTGGAATTTTAAAAGCCATTTGATGTGGGAGTCTAGGTACAAAATTTTTGAGATCAAAGACCATTAGATTCAAGTCTTGAGGATTAATAACTCCTATTGCTGATAATAGTAATTTCCTTTGAGCTGGATAGGTTTTGTATAGGAAAATCCCCTCTGCGGACATAGGCGATCCCTCTAGCCCTAGGATGGGTCTAGCAACAAGGGAACACGATGGTTTCTAAATTCCTAGTTCATAAACGAAATGCGGATTGGAATAGATGTCCTACCTCAATCCAACGCTCTTGACATAGTATGTTGCAGTGACCCCTTGATCTTTGTCCTTCAAGCCTTGCACTCCGTAGGTAGAGATATTGACACACTTGCAAAAATATTAAACAAATACTAAAAGCATATGAGCATACATATTCATCTACGACTATCCAACTAGTCAAAGAGAGTCAGAAACTTTGAACATTAACATAGACAAATATGGAACTAGAAATCACTCATGTCATATTAATATATAAAAGGGAGTTTACAACTTGTGCCTTGACACTGTATACCTCATTTGATGGGTTCAGTCAGGTATGTCTCAATGCATTCGTTCGTCGATTCAGCTCAAAGAGGCGAAAGGCTCAAACTCTCTCTCACAACTATGGAATATTCTCTAATATCAGCTCTTAGCTTATTCTAGCTAGCAGAATCAATGGGATGAAGGGGAATTTATAAGAGTGGAGGAAGAGATTTTGGATCCACATATGGTGGAGGAAAGGTATATACCTTTGGGAACTTGCATTTTTGTAGGAACTAGAAGTCCAAAGGGAGAAACTCAACCACATCTAGTCGAAAAAACATCCATGACTCCGCTCATGAAGCTGTTAGATCTTAGAAGATTCATTTCCATATTAAAAAAACTTCCAAAAGTAGCTCAGCGCGGGGGCTCTTTAGAGACATAGCGACCATGGTGCAGGGCCTAGTGAAAATCTAGCCATCGGCGTAAGGACATAACTACACATTAGCGTCGACCCAAAATTTCATGTTTTTAAGGGTCTAATTTAGGAATGGTCAAAAGAGATTTTTCTCCTGGAACATTAAGGGATGCAATGACATTCATTATGATGTGTAACAGTACACATGGGTCACTATGATGATCCTCCAGTATTCGAAGTAGGGAATGTAGGGATGGTGACAAAATTCTATGTAACATATGTCCCCTCAAGCATGATGTCCGAGAGAGAGGGAGGGGTGAAATACTTTATGAGAACATGCCCAAACCAAAATGCCACCGTCAGAGGACCTAAAGGTCAAGTACGATTGATATCTCTGATACATGAGTATGAGGTATGGGTGAAACCATCCATAATAGAGAACATGTAATAAGATCCATGTTATGGACACAACCATCTAGTGAAAATGATCATAAAATAGACTCAGGTATGGTCGCAACCATCCAATCAGAAGAGTTATGCATATAGTCATGATAAACCAAATTGTCCCGTAGCTTGGATTTCATCAGACAAAACCCAGGGTCTTGCGCTTTGTCCCGACCCTAACAAGTACAAATTCAGGCATGTGAATGAATGGGTTGAAGTTTAACATGCAAGAAAGTCGCCTGATTACCAGCCGATGATGGAAGTTGTTAACAGGTGCGAGAGAAGCCACCAATAATGACAATGGTTCTCAAGGTACTTCTAGTACAATCCATAGAATGTGAACAATGAACTGGAGTTGAACACCGACGAAATCATATTATCGAAGGCCAATGATGAGAACCTGTCGTCGAATGCGAAGAAGTTGCCATTAAGGCATGCAACCTCTAAGGTACGAGAAGGGAGTCTCTAGATCAACTTCCTAGATAATGAGCTGAAGTTGACAGGAAGTGATCTGTTGAAGGAGGGCCATAATATTTCCCACACCATCGACACGAGACAAAGGAATAAGATGAGAGTGAATCAAGACTAAACAAAGGATCAGGGGTTGAAAACTGCAGAAAGGACTTCTCTTGAACATATTGGTGACACGACTCCGGAATTTGGCAGTATTTGACATCAAGGGATCTGAGGTCATGGTGACGAGGCAAAGAGAAGATGAGAGGTAAAAACGGATAACCCAAACCCATGGAGGAAAAATGACGAATGGGGGATGTCCCCAACCCGACATGAAATACAGACAAGTGTCATGTTCAAGAGCGACATACTGTCAACACAACTGAAAACTAGTTCCATTTTCCCCCACCATTTCTGGCGAGTACCCCAATTATTTTTGGAAACAAGCTTGAAGGGGATAACATATGCTTTTCATATAAGTTTGTCCTTCGGACAAATCCATCCTAGTACATTTTACGAGCCCTAGGAAGGAGGAACTCGATAACGTCATGGCGATGGCTCCAGTGTCATTTAGATTTAAGGATTCTGAAAAAGGGAAAACTGGGTGTCTTTTCATGTTTAGAGAGTTTGAAAAAAAAGTAAACTCCAGAAGTTCCCTTTTCGTAGGTCATCTTCTATATCCGAAAAGGTAGAAATCATTATACGAGAGAACCTCTTAGCCATGTTTGACTAAGGTATTCCTTTTTCGTGAATAATCTGTCCCATATCGAAAAAGGGGTAAAATTGTACTGGGCATATGACGTTTCAAAGCCTTTAGCGAGTTCAAAATGACAATATATCGGCAATCATTTCATATTTTGAGAGTCAGAAAAGAGTTGAAAGACGACTCCAAGGGATGACTTTTTTGTGTTTTTACCGAGTCTGAAAAAGTAATAAAATACAAGTCATTTACTCATTCGTTTTTGATTTTGAGTTTATTCTTTTGCACAGAAACAAATGTAAAACTCATTTTCGAGAAAAAATAATAAAAAATATTCGAAAAATGTATCCAAAAACCTAATTAGGGTTAGAAAAGGCTATAAAATAACTCAAATAGTAAAAAAAAATTACTTTTACCTTTTCACCTTCTTGTGAGCATTTTCATCGGTTTTCACTATGAATTTGTGAGCTGGCTGCAGGCAATCTAGGAGGCCATTGACAAATCCAATTCTTCTAGGTAAGAGCCATTAACTTTCCCTGCGATTTCATCCATTTTTTTTGTTTTTGTGCCTTGATTCATTTTGTGGGAGAGTCTTAAAAATTCATGGCCGCGACGGTCAGCGCCAATTCTAGGGACGGAGTCGTGCCGACCTCCATGGTTTTTGTATGGGGAAAGCGATGCTTGGTGTTGCTATTTGAAAAACAGCTGTGCCGAATGCCTCGCCCAATTTTTTTAAAAGTTTTCTCCTAAAAATGCTTGGCCAAATGGATTCAATTTTTAGCAATGGCTTATAGAATCTCTATATTGTTGTTTGCAGGAAGAATCATCAAGTTTGCAATGGCAATAGAGTGGAAAGAGCGGGAGCATGGGGTAGAAGATGAACAGGCCATGGAGAATGATGCATGCTTGGATGCTCTGAGGAACCGTGGGCTCTTTAAATTCTTCATGACCCCATGTTTGAGAGCTCAATTAGAGCTGTTGCAATACTTGATCAGTGTATGGGACATTGACCAAGAAATATTCATCATTCATGACCAGGAATTGGAGATAGAAGTCTCCGACATCTACTTTTTGATAGGATTTCACGGTGGGGAGAGCGAGCACTAATGATAGGTACTTGGATCCTTGGAGATAGCATGGGCATGTTGATAGACATAGTTTGTCCTAGAGCAAGGAAAGCACACAAGAGTGGCAAGCTAGACATCCAGAGAGTGCCCAACTTACCTTTGAGGGTAGTGTTGTATACCATTACTCGGGCTGCTGGATCTCAGGCTCCCCATGAGGCCACAAAGAAGCAACTCCAATTGGCCGTAGATTGCATGTCTCTGACAATCTTCAATTGGGTGGAAGCAGTGACAATAAACATGAAATGTCAGCTGAACAAATGTAAAAATGGTAAGCTGAAGCAGTTTGGGTATGGGTCCATCTTGATACCATTCATCCTAGAATGAATACTGACATTCCAACGTTAGGAGGTTATCATACCTATGCCACCGAAACGAGAGCCATAGATGGTTCATTGGGCTGAGATGATGCCTCAATCAAGAGGTGGGAAACACATGTCATGGAGACAAGAGTTCTTTGACTGGTTGAGATGAAAACTCATCGTGGTGGAGGACTGGCCATATAACACTACTGATTTCAGGGGCGATCTAGATCTTCCACATTCGGAAGGGGACAACTGGGATGAGGACAGAGGTAAAAACTCATTTTTTGGATTTTTATGAGTATTATGATGTTTTTTTGGTTTTTATATATATGTGTTCTGATGTTTTCTCATGTGTTGCAGATGTTGGACCAGAGAGACCCGCGGGGAAGTCTCCTATAACTCAGAGGGTCTCAAGAGATTTCCAAGTGGCCCCTCATGGCGGGGGAGGTGATGACAAGGAATAAATTGCACGTAACTTGGAGGGACTCACGAGCGGGATCCCAAATTACATGAGATTCGAGGAAATTCCTCGTGCTTACCCACGGCACACTGCGGGGGTTTCTAACCACATTCATCAACTGCTGAGATGTGTCATGCTATCATGAGCACCATGCTTATTAGACTCCTAGGTTTCATTTCTGCATTTTTTGAGAGACATGGCATCTCAGGATGTAACTGAAACACATATATTTTTTGAACTATGACATACAAGCCGATGCAAATAATCGATATATATATATATATATATATATATATATATATATATATATATATATATATATATATATATATATATATATATATATATATATATATATATATATATATATATATATCTTACTATGTGATGATGATTGCTTTTACAAATTCCACAAATGTCTATCTAATACAAGATTAGCTATTGCATCAGTTAATGTATTCATTCTTCTGGTAACATGTCGATATGTAATATAATTGAAATTCCTTTCTAAAAAATGAACACGTAAATACATCCTTAAAAACTGAGGGTTTTTGACGGAATAATGCCCATTGAGCTAGAGAACAAGACGCTGAGAGTCCAGGTTTACAATTAATTCATGAATGTCGAGGGCAATAGCTTCAGTTAGAAATTCGATAACTGCATTGTATTCAGCGACATTGTTAGTTGTACGTCCTAGAAAAATGCCTTGAAGGTCTACTAACTCACCGTTAGGATCATAAATTACCCAAGCCGTGCAGGATAGGTTCCGGATACTGCGGGAGGCATTGTCAGCGAAACCGACATAAGGAGTGACAGACATCTGCACAGTAAGCAAAGACATAATAAGCAGGAAAAACTGCTCACAAAGCACACCAAGCCAAAAATGTACGAAAATGAAAAAAACACATTTATGTACAGAGGAAATGCACGAGAAAACTCATGCATAATATTTTTTGAGATACAGCCCGTTTCGGGGCTGATCCAGGGGATTGTCTTCATAATCAATAAGCTCATAGGCCCCTTTTTGCAAAACACGTTTAACGATGTAGGGCCCATGCTACATGGGTTTGAATTTACCTTCCCCTAGCTTATCATGGGCTTGGTCATACAAGAGGACCAAGTCTCCTTCTACGAAGGTTCGAAGTGAAACTGTCTAGTCAAAGTGGGATTTGACACACTTTTTATGTGCTTCTATGACTAGAGCAGTGAAGCGGCGATTTTCATCAAGCCTCTCCAAATATAGAAGGCGTTCTTCCTCCGACGAAGTATTCTGCGTTAATTTGACACCTAGCTTGAGTGAAGGAATTTCACATTCAATCAGAAGGGTAGCTTCCAGACCATCAACAAGTTGAAATGGTGTGAATCCGATTACATCCTTCACCGAGGTTCGGTAAGCCCAAAGAGCTGAGAACAATATGAGATGCCAATTATACTTGTGCATCCCAATAGTACGTTGAAGCATAGTGACTAAAGCTTTGTTCATGGCTTCGACCTGACCATTGGCCTGGGGGTAGTATGGCGTTGAGCTGTCGTGACGCAGACCCAACTGAGTAGTCAACTCAGCCATCATATAATGTCAAAAATGAGAGCCTTGGTCAGTGACAATGGCTTTAGGGACTCCAAACCTGGCAATCACGTGATTGAAGAGAAATCGAGCGGTCGTCTTACCATCAGTTGTCAATGTAGGCATTGCTTCGGCCCATTTGGTGAAGTAGTCTATGGCTACAATAATATAAGCATGCCCTACGTAGAAGTGAGGGTTATGTTGATCGGCCTTTGCGGCCTTCCTGCGATTGATCAAACATGCTCTTACAAAGTGATCTTAAAGTATCAAGGTCAAATTTTGTCATTTCAATGAGTCTTCAAGCAAAATTTGGTCACTAGGCATTAGGTCTAGGGGTTTGTTTTCACTCTTTTCAAATTTGTCCAAATGTCAGTCGATGTCACCATTCAGCTGAGTGTGCCATCATTCAGAGGGTTTTCATCATCATGTCAAGTTCTATTGGGTCATTTTACATCTTGTTCATGCTTCAGTTGTGCCTTGGTAAGGTCCATTTCCCTCTCCTAGGGTTTTGGAGGTAATTTCTCTTGGATGGTCAAATCATCGGAAAAACTTGTATCCTGATGTTCACACACCTTCCCCTATCCTTAATATACCTTATTAAACACTTCCCATCACTGAGATCCCCAAAATTCCTCATTTTTGCACAAACCCTAGTTTCTTGCCACAACTTGGCAATTTTCTAGGCTAGGCCTGTGTTTTGCCCTTTTGGACCCCTTCCCCTCACTCAATCTCTGATATTCCACTTTACCCTACTTCCTAACATCCCTCCATACTTCCAAAAATTTCCCCAATAATTTAGAAGCCCCTTATCCCCTTCATTTCTCTTCATTTCGACAAAATCCCTTGTTTCACACATCGGGATAAGTTTCACTCAAAAGATGTTTTAGAGAAATAAAAGATGAATTTTGGAAAACTAAGAGAGGTTTTTGTCCAAAACATCCCAAGGAAGAAAAACCTCTTTCACTTTTTACACAGGTGTCATGGTTTTAGAGAAATGTCAAAAATACCGTTGCCTCAAGAGAATTGATGCACCTGCTGGGAGTAGTGTTGGGAGATTTGATTTTTGACAGGGAAAATGAGCTCAAAATTGGGAAATTCCACTTGGGTTGGATAGAAAAAATCCATAGATTTCCAACGAGCTATCATTAGCTCAATTTGGATGCCGGGAAGTACCTCAAAATCAGGTTGAAATGTGCGCGACCCACTTGTTTCAGGGGTGAGACCCACTTAAATTTTTGGCTGAATTTTCAACTTCCAGCTCAGAGTTTCGGCCAGTTTGGACCAGTTTTGCTTGGGGATGAAATTTTTGAGTTATTATGATGTAAATTTATGTTTGGCATGTAACTTTGGCTCATTTTTACCTATTCTAGAAGATTCACTCTCAAAAAAGTGAAAATCATGTAAATGAATCAGTTTCCACTCTTTTAGAGGCAAGTTGTTTAGATGCCTAGATTCTAGTTCCTTGTTTAGAATTTGTTGAAACTGATCCCTGAAGAAGGAATTCGACCCCTAGAGGCATGGGAAGGGGTTAGAGTGATCTATATGATGTAATTTCTCAATCATTTTCAGAGGTTGGAGAGGTTGGACTCTTGGGAGACTTTTGGCACCATTGTACATATTTTTTCATATTTTGGCTAATGAAAGATCAGAGGTTTTGCGGCACTTGTTGGGATCCTTGTGGTGTTTTGTTCTTGATGGTGTTTTCTCTCTGTTTACTGTAAGTTCTTCATGTTTAATGTATGCCATTTCTCACTCATGCTTCTTAAATTAAATGAATGAGTAGATGAGGTTGAATCCATTGTTCACAGTGCTCTGCCTTTGAATTCATTTAGTTTTACATGTTTTCGACTGTTTGGAGAGGATCCAAGTTCTTCTTTGCCCTCTTCAGCTCCTTATCGTTCTAATCCGTCCATATATCCAATCAAAAGCATTAAGACAATCACCTACCTCGCCCCAACTCGAAATCTGCAAAGGTCTGACCTTATCCCCGGACCCAAAATTTGTTTTTCCCATTTCTCCAACGAAAACCCAAAAATAAAAAATCAAACTTACCTATCTCTTTACTAGCCTAAAATCAGTTCCTTTTTAAAGTCATCTCGCACCCTATTGCTCATTTTATCGAGATTGATGGAGAGAGCCCTCTCCTGCCCTCGTAGGGCTAGCTACGAGGCTAAGCGTGGTTTGATGTAGCCTTGAGTTTTATCTCATTTCAGCCTGAGGTAGATTTGAGCGCTAACATAGTGGCGACCATACTGGGGAGAAACTCAAAACGTTTGCTTGTTATAGACGGAGTCTGAAGTCACGCCAGGTAGCCTTCGAAACGCTGTTGCTATGCATCAGCGAAGTAGATAAACGCTGCTTCAGTCGATCTCCGGTTTAACTTGTAATCGTAGCATTTAACTTGTAAATTGCCCCAGTACATGTATCAAGTTCAGATCTGATGCTGATGGTGGACAGCAGTCAGACACCACAAGGCTGAAATCATTCACCGGCGACTTCATTCACTGAACAATCCAGAAATCAATGCTTCATGGCGACCTCACTGCTGACGGACCGGATTGCAAGAAGATATGCTCCCATGAGCCGAGATCACATCCCAGGTTTTCCGAATAAGATGCCCAAGGTGGATTGGCTTCAGAATTTGCCTATGTTCAGAAATGAGGAAGGTAATGACGCTGCTCTTCATCTGGTGAAATTTCACATTCATGTGCATAAATTTAAGATCAATTTTCCTGAAGACTGTTTGATGAAAATGTTTATGGCTACTCTGGAAGACGAAGCCCGATCATGGTATGAAGGTTTGCCAGCTGCTTCTATTTACTGCTTAAGGGATTTTCATACCGTGTTCTTTGAAAAGTATAAAGCATCATATCCATCCTTGATTTTAGTTCAGAACTGTTGTAACCATGTACATAATTTCATTGAAGATCTAGAGCTGTTTTATGGTAATAATGATTTCATGGACGGAAAAATCATGGAGGCTCTATATGAGAATCCATTTCAGCAATATGAAGAGAACCTAAAGGATACCCATCAAGATGCTCAGGAGACTTTGCAGCAGGTTGATGGCCATATGGCTGAAAATGATGAAAGGGAGAATGTCATTTCAGATCTGCCTACAGAAGACAGTAGCATGCAAGTAAGTCCAGTTCTAATTGCAGATTGTGATAATGTCCAAATAGCTACTTCAGATTCAGATTCAGATCATGATGACCAAGCATATCTTGTGCTGAAGCCCATCAAGGAGAACTCTGCTGTTGAAATCATCTGGGATGCAGAAGACACAGTAATGGATCCAAATGTTCTCAGTCATACTGTCAGCCCATCATTAGAACACAGCCTTCATGAAGAAGCAATCCAGTCAGTTCATGAAAATCAGAAGGAGATCTTTGTGCAAGTAAGTGATAAATCTCCTTTCAATAGCTCAGTAATGAATGATAGTTTGAATGCCCCGTCATATGAAGATAATTACGGTTTAAGCAGAAGAAAACAAAAAGCATTGTCACCTTTGTCTGAAGATGAGATAGATCTACTTTTGAAAGGTCTTGTTACAGCCCGAGCTACAGCAGATTTGCAGTGCACACATAGTCAGGAAAGTGTTGATGAAACTTCTTCCTCTTTTGAAAAAGATGACTGTCTTGTAATCAGTTGTGTAGATCAGCAAACATATAATTTTTTCCTTCACAAAGATGATAAGGCTGTCATGTTTGATAACCTTGAAGATTGTTTTTTGTTTAAGAATGACCTAGATCATGAAATTGAAGAGTATATGCCAGAATTGCTCATGGTCAAGGAACCTACAACTAACACTCAAATGGCAGATTTGTGCATTTCTATCCCTCAGAAATCAATTGTCCTTTCAGATCAGAATGAAGTGGATACTAGTATTTTTGCAGCTGGATCTCCAGATAAGCCAGTGCTTCAAGATTTTCAAGACCCCTTCAGCATTCTTCTGCAAACATTAGAAAGGATAAATATTGCCTGGTTCATTATCATAAGCTTTGGTTTCAGTGGTTATTTTGAGTTGCCTACAGGTTCATCAGTCCGCCCGCTCAGGGAGAGTAAGAGCAGAAATTTGGGGTGTAGCCATCTACTGGATTGGTTACATTGGAAAGCCAATTATACATGATTGTACATATTTCATTGGTATGCAGGTGGTTGTCATCATGATTCCAAATCTTGATGGACTGCTGCCTTTTTTCCAAAAGCTTGGTAAAGTTTTGTTTTAAGTCAGTCATGAGTCATTTTTGTTTGGTCTGTTGAGTCAGTTTTTTCAAGTTATTTCAGTTTGCCATCGAGTCGGTTTGAGTCAAGTTTCAGTCAGTTTTCAGTCAAGTTTTCATTCAATAAATGTGTCAAAGGTTTTGTGTTATCCGTTCAAATAATGATTCCATCGCCCAATGGACGAAGGCACTGGTCTGCTCTCCCAAAGATCTGTCGTTCTTGGCACCTCCAAGGAGCTGCCATCCCCATTGGAGCCAATGTTAGAGTCAGCCTTTGCAACCTTCCTCCAGTGATCAAACATGCTCTTACAAAGTGATTTTAAGGTGTCAAGGTCAAATTTTGTCATTTCAATGAGTCTTCAAGCAAAATTTGGTCACTAGGCATTAGGTCTAGGGGTTTGTTTTCACTCTTTTCAAATTTGTCCAAATGTCAGTCGATGTCACCATTCAGCTGAGTGTGCCATCATTCAGAGGGTTTTCATCATCATGTCAAGTTCTATTGGGTCATTTTACATCTTGTTCATGCTTCAGTTGTGCCTTGGTAAGGTCCATTTCCCTCTCCTAGGGTTTTGGAGGTAATTTCTCTTGGACGGTCAAATCATCGGAAAAAATTGTATCCTGATGTTCACACACCTTCCCCTATCCTTAATATACCTTATTAAACACTTCCCATCACTGAGATCCCCAAAATTCCTCATTTTTGCACAAACCCTAGTTTCTTGCCACAACTTGGCAATTTTCTAGGCTAGGCCTGTGTTTTGCCCTTTTGGACCCCTTCCCCTCACTCAATCTCTGAGATTCCACTTTCCCCTACTTCCTAACATCCTTCCCTACTTCCCAAAATTTCCCCAAGAATTTAGAAGCCCCTTATCCCCTTCATTTCACTTCATTTCGACAAAATCCCTTGTTTCACACATCGGGATAGGTTTCACTCAAAAGATGTTTCAGAGCAATCAAAGATGAATTTTGGAAAATTGAGAGAGTTTTTTGTCCAAAACATGCCAAGGAAGAAAAACCTCCTTCCCGTTTTACACAGGTGTCATGGTTTTAGAGAAATGTCAAAAATACCGTTGCCTCAAGAGAATTGATGCACCTGCTGGGAGTAGTGTTGGGAGATTTGATTTTTGACAGAGACAATGAGCTCCAAATTGGGAAATTCTACTTGGGTTGGATAGCCAACATCTAGAGCTTTCCAACGAGCTATCATGAGCTCAATTTGGATCCCGGGAAGTACCTCAAAATCAGGTTGAAAGGCGCGCGACCCACTTGTTTCAGGGGTGAGACCCACTTAAGCGCCACAGCCAGTGTAAAGTTGAACGGGCGCGACCCACTTGTTTGAGGGGTGAGACCCACTTAAATTTTTGGCTGAATTTTCAACTTCCAGCTCAGAGTTTCAGCCAGTTTGGACCAGTTTTGCTTGGGGATGAAATTTTTGAGTTATTATGATGTAAATTTATGTTTGGCATGTAACTTTGGTTCATTTTTACCTATTCTAGAAGATTCACTCTCAAAAAAGTGAAAATCATGTAAATGAATCAGTTTCCACTCTTTTAGAGGCAAGTTGTTTAGATGCCTAGATTCTAGTTCCTTGTTTAGAATTTGTTGAAACTGATCCCTGAAGAAGGAATTCGACCCCTAGAGGTGTGGGAAGGGGTTAGGATGCTCTATATGATGTAATTTCTCAATCATTTTCAGAGGTTGGAGAGTTGGACTCTTGGGAGACTTTTGGCACCATTGTACATATTTTTCATATTTTGGCTAAGGAAAGATCAGAGGTTTTGCGGCACTTGTTGGGATCCTTGTGGTGTTTTGTTCTTGATGGTGTTTTCTCTCTGTTTACTGTAAGTTCTTCATGTTTAATGTATGCCATTCCTTTCATATGCTTCTAAACTAAATCGAATGAGTAGATGAGGTTGAATCCATTGTTTACCGTGCTCTGCCTTTGAATTCATTTAAGTTCTATATGTTTTCGACTATTTGGAGAGGATCCAAGTTCTTCTTTGCCCTCTTCAGCTCCTTGTCGGTCTAATCTGTCCGTATATCCAATCAAAAGCATCAAGACAATCACCTACCTCGCCCCAAATCGAAATCTGCAAAGGTCTGACCTTATCCCCGGACCCAAAATTTGTTTTCCCCATTCCTCCAGCGAAAAACCAAAAAATCAAAATCAAACTTACCTATCTCTTTACTAGCCTAAAATCAGCTCCTATCGTAAGTCATCTCGCACCCGATTGCTCATTTTATCGAGATTGAAGGAGAGAGCCCTCTCCTGCCCTCGTAGGGCTAGCTACGAGGCTAAGCGTGGTTTTATGTAGCCTTGAGTTTTATCTCATTTCAGCTCCGTTTTAGATTCGAAAAGTTAACAGTGTTACACTCATAAAAATCGATGCCCCATTTCAAGTAGCGGGACCAATGGTAATGACAGATGGAGGTGAGCAGGGTGAGTGGGTGGTGCACACATCTTCATAGCTGCAGATCCTGTTACCTGTACATTCACGACAACGAGATAACCACCCTGCCAGAAATACCCGGCACGAATAATATTTTGAGTAGTAGCATACCCAGACATGTGACCACCACACACACCGGAATGGAAGTCATTAAGGGATTTTTTAGCTTCCTCAGGGTTAAACACCGATGGAGGACTGAATCAGCTCTTATGCAGTATAAAGTATCTCCGACTATGCGATAGGGTTGTGAATGATGACGGATACGTCGACGAGCATCTTTCGTCAACTCGGACCGAAAAGTAGAAGTTGGGAGATAAACAATGATATCACCATACCATGGATCGAGGGTGATAATTAGAAAAATAGTATCATTTGGAATGCGTTCCTCGGAATTGGAAGGAGCAGAGGCAGAGGGTAAGGAGTGGATCAACTCATTAAAAGCCAATGACTTCTTTGATTTGGCGGCAATGAACTCAAAATCAAACTCTTGGAGGATAAATATCCACTTAGAGTACTTGCCCCCCAGCAAGTGTTGAGTTAAAATATAGGTCATGGGGTTGCAATCGGAAATCACGGTCGTGGTGTGGAGCAAAATATAATGGTGGAAACGTTGTACAACTTGAAAAACTTCCAACACCAATTTTTTGACATGAGCATAACGCGTTTCAATGTCGAGAAGATTGTGGCTAAGATAATAGATGACATGCTCATTACCATCTTCATCATCTTGTACCAGAACCTTGGCGATAGTGCTAAAAGAGGCAGGTAGATAGAGTGAATAATTGTGATGATAATTCTGGGGACACAAAAGAGGAGCATTAACAAGCATGGTCTTCAGTGCATCGATATATTTTTGGGCAATCTCATCCCATAGGAACGAGACGTCTTGCTTAAGTACAACGCGTAAAACCTTTGGCTACTTCAGCATAGTTCGGTATGAAACGATGTAAAAAATTAGCTTTCCCTTGCAAACTCTACAACTGGTGTAAAGAGGAAGGGGAGGGGAGATTAATGATAGCTTTGACCTTAAGAGGATTGAGATGAATACCGTCTTTGGAAACAACAAACCCAAGGAGTCTGCCAGAATCAACATAGAAGACACATTTGTGTAGATTAAATCGAATGTTGTAGCACCTATAACGAAGAAAAATTTGACGGAGGTGTTTCGGGTGGTCCTGACGCTTAGTGGAATGAGCCGGGAGATCATCCAAGTAAGGTTGGGCAATGTATTTAATATCATGAAAATCATACGACATTTCCCATTGGAACATGGCACCAACATTTTTCAGGCCAAAAGGGAGCTTCCTATATGCGAAAGTGCCCCATGGACAAATGAAGGCGGTTTTATGTTGATCAGCTAGTAGTATATTAATCTAGTTATAACCAGAGAACCCATCCATAAGGGAGAAAATATCACTCCCAGCACAGTCGTCAATGATCTAGTCGATGAAGGGAGTGGGATAGTTATCCTTGTGACAAGCATGATTGATATAGCGGTAATATACACAAACTTTAATGGTGCACTGATTTTTGTCCATAGGGACAATGTTAGAGACCCAACCTATCAACGAGATTAGACAAATGAAGGCTGCTTTGAGAAGTTTTTCAACTTCTCCCTTTATGGTAGTTGCCTTTCCAGGGTGCACAAGACAAAGGTGTTGGCGAACAGGTTTCGCATCAAGGTAAGTGGGTATCTTGTGCATGAATATACTCGGATCAATGTCAGGCATTTCCTCATAGGACCAAGCAAAAACGTCTTGAAATTCATGAAAGAGGCTAGTATAGACCTCGATCTCATCATGAGAACATGTCACCCCAATATGGATGTTCTAGACAACCCCTGGTTTAACAGAGATGTCAATAGGCATCGTCTAAGTGATATTTCCCATGTTTCATTCCTCGAAAACTTCATGTGTAAAAATAGGCATTTGAAGTTGTTGGGAAGGATATTGGGAAGCAAAATTTTCAAGAAAAGTAGACATTTCCCCAAGACTAGGCAAAAAAGAGGAATGATGATGACTATTGTCCTAGGGAGGATCCTTGAGAGACATGTTTTCCATGATGGCTTCATCAGTTGGAAACGTATCATTCAAGGGATATGGAGAACCCGAAGTAGCGAGCCAAGGGGATTGAGAATACGTGTCGAGAGGCATACTTGAAGAAGTATGATTAGAAGGAGGAGTCGAAGCCAAGATGAGCTCACAATAATCAATTTATATCGGGCTTAATTACATTACATCACCAAAAAAATCAACCTGATCAGGCAAAGGGATGATCCAGGGATCAGAAGAAGTGGCGATCATATTGACCTGAGCAGTGTTGGGTGGAGGAAGAGAAAAAAGACCCATAAGGGTGGGATATTTGAAAAGTCTTGGCCCCTCAATTTCATAAGGTGTGGGAATGTGGTCTACATATGGAACGTTTCTCTCTGAAGAAGTGGAAGTAAAAAAGGATAACTGATCAACATTGATAATCTTTCCTTCGTACGGGAAACGAAGAACACATAAGAGAGTGGACGGTACGCATAGCATGGCGTGATTCCAACTACGACCGAGGAGGAGATTATAGTTGAGTTTGGCGTCAACGACTTCAACCTCAACATTGATCATTTTTCCTTCCAACGTGATAGGTAAGCTGGTGAGGATACCAAAAGGGCGAGATTCCCTTCTGTCGAAGGCCTCTAAAGCGTTTGGAGACCGGTTAAGGGTTGGAGAGCTGATAACTTTCCAGCAGGCAACATACATGATGCAAGTAGATGTACCTTCGTTTACAACTGCTCGATGGATATTCTTACCATTAATCCCAACTTGGATAATCAAAGCAAGTTGGTGAGGGAGACGCGAGACAAAATTTTCCATATCAAAAGTGATAAGGCTCGAATTGATAGGGTCAACTCCCCTGATAGCGGATAACAAATCCTTCCGTTGTGACGGACAACTCTGAAGTACCTCCAGCGCGGACATAACGGATGGCGCCTGAGCGAAATCCTCAAAAATACTATAATGCTGAGCGGAACAGGCGTTCGGGTTATAGTAGGACTTACGGAGCACGCCTTTGGAAGGTGGCCATATAACTGGCTTAGAACTAGGCCTTTCAATATGAAGAGGGCTAGAAGCAGGCAGGGGAGAAGGAGTGGGAGCATCTGCAATTTCTTTTCCCACCGCTTGACACGGTTTTGTATAATCTTTTGATTTGGTAGCAATAGATATGGGTGCAACACCATTCATGATGAAAACTTGAGAGCCAAAAGGGGTGGAGCGTTGGGGTTGCTCCACCATTTGAGTTTGCTGTGATGGGAACGGTTCCTTAAGAACAACCAGAGTTCCTTGGGTGCCTTTGAGCAGTTTACTCACTTCATTCTGTCGTGGATAGTCCTTGGTGTAATGATCATCGTCACATATTAGACAAGGATACTCCGGTTTACGTTTCGAGCCATCATCAGTATTGGTTTTAGCTGAATTCTGTTTCAGGGTATCGACTTTGGCCTTGCCTTTACCCTTATTCTTACCTTTGGAAGATTTTTCTGCCAAGGTGGACTAGACGACATTCACTTCTACAGTTTTACTAGGATTGGAAGGTGGCTGAGAAGCAATATCGGTAGAAGGGGTGGATTTCTGCTTCGCAGGGGCAGGAGAAGACTTACGGGAAGTTTGAGAAACAGAACCAATGATATCATCGACAGATGATGTCACTGGTGCTTTGGAAGTTCAGAGTCGTGGAGCACCGGGCAAGAGATCGTAAAGCGTGCCAGACTGGGAGTAAACTAGATCGAGGTACTGTGCATGAGCAATGGCCTGCTCTTCGGTAACACATGCCCCCATAGCAATGTCCTTAGCTATCGCACCAACAAAAGAGGTAGTGAACCAGTCAGTCAGAAGTTGATTAGGGATTTCAAACTTGATCAAATGACGACGTCGTCTCCATTCATGAATGTGATCGGAGATATGTGTGGGCCGATCTTGTTTCAAGGACGTAAGGAGGTATGTTCCGTTTCATAGCGAACAGGTAACTAAAAGTATGTGAGAAACGCCATTGCAAGAGAATTGAAATCATGGAAGATTCCATGAGAGAGTTCAATGTACCACTTTGTAGCAGCACCCGTGAGAGTCCTTTGGAAAAGACGTAAGAGAATGGAATCATCAATCTAGGAGTTAGAGGAGCACCATAGGTGATATGTCATAACATGTGCCTGGGGGTCTTCTTCAAAGTTGCCTTAGAACTTAGGAAAATCGCCAGGAATCTTAGTGGGAACTGGGGGCCAATATGGATTATGAAGAATGGGATCATTTTTTAACTTCGACACATCAGGAACTTCCAATGTAGCAAGGAATAGCAATTGCGGGTTAAAAGGAATCACAGGTCTTTGATAAAGAACAACGTTAGGGTTCTAACCAGGTCGGGAGAAATTTTGAGCCCATATGTTCTCTCCTAGAGGAATTTGTCCATAGGGGATATAATTTTGGAAATTCTACCCATATCCCAGCTGGGGACCAGAGTACTAGTTTTGAGTAAACCACTAAGGTCCAGTTCGATCAACGTATGGATTCTGCTGTGGGATGAAAGTGATGCCTTAGGGTTGAGCTTGTGCCATCTAAGGTTGACCTTAGGAAACCATCGGTTGGCCTTGAGGAATTAAAGGTTGGCCCTGAGGCTGAACTGGATGTCCCTGGGGTCCAGGTTGTCCCGGATGCTGAGGTTGAACAGGTTGTTCCTGAGAACCAAGTTGGCCTAATGGTTGAGATAAGCCAGGCTACCCCTGAAGACCAGGTTGACCTTGATGGCTGACAGAGGGTTGACCTTGTTGCACAAGAGGCAGCCTTGCTGAACGTAATGTTGGTTCTGTTGTACAAAAGATGATCTCTGAGGTGGATAGGTTTACCCCTGAGGAACATAAGGCGCTCCTTGCTGAATGTGGGGTTGACCTGGATGACCATAGGGTTGTCCCAGTTGGGCCGAAGGTTGTCCCTATAGATGGTAGGGTTGTCCTTGCGGGCCATAGGGTTGTCCCTGTTGTTACGTGAACTGATTCTAGGATCGATTGGTTTGAACATACAATGGACCTTACTGTATAGGCCCATGGTAATATATGTGATTCCCGAATTCATCGTAGAGATGTGGTGGGTTGATTGGAGCTTGAACTTGCTGGGAACCCTAAGGGAGGTAGTTTTGATGTTGAAAAACCATCATATATTGGTCGGACGGAAAACCTCCCGGAATAGGATTAGAAGGGATAGGCGCACTACCAATAGGTTGATTGACTCTCGATACGTGAGGTTGTGATCCACTCATAATGGGTCCAACAAACATCGCGGAAGAATTGGGATGTGTTCCTCGAACAATAGAAACTAATGGAAATGATGTAACCACACTAATGGATGGTGCAGAGGAAGCCACACAAACAATGGGCTGGGTTGGGACAGCTATGACAACTGTCTGAACAGTGGGAATCGAAGAAGATGGAACTAACACAAATGAACCTGAAGAAGGAGCCGTAGTACTTGACCATAACGGGTTCCGATACAAAGATGAAGCACCAGAAAACAACTGTCCCAAAGTACGGTAACTAGCCATGAATGGCTGAGAGGAAGGTTGAGCCATCTCATAAGGGAAATTTTTGGGAGGGAATTGATATTCCCCGGTAGATATGAGAGTCTCTTCACTACTAATAGGACTCGAGGATTCCATTTCACATGAAGACATGTTGTCAGGGAAAATATAGCGAGCAGTAGAGGGAAAAGTTCCTGACAATAATGTCACAAGCGAGTCCGAGTGTTGAGGGGGATCCTCTCTTAAAAATAAAAAAGGATTTGGGGGCTTCCAGTTGATATCAAACGACTCTTGAGGGGGATACCGAGTGGCAAGAGGTTGAATGCTCTGGATGATGACACTTTCAAGGTCTTGGGTCCCAACAGACGAGGATGTCTCAGAAGATTCTCTGGGGAGAGACTCTTCACACGAGGTAATGAAGAGGAGGAAGAAACAGGTGGTTCTGCCATGGTGAATTTGTATCAAAAGAAGAAGAAAAAAGAGATGATCAATTTGAGGCTTTAACAACATCATTAATGAATTACTCATGATTCGACCAAGAAATAGCTTAATGGGCATGTGATGCAATCAAGTGAAATTAATTTTATAACATTGGAACAAGTCTCTGCCTTTTCATGTTTTAAGAGTCGAGAAAAGGAAAAAAGGTGACTCTAGTCACTTTCAGTTTGAACGAGCTTGAAAGGACAAGTGCTCTATGATATTTTCAAATTTAAAGAGTCACGGAAAGATCAAAATGAATACTCAGGAACTCTAGGCAAAAGAGTGTACCAAGCTCCTGTGAACTGCAATATACACCTTGGAAAATAAATTTACCAAGGACTTAATGTATATGCAGGAAGTCTCCCCGAATGCTGTGTTCGGTGTATCACGGTTTCAGGGCGGAAAAATCGGCTTCCCATGGATAAAGGATTGAAACCTAAAAGGGTATCCCTTTATATATGTGACGATACGAGGAGCATAAATCCATACTAGCACTGTCTAATGCAAGATTGCGAGCAAAAACTGCTAGGTTTAATGATGTTGGAACACGTCACTAGCTAGACCTCTAAGTGTGAGCATTAAGTTCCAATGATTCCTTAGGTTGATTGAGTCAAATTTTACGGTTTATTTTGAAATTAAGTTTCAGTTTCAAGGCCCTACCAAATGTTACCTCAAATTTCTAATGTGAAACTATATGAGAGAAATAATACCATTTCATTTCAATGAAAAGATAGCTAAGTGAAGGATAGACGTTCACAACAAAGTTGTAGTCAAATGAATGGAAGAATGACACTTTCCCTTAAGACACTAACACAACCAAAGCAGAAAACGAAAAATTTTCTTTTGTCTTTCTCTTTCCAATGAAAAATAAACCTACTAATGCAAATAACACTTTTCATTTCAAAATGAGAAGGAAGAATGCAAATTTTTGTTCTTTTATATAAGTGAGAAGAAACATTGCAATGCTATACTAAAAAAAAAACAAATACTAGCTTCGAGTCGCTTTGAACAAAATTATCAACACATGAAGAGATCAACTTCAAGCAAAACGTAAAAACACACTCAAAACTAGGCATGCATCTCCCTACATGAAATAAAGGGCTTTTAATTCGACTCAACGAGCAATGTGATCTATGCTCAGGGCGATGGAGGGACAATCAAACAAACACGGAATGAAAGCTTGAAAACCCTACTTCTCGTACAATCAACTGAAAAGACCAAGCAACCACATAAAATGTTGAACAATGAATGACCAAACTGACTCATAAACAGATCAAACACCCACTGAATATGTGACCAATCAAATGGTTCGAAACACCTAGAAACCCTAGGATGGACAAGCCACATGGTTTGAATGAGAGATAACAACAACTGAAATGAATGAGACAACCAAGTCAGGAAATAAGAGCCAGATGGATCAATCAAGGAGGAAAAACCAATCTCAAGGACAAGACACACTGGAAACTCAGTGGAAAAATCCAAAAATCTAATCCTACAGGAATCGGCACACCTATTCAGCAGCATCCGGCGTCGAGCAGGAAAAATCGTGCCTATGTTAAAGACAACTCGCGCTAATGGGCGCGATTGTCAGACAATCAAAAGCACAAACCAAGAAAAGGAAGGCAAAAAAATTGGTTTGCTGAGAAAAACCAGACTTATCACTCTAGAAAAAGGCTAGATGGCTAGAAGCAGTCAAACAAGCCAAAAAAACAGAGAAACCACAATTTGGCCAAAGTTGGATAGAGAATCAAAAATTCAAAATGAATAATAAGAGACAAAAAGTATTGACATCCCCGATATGGTTGCCAACTTGTTGTGCAAGCAAATCCTCTCTGTTGACAAAGGAGATCCCTCTAGCCCTAAGGTGGGTCTAGCAACAAGGGAACATGCTGGTTTCTAAATTCCTTGTTCATAAACGAAATGCGGATTGGAATAGATGTCCTACCTCAATCCAACACTCTTGGCGTAGTATGTTGCAGTGACCCCTCGATCTTTGTCCTTCAAGCCTTGCGCTCCACAGGTAGTGATATTCACACACCTGCACAAATATCAAACAAATAGTAAAAACATACGAGCATATATATTCATCTACGACTATCCAAATAGTCAAGGAGAGTCAGAAACTTTGAACATTAACAAAGACAAATATGGAACTAGAAATCAATCATGTCATATTAATATATAAAAGGGAGTTTACAACGCATGCCTTGACGCTGTAGACCTCCTTTCACGGGTTCAATCGGGCACGTCTCAAAGCATTCATTCGTTGATTCAACTCAAACAGGCGAAAGGCTCAAACTCTCTCTCACAACTATGGACTATTCTCTGCTATCAGCTCTTGGTCTATTCTAGCTAGTAGAATCAATGGGATGAAGGGAAATTTATATGAGTGGAGGAAGAGCTGTTGGATCTACATATGGTGGATGAAAGGGCTATCCCTTTGGGATGTTTCATTTTTGTAGGAACTAGAAGGCCAAAGGGAGACACTCGAACACATAAAGTTGAACAAACATCCATGGATCTGCTCACGAAGTTGTTAGATATTAGAAGCTTCCTTTCCATATTAAAAAACCTTCCCAAAGTAGCTCGCCGCGGGCGGAGCGACCATGGCATAGGGCCTAGTGAAAATTTGGCCATTGACGCGAGGACATAACTACACAACAACGCCGACCCAAAATTTCATGTTTTTAAGGGTCTACTTCAGGAATGGTCAACAAATATTTTTATCCTGGAATGTTAAGGGATGCAATGAAATTCATTATGATGTGTAACAATACACAGGGGTCACTATGATGATCCTCCAGTGTTCGAAATAGGGAATTCGAGGATGGTGACAAAATTCTGTGTAACAACAGGATTGCAACACTTCTAGGGCTGACATTGCTGAAGGGGATATGGCCAAATCGTCAACAATGTTGTAATTCTGAGCGGCTCTCCATGTGGAGTGAAAGCCGATTTTCAAAGTACACCTTTGGTAGGAGGTTTAATCACTAAATTAGAGTTAGGTTTCTCGATTTGTAATGGTTCAGAAACTGAAGGAGTTTTTTTTGGTGTTTGACTCGATGATTTAGTCTCTTTACCAGTTACATGACTCTTAGATCCATAGTGTTATACAACATTTTGTCACCATCCCTACATTCCCTATTCCAAATACTGGAGGACTATTAGAGTGACACTTGTGTATTGTCACACATCATTATTAATGTTATTGCATCCCTTAACATGTTAGGAACAAAATCTCTGTTGACCATTCCTGAAGTGGACCCTTAAAAACATGTACTTTTGGGTCGACGCTATTGTGTAGTTATGTCCTCGCACTGATGGCCTGATTTTCACTAGGCCCCGCACCATGGTCGCTTTGTCTCTGAAGATCCCCCACGCTGAGCTACTTTTGGAGGGTTTTTTTAATATGGAAATAAATATTCTAAGATCTAACAACTTCGTGAGTGGAGTCATGGATGTTTGTTCGACTGGATGTGGTCGAGTTTCTCCCTTTGGCCTTTTAGTTCCTACAAAAATGAAACTTCCCAAAGGGATAGACCTTTCTTCCACCATAAGTGGATCCAAAATCTCTTCCTCCACTCCTATAAATCCCTCTTCATCCCATTGATTCTGCTAGCCAAACATAGCTAGAATAGACCAAGAGTGATAGCAGAGAATAGTCCATAGATGTGAGAGAGAGTTTGAGCCTTTTGCCTCTTTGAGCTTTTTAGAGCCCTGTAATTTACAATATCACAAGGTGACTGAATATTTATTACTTGCAAGTTTTCATATTTTACATAAGTTTAAATATTCAAAAGCATTTCCAAAAAATAGAAAAAAATAAAAAGAAGAAAGAAAAGAGGGTATAAGAAAGGGAAAGAAAAATTTACAAAAAAAATGAATAGCTCGGAAAGTGCTACAAATCAAAATGCCACTACTCATTGGGTGTACTTTTTCAATCATACAATTTAAGCATGATTGTAAAATTTCGAATTTTTGTTGATAGGTTAGAAAATGAGGATTTTCCAAACTGTTTAATCTTGGCATATCAATAGACTAGGTAGAAATGAAGTTGGTTCAACAGTTTAATCTGAACCAATGGAAGAAATAAGAGATAGAGGTTAGGTTAGAAATTCAAGGAAAATATGAGGTAGGGTCTGCAAGTTTAAATGCACCCTAAAAAAGCAAAAAAAATGTTAGATTTGTATTTGGGAGGGTAGATATGTTGAGGAGAAAGAATGCAAGAAAAATATGAAGTTTATCTCATAAGGTGCAACATAAAATTTTTGTGTTTCCTATGGTCGAAGAAGAAAATCAAAAGGAAAAGGTGTTCATACTCTAAAGTTTGGAAATGGGTTATTCTCCAAAGTTTGGGAATTAAGATGTATGTGACATTATTATAAGGCTATTATTATAAGCCTATATTCTTACTTCATCCTAAGTCCCACAAAAAGATCATTTGTCCCCCTTATCCTAACCCCCGAAAGCATTTCATCCCCCTATCCTAAGTTCTAAACTATTCCCCCCGCAGCACATTCATATTCCCTGACCCAACCCCACCATCACGTCACCCATCACATCTCCACTATATACCCCGCACCTTCCCTTCATCTCCACACACTCCCCATCATCCGATGATCATCGTATATTTTCGCCCCCCCTCGGCCCTCCGTAGAACATTAACGTCGGGGGCGGGGGTTACGAAATCTCAAGATGTTATCTATACCTGCCGATGCTACATGTCGCGCTTAGCGCATTTCACACACCTCTTCCCTCTCTAACCGCTTATCACAAGGACCCCCCTTCGAAAGTGGTTTCTACTGCAAGCCAAACCATCGCACCTTTCGACCGTTTAAAGGACCGTTACCCTGTGCCGTTGTGCCACGTCTCTGCCTACATGTCCCCTCCTTCCAATCATCTTCCCTCTTTCCAAATACTTCTTTCTTATTCAGGTGGTTGGGTCGTTGTCCAACGGGCCCGCGCCAACCAAACGGTCATCCAATCACCTATTAAAACAATAATTCATCACATATCGTAAAGTTTACAATGCCCATTCTTTTACACTGTCACGAGTGATAAAATTGCAGGAATTAACAACGAAAGAACAGAGGAGAAAAGCACAGGGTTACCTAAATAAAAGGCATAGTGCTCATTGAGTTTGATCACAGTCCCCCATATATTTTCTCCTTTCCCCAGTTTGATCGGCAACTGTATCCCCTCTCTGTTCCCTCTTCTTTCAATCCCATTCTTTATTATACAGTGAAAGAAACAGTTAAATTCATCTCCCAAGCCAGATCAAAAACCATTTAATTGTATGGTCTACCCTCAGGTGGACCTGGATCACTTGGCTCTGGCAGACAGAGATTTCAAAATCCACAAGACAAAGTTGGACTTCGACCTATTCGATGTCTACTGCTAGCTCGAGGATAAACTACTTGATGAAGTGGATGACATAGTCTTGTGGGAAACCAAGATGCCTTACTATATCGTCCCCAAGACCCATAGCTACCCAAAGTTCATCCGAAAGTTCCAATCCTGCTATGACATCAACCAGAGAGCTATAGTGACCCCAACGGGAGAGATTTTGTTTTCCATCAATGCCCAATGATTTCAGCAAATGATGCAGGCCCCCATTGTTGAGAACCCCATCCCTTTTTCGTATGAAGCCCTTATGGAATTATATTAAAATTTGTACTTTTCCAGCAGGGCTAAGACCTTAGATCTCTTCATGGCCACTAATTTCCCCATGCCTACAAAGCATCCCCCATATCCTTCATCTATATTCCCTTACAGGACCCAACATATAGTTATTGTCTTGTCATATCTGCTAGGGTATCACATAGACCAATGGGTTGATGAGGCTATGATAGGCTTTTTATCCATCCTTTCATTAGATTCCAAGCCCTCAGTCATGCTCAATTATGCCCAATTCCTTGCTAAAGACATTCATGACTAGTTTTTGAAGTTTCAGACAGAGGAGGTGTTCAAATACACCTCTCTTATGGTTTATATGTCTGTTTATTTTTAGTCCAACAGGTTCCAGTTTGAGATGAAAAAACTCAGTTAAGATTTTGAGCCCCAATTTGTCATCTTCTGGACCACTCTACTACTAAAAGAATAGAAAAATTATACCTACAAATATTTTGTAGACTTGTTTATGCATCCAGCCATCAACACACTCAGCAATGCAGTAGAGCAAAGGGTAAATGAAGAAATCAGGAAAACTATGCAATTGACAGATCAGGTAAAGACAACATATTGGTACTTGTACCAAAATTATACAGAGATCTGAGTCTATGGGTGTGAGCTAGCCCCCTACAAACTGCCAAAGATCCTCTCCATGAGGGTCTTTGCACTAGAGTATATAAGGAAAATGATACATGCAGATGAGCTTCACTTTGTCACTGCAAAGAAGAAGTCCTAGTTCAAAATCAAGGCACAAATAGGGCCTTTCATTTGTAACAGTAGAGAAGCAAGAGAACATGCTGATAAGATAGTAAAGGAGATGGGTTTTAACCATAGTTTCACTTGGTTTTATGACCTTGCAGGGATCATCTCCAAGAAGAGAGTGGAAAAAAGGTCAACACCCTATGTCCACACACAGAGGTCTGCAATTGAGAAATATGAAAATCAAGCAGAATGGGTGACCAACACCCTACAGGAAGATGAAGATCAGGTGATTTCCACCTCAAGAATCCAAACCCCAAACCCACAAGAAAGGAATGGTGCAGAAGATAAAGAAGACAAGGGGAAAGAGCAAGAGAGAGAAATAGGGAGCAAGATGCCAAGAGAGGATCAGTCACCTTCAGTGACTGATGCCTCTAGCAAAGAATTCAAACTGAAATATAGGAACAGGGCCATAATTCACATGGATATCGATCAAGGAGGTGAATTAGAGCAGCAGATAGTGATTCACATCATAGACACCCTAGGTCATCTGCAGCAGGTGGTTAAACAATGGCCTCCCCTACATCTTCAGCCACAGTGTCTATTCAGCAACAAGGCCTGCAAACATCTACTTCCATGCCTGCCATAGAAGGCCAAGAAAAATTATTTTATGACACATTCAGAGAGCTAAAGTTGAGTAATAAGGTGTTGAAGACTAACACCTACAACCAATTCTGGAAACATACCTCAAATTCACAAAGCAGGTTGTTGTTTGCCTTTGATACTGAAAAAGGGAGGATGAAGATGGAATTTCTAGAAGCCCTAGTTCCACAGCCTCAAGGAGAAGAATAATATAAGAAGGCATCATTCGAGTTCAGTACCAAGGACATCCACCCTATTGACCAAATGGAACTACACAAGTAGACCAGAGAGATGGTGGCCTCCACTTTGACAAGCACTGCCATGAGCTTGTCAAAACTCCAGGTATCTTTAGCCAATACCCAATCATAGCTCAATATGGAGAAATATTTTTCTATGGCTAAAGACTCAAGAATCAAAGCTTTGGAGGATTTAATAGTGAAGATTGGGTATGACCTAAATAATGTCCAGGTTGTGGAGGAGATTTTGAAGAAAAAGAATGCTGACATAGAAGCTCTCAAGAAACAACTTAAAATGTCAGCAACATAAGACCCCTTGGAAAATGGCATTGAAGAAAATGAGTCACAGAAGGCTGAGTTAATGAAGTTGACCATGGAACAGTTTGCCCAAATCAAGCAAATGGAGACAAAGATGGAAAAGCTACAAAAGGAGATAGAAGAAGCAGCTCGAGTGGCACTCATCCCATTGGAAGTTGTGCCCATTTCATCAATTCCATCAGCTATTGCAGCAACTCATGGGGCATCCAGTGGGACAGATCAACTATCCAAGCCCATGGAAATAATGACCCCCCAGTCACAAGAGATCAAGAAATTTGCGGCACAGATAGGCATCCTGAGGGATCAAAAGCCTCAAGATATGAAACATCCCATGAGATAGCAAAAAATAATATCGAAATGTTGGAGAAGGCAAAGAAGGATTTTTCAGACAGTATAATTCTGGGCCAAATGAATCTGATCATTTGGGGCAGTATCATAGAGTCAGTGGATGAAATATGGTACTCCATCCACATCATTTTTTAGCAGAAAGAGTTGATTGACAAGTGTAGGGTGGCTATTGAAAAATAAAATCAGGAGTTGGGAAATATGTCAACCATAGCCCCCAAAATCATAAAGTTTCTGAACTCCAAAACCAATTACAAGCTTGACGAATTGGATGTGTAGGAAAAAACAAAGATTATACTAGAAGTGAAAAGGGTCCTCACTAAGAGGAATTTGGTGAAACAACTGGAGGAGAAGTGTGACGAATTGGACATGGCCATTAGCAGATTTCTCAACAGAATTGATCCCTTGAGGGAAAAAGGTTGCCTTCACTATATGTAATTAATAACAATATGGTCCAGAAGGGATATTCAATGACCAAGCTTAGGGAGATAGCTAAAGACACCTCCAAATTTTCCAACATCTAAGGAAACGTGACCGGGAAAGTTTTCATGGATCTCTTGAGCAATGACATCTTCATCCAACATGAGCTGAAGCATGTTTTCCTCTCTAGACCCACTTTCAGGAAATATACAGAGGTGGATAAAGTGTATTATCAGGTCCTAGGGACGAGAATTCCATGTAAGGGCCAAATTATGAATGTACCAAGATTGAAAGGGCACAATGAACACATCAGCATAGGCACCGATCGACGAAAGGTGCCAACACCGCATCATATTTGATGATCCAGCCAAGGTGGTCCAAAATTAGAGCCAGATGTCAGAGCCACCCATCCTTGCCTCTTCAGGGCTACCTCATCCACTTTCAGCTTACTTTTGGATTCATGAAGAGCTGCCAGAGTTAAAACTACAAGCGGTGCTTGTCAGAGATATTTTGTCTTGGCTTTGCATGGCCACACTTGTCTAATTTTTTCTTAGTTGTAATTAATGAAAGGTTGCTGAAGTAGATAGGGAAATCAATGTAGTTTTTAGTTAAATATTGCATGCATTGGAAGTATCAGGGGTTGGACCCTGCATTGTAAGAACTTATTGTATTGGAGTGCTGTAATTTTTTGAAGCTGGGCATCAATAATAAGAGACCGTTTTACGTGATACTTGAGATGTGTTAAATGGTAGTGCTACTTATCTGTGTTAAATGTTTCCATTGTTTTCCCTATTGTGCATCTATTTATCTGATTGTAAAACATAAATTTTGGATTAAGATTTGTTGTTGGAACAACTTAATTTTGTTTGTGTTTACCATCTGAACGTTTTCTTCTAAAGTCTGGTTAAAGAATTCTTAACTGCTCTTTAATCACTAATGAACATTTCTATTTCCTCCACATCATAATTCACACTGCCTTAATGTTAAATTCTAATGATGTTCTATGCTAGATGCAAATATACTTTAAACTTCTAGGGCTCAATGAAAGTAAGATGCAGATAGAACATACCAATAGATCGATGGAAGACAAGCCAAAACAGAGATAAAGAATGGTGGCGTTATGGCGATCAGAAGGATGCTTCAACCAACAAAGTCTTCACAAGTTCAGCCTCCCACATGTGTCACACAACCCCAATATGTCTCATCAAGAATGCTCCACGAAGACGCTGCACCAAGAAGCCCTAAACGTAGAAATGAAGAACACTGCTCCAACACCATCCAAGAAAAAAGAGAATGCCTCCATAGAAATGTGTGTGTGTAAGGAACTCCAAGTCTCTCCAATATATAGGCATATATGGGGGTGTGTGACACATCTCTTATGCATGTGGGATAAATCAGGCCGACCTTGCACATGTGGAATAAATTCAAAATACATGTTTTTCTCATCTGATCAAGATGATCTTTAGATCAATATTGCACCTCTCCGAAAGAGAAATCCAGTAAAAATATTCGCATCGTCATATGAGCATCACAACTTGGATTTTGGACCTAGTTTCCAAAAATTAACACTCCCTCTCAAATAGGGAGAACTCCATCCACCAGTGTCATCCAAACATCATGCGTCATCCCGCCGTAACTTGCTTCGCTGGCTTCTTTATTTAAAAACAAAAGGTGAGTCACAAAGATATCACTCCCGGCTAACCCGAAGTCAACTCAGAGGCCTGAAACATCTATAGGACTCAAAGGAGTCACATACCAACCCCAAGTTAGTTGGAGGTTTGAAACCTCACTTGGACACAAGAGAGTCATATACTAACCTGAAGTTAGTTGGAGGTCTGAAACCTCACTAGAATTGATCCCAGATCAAGTGGTTGGACACAGGCCATCCTAGACATAGAGTGTATGACAATATTTGATGCGTCCATCGGTCTTTCTATGGTCTCTATTCACATTTCCCACCTCATTGGCCAAATGAAAGGTACTTCCCATGAGTTCGAAACTCCATGGGTAGGATGCATACAGGGCACAGATCAGAGAGAGGTAAACCAACTCAATATCATCACAGTGGGGTGGAAGGACACCAACTAGGTTCCAAAAACCTAGCCCTGTGGTTGCTTATAGCTCCAAGAAGCTATCCCCAAGCCCCCCTGGAGCTCCCAGAGCTCATCGTCCAACAAGACCCTCCAAAAAGGGTCCTTCCACGATTCCAAGATTCTCATGGAAGGTTAGGAACATAACCTTCCCCAAGGGCTTTGTGAGAATATCCGCGACCTGCTCATCAGTTTCTATATGATCAAGCCTTATAGCGCCTCGCTGTACCATATCCTAGCAAAAGTGGTACTAGATATCAACATGCTTGGATCGATCGTGTAACATGGGATTCTCTAACAAAAAAATCCCCCTTTGGTTATCACAAAGGATAACGGTGGCATCTAGCACATGTTCGAACAACTCATTGAAGAGCTTTCGCAACCAAGTGGCTTCAGTACAGGCCATACATGCTGCAATGTATTCAGCCTCAGCGGTTCTCAAAGCTACTGACTTCTGCTTCCTGCTCGAAGAAGAACCAAGTGTGAAGCAACATCCAGATGTTCTCTTGTGATCCAAAACACTGCCATCTCAATCGACATCAGCATATACACGAAGTATCAAACTCCCGGTAGTGTATCTTAGCCCATGGTCTATCGTGCCCCAGAGATATCTCAAGAGTTTCTTGGCACCACCCAGTGAATATTATGAAGATAAACCATGTGTTGACTCAAAGTGTTCATTGCAAAACATACGTCTGGATGGATGTTCTCTAAGAACATCAGGACCCCTACGAGTTGACGATACTTGGTAGGGTTTCCTAGCACGGGCCCAATAGTGTTTCAACTCAACTTCTTTAAAGTTGAGTTCCATCAGTGTTGACACGGACTTACAATCCATCATAACAAAACTTTCTAGTAGCTTCACAATATATTTCCTTGAGAAAGGAAAATATTTCCAGGTCTCTACCAGACCTACAAACCTAGAAATTAATGCATCAGTCCAAGGTCCTTCATCTCGAACTCAGAAGCTAGCTCCCTCTTACACTGATGAATGAGAGGGTCAACACCTATTAGGAAGAGATCATCCACATAGAGAACTAGAATGAGAGGCTTTTTCTCTATCAACCTTGAGGTAAAGGTTTGGATCAGGATTACTTCGAGTGAAGCCCAACTTCATCAAGTAGCTATCTATCCTCCTGTTTCAAGCCCTGTGTGCTTTCTTCAGCCCATAGAGGGCTTTCTTCAACCTGAGTACATGAGAGTCTCTATCCTGCACTTCGAACCCCATCCTTGCGTAGTAGCAAGGGAAATAATAGATCGGATGGTGGTATATCGGGCCACAAATGAAAATATATCATCATAGTCTACACCTTCCTATTGAGAGAAGCCTTGGGCAACAAATCTTGTCTTGAAATTTTCAGTACTACCATTAGATCCATGCTTGATCTTATAGAGCCATTTCGAGGTGACAACAACTTTGTCCTCCGGTCTCTGAACCACATCCCAAAAATCATTCTTCGTAATGAACTTGTACTCTTCGTGCATTTCATCCTTCTAGGCTTGATGCTTTGTAGATTCTTTAAAAGATCCAGGCTCAGATTGTATGATTGTACTCATGGCTACTAGGTACCCTTTGTTGTTAGCCTCTTTCATCGAGGCAATTATCAATCCAAAAATACATAAATTAAAAGTTAGGATAAATATATTTATTAAATATTCTAATTTAATAAATATTAGAGATACTTAGAAATAGTATTTTGTTAGTAAAAATAGGACTCTAGAATAGAGTCGTTTCCTAGGCTCTAAAATAGGATTAAAGTTAGTAGAATGGTTAGAAAGTCATTTATTGTAAATGGACACTTGTTGATTTTCCAAGTGATCCATAACTAGATTAAGTTAGAACATAGAGCTTATAAATAGGTTAGTTTCCTAATTTCATTGTGTAATGTGAGAGTGAGAGTTTATGTTTGTAAACTCCTGCAATTTGTAATGTAATCTTTTTCCATGATCAATAAAGTTATGTGTCTGAGGACACTTCTGAATCTACATGTGGTATCATAGGTTACGGTGTGTTGTGTTGAGGACTTGTTGAGAGAGTTGTATACGCTGCCTGTTGCTGCTTGCAAAATCGATTGATGAAGCTGCTGCCTGGCAAGGAATGCTGTGAGCTAGAGCTGTGAGATGAGTTATGTGGATCATGCAATGTGCGGCCTTTTGTTTTCTTGGATCATTTGAATAAAGTTGCTGTGTGCGTGGTCAATATACAACAACGTGAAGCGGCTGTGCGTGGAGGTTACATAAGGTATGATTGATATCTATATGCGTTCTATTTCATATGGTGTGCATTATTTTTTATGCGTGGAAAGCAGCCGAGGGCCATAGATTTCTAACTCAGATGAGCGTGGAGCTCTGGAGCTGGAGCTGAGTGCAAATAGAGCTTCTAAAGGTGGAAATCGATTCGAGGCTCACTCTGGCTTTAGCATGGATGCTACGCAAATTTTTATTTTTGCAGACTTTCAGTAAATTTCTTGCAGACTCGTAGTGTATGGATTCGATAGAGTGCGCAAAATTGTCATGTAGTTCCAGCCTTTTCTAAATTCGATACGTCATTCTTGATTTCTGTTTTCCACTTGATCCGGAGTGAGGGGGCCACCCTAAAACCTTCCGCTTGCTATAGTCCCCGTAAGCTATAATTTTTCTCCTTAAAAATTGCAGTCGCTTATATAACCCTGTTAAAAAAATTTCCACTGCAAATTGTATTTGATAATGAACGAGATGCCCAATTCATTCGCAAATGAAAATTGCATACACATATTTTGTGTATATTGTATATTGCATCTAAAATTGCCTTGAGGCACTCTTCAATCACCTCAACAGATCGTGACTGTGGTCCAAGAGTACCAATAATTTTTTTGTCATACAGGAAAAAAAATTTGCTTGCGCAAGCTCCAGAATTTGGAAGGCAAATCGATTGTTGAGATTTTACTTTCAGAAGGGCACTTGCCTCACTTGAGCTCTCCAGCTATAGTGATTCCTGTTCTTTTACGTCATATTGAAGGATACGTCTAGCAGGCTTAACATTGTTCATAGTCGGTTCCCTCAGTGTCGGCAAGCGTGCCATCCTCATGAGGTTGGTTTCTTTGGATGCAGAATACAATTCTCTCTCATCATCTAAGATTACATGCCATGGTTGGACTATCGACACAAAATATTATACAACTGATGTTTGTGTTTGGATGACGCATCTTTGTTAAAAAAAAAAAAACTTCTGAGCATGCTCATTCACTATCAAGACATTGCGATGCGCTTGTGATGGTATTTGATCTGAGCGATCCATCATCATTTGCGGTTCTTCAGGACTGGGTTTCCGAAATCAACATTGCAGCAAATCGGCTTTGAAAAGCGTTGAAGAGGAGCTGCGTCATAGATTCACGGAGAGCATGTGAAATTGTTTAGTTTCCAGATTTTCAATCTGCTATATGGTCATTGAATCAGTATCTATTGGAAGTGGCTTGCTTGATTGCGTTAGTATGTTGTGAGATCAATTAAAAAATTGCAAATCCGCTCTCCAGATCTGTAAAATAAGCTGCCAACACTCAAGCATTTGCGTGGAACATGGAGTGGGTCAAATGTCCAAGGAGGGTTGAGTAGTTAAAGCTGACACCTTCTCTCAAATGCTGAGCATTTTATTGCTGCAGTAAAGATTGCTGGTTCCCTTGAAGGGCCGATCTCCCCAAACGGTCTCTACAACGATTTTTTTTTAGTGTGATTTAAAATTTCAAACCATAAATCACTTTTTTTGAAAAGTGGAAAATTTTGAAGGTTTACTTTGGAGAGATAGTGTGCTTTTTTTGGAGTGATAGGTTTCAAAGTTGAAAGTTTTTGAAGTGATTTTGTGGAGAGATAAGATGATTTATTTTTTGTAAATTTGGAGTGATAAGGGAAAGCCATTGTTGTAATTCAAAGTATTGGTTTACTTTGAGAGAGATTGAGTCGGTGAATATCCAGATTTTGAAGACAAATTGCTTTCAAAGGGTTGCCAACTTGGCATTATCATTGCTTCAAATGCTGAAAAACTAGGTACTCCAAAGTTTAATAAAGACATATTATTTGTGGTGTTGAAGTGTCCTAGATCCGCCCGAAATTGAATAAGGGGATCTTAGGTACACCATGTGTGTCTGTGATGGCGCATGTTTTTTTATGGCTTTATGTTGTTGCTTTTTTTATTTGTGTCTAGTTGTGACACATCAATGATCTCATTTAATATCGCATACATCAGCAAGCACAACACATGTAAACTCAACAGATGCATCTGCACACTTACAACATATAATCAACGATTGTCTACATCAACATTCTACATCAAACAACAAATTCACTTAGTCAAGTTAATGCTTTTCACAACAAAGTCTCCATCAGCATTCTTGCAAATTCATTTTAGAACTTGTAATCAAATTCATTGTTTTAAGTGAATCATTAAAAATTCATTGTTAATGAATTTTTAAGAGAACAAGTGAATCATTAAAATCATTGTAAGCTTTCTTGGGTGCATTTTCAACAGTGTTCGACACCCTTCCTTTACGCAAAATCAAGTGAGTGCATGAGTTTTTAAAGCAAACAAGCAACAAGTTTACATCTCCTACAAGCGAGTGTGAGTATTCATTTAAGCAATTTTGCGTCATGTCAATACAAAGATCAAACCTTCAAGCAAGCCAGAGTGAAGTTCATTGTAGCAACCATCAAAGCAACCAAACAAGTTCAACTCTAACATCAATCAAGCAAGTTGAGATCGACATCAAGCGAGCATGGCTATTCATTCAAGTGAGCGTGAAGTCGTCAAGTAAGTCAAGTGAGCGCTTAAACAAACGCAATCTTCATCAAGCGAGCGTGAATTCCAGAGTTTAAGCGAGAAAATTCTACAATTCTAGCAAGTGTTCCAAGAAAGTGCAATAAGCAACAAATCAAGTGAGCGTGCTATTCAAGCCACATTCAAGCGAGCTTGTCATTCAAGTGAAATAGTTCAAAGCACGACATCTCCGACAAGAGAGCCTGATTTCAAGTGAGAACGTTCAGATGGTACAACATATTCAGTTGTTAAACATTCTTCACAGTTTGATCATCTCCAGTGATGAAGACATGGTGCACGTCAGTAAAGACACTCTTGCTGATCTTTCACGGCATCTATGACAAACACATGAAACCATTGAGTTTCTTCAACTAGAGTCGCAACTTCAAAGGATTGAATTGCAAGAAAAGCATGATACTTTCAATCATCCAGATGATAAGTCATTCATTCCAGTAGCTTCAAGTGTCGAAGTTGTTCCAGTTCCAATTTCTTCCAAGCCCATCATCAAGCCATGGGAAGAAATTCACAATAACAAGAATCGACGAGGCTTAGGATATGTCAACAATGACACCAACCTACATATCCCAGGTTATTCCAAGCCAATTAAGTTCGTCAGTGGAGGATTTCTTGCACAACTCACCTCAGAAGATTCTGAGAAAGTTACAGAGAACCAGCAATGCGCGCAACCCAAAGTTGTAGACAAATAGAATTGCACATAACTTGAAGTTGAAGTCCAGCCGAAATGTTCTCATTGTCAAAGAACCGGTCATATGGAATATCAGTGTTTTGATCTCTATCCTTGTCGCTAGTGTGGCAAGCCCAATCATTCCTCAGCAAAATTTCGCAACCAACAAAAAAAATCAGCTAGATTGCAGATACATTATGAATGGATCGACCCTTGGAAATGGCCATCCACAGTCAAACGATTGTCTCAGTTCTACAATAATCCAATCACACATTGTGCAGCCAACAGTGAAAAGATGATGGTCCTCTCATGCAGTTGAATAGGGGATTATGCCAGTGTAAAACTCCTACACCTAAAGGGGGGGAGTTCAGGAATACTTTACAAAAGAAAGTGTCTCTCCTTTCAGTTGACAAAGGGGGGAAAATTTCAATGAGATTGACAGTGGTTGTCAGACTAAAAGTCTCAACAAAACCACCAAAAGCAGCCAGTGGGCATCTTCAAAAGCCAGTGGGAATCAACAAATTTGCTAGTGGGCATAAAAAAAATTTCCAGTGGGCAGTCAACAGCAAAGAAGCAGTGAACAGTTTTCAGCATAGCAAAAGCAACAATGAGATGTTTTTGACATCATCAGCTAGTGGGCTTTGAAAAAATTTTGATGCTGATTTCATGCAAAGGATAGATGGATCCTTTTTCAACTTGGCACTTGATGGAGTTGTCAAGAAACATTCATAGATGAATCAAACATACAACTGACTCATGGTCTCTTGAGATTGAAGATTTTTTTCAGCATCAACTTGAGAACTTGGAAGATGGTTCCTCGTTCTTATTTTGGATTTATCCTTGAAGGGGGGAATGTTAGCTTCTTTCATAAAGGAAATTACAAATCAAAAATTACATAAATTAAATAATGTAAAGTTAGGATAAATATATTTATTAAATTAGAATATTTAATAAATATTAGAGAAACTTAGAAATAGTATTTTGTTAGTAAAAATAGGACTCTAGAATAGAGTCGTTTCCTAGGCTCTAAAATAGGAATAAAGTTAGTAGAATGGGTAGAAGGTTATTTATTGTAAATGGACACTTGTTGGTTTTCCAAGTGATCCATAACTAAATTAAGTTAGAACATAGAGCTTATAAATAGGTTAGTTTCCTAATTTCATTGTAATGTGAGAGTGAGAGTTTACGTTTGTAAACTCTTGTAATTTGCTATGTAATCTTTTTCCATGATTAATAAAGTTATGTGTTTGAGGACACTTCTACGTCTACATTGGTCCTCCGGTCTCTGAACCACATCCCAAAAATCATTCTTCGTAATGAACTTGTACTCTTCGTGCATTTCATCCTTCTAGGCTTGATGCTTTGTAGATTCTTTAAAAGATCCAGGCTCAGATTGTATGATTGTACTCATGGCTACTAGGTACCCTTGGTATCTATTCAACTTCTTACTTTCACGAAATGTCCCCCTTGGGGCCATATGTCTCTCGGCATCTTCGAGAGTATCTTGGAGCCATGAGGGTCTTATCTTCATTGAAGGAGGTGGATCAATGGGGTCCATCAGTCCTTCAACATCAGGCATCATCTCATCCTTCAGTTCTTACTGATTCCCAGATCTTACATCATGATCTTCCTTAGAGCTCAAAAGGTTTATCACTTTCAAGTATTCAGTGTAACGACTATCCTTGATACAAGCTTGACTGTTTGAGCCTCCACAAAGATATAACGGAGTCATTGATGCAACTATAAAATTATGTGACAACTCCACATTTATATTATCCTTCACCGAGCCACCATAGATTCACTACAAAAATGTCACTGCACTTCAAGATTATTGTAGTCAAGGGTCTGAGCCTCCAAAGGTGTTATAACACAGATATAGAACCAAGTCCGAAGTGTTTTAAGACTTGACACCAAAAGTCTGAGCCTTGGGCCATGGGTGTTTTCACTAATTCGAACTGCTGCAGTTGCTCAAAGGTGTTTACTTCAGGTATCCAAAAGTTTCACTGTCCAAAGCTTCACTTATCAAAATGCTCCAAATGTTGTAGCTATCTCCTCTACTAAAAGTCTTTACTTTTTATCACTAATCCTTCTCCAGTAGTCTTAAAAGATCACAGTCCTTCCAAGGTTAAAGCTTCACCAAAATTACAATTTAATGCACTACAGGTTTGACTATGAATGACTGTTGATGCTTAGAATTTAATGAGGATGATCCAAATCTCTTGTAGCTCAACCAAAAAACTGACCCATAGTACTCTGAAAGTATGATGCCAGACTATCACTGCAATAGGTATGATCCACAGAAATTACAAACAAAGCTGAGGCTGTAGCTCCCATGCTTGAGTCTGAAGGTCTGTGGGTGACTGCCTATAACTTAATCTGAATTTGGTGGCTTCCTGTTCAAAGTTCTGTGGTTGGCTGAGCCTAGTCCGAGCCCTTATAGCTGATCTAAGCCACTATAATTTATGCTACAGGTCCAAGGGTATTAATTCATATTTTTAACCTTAGATTTTCCCTTAACTCTTTCTTCTCGACCTCCTGAGATTGTTTTTCCTGTGATTTTCACTGAAATTCCGTGTCTTCTTCGTTGGCCTAGCTATGACGTCGGAATGCTTTGCATACACGTCTGTCCCAGAGAAACATCATCCAACCATAAGTGCGTGAAGCACTGTCAATGTGTTCCACCTCGGATTTATTTTTCCGATGGTAGCGTCCCTTTTTTGAGAGGATCCTACAATGAATTTTCCATCACAAACATTTAAAAAAAATGTCTTGCTTCAACTGACGTGAAAATCGATAAATTTAATCCACTGCATCCGGTTTTGTGAAATACCTTACGCTGACCGAAATATCTCAACTCCCATCAATAAAAGGGTGCCAAAAATCATCCACAGTGCAGATTCATGGTGCCAATACGATCTCCCTCATTTTGGCCTTGCATCAGTATCCCGTGCATAGGGGCATGGTGTGTAGCTATGTGAGCATGCACATTAAAAATATGGATCAGTGCTTTCCGATCAGGATAGAAACTATGATATTGGTGGTGGTTATGAATAACTCGAGACTCTGGATCACGATTGTCTGTATCCGAAATGTTTCTCGCATAGCTATGCACAGATCAGCTAGAACGATTGAAGGTGCAAGTCATAGCTTCTAGAGAAAATACAACGTACAAGTTGATTTCAAAATAGTGGCTGTAGTCGTTCACAAATATATTTGAATTTATGCATTTGACTTGGTAATCAGAGCATTCAAATACTGGGCAAATTTAGGTCAGAAATGAGAGAGAATGATGAATCCCAAGTTGAATAGAGGCTCTACAACACTCAAACTTTTGGTTTCAGTTTCAAAAGGATTCCGATTAACATCTTATTTGGGCATTTCGATTTTTGTGGATTTCGAATAGCTTCATGCTCCAATTGTGTTATCACACGTATAATCTCAGTATTAATCACTGGCCTTATGAAAATACACAGAAAGGGAGTAAAGCTACTCGAATTTTGGCAGGCACATCTCCGAGCATTCTATTTTTCACATCCTTTAGCACTGCAATTTATATGTAGAAGTAACCAAAAGATGATTTAAAAATAAATGTAGCCTATCCATTTCTGCGCAGTCTAAGGGCCTTCAAATTTGATATTATGACCTCTGTAATTGTCCTCAACAATCACAATGGATAGGAGGCCCTTAAATACAACGTGGCCCTCAACTAAGCAGTTACAGGGAATTACGCTGGTTAATTTCGGTGGATTGACATCCCTTCAATAATTTTCTCAAAATATTCGGCTCGATGCTGCAGCACCTCCTTGTTCAAGTGTCATGCAATCAATTAGAAGTAAATACGAGCCCACTATCAAACTGTACTTATTTCCCTCGCTGACCTAGATAAAAGATGATGGGCTTTTTCTTCTCCTTAGCTATGATACCATGTTAAATTCTGAAGATGTTCTATGCTAAATGAAAATATACTTTAAACTTCTAGGACTCAATGAAAGTAAGATACAGATATAACATACCAATAGATCGATGGAAGAAAAGGAAAAACAGAGATAAAGACTGGTGGAATTACGATGATTAGCGGGATGCTTCAACCAGCAAAGTCTTCATAAGGTCAGCCTCCCACATATGTCACACAACCCCAAGATGTCTCATCAAGAATTCTCCATCAAGACACTGCACCAAGAAGCCCTAAACGTAGAAATGAAGCACACTGCTCCAGCACCATCCAAGAAAGAAGAGAATGCCTCCATAGAAATGTGTGTCTGTAACAAACTCCAAGTCTCTCCAATATATAGGCATTTGTGGGGGTGTGTGACACATATCTTATGCATGTGGGATAAATCAGGCCGACCTTGCACATGTGGAATAAATTCAAAATACATGTTCTTCTCATTCGATCAAGATGATCTTTAGATCGATCTTGCACCTCTTCGAAAGAGGAATCAAATAAGAATATTGGCATCATCATATGAGCATCACAATTTGGATTTTGGACCTAGGGTCCCAAAATTAACACTTAAAGATCCAATTAGCACAGTTAGCTTGCCCTGTGATGCTCTTGAAAAGTTGATGCAACAAACCGGCCTTTTATGACTCCATATCCCAATGGATTAGTTTCTATAGATCTGATCATCCAACCAAAACAATCAATCAAAACAACCAATTTCCAAAATCAATGTAACTAGCCTCACATCAACATTCATAATATTAAGGTAAAATTAAATCATAAATAGAGAGAGCCCTCTCTGAGTCTAGGAAGGCTAGGTCCTAGATTCCAAAGTGGTTTGATGTTGTCCTTGATAGTTTATTCTTTCCAATCTGATAAATTATAGGGATACAACATAATGGCGACCATATTGGAGACTTGTTGAAAAGCTTAACATTTCATCCGAACTCAAAAACTAGTCAAAACACTGTATGATAAAGTACTTTCCAAGATTGGTTTTTAAAATTTTTTCAAATACTCACCCGATCTGTGCTCCGGGCCTAAATTCCGGCTCCCAGAAGAATCTTTACCAGATCTCATCCTGACCCGAATCCTCCTGCAATAGTTGACAATCCAAAGAAAATCCTAAGAAAAACCCCCATAACTGAGAGTCAAACTGGTAGCAAATCCCTTCACCGAGAAAGTTCCCTCCCTGGAAACCTTGTAACCTTGCAGGACATCTAGTTTGATGTACATTTTGAACAAAGATTATTTAGAACCAAATCTCAGAATTGGACAAGTCAGAAATTTTTTGACCCATATATCCTACAACAAAGTCCAATTAGGGAAGCCTCCACATCCACCCACGCTGACCTTCAATTTCTCCAACAATTTGACTCCCTTCAAGATCTGGTAGCAGGACTCACATCAATTGTCGATGATGCTTACCTTCAACAAGCTGTAGAATTATCTACTCTCACTACAACAAGTCCCTCTATTATTTCCAAGTCTTCTCATCCTCAGTCAACTTGTCCAGGTGTGTCTACAACCCCTACCACTTCATTAAACACCCCCCACCAAAATGTCCAAACCACCACTCATACACCCACTGCCCACCTTCCTCCATTTAATCTTCCACCTCCCCTTGTCAATTCTCCTCTTTTCAATCCCCCTTGGGTTCCCCCACCACCAATCATGGAAGCCAAATATGCTCAATTGTTGCTGCCACCACTTGTGATACCCATGCCACAAGATTATCAGTCCAAAATTCCACAATTTGATGGGACTAGTCTTGTAATTGCTCAACAACATGATGATAGAATGAATAACTATTTTGACCTTCAAGAGATAGATGGTGAAAGTTTCAATTTGAGAATGTTTGCTCAAAATTTGGGAGGATAAGTGAGGAAATGGTTTAAAGGCTTGACTCCTAATAGTATCCATGACCTCCCTTCTTTTCACCAGCTATTCATAAATATATGGGAAGTTAAAAAAACCCTCTTCAAATCTTGTCATAATATGAAAACATCAAGAGGAACACTGGAGAGAGTGTCCAAGACTACTGCACTAGGTTCAAGAGTGTTTATAATGCACTTCCTGATCACATGAAGCCCCCACAAGGCTTGGCTCTTGTTAAGTTCCCAGATGGTTTTGATCCAGACATGGCTTATCAACTTAGAGAGAGAGATCCTGCTACATTGGAAGAAATGCAGAGGGATGCAGTCAGTGTAGAAGCCAACCTGCTTGCAAAGAGGGCTAGAATGAGAACTGAGAAGAGAGTTACTATAAGGGAAAAACCAACATCTTCCAAATCTGATGCTAAGATTGATAACCTGGTTAGAACTATGGAGAGAATGATGGAGAGGATCAACCTGAATGAGAGAGCTATTCCTAGAGAAAATCAGTCAACCCCTCAAAACAAAAATCAAAACCTTAGAAGAAACCCCCCTGAAATAAGACAGAGAGAACAAAGAGGCCCTGACCAAAAACTTAGGCCTCCATTCCAAGAGAATTATGCTGATGAAGATGAGGGAGTGGTCGAAGAATTAGAAGAAAGTCAGATTAATCTAATGGGAATTAATGAATAAGATTCTGTTTTCCTCACTAAAGAAGAGCAAGTTTTATTTTCTCATACTCAAACTGAAGTAGAAGCTGAAGGTTATAAGGATTATAAACAAGGGCTTGAGAATGCCATCATGGAGGTACATAAACTATATAACCTTAGAAGAAAAAAAAAATTCTGATAACATCAAGAAAAATAATACTAAAAACCCTACCAAAAATGTCCCTGAAACTGATCCCAACAAAACAATAGAAAGTTCAAAGAAAGTTGTAAACATCCCAGGAAAGAATAATATAGAAAACAATACTAGTAAACCAACTATCAACCCTGTCAAAACTGCTCTAGCTGATATCCCCACTACAAGTCAACAAGTTGAGATTATTGCAAAAATAGTTCCAGAGAAGATTGATTGTTCAAATCTGCTAAAAATACAGACACCATTCATCATTGAGAACGAAATTGATAAATTAAAAATATCTATTCCTCTCACTGAATTGGTAAATAAGGATGTATACATGTCTCGGGTCCTAAAGGTACTGAACATAGGAGAAATTACTGACACTGTCAATCTGAATGATGATAAACCTGAATTTTTGTTTGGGACAGAAGTAGATGGCAAATCCCAGGAGGGAGGTGTTCCCCCATTTTATGTCATTCTGAATGTTCATGATAAAATCCTCCATAATGCCATGTTTATTAAAGTGCATCACATAATCTTATGCCAAAGGCTATCATGGAAAATCTTGGCCTTCAGATAACTAGGCCCTACAAATATTTGTACTCATTTGACTCCGGCAAGGTTAAATGCCTAGACCTCATCAAATATCTCTGTATTACTTTAGCTCAGATACCAGCCAAGAGTCTAATGATGGATATAGTAGTGGCTGACATCCCTCCTAAGTATGGCATGCTTTTATCATTCTCAAGGGGAGCCAAGCTACAAGGGACCCTCCAAATGGATATGACTTATGCTACCATACCAGTGTTTGGCCAAAAAAGAAGACTGTATAGGGAGACTTTAATGAAATATATGGTGAGAAGTCAAGAGAAACCACAAAACTACCCACTTTACTCTATTCATTCTGACCTTGACTCATTCATTATTTACAATGATGGAGACATCGATGCACAAGTGGTTGAAGAATAAAAAGACCAGGAAAAAGAGCAAGAAGACCAAATGAAAATTGTACAACACAAGGTTGAATCTGAGCCTTTTTGGAATATGTGCTTTGATGGCTTTTGTGGCAAAGCAGGTTCAGGAGCATGGGTGTGGGTCTGCAATATTGGACATAATCATGCAGAGGGTCATTCTTACAAACTAAATTTTCAGTGCACCAACAACATAGCAGAATATGAGGCACTTCTCTTGGGTTTACAATTTCTGAAAATATTAGGAGCCAAAAGAATTTATGTATTTTTAATTTCCTTGAAAACACTCACTGGATTGCTATCATTTTCAAGAGTCTAGAATTAAATAAAAATGTTGCAATTATAAATATATATATGCCAGTACACAATAGAGAGAAGCAAGAATGTTGGGAATCTCTTTAGGAGTTAAAAGACTCAGAATATGGGGTCAACTATACCTTTGGGGGATATTTCAAAACCACCCTTAGGAAAAATGAGAAAAGAGGAGGCTCCGTAGTTAGAAAACTAGCCCGCAAATTAAGTATTATACCTAAGCTTGAATCTCTTCCTCTTTGATGTAAAGCCTCAGAAATTCCTCTATACCTAGAACAATAATCTCATCGGTCTTGGTCATATTGCTGCGAGACTTGACCATTTTTTTGCCTTGGACATCTTACTTTTGCAAAATATTTGAACTAAATCCTCCATTCTCCCTTGGTGCGGCTCTGATCACCACCCCATTTGCCTTGTGGCTTCTGCTTCAATTAACCTTGGACCTATTCCTTTTAAATTATCTTTAATCTGGCTTGAATTTGTTGATTTCTCTACTATAGTTTCGAACTTCTTGGCTGGGTGGATTGATGACAACCCCACTACAATTTGGCAAGCTAAAATTAAAAGGCTAAAAACAAACATCAAAGGCTGGTTAAAAGACAATTTTTCATCATTAATACATAAAACCAGTTGGCCTTCCCTCAAGGTCAAATGGAGTCAGCCCAGATCATTCCATCTGATCTGCTAAAAGAGGATGAGACATTTAAATATCTTCACAACCAATTGAGAAGAGAGGAAGAGTATAGGCATCTTAAGGCCATAAAAAACTAGCTAAAGGTGGGAGATAGAAATACCAAATTTTTTTCATAAACATGAAAAATACAGGGAAAGAAAAAACAATATGGTGAAAATCCATCATGAGGGAAATATGATAACTAACTTTGATGAAATAAAAAGTGCAGTTGTGGAACATTATAAATAACTATATCAGGCAGACCCCTTGTGTGACGAGACCTGTGAGGAATTTTTTCTGAACTCTGTTTCAGAGTCTGTCTCTCTAGAAACGAATAAGACCCTCACCTTTCCCCCATCCTCTGAGGATATTAGTTTGACAGTTTTATCCCTTTTCCCAGATAAATCCCCTAGCCTAGATGGATTTTCAACAAGTTTCTATCAATCATTTTGGGAGGTTATCCAACAATATTTTTGCAGAATGATTGGCTATTCCTTAAAAAACTTCATTATAGGAGGTTACATCAACTCTTCCTTTTTGGCACTTATTCCCAAAGAGTATACCCCTTCCTCTTTTGCTAGATACAGATCAATCTCTCTCTGCAACGTGTCCTACAAGGTGATCTTGAAAATTTTAGCTACTAGACTTAAAGTCATCCCTCCTAATCTGATATCTATTAATCCAAGAAGCTATAGATTCCTGCTGGAGAAGAGGAGACTAGTGTTAGAAAATTATATATTATAGAGCAATGAAACACATAAAATATGTCGAAAACACAAACACACAAAACACATAAAACCAAAGAGACATAGATATACATGGTTCACCTAGTTTGGGCTACTTCCACCCTGAACAACCAGTCCTTCCTTTCTATTATCCAACAAAATGAAGAGACACAACCTACAACAGATCTGCTGTAATATCCTCTGTTCTCTCTCACAGTCTCCCTATATGTTTCTCACTCTGAGAATACACATACAATACATAGCCGTAATACAATACCCTCATACAAAGCGAGGGGTTGCCTTCTAGGGAAAAAAACCCTAAACTAAACATAACTTCTATTTTCAGATCATCCGCCTAATGAACGGCCTAGATTGGCTAGAAATTACTATACTTTTACAAGGCAATTTTACATTTGTTTTTAGCTTCGGAGGCGCTGCCCCCAAAACCCCCTGCCCGGGGGGGGGGCCTCCATAAATTCGTAGCCGCCCCCCCTGGACCCTGCAGGCGGTGTTTAATTACGGGCGGCGTTGTCACCCCATTAAGGTACAGGGGTCCAACGCTGTGATACAAAATAAACAAGATAATCAGGCTCCACACCCAACAACTAGGGCATGATAATTAAGTTAGACGTGGTGAATGCGTTCGACAGAGGTCGACATTGCTTTCTTTACAAAGTTATGGGGAAAATGGTATTTGATCAGAAATTTATAAGATGGATTTCTCTATGTATCTCCTCTCCATGGATATCTCCTTTGATAAGCGACAAGGAAACTAGGTTCTTCAAGGCTTATAGGGGGCTACGTCAAGGGTTCCCCATCTCCCCCTTACTGTATATAAATAATGTGTTGAACCCTTCGTTAAACTGCGAGGGGGGGGGGGGTGAATCAGTTTAACACATTCATGGAATTTTAAAACTTTTCATTAAAACTTATTTACACCTTCATTTCATGTTCAACTTAATATGTGAGTAATATTAGAATGTGAGCAGCAAGTGTTAAGATAATGTAACATCAGACTTAATATGATAGCATCGAATATTAAGCAGATTAGATAAACCATATCAACACATAAACATCATGCACAGAGACACCAGATACAAGTGGAAACCCATAAAGGGAGAAAACCACATCTTATTATTGTTGTGATTCAAAGGCAAGCTCCAACTCCCTCTCACCACTGATTTTCTGTAGGCTCCAACCCACAGGAGGCTCCTACCTCAATTCTGCAAGCTACAACTTGCAAGGAAGCTCCAACTCCCGTCAATTTTTTGCAGGCACCAACCTATAGGAGGCTCCAACCTCAGTCAGCTACAACTGACATTTATCAAGCTACAACTTGATGTGGAAGCACCAACTCCCATCTATTTTCTGCAGGCTACAACCTACAGGAGGCTCCAACCTCAGTCAGCTACAACTGACATTTATCAAGGTACAAATTGATGTGGAAGCACCAAATCCCATATATTTTCTACAGGCTACAACCTACAGGAGGCTCCTACCTCAATCAGCTAAAACTAACATCTATCAAGCTACAACTTGATAGGGAAGCTCCAACTTCCTTACTCTTTCAAAAGGAATCACTTGTTGATTTACCTTGGATATTAGCTTTGTTCTATTCCTTCTTTTCTGCTGTCCATCAGTCCTCATATTTTCCCTGCATCATCTCTGCATTTTCTTAGATTCTCTATCAGCTCCTCCTTCTTCTCTGCCTCATTGCTTCATTTCTGCATTCTCTAACCTCTGTATGCATATCAAGATGATATCATTACTAAGTTTTCCTTATATTATTAGCATTCCTCAAAATTTGAAATGGGCGACCATGTCTCTTGCACATACCTTTTCTTCTTTTACCGGCTCATTCGAGCGTCCTGTAATATGTACTAATTTCAATATTACAGTGGGATTTTAGTTTTCCTCCGGAGACTTGCCAATGCATCACAAAAAATATAAAATCAATTACAACATTTACATTCACATTTTCAGTTACATAAAAAATATTTCACTCAACCCATTTTCTGGCCTTTGGCTTTGCTGGTTTTGTCTTTTCTGCTGATGTTAAGAAACTGTTCTGCATACTCTGTTCACTATCTTTTTCAGTTCTACATATTCTCCTGCTTTTTGTGCTTGTACACCTGTCAAAACCACATTATCATTCCTGTGCATATTCACCTGTTCACTGCAATTGTGTGTCTGTTGTATATATATAACTACGTTACAATATATATAACTACTGACTTTAAATCTGGGAAAATTCCAATGCTTTGGTTTCCTTTACTGGTAGTTTAAATAAATGAATGCGGAGGCTTTAATTATTTTCTTCAAGATTATGGTTCACCTCATAGCAATAACCCACAATGTCTATAATATGCTTTCATATACAAAGAACCCAATCAACCCAGATTTCAACTCTTCTATATGCACCTATTTCAAATCTGTGGTAAAAACCCATTTCATGGATGCAGCCACTTTACATATGGAAGCTGTCTAATTAAACTTATGGTGGAAACCATAGCCAAAACCCCTCTTATCATTTTTCGAGTTAACCATCGCCAAATAGTAGGGCCTACCAACGATGAGCATTACAACAACCCATCATATAATTGTATTTTAATGTTCAAAGCTACCCTTCGCACCTAACTATAGTGCGCCTCCGCACTCAGACTCATTTCATATGTAGGTTCAGCTTTATCATACACATTATATACTTATACCTCTACATACATCATGACCTCCGTTCGATTATTGGGATCATTATAATAAACTCCAAGGCTTGCTATAGTATATATATCACGCCCACTTAATCCTCGACCTTTGCTTCTATAAGCTTTATTTAGGACCAATACAATGATAGCTCACGACGTTTCTTTAAACGTAACATATCAATATATTATACGTGTTCCGACCCAATGCTATATGGTATCCTTGACCTTAGGTTTAAACCCAAACACATCCTTATAACAACTCTATGGCACATTAATCATCGGAGGCATTCATTCAAGTCTTTCTTTGGTTATTAACTCCAACAACACATTCCAATCATAATGTATGTCAACATACATTACGTTCTTCGTTTGAATGTTTACGAAACAGTCGATAAGCCTTAGACTTCATCTCAACACCCATTAAACTTATAAACCTCAGGCCCACTTGCTGAAATTTTATTATTCCCTGATGTGATGAATTTCCTCTGAATGCTTCCGATTTCGTCAGTTCCGATGAAATTAATCTCAATCGCAATTTTCAATAGTATGTTCCGATGTTCTGCTTTCACTCCGATGCGATTAATTCCTTTGCGAGAGATCCAATGTGATTAATCGCAATCGCATCCTTCAACAGTTCGGAGCGATGAACAAAAGGGTCCCACTTGCGTATTACTATACGCTAACCATCATACTTCGCACCCCTTGGTGACATTGCATATCAACTATATTATATGAGCGTATATTACAACCCCATTCAATTATTAAGAACCTTATAATAAAAGCCACATATTTAACTTACCTCTCCAATAACAGTGAGACCAATGCAATTTCTGCCGATAAAGTGGATTGAACGATTAATATGTCATCGCGCTCCAACCGAGTGACCGCCACCGTTGATCTTCGCTTTATTAACCCCTTCACAATTTCAATACACAAACACTGTCGGATCTCCATCGCTCCAGATCTAATGAACCAAATTGATATCACGTTTTTTCAAAGGCCGGACATTAACACTTAAAATTTACGTGATGTAAATGGTTTTCCAATACCGCTTGAGGCCACGTGTCAGGAAAGGACCCTAATCGTGTTTTTTCACCAAAATTTCTTTACCACTTTTAATTTGTGCGATACTGCTGGTATTTGTCTCCGAAACCGCTTCACTGTTCATTCAAGGTCACGATTCCACCTTATCTTAGCTCATGGTTCCGCTTCTAATAATTTTGTTTCAACGTTTTATTATAAGGAATTTCCGCCTTTTTTATTTGTTAACCTTTGTTAATACTGTGGCTTCATCATTGTTCCACTGATTTTTGGTTCCACCCTTTTAAAACTGCCTTCCTCTGTGTTAACCCCGTGGTGTGACTTCAACAGTATCGTTCCGCCAACTAGAATCTGATGCCAACTTTAATTTGTTTAGTACTTAAGTACTGACACCTGAGACATTCTTCATAAAGAAAAGATCAGGACTCCATCAAATCCCCGCTTTGGATTATTTATGCCAAGGATTATATATATATTCAATAAAGAAAGTAGGTTCAACGTTTCAGATTACCATAAGTGTATATCCCACAAACCTTCTCTCTACTAAATGTGAACTGATTATATTGATTTCAACAGGCCCTTACACAGAATTATATCAATTTCCCGATTCCACACACAGGCACCAATTTAACGTTTACTCTTGATCATATAAGCCCTTACTGCAGAGTTCTTTCATCTGCCTATCACTGGTTTACACGCACAGGATTCCAATTCAACTCAGGGGACAGGTCTTCAACTCAGTGGCAATTTTTCCTCACTACTCTGTTTCTTGTCTAATGCTACTCCTTGTTTCTTCAAATGGCCCTGTCTCTGCTTCTTCTTCTCTTTGCTGCCTCTGCTACCTTTCTGCGTCTTTGCTGACTCTGCTGCTCTCTTTGCCTTGTTACTGTTTCAGGTGCTCCTCCTTTGCCATCTCCTTTGCCATCAATGACAACATTTCCAACATAATGGGGGATGCTCTGAGTCTCCATTTGGAAATGGATCTTCTCTCTCATCTGTTGGAAATACTAAGAGGGGGGTGAATCAATATTTCTTTTCAATTGTTAATTTTACCAGTTAGATCACCTATATTTAGAACACAAAATGAACAACAATAATAAATTCTTTTATTAATTTCTTCTTTACAATAAATCAAGTACAATATATGTAGGGCTCCAACCTTAGATGAAGACACCAATCTTCAATCTCCCAAGCTCCAACCTGTATTTTCCAAGCACCTACTTGGACTTCTAAGGCTCCAACCTTGTCAATTCTAAGGCACCAAACTCAAGAGCTCCAATCCTATATCTGGTACAGGCTCCAACCTTGTCTCTTGAGGACTCCTATCCTCTAGGGCTCCAACCCTATCTTCCAAGGCACCAACCTTGTCAATTCTGAGGCACCAAACTCAAGGGCTCCAACCCTATATATCTGGTATATGCTCCAACCTAGTCTCTTGAGGACTTCTATCCTCTAGGGCTCCAACCCTACTTTCCAAGGCACCAACCTTGTCTCTATGAGGCTCCAACCTCCTTCTTCAATTCATCAAGATATATTTGTTTATACTTCACGGCGCCCAATGTATTCTTCAACGAGCCCTGACAATCTTCAGGTTACTCATCACTGTAGTCTACACATCACGTCATCAATGACAACCTTTTCTTCTTAGAAGGTGTCACCACTTCTCTTCATCGTACCCAAACAAAGATTTCCAAAAGTCACCTCATGATTGCTTTAACGCATCAATAATGTCTCCAAGATTAGCTAAGGCTTCTCAACAAGATTTCTTCAATCGGCTGCACTAAGCCTTAAGGTCTGCACGTCTTCACAAGATTCTATCATGCATGGGGTCTGCTCAATAATGCCTCCAGGAAGATCTTCATCAAGCTTCAACTATGCATGAGGGTTTATTCCAAGAGTATCTTCACTTATCAATGACAACTTTCAAAGAAGATGTCTTCAATAGTATTAATGTTTTTCACAAGTGGGATTCTTCAAATTGTCTTCAACACAATGTTCCAAGATTGCCATGATGCTTTGATACTCCTGCTCCAAGGGTTCTTCAGTGAGGCTGGTTAAAGATCTTCAATGACTACTCTAAATATGCTCCAACGTTTGTTATCTTCAAGTTTCACAAATAATCAAAATACCTTTCAATGCTTCAAGGATGTTTGCTATACAGATTGCTTGAAGGTCCACTCAGAACGTATCACCAAGATTTTCATGTCTTCAATTTTTTAATGTAATCTTCAGGTCAAATAGGATTCACAAGATCTGCAAAGTATTGTGCTTCCAAACTTCCAAATAATGTGTTTCCAAGGTCATTGGTTCTCTGGTCCAAAAAGAAAATTATCTTTGTGCAAGTTTTATCCCTTTATAGGTTTGGAAAGAATATGTTCTCCAAAAATCAAGGGGTAGATGGTCTCCACAGGTAAGTCTCCAAACAATCCAAAATATTGACTTTAATAAAATGTCTAAGGTACTGAGGTATCACTGCAATCCTTAATGCAACCGAGCCACACGTCTGTTTGCTGCAATTTGGTCACTTGACAACCTATCTGAGCTTCTAAAAACAGGCATGTGTCTCCTTAAGACAGGTTCGAGTCTCCTATATTATAGTTTTGTCCTTTAGAAAGTGATATGAGCTTTACTATGAGATTTTCCACAAGCTAACACTTCGTATTATTCAATATTCCCCTCAACTGAGCTCTTGTAGGCTTGTTTTGTTGCGAACTGTAAAGAAATGCCCAAAAAAGTGATCTTAAAAGTCCTCCTTGGCCTTCTTTTTGAACTATTCTTCCTGTGGTATATGTCTGTAATTTTTGACCAAAAATTAGTGATTGAAATGAGGATCTACAGTCTTATATTTATAGTGATTCGTCTTTATGAAAAGACCCTTTTGTTGGGCTAGAGGGCCGACATGAAGGAACTAAGCATAGGTCGGCTAGGCCTTAAAAAAATATTATTTTTAAACTTGAAAATTCATTTTCTCACAAACTACTGGGAGTTTCGGGGCGTGTAAGGGCTCATTAGAAAGAGGATAAAATCCTCTTTAAGATGGTCTAGGTCCCATTGAGAAAGGTTTCCTCTAAGGTGGTGAAAAACATTTTTCTTTGTTATTTCCCTTGAATTATTTAGTGCAAAAAATGATTAGGACTACAAGAGCTTCTTCATTGTCATATGTCACCAAGTGTTTTTTTTTTGTAAGTGAGGTCTCCACTTATTATTTCTTTAATCATCATATGTCATCAAGTGATCTCCAATTCCTTAATTGTCCATGTCATCAAGATAGTGCAATAATATGTCATTAACGATATGCAACATTAATAAGAAGGATTCCTTCGTCAAGAGTAAGGACATCAACATGATTTCTAGGGTATCTTCATCAAGAGCAAGGATACATGAGGTTATGGTGTCTTCATGGTTAGTTCGAGGACATCATTGTGATCCAGAGTCATTTACGACAAGACTTCTTCTTAGTGGCTTGACGTCATAATGGCATCACTATCAAACAAGAGGGACTTGTGATTATGAGTAAGGACATCATCACAATATACATGAGGTTATGAAATCACAAGAATATTTTCCATCCCAATAATGCCATATTGACATCAATGACAACCTTGACTAACAATATCCCCCTTTGTCATTGATGGCAATATTATTTCCCTTCAACATTCTCTCCCCCTTTGACATCAATGGAAAATGGGGTGCCCAAGTACTCCCCCTGTCGAGCTGATTCTTTTCTTCATCAATAGTAATTCTTCATAGGTATGTTACTCCCCCTGACATGGTTCTCTTCCTTCTAGCAATGTGGTCCATGATATATGTTTTTACATTTCTTCATGTGATGAACCAACTCCCCCTTCCTGCATAAACTCCTCTTTCTCAAGAAATATTGCTTGCTTTGTGATCTAATGGAAAAAAAAATCTTCAACAATGGTTCACTGGATGAGAAGGGATTATGTTCTTCAATGCTCTCTAGAGATGATCTAAAAGATGATTGCCAATGTATGGCCTTTTCATGGAACGATCACAAGCTCCCCTAACTGTATGCATGGTCTCCTTTTTGGCAGATTCTTACCATCAAATAATTGGAATATCACATATTCCAGGGATGTCTTCATAAAATCAACAACATGTGTTGTTGGATGGATTGTTCAAGAGACTTTTAGATCCAATTTGCTTCCTTTTCCACACTTGTGTAACTTTCTTCTCTGGCTTGTTTTTCATGCTTTTAGGGACCCAAGTCAAGTTACACTCACGAGCCATATTTCCAATTTTATGGCAATTGAAGCACTCCATCTTGTTCAAGAATGAGAAATAATGACTTATGCTTGCAAAATTGCTTCTAGGAGATTGACGGGGACCATTATATTTGTCTTTGTGATATGCCCTACAATCTTTTTCCATGTGCCCAAATTTTGTACAAGAATAGTAGTATCCAAGAAATATACTTTGGTACCTGGGTGATGAAGAGTTTCTTGAAGCATTCTTGAAGTATTTTTTCCTTGGGATTCTTTGATGATATTCATTTCCTTTTGTATTCTTGACACCATATGCAAGTCTCCTTAGAGTAGAATTTCTTCCATTATTGTCTTGATTCTTCTCCTTGCCTTTGTTGGAACTGGGAGCATCAACATTTCTTTATAGGTTCCTCACATCTTTGTTGTTTGAAGCATTATCATTCTTGCTTGAGGATTCACCTGCATAGCCAAGACCTGATTTATCAAGGGGAGACCTCTGCTGACTTAGGATGTCATTTAGGGTTTGAGAGCTTTTCATGTTTTTATTCAGAAATTCAACTTCCTTTTCAAGAAAGAAAATTTCTCCTTTCAACTTTTCACAATCTTCATCTTTCATAAGTAGTTGCTTATTCATTTCTTCCATCATACTTGTTGCTTCATGTGATTCGATTTTAAGGGAGATGTTATTGGATTTCATTATGAAGACTTCTTCATTATCCTTTGCTAGACTGCTCTCCATTTCTTCTTTTATTTTTATAGCTTCACATGTTTCGGCCTTGAGAAGATTGATGTTTGATTTTAGTTTCAAGATTTCTTCATCCTTTTCGTCTAGTTGGCATATCATGGTGTTTCTCTCCTTTTCTGCTTCATTAACTTGTCCTTCTATGAATGCCAAAGTTTCCATCACCTTCTCAGCTTCTTGCACTTGTTTCCTTGCTTCTTCTAGTTGAGATCTAAGAGAGGATACCTCTTCCTTGTATTGACCAATCTCTGCTTCAAGATTGTTCAAGCTCTTAAGTATTTGTTCAAGGTGGCTTGAAAAAGTTTCTTCCCTTTTCTTTGCCTTATCCAATTGATTTGTCATAGATATGACTTCTTCATGATGTTTTCTTTTACTTTGATGAAATTCCTCTTTAAGTTTGGTGATCTCCTCATCTCTTTCTTGTACTTGAAGCTTGACAAAGTCAACTTCCTTCCTTGTCTTGCCTTGGTTACAATCTTGCACTTTCTTCTTAAGTTCCTCATTTTTCATTTTTCAAACTGTTAATCTCTTCCATGGAAGCCATAATTTTATTCAAGAGATCTTCTTCAAAGTTTTCTTTGTTCCCTTCATCTTCTAGGTTTTCTTTAGCCTTTGTCATCTCTCTTATCTTCAGCTTCCTTGACGGATTCTGAACTTCTTTCTTTTTTTCGATCATCTTCTTGACTAGAGATCATTGCCAACGCTCCTTTTGAGTGAAGATCATGAATTTTGTCCCATATGACTTTTTCTGATGAACATTTTTCAAAATTGGCCTTCACAGAATTTGGTAAACCATTCAAAATTGCCTTCATTGCTCTTGTATTGTACTCCTTGGATTCTTCGTTCATTGTGTCATTAGTAATCACTGATTTACAAACTTCAATTCCTTGAGTCTTCAAGAAATTCCTCGTTCTTTCCACCCATATATCAAAATTTCCATTGAACAATGGAGCCTTCACAAATTAATTTACTTCAATTTCAATGTTTGAGGAAGACACATATTTAGGAGGTATGGAGACTTTCTTCCTTTGCATTGCAATTTATGTTCTAATGATCAACCTTCAAGCTGTTAGGCTTTAAGTGAAGGTACTGGCTCTGATACCAATTGTTTGAAATACTGAGAGGGGGGTGAATCAATATTTATTTTCAATTGTTAATTTTACTAGTTAGATCACCTATATTTAGAACACAAAATGAACAAAAAGAATAAATGCTTTTATTAATTTCTTCTTTACAATAAATCAAGTACAATATATGTAGGGCTCCAACCCTAGATGAAGACACTAATCTTCAATCTCCCAGGCTCCAACCTATATTTTCCAAGCACCTACTTGGACTTCCAAGGCTCCAAACTTGTCAATTCTGAGGCACCAACCTTAGGGGCTCTAACCCTATATCTAGTACAGGCTCCAACCTGGTCTCTTGAGGACTCCTATCCTCTAGAGCTCCAACCCTATCTTCCAAGGCACCAACCTTTTCAATTCTGAGGCACCAACCTCAAGGGCTCCAACTCTATATATCTGGTACAAGCTCCAACCTGGTCTCTTGAGGACTCCTATCCTCTAGGGCTCCAACCCTATTTTCCAAGACACCAACCTTATCTCTATGAGGCTCCAACCTCCTGCTTCAATTCATTAAGATATATTTTTTTATACTTCACGGCTCCCAATGTCTTCTTCAATGAGCACTGACAATATTTAGCTTACTCTTCACTGTAATATACACATCACATCATCAATGACAACCTTTTCTTCTTAGAAGGTGTCACCACTACTCTTCATCGTACCCAAAAATATATTTCCAAAAGTCACCTCATGATTGCTCTAACGCATCAATAATGTCTCCAAGATTAGCTAAGGCTTCTCAACAAGATGTCTTCAATCGGTTGGATTAAGCCTTAAGGTCTGCACGTCTTCACAAGATTTTATCATGCATGGGGTCTGCTCAATAATTCCTCCAGGAAGATCTTCATCAAGCTTCAACTGTGCATGAGGGTTTATTCCAAGAGTATCTTCACTTATCAATGATAACTTTCAAAGAAGATGTCTTCAATAGTATTAATGTTTTTCACAAGTGGGATTCTTCAAATTTTCTTCAACACAATGTTCCAAGATTGCCATGATGCTTCAATACTCCTGCTCCAAGGGTTCTTCAATGAGGCTGCTTAAATATATTCAATGACTGTTCTAAAGATGCTCCAATGTCTGTTATGTTCAAGTTTCAAAAATAATCAAAATACCTTTCAATGCTTCAAGGATGTTTTCTATACAGGTTGCTTCAAGGTCCACTTAGAACGTATCACCAAGACTTTCATGTCTTCAAATTTTTAATGTAATCCTTAGGTCAAATAGGCTTCACAAGATTTGCAAAATATTGTGCTTCCAAACTTCCAAAGAATGTGTTTCCAAGGTCATTGGTTCACTGATCCAAGAAGAAAATTATCTTTGTGCAAGTTTTATCCCTTTATAGGTTTGGAAAGAATATGTTCTCCACAAATCGAGGTGTAGATGGTCTCCATAGGTAAGTCTCCAAACAATCCAAAATATTTATTTTAATTAAAGGTATAAGGTACTGAGGTATCATTGCAATCCTTAATGCAACTGAGCCACACGTCTATTTGCTGAAATCTAGTCACTTGACAGCCTATCGAGCCTCTAAAAACAGGCCTATGTCTCCTTAAGACAGGTCCAAGTCTCATATATTATATTTTTTTCCTTTAGAAAGTGATATGAGATTTACTATGAGACTGTCCACAAGCTAACACTTCGTATTCTTCAATAGTTCCCTCAATTGAGTTCTTGTAGGCTTGTTCTATTGTGGAATATAAAGAAATGCCCAAAACAGTGATCTTAAAAGTCCTCCTCGACCTTCTTTTTGAACTATTCTTCCTGTGGTATATGTCTGTAATTTTTGACTGAAAATTAGTGATTGAAATGAGGATCTGTAGTATTATATTTATAGTGATTCGTCTTTATGAAAAGACCCTTCTGTTGGGCTAGAGGGACGACATGAAGGAACTGAGCATAGGTCGGCTAGGCCTTAAAAAAATATTATTTTTAAACTTGAAAATTCATTTTCTCACAAAATACTGGGAGTTTTGGGGCATGTAAGAGATCATTGGAAAGAGGAAAAAATCCTCTTTAATATGGTGTAGGTGCCATTGATAAAGGTTGCCTCTAAGGTGGTGAAAAACATTTTTCTTTGTTACTTCCCTTGAATTATTTAGTGCAAAAAATGATTAGGACAGCAAGAGCTTCTTCATTGTCATATGTTGCCAAGTGTTTTTTTTTTGTAAGTGAGGTCTCCACTTATTATGTCTTTAATCATCATATGTCATCAAGTGATCTCCAATTCTTTCATTGTCCATGTCATCAAGATAGTGCAGTGATATGTCATTAACCAGATGCAGCATCAATAAGAAGGACTCCTTCGTCAAGAGTAAGGACATAAACATGATTTCTAGGGCATCTTCATCAAGAGCAAGGATACATGAGGTTATGGTGTCTTCATGGTTAGTTCGAGGACATCATTGTGATCAATATTCATTTAGGACAAGACTTCTTCTTAGTGGCTTGACGTCATAATGGAATCACTATCAAACAAGAGGGACTTGTGATTATGAGTAAGGACATCATCATAATATACATGAGGTTATGAAATCACAAGAATATTTTCCATCCCAATAATGCCATATTGACATCAATGACAACCTTGACTAACATCATCTTCTCCCAGGTATCAAATACAACAAAGGAATTAAAAACATAAACCTTGGCTAGTTTGTAGATGACATTGTATTTCTTGGGGGGGTGTCCTAGGTAATTTCTAGGCACTTCAAATTAATCATGGATAAATTCGAACAAGCCTCTGGAGGGGCCACAAATGATAAAAATATTCAAGTTCATACACGGAACATTTTCACCCCAAAAAGAGAAAAAGACAGAAGAGATATTGGGCTTTAAAATGGTAAATGAATGGAAAGAATTTAACTACCTAGGGGTCCCAATTTTCCTTATAAGATAAATTTCAAATGCATGGAAAAAGATCCTTGTAAAATGAAAACAAAAATAACAAACTGGGGGGAATCTGGTTAAATTTAGCATGAAGAACAATTCTCGTGAAGTCAGTGTTGTCGTCTCTCTCACTTTATCAGTTCTCTGCACTTTAGGCCCCCATATTTGTTTTGCATCAGATCAGAATATATATCAAGAAATTCGTATTGGGAGGAAAGAAAGAGAATAGAAAATTTCATCTAGTAAATTGGAAAACAATTAGAACACCTAATCTACAGGGAGTCTTGGAATTCAGGATCTGGATCTGACCAATTTGGAAATGGGAGCTAAACTATGGGGGATAATGGAAAAAAATAGGGACAGATGGTGGGTCCAAGTCATTAGAGCAAAATATTTAAACAGACAGGATGACATGGAAGACCCTATAGCAACATCACAAGGCTCCTCCATTTGGAGGCTTTTGAAGGCGTCCTCTAGTCTAATCAAGGATCATCTATGTAAAATACCTGGAAATGGAGATTCGGTAATATATGGAAGGATAAAATTCTTGAAAATACACCTCTTGGTGAGGACCTCACTCTATCTCTGCTTCATGACTTCCTGACCCAAAGTGGAGTGGAATTTTTGTCTGAAATATCAGTGTGGGATGCCCTTGGTAACTGGGCGAGATGGAGGATGGATAACATACTAGAAAATCCGACTCAAGAAAAAGAATCATGTATGGAAAATCTCAGAGGATTTTCTATGGTAGCGCTAACATCAAAGGATACGTGGGGGTGCAAGAACTCTATCTACACTGTCAAAGCAAGATATGAGCAGTGCTTATTTAAGGATAAAATCCCCCAAAAATCATGTATTTGGAATAAAATATGGAGCCCCAATGTTATTCCTAAAATAAAAAATTTCATCTCACTGCTGGCTCAAAAACGAATATTAACAGCAAATAATCTTCAAAGGTGAGGTTACAATGGGCCCTCTAGGTACCCTCTTTGTGAAGCCTCAGAAGAAATTATCCCCCATATATTTCTCCAAAGTAATTTCTCCAAGCTAGTATGGTTGGTGTCCCTTGGCCCTCTCTTTCGGAGAGAAAGATGGCCTTCTGACCTCCTGAGCTTTTTTAACTATTCTACGAGGGATCCCTTCAGGCCAAAGCTTCACTCAAAGTCCTTTGGAAGACCTTACCCAAATATATATGTTGGCATATTTGGCTATATAGAAACAAAGCCATTTTCAAAATGAAAGGCCCTTCACCTCAAAATACTTCTCTAAAATCCCTCTCCTCCTACTTTTAGTTCCATAAAACTATCTTGGAGCACACTTGGGACCCTATGGAATATGCCTAGATTCTCCTGTGGGACTTACCTAAGGGCCTTCCTTCCCCAAAAAATATCCAGAAAACCAAACCTATTTGGCTCCTTCGACTGTCTCAAGAAGATCTGGCAAAGTGGAACAACAAAGAATAAAAGTGGACTCTAAAATTTGATGGAGCTTCCAAAGGAAATCCTGGGGTGGTAGGCAAGGGAGGGGTTCTCATAAACCCTAATGGAAAAATATTAGATTGGAATTATTGGGGATTAGGAAAGAAAACAAATAATCAAGTAGAGGCATATGGTCTACTCTTCGGCCTCATTGTTGCACAAAAAAGAGGGATAAGGGTCATGAATATTTTGGGGTACTCCCTCCTTATAATAAACCATATGGTCAACAACAATGCGCCTAAGAACTCTAAGCTGAACCAAGTCATGGAAAGAAACAAAGGTCTCTGCAATCATTTTGAAAATTTTTACTTCTACCACATCCTAATGAAATTGAATGGGGAGGCTGACAGCCAAGAGGACCAAGCATGTCAAATAGAAGAAAATAGGATCTTGATAAATGGAAGGGAAGGACACTACCTCATCCCCTATTCACTATGTTTGAAAGGAATGAGAATATGGTTAGGATCCTCTCTCTTTGCAAAGACAAAAACACCTATAAAGCGAAAAAAAGGACTAATCTGGACTTTGGCGATCTTAGGCATTGGAACAACGCTTGTTATTTGGTCCACCCCCCGCTCAAATTTCCCTCCCTCCTATGCTAGCTCATCCCCATTTGCTCTCATTCCCTCTTCCCTTATCCTTCACTCCATTTACTCGCCTCCCCTTCTCTTATCCCCTTAAACCTTCGTACCCCCCTTCCCTATCCTATTCCTCCCAACCTCATGTTAGATCCTTGATCCTTCTCATACTTGTGACCGCTGGCTCATCGCTCATGGGGCAGGTGGCTGTGTACTGGAAATTCAGAAGGTTGGAGAATGTCGTGTGAAACCGTTAATGCAAAACATGACATCAGTGATGAGAAGGGAAGGACATATGGCATCATGAAGAATAACATCGTGGAAAGTAATTGGTTTCAACCTCAAATTAAAGCTCGTTGCACGATCCAAAGCATTAGAACAATGTATAATCCCTCTAAGAGTGGGCCAGAATTAATGTTGCTAAAGACGAGTAGATGGTTCATGTGAGTAGAAATAAATTCACACCAGAGCATAGTTGATTCCGGTAGTGAAGCAATCATGGAAAAAAGAGGGGAGTCTGGAAGTAAGAAAATTTACATCTGCTTCAAATTCCACTATAAATTGAGGAGATACATGCATGTTTTAAATTGTGAAAAATTCGAGGCTCTGCAACTGGGTAGTGGGTTACATGGCTCCGAGAGGAAATCAAGGTGGGTATTAGTGAATTTGTGGTCTGGGCAGGGGTGGAGAATTGTGGCTCTATGGGATGTCAAGGTAGTTGAAGAGGGCAGGGGTCACTCTATAGGTAGGTGACCGCTTCTGAGGGCAAGTGAGGGGCGGTTCTATTGTTGGGAAAGGGTAGACTAGAGGTCAGAGAGAGCTAGTCTAGACGCTGGCATTGTAAGGTAGTGGAATTCAAGGAAATTAGAAGGAAAAAACAAGAGAATTGAACTAGAATTCTGGAAGGCAACAGAGAAAATAAAAATAGAACTAGAGCACTAGGGCTCTCCTGGAAAATGATTTCGGTGAAAGGAAAACATAATTGAATAGATCCTTCCCCTAACAATAGCCGCTCCTCACTTTTGTTCTCCCTGTGAGTGTGAGCACTTATAGATAAGGAAAGTCTTGGCAGAGTTAAGGAAGAGTTTTCATATGCAGCAAGAGGAAGCATGTGCATGGAGTGAGAGATGCCAAGAAGAATCAGAAAATCCTCAAGCCAGAGGATTAGATATTTTCACTTCAGAGACATATCAAGGACTTAAAGATTCAGCTTGCAGAGAAAACCACCACCTCTGAAGAGGAGTCAATTGGCATAGACCTCAATCAGCTTGTTGACCCAAATGATTAATTTTTTGTTTATAGTTTTTTATGAGTAACTACGAATGTGTTTTACTACTAGACAAGTACTATAGAATCTATAGTATAATGACAACAATAATGATGTTGTATTTTTTAATTTTGAAAAGTAAATGGGCCAACTCAGTATTAGAGGAGATCAATATGCCCAATCTTGGCACAACTCAGAATTGTAATCACCCGGTTTTAGAGGCGTGAATAAATATATAATAAAAGTACTCTTTTGTGTTAAAAAAAATGTATCAAAACTTTGTTAAATAATCTCCTCCCATTAAATTAAACTTCCTAGTCTTCACAAAATCATCATTAACTTTCCCCGATCGGGGTGTAACATGATGATTAGGGAGCCAGCTGCACATATCGGAGTCCGCGCCCTACCGCGTGGGGAGGAAGGACACCGACGTGGTCGTTGCACGCATGAGGTGGGTCAGTGGATGGGTTGAAAGGACAACCATCAGCTAAGGTAATAAATTAGTTTCATTTGGTGCGGTCACTAGCTGGGTAAGCCAACGAGGTTGTCAAAGACTCTCGGGGAAAAGCGCTAGCACAAGGGTAATATGCATGGAAAGGTAAGGTTTTTAGTTATGTGGATGTTTTGTGATGTTAGTTACGTGGTCAGTGGAGAACAGAGATGAAGATGCAGGGTGACAGTCTAGGAGGTCATTTGGTATGTATTATCATATTTCTCCTCTGTACACTTGCCAAAGGTTTCAAATTATCGTCGAATGCGGAAATTTTTCATGGTGTTTTTAGATTACTTGTTTAAATGGTGGTTTGTTTGGTCCTGGTCTCGAAAAATGCTGAAAGTTTTTGAAGCTGGGGGCATGCAGAAATTTTTCATGAGGTATTTTATTTTCTTGTCTAAAAATCGTTTTGATTTAGTATGGAAAGAATGCTGCTGTTGGGGAATGTGGTTGGTGTCTCTGCATTCTATTTATGTCCTCAGCCTACCAGTCGTGGTGGTTTTAAATTATTTATATATATGCTAGTGTGCTCGATTCCATTCCTGGCCTGTGCAAATGTTGAAAGTTCCAGGTGTTCGTTGCATGAAGAATTTGGTAATGGGGTTTGGGAATGTGGGGTTCGGTGCAGTCTCTGTCTTCGGCTTGCCAGTATATGAATTTCACTCTGTTGGGAATTTGAGTAGAATATTAAATATTTTTAAGAAGTTTCTATCGGATAATGATAAAATGGTTAGCCTTCTTTCTTTCATTGTGAGTCTCATGCCGATGTTTACGACCTTATGCTGCTTTTCCTTAAATGGTTTACTTGCCATATGGGTTAACGAGTATCGCTTCTGGCCGTGGATAACTGGGAGGGAGTTACCTGCTTCGAAACTGGTTAATAGAAGTCCTGATAGGAAGATGATTGTTGTTTCTGATTGGAGTATTTATATACCCTGGTGTCTCTGTTACGCTTTCTGGGTTTTGTTTCTGGGTTCAAAACTAGTGGCCTCGGTTAACTTGGGTAATGGAAAAGGTCTGTTTGCTGGTTTAAAAAACTTTTTTAGGTTTCTGATATGCATTTGTCCTGGTTATGTTGTTTGGTTGCTAGCATCAGAAGAATCCCTTCCTGGTTTCTCTAAAATGGTAAAGAAAACTCAAGGCAAGAAGCCAAATGCAGAGAAAGGCAAGAAGCCTATCTCCCATCAGCCTGTGAAAAGAGGAAGAAAATCAATAAAGCAACTCCTGGAGTCGCTAGTACAAACGTTTGCAGCAGAGGTTCCTAATTCTGTTCGATCTCACATTTTTGGTTGGGAAACTAAGGCTCTAAAAAAAATGGATATGGACGATGATATGGAATTTGAGGATATGCAAAATGTTGTAGCTGATCCAGGGCATACCCAGGGACGTATTTCTCTATTCCAATAGTCAATTAGAACTTACTGGCTGATAAAATGTTTGCTAGAAAAAGAAGTCATGTCGACTCAAGAGATAGCAGAATCCAAGTTGGAGTCTACTCTGGCGGATATTAATAGAAATATTCAGGAAATTAACCTCCGTCAGTTGCATCAGTATGCTAGACTAGGTAGGATGGAGAAGGATATCAAATCATTGCAGCAGGTTGAAGCAGAAATGCCTGGTACCAGTGCCAAAGACCCCGCCCCTGTGGAGTCAGAAGATGATTAAAAGATGATTAATGTTATTATGATTAATGTTATCAGTTACTCTTTTTAGCGGCTAGTTCTCTTTTTTTTGTAAATGATAGTATTTCCAGACTTAGATATTAAGTATCGTCAGATATTGTACAAGTTATTAAGACTGTTTATGTTTTGGTTGACATACTTTGCACTTAGATGGCCAATAGACATGGTTTTTTACGGGCAAGTTGAAGTCTAATTTTGTATCCTTGTTGCCCGATTTTAAATTAATAGAAAATGGGAAGGATCTACCTAAGCTTACAACAAAAAAATATCATTAATTTTAATCAAATCTAATTTATAAATAAACACACCAGACAATTTCCTATTATTACGTTGTGATTGGTACAGAATCACCATTCTAAATGAATTAAACTAAATTTAGTTATGCTAATAATAGCATAACCCTAATTTAGCTTTGTAAATTGGACTATAAGCAAACTTCATTGTCCAACCAATTATTAGGAAAATGTAATTATTTCAACCAAAAAAAACAATTTCAATTAGATTATGAACGAATATTCCATTCTCCTAACACATTTAAAAGAATAATTTTGTTTTAATAAAATCAATTCCAATCTAAAACTTTAATTGGCTAGAAGCTATGTTTGTATTCATTTATTCACGTCTATTACAATTCCATTGCATCATAACTCATGCTTTGGGTATACTTCCATCGGAATTGATACTATGAGTGTAATTATAATTGGAAAGAGAAAATCATTTATGAGATAAGAATGAATGATAAATAAAACGAGGCATAAGAGGACAATAAAGCCGAAGCCCAACAATAATGTCTCACGAATTTGTTATGACAAGAAACCTGGAAGGCATGAGACCAATAACGTAGTTATAGTTGATTAAGGGTATTGCCTTTATAGCCAGCTGTGAATAGAAAGTTGGAAGTACTGTGCATTTTGCCAAAGAATAGGCATGGAAACCATTCTAACAAGCTAGGTTGGCTTTAAAGGCCTTTGTGATAAAACTTAACATTGAACTTCTTTATTTTATTTTCTGTTTTCATACTCTTGGAACAATTCATTTGTTGAGATTCGACAAGATGATGAGCTTAGTGAAAAGAGTCGCCTTCACTAAGTGGGCTTGCAGGCTATTTTTGGCGCAAAGTCTATTTTTAGACTATGTCTATTTTTAGACATGTCGATCATATTCTATGAGTTGCAGGATGCTATTTGTGGATGGTTGGTCAAGTTGGAAAAATAGATGGACTTCTATTTTGAGACATATTGGGTGGAATCTATTTTTAGATTGCTAGTCTAAAAATAGATATGTCGAATATTATTAGCTCTTAATAATATTTGGACTCTAAACATTATCTTATTCTCTTGGAGCACTTCGGTTAAGTGCACAGATGTGGCACAGCAGCTGACAGAAGGAATTACGCTATTCCTGAGGGTTTACTGGAGCTATTGCATGGAGGACTTCAGTTAGAACTCATGTGACAGAGTTTGGTGGAGTTGGAGAAGTAGTTGGTGGAGTTGTATTTAGTTTAACTCGGTTAGACTCAGTTGAGCTAGTTGTATCTAGTCTAACTGATTGATACACTAGTGAGAGTGGTGTGAATTAATTAGTTAATTAATTCACTAAATAATAACTCATTAATCAACTGAAGAATACATCAGTTAACTACAGTGCATGGCAGTTTCAGTGGAGACTAGTGGAGAGGTAGGTGAAAGAGCAAGTGTGACTATCAGTTGTGACTATAGTGATGCATTGATTGCATCCAACACTCAGTGGAGATGCCAATGAGGATTGCATGAGCAATTCTGGCTGAATTTGAGTTCATTTAGAGCCATTCTTCAGTAGGGATTGCGCAGTAGAGGCAGGCTAGCAGGTGGCAGAGATTGGTGCATGGATTTGCAAGATCGGGCATGATTAGTGTGTAGCGATTGTCTTTTACTGAGAGCTTGATATGATCAGCTTTGTATGATGATTGTTACATGATCTCTATTGCATATATTATATATAGATAGTTGGGGTTTTTAGCTTCAGGTTTTCTTGTTAAACAACTGTGTTAATGTGTGTGAATTTTTATGGTTTCATGTGTGCATTGCAATTGATTTAATTTCCGCATGTGATGATCAATAGTGGAATAGATTCTATATTGTGCATGAAGTCAAATAGTGTGTGATCAGGAGAATCTTGGATATATAACACATAATTTATATAATTTCTACATGGTATCAGAGCGATATTGATCAGAGTAGATTGCAATTATTGAAGAAGTTGAGTTTTGTGCTGGTGGAATTCGAATTTGTTGCAGTGTTTTCTTAGTGTCGAAGTTGAGCATTCATTGAAATGTATTTCAATTGATTGAAATTGGAGTATGCCCTTGATGGCAGCTCGAATTATATTGAATGGAAGGACAGGATGGAGGCGGTGTTGGATGATAATGGGTTGAAGGAGTTCATAGATGCAGAAATTCCAAAACCTGCTTCTAGTGATGCAGCCGCAGTTGACGCATGGCAAAAGAAGACAGCAAAATGTCAAAGGATTCTGTTGGAAGGTGTCAAGGATCACATAGTGTCCAACCTTCACAGTAAAGCTTCTGCATTCTTGATGTGGAAAGATTTGATAGACTTGTTCCAAAGCATAAGCAACCAAAGAAAGTTCGCACTTAAAGACAAGCTCAGAAAAATAAAAATGGAGAAAGGCAACAGTATACCAAAATACCTCACGAAGTTCGTCCACTGCAAGGATGAGTTGGGAAGTGTGGGGGTTACTGTAGATGAAGAGGACTTGGTGAGTTTGGCTCTCCTTGGGCTTCCGAAGAGTTGGCATAGCTACGAGGACTCTGTCAATGGTCGGGAGAAATTGCTTGGATGGGAGCGACTTTGGTTGGATCTTGTGCAGGAGGAGATAAGGTGGGGTACCAGGGATGGATCTTCATCGAAGAATGAAGATGAAGAAAATTTCGCTCTGGCTGCCAAAGCAAGGAAAGGGAAGGGAAAGAAAAATCCTTCTCAATCCGGTGCGAAAGGCAAGAAGCAGGACTTGTCCAAGGTGAAGTTCTTTCACTGTCACCAAAATGGACATTACGCTACTAATTGTCCACAAAAGAAGAAAAATAAGTAGGCTGCTGGATCTGCAGCTGGAGAGGCCTTAGCCTCGCAGTTTGAGCTAGATTTTTCGCTGATCGCATGCTTGGTTTCAAGTGTGATGGGATCAATGTGGTTTCTTGACAGTGGTGCGTCTTTCCATATGATCGGAGACAAAGATTTGTTTAGTGATCTGGATGAGAAGGATCTTGGAGTGCACATCGAGATGGGCAATGATGGTAGATACAGTGCGACTGGTATCGGGACCATTTCCTTTGATAGGGAGTCTGGTAAACCTTTCATCTTGAAGGATTTCATGCATGTTCCAGGATTGAAGAATAATCTAATCTCTGTGGCGATGTTGGAAGACAAGGGATATGATGTTGTTTTTAGTAAGGGAAAGGCTTTCCTGCGCAGTAAGACAACTAGTGAAACCCAGAGGATAGGGGTTCGAGTTAAGAACCTTTATCAATTGCAGTTAGATGGTTGCACAGCAATGGCAGACAAAGCAGAAGGAGCGGTGAGTCGGGATGAGGGCGAATTGTGGCACAGGAGATTGGGCCATCTTCACCATAGCGCTTTGAAAATTTTGCAGCAGATTTATACCGGGCTTCCCAAGGGTACACTTGCGCAGTCAAATCAGTGCAAGGGATGTACTTTGGGAAAATTTATGAAGACCACTTTTCATGAGAAGGATAGTCGCGCCACAACGATCCTTGAGAGAATTCACACAGACATGTGTGGACCTTTCTCAGTAGCTTTGACAACAAAGCACATGTATTATGTGATATTTGTTGATGACTTTTCTCGTAAGTGCTGGATCTTCTTCATGCAGAAGAAGAGCGAGACATACTCAAAGTTCTGTGAGTTCAAGGCGCTGGTTGAGAAAGAGTCGGGGAAGCAGGTGAAAGCTCTTAGGAGCGATAATGGTGGTGAATACATCTCTGGTGAATTCAAAGACTTTTTTAGTGCATAAGGAATTCGAAGAGAGCTCATAGCACCTCATAACCCACAGCAAAATGGGGTCGCGAAGAGAAAGAACAGAACTATCGTGGGTGCTGCACGGGTGATGCTGCATGATCAGGGCCTTCCCATACACTTGTGGGCTGAAGCATGCAACACTACGGTATATGTGAAAAACCGTTGTCCTCATAGAGTACTTGGCATGAGTACACCCGAAGAGGCATTTTCTGGTAAGAAGCTTGATATTTCTCATTTGAAGATTTTTGGCTCACCTGTTTACATTCATGTGATGAAGGATGCCAGGAAGAAGCTAGAGCCGACCGCAGAGGTTGGGATATTTGTGGGGTACACAGAAACACCCCACAATTATTGTGTGTATTTGCCAAACAGTCGGATGACTGTTGTGCGACGGGATATCAAATTTCATGAGGAGAAAGCCATGAAGTTGTCGCTTGAGAGGGAGCTACACTTGCATGCAGATGAGGAGCTACTAGTTCCTAAATATGAGCCTCTGGATGTGGATCAGCCACAAGAGGAGGTTCATGGAGTGGAAGAAACCACTCATGCAGCGCCAAACATCAGAGGGCAGAAGCGCACTACAGAAGCTGAACGATTGAATCTTGCTGCAGCGCAAAATTTAGGAGCACCTACATCACAGCGCAGACAAAGACAGTCACCTGAACGATTTACTGGATACATGGCTCTGATGAGAAAGTGTATCGTGACAGAACCATCTTCTTTCAAGGAAGCTGTGGAATATCCCGCATGGGTAGATGCCATGGTGGAAGAGTATGATTCGATTGTCAGAAACAGTGCATGGGAGATTGTCCCAAGGCCGGAAGGGAAATCAATGGTAGGTTCGAGATGGATCTACAAAGTGAAGCAAGATGCTGACGGGAGTGTCGAGAAGTACAAGGCAATATTTGTTGCTCGGGGCTTCTCATAGATCGAGGGGATTGACTATGAAGAAACCTTTGCACCTGTCACAAGGTATTCTTCCATATGGACCATCCTTGCTCTCTCAGCGCAGATGGGTTGACACATTCATCAGATGGATGTGAAAACTGCGTTCCTCAACAAAGTCATTGAGGAGGAGGTGTACATAGAGTATCCTGAAGGATTCGAAATCTTCAGCAGCGAGTTGCATGTGTGCAGGCTCAAAAGAGAGATGTATGGGTTGAAACAAGCACCTTGTGCTTGGTACACACTGATAGACAGTTATTTCACCGGAATTGGTTTCGCCAAGAGTGAGGCAGATCCGAACCTATACCAGATTGTGGTGGAGGGTAAGTTGTTGATCATTGTACTTTATGTAGATGATTTGATACTAACAGGTGATGAACTGTTGATACATATGCGAGGCAGATCTTGCAAAGGAGTTTGAGATGAAGGACTTGGGCCTCCTTCATTATTTCTGGGGATGGAAATTTGGCAGCTGAAGGGTGGGTGTTTGTCTCAAAGGCAAGTATGCGGGAGATCTTGGAGAAGTTCAACATATGCAAGGCACCAAGCCTATCGACACTCCTCTTCCTGGTGGTTGGAGGAAAAGAGGATGCTACATCGACGAAGGTAGTGGATTCCACTTGTTTTATCGGCAGTTGGTTGGTTCCTCATGCTGTTTGTTGTCACATGGCCAGGGTTCTATGCTAAGCTGTCTTGGCTTTCGCTGTGGGTTATTTAGCCTCTTTTGGAAGGCAAGCGAAGCATGTCTGAGATATCTCGAGGAGCACATTGGGATATGGAGAATATGGATTGTGGTACAGACAGTCGGATGAGTTGAAGCTGCATGGCTTCACGGATGCAGATTGGGCAGGGAGCCCAATGGACAGAAAGAGCACATATGGAGGGATATTCAGTATCGGGTCTACAACAGTTTCTTGGTATAGCAGGAAACAGAGAGCCGTGGCACTCAGTTCAGCGGAGGCCGAGTACATGGAAACAATTTTGGCTGCATGCGAGACTATATGGATGAGGAAGATCCTGGTCGGGTTGTTCGGTTCACACTTAGATCCTATTGTGATATATTGTGATAATCAGAGTTGCATTAAAATCTTGGTTAATCCAGTATTTCATGATAGATCTAAACATATTGACATCCGGTACCATCATATCAAACATTGTGTGTAGCGGAAGATCATGTTACTTTCTTACATTCCCACGGAGGATCAGGATGCAAATATTTTGACGAAGGCGCTCACCAGGAGAAAATTTGAATACCATAGAGACAGGATCAGGGTGGCAGATAATCCCTATCTTGTTGAGAGGGAGTGTTGAGATTCAACAAGATTATGAGCTTAGTGAAAAGAGTCGCCTTCACTAAGTGGGCCCTGAGCTATTTTGAGGCGCTAAGTCTATTTTTAGACATGTCGAGAATATTCTATGAGATGGGGATGCTATTTGTGGATGGTTGGTCAAGTTGGAAAAATAGATGGACTTTTGATACCCCAGACATATTGGGTGGAATCTATTTTTAGGTGCAGGTCTAAAAATAGATATATGGAATATTATTAGATCTTAATAATATTTGGACTCCTAATATTATCTTATTCTCTTGGAGCACTTCGATTAAGTGCACATATGTGCTTAATAGGCGACGAAGGAATTATGCTGAAACTACTAAGAAGTTTCTTAGACTAATGCATGAGGACTTGATTCAGAACTTTCATGTGACAGAGTTTGGTGGAGTTATAGAAGTAGTTGGTGGAGTTGTATTTAGTTTAACTCAGTTAGACTTAGTTGAGCTAGTTGTATCTAGTCTAACTGATTGATACACTAGTGAGAGTGGTGTGAATTAATTAGTAAATTAATTCACTAATTAATAACTCATTAATCAACTGAAGAATACATCAGTTAACTACAGTGCATGATATTTTCAGTGGAGACTAGTGGAGAGGTAGGTGAAAGAGCAAGTGTGACTATCAATTGTGACTATAGTGATGCATTGATTACATCCAACACTCAGTGGAGATGCCAATGAGGATTGTGTGAGCAAGGCTGGCTGAATTCGAGTTCATTTAGAGCCATTCTTTAGCAGGGATTGCGCAGTAGAGTCAGGCTAGTAGGTGGCAGAGATCGGTGCATGAATTTGCAAGATCGGGCCTGATTAGTGTGTAGCGATTGTATTGTACTGAGAGCTTGATATGATCAAATTTGTATGAGGATTGTTACATGATCTCTATGACATATATTGTATACAGATAGTTGGGGTTTTTATCTTCAGGCTTTCCCGTTAAACAATTGTGTTAATGTGTGTGAATTTTTATGGTTTCATGTGTGCATTGCAATTGATTTAATTTTCGCATGTGATGATCAAAAGTGGAATAGATTCTGTATTTTGCATGAAGTCAAATAGTGTGTGATTAGGAGAATCTTGGATATATAACACATAAGTTATATAATTTCTACATCATTTTGCCAAAGAATACGCATGGCAACTATTTAACAAGTCATGTGGGTTTTAAGATTTTAGGATTTTATGTAGGGCTTTTTTATAAAACTTAATGTTGAGTTTGTTTCTTTTTATTTCATGTTATGATTTTTCATTATAATTTCATTCAACTTCTGTTATATATTTTTGGGTATTTTTTTATATTATTTATAATAATTGATATGTAATAATTTATTATTATATTATTTATAATAATTGATATGTAATAATCTATTATTAATGTAGTTGTTTATTAATTAAAAGGATAATTATTATTAAAAACAAAAATCTAAGTTAATTTATCATTATTATTTAAAAAAAAAACTTTATAATTGAAATGGTTTAATGGTGGTTCACAAGGGGTAGACTTTTATACCCGCCAAATGCCTTTAGGTTTTGGGGGATTAATTAATTTCCTCAACTCCAAGGAAGACTAACTCTTAACCAATCTAAAATAGTTTCATGTCTTACACCCTTGTCCATATTTTCCTTTACCTTATCAATTTCAACATTCTCAAGAATCTTGAAACTATGGATAAAATTCTATTATGGTTTTTCCAAATAAATATGCATTTCATTGTCATTTCATTGTTATTCACTTCTCTCTTGGACATTTAGTCTCTTATATCCAATATTTTCTTGTTATCTTCCACATGAATTTTAATATCTTCTTTCTTCAATCCTACAATGATAATCGACAATAAATTAATGACAATAAACGATTAAACTAAGCACAATGTTCTTTAGCACGAGTTGTAAGTTATAATTTTCTTTTCCTTGCAAGATGAACACATAAACTCACACCTCAATTGATGAACTTACATTGTCTCCTCCATAATATTCATTGCCCTAACCTTCTCATGAGAGCAATAAAATCTTGAAGGAAATTGAAAGTAATCTAAATGATGTAGAATCTTTTGAAATTTGATTCTTAGTAAAGGAAATGATGGATAAATGCCTTGTTTCAAAAATTTATCGTCTGTTTCATTTTAGATGATTTTCCATAATAACATGATGAGGACCAAATTTTGAAGTGAATGTGGGAAATATTTGCTTTGATATTTGTCTCCTCATCTCTAAGTAGTCTTTAATTTTCCAAGCATGAAGCCACCATCATCCCATAATGATCAAAATGATTTGCATCTCATGTAGCTGCAACAAAGTGTCATCCTCTGGACTCCCTTACTTTTTGTGCTCTACATAAATGTCTACTAGAAGTTCACTTCTCTCCTTGTTGTGAATCATCCCTCCATAGTAATTGTAGTCATTTTTCCCCTCCATTGAATGTAATATAAGACAATTTAATCCTAAAATTTGTTGATTGTCTTTTCAAACTTTCATGCCATTCTTGGTCTGGTGTATAAGTGTGGTTGGGAAGACATATGTTTTTTTCAACCTATTTCTTTTCAATTTCCAATCGTTTTCATTATGATCCATTATGATGATGAAAAATAATGGGGTTTTGTGGTAAAAAACACATAGCCAAAGGTTGACAAGCTAACGTGATGAAAACATTTCTATGAATGAGGGAAATAATTCCTTTTGACACACAATCAATGAAAAGCTTAATGAGGCACAAAATCATAATTCTTGTAGTAATTTTCATTACAAACTTAACATTAACCATTAAATCTTTCAATTGTATGGAGATTTTGCCATTTCGTTCTATCTCACAATTACCTATTTCATGGATATTGATTTTTGAGACGTATTTATTGTAGAAATGAGGGACTAAAATGTCGATGTTAATATATCATGGCCCTTTTAACTAATATTGTTATGTGGTAATGTGTTATTGTTGTTCATATGAGAATGTTTCAATGGAGACTCAATTATCCATGTAGTTTTTTAGTTACTATAGTATGTACAGATAAAATTCTATTATGGTTTCTCCAAATAAACATGCATTTCATTGTTATTCACTCTCTCTTGGACATTTAGTCTCTTATATCCAATATTTTCTTGTTATCTTCAACATGAATTTTAATATCTTCTTTCTTCAATCCTACAATGATAATCGACAATAAACCATTAAACTAAGCACAATGTTCTTTAGTACTAGTTGTAAGTTATAATTTTCTTTTCCTTGCAAGATGAACACAGAAACTCACACCTCAATTGATGAACCTACATTGTCTCCTCCATAATATTCATTGGCCTAACCTTCTCATGAGAGCAATAAAATCTTGAAGGAAATTGAAAGTAATCCAAATGATGTAGAATCTTTTGAAAGTTAATTCCTAGTAAAGGAAATGATGGATAAATGCCTTGTTTCAAAAATTTATCCTCTATTTCATTTTAGATGATTTTCCATAATAACATGATGAGGACCAAATTTTTAAGTGAATGTGGGAAATATTTTCTTTGATCCGTGTCTCCTCATCTCTAAGTAGTCTTTGTTTTTCCAACCGTGAAGCCACCACCATCCCATAATGATCACAATGATTTACATCTCATGTAGCTACAACAAAGTGTCATCCTCTGGACTCCCTTACTTTTTTTGCTCTACATAAATGTCTACTAGAAGTTCACTTCTATCCTTGTGGTGAATCATCCCTCCATAGTAATCATAGTCATTTTTTCCCTCCATTGAATGGAATATAAGACAATTTAGTCCTAAATTTTGTTGATTGTCTTTTCAAACTTTCATGCCATTCTTGGTCCGATGTATATGTGTGGCTGGGAAGAAATATGTTTTTTTCAACCTATTTCTTTTCAATTTCCAATAGTTTTCATTGTGAGCCATTATGATGATGGAAAAGACTGGGGTTTTGTGGTAAAAAACACATAGCCAAAGGTTGACAAGCTAACTTGATGAAAACATTTCTATGAATGAGGGCAATAATTCTTTTTGACACACAATCAATGAAAAGCTTAACAAGGCACACAATCATAATTCTTGTAGTAATTTTCATTACAAGCTTAACATTAACCATTAAAACTTTCAATTGTATGGAGATTTTTCCATTTCCTTCTATCTCACAATTGTAGTTTTTTAGTTACTATAGTATGTAAAGATCATTATCCATTTTTTTCTAATTATTGGATTCTATAATCAATACCCCTTAATTAACATCAAAAGTTAATCTATAAACATTAAATTAATTCCCTCACAAAGGTGCACATATTCCCTTGACATCAGACAACATAGAGGCCAAACAATTACATTTACAAGGAAAAAATAAATATTTTGAAAAACAACTATACTCACAAAAACATATAAATATTTTAGAAACCTTAAAAGAATATTTTCAAAATCCACATTCAAAAAAATAAAAAAATATTTTCATTAAAAATAGCTTTTACATTTTACACCCATAGTTAATTATTATTTTTCAAAATCTACCATCAAACAAATAAAAAATAATTTCAAAATCTATATCCTTAACATTTAATACACATAGATAATTATAACTTTCACATTTAATACACAGGGATAAGTGACAAGGGAGCGAGACTCTTCCCTTCATCAAACAAATAAAAGAAGAATAATTCCAAAATCTATATCCTTAGCATTTAATACACATATAATTATAACGTTCACATTTAATACACATGGATAAGTGACAAGGGAGCAAGACTCTTACCCTCAAGAGATACATGATTGAGGGGCTCTCCATTGGACAATAGTTGTTAGACTCTCATTGAGAGTGCGAAAGTATGCCCAGTCCTCCACAGTTAATTTCAAATCAACAATCTTCTTCTTCATGCCTATACAACAGTTGGCATGCAAGGTGAACACATCATTCAGACTTGCTTTCCTCTCACAGAACCCACTGATGTACTTGGTATCAAGAAACACCATCTTCAACCCTATTTCAGACAAGTGACTCACTGATAATTTGATATGGTTTAACACGTCCTGATCGTTCCAATTATTGGGGTAGGATGTCCTCGACTCATACCACCATTCATAAAACTTAATACACTTATTGCTGGATCGAACGAAGTGGAAACCCGTGTTGGCATCAGTGCCTACATTGTGTGGATCGCCCATGTAATAATCGCTGGAAATCTGAAAATGAGCTTTTTCATCAAACAATTGGAACGGATTCCGGAACCACATTACATCGGCATCATGTTCAGGAAATTATAATTTATACAATAGAATCAATTAAGCATTGTATTGTATTACAAGATTTGATTGAAAACCATGATTAGTTGGTAGAAGAGTAAAAGCAGAAATATTTCACACACAGGAGTTTAGATTTTGTTGGAATTTTCAGAATTCCAAAACAATAAACAGTCCCTCTTCAACACAGAGAATAATTCAAAAAAAATTCACTCACAGACAGAGTTTTCAACTCAGAAAAATTTATATTCAATATATAAAAAAAACTGCTGTTATAGACTCTTCTATCTTTCCACTGCTGGGAGATTACAAACTATGGTACTGCTTCACACACAGTGACCAAAATACTCTTCTCTGTCTCACACAGAGAAATACTCTGTTTCTGCTGTTCTGTGTAATTTAAAAATTACAACTCTGTCTTTTACAAAATGCACTCTGCTGTGCATAAAGCTACGCTTCAATGTTTTACTAATCTATTCAATTAATATCTAAAAAAACATTACATACAATTAACGACTCTCTGCTGTGTATATTACAAACAGAAATATCTCTGTGTCATTAAGATGACCCAACCACTAAAATTCACCGCTTGACAATCTTTAATGGTTCATTACTCCTGTCAGCACCGCTTCAATTCTCATTGATGGAAAATTGACTTTCTGGCATTGCTGTTCTTTCTTCCCGCACTGCTGTGCATTAAAAAATCCTGTGTAATAACATTTGCTGTGTATTGCAATACAACAGCACTCCTTTGCCACTCGGAGCCCTTTTATATTTCATATAAAACATTACCTCACGAGCTTTTTAATATATAATATGATTCACATATAGTAAACGAAACAATAAACATTAAAAACCAACTTGTTAAAAAAAAAAATGTCGTGTTAAAACATTAGCAGGCGATCGATATATATCATATAACATATGTGGGACGTATTATATGTGGCCCCGATGACATCAGCATTCTGAGGTAAACTCCTACGCCCATAAACCTTTCCACGACCCCGCGGACGAGACTTGTGTGGAATAGTGTGGGCCCGGTTAGATGGGGTTCAACGCCTGCCATTCTTTGCCTTATCGACCACTATCTAATTCTTGCTGTATTTGTCCATTGCCTTTTGTGGGCGGTTGGTAGTGGTCCCAACACTCCCCCTTAATTTCAACTGCTGGGTTTTTCTGCATTCCCAAGCATTTCCTGAAATATTCAAAGCTTTTCTGCTGTAGTAGCTTTGTGAGGATATCTGCAAATTGATCCTCCATTCTGCAATGCTGCAAAACAATCTCGCCATTGCTTACCAATTCCCGTATGAAATGAAACTTGGTGTCAATGTGCTTTGTTCTTTTATGAAAAACAGAATTTTTAGACAATGCAATAGCTGAACTATTGTCACAAAATATCACTGTCCCTTTTACCTGTTCTTGACATAAGCTTCTCAACATTTTCCGCATCCAAACTGCTTGACACGCTGCTGCTGTAGCTGCCACATATTCCACCTCTGCTGTAGACAATGCTACAATGGGTTGTTTCTTAGAAGCCCATGAAATGGCTCCTGAACCCATATGAAAAACATAACCGGAAGTGCTTTTCCGATCATCAACACTTCCAGCCCAATCACTGTCTGTGTATCCAACTAAATCTGAACATTCTGAAGTAGTATAAAAAATACCAAACCTTTTAGTACCTTTAACATACCTCAAAATTCTTTTTGCTGCTTGCCAATGTGCATCCTTTGGCTTTTCCATGAACCTAGAAATCAAACTAACAACATGCATTATGTCCGGCCTAGTTGCAGTCAAATACATAAGGCTGCCAACTATGCTTTTGTATAGACTAGGATCAAAATCCTTGCTGCTGTCCTCTCTGTTGAGCTTTAATCCCGTCACTGTGGGAGTGATAGCTGCTTTGCATTCCTGCATGTTAAATCTTTCAAGTACCTCATTAACATACTTTGCCTGTGAGATGAAAATCCCACTTTCATCTTGTTCTACTTCTATTCCCAAGAAGTATCTCAACAAACCCATATCAGTCATCTCAAATTCTTCCTTCATGACTGTTTTAAAATGTTCAATAAGGCAATCATCATTACCTGTAAAAATAACATCATCAACATACAAGACTACAATCAAAATTTTACCATCTTGTTCTTTGATGTAGAGGGTGGGTTCTACCTCACACTTCTCAAAACCATTTTCCAGTAGATATGAATCTATCCTACTGTACCATGCTCTTGGCGCTTGCTTCAGCCCATAAAGAGCTTTCTTCAACTTGCAGAACTTGTGCTCTTGGCCTTTCTTCTCATAGCCGAGAGGTTGATCAATGTAAACCTCTTCCATTAACACTCCATTCAAGAATGCTGACTTCACGTCCATTTGGTAAACTTTCCATTTGTTTTGTGCTGCTATGGACAACACTGCTCTCACGGTTTCCATTCTGGCAACCGGTGCGAAAGTTTCCTCATAATCTATGCCATGCTTCTGTTTATAGCCTTTGACAACAAGCCTTGCCTTGTGTCTCTCTATCTTGCCTTCAGCATTACTCTTGGTCTTGTAGACCCATTTAACACCTATGACATCTTTACCTTTTGGGAGTTCAACCAAATCCCAAGTTTTGTTCCTCTCTATGGCGTTTATTTCCTCATCCATAGCTTCTATCCATTTCCTATCATTGATAGCTTCTTCGAAATGAACAGGATCATCAACATGACAATATAAAGCAAACAAAGAATTGATACCTTCATTAGCTATATCTTGTTCATAAATATCTTTCAAACTTCTGAATTTCTTACCTCTTTCAATAGGTGTACAAGTGCTTGAAGAAGCACTTGAATTTCCTCCTTGTGGTGTGCTTGGAGAAGCACTGTCATTTCTCCTCAAGGGTGTGCTTTGCTGTGTTGGTTTTGCTGTTTGGGGATGTATTTCAGCCAACTCATCATCATTTTCATCATGAGATAAACAGTGTTTAACATTCACTGTTTTCTCTATGCTTCCATCCCAAGCTTCCTCTTCAATGAACTGAACATCCCTGCTCACAAGAAACTTCTTGCTGGATGGGTTATATAACTTGTATGCCTTGGATTCCTCACTGTATCCAATGAAAATACATTTCTCCCCCTTGCTGTCCAACTTCTTCCTTAGCTGATCCGGAATGTGTGCATAAGCCACACATCTGAAAACCTTCATATGTGTGACACTTTGCTTTGCGCCACTCCATGCCTCTTCCGGCACTTTGTTCATAACTGCTTTTGTAGGGCACCTGTTCAAGATATACGCTGCACAATGTACAGCTTCAGCCCAATAATCATTTGGCAAATGCTTTGCCTTAAGCATACTCCTCGCCATGTCCATTATGGTTCGGTTCTTCCTTTCGGCCACTCCATTTTGCTGCGGTGTATATCTAGTTGTAAATTGTTTATGAATACCATTTTCTCTACAAAACCGTAGAAAATCTTTAGATATATACTCACCTCCTCTATCAGTCCTTAAGACCTTGATATGCAGCCCACTCTGATTCTCAACAAGTGCTTTGAAATTGCAAAAATTTTCAAACACTTCACTTTTCTTTTTCAAAAAGTAAACCCAAGTTTTTCTTGTAAAATCATCTATGAATGTTAAGATATAGTGGCTGCTTGCAAGTGATGGAGTTTGCATCGGTCCACACACATCCGAGTGGACAATCTCTAAGGGTGCTTTCGCCCTTATGCTTTTCCCGGAAGGAAAACTTTCTCTGTGTTGTTTCCCAAGAATACAACCTTCACAAAGGTTGTCCGGTTTCTCTATCAATGGTAAACCACTTACCATTCCTTTTATGTTCAACAAATTAAGACCTCCAAAGTTGAGATGTCCAAATCTCAAGTGCCATAACCAATTATCATCTTTTGGTTCGCTTTGGTAAGTCTCCTGTGCAACTGCTGCTTTCTCTTCACCATTCTTCAAGTCTGCTCTCATTCTGAGAGGGAACATCCTATTCCTTGTCATCTTCACTTCAGCAATACACTGATTGCTGGGTGGTTTATCCATGATGGTACAAACATCATTATCAAAGAAAACATTATACCCCTTATGGACAAGTTGTCCAATACTTAAGAGATTACACTTCATTCCTGGAACATAATAAACATCTGCTATGGATTTCTTTGCACCTAATCTTGTTAAAACATTCACATCTCCTTTTCCCATAACAGAAACTTTGCTATCAGTTCCTAGTGTGACTTGTGACTGCACACTTTCATCTAACATAGAAAACATTGCTAAGTTTTCTGTCATATGGTTACTACAACCGGAGTCTAGAAACCATAAGTCTTCACTCTTTTCTTCAGCCATATTACAAGCTAAAAACAAATTACTTTGGCTGTTGTTTTCTTTTGTGAAATTTGCACTAGTTTCACTTCTCATATCATTCTGCTTCTTCTTTCTACATTCATTAGCATAATGACCATATTTCTTACAATTGTAACATTGGACATTGGACTTGTCATACCTTTGTCCTTGTGCATTCTGCTGACCATTCTGTTGGTTGCTGCCTTGGCCTTGATGCTGATTTGGATTGTTGCCCCTTCCTTGAGCATTTGCTGGACTGTTCCTTCCACCTGTGTTTTGGCTTCTGCCTCTTCCTCTTCCTTTGCCTTGCCCTCTTCCTCTTCCGAAAGACATCTGGGACTTAAAAGCATGTTCAAGAGATGAGTTTTCACTCCTACCCAATCTTTGTTCATGGGTAATCAGTGATGCATGTAATTCATCCACTGAAAACTTTGTGAGATCCCTTGTCTCTTCTATGGTGGTGACAATCACATCGAATCTTGAGGGTAAACTTCTCAAGAGTTTTTCCACAATCCTTTTGTCCTCAAGAGTCTCTCCATGAGATCTGATTTGAGTGACCATTTCAATCACATGAGTGAAGAATGAGTCAATAGTGTCTGACTCTTTCATACAAAGAGTCTCAAAGTCTCTCCTCAGCAACTGAAGTTTTGTTGTCTTCACCTTCTCCATGCCTTGATAAGCTGTCTTGAGAGTTTCCCATGCTTCACTGGATTTCTTAGCTGCTGCTATCCTTGGAAACACACTCTAATGCACTGCTTGATACAAGAAGAAAAGAGCCTTGGCATATTTCTTCTTATTGTTCTTCAGTGTCTCCCTTTCTGTCTGAGTTAAAATAAAAAACTCTGCTTCATTTGCTGGCTCTTCAAAGCCATCCTCAACTAATTCCCATAACTCTTGTGAGGTAAATAAAGCTTTCATAGTTATTGACCAATAATCATAATTCTTTCCATTGAATTGTGGGAGATGGATACTTCCCAAACTCATACCAGTGCTGGAGCCTGCCATTCTGCACTTCTAACTATGATTTAAAAACACTTGACTGTGTAATAAAATAGCTCACTTTTCTGCAACAGTTTACACAACAAATTATATAGAGAAATACCTTAAATTCTTTATGGCTGAGTCTTCACACTGCTGGAGAAGCTGCTGCAACTAAGAACCCCTTTCCTTCAGCTTATTTGACCTTCAAATAGCCTGGATAGCTCTGATACCATGTTGGAATTTTCAGAATTCCAAAACAATAAACAGTCCCTCTTCAACACAGAGAATAATTCAAAAAAAATTCACTCACAGACAGAGTTTTCAACTCAGAAAAATTTATATTCAATATATAAAAAAAACTGCTGTTATAGACTCTTCTATCTTTCCACTGCTGGGAGATTACAAACTATGGTACTGCTTCACACACAGTGACCAAAATACTCTTCTCTGTCTCACACAGAGAAATACATTGTTTCTGCTGTTCTGTGTAATTAAAAATTACAACTCTGTCTTTTACAAAATGCACTCTGCTGTGCATAAAAACTCTGCTCTGTGTTTTTCAAAATACGCTGCAGTGCATATCTAAAAAACATTACATACAATTAACAGCTCTCTGTCTCTACATATTACAAAACAGAAAATATCTGTATCATCAATTGCACAACCACTAAATTTCACCGCTTGGAAATCTTTAATGGTCTCAATAACTTCTGTCAGCACCGCTTCAATTCTCATTGATGGAAAATTGACTTTCTGGCATTGCTGTTCTTTCTTCCCGCATTGTTGTGCATTAAAAAATCCTGTGTAATAACATTTGCTGTGTATTGCAATACAACAGCACTCTTTTGCCTCACGGGCCCTTTTATATTTCATATAAAACATTACATCACAGGCTTTTTAATATATGATTCACATATATTAAAAACGAACAAATAAACATTAAAAACCAACTTGTTAAAAAAATGCCGTATTAAAACATTAACCGGCGATCAATATATATCATATAACATATGTGGGCCGTATTATATATGTGGCCCCCAGCTGATGACATCAGCATTCCGAGGGGGTAATCTCCACTGCCCACAAACCTTTCACGACCCCCGCGG